>CM062820.1:1079892159-1082292159 GCA_031772625.1 Pinus tabuliformis | reverse complement strand
CAAAATCTCGGACAAGTCTGCAATCTTGGATGGGTACAGGAAGAGACAGAATCTCAGATGTCTCTGATGTTTTGGTGGTGATTACAGTAAGTAATCACAGTTCTTCGAATGAGTACTATTAAGATGGATGTTCTCGGTATCCTCACTGTCTTAAGGAATACAGTCTCAGCCTCCTCCTTGTCTCGGTGATCATAGAAAGCAATGCTACAGTCTTGACTTACTCATGAGAAGGAAGACACTCTTTGTCTCGGCCTCCTCACAGTCCTAGCACTCACTGCCTCAACACAGTCATAGTCTCGGTATATATGAAGGATCTTGGTCACCCTCTGTCTCAGCGTACACACTACAAACATAGTCACAAACTTGATGATCACTGTCTCATCTAGATCTCGGTGGTAGTGCAGCAAGATGCTACAAAGATGTAGCAACAGTGGTGGCATAGTAGAGATGATCTCATTGAGATAATGATATAAAAGGAGCAGCTATGGTGCAACAAAAATGATCTCGTCATTATGGCGAAGTCCTTTAGGAAGGTCCAGCATTGATGATGATCTCAGAGAGAAGAAGATTGGTGTCTTAGTCTTGGAGTGGCATAATAGGTCAAAGGTCATGGTCTTTGTATTCGTCAATTGGAATCTCTATAAGAAGAATTTTGTGTGGGTTTTCCTCTCCAAGAGGGAGAGGTTTTAGATCTTGTGTTCTTGTCTCTTTGTTTTGGTAGCTATTTGATGAATATAAGAAGACACACTCTAATAAGAACAAGTAAAGATTGTGCTAAGAAGATAAATTAAAAATACCTCACAAGTAGTTATCATGCTAGAAGAATCTCATTAATTCTAACTGCCGTAGATTCTTCAACATGGTTTTAGAGCTAAGGTGCTGAAGTTAAAGGAAGGGCAGCAAAAAGAGACATACAAGGATCAGTTTTCAAGAAGGGTATCAAAGCAAGTTGTAGGGCTTTGACAAAACTGAAGGATCAGTCTACAACAGCAGTCTACATCAGTAGGGGTTTTTGCCTATATAATCTAGAAGACAATCTACAACAACAAGAGCTTCTATGTTCACAAGTCATCATCAAAAGGCCACCAAGACCCTCATAAAAGATGTCTACAAAGCGAGACCTCAAAATAAAAATCACATCATCTTGGAACAGGTTGACACCATGGAAGCAATCTTGATCTACACTACAAAAGAAGGCATATTGAAGGCAAGAAGGCATTGTCATCTCCAAGGTTATGAAATCAAGCAAGGATCATCTCCTTGCCCTAGAAGAAGACCATCCAAGGAAGCAACAAATCATCCTCATCAAAAGGGAGCAACCTTTTCTATTGAAAGGCTTTCTCACTTAAAAGAAGATCATTCAAGAAGAAGCCCTCATACATCTTCTTCATCAACATGATCTAGGTGAAGATTTCATCTTCACATGACAAGTAAGTATCTTTTCATTCTATAATCAAGTTTGGTTAAATGATTTCATGATTGCAAGGACATCTATAGGTTGGATGGGTCATCAAGATTCCTTGCATGAAGAAGGAGGGAGCAACCTTTTCTATTGAAAGGCTTTCTCACTTAAAAGAAGATCATTCAAGAAGAAGCCCTCATACATCTTCTTCATCAACAGGATCTAGGTGAAGATTTCATCTTCACATGACAAGTAAGTATCTTTTCATTCTATAATCAAGTTTGGTTAAATGATTTCATGATTGCAAGGACATTTGTAGGTTGGATGGGTCATCAAGATTCCTTGCATGAAGAAGGAGGATAGTCATGATCCTCTAAGAAGCTGAAGTCATTAAACATTGTGAAAATTCCTACACTCTGAATGAACCCCTACTGCAACGAATTTGAATCTACTTCACCTACTTGATTTTTAAATTACATTAATCAAGTTATTCTTCTGAATATTGAAGCAAATTCCTTCTGCAGCCTACACTAATTAAATATTTGATCTCATGAAACAGAAAACAAAGCAAAGAACAAGATACATAGGACACTTATTTTTAGACACAATAGTCCCCGGAAAAACCCAATGCGGAAAAATCGGTGCAGCAGTTCTGAGGGTTTATTATTATGCAGGAGAAATATCTGAATACAACTCTAGGATGCTCATCTAGCAATCCTTTATAGAAAAAATATTGGCGGAAAATCTGAGTGGGTTTTACTTCACTCGGAAGAATTCCAATTGATCTGGCACAAGACTGGCTAACCCCAGCTACTTCTGTGTTGGCTCTACGTCACCTTCTCTGCCCTCTGCGTCAGCTCTCCCGGCTGTTTTGGCAGTTCCCGACAGTTTCGGCAGTTTTGGATTCTGTGTGACAGGTAGCTTTTCTGTGTCAGCTTTCCCGACTACTGCGCTACCTCTGCGTTAGCTCTCCCGGCTGTTCTGACAGTTTCGGCTGTTCCGATAGTTCTGGATTCTACGTGACAAGCAACTTTTCTGCGTCAGCTTTCTTGGCATTTGCGCTGCCTCTCTGTAAGCTCTCTCTGCCTCTCTGTTAGTATCCTTCAGAAAGTCCTTCTCTCAAATTCTCAATCCTCCTCTGCTGGAGAATGATCACTTAGTTCGAATTTTTCAGCTTCCTAGCCCTAGAAATTGAACTCTAGATCAATTTTCTCTTTCTATGTGTGTTTCCAAATGAACCCCAAGTCTCCATTTTATACTTTTTCTGTTGAGTCTTCAACGACCGAGATTAAGTCTCTAATCAACGATTAAGATTAAAACATGACTTGATTCGCTTTTTGGATCATTCTCACCCATATTTTGATTAATACCCATTAATATTTTAATTTCCCCAAGTTTAGACTTAGGAACTCCATTAAAAATATTAATTATTTTAACAAAATACAATCTGGGTGGAATTTCACCAAACAGTTTCTGGGTTCTTTAGAACTCATGTGCCTTAGCATGTCCACCAATTTTCAAGGCTAGAGCACATCCGATGCTACCAAAAACTAACATTCCCTCTTTGCGAGGAAAGTGCTCTAGCAACAATGTCCACCTGCATGCTGCTTCGTTTCTGAAGCAGCTCCCTTTCTGCACTTTTGCTGCCACCAACACTGTGCTGCTGCCCATGACACTGCCACTGCCACTGCTGCATCTGTACTACAACTCCCTCTCAAATGCTGCATCTGCTATGCTGCTAGGGTTGCCACTGCTAACACTACATCTGTACTACAACTCAGTTGCTGAGAGAAGCAACTAAAAACATCCAAAATTAGTTGAACTTAACTGTGTTCAACATAATACAATGAATGTTGGAATTTGACTGTTGCTGATTCTGACCCCGTGAAACTTCTGCGCTGCTGCTAACTCCTGCACTGTGCCAACTGCACTGCTGCCAACCTTGCTTTGCGCTGATCAGTCTTTGGTCCCCAACTACTGCATCTGTCCTCCAAATAACCCACTGCATCATCGGAAACTAAGTCCATTGCGCCACTGCTGAATCTCGGGCTCCTGTAGCAAGGAATTGATCCAAGAGGTGGACTCTTCAATGATCCTGCCCACATGTAGTCCACTTGACTACAACTCAATATCGCCCTATCTTTTGCCTGGAGATGCGTGGGCACTCATGGCAAACTCATCCTCGTAAATCTTTGCTGAAGCAACCTTCAGATCATGTTTCTCATCCTTGTCCTTTTTCTTCATGGGACATTGGGATGCATAGTGGCCCATCTCGCCACAACTGAAACATTTCACCTTCGAAATGTCCTTTCGCTTCGGCTTCTGCTGTCCCTTCGATGCTAGAGCTGCGTTCTCCTCCTCCTCCTTCGTCTTTGTGCCACTCCCATTACTGCCACTGAGGTTAACCTTCACTAGGTCCCCCCTTAACTCCTCCTGTTGAAGAGACGCCCACATCTCCTCCCATGAAGGTAGTTTTTCTCTACCCAATATACTTTGGACGAAAACTTGCCATTCATTCGAGACTCCATTCAGGACTATCCTCACCATCGTGGTTGGCTGAGGAGTGGACCCTGTTATCGCACAAAATGTCTAGGCACCGTGACAATGGCTCAGATTGGGGGCTGTCACCTTGATCCCCAATCTTTCCGTTTAAGCTGTCTCCCTACAACAGGCTAAGTGGGGTAGAGCCTATGGAAAAGTGGAACGAAGAAGAACTAGTTGGGAACCAACCAGTTCGGGAGACACAGTGAAGCGATCAAGTACTTGATTAAGATTTAGCAAGACTTATAGGGTTTGATTAGATTTTAAATGATTGACACCAGTGCCTTATGGAGTCAATGATCTTGCTAGGGAAATTAAGGCCAAGTAATCGATTAGCAACTGCTGCTTAGATGAATGACTATTTTATATAAAATGCAGATCCTAAAACTAATGTGAGATGCAAGAATCTTGGTTAATTTTAGTTAAATGCCTATTTAAATGTGAACCCTTCAATCCTTTCTGTGTTGAGCTTGATTTCGTAGTAATTGGCAGAGAGAAGATCAGGAGAAGCACACTAAGGTGTGAATAACGATACCTATGCTGAAATTCTAACATACCCGACGCCTTAGGCGCTGCAGAGAACTGTGGCTCTAACGACTACAAGGTCACCATTTTAAGTACTATTAAAACAGGGTTCTCAAGAAAAGACAGATGGAGATCTATCTGACATCTGTCTATCGACCAAGCTTATGCTTGGAAGTAAATTTTATCTATGCGAAGTTAACTTATATGCAAATGCACCGGAAGATGAGATGAAGTTAGACTCGAGAATGGGAAGTGCTTATGTCGCAAAATCCTTTAATCACTAAAATAAAATGCTCGCTTTATTGGATGAAAACTTAAAAATAAACCCCTAAAAATATTACAATTAAACCACAAGCTTATTTCAAATCTTTCTGATACAGTTATAGCTCAAAGAGAACAAAAACTTCTTTGCAATTAATATCAACAGATGCTCAAAAAATACTCAGTTTATGAAACAAAGGATATGCATTTTATTACAATTCCATGATAGAGTACTTAATTTTCAGAAATTAATTTTTAGGACAGCGGTAAGAAAAACTTTATGACAACAGCAATATGACAATGAAAACAGTAAGCTATCAATGATATCTTTATGCCAAAATTTTACTGAAATTTTTCCAACCTTTCCCACATGAATTATCAAAAAATTTCAGCTTGTTATGATGTGATTTCCGGAATTATATTAGATCTGATATACTTATTACAGTTAACAATTAAAACATGAAATAAGCCTAATGATGAATGCCCAACTCAAGAAATTAATTCCTTAATGTATTAGACAACTTAGGAACTGATTTTAGGCTAACCCACATGAAATTTTGCCACTGTTATATTTCAGACTTCAGAAACAGAATTATTTAGAAATAACAGTGACCCAAAATGTAGATCTGGGCAAAATTTTTGATACACATCAAACATAAATGACTTATTAATGTATTTAGCAATTTTTTTAGTTAATTTCAAACCACTTAGATGTGTTTTTCACCACTATTAGAAAGGTATATGACTGTTGTAGCAAACAATGAAGAAAAATATGGTTTAGAGATCAAACACTTAGGCCTTAGGCCTTGAAGATCATTTGCCCAAGTTGCCAAAAAATTTCAATACCTGAAACACAAATTTTTACCAAATTTTCTGCAAAAACCCACCAATGATTAGCTTCAGAAAATTAAATATTCAGATAAAAAATGAAGCAAGGGGAATCTAGTGCCAATCAGAGCTAGCACTTGGGCTAAGAGAAGGCAAATCTGGGCTTAGGGGCCCCAAAACTTGAAACCCTTGCTCTGAAAAAGTTATTTTGCTTCAGATCTTCAGATATATTGCAAAATCTTTAATGGCTGGCCTTGTAAAAAGATTTGGGATAAGATATTGCTCTCCAAGGCCTAGATCTGTCTCAAAACCCCTAGATCTGCTTGAAAAATCTTAAATCTAAAGATTTATTTGGCTGATTTCTCAGATCTATTCCTGCAAAAAATCTTTGAGCCCAGATTTTGCCCTCCAGGGTCTAGATCTAGCTCAGATCTAAAAATTTTCTTGGTTGATTTCTCAGATCTATTCCTGCACACAATCTTTGAGTCCAAATCTTTCCCTCTAGGGTCTAGGTCTAGCTCATATTTGAAAATTTTCTTGGCTGATTTCTTAGATCTATTTTTGCACAAATGAAAAGAGAAAAATCCAATACCTAATACGTACAAAAATAGAGAAAATCCCAAAAAACCCAAGTGTTAAAATTCAAAATTATGTTACAAAATTTCAGATCTACACAAGTAAATAACAGATCTATAGAAATAATTTACAGATCTATACAAATAACTTATAGATCTATCAGATCTGAAGAGTATGAGTCCAACTCCGCTCCCAGATCTGATAATCTAAGGCTCTTAGTAGCCAGATCTATCAAAATTACCACAAAATATTTAAAAGATTTTGAAATTTTAGAGAGGTACTAGCCCAAAAACACCTTGCAGAAAAAAGATTATCGTTAGATAGATCCCGAGGCTTATATGAAGTAGGCTCTTCAGAAAATATGTGTTGAGAGTTGGCCGGTCCAACCGAGAATTATCCCCAAACACTCAATGAGAACCTGAGAGATCTTTTGCAAACACTGATCAACTATCAAATCAAGTAGAGAAGTAGAATAACAATAAAATTATGAAGAAATAGAGATACCTGCTACTTCAATCAAAATTAAAAATGTTACCCTAGATCCAATAAACTGAATAAGTTACCTGTATTCAGATTATTCTAAGTGAGCTATTGATTGAGAGTTTTCACATAATATTAAGCAGCAATTAAAACAATGTTACCATAAATTCATGAAAAGGAATACTACAACACGTTAAAACCCCAAAGACTTTTGCATTAATTCAAAAACGTATACAAGAGAGCTTGAGAGCTTAGTACACGATCTAGAGATCGGATAGACTGATTGATAAATGACCTCCTATTTAAAGATAAGTCCTCCAACGGCTAGATCGAGTGATCCTCATCAAAGCAATCTCGACCGTTGATGAGGATCAAAATTTATGTTAATCTCATCCATCGAAATTTTAAATTATTGAGGAAATTCGAAATTTTCAATTAAATGTATTTTAAATTAACTCAAAAATAATTTTTTTGAGTTAATTTCCTAAAAAATTTGACTTTGACTTAAACCCCATGGACCAAAGGCTTAAAATTTAGCAAAATAATTAATTTACCTCAGTCCTGGACTTTTTAAAATTTAATTTTTTAAGGACCAACGAATTTTGCCTTCAGAGAATTTAAATTTACCTAGGATCTAGAAGTAATTAAATTTATGGCTTAAGATTTTAATTATTTTTGGCCAAAAAATTTAATTAATTAACCTATGAGGGGATAAATTATATTTCCAACCATGAGGACACTTTACATCATGATTTCACATTTTTTACATCACAAGGGGGAAAACCATCTGAAAAGGACCCTTACAGACTACCCAGTTCTGCGACACAAATATAATCTAGCAGATCAAACAATTTGTAATAAAATAACCTAACCAAATAGTTAAGATTATTTCCAAATCAATTTTACATAGACTCGATCTAGAACACTAGGACTCCCCTAAGATCCCAGTGACAAAATCCACTTCGGCTTTGGGGTAAGGCTGAAGGAAAACTCTGTTGACCATCCGAGAATGGATCGGTGAGACAAAAAACCTCTCGGAATGTAGATTGTCACTAGAAAAATAGGTTTACCTAAGCAATTACATACACGACACGGATTTGCTGAGATTATTTACAATTTACACATGCAGAAAGGGTTTACAATATAACATGATGATTAGGCTAATGATGATAGTTGAACGACATGGACACATCGATCAGGGGCTACCCCTTTTGCGAAAAAAGGGGGTGTACTACTATGGGTCGTTGACACGTAGTGGTCAACATCTGGCTCTACTTGGGGACACGTTGCTACAACGGAGGAATGTGAGAATCCAGAATCTGCATCCAGGCAACACACAATATAACATAAGTAGCGTCCATCCAAGAAATCATCATATAACGTTAAGCACAGGAACTATATAACCTCTTCATTTATTAACTAGTCTAATAACATGAAAAACGCAAATCTAACTACAAAATGAAATACTGAAATAACATGGCATAAGGTTAGAAATACAATACAAAGATACCCCATGGAATTAGATATGTTCAATATAGTGCATACTGAGCATTTGCTTGCTTTCAGACAAATCTGTTGGCTGTTTCTCGGATGTGCCATGTCCAATTCTGCATACGTTAGGACTTTTTCCTATTCGAAAATCAAGTTGTTCGCGACCATCTGATGCATCAAATTGCTTTCTCATTATCTTTCTCTTGCGCTTTTTCTTTGTGGCAGGCTGTATCACTAATGATGTCGAACATTCTGCTTCAAAACTCTCAGATGAAGTATGTAAGATATGTATGACATGTCTTTCTTCATTTTGCATTTGTTTTGTCAAGAATGATGGATCAGTCGCACATGTGTCATGAGTTATAACTTGACCCTTTTTTATTTATTCTTTGATCATGTCATTCTTAGTTAAATCTTCATTAATGGAGTTAGCCTCTTTCTCCAGATATTCACAACAAGACGAGACCTGTGATTTCCTCTCTTCCAGCCTCTTATGTAATGAACCCATTTCTCTGGCATGTCTTACTATTAACTTCAAATGATTGAGTTCAATTTTCACGAATCTTTCTTGCAGAGTGACATGATTAGCTCACATAGCCTTTATTTGATTTTGAATAATGGACATCTGATTAGAATGATTAACTTCCATTATTTTTAATCTGTTTTCGATGATATGTATTCCATTTGTATTTATGACACATGGTACCTGCTTTTCTTCTATGGCCGATAATCTATTCTGAAGATATATTTGACCAACTTCCATGTCCTTTATAATTTTATAATTTTTTGCTTTCATGCCCATGAAACAATTTTGCATATAGTTTATCTTTTTCTTATGACTTCCCTGTTGATTATTATAATCAAATCTCATGATGGTCATTTCTTCATCCATAGTTGACAACTTGTTCTGAATTGAACTTATTTCTTCCTGATAACTTGCTTCCATGGTAGTCACTTGATTTGAATGATTGAATTCCATGATCGTCATCTTTTCCTCTAGGGCTAATAACTTGTTTTTGCATAGAATTAATTTCTCTGTCATGATTAGCTTTTATGGTTTCCATTTCCTTAGCATGCTGACTTTGCATGTCGGTTACGTGATCAGAGTGTTTAATTTTCATGATTTCCATCTCCTTATCACGTTTTTCTAGGTGGGTGTATAAAGTTCTCATATCCTCGACGTAATCAATTACAAATCTTTCTTGATTAAGCTCCATATTTTTTACCAGCCGCATTAGTTCTTCTATAATTTGCTCTTATCATTTTCCCTTTCATTGTCGACAAGATTTAAGAACTTGTCCCTATTTTCCCACTGTCATGGATTTGATCTGCAACAGTACAAGTGGATGGCACATTCTGATATGGACAATTGTCTTGAAATCTTTCATCGACAACTGGATCTTTGACAAGATCACTTTCATTCTGTTGCATAATTTTAGGGGCACAAGGCGAGCTACCTATAACCATATCTATCTTTAAAAGCATTGACGATGTCTTGTAAAAAAGCGAAAGAATCTTCGGGACAATTATTAAACCAATTCAAAGCATCACCCTGTAAAGAAAAGGGAAATAGACGCATTTTGACATCTTCATGATCATATTGGGGAGAACTACAATATATGAGCATTGTATGAGTAAACCTACATACATGCTTTCTAACAGTGACTGAATCACGACCCGAGAATAAAGACAATTTATGAATGGCCACTTCCGGAATATCATGGAGAAGATTAGTAAAATGACACGGGGTAAACGAATCATCCATGAAGACTTGCTTGAAGGGATAATGAGGGACCAAATGGATGCTAGAGAGAGAACCCTGTTAAAGAATAAAATGTCCTTGGCAACGATGCCAAAAAATGTTGGTGTTGCCGGTAAAAATCATAAAGATGATATGAGGAGAAAGAAGATAAAATGTCGTTGAAGTGCCGAGAATAAAATATCCCCGGCAACGGCGCTAAAAATGTTGTTGCACAAAATGTAAGCACCACGACAACGACTCAGATCGGGGGCTGTCACCCTGATCCCCAATCTCTCCGTTTAAGCTGTCTCCCTATAGCAGGCTAAGGGGGGTAGACCCTATGGAAAAGTGGAATGAAGAAGAACTAGTTGGGAACCAACCAGTTCGGGAGACATAGTGAAGTGATCAAGTACTTGATTAAGATTTAGCAAGACTTATAGGATTTGATTAGATTTTAAACGATTGATACCAGTGCCTTATGGAGTCAACGATCTTGCTAGGGAAATTAAGACCAAGTAATCGATTAGCAATTGCTGCTTAGATAAATGACTATTTTATATGAAATGCAGATCCTAAAACTAATGTGAGATGCAAGAATCTTGGTTAATTTTAGTTAAATGCCTATTTAAATATGAATCCTTCAATCCTTTCTGTGTTGAGCCTGATTTCGTAGTAATCAGCAAAGAGAAGATCAAGAGAAGCACAATAAGGTGTGATTAACGATACCTCTCCTGAAATTCTAACATACCGGTGCTTCCGACGCTGTAGAGAACTGTGGCTTTGACGACTACAAGGTCACCGTTTTAAATACTATTAAAACAGGTTCTCAAGAAAAGATGGATGGAGATCTATCTGTCTATCAACCAAGCTTGTGCTTGGAAGTAAATTTTATCTATGCAAAGTTAACTTATATGCAAATGCACTGAAAGATGAGATGAAGTTAGACTTGAGAATGGGAAGTGCTTATGTCGCAAAATCCCTTAATCACCAAAATAAAATGCTTGCTTTATTGGATGAAGACCTAAAAATAAACCCCTAAAAATATTACAATTAAACCACAAACTTATTTCAAATCTTTCTGATACAGTTATAGCTCAAAGAAAACAAAAACTTCTTTGCAATTAATATCAACAGATATTCAAAAAATACTTAGTTTATGAAACAAAGGATATGCATTTTATCACAATTCCATGACAGAGTACTTAATTTTTAGAAATTATTTTTTAGGGCAGTAGTAAGAAAAACTTTATGACAGCAGCAATATGACAATGAAAACAATAAGCTATCTATGATATCTTTATGACAAAAATTTACCGAAATGTTTCCAAACTTGCCCACATGAATTATCAAAAATTTTTAGCCTGTTATGATGTGATTTCCGAAATTATATCAGATCTGATATACTTATTACAGCTAACAATTAAAACATGAAATAAGCCTAATGATGAATGCCCAACTCAAGAAATTAATTCCTTAATGTATTAGACAACTTAAGAACTGATTTTAGACTAACCCATATGAAATTTTGCCACTGTTATGTTTCAGACTTCAGAAACAAAATTATCCAAAGATAACAGTCACCCAAAATGTAGATCTAGGCCAAATTTTTGATACACATAAAACATAAATGATTTATTAATGTATTTAACAATTTTTTTAGTTAATTTCAAACCACTTAGATGTGTTTTTCACCACTATTAGAAAGGTATATGACAGCTGTAGCAAACATTGAGGAAAAATATGGTTTAGAGATTAAACCCTTAGGCCCTAAGCCTTGAAGATCACTTGCCTAAGTTTCCCAAAAATTTCAATACCTGAAACACAAATTTTTACCAAGTTTTTTGCAAAGACCCACCAATGATTAGCTTTAGAAAATTAAATATTCAGATAAAAAATGGAGCAAGGGGAATCTAGTGCCAATGAGAGCTAGCACTTGGGCTAAGAGAAGGCAGATCTGGGCTTAGTAGCCCCAAAACTTGAAACCCTTTCTCTGAAAAAATTATTTTGTTTCAGATCTTCAGATTTATTGCAAAATCTTTAATGGTTGGCCTTGTAAAAATATTTGGGATAAGATATTGCCCTCCAGGGTCTAGATCTGTCTCAAAACCCCCAGATCTGCTTGAAAAATCTTAGATCTGAAGATTTATTTGGCTGATTTTTCAGACTTATTCCTGCAAACAATCTTTGAGCCCAGATCTTGCCCTCCAGGGTCTAGATCTAGCTTAGATCTAAAGATTTTCTTGGCTGATTTCTGAGATCTATTCCTGCATACAATTTTTGAGTCGAGATCTTTCCCTCCAAGGTCTAGATCTAGCTCAGATCTAAAGATTTTATTGGCTGATTTCCCAGATTTATTCCTGCACAAATGAAAAGAGAAAAATCCAATACCTAATACGTACAAAAATAGAGAAAATTCCAAAAAACCCAAGTGTTAAAATTCAAAATTATGTTACAAAATTTCAGATCTACACAGGTAAATAACAGATCTATAGAAATAATTTATAGATCTATACAAATAATCTATAGATCTCCTAGATCTGAAGAGTATGAGTCCAACTCCGCTCCCAGATCTGATAATCTAAGGCTCTTAATAGCCAGATCTATCAAAATTTCCAAAATTTTTTTAAAAGATTTTGAAATTTTAGAGAGGTACTAGTCCAAAAACATCGTGCAGAAAAAAAATTATTGTTAGAGAAATCTTACGGCTTATATGAAGTAGGCTCTTCAGAAAATATGTGTTGAGAGTTAGTTGGTCCAACCGAGAACTATCCCAAACACTCAATGAGAACCTGAGAGATCTTCTGCAAACACTAGATCAACCATCAAATCAAGTAGAGAAATAGAACAACAATAAAATTATGAAGAAATAGAGATACTTACTACTACAATCAAAATTAAAAATGTTACCCTAGATCCAACAAACCGAATAAAATACCTGTATTCAGATTATTCTAAGAGATCTATTGATTGATTTTTTTCACGTAATATTAAGCAGAAATAAGACAATGTTACCATAAATTCATGAAGAGGAACACTGCAGCACGTTAAAACCCCAAATATTTATGCATTATTTCAAAAAAGTATACAAGAGAGTTTGAGAGCTTAGTACACGATTCAGAGATCGGATAGACTGACTGACAAATGATCTATTTAAAGATAAATCCTCCAACGGCTAGTTCGAGTGATTCTTGTCAAAGTAATCTCCAATGATGATGAGGATCAAAATTTCTTTTAATCTCATCCATCGAAATTTTAAATTATTGAGGAAATTCGAAATTTTCAATTAAATGTATTTTAAATAACTCAAAAATATTTTTTTTGAGTTAATTTCCTCAAAAATTTGACTTTGACTTAAACCCCATGGACCAAAGGCTTAAAAAGAAAAATAATTAATTTACCTTAGTCCTGAGACCTTTTAAAATTTAATTTTTTAAGGACCAACGAATTTTGCTTTCGGAGAATTTAAATTTACCTAGGACCTAGAATTAATTAAATTTCTGGTTTAGGATTTTAATTAATTTTGGCAAAAAATTTAATTAATTAACCTATGAGGGGAATTTTTTTTTTTTTTTCCAACCCTCAAGACACTTTACATTATGATTTTCACATTTTTTACATCACAAGGGGGAAAACCCATCTGAAAAAGGACCCTCACAGACTACCTAGTTCTGCGACACAAATATAATCTAGCAGATCAAACAATTTGTAATAAAATAACCTGACCAAATAGTTAGGATTATTTCCAAATCACTTTTACATAGACTCGATCTAGAACACTGGGACTCCCCTAAGATCCCAGTGACAAAATCCACTCCGGCTTTGGGGTAAGGCTGAAGGAAAACTCTGCCGACCATCTGAGAATGGATCGGTGAGACAAAAAACCTCCCGGAATGTAGATCGTCATCAAAAAAATAGGTTTACCTAGGCAATTACATACACGACACGGATCTGCTGAGATTATTTACAATTTACACATGTAGAAAGGGTTTACAATATAACATGATGATCAGGCTGATGATGATAGTTGAACGACACAGACACGTTGATCAGGCGCTATCCCTTTTGCGAAAAAAGGGGGTGTACTGCTATGGGTCGTTGACACGTAGTGGTCAACAGACCCCATTGCAGCAAGCTGGTCTCTAGTGTCTTGAAGACGTTGAAGATAGAGGTTTACCCCTTCTCCTTTCTGCATCAAAGTCCGCTGCAACTTCTGCTCCAAATACATCTTCCTTTATTCGGAAGAGCCTTCATACAGAGAAGACAAGGCTTCCCACATCTCTCGGGCTATATCTTTGCGCTGCAAATGTGAGACCATATGATCTTGAACTCCATCGAGAATGAGCCTCTTCGCCTTCCCTTGCTCGGCCTTGTATCTCTTCTTTTGATCGTTGTCAACAAGAATATGTTAGGGTCCCACCCTAACCCCCTTATTTATGTCATGGGATCACGTCATAGTCAAGAGTCAATAAAGCCCATATTAATATTTGTAAGTGGTTAACCCGCAATTAATGACGGGACCACAGTTAGTTGCAAATGGGCGGTAATATTAGATAGATGGTAAATGGGCGGTAGTATTAGATAGATGGTATTAATAAAACCCACGGCATTGGCCCGTGGTATTGCATGTATGAGTCATATATAAAGGATAGAGACTCCCTGCGAGGAGTATCGTGTCTTGTTTTGTAATCGAGCTCTGCTCTATTGGAGGTTGCCCCCTCGAAGAGGCCTGTGAACATTTCTCTCTGAGTAATAAAATCATTGCTATTATGTGTTCTGGGTATATTTTCTTCGCATATTCTGTGTTCTGGGTATCTTTTCTTCGCATATTCTATGTTCGGTATTACTTTGCAGGTTAAGAGCATAACAAGTGGTATCAGAGCACTTTCCAGGGCTCGGTGGGATCTCCAAATTTTAGCAAATTTTTTTTTTGGCTAGAGACGTGTTCCGGCGTCTTTAAACCACGGGATCTGTCGTTAAGCGCATAAACCTGCGGATTTGGGGAGGCATGCACGCAGGAAATACAAGAGGTGGTCACGTCTGTTGGACTCCCTTGTAACCCCTGTGGGTACCCCTTCGAGTAGTAGCGCATTAGACAGAACCGCGCACGGACTGTCTTCCACGTACCCTCTGGGTATATAGGAAGCCCCCTAGCTCCCTTGAAGCCTCGCCATAGATAAACCTTCGGCCGTCTTGTGGCTACAGTACACCGAGAACAGCACTCGGAGAGATTACTCGCCCGTACGATAGGGTAGTCGGGTTGTACGGCTAAGGGTACGGTCGATCCTCCTTAGTTAGAGCCCTGAAACATTGGGCCGAGTACTACTATCAGACCCTTATGTATATTGCGATCTGTAGCACCTGACACTCCTTAAGACCATAGTTCCCTTTCTATCGGGGGATCACACATCACCTATGCCAGATCAGCAAGTGTAGCAGCAGTCGACATCAGTCCCGCAGCTCCATCAGATCAGCAGCAGCAGTTGTTCCACCATTCAGATCTCTCAGATCCACCAGATCGGAGTAGTTGTGAAGGGTTCTTGTCCCTGGATATAATTTTCGCAGGACTTTTGGCGGCATTGACATTCTGAGGATTTGGCGACTGCAGTATTGATCAGAATCAGGACGACGAGCTGGGCAAGGTGGTACCATTCAATTTCTTCGTAAAATTTTTTTAGGCGGTCCCAATTTTTCATCAGGTTGGTGTATGGTAGAAACTCGCGCTCAAGCGATGGCCAATGAAAGGATAGACAAAATTGAAGACCATGTGAACTCCCTCCAAACTGCGGTGAAGAATATCGAACTTGAGCTTAAAGGAATAAGTCACCAGATACATGATGCACTCCAAAAGGGTAAGGAGCTAGCCCACGAGGAGGCGTATAATGGCCATGAATACCATGAGGGTGAGTCTAGCCACTCTCATCACGTCTGGCACACCCATCCACCACCTAGTCAGCGACCTCCCAAGTTGGATATGCATAAATTTGACGGTTCTCACACGTCCACATGGCTAGCACAAATGGAGCAGTATTTCCAATTGAATCATATCATAGATGAGGGGACTAAGCTTATGGTGGGCACCATGTACTTGGACAATGAACGATGGCAATGGAAGGAATGGCATCAGCGTTGCAATGGACATTTTCAGAATTGGGCCCAATTTGCCAAAACTCTTCGAAGTCGCTTTGAATAGGAAGACTCTTTTTTGGGGCGTCTCACTAAGCTCCGACAGACGGGTACAGTGGAGGAATATATTACTGCTTTTGAAGCCTTAGCCTTCCGCACTAGGGGTCTCACACATGAGTTCTACATGGAATGCTTTATCAGCGGTCTTAAAGAAGCCATCAAAGCTCAGGTTCTACTCCACCACCCTCCCACATGGACAGAGGCTTGCCAGGTAGCTTGTAAGGTGGAACGTGCATTAACAGCCCAATCCAGCCGCCCCAACTTCCCCGCTAAAGGTCGTCCCTCACAGGCTCCCAATACGACTCAGACACTTAAGATTCAAAAGGTGTCACCTGCGGAAATGCCCGAAAGAAGGAAGCAAGGACTATGTTACTACTGTGATGAAAAATATTCCCCGGGTCATAAATGCAAAGAGCCCAAGTTTTTTCAAATAGATGCCACTGACTACAGCTCCATCGAGGAAGATCCACCACTTGAGGAACCGGAGGCGATCGAAGAAGATAACCAAAAGGAGATTGTATCTGATGAACCAATTATTTCGCTAAATGCATTGGCAGGAATTTCTTCCCCTCAAACTCTCAAAATCAGGGGTTTTCTTAAACATCGCCCAGTAGTAGTCTTGATTGATAGTGGAAGTACCCATAATTTCATCCATCAAAAGATCGCTGAAGGAACACATTGTTTCGTCAGGGCAGTTTCTAACTTCCAAGTCCAGATTGTAGATGGGGGCACAATGAAATGTGAAGGTCGCTGTGAAAATGTCAAACTTCAAATGGGGGATTATCAATTGAAAACCCACATGTTTGCAATACACATGGGGGGTTGCGACATTGTCCTAGGCGCGAAATGGCTCCGCACTCTTGGGCCAATCACAATGGATTTCCAGGAGTTATATATGAGTTTTAAGCAGAACAACTCCACACATACCCTCCGTGGACTACAGGCGGGAGCCCCCTCTATCATCAGCTCGCATAGGATGGGAAAATTGTTAAAAAAGGGCCATCATGGAGTGGTAGCTCAATTTAATGCCATCCAGGTAGTCGACACCATGTCTCTACCAATTCATCCTGAGATGCAACAGATTTTAAATAAACATCGGACGGTCTTTGACAAGCCTCATGAGCTTCCACCTTCGTGAGGGGAACATGATCATAGCATCACATTGGTTCCAGGGGCCCAACCCCCAAATGTGCGGCCATACAGATATCCGTTCACCCAAAAGAATGAAATAGAAAAAATCATCAAGGAATTGTTGGAAGCAGGTGTCATTCGTCCCAGCATTAGTCCTTATTCATCCCCAGTGGTCATGGTCCTCAAGAAAGATGGGGAGTGGCGGATGTGTCCCGACTTCAGGGCCCTCAATAAGTTAACAGTCAAAGATAAATTTCCCATCTCGGTGGTTGACGATTTGCTGGACGAACTCAATGGGGCTCAATTCTTCACTAAGTTGGATCTTCGCTCAGGCTACCACCAAATTCGCATGAAGGAAGTCGACATTCCCAAGACGGCTTTCAGAACTCATGAAGGCCATTATGAGTTCCTGGTCATGCCATTCGGTCTCTGTAATGCCCCCTCTACTTTTCAGAGCCTTATGAATCACCTCCTCAAACCATATCTCAGAAAAATTGTCCTTGTCTTCTTCGATGACATCCTCATCTATAGTGGCACTTGGGTGGCACATCTTCAGCATGTAGATCTACTCTTGCAACTGCTCCGCACGCATAAATTATTTGTCAAGATGTCTAAGTGTTCGTTTGGCATGGAAGAAGTTGAGTATTTGGGCCACATTGTGGGGCGTGAAGGGGTCAAGGTGGACCCCAAAAAGATCCAGGCAATGCAAGAATGGCCTCAACCTAAGACCTTGAAAAGCTTGAGAGGATTTTTGGGTCTCACAGGCTATTATCGTAAATTTGTCCGCAACTATGGCCGCATAGCGAAGCCCCTAACGCAACTCCTAAAGAAAAATTCCTTCTTCTGGAACGAGGAAGCACAACAGGCATTTACCGCTCTCAAAACCGCCATGTGTTCCACTCCCGTCTTAGCACTACCGGACTTCACCAAATCATTTGTCATTGAATGTGATGCTTCGAGAACAGGTATTGGAGCGGTCTTAATGCAGGAAGGGCGACCATTGGCCTTCACCAGCCAACAACTAAGTGGGAGGAATCTGGGCCAATCTACCTACGAGAAGGAAATGATGGCCATCTTACATGCAGTCGAGACCTGGCGACCTTACTTGTTGGGGCGACGTTTCCAAATCCGCATAGATCATCACAGTCTTAAATATTTTTTGGAGCAACGCCTATCTTCCCCACAACAAAATAAATGGTTAGCCAAAATGCTGGGATATGATTATGAGATCATTTATAAGAAAGGGAAAGACAACAATGTAGCAGATGCATTGTCGCGCCAATTTGAGGAGGAAAGTACTCTACTCGCAATTTCCCTCCCCATTCCAGATTGGATTGAAGAGGCTCGCAGGGAATGGTTTTCACATCCCGGGCTCTCCCAACTCATTTCTCAATTGCAGGTAGATCCTAATTCCAGCAAGGGCTACTCGTGGCAGAATGATATTCTTCGCTACAAGGACAGAGTCGTAATATCACCAACATCCACCCTCAAAAGTCGCATTTTGGCAGAATTGCACTCATCTCCCATTGCAGGACATTCGGGCTTTCAGAAGACGTATGCTCGCACCAGAAGATCATTTTTTTGGACCGGCATGAAACAGAACATCCTTACTTTCGTAGCAGAATGTGACGTCTGTCAACGCCACAAAGGGGAAACCGTCAACACACCAGGCACATTACAACCATTGCCCATTCCGGCGTCAATTTGGACGGAGGTCTCCATGGATTTCATTACAGGTCTTCCAAAGTCTGGGAACAAGTCAGTCATCATGGTGGTTGTGGACCGACTGTCGAAGTATGCTCATTTCTGCGCCCTACCCCAACCATTTACACCAACCTTGGTTGCTCAAACTTTCATGGATCAGATCTTCAAATTGCATGGCATGCCCACTTCTATTGTGTCCGACCGCGACCCAATCTTCACCAGTAATTTTTGGCAGGAGCTCTTCAGAATACAAGGCACTCAACTCAAACTCAGCACTTCATATCATCCGCAAACAGATGGTCAAACCGAAGCCGTCAACAAATGTCTAGAAACCTACCTTAGGTGTTTCACTTCAGAAAAGCAACACCTTTGGGTACAGTGGTTACCTCTGGCGGAATGGTGGTATAACACCAACTATCATGCCACCACCAAAATGACTCCCTATGAAGCAGTCTATGGTCAACTTCCGCCTTCCCCTACTTCTTATCTCACGGGGTGCTCCAAAGTACAAGCCGTGGATCAACTCCTACAACACCGCGCAACCATGCTCGCCCATCTGAGCGAGAATCTTCATCAAGCTCAGAACCGTATGAAGCAACAGGCTGACCAACATCGCTCAGAGTGCCAATTTCAAGAAGGGGATCAGGTCTTTTTGAGGCTGCAACCATATAAGCAAACATCACTCAAAGACAAGGGTTGTCAAAAGCTCTCTCCAAAATTCTACGGACCATACCAAGTACTTCAGCGCATTGGAGAAGTGGCTTACAAGTTGACTTTGCCACCTACAGCAAAAATCCACCCAGTTTTCCATGTATCGTGCCTCAAGAAAGTGATTGGGAACAATTGCCGAGTTCAAACCAGTCTACCTGAATTGGACGAAGAAGGGTCAATCTGGCTTCAACCTGAACAGGTTCTAGACACACGAGACAAGCTCCTGCGGGGCCGCATGATTAAGGAGGTCCTCGTCAAATGGAAAGACACCTCTCCGGAAGATGCAACTTGGGAACCAGCCACTATTCTTTAGCAGTTTCCACAGCTTCAGCCTTGAGGACAAGGCTAGTCTTAAGGGGGAGGGCATGTTAGGGTCCCACCCTAACCCCCTTATTTATGTCATGGGATCACGTCATAGTCAAGAGTCAATAAAGCCCATATTAATATTTGTAAGTGGTTAACCCGCAATTAATGACGGGACCACAATTAGTTGCAAATGGGCGGTAATATTAGATAGATGGTAAATGGGCGGTAGTATTAGATAGATGGTATTAATAAAACCCACGGCATTGGCCCGTGGTATTGCATGTATGAGTCATATATAAAGGATAGAGACTCCCTGCGAGGAGTATCGTGTCTTGTTTTGTAATCGAGCTCTGCTCTATTGGAGGTTGCCCCCTCGAAGAGGCCTGTGAACATTTCTCTCTGAGTAATAAAATCATTGCTATTCTGTGTTCTGGGTATATTTTCTTCGCATATTCTGTGTTCTGGGTATCTTTTCTTCGCATATTCTATGTTCGGTATTACTTTGTAGGTTAAGAGCATAACAACTTTTACATAGACTCGATCTAGAACACTGGGACTCTCTTAAGATCCCAGTGACAAAATCCACTCCAGCTTTGGGGTAAGGCTGAAGGAAAACTCTGCCGACCATCTGAGAATGGATCGGTGAGACAAAAAACCTCCCGGAATGTAGATCGTCATCAGAAAAATAGGTTTATCTAGGCAATTACATACACGACACGGATCTGCTGAGATTATTTACAATTTACACATGCAGAAAGGGTTTACAATATAACATGATGATCAGGCTGATGATGATAGTTGAACGACACAGACACGTTGATCAGGCGCTATCCCTTTTGCGAAAAAAGGGGGTGTACTGCTATGGGTCGTTGACACGTAGTGGTCAACAGACCCCATTGCAGCAAGCTGGTCTCTAGTGTCTTGAAGACGTTGAAGATAGAGGTTTACCCCTTCTCCTTTCTGCATCAAAGTCCGCTGCAACTTCTGCTCCAAATACATCTTCCTTTATTCGGAAGAACCTTCATACAGAGAAGACAAGGCTTCCCACATCTCTCGGGCTATATCCTTGCGCTGCAAATGTGAGACCATATGATCTTGAACTCCATCGAGAATGAGCCTCTTCGCCTTCCCTTGCTCGGCCTTGTACCTCTTCTTTTGATCGTTGTCAACAAGAATAGCTACAACACTATCGACGTAGGCCTCGAGATCATATTCCTCCAGAACAACTAAGATTTTGGTCTTCCATATGACATAGTTGGAAGCACCTTCCAACCTGTCCTAATCTCTGAGCCCATGCGATGCCATCTCACGCAGTTGTTGAACTGACTCCTCTAGTCATTGTTTAGCACTGCTAAGCTGCCTAGCAAGTGAGAAATTCGAACTTTCGGGTGGAAAGTTCTCTGAGGAGAAAATTCCCCTTTTATGTTTTTTCGTTCTTTTCCAGCGGATTTTTGCCCCGGCAAAAACTGCGCCCCCTTCAAGCACTTCACTGAGGCTCTACGTCACTCCCTCCGCCTCTGCAAGCTCACGAACTAGGAATCGTACTTCTCTGTCGTTGCTTCTCGGCAATGATTGCACAATCCCTTCAAGGGGATTTGAATTGCCGCCAAGTGCAACTTTCGGCCTCACTGCTCAGCACTTGATCTGCTCTTTCTGTTTCAAAATCAATGCTCTGATACCATGTGAAAATTCCTACACTCTGAAGGAACCCTATTGCAGCGAATCTGAATCTAGTTCACCTACTTGATTTTTAAATTACATTCATCAAGTTATTCTTCTGAATACTAAAGCAAATTACTTCTGCAACCTTCACTAATTAAATATTTGATTTCATGAAACAGAAAATAGAGCAAAGAACAAGATACACAAGACGCACTTATTTTTGGACACAATAGCCCTGGAAATACCCAATGCGGGAAAACTGTGCAACAGTTCTGAGGATTTATTATTATGTAGGAGAAATATCTGAATACAACTCTAGGATGCTCATCTAGCAATCCTTTATAGAGAAAATACTGGCAGAAAATCTGAGTGAGTTTTACCTCACTTCACCCGGCAAAATTCTGGCGGATCGGGCACAAGACTGGCTAACCCCGGCTATTTCTGCACTAGCTATGCGTTAGCCCTGCGTCACCTTCTCTACCCTCTGCGTCAACTCTACCGGTTGTTTCGGTAGTTCCTGGCAATTCCGACAGTTCCCGGTAGTTTCGAATGTTCTGACAGTTCTAGATTCTGCGTGACAGGCAACTTTTCTGCGTCAGCTCTCCCGGCTACTGCGCTGCCTCTGTGTTAGCGCTCCCAGCTGTGCCAGCAGTTCCCGACAGTTTCAGTTGTTCCGACAGTTCTGGATTCTGCGTGATAGGTAGCTTTTCTGTGTCAGCTCTCCCGTCTATTGCGCTGCCTCTCTCCAAGCTCTCTCCGCCTCTCTGTTCTGTATTTTTCGGAAAGTCCTCCTGGATTCTCTTTGCCCCTCAGTTGTAAGATCTCTTCAATCGATTTTCCTCCTTAGAACTTTTCACCTCATAAAATTGATTTCCTCAATCTCTTTGTGTGTTTCCAAATGAACCCCAAACCTCCATTTTATACTTTTCCTGTTGAGTCTTCAACGACCGAGATTAAGTGTCTAATCAACGACTAAGGTTAAAACATGACTTGATCTACCTTCTAGATCATTCTCACCCATATTTTGATTAATACCTATTAATATTTTAATTTCTTTAAGTTTAGACGTAGGAACTCTATTAAAAATATTAATCATTTTAATAAAATACAATCCGGGTGGAATTTTACCAAACAGTTTTTGGGTTCTTTAGAATTTATGTGCCTTGCCTCTCCACCAATTTTCAAGGCTAGAGCACTTCCGATGCTACCAAAAACTAACAAGACACAGTCACATCGGCTGACAAATGAATATAAATGACAAGTCGGCTCACAAAAGGAGACACAACACTTCACTCTGTCATGTCGGCTTATTTATCAAGGCAAAACCACTATAAATAGGCATTAAGGTTCAGAATTACAGTCAGAATTTTCGGACATACTTCTGAAACTTCGGATGACATAATGGGTGCAGGAGACACAGAATCTCAGACAAGTCTGCAGTCTCGGATGGGTACATGAAGAGACAGAATCTTGGATGTCTCTGATGTTTCGGTGGTGATTATAGTAAGTAATCACAGTTCTTCGAATGAGTACTATTAAGATGGATGTTCTCGGTTTCCTCACTGCCGTAAGGAAGATAGTCTCGGCCACCTCCTTGTCTCGGTGATCATAAAAAGTGATGTTACAGTCTTGACTTACTCATGAGAAGGAGGACACTCTTTGTCTCGGTCTCCTCACAGCCCTAGCACTCTGCGTCAACACACAGTCATAGTCTCGGTATATATGAAGGATCTTGGTCACACTCTGTCTCAGCATATACACTACAAACACAATCACAAAGTTGATGATCACTGTCTCATCAAGATCTCAATGGTAATGCAACAAGGTGCTAAAAAGATGTAGCAGCATTGGTGGCATAGTAGAGATGATCTCAGTGAGATAATGATATAAAAGAGCAGCTATGGTGCAACAACAATGATCTCGTCTTTATGGTGAAGTCCTTTAGGAAGGTCCAACAATGATGATGATCTCAGAGAGAAGAGGATTGGTGTCTTGGTCTTGGAGTGGCATAATAGGTCAAGAGTCATGGTCTTGGTATTCGTCAATTGGAATCTCTATAAGAAGAATTTTGTGTGGGTTTTCCTCTCCAAGAGGGAGAGGTTTTGGACTTGGCAGAAAGCCAAACATCTTGTGTTCTTGTCTCTTTGTTTTGGTAGCTATTTTATGAATATAAGAAGACACACTCTAATAAGAACAAGTGAAGATTGTGCTAAGAAGATAAGTTAAAAATACCTCAAGTAGTTATCATGCTAGAAGAATCTCATTAATTCTAACTACCCTAGATTATTTAACAAAACTCTCTTTGCCCTTGAAAATGTACCACTGGCAAACTTTTTCTACTCAGACAATCATGTCACTGCCCATACTTTCAGACCTCGAATTTTGTGCCACAGTCATCTCTTTGACCTCCTCAAAATTCAGGACACTGTCAGGTGTTTCTTCCTCAAATTTGATGCTCTTTTCAATAGAGTTTTTCTCCTAAAAATGCGTGTCATTGACAAAATTTTCCAACATTAATTTTGTGCCTCTTCTCAACTTTCTTTGTTCAGAAGGCCGAGCCACAATTCAACAAATTTTTCCTCTTTTTTGTGCTCAGACAATAGATCTTCTTCCTCGAAAATCATGCATAGATTCATCATTTAACGTCCTTGATTTTCGGGCCACTAACAAACTTCTATTGTCCTGAAAATTGTGTCACAAACCTCTTCTTTTCCCTTTGATAAACTAGCCTGTTAGAATGAGTTTTCACTTGGAAATACAAGCTTCAACAAACAATTTATGTCCTTTAATTCTATGGTTTTGACACCTCCCCGAAATTCTTGTTGCCTGCTATATTTTTGGGCCTCCACAAATTTCGGGTTTTGAGACCTCCCCGAAATTCTCACTGCCTCCTATATTTTTGGCCTCCACAAATTTTGGGTTATGTGACTGAGGTTTTTCCTTCTTGTAGCTCTCTCCTCGAGCAAAGGCTATCTCAGCCTCCCTCTTCCTTGATGTTGAAAATTGGCATCTCAGGGATGAATTTCCTTAAATAAAATCTCGTTTTTGACAATTCTGGAATGACTTTATAAAAATAGAATGCCATGTCTAGCATCTCAAGTATGAATTTCCAAAAATAGTAAATCATCTTGCATCAATTGGTAATCAAATATAGTTGAAGGAAAATCACTTAGCTTATCATTAATCAATCTTAATAGTTCAATCACGACTTAATCATCAATATTATTAATATTAATATTATTATCCTTTATCATATTAAGATATTATTATTAAAAGGAATTACAAGTCACCTTACCTTTATCACCTCAATCACTTTGCACTTCTCTCCTCGATGACTCACATGGCAGTACGTAATTCTCTCTCTCTCTCTCTTAATGATACGTTACACTCTTTTACACACTCATTAAAGACATGACATATTCCTTTTCCACTCATTAAAGGCATGTTATAAAAATTCCTCGTACACTCTTTTTAATGCATATGTTACACTCTCCTTAACTAAGGCATGCATACCTCTCTTAATGGCATGTGTTACTTTTCCTCAAGGCATGCATATTGCTCCTCCTTTCTGACAAGAATTTGTTGCTTCTCCTATATATGTGTCTCTTGTCTTCTCACCTGACTATGGCTACTTGTGCATTGTGAGAGAAAAATTCGAACTTGAGAGAGAGAGTTGGAGAGACTTGAAGAAGATTGTGAGAGAGAGAGAGACTTGGAGAGTAAGAACAGAACTTGGTGAGCCAAGGTTGATTTAGTGCTTCAATGTTTTAGTGTTGATTCAGTTGAAGGGAAGGTTGATTTAATGTTTGCATCTGCTGCTGCTACCAGTGATCTTCATGCTACAACTTGTTCAGATTTGGGTGAACTTACTCATTCTCTTGATCTCTCATTGTACTCTGTGTCTTTGCTGAACAATTGATATCTAATAGAAAAAGAATCTAGTTGGATTTTCCCCTTTTGGGTTTTTCCTTGGTCATTGGACCTAAATTCTCTGTGTTTCATTTTGTTCTTGACTGTCTTCTATTGTGAATTTGGTTTATGTTCTATCTACAATTGCTTAACTAATATTGCAGTAGAAAGAAGATTTTGGAATAAGTAATTGTTTCAACATTATACATCAGAATTTTAACATGGTATTAGAGCTTTGGTGAAGACAAGCCCAAGAAAATAAGACCTATCACTCCTTTTGCATAAATTTTATGTCAAAGAGATCTTACTTGCTGCTGAAATTTGTTGCCCAAGAAGATAAGAGCTATCACTCCTTTTGCAGAAATTTTACTTCAAAGAGATTTTACTTGCTGCTGAAATTTGTTTGACCTCTTACTTCAAGAATGAAGATAGCTGAATGATGCTTCGAATTTTAGTCCATGGAAGGCAAGATTGGACATTACTCTTGAAGAACATGATGTACTGGCTGTTGGAAAATGTAACTAGGATGTAACTAGGTTCGGTTTTCATTTAATGTATTTGAGTCATCTTGTAATGTACTTGTCAAAAGAATAAAGAAAAGAATTTATTATTATTATTATTTTTATTATTATTATTATTATTATTATGACTTATTAAAGCATGTGTTTCATGTTTGGGTCATCATGTTTTAGGTCAAAGTCCCCATTGAGGACTTCTAGGATTTATTCTGAGTTTATAGAGTCATTGTACATTCAAAAAGACCCTTCTTGGTCTTTTGAAGCATGCAAAAAGGTTAAATATTAAGTCAAATATGAATTATGTAGTCTCCACACCAAGTCGGCCTCAAAGGAGGCTATTCGACCTCACCAAAGGGTTATAAATGAAGCCATTTGAATTCCATTTGAAGTACTCTCTCTCACAAGCAAGTTCGATCTCTCTTGAAGCCGGAAGAAGTGCGAAATAGAAGGAGGAGGAGAAGGAAGTGTGAGTTTGGTCTAGGAGAAGGAGAAAGGGAAAATCGAACCTTTGGTGCAACTATCTCTCTCTCTCTCATGACCTAGTTTGGAAGATCAAAGTTCTCTTGTTGATGCCGTAGCCAGTTGCCGTATGACGTTGTAACCAGTTGTTGTGTTGATGCCGTAGCCAATTTCCATGTGATGCTGCCACCTCAAGACGTTGTATTGGGCCAAGATCAAAGTTTTTGAGTGAAGATCGAAGTCTCTAAGGCAAGGTCGAAGTTGCTAGGTTGAAGAAAGTGTTGCCACTACTACTGCTGTTGCTAGGTCAAGAAGGATCATCTGCGAGTAAGGAAGAAGGCTGACTTGTTGTGGAGGAAAGTTTATGTCAGAGTCAAGAGTCTTGGAATATCTTCGGAAAACTATTGAAGGAAGAATTTCTGACTGGCTTTTTCCCTTAGAGAGGGGTTTTGCTCTAGATGTGAGCCTACATCTGGTGTCCATTGTTTTATGTGCTATTGCTTTGGTAATTGCTTGATGAACTAAAAGAAAGAAGATATAAAGAAACATAATAACAAATCAATAACATCACAAGTAATTATCAAGAATAAGAAAATCGTTCTGCCTTTCTAATTTTCTAACATGGTATTAGAGCTTTGGTGAAGAAAGAAGAAAAAGGCAGTCTCAAACACTTGATCAAGGAACCATTCAAAAGGGTTATTTCAGGGAAGAAGCCCACTATATTCAAGGAAGATGTCTAACACAATCAAGGGAGAGAACAAACTTGAAGGAGCCTCAAACTACAGGTCTTGGAAGAAGAGGATTGACCTCATCCTTGAAAAGAACAAAGTACTTGACTTGGTCAAAGGAAAAGTAAAGAAGCCTACAAATGACTCTAGTGATGTTGACAAAGTAAAGTTCAGAGAATTAGAATTTGTGGCCATGACTCTAATGGTAGAACTTTAGAAGGAACAAAGGACAATCTTATAGCCAACATCAATCAAGCTCAGAAAATGTATGAAGCCTTGTCAAAGTTATTCACTATTATGAACATTGGTCAAGTGGCAAGCTTGAAGAATGAACTAAGGACCACAAAGATGACTAAAGAAGATACAATGGCCTCCTTCTTTGTGAAGATAACAAGGATCAGAAATGATCTTTTGGCCATTGATGAAATTGTTCCAGACAAAGAACTTGTGATCATTGCTATATTAGGATTGCCACCTACTTGGGGTGAATTTGCTGCAGGACTTAACAGTTGGAAGGAAGCTCCCACTTTAGAAGAACAATGGACTGCATGCAGTCAAGAAGAGTTGAGGATCTCTCTAGTTGCCAATCCTGAAGGAGTATCTAACGCCTACACTGCTCAACATAAAGGAAAGAAGGAAGAAAGTAGACATGTCCAAGGTAAAATGCTATCAATGTCATAAGAAGGGTCACTATAGGAGTGGCTGTGTCGACAATCCAAAGAATAAGAAGAGAGATAGAGATCATGTTAACATTGTTGAAGAAGAAGATCCCAAGAAAGTCAAACCTGAAGAATTTGATATAAGGGGCTTACACTATTAAGTCCTTTGCTTCTATTCCTAGATATTCTATTTTGTATTTTTGATGTTTAGAATTTATAGTTTTTAACATGTTTTTGGAAAAGACTTTTTCTTTTGTTTTATAAGTTTATAGGTATCCCTCAAGCTTTGGAGGGAATCCCCAACAACTCCCAAAGATAAGTATTTCATTTCCTTTTAGTTTTTGGTTTCATGTACTCATTTAGTTTTGATTATATTAATACTAATCACCATTCTCCCTCTATTGTCTTGATTAGGAAGACATCTGCTATATCCTCAAGGAGTATGGAAGAAAGCCACCCAAGATAAGGTTTGTCAAGAAACAAAGGTATGCCTTAAACTACAAAACATTGATTTCTTTATAGTAAATGTTTATTCATTTGACAATCTATTACTAACATTGTTGTGTCTAGCTATATTGAATCATATTGATTCTTGTTCTGGGTGATTCATCAATTGATAAATCTACCCCACTCATATTCTTAACTGATTTTATAGAACCCTAGATAGGTTCTCTGGAAAACCCTAACCTAAGGGTATGCTGACAATGTGTGAAACCCTAGCCTGCTTAGGGTTATTGTGAAATGCTATTTGAAGTTTTTATTGATGATGTCATGTTTAGGATTTTGGTATGATTAGGAAACTTAACTTGTTAGGGTTGAATGATAAAGTCTAAAATCCCAAACCTTTGGAATATTGGTAATCTTGGGTTTGTTGTGTTCCTATATTGAAACCCTAACTCATTAAGGTTTGGTGGAATGTGTAAGCAAGACCCTTAAAGTCTAAAATCGCAAACCTTTGGAATATTGGTAATCTTGGGTTTGCTATGTTCCTATATTGAAACCCTAACTCATTAAGGTTTGGTGGAATGTGTAAGCAAGACCCTTATAATGTCTTAGAAAATGATTTCCTTGGTATGTGTGTGTTTGTCTGATCAAACCCTAGTCTAATCAAGTTTGGTGTATGTCTTACTATTATTGATCTTTGTGAAGTTGGGTTTGACTAACACATGATATGAAATGCATATGCATGATGATGAAGTCCTAGATATATGATTTGACCTATTTGTCGGTGGTCATGCATCCTAGGATTTGGAACTAAGCCCTAGTCAAAGTTTGTCTTTCTAGGATGATAATATTTGTGAAATTCTAGGGTTTTGGAGTTGAACCTTAGCAGAAGTAAAAATCTCTGATGTATGATGACAATATGGTGATTTGAGATTTGTGTGAGATTGTTGAAATCCAAGTTTCGGTTGGGATTGATGTTTGATTGAAAATCTAGGGTTTGTAACTAACCCTAGTGGAAGTTGGTCATGGTAATGACTAAGCTGTGATTGGTTTTGATTGATTATTTTGTATGAAATCTAGGATTTGTATGAATCCCTAGTGGAAAGTCTAACATATGAATTCTGAAAGTTGTTAGATGCCTTGTAGATCTATATTTGTTTGAATTGTTTCTAGGGTTTGCTATATGTTGTAGTAGGGTATGTCACACCTTTGAAAGAAACATTGAAACTTTAGATGAAATGAAAGTTGTTATGAAGTAGTCTAGGGTTTATGACAAAGTCCTTAGCAAGATGTTGAAGAGTATGTGTCTCTTGTTTATAATTAAGTTTGGGTATCTTATATATGCTTTTGTAATTTTGATATGGCTAATTTCATGCTTCTGTAGATTTGGTTGAACTTGTTATCTAAGTTGTGAAGGTACACAATCTTCAATATGGTGAAGATGTTCGTTGATGTGATAAGCATGATGGGAATGATGATAACTCTGATGAAATGGTTGGAAGCCACGAAAGATTCTTCGATGACGAAAAGAAGAAGCTGATCTCCCTAAGATTAAGAGGGAGTCTGGATAAAGAGATGCTCCCTGGTTGAGAGGGAGGGCATAGCTTGGTTTTGATTGAAGAATGAATTTTGGAGGATATGTTGCTGCATGAGAAGTAGGAAAGGAAAGTGTATGATTGAGGAATCTTTTGTCAGAGATTCGGTTGATAGTCCTACTATGAAAAGTTGAGAAGCAACATCAAATTATCTGGAAAACCCTGAAGGTTTGTATTTGATTATGTACATATGAAAGTATATTGTTGATTGGGGTTGTGTTTGTACAGGTGAATCTCTTGAAGGTTTTGATAGCATGCTGGTTACCAATCAGTTTGATTGGGAGAGATTAGTCATCCTTGATCTGTTGGATCAAGGAGTGTTGAGGCTTTGTGAGTGAAGCATTGCTTGGGAAGACATCTGGCTAACGCTTTGTGTTGATGTCTAGGTCCTGAAGTTGGAAAAGGTGGTGTTGATTATAGAGTTCTGTTTTTAGATACACATCTGGATTTCTGTGTTGATGGTTAGCAAGTAAGTCCTGATCGTACCTAGAGAGGTTGAAAGCTTGTGTCCATCTTAGTCCCACACGGATAGATTGCCTTGGTTAGGAATCTAGTCTGTGGCATTGTGGTGCCTAAATTGTTGAGAGACCAATGAATAGATTGCCTTGGTCAGGAATCTAGTCCATGGCATTGTGGTGCCTAAAGTTCTTCATGGTTCATATAGTTGAGATCTTTCTTGTACTTGTATATGATGAATACCTCCCTAGTTAAGAGGGAGTGTTGGAAAATGCAACTAGGTTCGGTTTTCATTTAATGCATGAGTCATCTTGTAATGTACTTGTCAAAAGAATAAAGAAAATAATAATAATAATAATTATTATGACTTTTTAAAGCATGGGTTTCATGCTTGGGTGATCATGTTTTAGGTCAAAGTCCCCATTGAGGACTTCTAGGATTTATTCTGAGTTTATAGAGTCATTGTACATTCAAAGAGACCCTTCTTGGGCTTTTGAAGCATGTAAAAATGTTAAGTACTGAGTCAAATATGAATTATTTAGTCTCCACACCAAGTCAACCTCAAAGGAGGCTATTTGGCCTCACCAAAGGGCTATAAATGAAGCCATTCGAATTCCATTTGAAGCACTCTCTCTCACAAGCAAGTTCTATCTCTCTTGAAGCCGGAAGAAGTGCGAAATAGGAGGAGAAGGAAGTGCGAGTTTGGTCTAGGAGAAGGAGAAAGGGAAAATTGAACCTTTGGTGCAACTATCTCTCTCTCTTGCGACCTAGTTTGAAAGATCGAAGTTCTCTTGTTGATGTCGTAGCTAGTTTCTGTATGATGCCATAACCAATTGTCGTGTTGATGTGGTAGCCAGTTTCCGTGTGATGCTGCCACCTCAAGAAGCTGTATTGGGCCAAGATTGAAGTCTTTGAGTGAAGATCGAAGTTTTTCACTGAAGATCGAAGTCTCTAAGGCAAGGTTGAAGTTGCTGGGTCTTCAAGTGTTGCCACTGCTGCTGCTATTGCTAGGTCAAGAAGGATCATCTGCGAGTAAGGAAGAAGGTTGACTTGGTGTCGAGGAAAGTTTATGTCAAGGTCAAGAGTCTTGGAATATCTTCGGAAAACTATTGAAGGAAGAATTACTAACTGGGTTTTCCCCCTAGAAACGTAATAACAAATCAAGAACATCACAAGTAATTATCAAGAATAAGAAAATATTTTTGCCTTTTTGATTTTCTAACACTGGAATATGTCGAAGGTGAGGTAGTAAAACCACCAAAAAAATTCGAATGCTGTTATCAAGGCCAGATTCAAAAAGGGAGAAGTCAAGGCTAAGAAGCTTATTCTCGATTCTCTTGGAGAACATCTCATCACCTATGTCTCCAAATTGAAGAAATCTAAGGAAATGTATGACAAGCTGATTGGAATTTATCAAGTAAACAACTTGAGTCAAATCCTTGCTTTGAAGAATCAAGGACATTAAGATGAACAGAGGAGATACCATTCAAGCATGCTTCATGAAGATATCATAAATTAAGGATTAACTCTAAACTGTTGGTGAAATTGTATCTGATAAAGAGCTGGTGCTGATTATGCTTGGAGGTCTTTCTCCAACTTGGGAAACTTTTATTGCTACCTGTTGACCCTGCCGCCTACACCTATCTACAAGTCAGTGAGAAAAAGCCTTCAACCCCACAAAGTGTGGTTGGTGGCAAGGAACGAAGAGAAGGGGTTGTCACACTAATCCTGACTCTCTCCGTTTGAGCTATCTCCTAGGTTAGCTAAGGGGGTAGTCCCTAATTAAAATTTAAGTTAAAAAACACATGAGTTTCTAGGAGAATTGTTAGAGTTAAATAGATTATTTCTTTAAGATTTATAAGCAAAACTGATATGAGCAATAACCATAAATACATAAGATAAGCATGAAATACATAAACAACCAGTGCTTTCAAAGTATCACTCTTTAAGAAATGAAATTGTATTTGCTTAGAATGAAGTGAAATGCTTTCAAATGGAAAGCCAAAATAACCCTGAAAAGTGAAACAATAAATTGTTAGCACAAGATATTATAAATGCTTTCAAGATGAATAAGTCTACAAATCAAAGCATGGAAACTATCTTGCTCAAAAGGATACAAAAAGAACTCAAATGTTGGACCAAGAGGACAACATGCAATTAAGTTTGCAACCCAAAATAAGAGTACTTGAAAGTGAAATCAACCATTCACGACAATATGCAATTAAACCAAAAGATAAGCCAATTTCCAAGTACAAGAAAATTAAACTTGTTGCAAAATTAAAAGAGATTACAATGCTTGCATCCAAAGTGCCTCTTGAAATAAGATTTGCATGTGAGACTTTAAACCATCAAGATAGCAAGAAATTTAAAAACTTTTCAAACAAAGAAAATGTGATGGAATGAGTTCTTGGTTTATTTTATTAATTAGTGCTAAGGCAAAGTTATAATTGAACTCTAGTCCTCAGAGCTCATCCTTGCTCAAATGTTTGGACCTAATAATGAAGAGTCAATAGAGGTAGAAGGTCTCTAAAAGTCTATTCAACCAACTTAAGTTGGAGGTAAGTTTTAATGAAAATGCAAACTGTGTTAATTCTTCAAATTAAAATAATGATACATGCAAATGCTTCAAAGAGATTGATTTGCAATGCTTGAAAATGAATTAGTGTTCAACATAAGTTGCAGTTATAACTTCAACTGGAGGAATAAAATTAGCTTACAAGTGTTGCATGTGTCTCATCAATGAATTAAAATGATACAAGTAATTTACTTGAAAGTAAAATTTGTTTCAAATAGGCAATGACAATGAATTGCTCCAATATTCAAGATAACAATGTAGCATAAAAATGAAACATGTATTCAAGTGTTCATGAAACAATTTACCAAGGTAAATGGAAACTAATTAAAGTTTGCTAAGAATATAAAATGCTTGCATGTAAAGGATGAATGACCCAAAGTAAAGTGTAAGCTTGTAGCTTCAAACAACAATGATATAGAGAATGCAAAGCTCAAATGAAATTGTAACAAACTTTAACTTAATGAAATGTGACCGTGAGGTTGTGTTAATTCCCCAAATTAAACTAATGCTTCATGCAAATGTTTCAAAGAGAAATAGTTTACAAAACTTAAGAGCTATGTTGCAGGAAACGTGGTATAGAGGTCTGTTTCCGTACAGAAACGGGTACGAAACGCGGAAACGCGTTTGGTACGGCCATGAAACGTGTTTCCGGCCGTACTGCCACGTTTCCCGAAACGGAAACGTGGCCAGTACAACCGGAAACGCGTTTCAAGGCCATACGACCCACGTTTCCTCATTAACTTGTGTTTTTTTTTATATTTTTTTTTAAATTTGTTTTTTAATTTACTTTTAGGGTATGTTAGTGACTCCTTGTTGCTTCTAGATGCCTGTCTAAAATTATAAAAGTGAATTTTTGCCCTAGTGTTGACATGCAGTTCATTAGGAAGTTTGAGGGATATGCAGTTCATGGTAATGTTAAATTCTTAAAGTAAAAGTGATATTCTCCTTTATTTTTCATTTTCATCATTTTACTTAAATTTTTAACATTACCATGAAATGACTCGGGATGTTTGAGAGTGGTTTCGCCCTCATTGGATTTCATATGGAGAAAGTAGAATTTTAGATCTCACAGCAAACTTATTTGTTTTTCAGGATTTCAGGATTGGAGGGATTGCAATGTTTCCATTGGATTTTATCATGTACTAGGGTATGGAACTTGTATTTAATCAAGAGAACCAAGCCCTCTATGCAGGGGAAACTCCCAATAATCAAGATCATGTAGGGCACTAGGGTATGTGTATTTAATCAAGAGCACTAAGGTCGTTCGACTATGTAGGAGGAGACTCTCAATACAATAGTGGTCCTTCTAAAGAATGGGATGTGGATGTAGAAAATCCTGATTTGGATCTCTCTCTTGCAGCCTTATAGTCTTTATTGTACTTGCAGCCTCATATATTAATATAAATAAAGGCTGATTTTGAGATTTGGATATATAATAAAGGTTGCTTTTGGATATTCCGATATTTTTATTTTCATTATGTGATCATTCATGAGTAAATGTGATGTAAATTAAATCTTAATGTTTAAGTGTAATAGATTATAATGTATCATTTATGCTTTATGATTGCACACACACACACACATATATATATATATATATATATTTAAATATTCTCAATATATATATATATATATATATATATATTCGCGTTTCCCCGTTTCCAAAATTTGGGGAGGTCGCGTTTCGTATCGCTTCCCGTTTTGGAAACTCGTACCCGTTTCCCCGTTTCGTGCAACTTAGCTTAAGAGCATATGCATGTGGGAATTTAAATACAAGATTAGTAAAATTTTGCATGCAGAGTGAAATGTGTTGATTTTAAGCATGCATAATATGAAATTAAAAGCTAGAAAGCTAAGAAAAACTAAAAGCAAGATTAGGCCACCCACAAGAATCTCTCCTTTAAATGAGGAAGGGGGATGCCATGGGAAAAATCCCAAGTTCCCTCCAACAATTTTTTAAATATTTTTATTAGCGCTTAAAGTGGGTAAAAATGCCTCTAAGAGGGCAGCCCACAATATGAGAGAGATCTTTACAAAGATGAGACTCTAACAAAGACTAGACTCTCTCCCCAAAAAATATTTCAACAACAAACTTGAAGATGGAAAAAACTCTCCAAAAGAGTTTCACAAGGCTCAAAAGGCCCACGGCCTTGATGAGTTTGCAACTCTCTCCCAAGTGCTTATGAATTCCCTAGAAATCAGTCTTTGGATAGCGTGAGGGGGTCCTGCATACACACGAGTGAGTAGTTTTCCAAAGCTTCTCCTCAAGCTTCTTGCTGCTCAATGTTCAAGCCTATGGGCTGTAAAACACAAAAAAAATACCAATTATCAGTGTGAAATTAGGAAAAAGAAACCAAAACTAAACTTAGAATTCAATTTACGAAGTACTAGCTCAAGTAATGAGAGTGAACCCCATACTTTCCTAGCTTTAGAAATGACTCTTGAATAGGGGATATAACTTTGAAAGAACTAGAATCAAAGAAGTATTTTTGAATTTAAATGGATGATCAAGTAGCTATAGACTAAAAAAACTCCCTTTTGCTCTTCGTTGGATGGAAAAATTGGAGCAAAAAAATGACAGAGTCTTGGATCCTTGTGACTCTAGGAGTGAGTTGATCTAATTGAGATTTCTCTTACTTCTAGATGGATTCCTGCACGCAATACAAAAGATCTTTCCTACACACTTGAACACATATTAGTTAATACAAGAATAGAGCAATATAATAAATAAGATAAACCAAGCATTCCTCCTAAAATGAATTGGCAATCTTATCCCTAGAAGACTACTCTAAATCAATGATATGTGCAAGATAACTTGCACACATCAATCCAAGCCAGATGACAAGCATAAACTAATATTAATTCAACATGCGAAAGAAATTAAACACAATAGCAGTAGTATGAAAGAACATCACCTCGTAACGCCAAGAGAACACCAGCCAAATAGCCCTAAAGTCTTGATTATATTAAGAAAGTACACAAGTACAAAATGACAGAGTTTCCTCAAGCCCAATAGCTTATTATATCTTACAATATGAGAGCCCATGGCTCTATTATATAGAGAGTTGGGAGCAAATCCCAATGAAGAATGACAATGACAAATGACAAAGTTGAGTATTGTGGTTTGCTTATCATGGACATTTCTTGGCATGGATAAATGAGGGGATTCGGCGGAAAGAATGGGTCAGGGCTATGTCCTTGTCCCCTAGACCCCTTTTGGATATTAACCTTGCATTCTAGTCCTGTGTAATCTCTTTTATTGACCATTCGTCTTTAGGGATGGTATTTCATGGGAAACCTCGATTTTGGTTGCGTGGTCCCGCTCCCTTATCCATTCATATTTGTGAAAATTTCTGAATCTTTACAAACATAAATCCTACTGCAGTCACTAGTTTATCATATCCTACTTGTTATTTCATTCAACAAGTTATTTAATTATAAACAATGATAAAAAACACAACTGCAGACTACACTGACATACAAATCATAAACTGAAACAATAGATGAGACAAACACACAAGGCACACCATTATTTTTGGACAACACGTCCCCGAAAGAACCCAATGCTGAAAAACCGATGCAACAGATAGAGGGTTTGTATTATTAAGCAAGCAGAATCTGAGTACTACAAGTTGCCTCTCACACCGACGAACCTTTAAGAGAAATCACGGCAGCAAGAAATACATACTAGGGTTTACCTCATTCTCCAAGTCACAATTGATCCACTGAGTGGCCTGACTCCGACAAACACTGCGAAATCCCAACGCAATCACTGCTTGGGCCAGTGTCTTGCCTCTTGGACATTGCGTCATGCATTCTGCTGGATTGATTTGTTGGAGGAACACTGTTGTTCAACCCTCCCGGCTCAGAACCTCGCTTCTCCAGCAAAATCTCTAACTTCTAACGAATATCTTGCATTGCTACTGCAAGAGACCCTCTTGGCCTCGTCAGCACTGCGTGAGCCCCTTCCTGGGATGCATAGGCCTCTGCGTTGCCTCTCTGCTCGATACTCTTTGGCTCAAAACTCCTTTCTGATCCAAATCTCTGCTTCTGCCCCTCTCATTGCAACTCAGATCACTTGTTTGATTTTCTCAGCAAACCACGCCTTAGAAAAATTTAACTGATTGATCAACTTGGTGTATCTCCAATTTTCCCTTAAGCCTCTTCTTATACTTTTGTTGTTGATGAATCAATGACTAAGATTAAAACAGACTTGATCCTTGTCTCTTAGAAGCTTCTCACATATTTTTATTAATACCCATTAATATTTTTATTTTCCTAAATTTAGACTTAGGAACCCCATTAAAAATATTAATTATTTTAATAACTCACAATCCGGGTAGAATTTCTCCAAACGATTTTTGGGTCTTGGAGATCTTATGTATTCTAGCCCCTCCATAAAATTTCGCAGTTAGAGCACATCTGATGCTACTCCAAAAATCAACACTCTCTCTTAGCGAGAAATGTGCTCTAGCAATACTTCCAGTAGAAGCATCACACTGATCCACTACATCGGTCCTCTGTGCTATAGATGCTTGGCCTTGCTGCCTTTCATCCACTGCACTGTTGCATCCTGTACTGCTGCCCATGACACTGTCATTGCGATTGCTGCATCTGTACTACAACTCCCTCTCAAAATGTTGCATCATGTTGCCCATAGCACTGCCACTGATAACCACTGCACTACAATTCAGTTGCTGAGAAGCAACTGAAAAACCACCCAAAAGCTGACATGCTGGTGAGTTTGGATACCTCGTGATGCTGAAGCTACCTTTGCTGACCCTCTGTTGCCACTGCGCTACTGCAATCTGCTCTGTGCCTCCTGCATTGCTGCAACCTCCACTGCGCTGCTTCAGACTTTGGCACTTTAGCTTTGCCACTGTTGCTCCATCGTCCCTCGCACCAACTGACTCCAGTCATTCTGCTACTGTCATTAAAGGCTCCCATAGCTATATGTGATCCAAAAGTTTGGGCACCTCAAGGAACTTGCCCCTTTGTGTAGTCCTCCTGACTACAACTCGATGTCACCCCACCTCTTCTCTAGAGGTGCATGAGCACTCATGGCACAATCGTCATCCTCGCCTTCTCTGTCAGCTTTGGAGCAACCTTCGAGTCAGAATTCTCTTCCTTTCCCTTCTTCCAAGGACACTGTGTGGCGAAATGTCCTAGTTCTCCACACTTGAAGCATCTGACTTTGGTTATATCCTTTTTCTTCCTCTTTTGCTGCCCTTGCTGTCCCGATGATGCGAGAGCTACATCCTCCTCCTCGTCCTTCTTGGCTCTGACTCCTTTGTTGCTACTTCCTGCCTAGGTTAATCGCCTGATCTCTTCCTGTTGAAAATATGCCCAAATCTCCTCCCAACTGGGGAGAGAAGCCTTGCCTAAGATGCTCTGGACAAGGGTCTCCCAATCTTCGGTGACTGCATTCAGGGCAGTCGCTTGCAACCTGAGAAGGAAGGGATCAATTTCTTCTCCCATCTACATTTGATACTGTCTCAGCTGGTTCTCAAGCAACATCTTCCGTTGGACAGAAGTTCCCTCATACAAGGTGGTCAAGGCCTCCCACATTTCCCTTGTTGTTTCCTTTTCAACAATATGTGGGATCACACGATCCTTGACCTCGTCTAAGATAATGCACTTCGCTTTTGCCTGAGCCTCCTTGTATTTCTTGAGAGGATCAACATCGACTGGTACAACAACTCTTTCAAGGCATAATCCTTGATGCGATTCTTGTCCAGGACTTCCAGGATCTTGGCCTTCCAAATGACAATGTTGGATACTCCATCCAATCTGTCCTGATCCCTCAGTCCATTGACTGCCATCTCTGCTCAAACAAGTGTAGAACAGGTTCTCTTCTCCCTCTCTTTCTTTGCCCCAGCAAGACTCGAATATGGATTTATTTGGCGCTAGAAATCCTCTAAGGAATGAGTTCTTTCCAGACTCCCTCTGAGTCTTCATTTCCTTAACGAAAATCCTCCTGCCAAATAATGTCGAATCACCTCTTCTCCAATCCTCCTTTGCTGCTGCTTAGCAACCTGGACCTAGATTTCTTTTGGCAAGAAATTTGTCAAGGCAATGACTCCCTCTACCTTGGTTTCGTCTCCACAGACACTGCTCTACAACAACAACAACAACATCCCACCAACACCATAGATCAAATCTGCACTACTCCTACTGCCCCGGCAACTGAAGAATTTGAGCTCCTCTAGCTCTACGCAATCATTGTGTGAGCTAGATCAGCTCCTCCTGGCCACTGCATCACTCCTTCCTGGTCCAGAAAGATGACGTGGCTCTGCGTGAGCCTGATCTGCCCCTCTGCTTCTGCGCTGGCCTAGATAGCTGACGCAGTTATTGCGTGGGCTGCTCCCAGCTACTTCGCCACCTACTCTTGGCTCAGAATGCTGACACAGGCACTGCGTGAGCTTATGCGTCACCTCTTCTGCACTGCGTCACTCTCCATCTCCGTCTCTGGCTCTAGAACAACGTTGTCACTCGAGACAGTTGCCTCTCTGTAGCAGATTTGCTGGATCTCCTGGCTGATGGCTTCAGTGTCCTATGATGTGCAATGCTCTGATACCATATGAAAATTTCTGAATCTTTACAAACAGAAATCCTACTGCAGTCACTGATTTATCATCTCCCACTTGTTATTGTATTCAACAAGTTATTTAATTATAAACAATGATAAAAAACACTACTGCAAACTACACTGACATACATATCATAAGCTGAAACAATAGATGAGAGAAACACACAAGGGACACCCTTATTTTTGGACAACACGTCCCCAGAAAAACCCAATGCGGGAAATCGGTGCAACAGATAGAGGGTTTGTATTACTAAGCAAGCATAATTTGAGTACAACAGGTTGCCTCTCACATTGGCTAACCTTTCAGAGAAATCACGGCAGCAAGAAATACATACGAGGGTTTACCTTGTTCTCCAAGTCACAACTGATCCACTGAGTGGACTGACTCTGGCAAGCACTGTGAAATCCCAGCGTAATCACTACTTGAGCCAGTGCCTTGCCTCTAGGAGACTGCGTCACCCCTTCTGTTGGATCGATTTGCTGGAGGAACACTGTTGTTCAGCCCTCCTGGCTCAGAACCTCGCTTCTCTAGCAAAATCTCTTACTTCTAACGAATATCCTACATTGCCACTGCAAGAGACCCTCTTGGCCTGTGTCAGCACTATGTGAGCCCCTTCTTGCGTTGCATAGGCCTCTGCACTGTCTCTTTGATGCTACTCCTGCCTCTCTGCCCGATATTCTTTGGCTCATAACTCCTTTCCGATCCAAATCTCTGCTTCTGCCCCTCATTGCAACTCAAATCACTAGTTCAATTTTCTCAACAGACCACACCCTAGAAAAATCAAATTGATTGATCAACTTGGTGTATCTCCAACTGTTCCTCAAGCCTTTTCTTATACTTTTCCTGTTGATGAATCAACGACCGAGATTAAGTTCCTAATCAACAACTAAGATTAAAACAGACTTGATCCTCGTCTCTTAGAAGCTTCTCACCCATATTTTTATTACTATCCATTAATATTTTTATTTTCCTAAGTTTAGATTTAGGAACCCCATTAAAAATATTAATTATTTTAATAGCTCACAATCCGGGTGGAATTTCTCCAAACGATTTCTAGGTCTTGGAGATCTTATGTATTCTAGCCCCTCCACAAAATTTTGGAGCTAGAGCACATCCGATGCTACCCCAAAAATCAACAATATTACCCCCTTTCCACTCATTATTACCCCGTTCATCATTTATCTCGCCTAGGTCCACATTCCTCCACTAGGTCCACTTAGGGTTAGCTCGCCCTTCCTCTTATCCACACCTCGGGTCAGGCTTGGAATGATGCCTTAGAGGTTGATGCAGCTAAAAAGAAAGATAAAAGCATATTCGATCACATTCAACAGGAAAATGTACCACAAAATGCAAAAGATGGTCGGGACAAACACATTTAGCACATGGGAAAAAGCCAATACATGAGCTCTACCCCATCATCATGGCCATCACCCTAGTTTCTACAAGTTCTATGAACCTCCTTCGTCATATAAGAACCCATGATTGTCCCAAACCCTGGTGGGCAATGAACCACCCTACCTTAAAAGGTGGTATTAACTACTATATCTTATGCATCACGCTCTTTATCTCTTGAGCCCCGAGCAATTAATCAAAGAAAATCATAAAAAGTCAAAAGGCATATAAAGAAGGGTGGAAAAATCAAGGCCGAGGCACCTCATGTACCACGATTGCTCCCTCATATACATTATAAACCCAAGTGTGGAATTTACTCTTATTAGCTACCCTTGTACCCCAGCATGTGACCCATGGCTGCCCTTTCTCATCTCCTACTTCATTCACATATCTATCACATGCCACCACCTCTTGAAGGATGTACCTTGAACATACTATCCCCTTTAGAAGTAGAAACCACCTAATAGGATACTTGGTTAACCCCATTTGGAGTTTAGGAGACATTGACACATCTCGAAGCCCATTATGGAAGGGTAGGCCATTATGAAGTCCCCACCTGTGGTCCATGATTGGTAAGCTCATTTATTCGATTTCTCTAATGATTTGTTGTATTGGAAGGCTAGGGGATGCATTGGATCTTATGTAGGATTGCATATGGTCTCCATCTTGGGTTTGGTCTCCCTATACGGGGTCCTAATCCTCCAGAGGGCTACATTGGCACATGTAGGGTGTGTGTTGAGAGCCATGCGCCTCCACAACAGGAGACAACACTCCATGGATTCTCGGTGATGGTCAAAGATGCTTGAGATACTCCCATTGGACGAGGAAGATGCATCTGGTTCATTATTGCCCAACTGGCCCCATAGATGTATCATGCACTTGGCAGTTGACCCAGGACTTGTAGGACGATGTGGCATCCCATACATCATCATTAGAGTCCTTGCAGATTATCTACAATCACCTTCGACTCATTTGGAGACCCATGAAGTTATTGTTGTGCTCCCACACCCATTGCGAGCACCACAAGTTTATTGTTTGGAGAACAATGGGTCAACCCCTTGTCCATTACTTTTGAAGGTCCTACTCTTCATTATGGCACCCATGGACCTCACTAGGCCTCTTAGAGGGCCCTATGACATGCATAGAATATTATTTGACCTCTTGAGAGGCTTATTATTTTACTTGAGCTAGTTTGGTGGGGTTGTCACCAAAAGTTAGATTATTAGAACATTATTTTATTTTTGGGGCTTATGTAGGCCAAGGAGTCTAATTCAAACTCCTCATTAGTGTATAAATACAAGTGAGCTGAGTTCATTTGCTCATCATCACTTTGGATTGGATCTCTTCTCTCTCTTGAGAATTTTGCACTTTTTCTTGGAGCTTTATGGATGAATTTTGATGTGTGGGTTTGGTTTGTCTTGTCTTGGAGCTTCTCTATTGTCAAATTGTTGATGGTTGGATATACTCTATTACATGTATATACATGCTTTTAATGCTATTCTTGTTTTACTTTGTCATATGCATTTTACTGGGATTGTCGCTATTTTTAGGGCTTATTGTTTCATGCATTTACTGCTTAAATTGTGGAATTTTGTCTCTATATAGCACCTCTCAATGTATGGGCCATGTAATGTGAATGAAATCTCCTAGGGGTAATTCTATCAACGAATCTACCTTGATAAGACATCACTTTTCGCACATCGAAGTATAAAAGCTGCAAGATTGCTTCTCTTTGACCTAAAGGGCTAGCGAAGTAGTCTTGAGGCCTCCTTGATTGGGAATCAAAGGTCCTCACTCATATTCATCATAGACTCCATTCTCCCAAGACTAAGGCACTGATTTACCAAGAGGTGGTTACCCAAAATCATACCATTTTCTCCTTTTTCTAGGTCTAGCCAAGTTGGGTCACCTAGTGCATCATTTTCCCGGCAAACTATCCCTCCAAAAAGTTTCATCTCCTAGCCTCTCCTGCGCTAGTGTCTCCTCAAGGCCTCCTCCAAATTTGAATCCATTTTGACGGTGGAATTGTGAGAAAAGCCAAGCCCTAGCTCCGAGATCAAACTTTACCCAAACATCCCCAAGGCCAGTGCCTCATAGGATCAATTCAACATCTTTAAGTGAAGATTCTTTCTTTGATACTTTTCCCCACCTTGTCTATGGTAAGAACATCATTGGTTGCCATACCCTTTCCTTTTAACCTAGACTGAGTCCACTTGGTCCCATGTGGTCTCGTTCCTTTGAAAAGACAATTCTCCAAGAACCATCTGGGATACCAAATTCAATACGGATTGTAGGGATCGGGAAACTCTTTTACTAATCATATCCCCTAAAACTAACCCTCAAAATCCTCTCATTCCTCTCCTAGAAGTCATTTTACCTTACTTAGAAAGCAAGCAAGCTCTATCCTTCAACCTCTTATAGAGAAGGATCATTTGGGTCACTTCACATCCATTCATTGATCTACCCTTCATCGGTGACTTGATAATATACCGGGTCTCCTCCCATTGGTGAAAGTCCGTAAATAGAAGGGCGCCTTAGCTGAAGTGGGCTAAGTTTCCATTTGTTGCCCTTGGTCTAGCATTTGCCCATTAGGTCCCCTGCTAGTTTGAGTGGTAACAATACCCAACTGTAATGTGACACATGCCTTAAAGCATATTTCTGTTTGAGGTTTGTAATATAAGAATTTTGTTGTTTCAAGCGAATCTCTAATCCTGAAAGTTTAAAGAACTTTAACCCTGAACCACATAAGATACCACCATTCAAAACTTTTGAATTTTGAGATATATATTGACTGTCCTGAATTCTTTTTCCAGAGGTATGAGGTTGGATAGAAGATAACAAGACCAAAGTTAATAAGGGTCAAGGAACTGCGCAAGACCGAATCCTCGAAGAGTAGAGGTCTCAACTTTGAAGGATCCTTCTCCTCCTTAGAACAAAGATTCTTAACTTGGCATTGTTACAACTGAACACTTCAAATTTGCAGAGAGAGGAGAACATGGAGATTTGTCAGCAAGTTTCCCTTTGTGATTGCTATCTCTTTCATTTTTCCTTGGGCTTGTCTTCACTTGAACTCTGATACCATGTTAATTTTAGGTTAACATGTTCTTTGCTTAGGTCAATTACTTCAATGATCCACATTAGCCCAATTTACATTTTTCTTGCAATCACATAAACCATTATTATATTGGTAGTAACTGACGAAAGAACATAAAGCATATACATAGAAGACAAGTCAAGACAAGAGAACACAGGAATTCGCTTAAGCCAGGGAAAAACCCAAGATGGGGAAAACCCTTGATCAATCTTCATTATTATCATTATCAAATGTTCAATAGAGAAGGAGAAAGAGAGTACACTTAAAGTCAAATTGACTTGCCAATATGTTGATCAATACCACTGTCTAGATGTAAAGGAATCAACCCAGTCAAGTCTACACCTCGTCTTCTGATCTAACCAGTGTCGATAATAGATAAGGAAGCTACAAAACTGACTTCAAAAGCAGCGTGATCCTGGGACCTGGATATATATATATATGCGTCCTTCTTTTGCTGAAGACGAGGAACCCAAAGCAGTTGGATTTTGGATTGAATACAGATTTGGCTAGGGCATACATTTGCCCTAACCTACAACAAAAAACTTACGTGTTTAACCTCAAAACCATTTGTTCTAACTTGCAGTGAAAGAGGCTTAGGCCAGGCTAATACCTTGGCCTCTTTTCTTCCACTCAACTTAGGTCTGAACCTGGCAAATTCCATAGTAGGTCTGCGGCCAACAAGGAAACATGAATACTGTTCAAAACAGTCTTAAATACCCATCGATTTATTCCAAATTATTAGTTTTTGGTAGCATCCGAAGTGCTCTAGCCTTGAAAATTGATGGAGAGGCTAAGACACATTGAGTTCTAAAGAACACAGAAACCGTTTGGTGAAATTCCACCCGGATTGTATTTTATTAAAATAATTAATATTTTTAATGGAGTTCCTAATCTAAACTTAGGGAAATTAAAATATTAATGGGTATTAATCAAAATATGGGTGAGAATGATCTAGAAGGCGGATCAAGTCATGTTTTAACCTTAATCGTTGATCAGAGACTTAATCTCGGTTGTTGAAGACTCGACATGAAAAATATAAAATGGAGGCTTGGGGTTCATTTGGAAACACAGAGAGAGATTGAGAAAATTGATTTTTCTCAGGAGGAGAATCAATTGGGGAGATCTTGAAGCTGAGGGGCAGAGAGAATTTAGGAGAAGGACTTTCCGGAAAATACAGAACAGAGAGGCGGAGAGAGCTTGCAGAGAGGCAGCGTAGTAGTCGAGAGAGCTGACGCAGAAAAGCTGTCTGTCACGTAGAATCCAGAACTGCCGGAACAACCGAAACTATCGGGAACTGCTGGAACAACTGAGCGCTGATGCAGAAAAGCTACCTGTCAAGCAGAATCCAGAACCATCGGAACAACCGAAATTGCCGGAACAGCAGGGAGAACTGACGCAGAGGCAGCGCAGTAGCCTGGAGAGCTGACACAGAAAAGCTGCCTGTCACGCAGAATCTAGAACTGCCGGAATTGTCGGGAACTACCGGAACAGTCGGGAGAGCTGACATAGAGGGCAGAGAAGGTGATGTAGGGTTGACACAGAGCCTGAAAGGTTGACGCGGGGCCTACATAGGGCTAGCGCAGAAATAGTCGAGGTTAGCCAGTCTTGTGCTGGATCAACCAGAATTCTGTCGGGTGAAGTGAGGTAAAACTCACTCAGTTTTCCGCCAGTATTTTCTCTGTAAAGGATTGCTAGATGAGCATCCTAGATTGTATTCAGATATTTACTACCAATAATAAGAATCATCAGATCTGTTACATCGGTTTTCCCACATTGGTTTTTTTTGGGGACGATTGTCCAAAAACAAGTGTGTCAATGTGATTGTTCATATGCTGATGTATCCCTTGCCATTTAATTTTCAATTCTAGTTTGTGAAGTCTGCAATTGAATTTATTTTGGTATTTACTGAAGTATTGGTAAATAACTTATCATAAATATGTAGGAGAAATAAATTAATTATTGCAACAAATTTTCACATGGTATTAGAGGAAGGTTCGGGCAAGATGGAAGCAAAGAAGAAGGGAATGGAGAACAATAGGGATCAGAATATTTCCAAATTAGCTTCCAGGCGAGACTTCAAAGGCGTATCAGATCTACATTCCGCGCAACAGAAAGATTGTAGTAAGGCGGGATGCGAAGTTCATGGAAGATAGAGCCTTCTGGAAATCTCGTGAGGTGCCATTTGAAGAATAGGATGAGGATGCTCCTCTAGTCCAACAATAGGCATCATATCTGGCAGGAAGACAAGTATCTGGTTCAAGCAAGGTAACCAGTACTAGCATCTCCTCAAGAGAAGAGGAGCCAGGAGTGTCACAACAGGTACAGGAAGAGGAACAGATGGAACCTCCCACCACTAGTGGAAGAACTAGCCGAGAAGTACGACAGACTTTGAGGGATGCAGAGGAATTCGTTGGAGCTCCTAGAGCCGAGAAAAGGTAGCGTAGACAACCTGACAGGTACTAAGCATTGGTAGCTTAGGTCGAAGAACCCTCTAGTTTTCAAGAAGCCGTACAACATTAGGTATGGGTGGATGCCATGGTAGAAGAGTACAGTTCTATCATGATAAATGATGTCTAGGAAACTGTACCAAGACCGAAGAACATATTAGTTGTAGGTTCGAGATGGATCTACAAGATCAAGTATGCTGCAGATGGCAGCGTAGATAAGTACAAGGCTAGGTTTGTTGCAAAAGGATATGCGCAAAAGGAAGGAATAGACTATGAGGAAACCTTTGCCCTAGTAGCTCGATATACCTCTATCAGATCCATTATATCCCTTGCAGCACAAATGGGATGGGAGATTCACCAAATGGATGTCAAGACAACGTTCTTGAATGGGGTGATAGAAGAAGAGGTATATATCGAACAACCAGAAGGTTTCGAAACACATGAAAAGAGAACTCATGTGTGCAGGTTGAAGAAAGCCTTGTACGGGCTAAAACAAGCACCCAGAGCTTGGTATGGTCGAATTGACAGCTACTTACAGCAGTTGGGATTCATCAAGAGCAATGTCGATCCCAATCTTTATTATCTGTTGGTAGAAGGTGAGCCGTTGATTCTGGTATTGTATGTGGATGATCTATTTTTGACAGGATCATCTAGACTCATAGAGGATTGTAAGAAGAACATGGACACTGAGTTTGATAAGAAGGATTTGGGGCTAATGCAATATTTTCTAGGATTGGAAGTTTGGCAGTAGGATGGTGAGATCTTCCTTGGCCAAGGAAGATATGCATTAGAAATTATGAAAAGATTCAGAATGCAGGATTGTCGACCTATAGCTACACCTATGATTACCAATTGGAAGAAAATAGATGCTTCGGGAGACAAGGAAGTGGACCCCACCTTATAGAGACAACTCATTGGGTCACTTATCTATCTGGTCAACACCAGGCCAGACTTGTGTTATGCTGTCAACACACTTAGTCATTTCATGGTGGAACCAAAAAGGGTGCATTGGGCAACAACAAAACACATTCTCAGGTATGTGCGTGGAAATTAAGGTACACCAAGGGCAATGATATCAAATTGAGTGGATTCACTGATGCAGATTGGGCGGGAAGTTCAGTAGACAGGAAAAGTACCACTCGGTATTGGTTCGGTATTGGATTTGGGATGACCTCCGGGTGTAGTAAGAAGCAAAAGTCTGTAGCTCTGAGCTCTGCTGAAGCTGAGTATATGGCAGCTAGCAAAGCAACATGTGAAACTATATGGCTCAGGAAACTGTTTGTAAATCTATTCAGGAGAAGGATGGAAGCGACAAGGATCTTCTGTGATAATCAGAGTTGTATCAAGCTCTTTGAAAATCCAGTATTTCATGATCGCTCCAAACACATCGATATTCGGTGTCACTTTATCAGAGACTGTGTTTAGCGTGGAGCGGTACAGTTGGAGTACACTCCCACAGGAAATTAGTTTGCAAACATACTCACCAAGGCTCTAGGAAGAGCCAAGTTTGTTCAATTTTGGGAATAGATGGGTATGTTGGAAAATCCATTTCAATAGAATGATGCAGCATTTGAGAGGGAGCTGTGGTACAGATGCAACAGTGGCAATGGCAGTGTCATGGGCAGTAGTACAGTAGCAGTAGTAGCACAGTGTTGGTGGCAACAACAATGTAGAAAGGAGGTGCTTCAGAAATAGAGCAACATGTAGGTGGACATTGTTGCTAGAGCACTTTCCTCGCTAATAGGGAGTGTTAGTTTTGGGTAGCATTAGAAGTGCTCTAGCCTTGAAAATTGATGGAGAGGCTAAGGCACATGAGTTCTAAAGAACCCAGAAACTTTTTGGTGAAATTCCACCCGGATTGTATTTTAATAAAATAAAATAATAATTTTTAATGGAATTCCTAAGTCTAAACTTAGGGACATTAAAATATTAATGGGTATTAATCAAAATATAGGTGAGAATGATCTAGAAGGCGGATCAAGTCATGTTTTAATATTAGCCGTTGATTAGAGACTTAATCTCGATCGTTGAAGACTTAACAGGAAAAGTATAAAATGGAGGCTCGGGGTTCATTTGGAAACACACACAGAGATTGAGGAAATCGATTTTATGAGGTGAGAAGTTCTCAGGAGGAAAATCGATTGGGGAGATCTTGTAGCTGAGGGGTAGAGAGAATCCAGGAGAAGGAATTTCTGGAAAATACATAATAGAGATGCGGAGAGAGCTTGCAGAGAGGTACCGCAGTTGTCGGGACAGCTGAGGCAGAAAAGCTGCCTGTTATGCAGAATCCAGAACTGCCAGAACAACCAGAACAACTGGGAGAGCTGACGTAGAGGCATTGCAGTAGCCGGGAGAGCTGATGCAGAAAAGCTGCCTGTCACGTGGAATCTAGAACTGTCGAAACAATTGAAACTTCCAAGAACTACCGGAATAGCTGGGGGAACTGACGCAGAGGCGATGCAGTAGCCAGGAGAGCTGACGCAGAGGTGATGCAGTAGCCGGGAGAGCTGACACAGAAAAGCTGCCTATCATGTAGAATCTAGAACTGTTGGAACAACCGAAACTGCCAGAATAGCTGATGCAGAGGGCAGAGAAGGTGACGCAGGGCTGACACAGCCTGAAAGGCTGACACAGGGCCTACATAGGGCCATCACAGAAATAACTGAGGTTAGCCAGTCTTGTGCCGAATCAGCCGGAATTCTACCAGGTGAAGTGAGGTAAAAATCACTCAGATTTTCCGCCATTGTTTTCTCTGTAAAGGATTGCTAGATGAACACCCTAGATTGTATTCCGATATTTACTGCCAACAATAAGAATCCTCAGATCTGCTGCACCGGTTTTCCCACATTGGGTTTTTCCGGGGACGATTGTCCAAAAATAAGTGTTTCATTGTGATTGTTCATGCGCTGATGTTTCTCTTGCCGTTTAATTTTCAGTTCTAGTTTGTGAAGTCTGCAACTGAATTTATTTTGGTATTTATTGAAGTATTGGGAAATAACTTATCATAAATAAGTAGAAGAAATAAATCAATTATTGCTGCAAATTTTCACACAAACATGCTTCCAACTACCCCAGTCTTCTGCCAGAGGAATGTGGCCTGATGTAGGGAAGGTTTTTTCATATAAAACTAGCCCAGACTTACCCTATAGAACTGCGGTCTACTCAACAAAAGATTCCTGATCCTGTGACAGAAGAGAAAGCCCAAAATAGAACACTCCTTCGTCCTCCTTTTGAACTCGGCTACCTCAGACATGGTTTTGAACTATTTGATGTGTGAAATGGTGTTGAAGGCACCTCTATATATAGAAATTGGAAAGGGTCAGGAGACATGTCGATTGGACTTTATGGAGGTGAGGCCAACCTTAACAATTTGTATATGAGTGAGCAGACATAAAATCAAAAACACATTTCTCCTTAACCAAATTTGATGATCTTTAGGTTGATTTTGGTCCTCTCGAAAAGAGGAATTCAATGCCGCAAATATCTTCCCCAAAGGAGCTTTCCAAAGTGGAATTTGGCCCTAGTTGCCAATTTTAACACTCCCTCTCAACTAGGGAGAATTCCACTTGCCAATCCATCCATCATCATGCCATCCTGTCATCATACACTGTCTCTGCATCTCATCTCAACTCTGCTAAACACTGATATAGATAATGAAGAAGAATTGATCGAGAGTGAGTCACAAGACCTTGCCACTCTCCACTGACAAAAGTCAGTTCTCATAACCAAGGGTCGAACTCTAATCGGACTTGATCGAGTGATCAAGTTGTTTGAACATCATGCATCCTAGACATAGGGAGTACGACAGTACATGATGCGTCCATCGGTAGTGCTATGGTCCCTATCCACCTTTCCCAACTCATTGGCCATATGAGATGTACTTCCCATGTGTCCCGTACGACATGGATATGATGATACTGAAGCAACACCAGGGAATGAATATATCACATCTTGCTCAACCACACGTAGGGAAAGGGAAAACCACATCCTACAAACACATGTCACAATCACACATAGGGAAAGGAGAAACCACATCCTACAAACCACACGTAGGGAAAGGATAAACCACATCCTACAAACCACATGTAGGGAAAGGATAAACCACATCCTACACGAATGCAAACCACCAAGAGTAGGGAAAGGATGAACCACGTCCTACATGCATGCTCATTGCTTACCATCAATCGTAGGAAGGATCCTAGACGTGGGGAAAGGATGAACCACGTCCCACCGACATGTCAACCATCGATCGCAGGGAATGAGCATCCTACATGTGGGGAAAGGATGAAACACGTCCCGCTGACATGTCCACATGTGACAACAAGCAGATGCCTATATGCATCTCTCACTGGAGTACCCGCACGAGAAGGTGAACCACTCTTCCTGGTCATATGCCATAGGAGAAGGTGAACCACTCATCCCATGCATATGTCATCGATAGTAGGGGTGTGAAAATTTATGAATCTAACAAACTAGAAATCCTACTGCAGTAACTGATTTGCATTACCTACTTGTGTTCTTCATTTTAACAAGATAATTTCATAAATATTCAGAAAATATTAATGCAAATACACTGCAGCCTACACCACTATACAGATCAAGTACTGAAAAATAAATGAGACGACCACACAAAGGACACTTATTTTTGGACTAAACATTCCCGAAAAAACCCAATGCGGGAAAACCGGTGCAACAGATATGAGGGTTTTATTACTACGCAGATTTTTGAATATAAGTACGGTGCCAAATCCGGCTCACCCAACAGAGAATAAACTTGGTAGAAGTACCTCTGTCCGAAGACAGATATTTTGGCGAATCCAGCGACTAGATGAACAAACCCCACAGGTCACTGCGCTGTCCCCAGTGCTATGCAGCAATGGCTGCTCCAAGCTCTGTGTTGGAATTGCGTCACCTCCTCTAGGAGCTGCGTCACCCTCCCAATGAGCCTTCCTGGCTCAGAAATCGATTTGCTAAACTGCAACTCTCTCTGCCTCACAGAAACCCCAATGCTGCCTCTAAGTGACTGCGTCAGCGCCTCTAGCCTCTGCGTCACCCTTTCTGGAGCTGCGCTGTCTCTCCTTGATGCTGATCTGCCTCTCTGCGATGTATTCTCGGCCTTGGACAGAAGTCCCTCTACCGAACTGCCCCTCTCTGCGCTAGAAACTCACTCCAAAATTCTCAGCAAACCACGCCCCAGAATTTCGAACTAGCTCAAGTGCTGCTCTCTATGTGTGTATTCTCCAACTGACCCCTAGCCTTCCTTTATACTTTTCCTATAGGGAAATCAACGACCGCGATCTAATCTCTAATCAACAGCTAAGATTAAATTAGACTGGATCCTAGTCTCTTAGAAGCTTCTCACCCATATTTTCATTAATACCCATTAATATTTTAATTTTCCTAAGTTAGACTTAGGAACCCCATTAAAAATATTAATTATTTTATTAAAATACAATCTAGGTGGAATTTCACCCAACGATTTTTGGGTTGTGGAGATCTCATGTGTTCTAGCCCCTCCACAAAATTTCGAAGCTAGAGCACATCCGATGCTACCCAAAAATCAACAAGGGGAAGGTGAACCACTCACCGTACACACATGTCATCTACCACAATGGAAGGGGAGCCACTCACCTTTTGCACTGCGCACTTGTAGGGAAAGGTGAACCACTCACCATACACACGTCATCTGTCACAGGGGAAGGGGAGCCACTCACCCTGTACACTGCGCACCTGTAGGGGAAGGTGAATCACTCACCCTATGGTTGTTCATAGCTCAAGAAGTACCCCAAGCCCCCCAGGAGCTCCCAAAGCTCAATGTTCAATATTAACCAAAGATCTCTTCATATGGGGAATAGTGCCAGGCTGCTTTCTGAAAACCAAGACTAGATCTTGGTGATTGACGACCGGATCATCAATGGGAGCCTCATAGCTCCACCCAACAACATATAGATGTACAGACAACTTTCTACATACATACTGATTTACTAGCCATCTTGGCAGCACTTAGCAATCCTCTGTTTCTTGCATGTCTTGTTGAAGAAAATACTTGACTGTTCTTACTTCGTCTTACTCTGGGAGACCACAAGCCCAAGCTTGTCCTTGCAGAGTGCAAGGTGTTCATCTGGCAGCATGCTGATCATGAGATCCATCCACTTTGTAGATAATTTATTAATGCAATCAAACAAGCCATAATTCTGGCAGTGCTCTTCCATAACCAAAATATCCTTTGCTATACTTGCAGGGAGGATCCAACAGACAATTCCCTTTGAGACTTAATATGAAATCATTAGTCTCTTATTCATTTTCTTCAATGTCCGAAGTGTAGATTCATCCTTAGATATAAGCATCAAAAATCAAACAATGCATGAGAGGATCCTATCATGGTCCTATCCTTTTGAGGTGAGAAATTAGGGAGTCTTCAAATCTTTTTGCCAAGGTCTAGGCTTTTGCCTTTTCTTCGAGTATCATTCCAACCTTGATGATCTGTACAGAGATTTAATCAATTATCTGGGCTTTATTGTAACATCTGAGTACAGAAATGGATTCAGTGTAAGATCTGCATGCTGTAAATTATATATATTAAAACATCCTCAGACTTATCACATACCAGATTTAATATGAAGATCCTCAGCAAGACATATTTTTAATGACACACTGCATACTGATATCAACTGTAGCATCTAGTAAAGGGTCTTGGTGAGCTGATGTATTCATACCCCTATTCTAGTTATCATTGTTGTCTAGACTCCAACCAACATCTGATCATATAATTCCTGCATGTTGTATTCCATTCGATTCAGACAAACTATACATAATCTCAGCAGTGTAGATTCTGGTCTCCTATAGCATTTAGGTAATATATCCTGTAACTATTGTAATTCTCAAAATAACCTCAGATGACATACTATAACTTAGGATGGCACATACTACAATAATTCAAACACTTGTAAATTGAGTAATATATATAGTAGCTCTTAGACTGAGATCATCAACCAATTGATGAAGTCTTTGGACCTTGCAAACATGCCTTTAGCCAAATATAAATTACCTTTTATTGCAACTTGGATTTAGAAAGACTTTGAATGGTGCCATAACATGACTCCTTAGATCCACAACGATATCATTTGGATATGTGTCCTAGATCAGCTGGGATAGGTATCACAATTCTCCTTAACAGAGGTCTATACATGAATGCCATAGGAGATCAAGCAACACTTTTCAATAAATATCTAAACTGTACCTGATAATGGAGGGGGGTCTGGCAGAGGTCATCTTCACTGGAATACTGAAGTCCTTTCTTTACTGAGGCTGGACCTTTCTAAAAGAGAGCAGACTTTTCAAGACAACAGGCCAAATCAACTCCCTCTGGGTCAGTTGCTCCCTCTGGGTCAGTTGATCCTTCTCACTGCATAAGATATGAAATTGTATGAAGGATCTCGGCCTCTGAAACATAGATCAACACTTTTGAAGACACTGTATCATGGTAATTAACAACATTATACACTTTGAATACTGCTTCTCTTAATGATGCTTCCAAAGGTAAGTTACAGTATAGAGAACTCAAATCTGAAAGAGGATAAATGCTGATGCAAAATATCAAATACTCTTGATGCCTGTAGAATTCCTTTATTTCAAGGTAACGAAATGTTTACAGATATACGGTAGGGTTTCAATATAGATATTGCTACTGTAAATAAATAGAGATTCCACAGGTCAGCTTAATTGATTCAAACTGTGAGTATATATATGAGCTGATCATGATAATATATGTCATAGTTCTCAAATCCCAGCCATTCATATTATCTCCGGAAGACTAAGAGCAAGTAGATGAGGTTTCTTAAACTACTAATGATCCTTCATTTATGGGAGACTTGGCTTCTGTTCCTTTGAGACAGAGTCTCGAATTTGAGATGAAACGAGCTAGGCTTCTTCTTTTCTGGGCTATGGTCAGAATTTTGGAGAGAATCTCAGCCCTTACGATGAGGTAGGATCCTTTCTGTGACAAAGACCATTTTAAATATTCACACAGGAATAGACTTAATTTTAATTGATCTTTACAGATTCTCATAGATACATATGCATCATAAGATTTTGGATCAAGAACAAAATACTTTTTCTCCCTTGTAAGATGCCAATAGAAAGGCTTTGAATGCCTTATAATTCTAGGATAGTCCCTTCTCATTTTGAGTATGTCAATTATATTGTTTAGAGACGAAGGATCTTTGCATAGATTTGATCACTGCTGGCATCCTTTCTTGTTGCTGCTTTAATTAGAACGACTTTAATTTTGTATAGGATGCAAGAAATATATGTTTATGAGTAGTACCAACCTTGAAATTGGTCGCAACTCAAACAAATGTTTGTTGATCTTCTAGACACGGAGATCGATTACTGTGAACTGCCTTCAGTGATGCAAATGGCAAGCTCTTGCCATACTTCTACTCTCCTTGAGCTGCATGACCTCAATTCTGAGTTATGCACCAGCTATTGTAAGATGCCAAGCTTCAACAACACCTAATCGTAGAAATACTCACTGTTTTACTTCTGTTGCAAATGAGAATATGATACTTGCAGACCGGGATACCCAACTGTAATGTCACACATGCCTTAAAGCATATTTCTGTTTGAGGTCTGTAATATAAGAATTTTGTTGTTTCAAGCAAATCTCTAATCCTGAAAGTTTAAAGAACTTTAACCCTGAATCACATAAGATACCACCATCCAGAACTTCTGAATTTTGAGATATATATTGATTGTCCTGAATTCTTTTGCTAGAGGTATGAAGTTGGATAGAAGATAACAAGACCGAAGGTGTTAAAATTGACAACTAGGGCCAAATTCCACCTTAGGACAACTCATATGATGGAGATGATTATTGCATTGGATTCCTCTTTTCGAGAGGTCCAATTTTGAAAGATCGTCTCATTCTGACAAGCAGAAGTGGAATTTTGAATTTATTCCCTCTCATGCACAAATTGTCAAGGTCGGCCTCAGTCAAATGTAGGCTCATGAAGCCCATTAGATGTGTCTCCTCACCCTCAACAAAGTGTATAAATAGGAGTGACCTCTCTCTCATTTGGACGTCATTCATCTCATCACATATCTCTCTCTCCTCTCTTGATTGGTTCGTACAGCTTGGAGGCAGCCTTCCCTACTTCGCACGTGTGAAAGGAGGACGAATTTCAGGACTGTTTTGGAGGCCGAAAATTTCAGGAAACAGGACAGCGTTGACTTGGGTGATTTTGACTAGCGTTGACTTCGTTCTAGTGGGCAGAATTTTGATTTTTGAAGGCTGCATTGATTGGCACAATTTTCGAGGTGATTGGGACAGTTTGACTGGTTTGACTTCAGCGTTGACTTCAACTTTGACCACAGAAATTACAGCAGTGTTTGACTGGGTTGACCGAACTATTTTTGGGTTGACTTTGACCCTCTTGGAAGGCTGAATTTATCTACTGTTGACCGAGCTGCTTGGAGGACATTTTGGAGCTGCTTTGACCACCATTGACTTTCTGGTTAGGGCTGCAGTTGAATGCTGATTTGACAGGACTGTTTTGTGCAAGCTAATTTGATATTTGTACTCTCTCTTTGCTAAACTATTGAAGAATAATAAGAAGATTTGATTAAAGGGTTTTTCCACATTCAGGTTTTTCCCTGACATCCGCCACATCTTGTGTCCTCTTGTCTTGGCTTGTCTTCTTCACATGTTTTTATGTTCATCTGCATTTATTGCCAACGAGTTTAAGTTAATGTGATTGCTACTGGATATAATTGGAAATTGTCATTGGGCTGATAAGGAACATTGAAGTAAATTGTGCTAAAGCATCGAACATACCATTGTTATCTAAAAATAACATGGGATTAGAGCTCAGTTGAAGACAAAACCCAAGCAACAGTGAGGAAAAGCAATCACTAAGGGAAGCTATTGGACAAGGACTTGGAACTAGTCCCAATGACGACTACATCTTTCTTCAAAACCGAGGACAAGCTTAAGGACAAATCTGACAATCATGCATGGAAGATGATTCTAGATTTAACATTGGAAGAAAATGATGCCATGGACTATGTCAAAGGAAGACTAGTGGAGCCTCCTTCAAATGCATCTGCAACTGCATAAACAAAGTACAAGAAAGGTGAGGTTAAAGCTAAGAAAATTATTGTTGATTCTATTCACAAGCCTTTGGTTGAGTATATTTCAGTTTTGGAAACATCTTAGGAGATGAATGACAAACTGGTTGGAATGTTCAAAGTAAATAATGCAAATCAAGTAGTCTTTCACAAGAACAAGTTGAAAGACATCAAGATGGATAGAGGAGAATCCTTCAAATCCTACTTCATGAGGATTACCGGGATCAAGAATGATCTCCTATATATTGGAGAAGTCATTAGTGACAGGGCGCTCACTGTTATTGTTGATTTGGGGTAGCATCAGATGTGCTCTAGCCACGAAAATCGGTGGAGAGGCTAAAGCACATGAGATCTCCAATACCCAGAAATGGTTTGGGCAGATTCTAAACATTTTGAGAGATATTAAAATAATTAATATTTTTAATGGAGTCCCTAAGTCTAAACTTAGGGAAAATAAAATATTAATGTGAATTAATATAAAACTGTGTTAGAAGGGTCCAAAAGTCATGGATCAAGCCATAGTTAATCTTAGTCGTTGATTAGGGACTTATTTTCGGCCGTTGAATTGTCAACGAGAAAAGTATAAGAGGAGGCTTAAGGGTCAGTTGGAGAACACACTAAGAGTTGATAAAAAATTCGATTTTCTGGGGCAGGGCTTGCTGAGGAAATCGAAGGAGTGATCAAAGTTGCAACTGAGGGGTAGTGAATGTAGTAGCAGAGAAGCAAAGATAGTACTGGGAGCATCAACGCATAAGCCGGGAGAGGGTTGATGCAAAGCCAACTAGAGGCCATGTAGAAGCAGCCAGAGGCCATGCAGAGGTAGCCAGGAGTTGCGCAGAACCTGAGGGGGCCAGCGTGGGAGACACAAAGGCTTCAGAGGCTAACACGGACCCTAGAGAGGCTAACGCTAGGCCAAAGAGGCTGATGCTGGGCCAGAGAGGCTGACGCAAACCCTAGAGGTTGACGCTGGGAGATTTTGTGGGGCAGGTTTGCGCTGATAATAGATATTTGTCTCTGATTGAGTGGTACTACTGCTGAGGGCATTCTCTGTTGGGTGAGCCATTTCTGGCACCCAAATTGTATTATGAAACTGCTTAATAACAAAACCCCCAGATAGTTGCACCGGTTTTCCCGCATTGGGTTTTTCCGGGAACATTAGTCCAAAAATAACGATGTCACTTGTGTGCTTGTTTTTCCTTCAGTTGATGATCTGTATGTGTTGAGACTGTACTTGTATTTTTTTTCAATATTTACATGGTAAATAACTTGTTAATTAACAGAACAAGTAGGAAGAAATAAATCAGAAAGTACAGGAAGGATTTCTAACAGTTAGACATAGAAATTCCAACAGTTATTGCACTTGGAGGCCTTACAAGAGAATGGGATGTGTTCAACGCTACCATCCTCAACAATGACAGGATTCCGGGATTTGATGAATTATTGGCTAGATGCACTCAAGAAGAAACAAGGATGATGGAAAGAGACAAGCGCTCAATTGGAAACAATCCTACCGCCTTTTCCACTCATTCTAAGAGGAGGAACAATGCTGGTCCAAGGAATCAAGGACAAGGTCTCAAGCCGAAATTTAAAGAAGGAAGAAAAGGAAGATGCTTTGCAACAAGTTTTGCCACTTCGCTAGAGAGTGTCCTCACAAGAAGGATACTCCAAGAGATGATGACAACCATAACAACAGCTTCAAGAGCAATGGCAATCATAGGAACAACAGGTTCAACAACAAAAGAAAGAGGAATGCTCCCGTTGCTCGAAATGGAAATCGTCGTCCTCCCAAGAAGTCTAGAAACTCCAAGTATGAAGAAGTTAATGTTGTAAAGCAAAAGGAATTTTATCTTATTTCTACCCTCACCATTGCCCTCTCCTTCGAATACATTGGATCATTGGTTGATTGATAGTGGTGCCTCAAGGCACTTCATTGGGTACAAAGAGGCTCTCTTGAAATTGATTGAAAAGAAGACAAATATGGAGATTATACTTGGGGATAATGCGACTTATCCCGTGAAAGGAATTGGGACTGTTACTCTCCACATAAATCAAGGTCGAATTCTTCATTTACAAGAAGTACTATATGTACATGATCTAAAAAAGAACTTGGTCTCTATTTATGTGATGGAAGATAAAGGTTTCAAGGTGTCATTCATTGATGGGAAGGTTCGTGTTTGGCAAAGGAACCCAAGAGATGCATTCACTCTTGTATTCAGGGTTGAAGGTCTCTATCAGGTTGGAGGAAGTCTGTTGAGAGCAATGACTTGTGATACTTCACTTCAATCCGAATTATGGCACCAGAGATTTGCTCATCTTCATTTCAAAGCCTTACCTGATGTAAGGAAGATGGTCACATGTATGTCTTGATTTTGGGGAGCATCAGATGTGCTCTAGCTCCGAAATTTTGTGTAGGGGCTAGAATACATGAGATCTCCAAGATCCATAAATCGTTTGGAGAAATTCCACCCGGATTGTGAGTTATTAAAATAATTAATATTTTTAATGGGTTCTTAAGTCTAAACTTAGGAAAATAAAAATATTAATGGGTATTAATAAAAATATGGGTGAGAAGCTTCTAAGAGACAAGGATCAAGTTTGTTTTAATCTTAGCCGTTGATTAGGGACTTAATCTCGGCCGTTGATTCATCAACAAGAAAAATATAAGAAGAGGCTTGAGGGTCAGTTGGAGATACACCAAGTGATCAGTCAGTTCGATTTTTCTGAGGTGAGGTTTGCTGAGAAAATCGAATAGGTGATATGAGTTGTAGTGAGAGGGGTAGAAACAAAGATTTGGATCAGAATGGAGTTCTGAGCCAAAGAGTACCAGGCAAAGAGGCAACAATAGCATCAGAGAGGCAGTGGAGAGGCCTACGCATCCCAGGACGGGCTCACGTAGTGCTAACGCAGGCTAAGAGGGTCTCTTGCAGTGGCAATGTGGTATATTCGTCAGAAGTTCGAGATTTTGCTGGAGAAGTGAGGTTCTGAGCCGGGAGGGCTGAACAACAGTCTTTCTCCAGCAAATCGATCCAACAGAAGGGGTGACGTAGTCTCATAGAGGCAAGACACTGGCCCAAGCAGTGATTGCGCTGGGCTTTCGTAGTGCTTGCTGGAGTCAGGCCATTCAGTGGATCAAGTGTGACTTGGAGAACGAGGTAAACCCTCGTATGTATTTCTTGCTGCCGAGATTTCTCTGAAAGGTTAGTGGGTGTGAGAGGCAACCTGTTGTACTCAGATTCTGCTTGCTTAATAATACAAACACTCTATATGCTACACTGGTTTTCTCGCATTGGGTTTTTTCGGGGACGTGTTGTCCAAAATAACAGTGTCCCTTGTGTGTTTCTCTCATCTATTGTTTCAGTTTATGACTTGTATGTCAGTGTAGTCTACAGTAATGTTTTTCATCACTGTTTATAAATTAAATAACTTGTTGAATGTAATAACATGTAGGAGATGATAAACCAGTGATTGCAATAGGATTTTTGATGTGTAGATTCAGAAATGTTCACATGGTACCAGAGCATTTTGAGAGGGAGCTGTAGTACAGATGCACTAGTGACAGTGGCAGTGTAATGGGTAGTAGTATAGGTTACAACAGTGCAGTGGATGAAGGGCAACATGCCAAGCATCAGCAACACAGAGGACCAATGCCATGGATCAGTGTGATACTTCTATTGGGAAGTATTGCTAGAGCACATTCCTTGCTAAGAGGGAGTGTTGATTTTGGGTATCACTGGATGTGATCTAGCTCCGAAATTTTGTGGAGGGGATAGAATACATGAGATCTCCAAGACCTAGAAATCGTTTGGAGAAATTCCACTAGGACTGTGAGTGATTAAAATAATTAATATTTTTAATGGGTTCCTAAGTCTAAACTTAGGAAAATAAAAATATTAATGGGTATTAATAAAAATATGGGTGAGAAGCTTCTGAGAGATGAGGTTAGACTTAGGAAAATAAAAATATTAATGGGTATTAATAAAAATATGGGTGAGAAGCTTCTGAGAGATGAGGATCAAGTCTGTTTTAATATTAGCCATTGGTTAGGGACTTAATCTCGGCCATTGATTCATCATCGAGAAAAGTATAAGAGGGGGCTTGAGGGTTAGTTGGAGATACACCAAGTGATCAGTCAGTTCGATTTTTCTAGGGCGAGGTTTGCTGAGAAAATCGAATAGGTGATCTGAGTTGCAATGAGGGGCAAAAACAGAGATTTGGATCGGAAAGGAGTTTCGAGCCAAAGAGAACTAGGCAGAGAGGCAACAATAGCATCAGAGAGGCAGTGCAGAGGCCTACGCAGCCCAGGAAGGGGCTCACGCAGTGTTGACATAGGCCAAGAGGGTCTCTTGCAGTGGTAGTGCAGGATATTCGTTAGAAGTTCAAGATTTCGCTGGAGAAGCGAGGTTTTGAGTCGGGAGGGCTGAACAACAGCCTTCCTCCAACAAATCAATCCAGCAGAAGGGGTGATGCAGTTTCCTAGAGGCAAGATGCTAGCCCAAGCAGTGATTGCGCTAGGATTTCGCAATGCTTGCCGGAGTCAGGCCACTTAGTGGATCAGATTGCGCTGGGATTTCGCAATGCTTGCCGGAGTCAGGCCACTTAGGGGATCAAATTGTGGTGGGGTTTCGCTGTGCTTGCTGGAGTCAGGCCACTCAGTGGATCAGTTGTGACTTGGAGAACGAGGTAAACCCTCATATATATTTCTTGCTGTCGAGATTTCTCTGAAAGGTTAGCTTGTGTGAGAGGCAACCTGTTGTACTTAGATTCTGCTTGCTTAATAATACAAACCCTCTATATGCTGCACCGGTTTTCCGGCATTGGGTTTTTCCGAGGACGTGTTGTCCAGAAATAATGGTGTCCCTTGTGTGTTTCTCTCATCTATTGTTTCAGTTTATGATCTATATGTAAGTGTAGTCTGTAGTAGTGTTTTTCATCACTGTTTATAAATTAAGTAACTTCTTGAATGTAATAACAAGTAGGAGATGATAAACCAATGTTTGCAGTAGGATTTTTAATGTGTAGATTCAGAAATTTTCACATTATGCGTGAATTCAACTTAAGTCATGAAGGTGTTTGTCAAGGATGTGAAGCTGGAAAACATACAAGGGGATCATCCCCCTCAAGTGAAACTCAAACCACCGATATTCTTCAATTGATCCATTCTAATCTATCAAGTATGTTGCCCATGACATCTTTGGGTGGATATTTGTACTATGCTATTTTTGTGGATGACTTCTCTTGCAAAGCATGGATCTATTTCTTAAAGAAGAAGGATGAAGTATTCAAATGGTTCTGCTCTTTCAAAGCTTTTGTCAGAAATCAAACAAGGAAAAAGATCAAAATATTGAGGACCGATAATGGGACCAAATATGAGTCAAATGAATTCAAAGACTATTGTAGAGAAGCTGGCATTAAGAGGGAGACCACTACTTCATATACTCTTGAACAAAATGGCGTTGCCGAAAGGAAGAATCGTACTATCATAGAAGCCACCTGTGCCATGCTTCATGATCAAGGTCTTTCGAAGTTCTTATGGGGAGAAGTTATCAACATCGCTGTGTATGTCCAAAACATATGCCCACATCAAGCTTTGGACTTCAAGACACTCGAAGAAGTATTCATTGGTAAGAAACCTAATGTTTCTCATTTTAGAATTTTTGGTTGTCCCGTATATTTTCATGTGCCGAAAGAGAAAAGAAAAAAACTAGAAGCATCTGAGAAGAAAGGAACACTTGTGGGCTACCATGTAAATTCAAAGGCATATAAAATCTATGTGCTTGGTCAAAGGGAAGTGGAATTAAGTCATGATGTCACTTTCGATGAAGATTCTTCTCTTAGAAAGATCCAAGATCTTCCTATCCCTAGGAAGGACAATGATGATGCTGATGCAGAAAAGCGGGATGAAACTCCGTCTGATGAACCGATGCTCGATGTTGAAGGTCCGATGGATCCCATTGATCCACTTCTTAGTGAGCCCACTACTTCAAGAAAAAGACCTTTGTGGTTCAAAGATACTCTTGAAGATGTTGAAAAACATATTGCACCGAGGGGGACATTTCGTGAAAGTAAGAAGCTGAATTGGTACCAAGGGTACTTAGCTTCCATGAGTACCATTGTACAATATGAGCCTTGCACATTCGAAGAAGTTGTGAAACACCAAGTTTGGAAGGATGCGATGAACGAGGAGTATGAGTCGATCATGAAGAATGATGTCTAGGATGTGGTTCCTAGACCCAAGGATAAGTCAATGGTCACTTCAAAATGGCTCTACAAGATCAAACATGGAGATGATGGAAGTGCTAAGAAGTTCAAGGCTAGATTTGTTGCTCGAGGCTTCTCTCAAAAGGAAGGAATAGACTATGATGAGATATTTGCACCAATTGCCTGATATACCACCATATGTTCGATCATATCCCTTGCCGCTTCGCAAGGATGGAGCCTACACTAGATGGATGTCAAAATTGCCTTCTTGCATGGTTCGCTTAAGGAGGAAGTCTATGTGGAACAACTTGAGGGGTTCAAAGTTCAATATCGTGAGACACATGTATGCAGGTTGAAGAAAGCCCCCTATGGGTTGAAGCAAGCCCCTAGGGCTTGGTATGAGAGGATTGATAACTATCTTATGAAGCTGGGATTTACAAGGAGCAATGCTGACCCGAACCTATACTTCAAGATTGAAAAGGACAAGCCTCTCATTTTGGTCCTTTATGTGGATGATCTTTTTCTGATAGGTGATGACCCTCTCATTCATCAATGCAAGAGGGAGTTGGATTTCGAATTTGAGATGAAGGACCTAGGAGTCTAGGACTAATGCATTACTTCCTAGAGCTGGAGGTCTGGCAAAATCCAAGTGAGATTTTCCTTTCTCAAGGAAAATACATTGTGAAGTTCCTTGAGAGATGTGGCATGGTGGATTGCAAGTCCATAACTACTCCGACGGAACTCAACTTTAAGAAGCTATGTGGAAGTGCTGCTAGGCCAGATTAGTGAACCCTTTTGAGTATCGTCAACTTCTGGGGGCTCTGATGTTCTTGGTCAACTCTCGTCCTGACATATGCTTTGTTGTGAACACGTGGAGTCAATTTATGGTCGAGCCTCATCACATTCATTGGATTGCTGTTAAGAATCTCTTGAGATATCCTCGGGGCACAATCCAGATAGCCGAGAACTTGAGGCTACATGGATATTCAGATGCTAACTGGGCTGGCAGTGTGGTGGATCGTAAGAGCATGTATGGGTGCTTCTTCCCTTTGGGGCCTGCTTCTATATCTTGGATGAGTAGGAAGCATAAATCGGTTGCACTAAGCACTGCCGAGGCCGAATACATTATTGCGAGTATGGCCTGTTGTGAAACTATTTGGTTGAGGAAGCTCTTCAGTGAGATATTTGAGCATGTGCTGGATACCACTATGATCTCCTGCGACCACCTAGGATTCGCTTATCAGAGAATCCTGTGTTCCACGACCGTTCCAAGCACATTGATACTAGGTACCACTTTATCCGAGATATGGTACAACAGGGAGCAATAAGGCTCCAACACATCAGGACAGATGAGCAAGTTGCAGACATTCTCACGAAGTCTTTGCCGAAGGTCAAATTCTTTACCTTCCGAGAGAGACTTGGAGTTGTGGAACGACCCTCTTATGAGGGTCCCGTATGAGTTGAACACAGAGCTCTGGGAGCTCTTGGGGGCTTGGGGTACTTCTTGGAGCTATGGGCGACCATAGGGTGAGTGGTTCACCTTTCCCTAGTGGTGCGTTGGATACAGAGTGAGTGGTTCACCTTCCCCTGTGATACCCCATTATGGTTGACATGTGTGTAGGGTGAGTGGTTCCACTATTGATAATATTGGCGATATTTGAAAATATCACGATATTTTCGACAAAACGATATATCGCCGAGAAAATATCGGTAAAATATCGTGATATTTTGAAAATATCGGCTATGTTTTAAAATTTGAAAAAATTATCTTTTTATGCTTGCATATATTTGCCGATATTTTCACCGATATTGTCGATAAGATGTTTTCTGGACCCTCGCCGATATTTTGCCGATACCGATATTTTCAACACTGAGTGGTTCACCTTCCCCTACCCAGACACATGCATGTAGGGTGAGTGGTGCACCTTCCCCTACGATTGGCATATGCATAGGATGAGTGCTTCACCTTCTCCTGTCGATGCCCCAGCACACATCCTACCCATGGAGTCCGAGACTCATGGGAAGTACCTCTCATTTGGCCAATGAGTTGGGAAAAGATGGTTAGGGACCATAGCACTACCGATGGACACATCGTGTACTATCGTACTCCCTATGACTAGGATGCATGGTGTTCAACAACTTGATCTGGGATCAAGGACTGACTTTTTTCAGTGGTATGATCTTATGACTCATTCTCGATCACTTCTTCATTATTAATTCATGGTTCAACAAAGTAGAGCAGAGCAGAGTAGGGCTGTGATGACAGGGATGGTACATGATGGCATGATGATGACAGATGGATTGGCAGGTGGAATTCTCCCTAGTTGAGAGGGAGTGTTAAAATTGGCAACTAAGGCCAAATTCCACCTTAGGACAACTCATATGATGGAGATGATTATTGCATTGGATTCCTCTTTTCAAGTGGTCCAATTTTGATATAAAGATCATTTCATTTTAACGAGCAGAAATGGAATTTTGAATTTATTCTCTCTCATGCACAAATTATCAAGGTCGGCCTTAGTCAAATGTAGGCTCCTGAAGCCCATTAGATGTGTCTTCTCACCCTCAACGAAGTGTATAAATAGGAGTGACCTCTCTCTCATTTGGATATCACTCATCTCATCACATATCTCTCCCTCTCCTCTCTTGATTGTTTCATACAACTTGGAGGCAACCTTCCCTACTTCGCACGTGTGAAAGGAGGACGAATTTCAGGATTGTTTGGGAGGTCGAAAATTTCAGGAAACAGGACAACGTTGACTTGGGTGATTTTGACCAGTGTTGACTTTGTTTTAGTGAAAAAAACTTTGATTTTTGAAGGCCGCATTGATTGGCACAATTTTCGAGGTGATTGGGATAGTTTGATTGGTTTGACTTCAGCGTTGAATTTAGCCTTTGGCCACAGAAATTACAACAATGTTTGACTAGGTTGACCAAACTACTTTTGGATTGACTTTGAACATCTTGGAAAGTTGATTTTATCTACTGTTGACTGATCTGCTTAAGGACATTTGGAGTTGCTTTGACCACCGTTGACTTTTTGGTTAGGGCTGCTGTTGACTGCTGATTTGACGTGACTGTTTTGGGCAAGTTCATTTGATATTTCTACTCTCTCTATTGAACTGTTGAAGAATAATAAGAGGATTTGATCAAAGGGTTTCCCCACATTGGGGTTTTTCCTTGGCATCCGCTACATCTTGTGTTCTCTTATCTTGGCTTGTCTTCTGCACACGTTTTTATGTTCTATCTGCATTTACTGTCAACGAGTTTAAGTTAATGTGATTGCTATTGTATATAATTGGAAATTGTCATTGGGTTGATAAGGAACATCGAAGTAAATTGTGCTAAAGCATAGAACATACCATTGTTCTCTAAACTTAACAAAAGGTAATAAGGGTCAAGGAATTGCGCAAGACCGAATCCTCCAAGAGTAGAGATCTCAACTTTGAAGGATACTTCTCCTCCTTGGAACAAAGATTCTTAACTTGGCATTGTTACAACTGAACGCTTCAAATTTGCAGAGAGAGGAGAACATGGAGATTTGTCAACAAATTTCCCTTAATGATTGCTATCTCTGTCATTCTTCCTTGGGCTTGTCCTCACCTGAGCTCTGAAACCATGTTAATTTTAGGTTAACATATTCTTTGCTTAGGTCAATTACTTCAATGATCCACATTAGCCCAATTTACATTTTCCTTGCAATCACATAAAGCATTATTATATTGATAGTAACAACGAAAGAACATAAAGCATATACACAGAAGACAAGTCAAGACAAGAGAACGCAGGAATTGGTTTTAGCCAAGGAAAATCCTCAAGATGGGGAAAACCCTTGATCAATATTCATTATTATCAGTATCAAATGTTTAGCAGAGAAAGAGAAAGAGAGTACACTTAAAGTCAAATTGACTTGCCAATATGTTGATCAATACCACTGTCCAGATGTCAAGGAATCAACCCAATCAAGTCTACACTTCTGTCTTTTGATCTAACCAATGTCAATAATAGATAAGGTAGCTACAAAACTGACTTCAAAAGCAGCTCGATCTTGGATATATATATGCGACCTTCTTTTGCTGAAGACAAGGACCCCAAAGTAGTTAGATTTTGGATTGAATACAAATTTGGCTAGGGCATACATTTTCCCTAACCTTCAGCAACAAAGTTACGTGTTTAACCTCGAAATCATTCGTTCTTCCTTGCAATGAAAGCAACTTAGGCCAGGCTAATACCTTGGCCTCTTTTCTTCCACTCAACTTAGGTCTGAAGTTGGCAAACTCCATAGTAGTTCTGCGGCCAACGATAAAAGATGACTACTTTCCATAATAGTCTTAAATACCCATCGATCTAGTCCATACATGCTTCCAACTGCCTTGGTCTTCTGCCTGAGGAACTCGGCCTGATGTAGGGAAGGGTTTTTCATATAAAACTAGCCCAGACTTACCCTAAAGACCTACGGCCTACTCAACAGAAGATTCTCGACCCTATGACAGAAGAGAAAGCCCAAAACAGAACACTCCTTCGTCCTCCTTCTGAACTCGGCTACCTCAGACATGGTTTTGAACTATTTGATGTGTGAAATGAGGTTGAAGGCACCTCTATATATAGGAATTGGAGAGGGTCAAGAGACATGTTGATTGGACTTTATGGAGGTGAGGCTAACCTTAACAATTTGTATATGAGCGGGCATAAAATCAAAAACACATTAACATTGAAGTTTGATATTAGATCAAGATCGTTGATACAAAAATTTTTGTTTGTTGGATTTTGTAGCTTGTTGGATTGAGAGTTAACCTTTGAGCAAATAAAATATCGATATTGAACCTCAGCCATTGATCAGACTCTTCCTTCGCTGTTGGATCACATTCTGCCATGGGTTGTGCATTATTCTTCGGACATGTTGGGCCCTTCCTATAGCCATTAGGCCATTAGGGGAGTTCCCACCGAACTAGGATCGAAGATTAACCCCCCATTGAAGGTGAGAGAGCAAGATCATGGTCAAAACCCATCCTTCTTCTAGATCACTCTGTAATCTACACCAAATGACCTGAAACAAACAAACATAAGCACCCAATTGCAAAATTATCAAAGTACCTTTTGAGTGTAAGGCCATCTTTGTTCATGTGCTCATGCCAGATGGGTGAGAGGCATATGGTTGATGCAAGTGGTGGAGATATAAGGGCATACCATTAGCTAGTGGTGGTTACCCATTTTGGGGGGTAACAAGCCTAAAACATATGGAATGATGATGTCAAGGTGATAAAAATTCATCAAAGTGTTCCATTTTTAAAGTTCTTGCAGTTAACTGGTTATTATTCTCCTATCAATTGATTATTTGTCGTCTGCAAATTCTTTGTGGCAAATACTGAATAAAACGCTACTGTAACTTCACAATTTTTTTTTGTAAGATTGGCAGGACTACATCTTCATCATGTCCAATATATCAACCCGATCGAGACGGGGAATTGTACTAATGACCTCACATCAAGGAGTGTCTTAACGGAGCACTCGATCACCGTCTAACCAAGACCCCATGGATGCAACTTCACAAAAATTAAATAAACCGCAGGAACTGAGAAAATTATTGCATAAACTCCGAAATAATGAACACCAATATTTTTGGATGAATGTCCTTGGAATAACCCTAGTGTGGGGAAAACCAGTTCTACAAATGAGTATTTTATTAATTTTTCAACAAAATTTGTGATGGAGCAATTACAGCGATTTGTCGTAAATTAGCAAACCTTTGAAAAATTATTCCAATCACTTCTGCAAGTTGATTTAGGCCCCTGTAAGCAATTCGGCCCCTTTGATCCAATTCGGCCTCCCTCTAGCTCTTGAATTGGTCACACGTGCGACCTTGGCACTCGACCCCTCTGGAAAATTTGCACTATTGGGAAAATAAACTCGGCTTCCCTGGAATTCCACTACAATTGGCAAACTCGACTTCCCTTTGCAAATCGATCACTTTGGCAATATTTCTCCTTGCTTCGACAAATCGACCTCTTTGAAGCAACTCACACCACTGGGAAACTCGACCTCTTTGCAGAAAAATCATCTACTATAGTTTGGAAATCCCTATGAAGAATCTCCTCCGGAATCCTATCTCCAATCACTGCTGATCTCGATCTGTTGGTGCCAAGTGCCTGTCGATTTCCTCTTATAATCTCTCTGTTGAGAAATCAATGACCATGATCTAATCTCAATCGATGGCTAAGATCATCTTGACCCCATCAAATGACTTTTCTAGAAGTCACTAGAGGAAAATAGATTTTACCTCAATTAATCCCAATTAATTAAGCCATTTCCCCAAAGTTAGACTTAGGAAAATTAATAAACTAGCTAATTATTTCTAATTAAAGTACTTTTCCTTAGAAGCTTTTTCTGGGTGTTGGAGAAAATCGAACCACTGTGTTCCTTTACCTCATAGACACCATTTGAGACTAGAACACCTGCCTGAGATATATAAACTAACACGAAGCACCAATACATTGGGTACAAAACCAAAATCCTCCAAACACAGCTTGCTTGTACAGGGTCTTGAAATTGTGACAAGGCCTCATATTGATACAATATGAGGGGTTACAAGGATCATTCCTAGGAGCAGAGGAGTATGTCTTGAACCATAAAAGCTATGTTGCACGAAACCTCTAGGAACCCGACGTTTCGGGCCGTACCCATACCTGAAACTCCGAAACTTGGCCGAAACTCGGTCGAAACTCGACCATCATATAATCATCTATGAGAGTGAATATATACTTTTTTTTTCTTCTAAATTGTTATCTATGGGTCTTATTCCCTTTTTTCTTGCAAAGATAATGTGTTATTCACTTATTTATATATATATATATATATTTTTAAATATACATATATGACGTTTCAGCTGACGTTTCGACCGACATTTCTATTTTTGTGAGGTCACGTTTCTAAACGTACCTGTTTCGAAAACTCTGAAACGTTTCAGCGTTTTGTGCAACTTAGCATAAAAGAAATAGATAGATAAAATATTGTCAACATGATACTTTTAGTTTACTAGTAATTATATATGAAACAAAATTGCAAGTACCTCTTTCAGAATTAGTTGATTGAAAGGCAGAGAGGATGCAATGGAATGCCATGATTGATAGAGAACTATAGACGCATATAAGTAATATCTATAAGTAAGTTGGGAAGGACCATTAGGATCTAGAAGTTTAGGTGGAAACTACCATATCTCTATTACTGCATGTTTCTTAAGTCTACCAAAATTGGATTTTGCATCCATGCATGTCATTTCTTTGCAAATTTAAACCTAGATTTCCATTCCAGGAGATGAACATGTGATCTCTAGGGTTATGTGTTTATGATTTTGTTTTCTTTTTGCAGGTACTTGTTACAATTTTTCATCATCTTCCTTGGGCATGGATGCCAGCAAGAACTTAAAATGCCAAATCACTCAATTACAAATTTCTTCTTCAATGAGCCCTACTAACCATGCTCGGAAAAAGTCAGTTTGGATATGGACAGAAAGCAAGGAAGTCATGACTACTGCAGTTGAGAGAGGATGGAATACTTTTATTTTCTCCTCAGTAGACAATGAAATTGCTAATGAATGGGCATGTGAGCAGTCTTCAACCTGCCGATTATCATTATGCTTTGGCATGATTAAAACATTTTTGAAACTTAAATGTGGTTTGCAAAAGCAATTAAGACAAGCAAAAGAAAAATATCTCTACATAATTTAATCATTTAATGAAGTAGAAACTCATGCCTTTCCAGGCTGCAGGATAAAAAGTGTTTGCATATAAAAGTATGAGCCATTAATTCTGATGGTGACTGTTAACTTTTGCAAGTAAAATATTTGAATCTCATGTTTTTTTCTGCAGCAATTGCAAAGATCAGGCCACTGTTTATAAATCATGGGCATGTATACGACTGTGAAAACAAACATGTTGGCATATTTGCTGAGGTTTCTTCTTCCAGCCAGCTTCAAGAAATACAGGCAATGGTTGGGCAGGCTGAAAATATAGTAATAAATTGTCTTGACTGGCAGGTATGATTTCCTGGTCAGCATTCTTTTTAGGATCTGTACTTTTCCTTGTGTTACTGAAAAATGCAAATATTGTTTTGGTGCAAGAATGATCCTCAATGATCTTTATAAATGCTCTGACTTAAAGGTACATCTTTTTTGAAAATGCCAATTCTGGATCAAATTGTGATTTTAAACTGATCTTGTTGGATCAAGATTCAAAGAGGACTTTATTAGAATTGATGCTGAAGTAATAGGGCTAGGAAATGTTACTTAAGCCAAAATAGAAGAAATCCGTATACTACTAGAGATAAGACTACTACTTTGTAGATTTACGAAGAGCAGATTCAGAGACATAGAAGTCATCATCGACTAAGAACCATTCCTTGCTCTTTGATCCTGACTCATGAGTTGGAAATCCTCCAACCCTTCTTGAAAACAAGTTAACATCTTTTTTAGGGAGGAGGGGTTTCTTGAGCCATCTCTTTTGCTGTCTTCCATATTGGAATTATGTCTTCAAGCCCTTTTCTGTCTGGTTACTCCAACCTTGTCTGGCTACTCTCCCTCTGCCATATATTGGCATGTACTGTGGGCCATGTTGCCTCAAAATCTAGTAGTTCTTGTGAGATGCCTCACAAGACAAAAGCCAGACTAAGACACAACAATGAGGTGGATGCCATTGTCACCTTATCACTCCACCTCCTACTCTTTAGTGGAATTTCACCACATGGGAGGCTTCCCAATATAGGTCACCTAAATGGTATTCTAGGTCAAAGGATCAAAGGTGACACTTCAATAGGCTTAATCAAGGTACTCAGACTAGGAACAAGGCTCAATTCTTTGTGATAGGGAATAACATACCTATGAAGAGGTCTATAAAGAGAGACTTGTAGCCTAGGGTTTTTAAGATATGATTCAAGAATGGCACACTTCGGCATACAAGAAAAAGGAAAAGGTTTTCTTGAAAAATATGATCAACCTTAGGAGCAACAAACCTTCAAATGACCCTAAGTTGAATCCAAAATGTAGAATTTGGGTTTTTCAAGCCCTAGAATTAACTAGGGTTGATGATGTCAGCCTTGTTATTGCTCGAACTAGCAGGGGGTCCTAGAGGGGCACTTGCTAGGTCAAGAGCAACAATGAAGCTAAAGCCCACTATCACCACAGCTAAAGCTTCCTACTCTTTACGAACTTTCACTGATGGGAGGAGACTCGATATATAGAGAATCACTTATGAAGGATAGATCAACTAAGATGGATGTGAAGTGATCTCGGGGACCCTTTCCTAGGGGAGACTCAAGAATGGGACTTGCTTGCTTCTTAAGCAAGGTACAAAGTTTTCTAGGAAAAGGGGATGAGGATTTAAGGGCTAGGTTTAAGGAGTGTGAATTGTAAAGGAGCTTCCCAATCCCTAAAATCCTTATGGAACTTGGTTTCCCAAGTGGTTTTTGAAGAATTAACTTTGATGAGGTATGGGACCACATGGGACCAAGTGGACCCAGGCTAGGTCAAGAGGAGGGAGTTTAGCAACCAATGATGAACTTGACCTAAACAAGGAGGAGAAGGGGATCGAAGAAATGATTTTCACTTAAAGGTGCAAAATGATCCCTATGAGGAACTAGCCTAGGGAAACTTAGGGCAAAAACCAATCTCGAGGCTAGGGCTTGGGATATCTCACAACCCCACCGTCGGAATTCCCTCAAATTTGGAGGAGGCCTAGGAGACACACTAGCGTAGTAGAGGCCAAGAGATCAAAGTTTTTCTATGGGTGGTTTGTCGGGAAAATGATGCCCTAGGAGCCCTAATGTGGTTAGACCTAGAATAAAGAAGGAGAGGTGAAGAAAAATGATTCTTTAAGTGATCACCATATGATAGACCAGCACCATATGATAGACCAGTGCCTAATCCTTTGGGGAGATTGAAGTCAAGAAGAATATGAGAATGGACTTCGTTTCTAGGTCAAGGAGGCTTCAAGGATAACTTCGCTTGTCATTAGGGCAAAGGAGAGTGCCTTAAAGCTTTTACACTTCGTTTTGCAAGGTAAGATGGTTTGTCAAGATAAATTCAACCATAAAATTATCCCTAGGAGAATTGGTTCAACATACATGGCCCATACATAGAGATATGCAATATAGAAACATAATTCCACAATTTCCCGGTAAATGCATGCAACAATTAGCCCTATTATAGCGAAAATCTTATCATCAATGCTTGTGACAAAGTAAAAGAAGAAATCTCATTAAACTTGTACTTACATGTATGGGAATATATCCAACCATCAATAAACTTGCCAATCAAGAAGCTCCAAGATAGGAAAAAATAATCCAAACATCAAAATTCATCCATGCTCCAAAATTTCGTCCACCAAGAAGGAATAGCGAAGATATCTAGAGAGATACAAGTCAAAACCAAGTGATGATGAGAAATGAACTCTCATCATTTGTATTTATACACTCCTAATGAGTTCGATTTAGTTACTTGGGCCTACATTAGCCCCGAAAATAAAAAATAATGTGCAAATAACTAACTTTTGGTGATTGTTGACCACTACGTGTCAACGAACCATAGCAGTACACCCCCTTTTTCACAAAAAGGATAGCGCCTGATCGATGTGTCCATGTCGTTTAGCTATCATCATCAGCTTGATTATCATGTTATAATGTAAACCCATTCTGCATGTATATGATGTAAATAATCTCAGCAGAACCGTGTCATGTATGTAATGGCCTACTTTTCTGGTGACGATCTACATTCTGGGAGATTTTTTGTCTCATCGATCCATTCTCGAATGGTTGACAGAGTTTTCCTTCATTCTCACCCCAAAGCTGGAATGTCTCTTCTCACTGGGATCTTAGGCGAGTCCTAGCGTTATAGATCGAGTCTATGTAAAAGTGATTTGGGAATAATCCTAAATATTTGGTTAGGTTATTTTATTACAAATTGCTTGGTCTGCTGGATTATATTTGTGTCGCAGAAATGGGTAGTTTGTGAGGGTCTATTACAGATAAGTTTTCCCCCTTATGATGTAAAAAATATGAAAATTATGATGTAAAGTGTCTTGAGGGTTGGAAAAATAATTTATTCCCTCATAGGTTAATTAATTAAATTTTCTGGCAAAAAATTATTAAAATCCTAAGCCAAAAATTTAATTAATTCTAGGTCCTACGTAAATTTAAATTATCCAAAGACAAAATTCGTTGATCCTTAAAAATCAAAATTTAAAAGGTCCCGGGACTAAAGTAAATTAATTATTTTGCTAAATTTTAAGCCTGATGCCCTTCATCCACTGCACTGCTGCTTCCTGTACTGCTGCCCATGACTCTGCCACTGTCACTGCTACATCTGTACTACAACTCCCTCTCAAAATGTTGCATCATGCTGCCCATAGCACTGCCACTGCTAACTGCTGCACTGCAACTCATTTGTTGAGAAGTAAGCAACTGAAACTTCACCTGAGAAGTAAGCAACTGAAACTTCACCCAAAAATTGACATGCTGGTTAGTTTGGATGCCTCATGATGCTGAAGCTACCTCTGCTGCTAATCTGTGCTGACCCTTTGCTGTTACTGCGCTGCTGCAAACTGCTCTTTGCCTCTCGCACTGCTACAACATCCACTGCGCTGCCTCAGACTTTGGAACTTTAGCTTTGCCACTATCACTCCATCACACCTCGCTCCAACCGACACCTATCATTTTGCTATTTTTGTTAAGGGCTCCCGTAGCCGTATGTGATCCAAGAGTTTGACCACCTCAAGGATCTTGCCTGGCCATGTAGTCCTCTTGACTACAACTCCATGTCCCCCCACCTCTTCTCCAGAGGCACATGAGCACTCATTGCACAATCATCATCCTCACCTTCCCTGTCAACTTTCGCTGGAGCAGCCTTCGAGTAAGAAGCCTCCTCCTTGCCCTTTTTTTGGGGGCATTGAGTGGCAAAATGTCCAAGTTCCCCACACTTGAAGCATCTGACCTTAGAAATATCTTTTTTCTTTCTCTTTTGTTGCCCTTGCTATCCCGATGATGCGAGAGCTGCATCCTCCTCCTCCTTGACTTGGGGTCCTTTTCCGCTATCCCCCGCCTTGGTGAATCTCCTGATCTCTTCTTGTCGAAGAGCTGCCCACATCTCCTCCCAACTGGGGAGAGTCGGTCTGCCCAAGATACTTTGGACAAATGTCTCCCAGTCCTCGGTGACTACATTCAAAGCAGTCCTAATGATGAACTCAGGATTTGGTGTAGACCCCACGGAAGTCAATTGGTCTCTAATACCTTGCAACTTCAGGAAGAAGGGATTGATCTCCTCTCCCTTCTGCATCTGGTACTGTCTCAACTGATTTTCTAATAGCATCTTCCGCTGGATGGAAGTGCCTTGGGACAAGGTGGTCAGCATCTCCCACATCTCCTTGCTGTTTCTTTCTTAACAATGTGTGGTACTACATGATCTTTGACCCTGTCTAGGATCATGCACTTGGCCTTCGCCTGTGTCTCCTCATATTCCTTTAACGGATCAACATTGACCGGAACAACAACTACTTTCAAGGCATAGTCCTTGATGCAATGTTTGTCTAGGATTGCCAGGATCCTGGCCTTCTAGATGACAAAATTGGATGCTCCATCCAATCTGTCCTGATCCCTTAATCCATGGATTGCCATCTCTGCTAAAAAATATAGGACAGGTTCTCTTCTCCCTCTCCTGCTGCTAATCTGGCAAGACTTAGATCTGGATTTCTTTGGCACAAGAAACCCTCTAAGGAACAAGCTCCTCTAGACTCCCTCTAAGTCCTGATTTCCTTCACGGAAATCCTCCGGCCAAATGTCGAATCACTCCTCTCCAATCCTCCTTTGCTGCTGCAACCTGGATCTAGATTTCTTTGGCTAGAAATCTGTCAAGGCAGTGACTCCCTCTACCTCGGCTTTGTCTCCATAGACACTGTTCTGCACCAATAACAACAACATCCCACCAGCTCCTCAGATCGAATTTGCTCTGCTCCCCCAGCCCCGACAACTGAAGAATCTGAGCTCCTCTGGCTTTGCGCAATCACTGCGTGAGCTAGATTAGCTCCTCCTTGCCATTGCGTCATTCCTTCCTGGTCCTAAGAGATGACGTGGCTCTGCGTGACCATGATCTGCCCCTCTTTGCTTCTGCGCTGGCCTAGACAACTACCACAATTACTGCATGGGCTCCTCCTAGCTACTGCATCACCCTCGCCTGGCTCAAAATGCTGATACAGGCACTGCGTGAGCCTCTACGTCACCTCTTCTACACTGCGTCACTCTTCCTCTGCATCTCTAGCTCTGGAACAACGCTGTCACTCGAGACAACTGCCTCTCTGCAGCAAATTCTCTGGATCTCCCGGCTGGTGTCTTCAGTCTCCTATGATCTGCAATGCTCTGATACCATGTGAGAATTTCTGAATCTACACATCAGAAATCCTACTGTAATCACTGGTTTATCATCTCCTACTTGTTTTCACATTCAACAAGTTATTTAATTATTTAAACAACAATGAAAACACTTTTGTAGATTACACATACATACATATCACGAATTGAAAATAGAACGAGACCAATACACAAGGGACACCATTATTTTTGGACAAACGTCCTTGGAAAAACCCAATGCGGGAAAACTGGTGCAGCAACTCTGAGGGTTTTCTATTATTAAGAAGTAGTTCTGAATACAACTTTGGATGCCCTCTCGGCTATCCAGTTACAGAGATAAAAATATACTAGCAGAAACCTAAGTGAGATTACCTCACTTCACCCGGCAAAATCTCTCCGTTCTGACAATTGGACTGATTTTCCCCAGCTACAACTGCACTGCCCCTTCGCAGTAGCTGTGTGGGCCTGCGTGGAGCACACTGTGACACTGCGTTAGCACTGCGTTGCCTCCTCTGCCTCTTGGAGCTCTGATGTTAGCCTTCTTGGCTAAACCTGCTACTCCCCGTTTGAATTCGGATTTCTGCTGGAGGGTGGCTCTACACCTGCGCTAGAAATGTTGGGCCCTTCTTGGCCCATCATTAGCCTCCCTGGGTCTTCCTGCCTCCTTTGGCATCTCTCTGCCTCTCTTTGTTGTGTATTCGAGGTCTTGGAGAAGATCCTCCAACCTCAACTATCCCTACCCCTCTGCTGCAACAGATCACTTGTTCGATTTTCTTAGCAAACCTCACCCAGAAAAATCGAGCTGATTGATCTCTCAAGTGTATCTCCAACTGACCCTCAAGCCTTCTCTTATACTTTTCCTGTTGATGAATCAACGGTCGAGATTAAGTCCCTAATCAATGGCTAAGATTAAAACAAACTTGATCCTCGTCAATTAGAAGTTTCTCACCCATATTCTTATTAATACCCATTAATATTTTTATTTTCCTAAATTTAGACTTAGGAACCCATTAAAAATATTAATTATTTTAATAACTCCTTATCCGAGTGGAAATTCTCCAAAAGATTTCTGCGTTTTAAAGATCTCATGTATTCTAGCCCCTCCACAAAATTTTGGAGCTAGAGCACATCCGATGCTACCCAAAATCAACACTAGGTCCTCTTGCGCTGGTGTTTCCTCAAGACCTCCTCAAAATTTGAGGTCATTCTGATAGTGGAGTTGAGACAAAAGCCAAGCCCTAGCTCCGAGATCAAACTTTGCCCTAGCATCCCCAAGACTAGTGTCTCATAGGATCAATTCAACACCTTTAAGTGGAAATACTTTCTTTGATCCTTTCCCCCACCTTGTCTAGGGTGAGGACATCATTGGTTTCCATACTTTTTCCTCCTACCCTAGACTGGGTCCACTTGGTCTTGTGTGGGCCCGTTTCTTTGAAAAGACAATTCTTCAAGAACCATTCGGGATACCAATTTCAATAAGCATTTTAGGGATTGGGAAACTCCTTCGAAAGTCATATCCCATAAACCTAACCCTCAAGTCCTCCCTTCCCTTCCCTAAGAAGACATCGTACCTTGCTTAGAAAGCGAGCAAGTTCCATCCTTCAAGCTCTTCTGGGGAAGGGATTATTTGGGTCTCATATCCATTCATTAATTTATCCTTCATTGGTGACTCAATAATATATCGGGTCTCCTCCCATCGGTGAAAGTTTGTAAATAGAAGTGAGCTTTATCTGAGGTGATAGTGGGCTAAGTCTCCATTTGTTGCCCTTGTTCTAGCATTTTCCCTTTAGGTCCCTTGCTAGTTTGAGTGGTAACAGGCCCTAGTCAAGGAGAGGGGAGCAGAGAAAGAAGAAGGACTTGTCAAAGGTCAAATGCTTAAGGTGTGGTGAGCTTGGTCACTACAATACCCAGTGTCTTCAGGAAGAAGGAAAAGGAGGAGAAGCAGGACCAATAGGCAACCTCAGCTGTGATCGACAATTTGACGTCCAAATTGGAGGAAGACTTTGCGATGTTCGTAGATATACCTCCATGAGTGAGGTGGGGAGATTTGGTACTGTAGTCCCAGAGAACCACAGAGATTGGGCAGGGTCCCTAAGGAGTCCACCTCATGGGTCATTACTTGGCTACGAGGGCCCACAATATTCAGTAGTAGGATAGATTAGTGTCAGAGGTGCAGTTAGTACCAAAGTGACAGTTGCAGACTAGTAGCAATGAGATGCTGAGGAGCACAGTGTAGTGTTGACAGTAATGTAGGTGGCACAAAGCAGAGTCAACAGCAATGCATATTTTTCAGTGACAGTGCAGATGCTAGTAGCAGTCAGGACTCTGGGGACAAGGGCATCATACTGAACACAGTTGATTCAATATTTTGGATGCTTCTCAGTTGAAATAGTTGCAGTTGTAGCAGCAACAGATGAGAGGAAGTTGTAGTGTTGGCAGCAGTATGGCAGTGTCAGCAGTAACATAGATGCAATGTATATGAGAGTTGCACAGTGGTTGGTGGGTAGTATGGCTAGACATCAGCAACGGACAGGAGATGATGCGGAGATAGGGTGTTGTGGCAGGGAGTGCATCATTAGAACACATTCCTCACTAAGAGGGAGTGTTAGTTTTTGTAGCATTGGATGTGTTCTAGCCACGAAATTTGGTGGAGAGGCTAGAATACACGAGATCTCCAAAACCCAGAAATCGTTTCTGGAAATTTCGCCTAGAAGTGTCTCAATTAGATTATTAGCCGTTTTTTAAATATTTCCTAAGTCTAAACTTAGGGAATATAGTTAATTAATTAGTATTAATTGATATAAGGCAAGAATAGTCTAGAAACTCACACGGATTGATCCAGAGATGATCCTAGTCATCGATTATGTTTTAATCTTGGTCGTTGGTGCTCCAACAATGGATTATAAGAGGAGGTTGATGTGGTGATGGAGAAGACACTTGAGCAGTTCAATTTCTTGGCAGATCGATTTCCAGAGTATCAATAGTCAGTTGCTGGAGAGAGTTAGAGATCGAAGCAATGAGTGAGGGGAAGGGATAGTGATCTGGACGAAGTTTTCTAGATCCGCAGAGGCAGCAACAAGAGGGCCGAGTTATCTCATTGGAGGCAGCGCAATAACTTCAGAGAGGGCAGTGCGATTTGCTGGAGAGAAAATCGTTCTCAGATCTAGAGGCTGGGCAGAGGTTCCAGAGGGCCAGAGAGATAGATTTCTCAGCACTAGAAGGCAAAACGACTTCATTTGAGACCAGTCAGAGGCTAGACGTCATAGTGATTGCGCAGTCCAACACAGAGGGTGACGCAAAAGCTTCAGGAGGCCGAGTTTTTTGTAGGCAATTTGTGCCCGGATTACTTATGGAGTAAGGGTAATTCCCTTCAATAATTTTGCCCAAATTTTCTTTCTATGGATTGCCAGTTTCAGGCATCCAGATTGTACTTAGATTTTCACTGCTGCATAATAATAAAAACCCTCACTGCTGCACTGGTTTTCCCAAGTTGGTTTTTTCCATGGACATTTGTCCAAAAATAATTGTCTCATATTTTGTGTGTGTTATCATTTCTCAGTTTCTAGTGCATTATTTTTCCGCAATATTTTATTTGTGAAGGTTGTAGTGTGTTTATTTCAATATTTGCTATAGCAGATAAATTGTTAAATTAATTAACAATTAGGAGAAATAATACCTGTTGCTGCATTAGGATTCCATATTGGATTTTTCACACCCTCAAGTGGTAGGTGGCAAATGATAAAGTTACGGAATAGAATGAGGATCAGGGAATCATCCAAACCACATGTTATGGTACAAGGGTAGCTATGATAAAGGGAAGCCCACATCTGGGTATATGAGTGTAGGAGGGAGCAAATCGTGGTACATGAGTTACCCTAGCCTTTGTTTTTCCACCCTTCTTCAAATGCCTTTTGCCTTTAATTGTTTTTTCTTCATAACTGCTCGGGGCTCCAGGGGATGAGAGCATGTTGTGTGGTGTATAATAGTGGATACCCCCTTAAGGTGGGGTAGTTCATCACCCACTAGGGGTTGGGACAATCATGGGTTCCTTAATGATAGAGGGGGCTCATCTAGGGCCCATAGGAACTAGGGTGATGGCCATGGGTAAGTGGTAGATCTCATGTTTGGCTTTTGCCCATGTGCTAAATTTGTATGTCCCGACCATGTTTTGCATTTTGTGGTACATTTCTTGTTGAGAGTGGCCAAATTATGCTTTTTGTTTTCTTTTTAGTTGCATCAACCTCTGGGCATTGTTCTGGGACGGACCCAAGGTGTGGACAAGGGGAGGGGGAGGCTAACCCTATGTGAACCCGGTGGACACATGTGGACCCGAATGGAAAAAGAGATGAGTAAGGCTAAAATGAGTTGAAAGGGGGTGATGTATGTGGTGACGGGAAGAAGGACCACACAACCAAATTTAGGATTTCCCGTGTAGTGCCAACCCTAACACCAATGGCCAGTAAAGGAGATCTTACAGGACTAGGATACAAGGTTAACCACTGTATCAAGCAATGGAAACAAGAGTATAAACCTAGCCCACTCTTTCAGCTGAATCCCCCCACCAATCCATGCCCAAAAGTGCCCATGACAAGTAAGGAAAACTACTTAACTATACCAATGAAAAGTCATACATTCGGGGTCGGGAGGCCCACCTTCAAACATACGATCATAACAAGTGGGTGAGGGACCACATGGTTGGCTCAGGTGGCAGAGACAATGGCACATCGAGCTATTTGGTGGTTGCAAGGGGCTGTCGACTGTCGATTGAGGACCATCTAGGAGAATTTTTTTCTCCTATATGCACTATCCATAGGTGGTGGGTAACAATCCTTACCTCTCATGGTAAGTGGTATCTCGCCTATTGTCAGTGGTCGATAAGATACTGTGTGATCCTTACCTCTCATGGTATGTGGTATCTCGCCTATTGACATTGGATATAGGGTGGCAGACGTATCTCCCCTATGATTCTTCTTCTTCTTTAGATAGAGACATCATTGTTCAACTGATGATTAGAGATGAGACAAGTTTAAACGAGATGTGATGACATGGATGACTTGCTAATGCAACTAAGATGAAAGTCATGGAACATGACTTGGAGACTAGTAGAGTTCAGAGGATCTAATCAATCTCCCCTACTGTCTGTTGTGGATTATTCTTCTTCAATGGGACGAGATAATATGAGATGAGACATGAAACAACAAACATGAACTTCCAAGATGAGACTTTTTGATGCAGATGGAAATTCCTCCCTAGCTAAGAGGGAGTGTTGAAAATTGGGGCAACTATGGGATGAATTTCCCATAGGAACCCATCTTGCCCTAAAGAGAAAATTCAAAATTGGTTGAGAAATATCATTGGTAATATGGTTGACACTCCTATTATTATATGTTGTGGCAAAACTATATGGGCATGCAATTATAAAAGAAAATATATTTAATATTATTTAAAGCAAATAACAAAGGGTTATGTTGGCAAACACAACTCGGCTCTTCAAATAGAGTCACCCATTCGATCCATGTATATGCCTATAAATACCCTATAATTCTATGCAAAGTGTGATAAATACATAAGTAGATCCATGCTTAGGCATAAAATATTTGTGGTTTCTAGGTATGACAACCTCTAGAATACATTAACACCGTTACATGGTGGTAAAGTGAAAAGCCGAGGGTTTCCTTAAGTCATGTGTCATAATACGTTCACTCCAAGATCCCCAAATACCCACCTTGGCCATAAATGGCCTCTAAGGGATGGTTACTACGAACCATAAGAGTAGGACTATCTTGAAAGTTGAAATTGGGACTAAGAGGACAGGCCATGCCAAATCATATGGATATAGAGAAACCACCTAGATGATTTTTTTTTACATAGATTGTCGCAAAACTCCTTAAGGAGCATGAAACTTTCTCTATAGATCTTTAGGTGTGGAGGCATAAGCCACCCCATACTTTGTGTTTGAAAGAAAAATGATATTCCAAATTGACTGCATCTCTACAACCAGCAGAAAATTGGGTCCCTCAATCCCCACCTTTCGTTGAGGCTTGGGACAATGTCAGAAGTGTGTTTTACTCAATCATACAGGCCCTTTGCCACACATATACAAGAAAGCTCACCATTCTTCCCTCACCAATCCCTCCAGAATGGACTTGACCCATGAAGTTGTATTTTAAAGAGAGTTGTTTCAAAAGAATACGATAGATGCCATCTAACACAACTTTGTCTAAACAATTTGCCTTTCCATTGTGGGTAATCTTATTCCACAAATTCTCTTAAAAGAAGAGACCTTTTCTGGCCAATCTTTTGGGTGGAAGCACATTTCACGTTGGCACTTGCAGCGATTATTGTTTTGTGTTCAGTTTTTGTATTAGTAAGATTTTTTTTTCTTGTAGATATTTAATATTTTTCCTTTTTCCTGCATATCTAGAATTCAAGGTGAGCAGTTTCAAGGTTAACAGAAAATGGTGGTTGTATTTAAATATTAGCTATATGAATTTTTTAACATAAAACCCATTTTTGCCATGAAAAGATTATACCAGCAGAAAACATGGTTGCTGCCTTCCAGGGTAGTGGGACATCCATATTTGCTATCACAACGACTGCTCGTGATGCTCAAGTGTTTTTTGAGGTAGAGTGAAACATTTTTACTCACTTCACACCACAAAAGAAACTGGGCTAATCCATTGTTCCAGGAGAAAACTAGGAATGGTAATTTTCAATAGTTTGAAAATTCCTTGTGATTTATACATATCTCTTGGAAGCTTGTGTGGTATATATAAAAAAGTCTTGTGCCCTAGAGGCTCCTTGACATGTATTCTGTTCCTATTTTTGCAGGCCTTGGAAAAAGGAATGGATGGTGTTGTATTGCATACAAATGACATGAAAGTAATTCTTGAACTAAAGGTCTACAATTTTGTCTTCCATTTTTGTGATCTGTTATTTTGAGTTGAATGATCCTGTTCCATACATTTGGATGTCTAATAATATGGATTGCTTTTGAAATATGTAGCTTTTAAGGGCTTTACTGGGATTTTGATTCATATAAACAAGGCAGTTGATTTATTTCATAGATTATTTCAGATATGATTTTTTCCTGCCCACAAAGCTCAGAATATTTTCTTTTGTTTCTGTTTTAGCTATGTGTGTTGTCATTATTATCTCAAAATAGTGAATCTGGAGTCCTCCTTGGATTAGATAGATAATCATCAGGCCTACTCATGCTCTTTCACAAAAAGACACCTTGATCTTTCTTGAGTAATTTCAGGCCTATCTTGATAGAAGGGTTGATTCAGAGAATGCTATAAACCTGAGTACAGCAACTGTGACGCGATTGGAAGTGAAGGGCATGGGTGACCGAGTTTGTGTGGATCTATGCAGTCTGTTATGCCCTGGTGAGGGACTTCTGGTATGTTTTCTCTGTTTAATCTGTTTGTTCCCTTTTCTTTCTCATCATATTGGCCGATGATTTGAGCATGTCTTTAATGAAGGACAGAACCAGTTGATTTTTTGGTTTACTGGTAGCAGGTTGGTTCCTTTGCTAGAGGCCTTTTTCTTGTCCATTCAGAGTGTTTGGAATCCAGTTACATTGCTAGCAGGCCTTTCCGTGTGAATGCTGTGAGTTTTCTCATGTCATTAACTTTCTGCAAAAAAAGTTAAATTCAGTGAAATGGTAATATTAACTTTCTGCAAAAAAGTAAAATTCTGTGCTGTATTATGAAATAATATCACTTTATTATACTGTATGATTCCATTGAATCTAAAGTGCCCAACATTTTCATCTCTCTTCAATCCACTACGTGACTTCTCTTGCTTCTGTTGCCTTGTTTTATCAACAATGGTTGATCATTGTTACAGTGATTTGATTTCTCATTTCCTTATTTAGTTCTGATTATGGGATTGCCAAGATCACCAGAAATAATTTTTATATTGTCAAATGGTATGCCTTCTTTACTTGTAAGTTGTGGGATTTGCCTTGTTTGTAGGGTCCTGTACATGCATATGTTGCAATTCCTGGTGGAAAAACCTCTTATCTTTCTGAGCTACAAACTGGCAATGAGGTCATTGTGGTTGACATCCATGGTAGACAGCGGACAGCAATTGTGGGTCGTGTCAAGATAGAGTCCAGACCTCTTATCCTAGTTGAGGCAAAGGTGTGTTTTTTGTCTGGTGTATTTTGACTCCACTAGGATTTCGCAACTTGTTTTTATTTTTTGAGTAAAGTGCTTCCTTCAAACTTTTATTGACAAACAATATTTATGTGCATTTCATACAAAAAGTGATGGGCTACAAAGGAGATTACCACGAGCACAGAAACAAAACCCTAAGCTAACACAAACAACTCTTTAAGGGTAACAACAGCCTCTAATACTTGGAAGATCACACTTCCCCTTCCTTTCCTTTCTTTCCTTTCCATCTCCTGATTATTTCTATCCAATGCCCTTCTTGACCAGAACCTGAAAAACTTTCAACAACCATTAGTTGCCAATTGTTCTTGTCTGGAACGACATCGCTACTACTTGTCTTGATCCAAGGAATTGGACTCATGTCTTCTCTTTCTAGCCCCAAAGGAGGGCTTCTTCACTAGAAGTCTAGAAGCACTATCAAGGGAGAGGGAACCTGAACCATGCTGGTCAAACCTCTGTCAAAACAGCCCCAATAATTACAGTCAAGCCTGGTCAACAGAGAGAGGTGGTCTGCAGTCAGACCTGCGGTCAACTGCAGCCAAAGTGCCAGATTTCCTTGATCTTTGTGCCAATAAATGCGGCCTTCCAAAACAGGTCCAAAACAAGTAAAGCCAAGTCAAAGAGAGTCAAAACAAGGCTAGTCAACGCTGGTCATAGTCTCCCAAACAAAAGTAGAATTTGGTCAACGAAAAAGAGAGCCTTCCTCCTTCGCAAGTGTGAAGAGAACCCTGCAATATTTCAGATGTACGAACCAATAGAAGAAGAGAGAGATGCTTGATGTGATGTCCAAATGAAGGTGACTTGTCTTGAATTTATAGGCGTTGGAGGAGGGCTAATTTGTCTTCTAGGCCGACCTTGACTTTTGTGCCATTGTGGGTTTTCACTTTAAAATTACATTTTTCCTTAACCAAATTAAATTCTTTCAAGGGAAATTTGAGGCTTCTCTGGATGAGGAAGATTGTCCAATGGAGGGAATTTATCCCCGAGCTGCCAAATTAACGCTCCCTCTCAGCTAGGGAGAAATTTCACAATGCAGTATAATAATATGTCCCATCAAGTCAAATGTCGTCTCTGCTCATCTTTGTTGAACACTCTTGAATCTAAAAGAAGAAGAATTTGACATCATAGGGGAGCTCAAGCTACTACCCTCTATCTAATGACAATAGGTGAGATCCATATACCAGGCGAGGATCACATCCATCTTGTTGTCTAATCAACAGGCAAGATACAACTTGCCATAGAAGGTAATGATCACATCCATCCAATCGTCCAGTGATAGTGGGAAAGATCCATCTACCAAGCAATGATCACATCCATCCTGTTGTCTAATCAACAGGTGAGATACAACTTCCCATAGAGGGTAATGATCAGATCCATCCCAATGTTTGCTGATCTTCCTGTGTTGACCCTCAAGAGTCAAATGGTAGAACACCTGCATTCTAATCACTTGAGTGAGATACCATTTTCTATGCAAGGATGTTAAAATTGGCAACTAGGGCAAAACTTCATGTGGGTCATCTTATTCATGGCTAATAATATGTTCATTAGATTCCTCTCGTTGAGAGGTGTAAGATTGATATAAAGATCATCCAATTTCGATAAGTATTCATGGAGATATGAATTTATTTTGATTATGGAATTATTATCAAGCCGACCTACAACTCATGTATGCTCAGAAGCCCAACAGTCGCATCTATTCAAACACCAACGTTGTGTATAAATATAGGAGGACTTTTCCTCATTTTCACTCACTCATTTCATCACATCTCTCTCTCTCTCTACTGCGCAGAAAAGAGTCTCTTCTCTACTACGCAGAAAAGGGTCTCTCCCTCACACAGCCAGAAGTTGTTGAAATTGAAGCTGCAACTGTAGAAATGAAGTTTGACTTGCGTGGACTAGAAGATATCCTCATCTGAACTGCGCTGTAGGTTCATCTGAACCTCCTCTGAAAGCTACAACTTTTGGTGGTGGAATCAAGTCAATCCGATGGACGGTTTGCAAGATATCGACTGCCCTAGTTTGAAGGAAGCTGCTGAAACTGAAGCTGCAACTGCAGAAGTGAAGTTTGACCTGCGTGGACTAGAAGATCTCCTCATTTGAACTGTGTTGTAGGTTCATCTGAACCTCCTCTAAAAGCCGCAACTTTTGGTGGTGGAATCAAGTCAATCCGATGGACGGTTTGCAAGATATCGACTGCCCTAGTTTGAAGGAAGCTGTTGAATCTGAAGCTGCAACTGCAGAAGTGAAGTTTGATCTGCGTGGACTAGAAGATCTCCTCATCTGAACTGTGTTGTAGGTTCATCTGAACCTCCTCTGAAAGCCGCAACTTTTGGTGGGGAATCAAGTCAATCCGACAGACGGTTTGCAAGATATTGATTGCCCTAGTTTGAAGGAAGCTGCTGAAACTAAAGCTGCAACTGCAAAAGTGAAGTTTGCCCTGTGTGGACTAGAAGATCTCCTCATCTGAACTGCATTGTAGGTTCATCTGAACCTCCTCTGAAAGCTGTAACTTTTGGTGGTGGAATCAAGCTGATCCAATGGTCGGTTTGTGAGATATCCTTGGCCCTAGTTTGATGATGAAGCCGCTAACGCTGATGTTGTTGATCTAGGATTTGCTACTGCTGATATAAATCAGATTTATTGTACTATTTCTCTCTGCTGAATTATTGAAGATAAAAGAAGATTTGATCAAAGGGTTTCCCCACACATTGTGGGGTTTGTCCCTAGCTAGCCGCCACATCTTGTGTCTCTTGTCTTGGCTTGTTTTCTGTCGATCGTTTAATGTTCTATCTGCACTTTACTTTATGTACATGTGATTGCTAAGCTGTGGAATATAATAAGAAAAAGAAGTAAACTGTTATAAGCATTGAACATACCATAACTTAACATGGTATCAGAGCTGAGGTGAAGACAAAGCCCAAGCAAGAGTAGAGCAATCACTGAAGAGAATATTGGCAAGGCTATCCTAAAAGAACGACGGGGTCCTCAATACTCTTTCCTGCCGAAGACAAGCTCCGTGGGAAAGCTGACTATCACGGATGGAAGATGTCTATCGATCTAACCCTTGAGGATCAAGGAGTGTTGGATCATGTGAGAGGCAATATTATTGAGCCTCCATCAAATGCACCTCCTGCTGCCAGGAACAAATGGAAGAACGGAGAAGTTAAAGCGAAGAAGATCATCCGGGACTCTATCGACAAGCACTTGGTGGCCTACATCTCTGAACTGGACACCTCCAAGGAAATCTACGATACATTGGTGAGTTTATTTAAAGTTAATGATGCAAATCAAGTTTTGTTTCTTAGAAATAAGCTGAGGGAAATCACGAAGGGTAAAGATAAGAGTATGCAAGCATACTTCTTAAGAATCACCGAGATCAAGAACGATCTCCTATCTATTGGGGAGACTATTACTGATAGGGAAATGGCACTCACGACTCTTGGAGGATTACCATCCGAATGGTACGTGTTCAGGACTACTCTTCTGAACAATAATGTAATTCCTGGTTTCGAGGAATTAATGGCTAGATGCATTCAAGAAGAAACAAGGGTAGAAGAGCAAGAAATTCCCTTGCCTAAAGGTCCTCCTGCTGCTTTTTCCTCTCATGCTAAGAAAAGAAATAATTCTGGGTCTAAATCGAAAAGAAAGGCTGGACATAAGGGTGGAAGAAAAGGGCAATGTTACATCTGCGATAAAGCAGGTCACTATGCAAGGGAGTGCCCTGATAGAAAGGACTCACACCGGGACGATGATCAAAATCCCTCTGATGGCAATCAAAGGAATGACAAATTCAATAGCAAAGGTAAGAGGAGAGTTGGGAATCAAGGAAGAGGACAAGCATTCAAGAAGGCTAGAAATTCCAGGATGTATTAAATGCACCTAACCTCTGAAAGAACCTGGTGTCCATCTTGGCAATGGAAGACAAAGGCTACAAGGTAACCTTCAGCGATGGCAAGGTACGTATATCGAAAAATAATGTTAAAGATGCCTTTACTCTTGGGTTTCGAGTTGATTCTTTATATCAGGTCGGTGGAAGTCCGCTAGGTGTCATGTCTTGTGACACAACTCTTCAGTCTGAACTTTGGCATTAGAGGTTTGCCCACTTTCATTACAAAGCTCTACGCGATGTACGACAAATGGTGACAGGGATGCCTGAATTCCGAGTAGAGAAAGAAGGTGTATCTAGTATGTGCCGAAGGAAAGCTCAAAAGGGGACCATTCCCCTCAAGCCTAGGCAAGACCTCTGATATATTACAGATGGTTCACTCAGGCATACTTGAGGTTGGCATTAAGAGGGAGACTACTACACCACATACTCCAGAGCAGAATGGTGTGGCATCGTACGATTGTGGAAGCTGTCTCTATGGGTAGATGATGTAACAATGCCTGATGTGGAAGAACCGATGGATCCTATTTATCCACTTGAGCCTTCCTCTTCTAGGAAGAGGCCTTCATGGCTTAGGGGGATACTTGATGATGCTGAAGGACATGCTGCACCCCGAGGAACCTTTCGTGAAAGTAAGAAACCTAATAGGTATCAGGGATACCTAACCATCATGAGCACGATCATACAAAATGAGCCTTCATCATTCTCAGATGTCATCAAGCATCAAGTATGGAAGGATGCTGTGACTGAAGAATATGAGTCTATTATGAAGAATGATGTCTGGGAAGTAGTTCCCAGACCCCAGGACAAGACAATTGTTACTTCCAAATGGCTTTACAAGATAAAGCATGTAGCAGATGGAAGTACAGAATAGTATAAGGCTCGTTTTGTTGCTTGTGATTTCTCTTAGAAGGAAGGTATAGACTATGATGTGATATTTACACCTGTTTCCAGATATACGACCATCCGCTTGATCATAGCCCTTGTGGCTTCACAAGGATGGAACCTACATCAGATGGATGTCAAGACCGCATTCTTGCACGGTTCAATCAAAGAAGAGGTCTATGTGGAGCAACCCGAAGGATTTGAGATTTATGATTGAAAATCTCATGTATGTAGGCTGAAGAAGGCTCTCTATGGGCTGAAGCAAGCACCCCAAGCATGGTATGAGAGGATCGATAACTACTTGATGAAGTTGGGATTCACTAGGAGTGAAGCTGATCCTAACCTTTACCTTAAGGTTGAAGATGACAAGCCTCTCATACTGGTGTTGTATGTGGATGACCTCTTTCTAACAGGTGCATACCCTCCCATTCACAAATGTAAGAGGGAGTTGGCTTCTGAATTTGAAATGAAGAACCAAGGACTTGAAGTGTGGCAGAAGCTAAGGGAAATTTTCCTATCTTAAGGAAAATATGTGGTGAAGATTCTGAAAAGATTTGGTATGATGGACTGCAAGTCTGTGACTACCTCGAGGATCTTAACTTTCAGAAGTTATATGGTAGTGATGTCGGACCAGATTTGAGAAATGCCTCTGAGTTTCAAAAACTCATTCGTGTTGATGTTCTTGGTGAACCTTCATCCGAACATATGTTTTGTAGTTAGCATTGTGAGCTCATATTTGGTTGAGCCTCACTAGATTGGTGCCAAGAATCTTCTGAGATGTCTTCAAGACACAATCTCTCATGGATTGAGATACACTGCCGGAAATATGAAACTGCATGATTATTCGAATGTTGATTAGGCAGGTAGTGTGGAGGATCACTGGAGCACTTTTTAGTGCTGTTTCTCTTTGGATTCTGCTTCGATATAATGGATGAGCAGGAAGCAGAAGTCGGTTGCCATAAGCACCGCCGAGACCGGATACATATCTACGAGTATGATCTCGTATGAAGCTGCCTGGTTGGGGAAGCTCTTCAGTGAGCTGTTTGAACACATACCACTGTGATTCTCTGTAACAACCAGAGGTGGGATTCGATTATTGAGGAATCCTGTATTCGTCGATTGCTCCAGTAGATAGACATCATCTGGGATATGGTAAGTCAATGAGCAAGGAGGCTCCATCGCATTAAGATGATGTACAGGTCGATACACCTTGTCAAAGCCCCGAGGAAAGATCTAATCTGTGATTTTCCCAAACGACTTGGAGTTGTCAAGAAACCCTTGTACAAGGGTCCTGCATGTTGCATACATTGAGCTCTGGGAGCTCTGAGGGCTTGCGGTTCTTACTGGAGCAACATACGACCACAGGGTGACTCACCCTCCCCTGGTGGTGCGCACTGGAACAAGATGATTCGCTCTCTTGTGGGACAAGATGATTCGCTCTCTTGTGGAACAGGATGATTTGCTCTCCTGTGTAGCAGGATGATTAGTTCTCCTGTGAGGCCTGGATTGATGTGTTCTCCTGTGAGGCTTGGATTAATGTGTTCTCCATGGCGGCCTGGATTGATGTGTTCTCCATGGAAACTGTAGCAGGATTGATGTGTTCTCCTGTGAGGCCTGGATTGATGTGTTCTCCATGGCGGCCTGGATTGATGTGTTCTCCATGGCGATTGTAGCAGGATTGATGTGTTCTCTTGTGAGGACAGGATTAATTAGTTCTCCTGTCGAGGCATCCTACCCATGTAGTCTGGGACTCATGGGAAGTACCTCTCATCTGATCAATGAGCAGGGAAATGAAGTTAGGGACCATAGTAGTACCAATGGATGCATCATTGTATCTACCATAATCCCTACGCTAGGATGACCTCCATTGATTTGGGATCAATGATACTGGTCTGGGACCAGTGGTAGGAGTTGTACCATACTATGACACTGACTTTGGGTTGGTTGAGTTTAGTCTGGGACCAGTGGTACATACATTGAGACTGACTTCGTGTCAGTGCAGTACTGGTCTGGGACCAGTGAGAGTGGTACATACTATGACGCTGACTTCGGGTCGGTTGAGACTGGTCTGGGACTAGTGGTACACTCTCTGAGACTGTGATACTGGTCTGGGACCAGTGGTAGGAGTGGTACTTACTATGAAGCTGACTTCGGGTCGTTTGAGACTGGTTTGGGACTAGTGGTACGCACTCTGAGACTGACTTTGAGTCAGTAGAGGATGACACTGGTCTGGGACTAGTGGAGTTGTACTCACTATGACGCTGACTTTGGGTTGGTTGAGACTGGTCTGGGACCAGTGGTACACTCTCTGAGATTGTGATACTGGTCTGGGACCAGTGGTACACTCTCTGAGATTGCGATACTGGTCTGGGACCAGTGGTAGGAGTGGTACTTACTATGAAGCTGACTTTGGGTCGGTTGAGACTACTTTGGGACCAGTGGTATGCACTTTGAGACTGACTTTGAGTCAGTATGATACATCCTCGATCATTTCTTCTTCTTCATAATTCGGACAAAAGCAAAGCAGAACATAACAATGCAAGAGCAGAGCAGGACAGAGCAGAACAGTACAGATTAGTACAAGGCAGAACAAGACAAAGCAGAACAGGCAGAATAGAGCAGAGCAGGGCAAGGGTCAGGCTGTACAGGGCAGTGCATTTGATGGATGAATAGTAACGATCGATAGACAGATTGTAGATGAAGTTCTCCCTAGTTGAGGAGTGTTAAAATTGGAAACTAGGGCAAAACTTCATGTGGGTCATCTTATTCATGGCTGATAATATGTTCATTAGATTCCTCTCATCGAGAGGTGTAGGATTGATATAAAGATCATCCAATTCCGATAAGTATTCATGAACATATGAATTTATTTTGATTATGGAATTATTATCAAGCTGACCTACAACTCATGTAGGCTCAGAAGCCCAACAGTCGCATCTATTCAAACACCAACGTTGTGTATAAATATAGGAGGACTTTTCCTCATTTGGACTCACTCATCTCATCACATCTCTTTCTCTCTCTCTCTCTACTGTGCAGAAAAGTCTCTTCTCTACTATGCAGAAAAGGGTCTCTCCCTCACACATGTGAAGCCGGAAGCTGTTGAAATTGAAGCTACAACTGCAGAAGTAAAGTTTGACCTGCGTGGACTAGAAGATCTCCTCATCTGAACTGTGCTGTAGGTTCATTTGAACCTCCTCTGAAAGCCGCAACTTTTGGTGGTGGAATCAAGTCAATCCGATGGACGGTTTGCAAGATATCGACTGCCCTAGTTTGAAGGAAGTTGTTGAAACTGAAGCTGCAACTGCAGAAGTGAAGTTTGACTTGCGTGGACTAGAAGATCTCCTTATCTGAACTGCATTATAGGTTCATCTAAACCTCCTTTGAAAGTCGCAACTTTTGGTGGTGGAATCAAATCAATCCGACGGACGGTTTGCAAGATATCGATTGCCCTAGTTTGAAGGAAGCTACTGAAACTGAAGCTGCAACTGCAGAAGTGAAGTTTGACTTGCGTGGACTAGAAGATTTCCTCATTTGAACTGCGCTATAGGTTCATCTGAACCTCCTCTGAAAGCCACAACTTTTGGTGGTGGAATCAAGTCAATCCGACGGACGGTTTGCAAGATATTAACTGCCCTAGTTTGAAGGAAGCTGCTGAAACTGAAGCTGCAACTGCAGAAGTGAAGTTTGACCTACATGGACTAGAAGATCTCTTCATCTGAATTGCGCTGTAGGTTCATGTAAACCTCCTCTGAAAGCCACAACTTTTGGTGGTGGAATCTAGCCAATCCAACGGTCGATTTGTGAGATATCCTCTGCCCTAGTTTGATGATGAAGCCGCTAATGCTGATGTTGCTGATCTAGGATTTGCTACTGCTGATATAAATCAGATTTATTGTACTATTTCTCTCTGCTGAATTATTGAAGATAAAAGAAGATTTGATCAAAGGGTTTCCCCATACATTGTGTGGTTTGTCCCTGGCTAGCTGCCACATCTTGTGTCTCTTGTCTTGCCTTGTTTTCTGTCAATCGTTTAATGTTCTATCTGCACTTTACTTTATGTACATGTGATTGCTAATCTGTGGAATATAATAAGAAAAAGAAGTAAACTGTTATAAGCATAGAACATACCATAACTTAACAAAGGATCACAACATCTCAAGTCATCTCAATCCATTGGCCAAAGGAGGAAGAACAATCCCAAAAAGCCCAACTTGTGTGTAGGATGCATATTGGGGTATAGTTTGTCATTCATGATAGGGGAGATATCCAACTTGTCATAAATGATAAGGATCACACACACCCTATGGTGACAATAGGCGAGATACTACTTACCACAAAGGGTAAGGATTACAACCATCCTATTATCTAGAGATCCCTCAACCCTAGGAGCTTTTAGGCTCAATTCTTCTCCTTGTGAGCTCAAATAAGGGGGCAGAGCATAGGTCAGTGTCCTTGATCAACTGGGACCCTTACCCGGGAGGGTTACATCTATCAGTCCAAGCTGCTCTCTGAAGACCAAGAACTTCCCTTTCAGGAGAAAGCCTTGTTGAGTATGTCTACTATCTTCTCGTTTGTTGAAATGAGATGGATTTTAACGATTCCTTTCAATACCATGTCTTGAATATAGTGGTACCTGATCTCAATATGTTTGGACTTGTCATGAAATACAAGATTCTCTACCAATTAGATCCCACTCTTGTTGTCACAATATATCACTGTTGTATCCAAGACCTGCTCAAATAGCTCTCCAAAGAGCTTTCTCAACCAAACTACCTCACAGCTAGCCATGCTAGCAACAATGTACTCTTCCTTAGCCATGCTCAAAGCTATGAACTTCTGTTTCCTGCTTATCCAAGATATCATAGTGGACCCCAAGCTAAAGCAACATCCTAATGTGCTATTCCTGTCAATAATGTTTCCAGCCCAATCAACATTAATGTACCCAAGAAGTTGTGCATCATCGGTAGTATGTCTGAGACCAAGGTTAATCGTCCCATGCAGATATCTCAGTATGTGTTTGGCAGCAACCTAGTGTGCATGGAGGGGCTCAATCATGAATTGGCTCAAGGTTTTGACTGCAAAACATGTCTGGTCAGGTGTTCACTAGGAACATTAATGCCCCAATCAACTGTCGATACTCAGAAGGATTTGCCAGGTAAGGTCCAACAACATATTTGCATAACTTCTTGAAGGTCATCTCCATTGGGGTGGCCAAAGATTTGCATTCTGTCATTCCAAATCTTTCCAACAACTTCACGACATATTTTTCTTGAGAAAGGAAAATGTCTCTAGGTTTCTGCCAAACTTCTGATGCCAGCAAGTAATGCATCATACCAAGATCCTTCATCTTGAATTTAGAGGCTAGCTCCCTCTTACATTTGAGCAGCAGGGGCTCCCTATCTGTCAAGAATAGATCATCAACATATAAAGCCAAATTCAAACGCATACCTTGGACCACCTTGAAGTAGAGGTAGGGTCAACACTGCATCTCATGAATTCAAGCTTCACTAGGTAATTGTCATTTCGAGCATACCAGGCTCCGGGGGCTTGCTTCAATCCATATAATGCCTTCTTCAACCTGCAAACATGAGTCTTCATGTCCTTCACTTCAAATCCTTGAGGCTACTCAACATATACTTCTTCTTGTAGTATGCCATGCAGAAATGCCATCTTTACATCCATCTGGTGAAGAGTCCAGCCTTGAATAGCAGCGAGGGCAACAATCGATCTAATGCTAGTGTAGCGGGCAATGGGAGCAAATGTATCATCATAGTCTTCTCCCTCTTTCTAGGAGAAATCTCGAGCCACGGACCTTGCTTTATACTTCTTAATGCCTCCATCAGCTCCATGCTTGATTTTCTATAGCCATTTCGAGGTCACGTCAGACTTCCCTTTAGGTCTTGAAACAACATCCCATACATCATTCTTGATAATTGATTCATACTCTTTGGCCATGGTATCCTCCCAAACTTGTTCTTTCATAGCTTCTTCAAAGGTGGGAGGCTCTGCCTGAATAATAGTGCTCATGGCTATAACATATCCCTGATATTGGCATGCCTTCTTGCTTTCTCTAAAGGTCCCTTTTGCAGGAACATGTCTCTCAACATCCTGTAATGTATCGCGAAGCCATAATGGTCTCTTCTTGGCGAGGGGATCACATGGAGGGGGATCCAATGGGTCTATAGGCTCCATGGGATCATCAACAATGTGTTGAAAAATGTGTAACTAGGTTTGGTCTTCATAAGTATGAATGTATTCTTGTAAATTGTAAAATGAAAATAAATTGTTATTATTGGAGCATGGGTTTCATGCTCAAGTTCTTTTATTTTATAGGTCAAGCACCCATTGAGTGCTTCTAGGGTTTGTCCTAGGTCTAAGAGTCATTGTCATATTGAAGACCCTATGAGTACATTGTATCTTGTAAATAAAAAATTGTTTTTGTCTTTAAAGTGTCAAAATGCCCCCCAAGATCAAGTCGGCCTACATGAAGAGCCACGTCTACCCTTGAAGAGGCCTATCATCGTCTTCCATTGTCATCAATCACTCAACTCTCATTCTATGCGAAGAAGAGGTCAAGAAGAGGTCGGAGAAGAAGGATGAAGAAGAGGTCGAAGGAAGTTGAAGTGCTTTGGCTAGTTTTCTCTCTCACGTACAAGTCGAAGCTAGGGTTTTTTCTGCACAAGGATCATCTCTTGTTCGATCTTGGAAGAAGGAGAAGAAAGAAGTTAAGCGAAGGTCACTTAGGGTATATCTCTAACACTAAGTCTCAAGGAAAGGCAAGCGAAGGGAAGAAGAGGCCATACGAAGAAGATCGAAGTCTTCAAGAGGGACAACAACAGTTGCCGGGAGACAGAAGTGTGGATCTGCAGTAGGTTGGAGTTCTTGCAGTAGGAGGCCAAGTTGATCTTGATCTTAGAGGGTATTTGTCTAAGTCACTAGGTCATGGTATTCATCAATTGAAGGACCTATAAGAAAAGAAATTTAAGGCTTTTCCCCTGAAGAGGATGGGTTTTGGCCCTGGCTTGCAGCCTATATACTGTGTCACTGTTCTTATTGTTTTGGTAGCTGTTTGATGTATTTCACATTATAATAATAAGGATCAAAGCTAATAAGGTAAAAGGTAACACAAACAGTTATCAAGTCAAAGAGAGTTAACACATTCTTTGCCTTATTGGTTTCTCAACATGGTATCAGAGCTAAGGTTATCTAAGGGCATCATGACGATCACCTCTACAGTGAAGAAGTTCATCAAGAAAGGTATCAAGGAAGCATGGAGTCTCTTAGTTTCTTCAACAAAGGTATCAATCAAAGAAAAGGATGAAGGTCTCTTCTTGGCTCTCTCTGGCACATTCCAAGATGAAGACATTTGGGTAATTGATAGTGGTGCATCAAGGCACATGACTGGCCATTCCAAACGATTGAAGAACTTATCAAAAGGAAAATCCACTTATTCAGTGGAAATTGGAGATATCAAGAGCTATCCCGTAAAAGGTATTGGATCAACCTCTAGAAAGCTGGAGGATGGAAGCAACATTCACCTCAACAACATTCTATTTGTTCCAAGTTTGCACAAGAACTTACTTTCCTTTTCGAGTTTAGAAGATAAGGGTGATAATGTAGCCTTCATTGATGGAAAGGTCGTTATATGGAGTAAAGACTCAAGTATAGATCAAGCTAAAGTCATTGGCATTCGAGAAGGAAGACTTTATAGACTGATATTTCCTATGGCCCAAGCCCTAGTTCACATTGAAATTAGCCCATGTGAACTCTGGCATAGAAGATTTGGTAATCTACATTTCAAAATCCGTCCAACTCTAAGTTCCATAGTAGATGGAATTCCTGATCTGAAGGAAGATCATGAAGGAGTATGTAAAGGATGTGAATTGGGTAAGAATACCAAGAGACCATTTGGAAGTAGTGCTTCATGGTCAAAAGAAATCTTGGATCTCATTCACTCCGATGTATGTGGCCCAATGAATCCTAAATCACTTGGAGGTCATCTATATTATGTCACATTTATAGATGATCATTCAAGAAAAACCTGGGTTTACTTAATGAAAATTGAGGAAGAAGTATTTACAAAATTTCAAGAATTCAAAGTTGAAGTAGAGAACCTTACAAAAAGAAGAATCAAGATACTAAGAACAGATAATGGAGGAGAATATACGTCCAAAGAGATTATAGCATTCTGTAAGGAGTCTAGGATTAAGAGGGGGCTGATAGTCCCATATAATCCTGAGCAAAATGGAGTTGCAGAACAAAAGAATAGATCCATTGAAGAAAGTGTAAAAGCAATGTTACACTATCAGGATCTACCTAAGTTTCTGTGGGGAGAAGCCACAAAGAAAAACTGCCTACATTCATAATTGAAGTCCCCACAAATCTCTAGACAACAAAACCCCAGAAGAAGTGTTCACTGGAAGAAGCCATCAGTAGATCATATTCGGATCTTTGGGTGTCTTGTATATATCCATATACCAAAGGACAAAAGAAAGAAGCAGGATCCTTCAAGTATGAAGGGAACATTTGTTGGGTACAACAACTCATCAAAAGATTATAGGATCTATATGAAAGATGGACATCACATAGAAGTCAGTCGTGATGTCATATTTGATGAAAGCATAGCATTCAAGAAATCAAAGGAACTTTCCATAGACTTTGATGATGAAGAACTTCCGGTATTTGAGGAGGAAGTTGACAAGGGGGAAGAAGAATCACACCATGAAGAAGAAGGTCCTAGTGAGCCTGTTCAACCTGTGGTCATCCTTGAAACAAGAAAAAGACCTAATTGGTTGAAATCTACTCTACTTGATGCAAAAGGTCATGAGGCAACGAAAGGATCATTTAGAGAAAGCAAGAAACCCAAGAGATATTCTGGGTATGCTGCATACATGACAAAACTAATAGAAGCAAAACCATCCACTTTTGAAGAGGTTGTAAATAATCAGGAATGGAAAGATGCCATGAATGAAGAGTATCAATCTATAATGAAGAATGGAGTTTGGGAGATCGTACCTAGGCCTGAAGACAAATCTATGGTTACTTCGAAGTGGATCTATAAGATCAAACATACAATATATGGAAGTATAGATACGTATAAAGCAAGATTTGTGGCTAGGGGATTCTCTCAACTTGAAGGCATCGACTATGAAGACACAATTGCTCCAACAACAAGATATACAACGATTCGATCATATTCTCTTTGACAGTATTGATGGGATGGAACATCCACCAAATGGATGTCAAGACTGTGTTTCTGAATGGTACAACAGATGAAGAAATCTATATAGATAAACCCTTGGGATTTAAATTTAAAGATAGGAAGGCATATGTTTGCAGATTGAAGAAAGCATTATATGGCCTCAAGCAAGCACCAGGGGCATGGTATGCTAGAATGGATGCATACCTGCAAAGAATAGGCTTCACAAAAAGTTCTGCTAATTTGAACTTGTATATTAAGGTTGTAGATGGAGAACCTGTAATCATTCTTCTATATGTAGATGATCTTCTCTTAACAGGTGTAGAAGGTCGAATTGAAGAATCTAAGAAACAACTAGCAGTAGAATTTGACATGAAGGATCTTGGGTTGATACATTACTATTTGGGACTAGAAGTCCGACAAGGACTTGATGAAGTTTATTTGGGTCAAGGAAAGTACGTGATCAAGATGCTGAAGAAGTTTGACATGATGGATTGCAAACCTATTACCACTCCAATGTGTTGAAGTTTCTAAGTTTACTTAGTTAGAAACCCTCCATGCACTTTATCTGATTTATTCCTACCTACTTGTTATTTACTTAACAAGTTATTTACAATGTAAACACTGAAAATAAACACTAGTGCATGTTCAACATATTACAGATCAACAACTAAAAGAAACAGAAACAAACACACCATATGACACCATTATTTTTGGACCAAGGTCCCCGGAAAAACCCAATGTGGGAAAACCGGTGCAACTATCTGAGGGTTTTCTTATTAAGCAATATCAGAGTACAACCTGGGTGTCGAAACTGGCCTACCCAATAGAGAATTTACTTGGCAGTAATACCTCTTAGTTTCTGACAAATCTCCTGGATGAAACCCCGGATAATCCTTTCGGCAACTACTCAGCACAAGTCTGCCCTAGAAATCGCAGCGTCAACCTCTCTCCGGATTGCGTCAGCCCCTCTCTGCCTCACGTTGGCCTTGTGTCACCTCGGATGGGTCTGCGTCAGCCCTGGGAGGCCCTGCGTCAACCCTCTGGCCCTCTGCGTCAACAACGCTGGCCTCTCTGAGGCTCTGCGCAACTCTCGGCTACCTGTATGTGGCCCTGCATGATCTCTGGCTGGCTCTGCGTCACTCTCCTTGGCTACTGTGCTGCTCTCCCGACACTATCTCTGCCTCTCTGTCTCTCTGTACTCAAATGCCCCTCTGTTGCATCTCCTAGTCACTAATTTTATCTCTCTTAGCAAACCCTGCTCTAGAGAATAGAATGACTGATCACTCTGGTGTATTCTCCAAGTGACCCTCAAGCCTCCTCTTATACTTTTCCTATTGACATCTCAACGACCGAGATTAAGTCCCTAATCAATGGGTAAGATTAGATTTGGCTTGATCCATGTCTTTTGGACCACTCTAACATAGATTCATATTAATACACATTAATGTTTTATTTTCCCTAAGTTTAGATTTAGGGATACCATTAAAAATATTAATTATTTTAATATCTCCTGATCTGTTTAGAATTTGCCCAAACCCTTTCTGGGTATTGGAGATCTCATGTGCCCCAACCTCTCCAGCAAATTTCATGGCTAGAGCACATTTGATGCTACCCCAAATCAACACTCCCTCTTAGCGAGGACTATGCTCTAGCAAGACTCCTTACTGAGTATAACTCTGATCATTCGACATCGGTACCTGTGATGATGCTAGGCCTCCTTGCCCAACATCCTCTGCACTGCTGCATCCTGTACTGCTGCCCATGGTTCTTCCACTGCCATTGTTGCATCTGTACGACAACTCCCTTTGCATCCGTGCTGCTGTTGGTCCTTCCTCCCAGCATTGCATGTGCACTGCACCTCCTCTTATCATGTTGCATCGTGCTGCTCACTGCTGCATTGCAACTCAGTTATTGAGAAGTAAGTAACTGATCTCCCAATTGACCTCCATGTTGGGCTAGAGACACCCACTGATGCTGAAGCTCCCTTTGTCACTGACAAGTGCTCCCTCTCTGACCTCTGCACTGCTTCAACAACTCCTTGCATCTCGCATCGTTGCACACCTCTTTGTAGCAGCGCAGTGGGTGTTGCAGCAGTGCGAGATGCACAAAGGTGTTCGCAACAGTGCGAGATGCACAGTGGAGGTTGCAGCAGTGCGAGAGGCACAAAGATGGTTGCAGCAGCGCAGAGGCAACAAAGAAATAACCAAATAGCAACAGAGGTAGCTTCAACATTAGGAGGCTTTTGGACTCACAAGGATGTCAGTGTTTGGGTAGATCAGTTACTTACTTCTCAGTAATTGAGTTGCAGTGCAACAGTTAGCAGTGGTAGTGCTATGGGCAACATGATCCAGCATGTTGAGAGGGAGTTGCAGTACAAATGTAGCAGTGGCAGTGGTAGAGCCATGGGCAGCAGTACATGAGGCAATAGTACAGTGGATGTTGGGTAGTAGGCCAAGCATCAACATAAGTACTGGTGCTGGAGGATCAGTGTGATGTTCAGTCGTGGAGGATTACTAGAGCACATTTCTCGCTAAGAGGGAGTGTTGATTTGGGGTAGCATCGAATGTGCTCTAGCCATGAGGCTAAAGCACATGAGATCTCCAAGACCCATAAATGGTTTGGGGAAATTCCACCTGGTTAGAGAGATATTAAAATAAATAATATTTTCAATGGGGTTCCTAAGTCTAGACTTAGGAAAATTAAAATATTAATGGGTATTAATATAAAACTGGGTGAGAATGTTCTAAATGACATGGATGAAGCCAAATCTAATCTTAGTTGTTGATTAAAGACTTAATCTCAGCCATTGAAAACTCAACAGGAAAAGTATAAGAGGAGGCTCGAGGGTCAGTTGGAGATACACCAAGATTGGTTAGTCAATTCAATTTTCTGGAGCGGGGCTTGCTGAGAAAATTCGAACAAGTGATCTATTGTAGTGAGGGGCAGTGAGTACATAGCAAAGAGGCAGAGATAGTGCCAGAGGGTTAGCGCAGTGACTGAAGAGGCTGACGCAGAGGCAACAGGGGCCACGCAGAGGCAACTAGTGACTGCACAAACACTGAGGGGTCTTCGTGGGTGACATAGAAGGCCAGAGAGCTGACACAAAGAGGTAGAAGGCTAATGCAGAGGGTTCTAGAGCTACGTTTAGGCTAGCAGGGCTGACACAGAGCCTTGGACAAGCGCTGGAAGGGTTTTTGTGGGGAAGACTTGCTGAATATCTGCCTATGAGAAGAGGTATTACTGCCGTGTAAAAATCTCTGTTGGGTGAGCCAGTTTGACACCCTAGTTGTACTCAATAAATCTGCACAATAATAAAACCCTCAGAACTGCTGCATCGGCTTTCCCGCATTGGGTTTTTCCGGGGATGGTTGTCCAAAAATAATGGTGTCCCTTGTGTGTTTGTCTAGTATTTCAGTTGCTAATATTTATATGAGTTAAGGCTGCATTTATGTTTATTTTCAGTATTTATATGTATAAATAACTTGTTAATGGAATAAACAAGTAGGTGAAATAAACCAGATAATCCAGTAGGAATTTCTAACGTGTCAGACATAGAAATTTCAACACCAGCAAGACTGCTAAGAAGCAAAACATACTGCACATGGAGCTTTATAACTTAGCTCGTTGCAGTATTTAGAATGATCAACCTGCTAAGAAGCAAACCAAGATAGCCAACATGACAATCATAGCGACATGACAACCATAACGATTGTTGGAGCTTTATAACACAAATCATGGTAGTATTTACATCCATATACATATATACATATGCCAAGATACCACACCAAAACATATACCAAAAACATTCGCTCAACTAGTGAATAGAGAGGGATACATAGCCTGCATTTGATCAACCATCTCCCATGTAGCTTCATTGGGCCCATAGTGCTTCCATTGCACTTTAACCTGCTCGATTGTTTGGTTCTGGAGCATGAACATCTTTCTTTAAAACATTCATTGAGGTTTCGACTAGAATTCTCCTTTTGGCTCCACCTACAATACAAACCAGTCAATCACATGATCAACATCTTTAACATAAGCAATGACACATGGAAAACATCATGGACTTTCGCTATCGGAGGCAGTGCAAGTCGGTAGGCTACTGGTCCAATCCTCTCAAGAATATTGAAAGGCCCATAAAACTGAGGTGCCAGCTTGGCACATGGTCCAATCCTCAAGGAGCTTTTCTTGGGCTTGATGTGCAAGTACACCTGTTCCCAAACTTGAAACTCCTTAAACATCTTGTTCTGATCTGCATAACTTTTCTGTCTATCTTGTGATGGCTTTAGATTCTTCTTGATTACCTGCATTTCCTGTTCCATCTCTGCCAACATCTCCGGTCCTATCAACACCTTGTTCACCGGATCACTCCAACTGATGGGAGTATTATAACTCCGCCCATAGAGTGCATCGAATGGGCTCATCCTCAGTGACTCCTCATACCTATTGTTGTAAGCAAACTCAACCATTGGAAGTTACTCCTCCCATCTCCTCTGTTGATGCATCACATACACCCTCAACATGTCCTCCAAGATCCTGTTGACCCTCTCTGTTTGTCCATCTGTCTGCGAATGATAAGTTGTGCTGAAGGCCAAATTTGTACCCAAACTTGCAGATAACTCCTCCAGAATCTAGAATTGAACTTAGCATCCCTGTCCAACACAATCTTCCTTGGAACACCATGCAACCTCACTACATCTCGGATGAAGACCTGTGCTACATCATTAGTTGAATAAGTAGACTTCACTGGAATGAAGTGCACTACCTTTGTCAACCTGTCAACCACAACCATGATGGAATCATGCTGTCTAGATGTCCTCGGCAAACCTGTAATGAAATCCATGGAAATGACCTCCCATTTCCACTCTGGAATCGGAATCAGCTATAGTAATCCACCTGGATGCTTACACTCTGCTTTTACCTGTTGACAATCCAAGCATCTAGCCACAAACTCTACCACTTCCTTCTTCAAATTCAGCCAATAATAGAACTTCTTCACCGTTGTCAATGTCTTTTGATATCCTGGGTGACCTGAATATGGCTTAGCATGAAATTCCCTCAAGATAAGCTTCTTGAGCTCACTGTTGTCCAGTACATATATCCTGTCCCTAAGTTTGACCAAACCATCTGCGACAGTCCACATCCTGATCACTTGTACTCTGCTGTAACCTGTGCATAAGCTCCATGTACCTGTCAACTTGCTGCCCTGCCTGCAAGATCCGATCTTGTAGATCTGTCCCGTAGAAGCTCATTGCTTCTATGTGATTTACCTGTACTCTCTTGCTAAAAGCATCTGCCACCCTGTTCTCTTTACCTCTAATTTATCTGATTTGAAAGTCAAATCCACTGATCGTGGCCAACCATCTAGCTTGCCTGACATTCAGATTTGTTTAGTCAAATAAATATCTCAATCCACTATGGTTGCTCATCAGTACAAACCTCCTACCAAGAAGGCAATGTCTCCACATTTTCAATGCATAGACGATCACTGCCAACTCAAGATCATGTGTTAGATAATTCTGTTCGTGCTCATTCATTTTCCTTGATTCATAACACACTACGTGTCCTTCCTACATTAGGACTCCACCAAGTCCTCTCTCGCAAGCATTTGTACATACCACAAACTCTTTTGCCAGATCTGCAATCTTTAAAATTGGAGCATTTGTCAACAATTGCTTCCACTGCTCAAAACTGGCTACACATTCCTCTGTCCATTCAAATTTCTTACCTTTCCTCTGTAATGATGTAATCAGATAGGCAATCCGAGAGAAATTCTTGATGAACCTTCTATAATAACTTGCTAACCCCATGAATGATCTTACGTCATCCACATTTCTAGGAGCTTCCCATTCCATGATAACTCTTATCTTTTCCGAATCCACTGCTTTGACTTCCTTGGAAACAACATGTCCCAAGTAATGTACCTTTGTCTGAAAGAAACTGCATTTGCTAAGCTTGGCATACAACTGATGCTCTCTTAGCAATCTCAGTATTGCTGTTAAGTGTTTGACATGCTCTTCCTCATTCTTAGAATATATCAATATATCATCAATGAATACAATAACAAACTTGTCCAAATAGGGACACAATACACAATTCATCAAACACATAAAAGTAGCTAGAGCATTAGTCAAACCAAATGGAACTACAACAAACTCATAATGCCCATATTGGGTCTGGAAAATAGTCTTGTAGATGTCCTCTTCCTTAATGCGTACTTGATGGTATCCTGATCTCAAACCAATCTCTGCGAACACTGTTGCTCTCTTCAACCGGTCAGACAAATCATCAATTCTCGGCAATGGATTCCTGTTCTTGATGGTTACTTTGTTCAACTGCCTGTAATCAATTCATAACCTGAGAGTACCATCCTTCTTCTTCACAAACAACACTAGTGCACCCCAAGGTGACACACTTAGCCTAATGTATCCCTTATCAACCATTTCCTTTAACTGCAACTTCAACTCTACTAACTCTGGTGTGCTCATCCTGTATGGTTCCTTTGATGCTGGTGCTATCCCTGGTACCAACTCAATAGAAAAGTCCACTTCCCTGTGAGGTGACAACTCTGAAATATCTGCCGGGAAGACATCCTGAAACTACTGTAAAACCAGATACCTCCTCAAAATATCCACATCCTCAACTTCTTTAACTTTGTCACTAGAAATATGCATTGCAAATAACACACACCCTTTTCTGCGATTGCGCTTTGCCTACATAGCTGTCACCATTCTAATTGATGTAGCTTTCCTTTTACCCTGCAATATTCTCTGTTCCCCATTGTCATCCAAGCATTCAATAGCTTTGTCATAGTAGGCCACCTTAGTCCTGTGAAGATACAACCAGTCCATACTCAACAACATATTATATGATCCTAATGGAAGCACGTTCAGATGTGATGATGTAGGCATACCATTTAACTCAAATGCACAAGATCTTACCCAATGATGAACTCTCTTTTTAGTACTTTTAGTCGGCTGCATTAACCAAGGCTCTGCATGCACTTCTTTATTCAAACCACACTTATCCACGAGGTCAGGATTAACATAACTATAATTAGATACAGGGTCAATCAAAATAGAAACAATTTGATCACAAAGCTTACCATCCATCTTGATTATAGGCGTTTGGTGATCCGACTGCCTGTTATCTAGCGTTGCATAAATCTGTGGAATGCTCTGCCCAACATCCCCAATTGTCTGCGCATCCTGTGCACTGTAAATCTGAGGCCTACCACCTTGATTCTGTGGACAATCTGTCCTATGATGCTCTCCACCACAAGTCCAACACTGTAAAGGTTTCCTGCCATCATCCTTGTTCTGCTCCTCAGACCGAAATCCCTGTTCTCTGTTAGATGCATTGAACTTCTTAGGCGGTGCTGCATTCTCTTTGTTACCTGTGTCTTGAGGTCTTGTTCGATTCTTATCTCATTTTCCTTTATTCTTCTCATTACCTTTCCAAACCTGCTTAGTCTCAGATCTACGCTTTGATTTCTCATAACAATGCTTTAGCTTCTTGATGGCTTCCTCCAACGATCTAGGCTCATCAAACTCAATCCTATCCTTGAATGCTACTGGCAACCCACTGATGAATCTCTAAATCTTGGCCTTCTCCTCCTTAAGATAAGGCACATACCTCAATAACTCCAAGAATCTGCTAGTGTACTCCTCATTGGTCATAGATCCCATCTTCAGCTCATAGAACTCCTTTGCCCTATCATCATAGTATCTTTCCGATAGATACTTCTTCCTAAAAAGTCTCTCGAACTCACTCCAAGTCAACTCTTACCATATGCCTCCGACATTCTTTACATCTTCCCACTAGATGTTTGGTTTACCTTTAAGATTGAATGTAGTTATTCTGGCCTTCATGTTCTTTGAGTAATTATGCAATTTGAAGAAATTATTCATCCCAAGAAACCACGCTTCTGCATCTTGTGACTTCTCCATTTCTCCATCAAATGAAGGTGGATTTGCTTTCTTGAACTCATCCGACAAATATCCCCTATCACTCCTCTTGTAAGGTTGATAATGATGATGACCATGATACCTGTCTGAACCAAAACTAGAGTAAAGCCCATGTCCACTGCCTCGTCTATCAGGGGTATCCAAGAATCTAACATCTCTAACCGCGTCATTTCTATCCAACCTGTGCCCACCATGTTGTTGAAGAATGTAACTAGGTTTGGCCTTCATAAATGTATTTGAGTCATTATGTAATGTACTTGTCAAAAGAATGTTTTCTTGTTTTGTTTTGTTAATATTACAATGACTTATTAAAGCATGGGTTTCATGCTTGGGTCATCTTTTATTTTAGTGAAACTCCCTATTGTGGACTCCTAGGATTTATACTGAGTCATTAGAGTTGTTGTACATTTTTTGAGACCCTTCTTAGGCTTTTGAATCATGTAAAAAGTTTTATTATTGAGTCAAATTAGGTATTTGACACCTCCACACCAAGTCAGCCTCAAGAAGATGAAGTCGGCCTCAAACAGGGCAATTCGACCTCACCTAAAGCCTATATATACAAGCAGTTCGAATTCATTTGGAGGTATCTCTTGTTGGAAATACTGAGAGGGGGCTGAATCAATATTTCTTTTCAATTATTATATTTTACCAGTTAGATCACTTATAATTAGAACACAAAATGAACAATGATAGAATAATAATTTTATTAATCAATGACGAGGACTCTGATCCTCTTTACAATAAATTGAATACAATAATGTGTAGGGATTAAACCCTAGATGAAGACACCAATCTTCAATCTCCCACGCTCCAACCTGTATTTTGTCAAGCTCCGACTTGGACTTTCCATGGCTCCAACCTTGTCAACTTTGAGGCCCCAAACTCTAGGGCTCCAACCCTATCTCTGGTACAAGCTCCAACCTGGTATATTGAGGACTCCTATCCTCTAGGGCTCCAACCCTCTTCTGGTATAGGTTCCAGCCTGATATATTGAGGACTCCTATCCTCTAGGGCTCCAACCCTCTCTTCCAAGGCACCAACCTTGTCTCTATGAGGCTCCAACCTCCTGCTTCAATTCGTTAAGATAAGTTTAGTAATTGTTCACAGCTCCCACGTCTTCTTCAACGAGCCCTGTCAATCTTCAGCAAAGTTTCCTCCAAATTACTTCATCAATGACAACCTTGTCTTCACATTAAGGAGTCTCCACAACTCTTCATGTTACCTAAACATGATCTTCAAAGTTACCTCATGATGATTTCAACAATACATCATGGTATCCAATGATGTCTCCAAGATCTGCTAAAGGTTTTCAACAATATATCTTCAATAGGTTGCGCTAAGCCTCAATGTCTCTGTTTCGAGCCTCTGTTCACAATGCCGAGGTGACTGCTTCAGAGGTTTGCGATATGCTTACTTCACAAATACTTCAATGCTAGTGTCATCTTCAACTTCCTTCAAATGATGACAGATGTAACCTTACTTCGTTGGTCCGAGGTCATACAGGTTCGAGAATTAATCTTTTCACAAATCGGAGACAATGGTATAGAACTGAACCGAGCTACTAAATGAACCTCCATAGGACTGTTCTTCAGGTCGCGGTCTGCACTTCTTCTATAGATTAATTCATAACAGGTCCAAGCCTTCCAAAGATTAATTCGTCAAGTTTAGTCCAATCAAAAATTTCTTTTCCTTTTTGGCCTTAAGCTTCCTTTCCTCTATTCTTTCAAGTTCACAAGTTGTGAACTGTATCTTCCTCTATATAATGGATGACAAAGATCGATACTTGATAATGAAGTATTTGACTTGTATTTATATGAGTTTTGCCAATAATCGCAAAGACATGTTCATTGGAGGAGAGGTTGACTTGTGCATAATGTGGCACGTTAAAAATATATTGAAGGGATCTTTGTTAATAATTGACCAAATAAAACATAGTTTCATTGAATAGAAACCACATTATAATAGATGCTGGGAGGTCCCACATGCCACATCATCACTTTACTTCTGCATATCGCAACCACATGAATATCAAAGATTTTTAAAGTTGTGCACAAGCCAAAGTTCCGATATGTCAACAATGCCGATATTGCAATATCACAAATCGCTCTTACTTGCTTTGACCTCTGATGCATCGGATGCGATATTTCAATAAAATCATTTTGATAAACCAATCGGGTCCGCAACCATATCGCAATCAGAGATTTTAACATGACATACCTGCAAAAATTATGATAGGAAAGTTTCGATGCATGGACGCGATATTATATTAAAACCGTTATAATAAAGTCAATCGGGTCTGCAAGGCATAAGCAATTAGAGATTCTGACATGACATGGCTTGCAAAATTGCGATAGGAAAGTTCCGATTCATGGATGCGATATTACATTTTAAAGCATTATAATAAAGCTAGTTAGGTTCGCAAGGCATATCGCAATCGAAGATCGTCGGATCTTATCAGAGATCGGGGTTTTTGAGTGGTGGCACATAATAAAATGTCGATATGATTTCTCCGATTTGGTTCTTGATATTTCACCAATATGTTTCTCTTTGCTCCTTCGATATCACTGTTCTTTCCTTTTGGCTCTTTCTCTTGGGCATATGCAGTCTTCTCATGGATCTGCTTCTCCTTGGCTTGTCTTGGCTCCTATCTTGACTTCTGATTGCTTCTCTTTGAACCACTTCCCTTTGGATCTGCTCCTCCTTGGCCTGTCGCTCTTGCTCTTGACTTTCGATGACTTTCCTTTGGCTCCTGATAGATTTCCGATGGCTGTCGATGGCTTTTCGATGGCTTCTGATGGCTTTCCTCCTTGGGACTACTCCTTGGCTCCAATGCTTCTATTATGTCTATATATATATGCAATCCATATGGTCCTCCATCTCATCATATGATCTCCAGCCATGTCACAATATGCCATCAAGTCCTTCATCATGGATATCATATTATACATGAGGTTATGGCATCTTCATAAGAACTTTCATCACTATGATCAATGGGCAACATCACGTATCACAAGAATTTTCCATCACAAACAATGCCATATTGACATCAATGACAACCTTGACTAACATCTCTCTCACAAGTTCGATATCCAAGAAAAGGAGGCAGAAAAAGTGCGAAATTCCAAGAAGAGAAGAAGAAGTGCTGGAAGGATCAAGGTCAAAGGTTTTGTGTATCTCTTTCTCTCTCCTATGTGAAGTTAATGGATCAAAGTTTCACTGCTAGAAGGATTGAAATTCCGAAAGTGATGGGTTGAAGAATTTGCTGCTGGAAGGCCAAAATTCTGGATTTGCTGGGTTGAGGTGCTGCTGCATCAAGGTCGAAGTTGCTGGAAGGAGAGGCTGACTTGGTGGTTGGGGGAGGTCTGTGTGTAGGTTGAAGAGTCTCAAGAAAACTATTGAAGGAAGAGATTTTGATTGGGTTTCCCCTAGATAGGGGTTTTTTCCTGGCATAGTGCCTACATCTTGTGTCATGTGTTTTTGTGATCTTCATACACACATAATTTGGTAATTGCTTGATGAAAGATAATATAAAAATGAAGTAAAAGAAGCCAAGATAATTATCAAGTAATTATCAAGAAAGAGAAATCTAACCCTAACATTACTAGTATTCGATTTCTCATCACATGCGACCTGTTACCATATGCTCCATTAGTTCTGTCTTCCTGTCCATGACTGATCCTAAGTGGTCCTTGTCTTTGGAATTCTGACAAGCTCTGAAGGATTACTGAATTAACCTCTTCTTGTTTCTCATGTGCCCTAGCGAGCCTCTCTTGTAATTGAATGATTCGGTTATTATCTTCTCTGTAACTCCTTATTTCTGCCTTCAAACTTCTCAAAGTGTCTGCTATATCAGGAGAATATCCCTCACCATGTTGCTCATCTGATCTATAGGGAGAATCTCGTGAGCTGTAGTCTACCATCTTGCTGGTCTTCTTTGATCTTCTCTTCCTGCAAGGTATATCATGTCAACTAAACCAAATTATAAACAAACCAATATACCACAGTTTAGTTCTGGGGAGGATGTCTTGTCTGCAAGATCAACAAGATTAGCACAATAAATGTATAATCATAAATCATCACAACACATAGACATCATCTTAATCGTCATCTAGTGACCATGCATAATGCCACAACTATAACACCGACTAGGTACTATACATAACAAACATACAAATGACACACATGCATAACAATACATACACAATTGACATACATTCCTGACAACACGTCTTAGCGACAACATCACCATCTTCTGCCTGACTTCACAACAACAACAATGACCAGTACCATGCATACATAACAAACATATAAACCACAAGCATAATGAACATATATGCAACTTACATGTACGCATGGCAACAAATTCATCCAAGGAGAACGGAAACCAAACATCACCCAAGGAGAACGAAACCATCCTCTGATATCACTTTGTAACATCCTCCTCCCACATTTACCCAAGCTAACCGGTCCACTCGGTTAAACATGTGACGAAGAGTTAATATGATATGATTCAACTCCCCAAGTATAGTTAAGGAAGTGGAACTAACAGGGCAAGAGCAATCTGACCTTCCTCAGGAGCTACATAACCTTCAAGAGACAACCAACCCTTCCAAGTGCCCAACCCTCGAGACAACTTGATGTTTTGTTGATCTAGACCCACAGTCACTCCCATGACAAGCCATGCATGTGATTGAGACCCTCGAGTCGCTCCCACAGCAAGAGATGCATGCGATTGTGGCCTTTTTTAGGCAGTTCTGTGCTAGCGACCCTGAATTTTGTGCCACTTTTTTAGGGCCAAGACTCAAGCCATTGCTCAAAACTTCATGAAACTTCCAAAATTGATAAATAACATTGAAACAAGGCTACTAATGCAAAAAATTGAACAAGGACATGATTTGACCCCTACTAGCCATGGCAGGCATTTCATCAGACATACCGTAAACATGAAATCTATAGGTCATAACAACAAATCTAAACATAGGGATCTCATACTTTTCTATGAATCGTCGAGGAGGATTGATATCTACTCCCAATCGTTGCAATGTTATCTATTAAGTAAAGCCACATAATGACAAACACATTTACTCAGGAAAATACCAAGGAAAAGGAGCTTTTATTAACATATGCAAATCCAACCAAGTCAGGGACTTCCACATACCACCCATCCATAGATTGGGCTGAACCAAATCTCTCTTTTAGCCAATCATCCCCATGCCATACTCCAAGCATGAATGTGGGATCTTATGAAACAAATCAAACAAAACCAAACCACGACTTCTAGAGGCCAAACCACCTGAACCTCAATCAATGATTCCACCTCGCGATTGGACATTACTAACCATCACCAGATTGGCCTCTTCCCAAGCTGTCTAGGGCTCCAGAGCATTTGTTCCAACCAAGGTTCTAGGACTAGTAACTCAACACACAACTACTGTCGAAATCCAGAGCGTTTTTCCAACTAGGGCTTCTAGGACTGTTAACTCAACCCACCAAGGGCTTCAAAGCATTTGTTCAACCAAGATTTCTTGGACTAGTAACTCAACCCAAGATGTTACAGGGCTTCCAAAGTGTATGTCTAACTAAGGCTCCAGAAACTAGTAACTCAACCCACAACCATAAGGAACATGAGAACCAACAAGAAAATAAAAGGAAAGAAACCCACAACACCATGGCTACCCAGGAAATGGAAAGGCTAGGAAAAACTAGTGAATCCAGGAAATCCTCCATGTTAATGACATATCATGACCAAGAAACCAGATGCATGTGCCTTGCATGCCAAAACTAGCAAGGAAATCATACATGCAATTCGATACCTGTAAGAAGAACCCCCTGTAGCTGCGAATGCCATTGTCCTCTTGCGCTTTCCTGCTTTTCCTTTGCCTCCTTGCTCCAAATCCCAAGTATGCCACACTCCTCCAAGAGTGCTCCAACAAAACTCTATGTTTGCAAGAGTATGAGAGAGAGAGAATATAAGAGAGAGTTCCAAGCTAAAATTGACAATTAGCCCTGAACTGATCCTCGGAAGCCTTTTTTATCATTGAGGCCTCCATTTTCTTCAATTTCCATTATTTTCTTTCATTTTCCTTCTCACTTGCAACTTGTGACCTTTCACCTTCCTTTTCTCCTATTTTCCATTCTTTTCATAAATAAAATGCAATTAATCGCACTTTGCCATTGCCTTTGCCAATTTCCATAGCCATTAATTAATCACAAATGATCCCCATCACTATGTTTTTGTCCAACATTCAGCTTGGAATACTCCCATGATTTTGGTTATTATTTTGCCTTTATTAACTTTATTACATGGATTTTTGACTAGAGCTGTTACAAATGGAGGCTTTGACCTAAAAACAATTGACCCAAGCATGAAACCCATGCTTTAATAAGTTAATATATTTAATAATAATTTTTTTTCTTTCCTTTTGAAAAATACATTACATCATGACTCAAATACAATTATGAAGACCGAACCTAGTTACATTCTTCGACATTCTAGAAATGGATGTAGCTGATGAATGAATTCATTGGAAGTTTTTTGTTGGTCATCTCAATCTTAAAATGTTTTTATGTTGCCATGTAAATTCTGTCTGATCCTTGGGACTTTTATTGTGTTTTCAGTTGTAATGTTTTTTGTACATGCAAGAATGGAATTGTCATTTGTGATTTTCAAATGTATCGTCAGTTGAAGATATATATGGCAAGATTTTGGTTTGCTATTATAAGGGTTATGGTCGAAATCCAGTTCTTTATTAATATAAAACCCTTACCTGTTCCTTTAATTTTTTTTTTATTGTGGTTGAGTTCAACCAATTTATTGAGGCCGAGTTCAAGCAGTTTATTAGGGCAGTGAGCATAATTCTAGAGGAGGCCAAGAGCACATTCTTATAGAAGGCCAAGTTTATCTATTGGGTTGAGTTGTATTTGGGGAGGCTGAGTTATCCTCTCAAGAAGGCCGAGTTGCATTTGTTGAAATTTCTAAGTCTAACTTGTTAGAAATTTTCTTGCACTATCTGTGTCATGTCCCTTCTCAAAAGAATTAGTCACGCGGAGCAGTAACACAATTTTTGCAGCATTTGGTTTAGAAGGAGGACCCCACATGCAGAAACTTAGGAACTATAGGCAGTTCGAATTATTTATGGCAACTAGTGGAATGTGGTGGCCACCACATGCATAATTCGAATTTGGCCAAGGACGACGTTGGAGGGAATTCGAGCTAGTGGAAGGAGGGGCCCACAAGAGGCTAAGGGTGCCCAAGATGATAAAAGAGGGTGGAGCTCTCATTTTGCAACATTCTGAATATTTGACAAACAAACTCACTCTTGTATGCTCTGCTGCTTAGCAAGTCTACCAACTGTTTAGCCATGAGCCTTCCACAAGGAAGATTCAACCTCTACTTTGGGGGACTATCCGTGCCTGCCCTAGGGAGGTTGTTCCACAAATGTTGCAGGAGTTTCCAACAATGATTCACAGCTCAGCCAGCCATGCAGAGGAAGGAACTGCGTGTTTTCTGTGCAGCCAGAAATATACAGAGGTTGATTTAGCCAACCAAGAGGCCATTAACTTGCTGGGAGTTTCGGGAGCAAGGAAGGTAGAGGGCTAAGGGTATTTTATCAGTGTTTTGCAACCATCCAGCCAGTATACGTAGCAATATGTATTTCTGGGCAAAGAGGCTGCGCAATGGCCTGTAGAAGCAAATTCATGGGGCTTGATTGAGCAACCATCAGGGCCAAGGACCATCCAGGAAGCAAGGGATCAGCTAGTATAGGTGAAAGTAACATTTGAGGGGTGTTTCCAGGTGGATTTGCAGGCTGTTTCCTGCAAATCGAATTTGGCAGCAGTAGCCGGAGAGCAGCGCCCAAGAGGCCAAAAATCCAAAGTCAAAATTAGAAAAATTCCCTTCTGGGTTTTGTCTAAGGAGTCTAAGGCTGAAGGGGCAGAATTTTCTGGGTAGTTTTGCACATTCCAGCAGGTTGAAGTCAACAAATCAGTAGTTTACTAGGACAACATAGAGCACAGTGGAGTAGCAGCTGAACAACCATCTTTCCAGCTATTCTACCATCTGGGTTTGGTCCAGCTTGTTCTTGAGACAAGCCCAGGTGCACCACTCATTTATATATTGTACTTTTGCTCTCATATTTCATAATATATGGCTCAACAGTTCCAGTATTACAATGTTTCATCGGTGTTTGATAAATGTTTTTAATTTTCCACTGTTGCACTGTTTGTTTAGTTGGATTATCACTTAAATTCTTGTTTAGGAACATTACAATCTGGTTTATTTCATCTACTTGTTTAATTACTGAACAAGTTATCTAACCATATAAATACTAAATTAAACACAATGCAGTCTCAACCATCTATAGATCATCAACTGAAAGAAATAGACAAACACACAAGGTACACCGTTATTTTTGGACAATTGTCCCAAAAAAAACCCAACTTGGGAAAACCGATGCAACAGTTCTGTGGGTTTTCTTATTAAGCAACTTTTCTTGAGTACAATTGGGTGCCAAACTGGCTCACCCTACAGAGAAATCTATCTAGCAGTAATACCTCTCTTCGGAAGCAGATATTTTGAAAGTCTGCTCCGCAAAACTCTCTCTAATGCCTCTCCGAGGCAATGCCTCAGCCCTCCTGGCCTTTGCATTAGCCTGAAACCCTCTACGTCAGCCTCTGAGGCTCTACATAGCCTCTTTGGTCCTCTGCGTCACTTCTGCAACCTTTGCGTCACTCACGTAGACGCAGGCCCTTTGGCGCTCTGCGCAGTCACTGCTGGGCTCTGCGTGCCTCCTGCTGGCCCTGCATCTGCCTCTTTTCCTCTACACTGGTCTTCCGACACTATCTCTGCCTCTCTGCTATGCACTCACTGCCCCTTGCTGCAACTCAGATCACTCGTTCGATTTCTCTTAGCAAACCTGCTCTAGAAAATTGAACTAACTGATCACTTTGGTGTATCTCCAACTAACCCTCAAGCCTCCTCTTATACTTTTTCTGTCGAGTCTTCAATGGTCGAGATTACATTTCTAATCAACGGCCAAGATTAGATTTGGCTCGATCCATGTCATTTAGAACCTTCTAACCCAGTTTTATATTATTACCCATTAATATTTTTTATTTTCCGAAGTTTAGACTTAAGAACCTATTAAAAATATTAATTATTTTAATATCTCCTTCACCGGGTAGAATTTCCCCAAACCATTTCGGGGTCGTGGATCTCCTGTGCTTTAGCGCCTCCACCAACTTTCATGGCTAGAGCACATCCGATGCTACCCGAAATCAACACTCCCTCTTAGCGAGGAATGTGCTCTAGTAATACTCCACCACTAAGCATCACCCTGATCATCCGGCACTGGTACCTGTGCTGATGCTTGGCATTCCTACCCAACATCCTCTACACTGCTTCATCCTGTACTGCTACCCATGGCTCTACCACTGCCACTGCTACATCTGTAGGACAGCTCCCTTTGCATTCGTGTTGCTGCTGGTCCTTCCTCCCAGCACTACATCTCCACTGTAGCCCTCTCTCATCATGTTGCATCGTGCTGCCCATAGTACTACCACTGCTACTGCCGCACTGCAACTCAGTTACTAAGACGACGGTAACTGATCTACCCAACTACTGACATCCTTGTCAGGCTAGAAACCATCCTGATGCTGAAGGTCTCTCTATTGCTATCTTGTGCTCCCTCTGCTGCCTTTGCGCTGCTGCGACAAACTCTGTGCCTCTCGCACTGCTGTGAACACCTTTGTGCCTTCCTGCACTGCTGCAACCTCCTCTGTGCCTCTCGCACTACTACAACCCTCTCTGCGCTGCCAGGGACTACTGAACTCTAGCATTCTCTGCTGCTCCATCCGCATCCGCTTCTACCGACATTCGCCATCCTGCTACTGTCACTTTGGGGCTCCTGTAGCCAGATATGATCCAAGAGTTTGGGTACCTCAAGGATCCGGCCCCTCATCTCCTGTAGTCCTCCTTACTACAGCTCGATGTCACCCCACCTCTTCTCTAGAGGTGCATGAGCACTCATGGCACAATCGTCATCATCCTCTACCTCCTTTTCTGCCTTAGCTGGCGCTGCCTTGGAATCAGACGCCTCTCCATTATTCTTCTTCCTAGGACACTGGGTTGCATAATGGCCCAGCTACCCACAGTTGAAGCACTTAATCTTGGAGAGGTCCCTTTCTTCCTCTTTCCTTGCTGCCCCACAGATGCCAGAGCTGTATCCTCTTCCTCCTCTTTCTTGACCTGGGCTCCTTTGCCTCTACTTCCTGCCTTGGTCAGTCGTCTGATCTCTTCTTGGCAAAGAGCTGCACACAATTCTTGCCATCTTGGAAGAGTCGCCCTGCCCAAAATACTTTGGATGAATGTCTCCCACTCCTCGGAGACTGTGCTTAGGGCGGTCCTCACCATTAACTCCTGATACGGTGTGGCCGCTATGGAAGTCAGTTGGTCCCGAATCTCCTGCAACCTGTTGAGGAAGTGATCTATATGGTTCCCCTTCTGCATCTGATACGACCGCAGCTGATTCTACAATAGCATCTTCCTCTGCGCGGAAGTGCCCTAATATAATGTCATCAAGGTGTCCCACATCTCCTTTGCCGTATGCTTCTTGGCAATATGCTGAGCTTGAACTACATGATGCTTGACCCCATCAATGATTATGCACTTTGCCTTGGCCATCACATCTTCATAATTTTCGTTATCAGCTAGGTCGACTGGGATAGCCACGATTATTAAGGCGAAGGCCTTGATGTGATGTCTATCCAGAACAGACAAGATCCTGGCCTTTCAAATGACAAAGTTGGACGCCCCGTCTAGCCTGTCCTAATCCCTCAGTCCGTTCATGGCCATCTCTACTCTTCCTTTCGACTCCTCTTAGTCTCTACTTCCCTCCTGGAAGTTCTCTCTTCGACTCCCTCTGAGTCTCTACTTCCCTCTCGGAAGTTCTCTTCTAGACTCCCTCGGAGTCTCAATTTCCCACCTGGAAATCCTCTTGCCAATATTCGAATTGCACCTCTCCGATCCCCTTTGCTCCTGCAACACTGATCTGGATTTCTTGGCTAGAAATCCGCTTAGGTAGCGACTCCCTTCTACCTTGGTTTTGTCCTGTTAGGTACTGTTCTACCTCAACAACAACAACACTCCACCAGCGTCACACTCCACAATCTGCCCACAGCTTCCTATGCCCCAACAACTGAAGAACTAAGCCTCTAGGCTCTGCGCAATCCCGATAGTGGCTGAAATGCTCCACTAGCCAACTGCGTGACTCCTACTTGGCTAAGCAGGATGACGTGGCTATTCATGAGCCTCTTCTGCCTCTCATTGCTTCTGCACTGGCCCCTTCTCTGCTGCTTTCTGCTTAGGAACAACTTCTGTCACTCGGAACAGCTGTTTCTGCTGCAAATTCTCTGATTCAGCTGGTGCCTTCAGCTCTCCTGTGATTTGCAACGCTCTGATAATTTCATGCTCTCTCTTCTCAAAATACAAATCACATTGCCCTGATGATGGACTCACCAAGCTAGTTCGAAACGTTGGTTTCATAAATTGTTCACAGGTTTTTCCACAAACATAAAATTCTACCAACCTGTATGGAATCTCTCTTTAACACCATTAAGTCTCACCATGGAAGGGACATAATGAACAATACTTTAAATTTTGAGAAGATGAGAATTTCCAGAGCTAGAAATTAAAATAACTATTAATAGCTCCATAATTTCACACTCTCTCTTCTCAAAATACAAATCACATTGCCCTGATGATGGACTCACCAAGCTAGTCCGGAACGTTGGTTTCATAAATTGTCCACAGGTTTTTCCACAAACATAAAATTCTACCACCCTGTATGGAATCTCTCTTTAAGACCATTAAGTCCCACCATGGAAGAGACATAATGAACAATGCTTTAAATTTTGAGAAGATGAGAATTTCCAGAGCTAGAAATTAAAATAACTATTAATAGCTCCATAATTTCACGCTCTCTCTTCTCAAAATACAAATCACATTGCCCTAATGATGGACTCACCAAGCTAGTCCGAAACGTTGGTTTCATAAATTGTTCACAGGTTTTTCCACAAACATAAAATTCTACCAACCTATATGGAATCTCTCTTTAACACCATTAAGTCCAACCATGGAAGGGACATAATGAACAATGCTTTAAATTTTGAGATGATGAGAATTTCCAGAGCTAGAAAATTAAAATAACTATTAATAGCTCCATAATTTCACGCTCTCTCTTCTCAAAATACAAATCACATTGCCCTGATGATGGACTCACCAAGCTAGTCCGAAACGTTGGTTTCATAAATTGTTCACAGGTTTTTCCACAAACATAAAATTCTACCAACCTGTATGGAATCTCTCTTTAAGACCATTAAGTCCCACCATGGAAGGGACATAATGAACAATGCTTTAAATTTTGAGATGATGAGAATTTCCAGAGCTAGAAAATTAAAATAACTATTAATAGCTCCATAATTTCACGCTCTCTCTTCTCAAAATACAAATCACATTGCCCTGATGATGGACTCACCAAGCTAGTCCGAAACGTTGGTTTCATAAATTGTTCACAGGTTTTTCAACAAACATAAAATTCTACCAACCTGTATGGAATCTCTCTTTAACACCATTAAGTCCCACCATGGAAGGGACATAATGAACAATGCTTTAAATTTTGAGAAGATGAGAATTTCCAGAGCTAGAAATTCAAATAACTATTAATAGCTCCATAATTTCACGCTCTCTCTTCTCAAAATACAAATCACATTGCCCTGATGATGGACTCACCAAGCTAGTCCGAAACGTTGGTTTCATAAATTGTTCACAGGTTTTTCCACAAACATAAAATTCTACCAACCTGTATGGAATCTCTCTTTAACACCATTAAGTCCCACCATGGAAGGGACATAATGAACAATGCTTTAAATTTTGAGAAGATGAGAATTTCCAGAGCTAGAAAATTAAAATAACTATTAATAGCTCCATAATTTCACGCTCTCTTCTCAAAATACAAATCACATTGCCCTGACGATGGACTCACCAAGCTAGTCCGAAACGTTGGTTTCATAAATTGTTCACAGGTTTTTCCACAAACATAAAGTTATTTAACCATATAAATACTGAAATAAACACAATGCAGTCTCAACCATCTACAAATCATCAACTGAAAGAAATAGAAAAACACACAAGGGACACCATTATTTTTGGACAATTATCCCTGGAAAAACCCAACTTGGGAAAACCGGTGCAACAGTTCTGAGGGTTTTCTTATTAAGAAACTTTTTTTGAGTACAATTGGGTGCCAAATTGGCTCACCCTACAGAGAAATCTATGTGGCAGTAATACCTCTCTTCAGAAGCAGATATTCTAAAAGTCTGCTCCACGAAATTCTCTCCAACGCCTCTCCGAGGCACTGCGTCAGCCCTCCTGGCCTTTGCGCCAACCTGAAACCCTCTACGTCAGTCTCTGAGGCTCTACGCAGTGTCTTTGGCCCTCTGTGTCACTTTTGTAGCCTCTGCGTCACTCACGCAGGCCCTCTAGCCCTCTGCGCAGTCACTACTGGCCTCTGCGTGGCTCCTGCTGGCTTTGCGTCTACCTCTTTGCCTCTGCACTCGTCTTCTGGCACTATCTTTGCCTCTCTGCTATGCACTCACTGCCCCTTGTTGCAACTCAGATCACTAGTTCGATTTCTCTTAACAAACCCCGCTCTAGAAAATTGAACTGACTTATCACTCTGGTGTATCTCCAACTGACCCTCAAGCCTCCTCTTATACTTTTTCTGTTGAGTCTTCAATGGTCGAGATTACATCTCTAATCAATGGCTAAGATTAGATTTGGCTTGATCCATGTCATTTAGAACCTTCTAACCCAGTTTTATATCAATACCCATTAATATTTTTATTTTCCTTATTTTAGACTTAGGAACCCATTAAAAATATTAATTATTTTAGTATCTCCTTCACCGGGTAGAATTTCCCCAAAACATTTCTGGGTCTTGGAGATCTCATGTGCTTTAGCCTTTTTACCAATTTTCATGGCTAGAGCACGTTCGATGCTGTAGGAATTTACAGGGTAAGTTCCTCAGAAAGAACACCAAAAGGACACCGCTCACAACCAGATCTCAAATCAATACACCAGTATTTTTGACGTGGTTAAAACCCTCAAAGTGCAAGGAGGGAAACAGTCCACGGCCTGTCCCAACGTGGGTACTACAGGCAATTTATTAATCAAAGAATGAAAATTTACATAAGCTTCTCTCATGCACGGATTACCCGAACAGTCCATGGCCTGTCCCAACGTGGGTACTACATGCAATTTATTAATCAAAGAATGAAAATTTACATAAGCTTCTCTCATGCACGGATTACCCGAACAATGACCCTCCTTGCACTTTGAGGGTTTTAACCACGTCAAAAATACTGGTGTATTGATTTGAGATCTGGTTGTGAGCGGTGTCCTTTTGGTGTTCTTTCTGAGGAACTTACCCTGTAAATTCCTACATGGTATCAGAGCTATTTGAGGGCCGCGTCCGTTGGTGATCTAAATCTGAAGCCGGTAGAACTGCATGCGGCTGTCGTTTCCTAGATCTGCTGTTTCTGACTGCTTTCGGGCCGAGAGGACTGCTCTGTTGCGTTCGGAGCATCTGTTCCAGTGAGGAAACCCTTTCGTTTCACGCGAAAAGGTTTCCGGTAGCCCTAGCTGCGTCATTTTTCAGATCGGGAGGTATACAGTGTTTTTTGCAGTTTACTGTTATTTTCTCTCTGCTTATTTCGGTCTCAGTTTATTTAGTTTTTTTTTAAACCGGATCTATACCTTTCATTTCTGCGTATGCTCTTTGCCCTGCGACTCTGTGCGATCTGGGCAAATCAGAAACAGAAAGGAAGGATTTTTCTCATGCGTATGCTCTTTTCCCTGCACCTTAGTGTGATCTCGGAAAATCAGAAACATTGAGAAAAATATTTAGTTTTTCGGCTAAAGCTAACTTTGAGATTTTTTTTTTAAATTTCTAGTTTTTTGGCTAAAGCTAACTTCGAGCCGCAAGGTTCGTTTTTCTTTGCATATTCGTGTTGGGTTTTGTGTTTTGTGTTTTGTAGGGAAAAAGAGCTTTCTCAAGGCAAGCACGCAAACCAAGGCCCCCCCCCCTCTCTCTCTCTCTCAAATTTTTTGTATAGATCAATTGGTTCAAAGCTATTTTAAGAGAGTAGAGGTCTTGGGTTCAAGTCTCCATTTTGTGGGGGCGGATTTTTTTCATTTCTGCACATTCGCGCACTTTGCCGGCAACGTCAACAATTTTTTTTCAAAAAGCCATAACTTCTTCATCCGGAAGCCTTTTTCAGAGCCGTTTTTTTTTAAACCGCCTATTTTTTCGAGATCTATCCATTGGAACGCTTACTTTCAACATCTTCAGCTTCAGTTTTTAAAAAAAAAATGGAAAGTCCATGCCAAGTCATTCTTGACAGCACTAACTACTTCCAATGGGTAGCCTACATGGAAGATTTACTTAGAAGTAAAAGTCTCTTCAGAATAGCCACAGACCAAGAGAAGAAACCAAAAGATGAAGACAAGGCTGCAAAATGGGAAAATAGACAAGATCAAGCACGTGGTTTGATAGGGATGTCTATTTCTCCTGATCTTAGATTCCACATTGCAGGACTTGAGACTCCTCATGAAGCATTAGAAAAACTCGCTAAAGTTTTTGGGATTAAAAATGAAATTAGAGCCCATCAACTTGAAAATGAGCTGCTTACTTTGGATCCTAATAATTTTTCTTGCATTGAAGATTTCTTGTCCAAATTCAAGACCCTTAGATATCTCTTGGAAGGTGTTAAAGTTAAGAAAGAAGATGGTAACCTTATTTATTCCATCCTTACTAAGTTGGGACCAGCCTACTCTGTATTTGTTTCCACTTTCCATTCTACAAGGGAAGCTTTCATTTGTCAAGGACAAGACTACAAGGCCCCTTCCTTTGACTCCTTTTGTGATTCCTTAATAAGAGAACAAGAAAAACTCTTACACCTTGGTCTTCTTAATCTTGGAAACTCTTCCACGAAAGCGTTAGCCGCCCAGCAGCAACCAAATTCAAAGAATCCTAAGAAGTCATATCCTCAAAAGAATGGTCCTAAACCATCTCAGCCTCAAAATGAAAGATCATTTCAGCAAAATGATAAGACCAATAAAAACAAATGGAAGAAGACTGATAGACATTGTAACTTTTGTAATCGAGATGGCCACTTAGAATCTAAATGCTTTAAGAATATGGAAGCCTTGGAAGCCGCAATGAAGAAACATAACATCCATGTGGAGCCTACTTCAACTTCAACTTCAACTTCCGGAATGGCACTTTCTGCATGTCATTGTTAATCATCTCAGTCTGGTTATGCATTAAATGTATCTTCTTCTTCTTCTCATTCTCATGAGTGGCTCATTGATTCTGGAGCCTCTTGTCACATGGCCAAAAACCAAGCCATGTTTTCTTCTTTAAATGATTGTAACACCAAAAATATATATGTTGGTGATGATAGATCTCTTAATGTTGTAGGGACTGGAACTGTTCATCTAGACAATGGTCAGTTTAATGATGTATTATGTGTTCCAACCTTATCCTGCAACCTTCTATCTGTCTATCAGATAACTCATTCAGGTGAAGGTAAAATTGTTGAATTTTCACCTCATGATGTTGTAATCAAGGATCTAAAAGATCCTAAACAGATTCTAGCTACTGGTCTTGCTGATGATTCCAAAAGGTTGTATAAGTTTCACAACTTTGGGTCATCAAATCTTCCCTCAGTATTTATTGCTCATAATGATGAAGAGAGCAAACTTTGGCATGAGCGATTTGGTCACTTAAACTATCGCTCCCTTCAGCATCTATGTAAAGAAAATATGGTGACAGGTCTTCCTATGGTATCTTGCAGAGATGGTGTTTGTTCCGGATGTGTACTCGGAAAACATCATCGGGACAGTTTTGACAAACGTGCCTCTTGGCACGCCTCAACCCCTTTACAGCTTGTGCACAGTGATTTATGTGGTCCTCTTCCTGTTGCTTCATTCTCTGGCTGCAAGTACTTCTTAACTTTCATTGATGATTTCTCCAGACGCACTTGGGTATACTTCTTAAAACTCAAGAGCGAAGTATTTAACACCTTTTTGGCCTTCAAAGCCTTTGTTGAAAAACAATCTGGACATCAAATTCTTAAGCTAAGCACTGATAATGGTGGAGAATATGTTAAAAACACATTCATCAACTTTTGCACCGAAAATGGAATTCAAATGCAACATACTGTTCCATACACTCCACAACAAAATGGTGTAGCTGAAAGGAAAAATCGCACCTTAAAGGAAATGGCTAATTGTATGCTGCAATCTAAAGGACTCAGTCTTAGTTTTTGGGCCGAAGCAATTAATTGTGCAAATTATATAATCAATCGCACTCCTACTAAGGTTCTAGAGAATATCACTCCAGAAGAAGCTTGGAGTTCCATTAAACCAGATGTAAGTCACTTTCGTGTGTTTGGAAGTGAAGCATGGGCCCATATTCCAGATGAAAAGCATAAAGCTTTAGAACCTAAGAGTGAGAAATGTACTTTTGTTGGATATTCTGAAGATGTAAAAGGTTATAGACTTATTCCATTTAAGTCCAAAAATGTTATCATTAGAAGAGATGTAAAGTTTGATGAAAATAAATCGGCCTGCGAGCCTAGTCCGACGGATGTGCCACCTTTTCCTATCTCTTCTATTTTTGAAAACATTTCTTCTTCAGATGATGAAAGCGAGGATGATAATCCTCCCCCACCTTCTCAGGATCCTCAACTTCCACGATGGGTCCGTGCTATTCGGGATGCAGCAGGTGATCTTGCCGGTGATCCTACAGATCAGCGACGTACACGTTCTCAGTTTGAAAGAGCCTCTTCTTTACTGGCTCAAGCTCCAGTAAATCATGATCCTGACACTTTTGCAGAAGCATCAGGCCATCCACATTGGGAAGCAGCTATGAATGAAGAATATCATTCATTGATGACAAATGATACATGGGATCTTGTTCCTCTACCAAAGGGACGCAAACTTGTTAGATGTAAATGGGTTTACAGAACCAAGTATGGACCAGATGGGAAAGTTGATAAACATAAAGCTCGTCTCGTTGCTAAGGGCTTTTCACAGGTTGAAGGCATTGACTACACTGAAACCTTCTCCCCTGTTGCCAAAATGAAATCTATCCGCCTTGTTCTTTCCCTTGCTGCCTCTTTAAAATTGGAAGTCCATCAGATGGATGTTAAATCTGCCTTCTTGCATGGGTACTTGCAGGAAGAAATCTATATGGAACAAACCATTGGCTTCATACAAACAGACTCCAGCCTTGTTTGTCGACTTAAGAATTCCCTTTATGGCCTCAAGCAAGCTCCTCGGGCTTGGTATGCCAAAATGGATAGCTTTCTTTTAGAATCTGGCTTTTCTAGGTGTCATTCTGACAATACTGTCTACACCAAGAAAGTGGGCAACTCTCTTATCATCCTTGTTCTTTATGTTGATGATCTTATTCTTACTGGTAGTGATCCCAACCTTATAAACCATGTGAAGTCCAGCCTTAAAAAGAAATTTGAAATGACAGACTTAGGACACTTACACTATTTTCTCGGTCTTCAAGTCTTGCAATCCCAGGAGGGTATTTTCCTTTCCCAGTCCAAGTATGCTTGTGATATTCTTCGTCATTTTCACATGGAAGACTGTAAGCCAGCCCCTTCTCCCTTTCAGTCTGGAGTCAAACTTTCAGTCTCTTGTACTTCTCCTGAAGTTGATGCTACCTTATACCGTCAACTTGTTGGAAAACTCTTGTATTTAACCCATACTCGTCCTGATCTTTCCTTTGCTGTTGGCCTTGTTGCTCGTTTTATGCAAAACCCCCGTGAAAGTCATTGGAAAGCAGCTAAAAGAATACTTCGTTATGTTCGAGGTACAGTACAGTTTGGGATTCATTACAGTGCCAAAGCAGCTCCTCTGTTAGTTGGTTTCACTGATTCTGATTGGGCTGGTGACCCTGATGATCGGAAGTCTACTGCCGGTTATGTCTTCACTCTTGGTTCAGGACCTATTACATGGGCTTGTAAGAAACAGGCTGCCATTTCTCTTTCGTCAGCAGAAGCAGAGTATCGTGGTGCCGTGGAAGCTAGTAAGGAAGCCTTGTGGCTTCGTCAGATCCTATCAGAGTTTGGCTTTGAGCAGCAGCATCCAACCACACTTTGGTGTGATAATCAAAGTGCCATTCAGCTATGCAAAGATCCAGTCCAGCATCAGCGCAGCAAACACATTGAACGACACATGCACTTCATCAGAAAGCTCATTCATGACCATGTTCTTGAAGTGCAATATTGTCCAACAGATGATCAGGTTGCAGACATCTTCACAAAGGCTCTCACAGAGGCGAAGTTCACTAAACTTCGATATATGCTTGGAGTTCAGGAAGTTGTCACTAAGGGGGGATAGGCTCTAGTGCCTCCTTCCTTCTCCTATTGTGTCATATTTGTAAATCCTTCAATCCTATCCCAAGTTGTTCTTAAGGGGGGATGTTAGGATATTCCGACACATAGGATATAGTTAAGTTCAACTTGGTCTAGTATAAAGTTAGGTTAGAGTTAGGTAAAGTGTGTTTCTTTACCGTTGTACATTTTGTAACTTACAATCCGACGGTCACAATATGTAGTGATCCGACGGTTCACTCTCACCTCGGTATTACCGACACTTGATCCGTGGCTTGACACCCGATTGGTCCATGAGTTCTATTTAAAGCGCATGGAGGGTCATTGTTCGGGTAATCCGTGCATGAGAGAAGCTTATGTAAATTTTCATTCTTTGATTAATAAATTGCCTGTAGTACCCACGTTGGGACAGGCCGTGGACTGTTTCCCTCCTTGCACTTTGAGGGTTTTAACCACGTCAAAAATACTGGTGTATTGATTTGAGATCTGGTTGTGAGCGGTGTCCTTTTGGTGTTCTTTCTGAGGAACTTACCCTGTAAATTCCTACAGATGCTACCCCAAATCAATAGCATTCTCCATGGAGGCTGAGTTCACTTGTATTGATTGCCAGAGGGTTGCAATCATTTCCTATTGGAGGCCGAATTAATCACTGTAGCTGAGTTTATTGCTTAGGATTTCATTATTGGGAGTCATTTCAATTTCTCGGAGGCCGAAAATCACTTCTACAAGGAGGCTGAGTTTGTTCCTACAAGAGGATCAAATTTGTATTCCTCTTCCTAGAAGAAGCCAAATTGTGTTGCTGAAGGAGGCTGAGTATCTCTAAAGGGTCAAATTACTGGTCATTTCTGGAGGTTGAGTTAGCTGCTAAAGGAGGTCGAGTTGCTCATTCATTTGGAGGCCGAATTGAACATTTAACTAGAGGCCGAATTGCTAATTTATTTGGAGGCTGAGTTTCTTATTACTTGGGGATTGAGTTGCTTGTCTTCCTTGCCGGGCCGAGCACGAGTTTGCCATTGCTGAGGCCGAGTTGATCTTGTGGGTCGAGTTCATCCTCATTTGATCCAGCTGTGTATTCATTCCAAATTCCTTGTGGATCAAGTTCAGTCCTAAAGTGCCGAAGTCATCATCTTTTGGGAGGTCGAATTGGTTCAGCCATTGCCGGAGAAGTACACAGGTTTGTATTTGCACGTAAATATTCTCCTACAGCTAATAAAAGTATTCGTTTGCCCTTGCAATATCCTTGCTGTACATGTTTACTTTGCTCGCCAAGTGTTTGTGAAAATGTTTGTTCACTAAATGTTTGACAAAAGTCCTCAAAGAAAATTCTGAAATTTTGTTGAAATAAAATAGCACATTTTAGCAAACGGGATATTACACATCAATCCTTATAAATACATCATCATGTGCTAGGGCACTTGTCTCCTAGCCCTTTAACTAACAATCAAGTTATCAACAACTACAAAATGCCTATGCACTAGAATCATGTCATGTTACTATCAATCAGTAGGAACACAACATGCAAGTGTGCAAGGGTTAATACCATCTAGCCACAATGAGCAATATATCAAGATCAACACTATGATACCAATATAAGCCACATGAAGTAGGAAGCATGACCACCAACTGTCCCACTAATATGCTGATCCATCAACCAAATATGTGCAACCATGAAGAGAGAACCAAACCATGACAATCCATCACAAGGGGAAATGAGACTCCTCCAATCCAAAGTACTTAAGTAACCCAATGGAACTACCATCCTCATGAAGCTATCATCCTGCAAATCCCTATAATGAGTGATGCAATTCAGACATGTAATCCTCATGCTATATGATGGTTAACACTTGTCTATCTATTTTTGCTGTTAGTACAGTCCTCATGAAGCTATTACCCTGCAAGTCTCTGCAATGTGTGATGACAATCAGATATGTAATCCTCATGCTATATGAAGGGTAACATTTATCTTTCAATTTTGGCTGTTAGTGCAGCAATAGAATTATAAATGCCTGGCACATTTGACGACTTTTGCTAGATTCTCACTGTTGACCATGGTATCATGTACAGTCCATGTGAATTCACTTTGCTGAATGTAGATAAAGGTTCAGCTTCTGTCAATTCCTCTTCACTGAGCATTATATATTGTGGTAGGTTTCCAGATTTTGCAGTCCTGATAGTCTGTTTTCATAATCAACGTGAATTAGCTTGATAAGAAAGGAATCTAATGTGAAATGCTTGTTTAAATACCAAACGTTAGCCACTTCTAAAAAGCAGTGTTACCAAAATCGGGATTAAATCCTGATAAAATCCCCAAATCGCGAGTTTTTCAACTGGAAGATTTTATCAGCTGAGCTTTTGGCAAGTTTTTCGAAATTGAGAAAATCGGGATTAAATAATAAAAATTGCTATAAAGTTGCTAGTCGATTGAAATACTTGTGGGGGTTCATTGGAGCTGATGTTAAGTCCAAAAATTTAGTTTTTTTTATCATTTGGCACTGTTAGCTCACCGAGTCACCCGTTCGACCTATGAAGAGAAGAGACCAAAATCTAAGTGCCGAGGAGGAGATTTGCTGTATTTTCTCCACTGCTCAACGATTTATCTCCAGAAGCTGCATATTTGCAGGGAGGTGCCAGGCTTTCTCATGTTTATGCTAATCCAGTGGCAATTTCTTTTCTGTCATGGGCAGCAGCAGAGGACAGAGGCGATCTATTTTTGCTTCAAGAGGATGTCAGGGTCCATTTCTAGCCCTAGGGGCAGGGCCTTCTTCCTCTAGAGGAAAAGCCATTCCATATTCCCGGAAAAGGGGCAATGAAACTCTGTGACTCACTAGTTTATGACATGTAGATGGCTCATGATGATGAGATACATTTATTATATTTTTTTGTTGATAATTTGACTCTTGAGGCTGATTCAGGACTCAGGATTTAGGACTCGATTCATTGTTGGTATGTGATGTAGCACTAGACTTCTTATACACTTATATATTAGTTTTCTTTTCATATTTATGCGGCAATGCATTTATCTGATATTGTGGATACTTTAGATGCTATAAAAATTGAAAAAAATGAATATTTTTGAACGTTTTAAAATTTTGCCGGGTTTTGCTTATTTATTCGATTTTCTCACGACTTTTATGACCTTCAATTTTCGAACCCTTTTCGATTTATTACCGAGTCCGAATTTTTCAACATTGCTAAAAAGTACTATTTTTGAATGTTAAATACCCTGGAAAGTCCATCTAAAACCAGAAACCCGTTCATTTATAATTCTACCTAACTGGACTTCTATTTCAAGCTCAAGAAATTTAACAGACCAATTTGTCTTATCATGTTACTTGCATGAGGATCAGGGACTTAAGTTGGGGAATTTTTTATTTTTATTTTTGTAATTTGTAATTCTTGTTTTCCATCCATCGAATAGAATCTTAATTTTTTATCATTCATATTTGCAGATAGATTCTGCTGAGGTTGCAGAGTGCAGTATTCTCTTACAAAATGCAGAAACAGTTAGTTTAGTCTGTCCTCCTTGTCTAGGTATTGATCTACATTAAAGTTTTGTTGATTCCCTAAACTTTTTATCCAGTCAATTTTTTATTTTAATTCGTTATTCCACATCTTCTTGAAGATTCAAATGTTTGAGTTATGGAATATGTAAGCAAAACAATTATTTGCAGATAAAGAAGCAAGACAGTTGGCAGTACCTGTTTCAACCATAAAAGTTGGTGATCAAGTTCTCCTGAGTTTACAGGAGGGTGCACGCCACACGGGTATACAAATTGATGAGTTTATTATAGAAAGGTAACTCATTTGTAAATAACATGGTTGACCTAATCCGAATATCTTTGCCTTTGAACTTTATTTGCAATAGCTGAATGTTTTCTTTTTCTATCCCTTTCCATGGACAACAATTCGGCACTTGCTAAATTCAGAAGTTCATAATGACCCTCTGGAGAAAAATTATCACTATCTGTGGATTCTGAATTAATTGTTAACTTGAGTCCTCTCTGACATTATGTCCACTTTGGTGATCCAGTTGTCAATTAACCATAATCTTTATGTACAAATACTACTCTATTTTGGTGTTGCATCTCTAATTCATATGGTGATGCATATGGAAAGAGAAGAAGTGTTTTCAGTATTAGCTCCTAAAGGTATCCAAGAGGTCAACTCTTGCTTCTTAAATGTTAACATTGAACAGAGCTGCATATATGCCAGGAGTCCAGGACTATTCACCACTTATTGTTACATAAAATACAAACTTTTGATGGTCTTCCATAATAAAATGATTTTAGTTATCATGAACCCTTTGCTCTTGATTTGGCTCTCAAAGAAGTTAATAGCATACACAACTAGTCAAGTTCTATCATAAATTTATTGAAATAATGTTTCATTCATCATGAATAATGGTCATGCTCTTAATTTGAAATTCATCTTTCCAAAAGTGTATCTCCTGTTATGAAACTGAATATTGATTGTTATGGTTCCATAATCCATTGACCAGTTCAAAATCTATCAAAAATCCTCCCTCTTTAAGTCCAAAGTAATTGACTTCTATATACAAATTTCCTTTCTTCTGTGCTGGATCAATATGTTGAGGAGACTCCAACTTTGTCTTTATGAAATCAGAATATGTACTCTCTTACCTGCCACTAGTACCAGTGAATCGGCAGTGAATCAGCGATGTATAAATTTCTCAATGCTTATTAATTTGACATAAATATGCTATAGAAGTAGTGTTAATTTGGCAGCTCAGGGACAAATTCTCCTTTTTGGATAGCCTTCCTCATCAAGAAAGACCCCTCCTAGCCCTTGGAAGAATTTAATTTGGTCAAGGAAAAGTGTATTTTTAAGGTGAAAACCCACATGTACACAAAAGTTCAGGTTGGCTTTAAAGATAAATTGGGCACCCTTTGGAAGCATATAAATACAAGACAAGTCAACCTCATTTGGACATAATCATCAAGCATCTTCTTCTTCTCTTTTCTTTGGATTTGTTTGTACAGGTCTGAAATTGGTTCATATAGGTCCGAAATTGCAAGATCTGAGTTCGCACGTGCAAGAAGAAGATATTGATCTGGAGCCGCAGGGTTGGATCAAGGAAAATTTGGCTACAACCGCATGGTTGATAGGGTGCTCCCTTTGGTTGGAGGGCTACAGCCGCACTAATGGTCACTAGTGTTGGAAAATCAAGGATATTATATTAGGGTTTGATTTTCCTTTCTTGATAATTACTTGTGAGTGTGTTGGCTTCTTTTACTTCTTTATTATTTTATCTTTCCTCAAACAACTATACATATATGAAGATCACAAAACAAGAGACACAAGATATAGGCACATGCCAGGGCAAAACCTCCCTCGAGGGGAAAACCTAGTCAAGATAATTCTTTCTTTCAATAGTATTCTTTGAGACTCTTTACGCTAGACCAAGACCAGACTTTCCCTCCGCACCATGTCAACCTCCAAGATTTTTGACCCTTCTAGCAACTTCGACTAGGCAGCAGCTTCCGACAACATGCAACTTATGGCAACAACAAAATCTTAGGAGACTTCGATCTCCCAACCCAGACCACGAAACAGAGAGAGAGGCACCAAAAGTTCGATTTTGTTCTTCTCTAGAGACTCCCCAAACTCGCACTTCTTTCGTCCTCCCGACAACAAACTTTGCACTTCTCCAGTGCTTCCTCAGATATCGAACTTGCTTGAGAGTGAGTGCTTCAAATGACTTCGACCTCCTTCAATATATAGGCTTCTTGTGGGTCGCATGGGGGTCCTTAGGCTGACTTGATCTTCCTTAGGCCGACATGGTGTGGAGGACGCATAATTCATATTTGACTTGATACAAAACCTTTTTACATGATTCGAAAGCCCAAGAAGGGTGTCTTCAAATGTACAATGACTCTATAAACTCAATATTAATCCTAGGAGTCCACAATGGGGACTTTGACTAATATAATGATGACCCAAGCATGAAACCCATGCTTTAGTAAGTCATTGTTACAATAATAAAAATTCTTTTCTTTATTCTTTTGACAAGTACATTACATAATGACTCAAGTACATTATTGAAGACCGAACATAGTTACTTTTTCCAACAATAATAATGAAGATGGCCCTGTGGCTATGACCTAAGTTATTGTTGATTGTTGACCGCAAACTTGGATCAGTTTTGGAGACTTTGACTTTGATCAGATTTGGTTATTGGGTTCATCTCTTGGATATTGTTTGGTTGGTTTTGTTGGATAGTCAAAGGATTGACTTTGACTCTTGATTGATGAATTAGAACATTGTACTCTCTCTGCTTAACATTTTTTGACAATCTAATAAGAAGAATAATTTGAAAGGGTTTTCCCTATTGTGGGTTTTTCCTTGGTCTTTGACCAAATCCTTGTGTCTCTTACTGTTTTTTATTGTATTTATTACTGTAATATTGATTTGATTGCTAATTGAAGTAAATAATTGGGCTAAAGTGATTGGAACAACATAGAATAGTGGAAAATTATCATGGTATCAGAGCCAAGGTGAAGACAAGCCCAAGGAGGCAAGAGCAATTATTCTTGATAGAAGCTAAAGCAGCCTATTTGATTTGGTCAATATGTCTACCTCTTACTTCAAGGATTTAGAGAAGTCGGGTGACTCATCAAAATTTGTTGCTTGGAAGATCAGGTTGGAAGTGATATTGGATGAAAATGATGTTTTGGAATATGTGGAAGGAAAATGATTTCTGGTAGCATCAGATGTGCTCTAAGCCTCAAATTTTGCAGGAAGGCTTGCACACATGTATTCCAAAGAACCCAGAAAGTGTTTTGGGAAATTCCAGCCGGAGACAGTTTTATTAAAATAATTAATTATTTTTAGTGGGAACCTAAGTCTAGACTTGGGAAATTAAAATAATTAATGGGTATTAATCTAACTGTGGGTGTAACTTCTAGAAGAAGACGAGGATCAAGCATAAATGATCTTAGCCATTGATTAGCTTTTAAATCTGGGAATGTCAATGATAAGATTATTTAAGGAGGCTTGAGGGTCATTTGGAAAACACACAGAGAGTTGATTTGTCAAATCAAATTGCTGAGCTAGAGAGCAACGCATTGATTTCGTGGTGATCGTGCAGAGAGGGGCAGAGATAGTTTTGGCTGGAGAATCTTCGTTGGAGCCAAGAATACACAACATAGAGGTAGAGAAAGACGCAAAGGAGGCAATGCAGTGCCCAACGAGGGTGACGCAGAGCCAAAAAGGGCTCACCTAGAGCAACGCAGTGCCTTCCAAGTAGAAGTTCGAGATTTTGCTGGGGTTTTGAGTCTTGATGTTCTAAGTCGGGAGCGCTGAAGTCGAAGCTCTTGAGAGCAAATCGAAGCAGAGAGGTGATGCAGTGCCTCAGAGGCAGTGACGTAGGCCCACGCAGTGACTGCGTAGGGGCAACGCAGAGGTCACCGAGGACTCGTTGGTTCAGCTGCCAGATCAACCGGGACTTGTAGTGTACAGTGAGGTAATCTCACTAATTTCTTCTGCTGAGTGATATTATCTGTACTAAATTGCTAGCAAGGCATCCAGAGTTTGTATTCAAAAATAACTTCTGCTTAATAATAAAAACCCTCAGATTTGCTGCACCGGTTATCCCGCATTGGGTTTTTCCGGGGACATTTATCCAAAAATAACTGTGTCACTTGTGTTGTATCTTTTCCTTGTTCAATTTCTTGTTTTGACATATAATTTTAATAGTGAATGTTGCAGTTGTATTTACTTCGATATTTACCATATAACACAATAAATAACTTGTATGGATTAACAAGTAGGAGAAGTAACATCAGTTTGCTGCAGTAGGGATTCTGGGTTTAGGAATTTTCACATGGTATCAGAGCTGCAGGTGAAACAAGAAGAGCAGTGCCAGAGAACCCAGTGCTGAGCAGAGGAGGAGGTCGAATAGCTATAGGAAGCAGCAGTTTGAATCCCCAGAGGGATTGCATAGTCTAGGCCAGGAAGGCTGAATTTTCGAGGAAAGTCTCTCTGAGTGAGTCGACAGAGAGGAAAGACTTCTAGATTGAAATCTTGCCAAGCTAGAGGGAGCAGCACAGAGCCTCAACATTGAGGAAAGAGCTGGTGGCATGCAATTTTCTTTGCAGGTAGTTTGCTGAGCAGAAAATCTTCAGAAGAGAGAAGCACAGTCAGGGAATTTTTTCCTCAGTAGAATTCTCGCCAAGAAGCCCGTTTTCTTATTGCCTGAGCAACAATAGTAAGAGTCAAATAGGAGCAGTTTGACATTTTCGTGGCAGAGATGGTAGCCAGTGGGTTGAGAGATCAGGACAAGTTGGATGGGGCATCCAACTTTGTGATTTGGAAGGCAAGGATGTCAGACCTTCTAGATGAGAATTTTCTCAATGCCTATGTCGACAGTGTGGTGGCTGAGCCCGCAGATCTAGATCTGCTGAAGAAGTACAGGGGAGAAATGGCAAAGGCCGAGAGGATGATCCTTGATGGAGTAAACGATCATGTGGTATGTCACATCGCTAGTAGAGGGACTGCTAAGGAGATTTGGGATGCCTTGGCAACACTGTATCAAGGATCTTTCGAGTAGTGGAAGATGTACTTAGAGAAAAAGCTGAGATATGCACAAATGCAGAAGGGGGAGCGCATTGATCCATTCCTCACGAAGCTTCAGGAGACCTGGGAAGAGTTGGCAGCTGTCGGGTCTACACCTCAAGGTTCTGAGATGGTGAGACTGGCCCTTAACTTAGTCTCAAAAGAGTGGCAAGTCTTTGTCTAGAGCATCTTGGACAGGGAATCTTTGCTAAACTAGGATAGTATGTGGGCAAATCTCAAGCAGGAAGAGCTGAGGAGAGATTTGGTCAAGTGTAAACTTGACGGAAGCAGCAACAGTGGGTCGAAGCCGAAGGAGGAGGATGAGCATGCAACCCTTGCATCCAAGGGGCAACAGGGGGAGCAAGGGCGGAAGAAGGATGTATCGAAGATCAAATGCTTTAGGTATGGTGAAATGCGTCACTACACAACACAATGTCCTCTCAGGAAGGACAAAGATGAGAAGCACGATCTGAGGGCTGCACCTGCAAAGATCGAGGAGGAGTTTGCCATGATAGCCGAGATACCTCCAAGAGGGAGGTGGGTTGATTTAGAGTTGTAGTTCGAAAGAGCTACAGATGGGTAGGATCCTTGAGGGGCCCACCTCTCAGATCAATTCCTTGCTACGAGAGCCCAGATTAGAAGTAGTAGGATGGATCAATGTTAGTTGGTGCAGAGGAGTGTTGGAGCAACAGATGCAATGGCTAGAATGCCAAAGTTTGAGCAACGTAGTGCAGAGTTGCAGCAGTGTAGAGAGGCACAGTGCAGTAGTAGTAACAACGCAGTGGCTTTAGAGGGATAGCATGGGACTAGCAACAGTTTGATCTTCAGCATCAAGATGCATTTATGCTGAACACTTATTCAACTTTTGGGATGTTTTTCAATTGTAGTGTAGACGAAGTGTTAGCAGTGGTAGTGCTAGTAGCAGCATAGATGCAACACTTGAGAGGGAGCTGTAGTATGGATGCAATGTTGACAATGGCAGGGTCAACAATAGTACAGTTTCAGCAATAACGTAGTAGTTGGTGGACAACATGTCGGACATCAGCAACACAAAAGACGATGCTATTAAGTCAAGGTGATGCTTCAGTGAGAGGCATTGCTAGAGCACATTCCTCGCCAAGGAGTGTTGATTTTTGGTAGCATCGGATGTGCTATAAGCCTCAAATTTTGCAGGAAGGCTTGGGCACATGTATTCCAAAGAACCCAAAAAGCATTTTGGGAAATTCCACCCCAAGGCAATTTTATTAAAATAATTAATTATTTTTAATGGGACCCTAAGTCTAAACTTAGGAAATTAAAATAATTAATGGGTATTAATCTAATTGTGGGTGTAACTTCTAGAAGAAGACGAGGATCAAGCAAAAATGATCTTTAGCCATTGAATAGCTTCTAATCTGGGCCATTGAATGTCAACAAGAAGATTATTTAAGGAGGCTTTAGGGTCATTTGGAAAACACATCGAGAGTTGATCAATCAAATCGAATTACTGAGCCAGAGAGCAGCGCAGTGATTTTGTGGTGATCATGCAGAGAGGGGCAAAGTAGTTTTGGCTGGAGAATCTTCTCCGGAGTAAAGAATACACAACAGAGAGGTAGCACAAGATGCAGAAGAGGCAGGGCAATGCTCAGTGAGGGTGACGCAGAGCCAAGAAGGGCTCATGCAGAGCAACGCAATGCCTTCCAAGAAAAAGTCTGAGATTTTAGTGGGGGTTTGACGTTTTGAGCTGGAAGGGCTGAAGTCAAAGCTCCTGAGAGCAAATCGATCTTGCAGAGAGGTGACACAGTTTCTTAAAGGCAGTGATGCAAGCCCATGCAGTGACTGCGTAGGGGCAGCATAGAGGTAGCCGGGGACTCATTGGTTCAGCTATCGGATTAGCTGGGACTTGTAGTGTAGAGTGAGATAATCTCACTAATTTCTTCTACCGAGTGATATTCTCTGTACTGGATTGCTAGTAGGCATCCAAAGTTTGTATTCAGAAATAACTTCTTCTTAATAATAAAAACGCTAAGATTTGTTGCATCAATTTCCCACATTGGGTTTTTCTAGGTACATTTGTCCAAAAATAATTATGTCACTTGTGTTGTGTCTTTTCCGTGTTCAATTTCTTGTTTCAGCATATAATTCTAAATAGTGAATGCTGTAGTTGTATTTACTTCGATATTTACCGTAGAACACAGTAAATAACTTGTATGGATTAACAAGTAGGAGAAGTAACATCAGTTTGCTGCAGTAGGGATTTCGGGCTTAGGAATTTTCACAGACAAGAGACAAGAGCAATCATTCTTGTTAGAAGCTGAAGGAGCCTATTTGATTTGGTCAAGATTTCTACCTCTTACTTCAAGGATTCAGAGAAGTCAAATGACTCATCAAACTTGTTGCTTGGAAGATCAGGTTGGAAGTGATATTGGATGAAAATGATGTTTTGGAATATCTGGAAGGAAAAATACCCGAGCCTTTGGAAAATGCTACTGCTGCTGTGAAATCCAGGTACAAGAAAGGTGAGCTCAAAGCCAAGAAAATTCTCATTGATGGTTTGTAAGATCATTTACTTGTTTATGTTGGTAGCTTGAAGAAGTCTAAGGATATTTATGACAAGTTGGTCGGGATGTATGAGGTCAATAACTTGAATCACATCCTCTCTTTGAAAAATAAACTCAAAGAGATGAAGATGAATAAGGGTGAATCCGTGCAATCCTATATCATGAGAGTATCCCACCTAAGGGATCAATTGCAATCTGTTGGTGAACAAATATCTGACAGAGAGTTGGTGGTGGTGACTCTTCAAGGTCTTCCTTCTATTTGTGAAACCTTCATTGTGTTGATTTTTGAGTAGATTGGGAGGTACTCCAAGCCTTAGGGTTCATGGTTTGGAGGGTGAACACCACAAAAGTCACTTGTGGGCTTGGAACCCAAGGTTGGGGTTTTTCACCCATCGATGTTTGGGTCAAAACCATGAGGCATTTTGGACATGTGATGGATGGAGATGATAGAGGACAACGCAAAGAACCCAATGCTTCGAGAATCAGAATTTTGAGATGTCCTTGATGAGATATGATTTTTTGAAGTTGACAAATGGATTATTGGTACATAAGTCATGTAGGCTTGGTGTGCATGTGCCAAAAAACATGTCTATTTCTTGACCCTTCTAAAGTGTATAAATAGAAGGTGAATGTGATCATTTTTACTCATCCAAGAACATCAAATCATCATCATTTCATCTTTGAGCTGGCCGCACGCAAAGGAGGACAAGACGTGGAGGTTTAGGGTTGTTTTGGGCATGTTTCACCTTCACCACAGGTCCGAGTTTATTGCAGGAGCAGGTTGCATTACAGAGAGGGATTATAACGACTGTTTGAGGTGCAGATTTTTTGTAGGATACGTCTGTTTGAGGGCTGCAAAGGATAGTCTCCTTGCAGGGGGCTGAAAGGCCTAGTTGAAGGGTGTTAAGGGCTGTTGTAGGGTGTTGCAGAGATTTGGAGGAGTTTTGGACAGTTAGGAGAGGGATGGGAGGCCTAATCTAAGGCAAGACTCTTCCTAGAATGCAGTCCTAAATGTTATCACGTGGATTGAACCTCAGGCTGAAAGAAGGCAATGCCAGGGTAACCACAAACCACAGTTAGCCAAGTAGCTAGCCCTACTAGGCCAGGAGAGGGCTCTCTCTGTAAGGATCTCAGCCAAGATGACTGGATCAAGAAAATGATATTAGGCTAGGTATAGTAGCACAAGGTTTGATTTGATTTGAAGGGGTTTTGTTGGATCAGGAGGAGCCAGACAGTTTGGGCAAGGAAATTAGGTCAAAATTGCAGGGTTTCGATGGGGCAAGGTAGGCACAAGGCTCAACACTCTAGGGTTTGATGGTGAGGTGATTCAAGATAGGTGAGGAGCTAGAAAGAGCATGCAAGAAACATGGATTCTTCCTAAACTGAAGAAAACATAGACTGTGAAATGTGTACCCAAAACAGAGCATAGAAGTTATGGATTCTGCCTTTTAGACTTGTATACATTCACATAAAGAGCATGAAATGATGAAATGGAATCAACAATACATTTTAACACATGAAAACATAAGGAAAATTGAACTGAGCATCATACCACATGGATCCCAAAGAAATAACTGCAACTTTTCATTAATCTCCTGCTAAAACTGATACAAAATGATGTCTACTCAAAGCATAAGCATCTAACTGAGTCCAACCCATTACAATGAGAAAGAAGAAGAAGATATAGACATTGTTTCAACCTCCTCCCATCCTCAGGGGTCGAATCCCTAAGATGAAGAGCTAATCTAACCAAAATTGAACAAGAAACTGGAATCTAGGCATCCTAACAACTTGCCTCTAAAAGTGAGGAAACTGATTCATTTGTCCTCAAGATGACTTTTAATCTAATGAATCTACCTTCTAATACTTATTATCCATCATATTTACATGCCTAGTCATCATTTACATCAGTAAAACACCATCTATGAGAGGAAACTCAAAATTACAGTCAAGGCACAGTGAAATAGACACTCAGCACAATTTTTGTCCTATGCGCAACGCTTTTTGCAGGTCCATTTTGGAGGCCTTCCCGGTGTCCAAATTGAGCTCATGATAGCTCATTGGAAATCTCTTCAAGTCTTCTTTCCAGAACATCTTGAATTTCTTCATTTGAAGCTCATTTGACCCCTCAAAAACTGATTCTCCCAAGACTGCTTCTGTGTGTCCAAAAAAGGGCAGAAAGGTCATTTTTTGGGTGTTTTTTGACCTTTTGGTTGACCAATTCTGCTCTAAAAGCTTAGAAAATTCTCAGGGTGCATGTAATCATCATTCTGAATCCAAAAATGCTGACCATTCCTTCATTGGATGCCCCTAGGAAAAGCGCAGCGCTAGTGGCGCTATGCATAGAGCCAAAGTTTCTGTGTCAAAAATTGCCAAATTCTTCAAAAGGAAAAAATTCTTCAAAACTTGCTTAAAATTTGTGGAAAATACCACCATTAAGTACCTTGATCAGCTAAGGAAGCTTCAGCAAGCAATCTAAACCTATCATCCTCCTTTTTGCCTTCGAGTGCTTGTTTTAGCCTTCTTTTCATTTGTTTGACCCTTATGTTGCAAATCTTGTTTCGGGTTTTGTAATGGCCAGCCATGTGCCTCATGATTCGATTGTCCTTGTTGGCCTTTTGGAGCAGCTTCCCCATATGCAAATTGACCCTGTCAAGCCATGTTTCTATATCCTCCTCAATTTCCTTCTCAATTCTTTGTTTTGTAGTCAAGGTAGACGATGTTTCTTCCTTTTACATTGCTGATTTGCCGTTGTCACTTTGCCTCTTTGCTTTGAGAAGTTCCAGCGCCATGAGGACTTGTTTGTCACTTAGCTGCTTGTTCTATTGCTCAAGGTATGAAATGACATACTTAGCTCTCGCCAAGTTGTCCATTAGTGCTTGGATCTGTGCATCTTTTTCCCTTGTGGTTATGTTTTCGTTTGTTGCCTCATCTTGGGCCTCAAAGTCAACTGTCTCAATGCCATGAATGTGTGGCTGTTCTGGTTCATCATCTTCCATCAAATCAAAATCTCTTTCTTCCTCATCATCAAGGCTTTCCTCCAGCACCTTTTCTTTCCCTTTATGCAACTGTTCCCTTCCACAGTTTGTGGAGCAAGCATTTGCCTATGAGCTGATAAAGAAGGTAAGGCCCCTTCCACAGCAAGTGGAGTAAACACTTGCCTATCTGTTGCACACAACTTTCTAGCCCCTCTCTGATATGTCTTTTAGGCTTCTGGCTCCTCAATAGCTTTAGTCTCTTTAACCTTTTCATCTTTCTTTACTTTGGCACTGCTGGAAGGCTTCTCTGCTTCTTGAGGCACCGGAGGAGGAACCTGAGGACCCCTGATGATGTCATTGGCAATGAATGTCTCCCAGGAGATGTTAAGGAGATTGGGATGATGTAGCACAATCATCTTGATCAAGGAATAGTGATAGAGACTACTCATCTGTTGGGGGTATGGCTTTTTCTGTATAATGTAGGCCATCTTCTCAATATTTCTAAATAAGAAATAAGGGATGCTCAACATTTTCACTCTTGTAAAATGCATAAGAAGTCTAATGTGGTAGGTGTACAATCTAGAAAACCTGCCCTCACATGTGAAATATTTCATAATGACACTCATCATAGGGGCATATTTGTCTTCAAGGAACTTGGAAGGGAAGGTCCTCTTCTTTTCAATTCTATACCTAGATTTGATGTATGGCTCATAATAGTGTTCATCCAAATCTTGTGCCTTATACCATTTCTCCCCCACATTTGGAATCCCTGTAGCATCAGCAATGATGGAGGATGAAACTGTAAATGTCACCCCGGCAAGAGTTACCTTGTTATCACGGAGATTGGCTACAAAAAGCCTGGTCAGCTCAGGATGATGTTGGACTCTTTCCACCTTCTCACAAAACTCATAACACCCTAGATGCCTGAAACAAGTGACAGTCATATGAGAAGCCTGTAACTCTCTGATGTTTGATGGTTCCTCCCTGATAATTCTGCCTCCCTTGTGTGGTTTTCTCTGATGCTAAGGTTCATCTCCCAAACTCTCACTGCCACTGTTTTCCTCCTCCTCATAATCTCTATCCTCTTTGTCCATGTTTGTCAAATTTTGAAGCTGTGTAACCCTAGAGAAGGTAATGAAGGAGTAAGTATTGGTGATTAGGGATAGGGGAAGGGGAGATGAACTTATGTGGTGTAGGATGGAATATAATATGAAAATGAGAGGGAGGGTATTCTTTTTTGATAGGGGCTGTTTAGTAAATAGGGTTTTAGGATTTTGCTTTGGGGATTTAGGGAATAAGGGATATGGAGGGATTTGTTTGAGGGGATTAGGGTAAAAGGGATATGGAGGGATTTGTAGGAGGGATTAGGGTTTCAAAGAAAAGGTGGAGGGATGTATAGGAGGGATTAGGGTTTCATTTCGAAATAGCAAACCAAATTCAAACTGATGAATTGAATGCCAAGAGGATAGCTTAGAGATCACACTTACTTGTTTATAGGCTATAGAAGGCAAACAACAAGTTTTGAGTGGCTGACAGAGTGTTTTGGCACTTGCTGGCCCTATGCGCAGCGCCACCTATAGGTGTGCAGTGCTCCGGCTCTATGCGCAACGCTGTTCAAATTTACACTGGAGAAACTGTCCTATGCGCAGCGGTCCACTCCTATGCACCACACTCCGGCCTCTATGCGCAGCGCCTCCTCCGACTGCTCTGTGCGTAACATCCTATCTCCTATGCACAACGCCCTATCTCCTATGCGCAACGCCTCTTTTCCTTAGCCACCAGTTGGCCTTAATTCCTCTCTCTCCTTCAATGCTTGTCTTTCTCTTTGCCAAATGAGAGTGATGAGTTTGGAAAAGGAGTGTGACATCTTAAATAGAGATTGATTTTGATTTTTCATTAGAAAAATCCACTTTCTAATGTTTTGGAACCTTTTCTTCTTTCCTCTAATTCTCTGTTTAATACCTTTCTCTCTTTGTCTCTTTTCGGGTGGATGATGCTTGGATTGAACTAATTTTTTTAGTGGTCTCATTTTCTTGCAGCAAGGATAATGTTTGGGGCAGCTAGGAACACTTATTACATGAAATGGATTGAATTACATCAAAAGAATATAAATCAACTAAAAATACTCTGTTTTCATTTCAAAAACATGTTTTTGAGATGAAAATTACATTAGTGACAAAAGATCTTTATACAATCATTATGACTTAGTGGAAATTACTCTCTGTTTATTTGTCATCCTCATACCTTTATTGCCCTTTATTTACACTTGAAATCATGCTTTTGACCTTGGAAATGAACCCTAAGACCTAATGGAAATACCTTGTAAATGAACCCTAAAAGCTAATGGAAAGACAACTACATTAACACCTATTGTAACATATTTGAAACCTCAACTGAATACAATATGGAAATGGGTTAGCAAATGTACCTTATGAGGGAAGATATGATTTTCTAGGAAAAAGACAACCATCAATGGACCATTTTAACATGACCTAATGGAATGATCCAAAATTTAGTATGAGACACCTAAAATGAAAATGCAAAGATTAAATTTGATCCCTGATGGAAGTATGCATATATCGACACTAACACTAAACAACTGGAGCAAGGGACTGCAAGACCACAACTATAGAAGGCTAGTTGTGCAAGGTTATGAGGGCTATAACAATGGGTCACAAGCCCTAACCAGGAGCAACCAAGTATAGTAGTAAACAGTCTCTGAAACCAACGTATGTTATGATGTGTTTGGGTTGATTTGATGTCAAGGATCATGTCCTAGTGTGGACAAAATTTGTAGCAGCCTGTGGGAGCCATTTGGAGGGCTTATCTTGGTGGATGAAAGCCTATCCTAGGAGCATATTTCATAGTGGAGTATTAGGCATCATTGGACTGGTGGAGAGTAGCATGTTAATGGGCCCAAAGTAGCCCTTGACAAGCAGTCATAAGGAGAGCTTGACAGCTGAAGGTTGGGTGAAGATTGGAGCCTAATGTGAAGCTATTTGATTGACGAAAGGGGCTACTAGATTGGCAGATTGGAGCCTAATGTGTAGCTCTTTGATTGATGAAAGGGGCCACTAGATTGGCAGATTGGAGCTCAGGGATTGGCCAGCCTAAAAGAGCAGATTGGATTAGCCTATGTTCATTGTAGCAGAAGTGACTTGCCGCAGTGATAGGTGGCAACCCGCATGGAGATTTTATGTGTTGTCTCTTGATGGACTAAGGGGCAACTAGAGAGTAGAACAGGAACGAAGGACCGACAGGGGACGAGATACGGCATATAGATTGCGACGAGATTGTCATTGTATCTTGTATCCATTGTAAGGAAGCCCTAGATTGTTGTATTACTCAGTTGGTTTAATATAACTAAGATTGGGTTGTTGTACATATTTGTACAATATTTTGTAAAAAGTTGTCTATACTTTTGCATGTGTGATTTACTGCTTTATATTTTCCGTTGTGCAAAGTAGCTTTTGCTGATATTTTAAGATTCTATCCTAGACCCAAGATTGTGGAAATTCAACATGGTATTAGAGGATGTTTGACCTACTTTGGAAGACAGTGAATCATCAGAGTGTACAACGAAGTACATCTTAAGAGGGAGTTGGTCACATTATAGGTGAAGGACTCACTACAATGTCGAAGTTGCAGGCTGGTCTCCGGTACGAGGATAGGATGGAAGGGTTGTCCAACTATAGTCAATGGAAGGAAAGGATAAAGTTGGCCTTGCAGGTCAACAAGGTTTGGGAGTTCACCGAGAAAGCCATCAAGAAGCCAACTAACCCAAAGGAGCTGGAAGTGTACGAGGATTTAGATACGAGGGTGAGATTGATCATCCTTGATGGTGTGAAGGATCCCCTAATACCTCATTTGTTTGGGAAGAACACTACACATGAGATGTGGATGGCTCTTCATAATTTGTTCCAGAATAAGAACAAGAACTGGGTACTGGTATTGGAGAAAGGGTTGAAGTCCACCAAGATGATACAGGGTGAAGGAGTGACTTCGTATTTGACGAGATTGTCTCAGGTCAAAGATGACCTTGCTGCTATCGGTGTGACTTTCAAATTCTGATATGGTGAGGATTGCTTTTAAAGGGTTCACCTAGCAATGGAAGCCCTTCATCAAGAGGATCGTTACCAAAGAGAAGTTGCGAGACTAGAATAGGCTGTGGGACTACTTCATTCAGGAAGAGTTGCGAGACGAGGATCTTCATCCAAAGAAGAAGACTTTTGATGATGACGTGGCACTTACAACATCAATGAAGGGTAAGAAGGACTTGAGTAAAGTCAAGTATTTCAACTATGGCGAGATGGGTCATTTTTGTCGAGATGTCCAATGAAGAAGAAGGGAGATGATGAGAAGAAGAAAGGGAAGCAGGTTGCCAGTGTTGCCACTTCTGCTAAGATAGATGCTCTCACCAGGAGATTGGAGGAGGACGACTTTGCCATGATCTCTCGTTTTTCGCAGGGTACCGTTGATGAGGATGGATGGTACGTGGACAGTGGTGTGTTGAAACATATGACATGGTTACGAGAGGTTTTTGAGACTCTAATTGAATGGGACTCAAAGTTGCACATGGTGTTGGGTGACAAGAATCAGAAGGAGATCCGAGGATCGAGAGTTGTGCCATTAATTGTGAAAATTCCACAACTGAGAATCCCTACTGCAACAACTGATGATATTACTCCTATTTGTTAAATTCCTTTAAACAAATTACTTGCAGTTTTCTACAGAAAATATTGTAATACATACACTGCAGCCTTCACTTAATTAAATTATAAGTGGAAACATGATACTGAGCAAGAAAGAAAATAAAACACAATAGACACTGTTATTTTTTGGACAAATGTCCCCAACAAAACCCAATGTAGGAGAACCAGTCCACCAGTTCTGAGCATTTATTATTATTAAGCAGTAGCAAATTCTGAATACATCTCTAAATACCTCTCAGGTTATTTAGTTACAAAGAGAGAAATACTAGCAAAAAGATTTGTGAGATTACCTCACACTATCGCTGGAAATCATGGCTAATCCAACCCCAGAATGATTTCTCCCGAATTTTCTGGCTGCCTTTGTGCAGTATCTGCATCAGCCCAACGTCAAGCTCTCTGGGGACAATGTCAATTCTCTGGCTGGTCGATTTGCTGCCTAGGGGATTCGATTTCTGCCTCCCAGTCTCACACCCCGGCTCTTGGCTTCTGAAACTCGAATTCCCTTTGCAAATTTTAGACTCCCTCTTGGCTTCTATGCTACCTTTGCGTGCCTCTGCATTAGTCCCTTTGGCTTAGCGCTGCCACTGCTAGATTACTCTCTGCTTCTCTTTGCTGATGATTCTCCGGTTGAGAAAATCACTCTCTCTACGGATGCTATCCATACTCCTCAACTGCAAGAAATCTCTTCAATCAGAACTTCCTCCTGAGAACTTCTCACTTCAGAAATTCGATCTCTTGATCTCTTGGTGTATTTTCCAAATGACCCTCAAGCTTCCTTAAATAATCTTCTCGTTGACATTCAACGGCCCAGATTAAAAGCTAATCAATGGTTAAGATTATTTTAGCTTGATCCTTGTCTTCTTCTAGAAGTTACACCCACAATTAGATTAATACCCATTAATATTTTTAATTTCCTAAGTTTAGACTTAGGGTCCCATTAAAAAAATATTAATTATTTTAATAAAATTGTCTTTGGGTGGAATTTCCCAAAATGCTTTCTAGGTTCTTTGGAATACATGTGCCCAAGCCTCCCTACAAAATTTGAGGCCTAGAGCACATCCGATGCTACCCCAAATCAACACTCCCTCTTAGCGAGGAATGTGCTCTAGCAATATACGTTGCTGCATACTGCTCTGACTTTGAAGCATCGTCCTCTGTGCTGCTGATGTCTGACATGCTGTCCACCAACTACCGCTTTGCTGCTGCTGACACTGCCATTGTCAACACTGCATCCGTACTGCAACTCCCTCTCAAGTGATGCATCTGTGTTGTTGCTAGCACTGCCACTGCGAACTGCCTCTGTGCTGCAAATTGTTGTTGCTACTCCATCAACAACGAAAAAACATCCCAAATTACCGAACTAATTGTGTTCAGTATGATACCACATGAATGCTAAAATATGACTGCTGCTAGTCTCTGCGCAGAACCTCTTAATCTACTGCGCTGCTGCTGACCTCTGCTTTGTGCCATTTGCATTGCTGCCAACTCTGCTCTGTGTTGTTCAGTTTTAGGTGCTCCTAGCCATTGCAACAGTCTCTCTGACACTCCTCGGCACCATCCGACACTAGTCCATCCTACTACTTCTGATTTGGGCTCTCGTAGCAAGGAATTGATCCAAGAGGTGGGTTCCTTAAGGATCTTGCCCATTTATAACTCTTTTGAACTATAGCTCCAAATCACCCCACCTCCCTCCTAGAGATGTGGTTGCCATCTCAGCCAAAAAAATGTCGAATTACTCCCTCTCTCCTCTGCGTAGCACTGGACTGGCCTACACACTCCCTTCTGGAGCTTGTAGATCTGCTACTCCTTACTGCTTTTCAGCTTGTGAGAATTTGAATTCCTTGTCTAGGAATTCTCTGAGGAAGAAATTCCCTCAACCGTGCTTCTCCTCTCTCTTCTGAGGATTTTCTACCTAACAAATGCTTGTAGAAAAATCTACGTCCCACCAACTCTCCTCATGCTGAGGTTTCTGCGCTACTCCCTTTGCCACGACAAAAACTCGATCTGGAAGCCCTTCTCTCCGTCGACTCACTCAGAGAGAGATTGCCTCAAAGTTTCAGCCCTTCGGCTAGAACTGCGTAAACTCTCTGGGGTTTCGAACTGCTGCCTCCTGCAGCTTTTTGATCTCCCTCTTTTGCTCAGCGCTGGATCTACCGGCTCTACTCTTCTTGCTTCACCTGGAGCTTTGATATCATGTGAAAATTCCACAACCGGGAATACCTACTGCAACAACTGATGATATTACTCCTATTTGTTAAATTCATTTAAACAAATTACTTGCAATTTTCTACGGCAAATATCGTAATACATACACTGCAGCCTTCACTTAATTAAATTATAGGTGGAAACAAGATATTGAGCAAGAAAGAAAATGCAACACAATAGACACCATTATTTTTTGGACAAATGTCCCTGGAAAAACCTAATGCAGGAAAACTGGTGCAGCAGTTCTGAGGGTTTATTATTGTTAAGTAGTAGAAAATTCTGAATACATATCTAAATACCTCTTAGGTTATCTAGTTACAGAGAGAAATACTAGCATAAATATTTGTGAGATTACCTCACACCATCACTGGAAATCGTGGCTGATCCAACCCCAGAATGATTGCCCCCGACTTTTCTAGCTGCCTTTGTGCAGTATTTGCGTCAACCCAGCGTCAAGCTCCTGGGGACAACGCCAATCCTCTGGCTGGTTGATTTGCTGCCTAGGAGATTCGATTTCTACCTTCCGGTCTCACACCCTGGCTCCCGGCTTCTGAAACTCGAATTCCCTTTGCAAATTTTGGACTCCCTCTTGGCTTTTGCGCTGCCTCTGTGTGGCTCTGCATCAGCCCCTCTAGCTTAGCGCTGCCACTGCTGGATTACTCTCTACCTCTCTCTGCTGATGATTCTCTGGCTGAAAAAATCACTCTCTCCGGATGCTATCCCTGCCCCTCAATTGCAAGAAATCTCTTCAATCAGAACTTCCTCGTGAGAACTTCTCACTTCAGAAATTTGATCTATTTTCCAAATGCCCCTCAAGTTTCCTTAAATAATCTTCTCGTTAACAGTCAAGAGCCCCGATCAAAAGCTAATCAATGGCTAAGATCATTTTATCTTGATCTTCATCTTCTTCTAGAAGTTACACCCACAATTAGATTAATGCCCATTAATATTTTTAATTTCCTAAGTTTAGACTTAGGATTCCATTAAAAAAATATTAATTATTTTAATAAAATTGTTTCTGGGTGGAATTTCCCAAAACGCTTTCTGGGTTCTTTGGAATACATGTGCCCAAGCCTCCTTGCAAAATTTGAGGCCTAGAGCACATCCGATGCTACCACAAATCAACATTAAGGATGGAGACAAGATGAGTGATGCAGGTCCAAGATGTATTGTTTGTACCAGGACTCAAATATAATGTGATATCTGTCTCGATGATCGAGAAGAAGGGGTTTGAGGTCTTATTCCAGGATGGGAAGGTAAGACTCAGGCCCAGAAGCTCTAGCTCTGTAGGTATTGTGCTTAGAGTTAGAGAGCATGGTCTATATAGGTTGACGGATAAGCCTATGGATCATGGGAAGAAGAATTAGGCAGACTGGGTGTAGGTTCCAGAGAAGTAGTTGTAGGTGCAGGCTTCAGAGGTATAGGTACAGGTTCTTGAGAAGAAGGTCCAAGTTCCAGAGGCTCAGAGGGAGTTGAGTTCTAGCGGGAGCTTGTAGATTCAGAGGGAGACTTTGTAGCCCAAGAAGAGCGCGTGGTCAGTGGGGAGAAAGGGTGCTTCCACATCTGCCAAGAAGGAATCATGGAGGGATTGGAAAGCGATACAGGAGAAGAAGAAGCAGGATGCTTCTAGTGACAGTGACACTTCCGAGAGAGGCATAGTTCACGCTACAGGGATTGCTACAGTTCTGAGTGCCAAGAGTTGGGCGAGTGTTGTGAGCAGTGATGATGACGATGAGTTACTTCCTAGTCTTGGAAGTTGTTAAAATTGGCAACTAGGGCCAAACTCCATGTGGGTCTACTTATTTATGGAAGCTGATATTTTTCTTGGATTCCTCTCGTCGAGAGGTGTAGGATTGATCTAAAGATCATCCGATTCCGACATGTATTCATGGAGATATGAATTTATTTGTGTTATGTGACAATTCATCAAGGTCAGCCAGCAACCAAATTACCCCCACTCTACCTCAACGTTGTACCATAAATAGAGGTGGCTTTCAAGTCATTTGGACACACACCTCTTGTGATCTCTTCCTCTCCACTTGTTTGGGTTTTGGTGGAAGGAGGAGTCCCTAAGAGAATACGCTGCCCTAGAGGAGATGCCCTAGCCCTAGACGCTGTCTAAAGAGACCTATACGCTGCCCTAAATTACAGTCATGAGACATCTAGACGCAGGCCCTATAGACGTAGTCATGGAGGATGATTATCACGTTGGAGAGAGGCACCTACGCTGCCCTAAAGGAGGCTCTCCTACGCAGTCCTAGGAGAGGCTAAACGCAGGTAAGGAGAAGCCCTAATCTCAACCCTGAAGGAGATCTAACCACTGCAAAATGATGCCCTAAAACGCTGTCCTAGGCCACAGTCATTGAGGGTGTGTATGTAGCAAGAAGAGACACTTAACTTAGTCATGAAGGAGGCTTCCATACGCTGTCAAAGGAAGCTCCATAAAAGCCCTAACCACAGTCCTCTATACACAGCTAGACACACTCAAAGGGAGCCTAAATGAACTCCTAATCCGCAGTAAGAAAGAGACTCAACTAGCACATCTTAGCCACAGTCCTGAAGCCTAAACTGCAGGTCAAGAGGTGACCTCAATCTGCAGTGAAGGGTGATTCAAAGAAGCCCTTATGCGCTATACTAAGGAGTCTTAAACACGTTGTCATTAGAGGACTCAATCTGCAGTTAAGGGTGATTGTTCTAAGAACCACTTACACATTGTTTCATAGCTAGAGGGTGATCTGCAGCTACAAGACGATGGTCATAGGCAGTATAGCTCGTTGCTGTCCAGAAGGAGGTCTTACACAATCACCTAGCCACTGGGATAATGCCACATTGTTGTAGGTGACAACATGGCCATTTCAGTATTGTTTGGGTATGATATGCTCAACCAAAGTATCCAATGAGGAAGATCTATGGGGTTGTTGCATAAAGATTGATTGAGTCATTGTATGAAGGGACTAGGTTACAGTTAACTGCTGGGCTAGGCCGCAAGCCATAGCCATCAGAGGGAGGCCTCTTTAAGTTCTGCTTTCATACCCTATAAGGCCGTGTATTATTGGAGAAAATGTGTGCAAACAAGCTGCAGTCAATAGGTGGACTATGGAGTTTGTTTAGAGTGTTGTAGTTCACAACGTTTGTGCTCTATCTAGTGTCCAACTTTGCCATGAAATGCATCAAATATGAAAGGTGCCAGATCAGCAGCCTTGCCATGATCAGTGAAGAAGCAAAGGAGGAAGAGATTTATAGAAGGAAAGCTTCATTATTCTGGGTATTTGGTTGAGCTGCTCTAGGCTTATCATCTACTGCTTTGTGTCATCTTCATGGTGAAGATCTCTGATGTCTGATCTCCTATCTTGGCAAGTTAAAGTGTTGACTTCAAATGTATATGTACTATCTCTCTCTCTGCTGAACTATTGAAGAATATAAGAATATTTGATCAAGGGTTTCCCCACATTGGGATTTTCCCCTAGCTGGCCCCACATCTTGTGTCCTCTTGTCTTGGCTTGTTTTTTGATGTTTATGTTTATGTTCTATCTGCACTTTACTATCATACTAATGTGATTGCTAATCTGGAATTGATATTGAGCTAAAATGGAAAACTTGAAGTAAATTGCTCTAAGCATAGAACATACCTAAAATTAACATGGTATCAAAGTTGAGGTGAAGACAAAGCCCAAGCAAGAGTGAAAGAGCAATCACCAAAGACAGTTGGACAAGGTCAAAGGCTCAATGGGTTCCTCATCCCTTTTCCTGGCTGAAGACAAGCTTCATAAAAGGTCTATCATGGATGGGAGATGTCCCTGAATCTGACATTGGAAAAGCAAGAAGTGCTGGATTACGTGAAGGGTATAATCCCTGAACCTCCATCAAAATCACCAGCTGCTACAAAGAACAAGTACACTGAGGGTGGAAGGAAATGCGGATACCTTGCTTGTAATAGGTTTGGCCATTATGTGATGGAGTGTCCGAATAGAAGAGACATATCACTTGATGATGATAACAATCATTCTAGGGGCATCTTCAATGATCGGAGGAATGATAGGTACAATGGAAAAGGAAAAAGGAATGCAGGTCATCAAGGAAATGGCCGACTCTTCAAGAAAGCAAGGAACTCCAGGTATGAAGAATCAAATGTTGTTTCTGATAAGCAAGAGGAGTATTATCTTATATTGGCCCTCTCCACTACCTCTCCTCCTGGCTCGTTGGGAAATTGGCTTATCGATAGTGGTGCCTCAAGGCACTTTACCATATACAAGGAAGCGCTCTTTAATCTGATAGAGAAGGAGACAATCGTGATGATTATTCTTGGAGACGATGCCACCTATCCCGGAAAGGGTGTAGGGAATGCTACCCTTCAATTAAATGAGGGTAACATGATTCATTTACAAGAAATTCTGATCTCAAGAAGAACTTGGTGTCCATTTCGACAATGGAAGTGAAAGTTTTCAAGGTGGCATTCATCGTGGAAAGGTACATGTCTGGAAAAGGAATTTTAAAGATGCTTTTGGGTTCAGGGTTGGCAATTTGTATCAAGTTGCAGGAATTCCAATGGGGACAATGTCATGTGACACATCTCTTCTATGGCACCAAAGGTCTGCCCATCTTCATTATGGGGCCCTACCCAATGTAAGTCAGATGGTGACAGGGATGCCTAAATTCAAAGAAGAGCATGAAGGTACATGTCCGAGATGTATCGAAGGAAATTTTATAAGGGGGCCATTCCTCTCATGTAATAGCAACACCATAGATCTGGAACAACCCGAGGGGCTTGAGATTCATGATCAAGAATCTCATGTATGCAGGTTGAAGAAAGCTCTTTATAGTTTGAAGCAAGCACCCTGGGCTTGGCATTAGAGGATTGATAGCTATCTGATGAAGTTGAGATTCACTAGGAGTGAAGTCAATCCAAACCATTGCTTTAAGGTTGTGGATGATAGACCTCTCATACTAGTACCTTATGAGGACGACCTTGTTTTGGCAGGTGCAGTCCCTCTCCTTTGCAAAAGAAAGAGGGAGTTGGATTTCGGATTTGGAATGGTGAACTGCAAGCCTGTGACTACCATGATGGAGCCTAACTTTAAGAAGTTATGGGGTAGTGCTGCCGGACCTAATTCCTCTGAGTTTTGTCAACTCTTAGTAGCATTGATGTTCTTGGTGAACTTTCATCTGGATAGATGTTTTGCAGTTAGCATGTTGAGCCAACATGGATTCATATGTCACCTCCACAGCAAGTTGGCCTCAAGGAGACTAAGTCGGCCTCAACTCGGTAATTCGACCTCACCAAAAGCCTATATATTGGAGCAGATCGAATTCATTTGGACACACTCTCTCTCACAAGTTCGATATCCAAGAAATAGCTAGGAAAAAGTGTGAAGTGGAAGAAAGAGGCTAAAAGGAGTGCGGAGTTGGTCAAGAAGGAAGGGAAGGACAAAATCGAAGTTTTGGGCTATCTATATCTCTCTCGTGTGGGCTACTTTAGGAGATCAAAGTCTCTTTGTCAAGGTCGAAGCTGTTGCTGCTACCAGTTGTTGTCTGTTGCTGCCAAGTTGAAGTTGCCAAGGTTTAAGTACTGTTGCTATTAGGTCGAAGATTTGGATTAAAGGAGGAAGGGCCGACTTGGTGTGGATGAGGTCTGTGTCTAGGTTGAAGAGTCTCAGGAAAAACTATTGAGTTCTGTGTCTAGGTTGAAGAGTCTCAGGAAAAACTATTGAAGGAAGAGATTTTGACTGGGCTTTCCCCTAGATAGGGTTTTTCCTTAGCAGAGTGCCTACATCTTGTGTCTTGTGTTTTTGTGATCTTTATACACACATAATTTGGTAATTGCTGGATGAAAGATAATACAATAAATAGTTAAAGGAAGCCAACATAATTCACAAGTAATTATCAAGAAAGAGAAATCTAACCCTAATTCTAGTAGCTTTGATTTCTCAACATCACCTTCAAACAATGATATCTCGCAAACCTTGAGGGCTCTTTTGGCGTGCCATATACCACTGAAATTGGGTCGACGTGGAGAATCCAAAAGGATGATTTAGACTCGAAACACCATGATTTTCCATGTCATTTTGGTCAACTAAGGCAGGACATATTCTGGTGTTGCTTGAATTGACATCAATGGCAACCACATTTCAACAATCTCCCCCTTTATCATTGATGGAAACACATGTACTCCCCTGTGATCATTGTTCCCCCTGACTCCATGGCTCTAATCTTCTTGACATGTCTTCTCTCCCCCTTTGAGATCGATGGAAAAGAGTGACTCCACCTGACAATTTACCTGTTGTTGTGTACTTGTAACTTGCCTCTACTCCCTCTGTTTGTTTGGTTGGATAAAAAACATTTCAATGTGAACTTGGGAGAATCCTAAGTTTTTGCTGAAGATACTCAAACGCCTCACACGGTAAAAGTTTGGTGAAGATGTCAACTATTTGCTCCTTTGTCCCAATATATTCCACCCTTGTGTTCCTCTCTATAACCTGTTCATGAACAAAGTGATATTTGATAGGAATGTGTTTTGTTTTTTAATGGATGAAAAGATTCTTGGAGATGCTTATGGCGCTGGTGTTGTCGCAGAACATCATAATGGGTTCATCAAACTTCACCTAAAGATATTGCAACATTTGTTTCATCCAGAGGACCTGAGTACAACATGCTGCTATTGTTATGTATTCTGCTTTTGTTGTGGATAAGGAAACTGAAGACTGCGTCTTGCCCAACCATGATACGAGACAACCATAGAAGTAGAAATATGCTCCATTGGTGCTTTTACAATCATCAACGTTGCTTGCTCAATCTACATTTGTATAAGTTGTGATAGTTAAATCATGCCCTTTTGGATACCATAGGCCAAAATCTGTTGTTCCTTTGAGATATAAAATGATTCTCTTCACTGCAATAACATGAGATTCTTTTGGTGTTGCAAGGGTTGACATCAATGACAACCACATTTCAACATTAACATACTACTACTAATAATAAAATGTTTATATCTTATATAAAGTAATTGAAAAATTAAATTCTTATTATTATAACATTTCAAGTATTATTATTTTACATTTTGACCGTTTTATCAAGGTTTAATTTTGAATGGAGCAAATATTTGTTGGAATTGTATGTGGCTATATTACGCTTTTATCTTTCTTTTTAGCTGCATCAACCTCTAGGGCATCATTCCAAGCCTGACCCAAGGTGTGGACAAGGGGAGGGGGGAAGGCTAACACCTCGTGGACCCAATGGACAAATGTGGACCTAAATGGGGAAGGGTGAAAAAGGGCTTGTAATGAGCGGAGGGGAATGAGGTATATGGTGTTGGGAAAAGGGACCATGCAACCAAAATCAGGGTTTCCAATGTAGTGCCACTCCTAAAGCTAGTTGTCAATAAAGGAGACCCCATGAGACTACGATACAGGATTAACCCTCCAAGCTAAGATAAGGGAACAAGAGTACAGTGAAAGCCCTTCATTCTTCCAAGTCACCCAATAATCCATGCCCAAGTGTGCCTAATAAAAACAAGCATAAACACCCATTTACATAATGAAGCATCATACCTTCGAGGTTGGATGACTTGCCTTCAAACATACGATCATGACAGATGAGCAAGGGAATACAATGGATGGCTCAGGTGGCAGAGAAAAGTAGCACATCAGAGCTACGAGGTGGCTGCAAGGAGTTGTTGGTTGTAGACAAGTCTAGGAGAAGATTTCTCCTATGGAGTCACTGAATGGTGGTGGGTAACATCTAGCGCCAACTAGGACATGAGCTCTCAATAGAGTGCACAAACCATGTACTCGAATGAGGAGGTCATGATAACACCAACAATCTCTTGGATCGTAGAACTGTTGCCTGCACATCACAAACAAGAAAACGAGGGCAACATTGGTCGATGGCATACTTTGATCTCCCATGCTTTCATTAGGTAATAAAATCAAACATGAAATAAAATTTATTCTAAAATGTAAGTTTAATCTAAATGCACCTAATTTAGCATGAGAACACGATATGATGATGTTAGCATGCAAAAATCAATATGCAATGCATCCTACCCTAACATGCATTTTACATCGTGCAAGTACTAAGTGTAATCATAGAGCTAATGCAACCAACATATAATTAAATCAATATAAAGACATTCGTGCTCATGATTACTCAAGCTATAAGACCAAGGGAAAGGATAAGAATAATCATTTGTAGATCATGAGTGTAGTATCCTCGACCCCTAACCGGCAACACCACTCTTCCACTAGGGCATAACTATATATTAAATTTTTGCGGAAGCATGTAAAACTAAAATGGTCGTACTTTAAACCATGTGCCTGGAAAATAAAATTAATAGGAATGCACTACATGCCATGAATGCAACACTTTTCACACATAATTTAAAAGACACAATATTGCAGCAAAAATAAATGCAATTTGATAACAGGTTGCTAGAAAATTCTAGAACTGGGGTTCAATTTTAAAAACCATATATATATATATATATAACCATTCATAAAATTTAGGAACTTATCTGCAAATGGAATCTGAATGGTTGCGGGCCCTCCACGTTCCACCTAGCCATAGACCTAGTGGTTCATAAGCTCAACCACTCGGTCACCCCTGAGCTGGGATGACAACTCGAAGGCAACAATAACCGAAAGTATCCATACATCCATGGCCAAGATGCCAACCGAACAGTCACGCTGCTCTAGGTCTCCAGACACCCTCCAGGCAAATTGCCAAGGTACCAACCCAATAGTTGTGCTGCTCCAGGGATCCAGTCATCCTCTATGCCATAAACCGACACTGAGTTCCCACTAGAACTCCATGGTCGCTAGGCCATAAATAGGGTCACAAACCCTTGGAGCTCTAAGCTTCCCAAAGTCAGTAAAAGGGCTTGTTGCACTTATTTTTGTCAAAGTTCCGAGTCAGCGGATGTACCAATTTCTCCAAAGGATCGAGATCGTCGAAACATCTGTTTATTGAGTCATTTTAAACCCATTTTGAAAGTTTGTAATGTAAATGATGCTAGTAAGACCATGTATGTATGTAACAACCTAGGTAAGCCTATTATTTTGGCAAAAGTTTCATCCTAGGAGGTTTTTCGTCTCACTGATTCATTTGCGTTTCTATACATGGACGGTTGGCAGAGCTTTTCCCTCCGACCTCACCCAAAGCTAGATAGAATTTGTCATCAAAGTCTTAGGTGAGTTCTAGTGTTTTAGTCGAGTCTTATGTAAAAGTGATTTGGGAATAATTTAAGCTAATTGGCTAAATTATTTTATTACAAATCACTTGGTCTACTAGATCATGTTGTGTCGCAGAATTGGGTGTGTAATTTGAGGGTCTATATCGAATGGGTGTTCCCCCTTTGAGAGTTGAAAATGTAATCATCTTATGTAAAACATATTTTAGAGCATGGTCCCTCATACTTAGACACCATGGCTAAAATATTAGAGGGTGGAAAAATATTTAATCCCCTTAAGTGTCAATTAATTGTTTTTTTTAGCAAAAAATAAATTCATCTTAAGCTAGAAGATTAATTAATTAGAATCAAATTTAGAGTCTTAGAGATTAAATTCTCCAAGTGGAAAAATTCATGGGTATTAAAGAAATTAATTTTTGGAAGTCCCCCACCAAGGGAATATTGGAATTTTCAAAGATAAATTGGACCCTTAAGCCCTTGGTGGATAAGTCAAAATAAATATTTTGAGGAAATTAGCTCCACAGTTAAGCGCGCTTGAGCCAGAGGAGTTCTGGGATGGGTGACCTCCTGGGAAGTCCTGGTTACCGGGTGCAAGCCCCGGAAGTGATGATTGATGCTATGTGATTCATTTCACTAGTTTCAATCCCACTTCTTCACCCCTGTGAGCATCACCCGACGCAATGAGTGCTAAGTGAACTATTCAAAAATCATGAGAAATTAGTCAGTTACGACTACCTCTCATGGAAATGGTCATACGTGAATGACTTACTTAACGCAGTTGAATCCCAAAATGATCTCTAATATAATGCACTGCGTAAACCCCCATACTTAAATTCAAAAAGAGTCAAGGGATCTCTACTTGAATGGTTCATGAGGCACAATACTTGCTAAGGTTTTGCAAATGGGGTAGCAAGCTAAGTGGGCTTGATTGTGGGGAAAACTCCACAGTTAAGCGCGCTTGAGCTAGAGGAGTTCTGGGATGGGTGACCTCCTGGGAAGTCCTGGTTACCGGGTGCAAGCCCCGGAAGTGATGATTGATGCTATGTGATTCATTTCACTAGTTTCAATCCCACTTCTTCACCCCTGTGAGCATCACCCGACGCAATGAGTGCTAAGTGAACTATTCAAAAATCATGAGAAATTAGTCAGTTACGACTACCTCTCATGGAAATGGTCATACGTGAATGACTTACTTAACGCAGTTGAATCCCAAAATGATCTCTAATATAATGCACTGCGTAAACCCCCATACTTAAATTAATTTTGAGCTAATAAAAATGGGTTAAATGAGAAATTCGAAAATTCCTCAAAAATAAATATTTTCAATGGTGGAGATTAAAAGATGATCAAATATTTTTCGACTGCCGAGAGTATTTTGACGGGGATCAAGCCAACTAGCCATTACTTTTCCACTTGAAGGATTTATCTATAACTTGAAAGTCATTTGTGTCTCAAGCCATCTAGTTTTGGCTTATGTAACTCTGAAAAGCTGATGTAAATTATTGTCTTGTTGAAAACACTGGAATAATCATAATACAAACTTTGGGGTGCAATTCATGGTGTCTCTTATCTGATGATTTGTGGTACGTGTTGGGTACGAGCATTCCTATATTGTGCTTTATAAATATTTTGATCGTTACTTCATTGTAGGTGATAGGAACATTCTATTGATAAGCTGTGGGCTTATCTTAGGTGATTCGATTCACTGAGTGTTCTAACGATTTGTTCTTTGAAATATATAGTGTTTGCAGGTTACCCAACCCTTGGACTCCAGGTCCACAAACTTTGGATAGAGGTTGACTATGTTTGGACTCTAATTATTTTTATGGTGTTCTAACTTCGCTAAGGCTGTAGTTTATTATTTATCTTTCGAAATACATTTAGCCACTACTAAAGATTTATTAAATTTCCAAAATTTTCCCAGCATTTTACATGTATATTTTGCAAATATAATTTGTATAATACACTTGTAATTTTTTTTTCTAATCTTGGTTTTACCGCTGTGGTTTTTTGGGTTTGAATTAATTTTGAAAATTTTGTATATATTCGGGTTTTGGGTATTTTTATTTTCATTTGTGCAGGTGAGATCAAGTGGAAAGAGTTGGATTAGAGCTAGATATAGGTCCTTGAAGGTAAGATATAACCTCTCAAATTTTTTGCAGGGCCATCATCAAGGAATTTTGCAGTGAAATTGAGCAATATTGAAGATCTGAAGCGAATTAAATTTTCCAGTGAGGGTTTTGAATTTTTTTAGGGCCTTGAATCCCAACATCTTCCTCCAACCCTCCTGCGTAAGCCATTTTCCACCTCCCTAGGGCTGGTTGTAAGCCCAAGGGGCCTCAACCTCCCCTCTTAGCCTTTGTCGTGGCCTTGTAAGGCCTTCTTCTCCTCCTCCTCGACCCTCCTTGCCTCTCAGACCTCCTCCGTAGCCTTCTCTCCTCCCTTCGCTCTCCCTTCTTCCCATCCACTCTCCCTCCTCTCCTCTTGTCTCTCTCTCCCTTCCCTTTCCTCTCTTCTACCCTAGCCGCAACCCTCTAAGGGCTTGCAGCAATCCTTCTAGGCCTTGAAACCCTAGGTTGTAGGCCTTAGGGCCTTGCCCAAGCCCTCAGCCTCCTCTTTTCCCTATCCGTAACCCTTGTGGGTCCTACGACAACCCCTTGGGGGCCTCTTTTCCCTATCTGTAACCCTTTTGGGGCCTACGACAACCCCTTGGGGGCCTCTTTTCCCTAATGGTGGGCCTATCTGGCCTTTCCCTTGAGTCGCTAGGCCTTCTATGCTTCTTCTAACCCAACGCTAGCCCTATTGGGCCTAATGTTAGCTCTTCTTGGCCCTAATTTTCCCTTTGTCCATCTCTGAAATTTCAGCACTGAATATTGGAGGGTTTTGTAGGAAGAAATTGACTCAAATTTTGTGTTTTCAGGTGGCATCTTTATTGGAAAATTTTTGGGCAAATTGGACAAGTGATCTTCAAGGCCTTGGGCCCAGGGTTTTCTCTCTAAACCCTTATTTTCTCACTGTTTTGCTACAATTGTAATAAATTCTCTATAAAAATGATCCAAGTGTCCTAAAAACTCATCTAAATAGTCTAGAACACTAAAAATTTCATGATAAAATTTTACTTGTGTTTTGGCTACTTGGGCATTGTTCATTAGACCTATATATACTTGTTTGTTTGCTAGAATATCTCTGCATAATCAAATAGATCAGATCTGATATAACTTGGAAAGAACACATTAAGAGGCATAAAATTGATTGCATGATATCTAGCATATTGTCATAACATCTAAGCATCTTGGGCATCATGTTTTTGGCATAAATCTCCAATTTGTAGTGACTGATATCTCTACATAAAAGTGTGATCAGATCTGATATTTTCTGAATACTACATCTATGAGAAGGCTAAAAACTCACAATCCCATATCGGCAAAGTTGGTTTATCACTTGGCAATTGTTTGGCACAGTTTGGCACACAATCTCACATTGATTGCTCATTGTTTGCATAATTTTATCACTGCTGTAATAAGTATTTTTAGATCTGATATGTCTCTGAGTAATTCATTATAAGAAGGGTAGCTCTCTTGAATACTCACTTGGAAAGCCATTTAATGTTTCATTGGTCATATCAGTTTCTTATATGCTTGCTATTTTGCATAATTTTATCACTGCTGTAATAAGTATTTTTAGATCTGATATGTCTCTGAATAATTCATTATAAGAAGGGTAGCTCTCTTGAATACTCACTTGGAAAGCCATTTAATGTTTCATTGGTCATATCAGTTTCTTATATGCTTGCTATTTTGCATAATTTTATCACTGCTGTAATAAGTATTTTTAGATCTGATATGTCTCTGAATAATTCATTATAAGAAGGGTAGCTCTCTTGAATACTCACTTGGAAAGCCATTTAATGTTTCATTGGTCATATCAGTTTCTTATATGCTTGCTATTTCTTGGAATTAGAGTGAGTAGGTTATTGTTGTCCTAAAAGTTTAATTAGTGCTCTTGAACATTGGTTATTTGGAACCTAACATTTGTTTGTCTTGTGTAGCTATGAGAATTATCCAACTTCGCACTAAAATCACTCACACATCTAAGCTCTAAATCTTCTAACCTTGTTGATGGTTTAAGTTGTTGTGGGCACTAAGATCTAATTGTTAAGAAATTGTTGGATGATTGCTCTAAGTTAAGCTCATATTCTTGTGTTCTTTATGATCTTAAGAAACTTTGGTAATTTTATTGTCTATCTTAAGCAATTGGCATCTTAAGTTTTGTTGACCATTATTCTAATTAAGCATCTTTCAATATTGGCATTGTCTAAAGAGCATAATCTTGGCATTATTGTTGGCATAAGATTGTTGATAATCATCATTAGAATATCTTGAGTAATTGGCATCTTGTATTGATAATAATTGGAACACTGTTAAGTGAACAATTGCTCTTAATCAAACATCTTGTGGATTTGACATTGGCACACTCTTGGTAATAAGATTGTCTTTCCATAAGTATTGTTGTCATTGAAAATTGATCGTAACTTTAAGTATTTAAAGATTAAGCCAATCTTAAATTGAGAGCTCACTCATAACCTTTGCATAAGAATTCTAGGCCTAGTTTCACTAATAATTTACCTCCAAGCATAAGTTTGGTTGATAGACTTCTTGGGCCACCCTTTCTCATCTAGCTTGAGGGATTCAACACCTTTCTAGTGGTTAACACAGTGATCTTACAGTCATCAGAGCCACAATCCTTGCAATGCCGAAGGCACTAGGTGGTTGGAACATTAGGGAGGTATCATTAATCAAGTTGTTGCTTGTTTCTTGTTGGCTTCCATCCCACAACCTACTCTAAACACTGGTCTCAAAACAGTCAAGAGGGAGGTTCCATTTACACTAGGCATATAACTTAAAAAGTGAACAAGATCTTTGCATTTCATCTATATCTAGATCTTAGGATTTGCATCTTATATAGGTTAGTGAAGCATATAAGTAGTGGTTGTCCATTCGGTTACTTGGTCTTAAATTATAATAAGCAAGAATTTTGACTCCATAAGGCACTGGTATCATATCTGAATCTAATCTTATATTTGAATGTGCTAAATTTAACCAAGTGGTTAGGCCACTCAATCGTGTCTCTCGGGCTTGTTGGTTGTCAATTTGCCTTCCACCTTCACATTTCCTAAGGGAGTACCCCCCACATCTTGTTGTTGGCAGACAACTATAATGGAGTGGGCAGGGATCAGAGTGATGGCTCCCACCCTGAGCCATTGTCCCAGTGCCTGTACAATCTGAGCGACAACATTTTTTTGCGTCGTTGCTAGGGATATCTTATTCTTAGAGCCTCAATGACATCTTCTCAATCTTTCATATTTCATCATTCTTCATCTTTTCGTTATCTTATCTGTCTTCTCACTAATCGTTTCATCTTGTTCATTCACACTTTTAGCACCTGGACATTTAGGTTGGTTTCTTGTTTGGGTGGCAACACCACTTTTTCAAACATTCACAAGAGCTTACTCTAGAAGGAATCCTGGTAGCTTGGTTAACCCCACTCTCGATCATGAAAAGGTTTTAAGAACCCGGTTAAACAAATTACACTCTAGAGAGCATTTAAATTTTCTCGGATAGGAGGCCCTCCCTGATCTCCACTTTCCTTTTCTTAATCCCATCAATCAAGACATCATTTGTGATTATTACAGGCCTCACAACTTCACAAATGTCCAAGGATATCCTCACAACCTTCCAGATGAATCTACCATGAGCAGGCTCCCGACCTTCTAGGGGAACAATTCCATCAATGTTGAAGCTCATATAAAGAAATTCAACACATTCGTGCAAAGATTCTCCCATGCTACTACCACTTACAATCATGCAGATGTCAAAATGAAGTTATTTGTTCTATCATTAGAAGATGGTGTTCTTGATTGGTTTCATGATAAAGCAGATAATGCCTTTGACTCTTTAAGAGCCCTCACTGATGCATTCAAAGATAAATATGGAGATAAGAGGGAAGGAAAATACTTAGTCAAAGAGTTGAATACCATAAAGAAAAGAGAGAATGAAACAGTGGAAGAATTCAACCAAAGATTTAATGGTCTTCTGAAGGACATGACTCAAGACTATAGGCCTCATGACAAGACAATATTAGAGCAATATCTTGAGGCTTTTAATGGTGATACTCAATATGAGATTAAACGTGCCAAGCCTGCTACTTTAGTAGCTGCCTAGAGTACAACTGAAGATTTGGAGAAAGATAGGAAAACTTCAAATAAATCGGAAATCCCAGGTTGAAAGAGTTATAGTCAAATCTAAGGGAAAAGAAATTAAAGAAGAATAACCAAAGTCAGTTAAAGAATTGACCCAAGTAATTAGAGAAATGAAAATTGAGCATGCCAGACAAATAAGTGATATGCAAAATCAGTTAATATAGATGGAGAGAAGCTGAATGCAAAATATGTTGCCCTATAATAATAATAATAACAAGGGTAACGACAATCCTTGGCCAAGAAGGAATCCCCCTAGTGATCAAAGGCCCCCCCTACATCACTTGAGTATGTTAATGTTGTTGATAACCATATCCCTTTCTGCAAACCTTGTGAAAGTTTCCATGAAGAAAGTACATGTGCCTAAGGTAAAGAATCTTAGAGGAAAGCAGAAATCAACAAAATAAGAATGCAAGTCAAGGCGACTCTAAGGAAAGTCGATGTGTTGACATGATTTCTTCATCCTTCACCATCAATAACTTCAGTGAAGAAAAGGACCTCATCACTCAAGCATACGGTGAAAAGCCATCTCAGGAACAAATTTTAGAAATTGCTAGAAGTAAAGGTTACAACTTTCATAGAAAAGGTACAGATTAGAGTCAGAATAAACAAGTTGCTTTTGAAAGGTATAAATATGGATTAAAGGTGGATTAGGCTGCATTGATTAATAACATCAAAATGTTAGTTCCAGTCCTATAACTTTTGAAGATCCCATCGCAAAGAGCTTCTTTCTTCAAGGCTGATTTAGGTGGGTCTATTCAGATGGATCTATCTTACACCACTATTCCTGTAACAACAAGTGGAATGGTTAGATTATACAAAGAATTGGAAAGAAGATACCATATAGAAGTTTGAAAGTGTAATATACGTAAGGAAAATTAATAGTGATAAACAAAGCTTGCAAAACAAAACGCACACAAATTTACACACAATGTTAAACACCCAGGAAAAATCCAAAATCGGCGCAGAACTAAGCCATTTTTTTTAGATAAAGAAGGGGTACAATGTGAGATCGAAATGTATGCACCTGGATATGCCCAAGATAAGCTAACAAGACCTAGGTGATGAAATCAACTGCTCAACCGTTAGGAACTGTCCCCCACAAAAGCTTCGCGTTGGCCCCAGAAAACTGCATTGTTGGGTGCAAGAAATGGCTGCTAGGACCTTCTCCGGAGCTTAGAAAATTATGGGAAATTAATCCTGGTCTCTCCACCAATAACCCCCAAAACCCAGAAAGGGTTTGGCCAAATGGTTGACCTTTGAAATTCGGCCCAATTTCCACCCACTCCTCCCACTATTGGGAATCTTGACCCACCCAAAAATATCACTGCAAATGGTACCAAACATAGCTGCAATATTTAGAAATTTCCCCTCCGGAAATACCTCACAAGCCTCAGCCCTCAATTCCTCTCTCCAAGCTCCCACATGTCGCACGAGGGTACCACTGCACAGGCCCATGTAGTCCTTGGTGAAGATTGTGTTGGCACAATAGTCTCCCACAAAATGGAGCCATGGAAGCACTCCAAATCTTCAACAAATGATGGCTCTAGGCTATCCCTAAAAGCCCAACAAATCCCCAACTCCACATCCATCTCCTCCAAATGCAACGTATTCCCTTTTTCCTACGTCCCACCTGCTAAACCAGCTCCACAAATTCACTTGGCAAGCTCCTTGGTCAAATCAGAAATGATGAAAGTCACCTCCTTGGGCTGGCACTCAAATTCCACCGAAGGGAGGGTGAGATTCTCGCTTGAAAATATCGTGTTCTCAACAACAATATGGACTTGGCTGTCAGCTTAAGCATGCTAGTCAAAGGTGAATGTTCAAATGATCAAAGATGCCCAAATGATGAGTGCTCCTCCTATTTTAGTCGTTGGGCCTCTAATTTCCCCATGTGGGTCCCATCCATTGATTTTCCCTTTCTCTTCCCTCCATGCAAGTATACTAGCCAAGTGGAGCGTATTCTTCTTTGGGGTGGCCCCCACCTTCCACTATCAAATTGATTTTCCTTTTTTTCCTATTTTGGAGCCTTCTTTCACCTCAAAATTGCAAGTGGGTTCCCTCAACACACTTTTCTGAAGTCGCTATTCAAAAATTAACAAAATTGGTCAAAATTGATATTTAACTTAACAACCTTGCTAAGTGGGAATATCACAGTCCTTCCTTCCAAGATGTTGTTCATCCCCAAACAACTGCAAAGTTGAGCGTTGTAATATTTGCTCTCCTTCCCAAGTAGCATCCTCATATGGCAGGTTCCTCTTCCTGACCAGGAACTCCTTGATGACTTTGATCCTTATTCTCCTCTCCCTTCTCTTCATAATAGCCTCAGGCTCTAAAACTAGATTCCCATCATCATCTAGCAGGGGCAACTCCACTGTGGCTTCTGTGAAAATTCCTTCACATTGAAGGAACCCCTACTGCAACAAATCTGTATCTACTTCACCTACTTGATTTTTAATATACATTAACCAAGTTATCCTTCTGAATATTGAAGCAAATTACTTCTATAGCCTACACTAATTAAATATTTGATTTCATGAAACAGAAACTAGAGCAAAGAACAAGATACATAGGACACACTTATTTTTGGACACAAAAGTTCCCGGAAAAACCCAATGAGGGAAAAGCGGTGCAACAGTTCTGAGAGTTTATTATTATGCAGGAGAAATATCTGAATACAACTCTAGGATGCTCATCTAGCAATCCTTTACAGAGAAAATATTGGCGAAAAATTTGAGTGAGTTTTACCTCACTTCCCCCGGTAGAATTTTGGCTGATATGACAGAAGACTGGCAAACCCCAACTATTTTTGTGTTGGCTCTACGTCAGCCCTACGTCACCTTCTCTGCCCTCCACGTCAGCTGTCTCGGTAGTCACGACAGTTCCTGCAGTTCCCGACAGTTCTAGTAGTTCCGACAATTCACGATTCTGTGAAACAGGCAACTTTTTTGCGTCAGCTCTCCCTGCTATTGTGTTACCTCCGCGTCAGCTCTCCCAACAGTTTCAACAGTTTCGGATTCTGCGTGACAGGCAGCTTTTCTGCGTCAGCTCTCCTGGCTGTTCTGGCAGTTCCCGACAATTTCGGTTGTTCCAACAGCTCTGTATTCTGCGTGACAAGTAGCTTTTCTGCGTCAGCTCTCCCGGCGTCTGCGCTACCTCTCTGCAAGCTCTCTCCGCCTCTCTGTCAGTATTCTTCAGAAAGTCCTCTCGGATTGTCACGACCCCTCTGCTGCAAGATCTCCCCAATCGATTTTCCTCCTGTGAACTTCTCACCTTAGAAAATCGATTTCCTCAATCTCTCTATGTGTGTTTACGAATGAACCCCAAACCTCCCTTTTATACTTTTTTTGTTGAGTCTTCAACAACGGAGATTAAGTCTCTAATCAATGGCTAAGATTAAAATATGACTTGATCTGCCTTCTAGATCATTATCACCCATATTTTGATTAATACCCATTAATATTTTAATTTTCCTAAGTTCAGACTTAGGAATTCCAAAAAAAATATTAATTATTTTAATAAAATACAATCTGGGTGTAATTTCACCAAACGGTTTCTAAATTCTTTAAAACTCATGTGCCTTAGCCTCTCCACCAATTTTCAAGGCTAGAGCACATCTGATGCTACCAAAAACTAACACTCCCTCTTAGCGAGGAAAGTGCTCTAGCAATAATGTCCACCTGCATGCTGCTATGTTTCTGAAGCACCTCCTTTCTGCACTGTTGCTGCCACCAAACATTGTGCTATTGCTGCTACTGTACTGTTGCCCATGACACTGCCAGTGCCACTGTTGCATCTGTACTACAACTCCCTCTCAAATGCTGCATGTGCTATGCTGCTAGCACTGGCGCTGCTAACACTTCATCTGTACTGCAACTCAGTTGCCGAGAGAAGCAATTGAAAAACATCCAAAATTAGTTGAACTTAATTGTGTTCAACATAATACAATGAATGATGGAATCTGACTGCTACTGATTATATCCATCTGAATATTTTGCGCTGTTGTTGACTCTTGCACAGTGCCAACTGCACTGTTGCCAACCTTGATATGCACTGATCAGTTTCTAGTTCCAAGCCACTGCATCTGTCTTTCAAACACTCCCATCTGACACTAAGTCCATCTTGCTACTGTTGAATCTTGGGCTCCCGTAGCAAGGAATTGATCCAAGAGGTGGACTCCTTAATCCCGCCCACATGTAGTCCTCTTGAATACAGCTCAATATCGCCCCATCTCCCTCCCGGAGATGCGTGGGAACTCATGGCAAACTCATCCTCGTCAATCTTTGCTAAAGCATCCTTAGGATCATGTTTCTCATCCTAGCCCTTTTTCTTCAAAGGACATTGGGATGCATAGTGGCCCATCTCGCCACAACTGAAACATTTTACCTTCGAAATGTCCTTCTTTTGCTTTGGCTTTTGTTGTCCCTTTGATGCTAGAGCTACTCTCTCCTCCTCCTCCTTCGTCTTTGTGCCACTCCCACTGTTCCCACTGAGGTTGACCTTCACTAGTTCCCTCCTTAACTGCTCCTGTTGAAGATCTGCCCACATCTCCTCCCATGAAGGTAGTTTTTGTCTGCCCAATATGCTTTGGATGAAAACTTGCCATTCATCCGAGACTCCATTAAGGGCTATCCTCACCATCGCGGTTAGCTAAGGAGTGGACCCCACTGCAACAAGATGGTCTCTAGTGTCTTGAAGACGTTGAAGATTGAGGTTCACCCCTTCTCCTTTCTGCAATTAAGTCCGCTACAACTTCTGCTGTAAATACATCTTCAGCGGTTCGAAAGAACCTTCATATGGAGACGACAAGGCTTCCCACATTTCCTAGACTGTATCCTTGCCCTGCAAGTGGTGAGACGACATGATCTCGAACTCCTTCAAGAGTGAGCCTCTTTGCCTTCCCCTGCTCGACTTTATACTTCTTCTTTTGATCGTTGTCAGTAGGAACAACTACAACACTATTGACGTAGGTCTCGAGATCATGTTCCTCCAGAACAAATAAGATTCTGGTTTGCCATATGACATAGTTGGAAGCTCCTTCCAACTTGTCCTGATCTTTGAGCCCATGCGATGCCATTTGACCCAACTGTCGAACTAACTCTTCTAGTCACTGCTTAGCACTGCTCAGTTGCTTAGCAAGTGAGAAATTCGAACTTTCTGTCGAAAAAGTTCTCTGAGGAGAAAATTCCCCTTCTACGTGTCTTCATTCATTACCAACGACTTTCTTCCTTGGCAGAAACTATGCCCTTCAAGCACTACGCTGAGGCTCTGCTTCACTCCCTCTGCCTCTTCAAACTCACGAACTGGAAATCATACCTCTGTCGTCTGACACTTAGAGATTTCCTCGGATCTGCTTCCCAGAAAGGAATGTGCAATCCTTTCAAGGGGATTCGAATCGCTGCCAAGTGAAACTTTTGGCCTCACTGCTCAACACTGGATCTACTCTTTCTGTTTCAAAATCAATGCTTTGATACCATGTGAAATTCCTACACTTGGAAGGAACCCCAACTGCAGCAAATTTGAGTCTACTTCACCTACTTGATTTTTAATATACATTAACCAAGTTATTCTTCCGAATACTGAAGAAAATTACTTTTGCAGCGTACACTAATTAAATATTTTATCTCATGAAATAGAAACTAGAGCAAAGAACAAGATACATAGGACACATATTTTTGGACACAATAGTCCCCGGAAAAACCCAATACGGGAAAACTAGTGCAACAGTTTTGAGGGTTTATTATTATGCAGGAGAAATATTTGAATACAACTCTAGGATGCTCATCTAACAATCCTTTACAAAGAAAATACTAGCATAAAATTTGAGTGAGTTTTACCTCACTTCACTCGATAGAATTCCGATCGATTCGGCACAAGACTAGATAACCCTGACTATTTCTGCGCTGGCTCTGTGTCACCTTCTCTGCCCTCTACATCGGCTCTCCTGGTTGTTCTAACAGTTCTCAGTAGTGCCAGCAGTTCTAGATTCTGCGAAATAGGCAACTTTTCTGCGTCAGCTCTCTCGGCTATTATGCTGCCTCTGCGTCAACTCTCCCCGCTGTTCTGACAGTTCCGGATAGTTCCGACTGTTCCAGATTCTGCGTGATAGACAACTTTTATGCATCAACTCTCTTGGTTATAGTGCTGCCTCTGCGTCAACTCTCTTGGCTGTTCTGACAGTTTCAGTTGTTCCGGTTGTTCTGGATTCTGCGTGACAGGCGACTTTTCTGCGTCAGCTCTCCCGACTTCTGCGCTGCTTCTCTACAAGCTCTCTTTGCCTCTCTGTCAGTATTCTCAGGAAAGTCCTCCTCCCGAATTCTCATTGCCCCTCTGCTGCAAGATCTCCCCAATCGATTTTCCTCCTGAGAACTTCTCACCTTAGAAAATTGATTTCCTCAATCTCTCTGTGTTGTTTCCAAATGAACCTCGAGCCTCCATTTTATACTTTACCTGTTGAGTCTTCAATGATCGAGATTAAGTCTCTAATCAACAACTAAGATTAAAATATGATTTGATCCGCCTTCTAGATTATTCTCACCCATATTTTGATTAATACTCATTAATATTTTAATTTCCCTAAGTTTATAGTTAGGAACTCCATTAAAAATATTAACTTTTTTAATAAAATACAATTTGGGTGGAATTTCACTAAATGATTTCTGGGTTCTTTAGGACTCATGTGCTTTAGCTTCTCTACCAATTTTCAGGGCTAGAGCACTTTGCTACCAAAAACTAACAATTGTCACATGTTGTCCTAGTACCTTCTTGAGGCACAAAACGTGGAAGACATTATGCACCTTGCTCCCAGGCAAAAGCTCTAACTCGTATGCCACCTCGCCAACCCTCCTGGTCACGCCGTATGGGCCATAAAAGCGTGTTTGTGGCTTCTTGGCCCCCTTCTATTTCAGTGTAGACTGTCTGTAAGGCTAAAGGCGCAAGAAGACTAGATACCCAACCTCAAGGTGCCTCTCAACCCTGTGCATGTCTGCATACATCTTCTGCTGGTTTTGGGCTATCTGCAAATTATCTTTGAGAGCCTTAAGAATGCCCTGACTCTCCTGTATCCAATCTTTGTCCCTTAGGGCTCGACTGTTTCCAAAAACAAGGAAAGCGAAATATAAAGCATCATATCCATATAAATTACGAAAGGGAGACATACCGATGGACATGTGATAGGTAGTATTGTAGTAATATTCCCCCAAGTGTATCCATCTCTCCCATGCTCGTTGCTGCCTTGTCACATAGTTCTGCAAATAACCCTCTAGCCATTTGTTAACAATCTTGGTCTGCTTGTCGGTCTGGGGGTGGTAGCTAGTGTTGGGTGTGAGCTATATGCCCACCAACCTGAAGAGCTCATGCCAGAAAGCCCTCATGAATTGACTTTCCCTGTCACTCAAGATGGTCTTGGGAAGACCGTGCAACCAAAGAACCTCCTTGAAAAAAAACTCTGCAACTTGAGAAATAGAGTACCTGGCAAGAATGGAAAAGAAATGGGCATACTTCGTCAATCTTTCCACCACCACATAGACACAATCACGACTCTATGCCATGGGAAGGCCAATGATGAAATCCATTGAGATGCTCTCCCACTTCTACTGCGGAATAGGGAGTGCCCACAATAACCCTGCTGGATGAGTCAACTCCCCCTTGTTCCTCTAGCAGGCCTCACACTCTTGTACATGCCTTAACACGTCCCCTTTGAGGCCCCTTCCGTGTGAAGTGCTCTTTAACGGACTTGTAACTCTTCAGGAACCCTTGATGCGTTGAAAAAGGTGAATCATGGGTTGCCTGGAGAATCCTCTCCCTTAACTGCGAACCTGGTACCAAGAAAATGCGCCCCTTGTAGTAAATAAAATTTTCCATCACACGATAGCGCTCATCCCCATAGGTGCCCTCCAAGAGCTCACATGCTTGTTGATCCTTGGATTACTCCACCAGTAGCTATGCTTTCCAATCATGGTAGATGCTTATGAGGGAAAGTATCACAGACCTCCTAGATAGAGCATCTGCCATCACGTTATGCTTGCCCTTGACATACTCTATGTCAAAATCGTAGACCTGAATCCTGGTGACCCACTTTTGTTGTTTGTCATTGAGGCCCTTCTGCCCCAAGAAGTGGCGAAGACTGTTATGATCAGTCTTCACTCTAAACCTGTTGGCCACCAAGTATTGTCAGAATTTGGCCAAGGCATGCATAAAGACCAGCATATCCTTGTCATAAATCAATTACAAACTCTCGTGCGGAAGGAGCTTCTGACTCTCAAAAGCAATGGGATGTCCACCCTGTGATAGTACTGCGCCCAAGCCTTCACTTGACGCATCACACTCCAATGTGAACGACTAGGTGAAATCATGAAGTGCCAAGATCGGGCCACTGCTCATCACCTCCTTGAGGTGCTCAAAGGTTGTCTGTGCCCTGTCGGTCGATGTAAAGGCCCCCTTCTTGGTCAAATGAGTGAGGGGAGCTGCCAACTGCGAGAAGCTCTTCACGAACTTCCTGTAATAAGTGAATATGCCCATAAAACCCCTCAACTCGGTCATATTTCGAGGCACGAGCCAATCCCGGATGGCTCGAATCTTTTCCTCATGCACCCTTACGCCATCTTCTCCAATGATGTGCCCCAAATAAAGCATATTTGTCAGCCCGAACTCACACTTGGACAACTTAGCATAGAACAATTGCCCCTCCAAGATCTGGAGCACTTCCTCTAGATGCTGCAAGTGCTCCTCCCATGTCCTACTGTAGATCAATATTCATTGAAGAAAACAAGCACATAACGCCTAAGCCGCCCACGGAATACGTGGTTCATGCAACACTGAAATGTGGTTGGTGCATTGGTTAGCCTAAAGGGCATCACCAAAAACTCAAAATGCACATAATGGAAACCAAATGTTGTCTTAGGGACGTCCTTCTCACATACCCTGATTTGGCGATATCCCTAATGCATGTCTATCTTAGAGAAGTTCTTAGCTCCTCTAAGCTCATCCATCAACTCGTCGATCCGAGAAATGGGATACTGGTTCTTTAGCATCTTCTTATTAAGGGTCTAGTAATCATTGCACATCCTCAGTGTGCCATCTTTCTTCTTCACCAGGACAAATGATGAAGTGAAAGGGCTAGAACTGGGCCTGATATGCCCCAATACCATCAACTCATGAATGGCCCTCTCGATCTCATCCTAATAAGCGTTGGGATGTTGGTACAGGGTCGTAATCACTGCCTGTACCCCTGGTTCGAACTTAATCTTGTGCTCAAACCCCCTGTCATGTGGTCGTCTCGGTGAAATGTCCCCAAACACTGCTGGGTACCTGTCTAAAATGGCTTGCACATCTACATGTGGTGGTTGAGGCTTACCCCCTGCATCAGATATCCTCAGCTCCACTGCCCACTTTATATCATCATGCCTCAAATCAACCTCCATCCAGTGTGCTGACACAGTTTGTGGAGGGTACAAGTGCATGCCTCTCAATAAAACCATTTTCCCGTCAGGCTCCATGAACTCCATCTCCATCTTCTGCTAGTCAGTGGTAACACACCCAAGTGAGTACAACCACTACACACCAAGCACTACATTGGTGTCGGGAAAATCAATCATAAAGAATTGGTTCATTGTAGAGTTGTTCCCCATCACTACTATCATCCCAAGGACATATCTGGTGCACTGCATGGTATGGTCTCCTAGTACCAAGACTGAGAATCCTTCAAAGGATTCTGTGTGTATGCCCCTCCTCTCCACCATCTCGGCATCTACGAAATTGTGGATAACCCCATTGTCCACTAGTACTGAAACACATTGCCTCTGCACCATGCCCCTGATGCTCAAAGTGAGGTACTTCGACACTCCCTGAAGTGAAGTGATGATCCCTGCTACTAGCAAGAAAGGAGCACCCCTGGTGGGGGTGGTGGACGTGTATCTACTCCTCCAGCCATAGGTGGACCATCATCTCCCACATCTACCTCCTGCTCCACATCATCCTCTAGCTCGCTATCATAAAATACCTCTATGAAGTGGGCCTTGCCCTTGGTACACTAATGTCTCGGTGCCCACAACTCTTGGCAAGTGAAGCACAACTTCCTCTGTCGGAGGCCTCTCCTAGCCTCATCATCCAACTACCCACACCCCTCAATGTCTCACTATGGTGGGGGTCTGGTGTCTTTTCTTTTCTGCTGGAATACAAGCCTAGTAGGCATCTGCGCTCTGGCCCTGTACGGAGCATCCTGTAAGTCCCAGGCTCTACCAACTGCGTCCTACAAAGTGGTGGGTTTGTTGGACCTCACCAAGCCCCTCAATGGCTCTGTTAACCCCTCCAAAAACATGAAGACCCTCTTGGCCTCCGATAAATCTGGTACCATCACTGAAAATCTTAGAAACTCTGAGATATAGGCCTCAACACTCCTAGTCTGCTTGAGCCATGTCATCTATTTAAAGTGCTCCTCCTGGTCTCTCCTCTCAAAATGCTCTAGTACCCTCCGAGTGAAATCCTCATAGGCTGTAACTCCCGCATGTCCCATAGTGGTCAACCCATGGAACCACCAATCATGGGCTTCCCCCTCTAAGTGCAGTGTGGCAATTTTGATTGCCTCCCCCTCTGTCATTTGGTTGAGCTCGAAATAGACATCTAGCTTCTCAACCCATACCCTGGTTGAGCTCTTAGGCGATCCATCAAAAGTTAGAAAGAATAACCTCCCCATCGTGTGCTGTAAATCGATGCCATGTGAGTAGCCTCCTCCACTCTGACCCCTACTCCTATTGTTGCCCTTAACCTAACAAAATTCCCTGAAGGTGATGGCCTCTGTGAAATCAAGCCCATAGGACTGATACTCCACAAAATAGTCCCCCATGGGCATCTTCTTTTGCCCCTGCGGCCTTCCAACACTTGATGCTAGAAATGTGGGGATGGTTGACCTGGGTGGTGTGCTCGAAACAAGAGGTACATTGGGTGGATTTGTTGCATGGTGGTGCGAAGTCCCTGAGCCTTCACCCAAATGAATTTGTCCCTGGATCCCCTTGCCCTTGTTGTTGCTGTCTCAGTTCATCAATGCCCTTAGACAAATCATTGATGGCCTTCAAAAGATGGTGAGCAAATTCCTCTTCTTTGTGAAAATTCTTAGATCTAACAATCTTAGGAATCCTACTGCAACCAACTGAATCTACTTCGCCTAGATTGTAAATTACATTACAAGCATATTTTAGATTTCTTCATGAAACATTGAATTAAATGACTAAAGCAACCTACATCAATTAAATTTGATTTCGAAACATAGAAACTTAGCAAGGAAAATAGAAACACATAGGACACATTTATTTTTGGACAAAAGTCCTTAGAAAAATCCAATGTGGGAAAACTGGTGCAGCAACGCTGAGGGTTTTATTATTATGTAGGAGAAAATCTTAGTACAGTTCTAGGATGCTCAACTAGTAATCTGATACAGAGAGAATATTGAACAAAAGACTGGTGAAATGATCTCACCCTGTCACTAGAGAATCAGTGAATGATCCTGCTGCTCTGGAGGCTTTGCGTCACCCTCTGCATGGTCTCTGTGCAAAACTGCATCACTCTAGGCAGTTTCTGCATCACCCCTCCTGGGTATTACGTTGCCTCTCCTCTGGTTCCTCCGTTGGCTGAGAAACCGACCTTCTGCCTCCTGGACTCACAACCCGACTTCTGACAATTGAATTTTGACTTTCCTTAGCAGGAAACTCGACTTCGCCTCAAGAACTGTGCTGCCTCTTCGTGGGTTAGCGTCAGCCTTCCTCTGGGTGTCTTTATGTTCTCCCTCTGCCTCACACTCTCTACAAATTCCTTCTTTTGGATTCTCACTGCCCCTCTGTTGTAAGAAATCTCCTCAATCGATTTTTCCTCCTAAGAACTTCTCACTTCAGAAAATCGATTTCCTTTATCTCTCGGTGTGTTTTCCAAATGACCCTCAAGCCCCGTCTTATATCTTCCTGTTGGACAACCAACAACATAGATTAAATCATAATCAAAGGCTCAGATCGTTTTGCTTTGATGCGTGTTTTTTTCTATAAGTTTCACCTATGATTAGATTAATACCCATTAATATTTTAATTTTCCTAAGGTTAGACTTAGGAACCCCATTAAAAATATTAATTATTTTAATAAAATCACTTATGGGTGGAATTTCCCAAAACCATTTCTGGGTTTTTTGGAATGCATGTGCCCAAGCCTCCCTACAAAATTTGAGGCTTAGAGCACATCCGATGCTACTTCAAATCAACATTATTTACTCATCTTGTCTCCCTCATTATCCCCCATGTCTAGCCTCTCAACCTCTGGTTCAATTGTTACTGGATCAGAGTAAATTGTAGCTTCCTTTCTCTGCTTCTATACATTTTCCTTCTGTAAGTGACGTTCTGCTTATCCTCTAGTGTCATAGACTAATAGCTTCTCCCACATGATGAGACAAGACTATGAGCTCTGATACCATTTTAATATCCCTAAGGAAAATTAACAATGATAAAAAAACATGCATAGAAAAATACACAAATTTACACACAATATTAAATACCCAGAGAAACTAAAAAATCTGCGCAGAATTGAGCCATTTTATTATGATAAAAGAATGGGTACAATGTGAGGGAATGTATGCACCTTGGTTTGCCCAAGGAAAGCTAATAAGACCTAAGTGATGAAATCAACTACTCAACCACTAGGAATTGTTCCTAACAAAAGCTCTGCGCTGGCCCTAGAAAACTGCACTGCTGGTTGCAAGGACCTTCTTTGGTGCTTAGAAAATTCTGGGAAATTAATCCTGGTCTCTCTACCAATAACCCACCAAAACCCAGAAAGAGTTTGGCCAAATCTTGACCTCCGAAATTCGGTCCAATTTCCACCCACTCCTCCAGTTGCTGGGAATCTCGATCCACCTGAAAATATCACTGCATATGATTGCCAAAATAGCTGCAATATGCCGAAATTTTCCCTCCAGAAATACGCACAAGCCTTAGCCCTCATTTCCTCTCTCTCCAAGCTCCCACATGTGGCACGAGGGTACCACTACACATGCCCACACAATCCTTAGTGAAGATTGTATTGGCACAACAATCTCCCACAAAATGGAGCCCTAGAAGCACTCTGAATCTTCAGCAAATGCTGGCCCTAGGTTATCCCTAAAAGCCCAACAAATCCCTATCTCCACAACCAGCTCCTCTAAATGCAACGTATTCCCTTTTTCCTTCATCCCACCTGATATAACAACTCCACGAATTCACTTGGCAAACTCCCTGATCAAATAAAAAATTGATGCAAGTCACCTCCTTGCACTGGCACTCGAAGTCCACCGAAGATAGAATGAGATTCTCGCTTGAAAATCTCGTGTGCTCAACAACACATGCAGACTTGGCTGTCAGCTTAAGCGTGCTAGTCAAAGGTGAATGTTCAATTGATCAAAGATGCCCAAATGACAAGTGCTCCTTTTTTAGTCTTTGGGCCTCTAATTTCCCCATGTGGGTCCCGTCCATTGATTTTCCCTCTTTCTTCCCTCCATGCAAGCGTACTAGCCAAGTGGAGCGGATTCCTCTTTGGGGTGGTCCCCACCTTCCACTATCAAATCAATTTTGCCTTTTTCTCCTATGTTTGAGCCTTCTTTCACCTCAAAATTGCAAGTGGGTTCCCTCAACACACTTTTCCTAAGTCGCTATCCAAAAATTAACAAAATCGGTCAAAATTGATATTTCACTTAACAACCTTGCCAAGTGGGAATATCACACAAAGAGATTGGAGAATGGTGACGAAGTTGTGCCATAAGGTCATCCACCACATTTTGAATCATAATTTATCCATCCGTTGTATCAATTTTTCTCATCACATCTTCCATCCTACTTTTAGAGCAGAAAGAGAGAGAGTTCAGTATGATAGAGATATTCAACATAATGATCAGATTCTTCATCATCCAAAGGGTAAAGTTTCAACCAGGGACATTTGATAAACAACCTATGGATCCACTAGTCAACAAGTAGATGCCTGGGATTGTGCCGCATCGATGACATTTGATGTCATAGGGCATCGTTTGTATAGTATCTCTAAACCTATTCCTTTTCTTTCTTTTTTTTTTTCGGTAAAAAAAGCTGCATTATATTATCATAACTTCAGGAACAAAATACATCATCACCAGATCATCAAAATACATCATTATTGCCGCACCAGGCTGAGTATAAGGCTTAAGAGTTGACATGAGTCATGCTCTAAGCAATATTAAGCCTGTGAAGAGGCCAAGACAACCCATGTCGTTGGTTATTTCCGATACAAAAGAAGCACAAAAAGAGAATTTTCCAAGAATACACATTACGGGGGTGGGTTGGGGGGAAATGGTGGCGGGGCAACAAAGAATGTAGCCTGCTCATGCATGTGGTAGTCAATGTGTTCACCTTGAGTCTCCAAAGCACAAAGGTGGTCATTTGTGCGTCAGAGCTGCTGCCGAAAGTTGTCTATGGAGTCCAGGAGCTCGTTCTGCATGTGTTGGAGGTCGTTGATGTAGGCCACTAGTTCATTCCGGTCATCATATCGTTGTTCCCTCAAAGTTTCCATACTCAGATGGAGATTGTTCAATTGGGCCGCTATGGAGTCCAAGGTGGCCGAAGCCTCAACATGGCCCGGGGAGCAACCTGGGGACATGGCTACATTGACATCAGAATGGTGGCTCTCAGTCGACTCCAAGCCCGAGCTAGGCACTCCTTGCTGCAGATGATCTTCCATGTAGTGGCCAGCTCCTTTGCAAACGTGTTCTCTTTGTCTCGACATATAGCCTGTGCCTGCACCATTAGTTGCACCATCGTAGGGACGAATTTGGTTGCCCCGCGCAACCCACCACATAAGCCGGATATGAACCAAATACAAAAACACGTTGCTTATTGCATCGATGTCAGGGAGCCCTAAACAATTGGTGCCATTCTCGTATCCCTCTCCACTATCTACCAACGAATAGGGGGGCGCGTCACCAGTCTCTGAAGTGGACGGCTGCTCCAAGGATTGGACCAAGACCCAAATTCTCCACAACACTGCCTCTCTAGCGGTGGAACCCCTACCCAAAGAGAGAACTAGAGTGACGAAAGGGAAATAAATGCATGCCACCCACACTCTCCAACCCCGGAATAGTGTTCCTCGTCACGCCTGCTACTCCAATTCTCCCATGGATCCCACAGCCAAATTGACTGCAGGTTCTAGTCCCCTGCACATCCGCCTGCCCCAAGCTCATCCTGCACGGTCGCCCCAAGCCACAGCTTGAGCCAAGACGCCAATACTCCACTACTCTATCTTGCCCAACACTCCCTCCTCATCGCCCAACAACTGCAAATGGCCACCCTCCTACCTACGCTACACATTATGTAATGCTCGCGGGAGTCCGGACCAGGTCCCAATGGGCCTTTAAGGCACTCGTGTTGCGCGTGGAGGCCCACTTGCTCCACACTCCAACGCGCCGCCACTTGTTTCATAGCTTGGTCACCCCCATCGGGGATAACCCTATTCCTTTTTACTTCATGTCATTAGTTAGTTTTACTTCATGCATTTATGATTTAATGTTCTATCTTTTTATTAGAGTAGAATTGTTCTATTCCAACTGATTTCTTATGCATGATGATTTCGATTTTGAATGAATATCTATTTGATGGACTTTTGTTTTCATGGATGCGGGATTATGGAGTTCTCACGTTACTTTATGAAAACAACATGTCCCCATATAGAGCCAAATGTTACTCTCATTTTTTTTAAAGTTCTGAGGAAGTAGATGTACCAATTTCTCCAAAGGATTGAGATCGCCAAGACACTAGTTTATTGAGTCATTGTAAACCCATTCTGTCAGTTTGTAATGTAAATGATGCTAGTAAAATCATGTATGTATGTAACAACTTAGGTAAGCCTATTATTTTGGCAAAAATTGCATTCTACGAGGTTTTTCGTCTAATTGATTCATCTGTGTTTCTAAATACAGACGATCAACAAAGTTTTTCCCTCCAGCCTCACTCCAAAGCTAGGGTGGAATTTGTCATTAAAGTCTTAGGTGAGTCCCAATGTTTTAGTCGATTCTTATGTAAAAGTGATTTGAGAATAATTTAGGTTAATTCTCTAAATTATTTTATTACAAATCACTTGGTCTACTAAATCATGTTATGCTACAAAATTGGGTGTGTAATTTGAGGGTCAATACCGAATGGGTGTTCCTGCTTTGAGGGTTGAAAATGTAATCATCTTATGTAAAAAATATTTTAGTGCATGGTCCCTCATACTTAGACACCATAGCTAAAATATTAGAGGGTGAAAAAAATATTTAATCCCCTCAAGTGTCGATTAGTTATTTTTTCTAGAAAAAATTAAATTAATCCTAAGCCAGAAAATTAATTAATTAGAGTCAAATTTAGAGTCTTAGAGAAATTAAATTCTCCAAGTGGAAAAACTCATGTGTATCAAAGAAATTAATTTTTGAATGTCCCCACCAAGGGAATAATGGAATTTTCAAGATAAATTTGACCCTTGGGCCTTGGTGGATAAGTCAAAGTCAATATTTTGAGGAAATTAATTTTGAGCTAATAAACACTGGCTTAAATGAGAAATTCGAAAATTTCTCAAAAATAAATATTTTCAACGGTGAAGATTAAAAAATGATCAAATATTTTTTGACGACTGAGATTATTTTTGAGGAGGATCAAGCCAACTAGCCATTATTTTTCCACTTGAAGAATTTATCTATAAATTGAGTCATTTGTGTTCCAAGCCATCTAGTTTGGTTTACGTAACTCTGAAAAAGTTGATGTAAATCACTGTCTTGCTGGGAACGTTGGAATAATCATAATAAAGGCTTTGGGGTGCAGTTCGTGGTGTCTCTTATCCGATGATTTGTGGTATGTGTTGGATACGAGCATTCCTATATTGTGCTTTATAGATACTTTGATCGTTATTTCTTTGTAGGTTATAGGAACATTCTATTGGTAAGTTGTGGGCTTATCTTAGGTGATCTGATTCAGTGGGTGTTCTAACGATTGTTTTTTATAAATATATAGTGTTTGCAGGTTCCCCAGCCCTTGGACTCCAAGTTCACGAACTTTGGATAGAGGTTGACTATGTTTGGACTCTAATTATTTTTATGGTGTTCTAACTTCGGTAAGGATGTAGTTTATTATTTATCTTTCGAAATTCATTTAGCCACTATTAATGATGAATAAAATTGTAATTTTTCCCCAACATTTTACATGTGTATTTTGTAAATATAATTTGTGTAATACAATTGTAAAATATTTTATTTCTCTAATCTTGATTTTGCAACTAGGGTTTGAATTAATTTTAAAATTTTTGTATATATTGGGGTTTTGGGTATTTTTACTTTCGTTTGTGTAGGTGAGATCAAGTGGAAAGAGTTGGATTAGAGTTGGATTTAGGCCCTTGAGAGTAAGATCTAACCTTTCATTTTTTTTGCAGGGCCAACCATCGAGGAATTTTGTAGTGAAATTGAGCAATATTGAAGATATGAAGTGAATTAAATTTTCTGGCGAGTGTTTTGAAATTTTTTTAGGGTCTTGAAGCCCAACATCTTCCTCCAATCCTCCTACATCAACCATTTTTGGCCTCCCTAGGGATGACCATAAGCCCAGGGACCTTGGCCTCCCCTCTTGGCCTTTTTCATGGCCTTGTAATCCCTTCCACTCCCCCTCCTCGACCCTCCTTCACAACCTCTCCTCCTCCCTCCACTCTCCCTTCTTCCAATCCACTCTCCCTCCTCTCCTCCTTCGCTCTCTCTCCCTTCCCTTTCGTCTCTTCTCTCCTAGCCATAACGCTCTAAGGGCTTGTGGTAGGCCTTTTAGGCCTTGAAACCTTAGGTCGTAGGCCTTAGGGCCTTGCCCAAGCCCTCAACCTCCTCATTTTCCTAGTCGTAACCCTTGTGGGGCCTACGACAGCCCCTTGCGGGCTTCTTTTCCCTTACAACAGGCATATTTGGCCTTTTCCTTGAGTCACTAGGCATTCTAGGCTTCTTCTAGCACAACGATAGCCCTATTGGGCCTAATGTTAGCCCTTCTTGGCCCTAATTTTCTCTCTCGCCATCTCTGAAATTTCTGGACTGAATATTGGAGGGTTTTGCAGGAAGAAATTGGCTCAAATCTTGTGTTTTCAGGTAGCATTTTCATTGGATTTTTTTTGGGCAAATTGGACAAGTCATCTTCAAGGCCTTGGGCCTACGGTTTGTTCTCTAAATCCTTATTTTCTCATTGTTTTGCTACAATTGTAATAAATTCTATATAAAAGTGGTCTAAGTGCCCTAAATCTCATCTAAATAGTCTAGACACTAAAAATTTCATGATAAATTTTAATTTTTCTTTTGGCTACTTGGGAATTATTCATTAGGCCTAGATCTACGTGTTTGTTGGATGGAATCTGCATAATCAAATAGATCATATCTGATATAACTTGGAAAGAACAATATTAAGAGGCATAAAATTGATTGGCATGATATCTAGCATATTGTCATAAAATCTATACATCTTGGGCATCAAGTTTTTGGCATAAATCTCCAATTTGTAGTGACTATTATCTCTGCATAAAAGTGGATTAGATATGATATTTTTTGAATACTACATCTTTGACAAGGCTAAAAACTCACAATTCCATATCGAAAAAGTTGTTTTATCACTTGACAATTGTTGGGCACAATTTGGCACAAATTCTCACATTGATTGTTCATTGTTTGCATAATTTTCTCACCATTATAATAAGTATTTTTAGATATGATATATCTCTGAATAATTCATCATAAGAATGATAGCTCTCTTGCATACTCACTTGGCAAGTCATTCAATGTTTCATTGGTCATATTAGTTTCTTATACGCTTTTTATTTCTTGGATTTAGAGTGAGTAACTCACTATTGTCCTAAAAGTTCTATTAGTGCTCTTGAACATTGATTATCTGGAACCTAGCATTTGTTTGTCTTGTGTAGCTATGAGAATGATCAAACTTCGCACTAAAATCACTCACACATCTAAGATCAAAATATTCTAATCTTGTTGATGGTTTAAGTTATTGTGGGCATTAAGATCTAATTGTTAGAAATTGTTGGATGATTGCTCTAAGTTAAGGTCATAATATTTGTAATATTCCTAATTAGCCATGGCTAATTGGAATATTCGATTTTGCTCAATTTTTCCTTCTATAGTTATTTATAAATAAAAGGGTGAGGAAAGACATAACTCACGGTTAGAATAAAGTCACTTCCTAGTAGCACAACGTTGTGACTTAAAGGGGAAAGGACGACGTAGAGATGGGGCCCACACAGACACTTGGAGGGACTACGCAGATGGAAAGGAACACGTGGCAAGAAAGGGACTGCGTTGGAGGAGGTGGGCCTTGGGATTGAGAGAGGCCAATGCTATAAAGGAGCGGAGAGCCTCCTCGTTTTGTCATTCGATTATGTGCATTCGAGCTAGTCACTTCGACTTAGAGCACGCTAGCTGTTTAGCTGGTCTGTAGCATTGTTTAGTGCTTCGAGTGTCTCCGTTCGAAGATCTCACCCTTAGCCTCGGGGGACTTTGAGTGCCTGCTCAAGCAAGTTAGTTTTCAACAGTCTTTTGCAGGAGGATTAATATTTGGAGGGAGGAGGAACTGAGCATTTTGGATAACTACAGTCTTGAGAGACAGACGTAGTTCTTTTGGTGGGAGTTCCAAATTGAGGGTTTTGCGAAGGATTTGTGCTGGGAGATTGAGCAGGGGATCAGCCCTTGCATATTGGAGGATTTTGGCAGAGTTTCAGGTGGAATTTTGGAGGATTCTATTCAGTGGCAGCGCAGAGCCTTGAGGGGCAACGTAGATCCCCAAGGGGGTGACTTTCGAGGGTCGACTATTTTAAAAAATCTTTCTGGGTTTTTCTAGGTTTCTTGAGTAGAGTCTGATTCCAGAGTTTTAGCATTTTCTGAGGAGGGGAACAGCCCCAAATCCTCATTTGATTTCCAGCAATGGCAGTAGCACGACAATTCTCCAACAGCTTGGACGTAGTTCAGAGAGAGACCATTCCTTTGCTATTCTGAGTGTATTTCTTCACTTGCCTTGTGCAAGTTGAGGTGCTACCTATCTGATCACCTCCTGTACTCTTTCCATTACTCAGTATAATAAGATGGCTTAGCATTTCTCTCTGCATTTCTTGAGTATCTGCTTATATTTCATGTTCACATTATTATATGTTGTACCACTATTATTTTTATCACTTTGAGTTTCCCGATCACTATATCATTTGGACGTGTTTGGTTGGAGTTTGCTTGGGTTTGAGGGATATCCCGGAAATGGGATATTATAGTGGTATCAGAGCATAGATCTGGCTCAACCTGTGGAGCTATCAATCTATGACACCGGGGGAAAAGCCCTACATCTGTTACAGAGGTAGGAAATACAGAGACACTGGGCGTAGGTTGGAGAACACCTACAGAGAGGGAGACTATGTTCCAGTGGTGAACGCAGAACAGGAGGAGCTTGTGGTGGACGCAGAGCAGGAGGAACCGATTGTGGATGATGACGGGAAGAAATTTGTGGACATGCTCCTCAAATCAGTGCAAGATCTGTCGAGACAGATCGAGGTGATGGGGTAGAGATTCACGGCAGTGGAGGCTTGACAGTGTGAGAGCCCACGAGTTTTCCAGGTTGGAGAGGTATCGAGTGCATCTCACCATTTGCCAGAGCAGGGTGCCACTCAGCGTGATACTACTCAGCAGGCGGCCTCACATGCCCATATACACTCTATCATGCCCACTTTCCTAGGAGCAGATACGGGGGCCGGAGCACAGCAAGAGTTAGAGCCCGGTCATATGGGCGATTATTTTGCGTACCAAGCCTATGGGTAGGAGTTCAGGGATGCTCTCTCATTCAAAGACTTTGTTAAGCTCCAGCGTTATAATAGACCCCACGACCATCACAGAGGATACCGACATTATCATGATGGAGACACCCACCGCATAGCTAGTAGATTTCACTTGCGTACGTTTGATGGCTCATCAAATAGTTTGGAAAAGTGTTGGGTGGAGAAGCTAGACATCTATTTCCAGCTTAACCAGATGTCAGAGACAAAGGTCATCAAGGTGGCGACATTACATTTGGATGGTGAGGCCTAGGACTGGTGGTTCCATGGGTTGGTTACACTCGGACACTCCACAGTGACGACATATGCCGAGTTCACCAGGAGGTTGATAGAGAGGTTCGACCGGAGGGATCCGAAACAACATTTTGTTGAGCTGAAGAGGCTCAAACAGACCGGAAACCAAGAGACTTACATTACAGACTTCTTGAGGGTTTCAGTGATGGTGCCAGATCTATCCACAGCACGAAGGATCTACATGTATGTTGAGGGGTTAGCAGAGCCACTTCGGGGTCTAGTCAGGTCCACTAGACCAACCACTCTCCAAGATGCTATTAGCAGGACCCGAGACTTACAGGATGCCTTACCCAGGACCCGAACACCTTACCCCTAGAGACAGGCTTTCTAGCCTAAGGGGAAGGATGTGAGGATTCCGCCTCCAAAGGGGAATCCAGGATGAGCATAGATAGATGATGATGCCAGGAGGTAGTTGAAGAAGAAGCGGTTGTGCTTTACCTGTCAGGAGTCGTGGGCACTAGGACATAGATGTGCTATTGGCAAAGCACATTTTATTGAGGTCTTCTCTGAGAGCAGCGGGGAAGAGGATGAGGAGGATGATGTGGAAGCAGAAGGTAGTCATGCTGCGCAGGATCGTTTGCCACCTCCACCACTAGCAGTAAGTGGTGCAGCTTTTGCACCTATCGGAGGGGCCCTTGCAGCATTGCGAGGAGTTCCCAAGTATTTGACGTTGCACGTACGGGGGACAGTACATGGCCAGTGGGTATCAGTCTTGGTTGACAGTGGGGCAACCCACAACTTCATCGATGCACAAATGGTTGAGCGGAGAGGTATACAGACAGAGAGCTTCGATGGATTTTTAGTTTTGGTCCCGGGAGATCAGACCATGGTGTGTGCTCGTTATGTTCCAGAGCTATCAATGACGATGGGCACCTACACACTGACTGACCACTTTTTCGTGGTCGATATTTCGGACACCAACATGATACTGGGTGTTCAGTGGCTTATCACTCTAGGGAAGGTCACGATAGATTGGAAGACCCTAGAGATGGAGTGGGATGATGAGAAAACAGGGAAGCATGAGAAGATACTAGGACAACACACATATTCGCCTCAGACTGTTTTGGCTCATTGGATGGAGGCAGTGTTCTGGAAGGGAGACATAGAGTGGGCAGTGGAGCTGTGTGCATCAGAGGCAGGGACTACAGGGCAGACAGTGCACCCAGAGATATAGTCCATCCTTGACCGGTATGCCACAGTATTTGGGGAGATTCTGCCAGGACAGCCACCAGACCGGGGGTTTGAGCACACCATTGAGCTTGAGCAGGGCATACAAGCAGTGATTACTATCCCTTATAGGCATCCGAAGGCTTATCGGGATGAGATTGAGCAGGCCATTCAGGAGTTGCTGGCTCTTGGGCACATTCGGTCGAGCACGAGTCCTTTTGCTTCTTCCGTGGTGTTGGTGAAGAAGGAAGACACGTTGAAGACGTGCATTGACTATAGGGCCTTGAACAAGAAGACCCTGAAGAACAGGTACCCCATACCCAGGATTGATGAGTTGAGAGGAGCCCGGTTCTTCTCAAAGATTGATTTGAGATCTGGGTACCATCAGATTCGCGTGAGGGAACAGGACATTCCCAAGATCGCCTTTAGGTGTCACTATGGGCACTTTGAGTTTTTGGTGATGCCCTTCGGGCTAACCAACGCCCCAGCTACATTCCGGTCTTGCATGAATCACATCTTCCGCAGTCACTTGAGGAATTTTGTTTTGGTATTCTTTGATGATATACTCATTTACAACAGGACTTGGGAGGAGCATCTCCAACACATTGAGACAGTGTTGCGCATCTTGGAGGAGCAGCAGTTCTATGCCAAGCTCTCCAAGTGTGAGTTTGGATTGACAGAGATGTTGTACTTGGGACACATCATAGGGGTGGATGGAGTGAGAGTCCACGAGGAGAAGATTAGGGCCATCAGAGATTGGCCGGAGCTGAGGAACGTGACAGAACTTCAGGGATTCATTGGTATTTGTACTTACTACCGGAAGTTCGTCAAGAGTTTCTCACAGCTTGCTACACCCCTGACAGATTTGACGAGGAAGGGGGCATTCAGTTGGTCGGATACAGCGCAACGAGCCTTTGACATGCTCAAGGAGGTGATGAGCAGCTGCCCAATGTTTGTATTGCCAGATTTTTCGCAGCCATTTTGAAACCAAAAATTTTGACCATTGCCTGTTTGGATGCCCCTAGGAAAAGCGCAACGCTAGTGGTGCATCACATAGAACTAATTTTTCTGAGTCAAAAATTGCAAAATTCCTAAAAAAGGAAAAATTTTTCAAAACTTACTCAAAATTTATGAAGAACACTGCCATCAAGTCTCTGGGTTAGCCAAGGAAGCTTCAGAAAGCAACCTATGACTATCACCCTCCTTTTTTCCTTTAAGTGCTTGTTTTAGCCTTGTCTTCATTTTCTTGACTCTTATGTTACAAATCTTGTTCCGGGTCCTGTAATGGCGAGCCGTGTGCCTCATGATTTGATTGTCCCTGTTGGCCTTTGTAGAAGCTTCTCCAAATGAAAATTGACCCTGTCATACCATGTTTCTCTATCCTCCTCAATCTCCTTTTCAAGCCTTTGTTTTGTAGTCAAGGTGGCTGGGGTTTCTTCCTCCTGCATTTTTGATTTGCCTTTGTCACCTTGCCTTTTTGCTTTGAGAAGTCCCAACTCCATGAGGACTTGTTTGTCACTTAGCTTCTTGTTCTCTTGCTCAAGGTATGAAATGACATACTTAGCTCTCCCCAAGTTGTCCATCAATGCTTGGATTTGTGCATCTTTTTCCCTTATGGTTATATTTTCATTTGTTGCCTCATCTTGAGCCTCCAAGTTGACTATCTCAATGTCATGATGAATGTGTGGCTGCTTTGATCCATCATGTTCCATCAAATCAAATTCCCTTTCCTCTTCATCATTGAGGCTTTCCTCTAGCATCTTTTATTTCCCTTTATGCACCTGTTGCACCTATTGTACTTGTTGTGTTGATGAAGAAGACAAAGCCCATTCCACAGTTTGTGGAGCAAGAATTTTCCTATGAGCTGATGAATAAGGCATGGCCCCTTCCACATCAAGTGGAGTAAACAATTTCCTATCCGCTACAAACAACTTTCTAGCCCCTCTCTGATATGTTTTGTAGGTTTATGGCTTCTCAACAACTTTAGTCTCTTTTGCCTTCTTACTTTTCTTTAATTTCGCACTACTGGAAGGCTTTTCTGCTTCTTGAGGCGTCAGAGGAGGAATATGAGGACCATTGAAGATGTCACTGGCAATAAATGTATCCCAGGAGATCTTGAAAAGGTTGAGATGATGTAGCACAATCATCTTAATTAATGAATAGTGATAAATACTATTCATATGCTGGGGGTATGGCTTTTTCTGTACAATGTAGGCCATCTTCTCAATGTTCCTGAATAAGAAATAAAGGATGTTCATCATTTTCACTCTTGTGAAGTGCATAAGAAGCCTAATATGATAGGTGTACAATCTTCCCTCACATGTAAAATACTTCAAATTGATCATCATCATAGGGGCATACTTCTCATTAAGGAACCTGAAAGGAGAGGTCCTCTTCTTTTCATTCATGTACCTGGGTTTAACGTATGTCTCATAGTAGTGCTCATCCAAATCTTGTGCTTTATACCATTTTTCCCCCACCTTCGGAATCCTTGTAGCACCAGCAATGATGGAGGATGAAACTGTAAATTTCACCCCGACAAGAGTTACCTTGTTATCACGGAGATTTGCTACAAAAAGCCTGGTCAGCTCAAGATGATGTTGAACGCTTTGTACCTGCTGACAAAACGCATAACACCCTAGATGCTTGAAACAAGAGAAAATCATATGAGAAGCCTGTAACTCTCTAATGTTTGATGGTTCCTCTCTGATAATTCTGCCTCCCTTATGTGGTTTTCTCTGATGCTGAGGTTCATCTCCCATGCTTTCACTGCCACTGTTTTCCTCCTCCTCATAATCTCTATCCTCTTTATCCATGTCTTTTGAATTTGAAACTTTAGAAACCCTAGAGAAGGTAATCAAGAAGTGAGTTATGGTGAATAGGGATAGGGGAAGGGGAGAGGAGTTTGTGCGATGTAGGATGAGATATGTATGATGTGAGAGTGAGAAGGAGGGTATTTTTTGGTAGGGACTATTTAGTAAATAGGGGTTTAAGGATTTTGTTTTGGGGATTAGGGTATAGGGGATAGGTGTAGGGATTTTGTTTGGGGATTAGGGTATAGGGGATAGGTGGAGGGATTTGACAACAAAATGTGGGAATAAGGGATATGGTAAGTAGGGAGGGTTTTTATACAACCTAGGGTTTGAAAATTTAAATAGCAAACAAACTTCAAAATCGTGAAATGAGTGATAAGGGGATGGTACAAGGAGTGTACTTACTTGCTTAGAGGATCTAGGTAGCAAAAGAGCGATTTAGATGGTTGTTAGGGTAGTCTTGGTGTTTTTTGGCCCTATGCGTAGTGCCTTGTACAGGTGCGCAGCGCTCTGGTTGTATGCGCAACGTCGTGCAAAAATGCACTAGCACACAGGCTCTATGTGCAACACTATGGTTGTATGCGCAACACTCTTGCTCTATGCGCAACACCTCCACAATCTACCCTATGCGTAGCGCTCCCTGCTCTATGCGCAATGCCTCCGATATTTTCCCTATGTGCATCACTCCCTGCTCTATGCGCAACGCCTCCACTTTGCTCAGCCACTAATTCGCTTCAACTCCCTTCTCTCCTTCAACTCTCTTCTTTCTCTTTGTCAAATGAATATGATGAATTTTGAAAAAGGATTTTGAAATCTTATATAGAGGGTGATTTTGATTTTTCCTTAGAAAAAACCCACTTTATAATGTTTTTTGGAACTTTTACTTTGTCTTCAAATCTTTGTTTAATGCTTTTCTTTCTTTGTCTCTTTTCAGGTGGATGATGCTTTGATTGAACTGATTTCTTCAATGGCTTCATTTCTTGCAGCAAGGAGAAATGCTTGGGTAGCTTATGGGAACACTTATTACATGAAATGACTTGAATTACATCAAAAAAAATATAAATCAACTAAAATACTATGTTTTCATCTCAAAAACATGTTTTTGAGATGAAAATTACATCAGTGAAATAAGATCTTTGTACAATAACCATGACTTACTACCAATCACTCTTTGTTTATTGGTCTTCCTCATACCTTTGTTGCCCTTTATTTACACTTGAAACTATGCTTTTGACCTTGGAAATGAACCCTAAGACCTAATGGAAACATGACTGCCTTGACTCTAAAAATAACATAACTGAAACCATAACTGAATGCAACATGGAGATGGGTCAGCAAATGTACCTCATGAGGGAAAATTTGATTTTATGAGAAGAAGACAACCATCAATGGACCATTTTGGCATGACCTAGTGGAATGATAAAAAATTCAGTATGAGACACCTAAAATGAAAATGCAAAGAGAAGATTTGATCCCTGATGGAAGTATGCATATACTGAAACCAACAATAGTCACTTGTGGGACAACTTGAAGGGAGTGACCAAGGCTCTGAGGTAGATCTGGGTTGATACGACCACAACCACATGAACATAGTGCCTCTAGGAGCGGCTAGGGCATCATAGTCGCACGCATAACATCTTGCAGGGAGAAACTAAGGGTTTGAGTTGCTATGATTTACATTTGCAAGCTCACAATACCTCTGGGAGCGTCTCGGAGTTAAATTCGCTCACTCACAGTGCCTTAGAGAGGGGCCAAGAATTCAGAGTCTCTCATAGAATTTCTTGATGAAGGCGACCAAGGTTTTGAGCTAGGGTTTGACAGTTGATTGTAGTTGACCACAAATGTGTGGAGGTTGGAAGGTTTCTCTACAGTAATTCTAGAAGTTTGTCCCTAATTTGTATTGGGTAAATCTCTGTCGAAAGATCATGTATTGGGCTCATTGTACTCTCTACTGAAACATTATATGACAATATAATAAGAAGAAGATTTGAAAGGGTTTTCCCCCTTGTGGGTTTTTTCCCTGGTCTTTGACCAATATGGTTTCTCTTGTGGTTGTGTTATTGTCTTGTCATTGCATATACTTTTCTATCTTCAATTACTGCTTAGGATCGTAAACATTGTTAATAATTGGATGCATTCCTATATGAAGAATTGAATTGGGCTAAAGTAATTGAAACAACATAAAACAACCTAAAAAATTAATAGGAGGTGGCACTATTAACTCATGGGATGGAATGAAATAGGTGTTTCTTACTAATTACTAGGATTATTTCTGATCCAAAGATCTAAATGAAGATATATTCAAAATGGCTTATAAAGAGGATAAAACTTTAGAAGAATAAATAGAAAAGTCTTAATATAGTTTGCAAAGATCCCCTTATACTAATCTTCCAAAATAAGTACTAAAAATTGACATAATTAGAGGAATTAAGGATGAATGGTTGGAAACACTTAATATAATGGTGCAGGGTAATATTTCTCAGGAATATTATGATGATATTATCAAAATTATGTATCAGTTGTTCCCGTGGAAGCGGAAGAGGTAGGCATGGCATACGCATTAGAGAAATTTTGAGGTCTAAAATGGGCCTCAAAACAAGAATGTACAACCAAAATCACCTTTATAAGAACCAATAGGATTCAAGATGATGATGTCAACCATGGGGGATGATTCACCTTTTTTGGAGTAAAAAAGTAAAAAGATTAAAAAATAAAGAAACTACTTATTCAACTTGTATTTTCAACTTACCTCCCTATAATTTTACTCAAATTTCAAGTGGGATCACTCATTGGATGCAGAATTTAGTTCCTCATCCAAGGAGTACCCATGTCACATATTTTCGATGGACCCTGTTACATGAAAAATGAGAAATACATGAAAAATGTGATTGTAATCAAGTGTTTTCATGTACTTCTAATTTTTTGTGTAGTAGGGTCCATCGAGACTATGCAACATGGGTAATGCTTGGATGCGGAATTAAATTTTGCATCCAACGAGTGCTCGCTTGAAATTTGAGTAAAACCATAGGGAGATAACTTGAAAATACAAGTTGAAAAGATAGTTTTTCGTTTTCCCTCTAAATTTTGATGATGTAACCTATTCTTATTTTATTATTTCCACCATTATTTTATAATATTCCTTAGGAGGCCCATTTAGACCTCAAAATTTCTCTATTGTGATCCTCTAAGCAGGCTAGAAAGGTTGTAGGAGGAGGAATTACTCGTGCGGAAATTGGTATTTTGTTAGAAGATTTTAAAAGTGATATATTAAGCAAATTGACTATACAGTTGGATGTTTTACAGGGGAAATAAAAGAAGACTGAAATAGAACATGCATTAGAAATTTTATTCCCTCGTTCTCGATGAAAGCATCGTTGTAAAGAATGTCTGCTGGATGCAATAAAAGTATGTTCTGTTTGCACAAAAGAACATTCAACTGACTATTGTCCATCTCTTCTGGGGTCAACATTTGTTTTCAAGGAAGATGCAGAAGAACCTGAAATAGCATATTTGGTGGCTCAGTGATGAAAATGGTAGTCTCCCCCCTGCCCCCCCAAGTATGACCCAAGACTCTTCTATGACTTTTTCTAGTCAATATAACCAACATCAATATTTTGGGTCACCATGGAAAAGTCAATAGTATCCTAGAACATCTTGGCAAACTCAATAGTAATCTTCACCATCCTAGAAAAATCAACCATTTCCTAGACCTTCATGGAAAAATCAACATAATTATGGGTCTCTTTGGAAAAACTCATAAATTTTCCATTTCCTCCTCAATAGGTGAATCAGGTTTCTCAAGGGCTAGTATGGCCCCAAAATTGGAAATTCCCCTCTAGTCCTATTAATCAATCATCAGGAGTGTTGCCTCAGTCACAACCATTACCACAACCATCACTATAGTTACCTTCAAACACTCCACCACTATTACGACCACAATTGACTGCACAAATGAATCCAAATCCAAATAATATATGCATACAACTTCTAGAAATTTCTAATACTTCTGATTATCGTCCCCCTTCCCTGGAATGTAATGAAATTCAATTGACGTTAGGGCAGACAATTGTTACTGAAAACTCTCCAATAAATCATGAACAATCGAAAAGTGAAAAACATAATAAAGAGAAGATCCATTCTAAAAAATATTCAGCTGCTACAACTTATGGTGATTTAGAACCACTTGATGAACCTACCAAATATCAAACAATAACAAAATTTACAGTTGTTGCTCCTTTGTTCCTAGAAAGATTTATCATAAACAATCAACTAATATGTATTGAATTTGACTTGATAGGAGAATTACATAACCTTTATATGAAAATACCCCTCCTTCAAGCCATTAAGAACGTACCTATTTATGTGAAGACCATGCATTAAAAGACCCAGGAGAAAACCTACAGATCCTCCTACTATACATGTGGTGGGAAAATTATCCGATCTAATTTTAGAAAAATATTTTTTTACAAAATATGATGATCATGGAGATCATGTAGTTACAGATCAGGTGCATGACATTAGCTTTCAAAATACTGTCATCAATATTATAACTCTTAAATCTTGCACCCTTCTTGGATTGGATACATTGAAACCAACCTTGATTACGCTAGAACTAGCTGACATATTTGTAATTAAACTATAAGGACCTCTTGAAGACATTATTATTTCAATAGACTCTTGGTAACATCCAGTTGGTTTTCTAGTTTTTAATCCTAAATACAATTTGGAAGGATGTCCTCTTATATTAGGTAGGCCTTGACTTGCCACTGTCAACGCATATAATGGATGTCAAATTGGAAATATGACAATTTCCAAGGGGAATTCCACTAAGATCCTCACTCATTACTCGCCTTCCAAACCAAATATGGAGGTTGGAAATTCAATATGTTTCTCTCTTGATTATGAAAGAACTGATCTATGTCCTATCCTCACTATTGATAAATCTCTTACTTTTAAACGACAGACTAAAGACGATACTATTAACAGTTTCATCTGTCAACCATCTACTGTTGAATATCCCACTTTTCAAATATTGGGTGTAGTATTGAACAATGAGGCCCAAGGTGATCCTATGGATGAATCCACAAGTGATCCCATCCCTATGATGGTAGTCCATAATAGTATCCTTGTTTAAAGTGATCCTGGTAAATCGTTAAACCTTAATGTTGGCCTTATTGATTCTCAATGTGAATGATTAATGCAAGTCCTTTCCAAACGCAAACAGGCTTTTTCCTGGGACTATACATATATGAAGGTCATTGATCAACAATTGCACACAAAACATATTTATCTTGAGAAATATGTCCTCCCTATTTATTAGCCCCAAAGGAGGGTAAACTTGCACCTTATGGGCATAGTCAAATAAGAACTCTAGAAACTACTCGATGTCAACTTCATATATCCTATATTTGATAGCCAGTGGGTCTCACCATTGGTTTTCATTCCTAAAAAGAATGGAAAATGGAGAATTTGTGTAGATTACCGGGAATTAAATAAGGCCACACAGAAAGCCACACAAAAATACCATTTTCCTCTTTCGTTTATAGATCAAGTCCTTGATACCCTTGTTGGGAAGAAATAATTTTCCTTCATGGATGGATTTAGTGGATATAATCAAATTCAGATTGCTCCAAAATACTGAGACAAAACCACATTTAATTTTCCTTGGGGGCATTTGCATACAGAGTTCTTCCATTCGATCTTTGCAATGCACCCATAAGTTTTCAAAATTAAATTACGAGTATTTTTTTTATCTAATTAATGAACGACTTGAAATTTATACTAATGATTTTACGTCTTATGGCAACGAATTTGATGAAACATTAAGTAATTTGGAAAAATTACTCATTAGATGCCTAGTTGTCAGATTATGCTTGAGTAATGAAAAATGTCATGTGTCGATGACCGAAGGCGTAGTACTAGGACATTACATACCTGTTGTAAGCATTCAAGTAGATCCGACAAAAATTGAGCTAATCCTCAAACTTCCTATTCCTCAAACACAAAAAGAGGTACATATCTTTCTTGGTTATGTTGGTTTCTATCATCGTTTTATAGCTCATTTTTCTAGAATTGTAGCACCTTTATATGCATTAATAGGACATGTAGAGTTTGATTGGACTGACAAATGTGATAATGTTTTTGCATAATTGAAGAAATTATTGTTGATAGAACTAGTATTGAGGGGTCCCAATTGGAAATTTCCATTTCATATATCCTCTAATGCATTTTATATGGCTATAGGAGCAGTGTTGGGACAGGAGGAAGATAGGAAACCTTATGCTATATATTATATTAGCAAAAAGTTGACACCTGCAGAATTAAACTATATTGTGACAGAGAAAGAGTTTTTGGTTGTTATTTATGTTATTAATCAATTTCATCATTATATTACATGCTACCATGTCTTTTTATATACTGATCATTATGTTATCAAGTACTTAGCCAACAAACTTGTCACTAATGGTAGAGTAACTCGTTGGTTATTACTATTGTAGGAATTCGGTATCACTATAAAATATCAGCCTGAGAAAGAGAATCTTGTTGCAAAATTTTTGTTCAGAGTCCCGTCTCCACCTGGTTCTTCCCCTGTAGAAGACCGATTTTCAAAAAAACATTTGATCGATATATCATCTAAGGCACCTTGGTACATTGATATTGTGAATTATCTTGTAGCAGGAAAATTCCCATCGCACCTCTTGCCTCGAGAAAAGAAACATATTATTCAACAAAGCGCTTTATTTTCATGGGTAGACAATTATCTCTTCCACATGGGGGCAGATCTATAGATTCACGGGTGTATTAGAGAGGATGAGGCTTACAAAATCCTCAAATATTGTCATGATGATTCATGAAAATGTCATTTTTCTTATCATAGGACTAGACGCAAAGCGTTGCAAATGAGCTATTTCTAGCCCACTATATTTAAATATGCTAAAAATTATGTTCAGAGTTGTGATAGTTGCCAGAGAATGGGGAACCCCATTCAGTCTGAAAAAATTCGCCTTCAGACACAGCTTGTAATTGAAACATTTGAAACGTAAGCGATGGCTTTTGTAGGCCCTATTAATCCACCTTAAAATCAAAAGTCCTATATTCTGGTATGTACAGACTATGTCACAAAATGGGTGGAAGCAATAAATGTCTTGAGAGCTGTAGAGAAGGTGGTTATAAATTACTTTTTTTATTTTTTATATGGCTTACCTAGGGAACTCGTGACTGATGGAGGACCCCAGTTTACAGCTCACAAGATCTTTTCAACTTTACAAAAATAACACATCAAACACAAAGTCACTTCACCATACCAACTGCAAGAAAACATTCAAGTAGAAAGCACAAATAAAGTTCTAGAAAATATTTTGACCAAGACATTAGCTTCTAATCGTCGAGATTGGGCCTTTAAGCTTCCTACAGCCTTATGGGCCTATCATACAACTTGGCAGAATAATACTGGATTTTCACCAGTATCATCTTGTTTATGGTAAAACATCAATCTTTCCTATTGAATTTGAAATCAAGACTCTAAAAACTGCACGAGAAGTTGGCCTTGATTTTTCAGAAGCATAGAAACAGTGTCTATAGTAGCTTAATGAATTAGATGAAATACGCCTTGCTACCCTTCAGCAGACATCTATAGTATAGCAACAAAGTGTCGAATGGCATGGTTGTCTTATCAAAAGGAAAACTTTTCAAAAGTGTGATTGGGCACTATTGTAAGATTCAATGTTTCGGTACTTCCCAGGAAAGCTCAAAACCAGATGGATAGGCCCCTATGAAGTTAGTGAGGTATATGATAATGGAACAGTGTGCCCCACTACAATCGATGATTATTATATCTCGTTTCTCACCAATGGCCATAGACTTCGTCTATATCATCGATTATTCACTAAGGAGTATTTCCTTCATGCAGTTACAGATGACACCAATTTGCAGCTTGTAGTGACCAGGGGAATATCCTCACAACTACAATTTTGTAAGTCTTCTTTTGTGTTAAAAAAAAAATACTTTGAGTGTTGTTTGGTTTTTTATTTATTTAATGTTTTCATCTTATATTTATTTCCTTTTACGATTTTTTTTACCCAAGCTATAGTTGTTGTCGCCTAATTCACAACAATCAATTACTAGTGTTGTCACTTAAATCACAGTGTTGCTACCTATTTCGTGGAAGCTGATTGATGATTGTCATTTCTTAAGTCACAGTGTTGTTACCTATTTCACAACAGTTGATTGTTGGTTTTTGTTCCCTAAGTCACTATTGTTACCTAAGCCATGGTCATTGTTACTCAAGTCACGATTGTTGTTACTTTAGTTACAATTGTTTTTACTTTGATTTATAATTTTGTTTCTTATATTTCTTTTTTTCCCATTAGGAAAAAGTCGTAATTTCTATTATAAGGGAGAAATTACATTTTGCAGATGCATATTGCATATTCATATGTGGCCATTGACCAACCTGAGTTCAGCAAAAAAATAACTTGAGTGTTCTGGATCTCCTCGCAGGGAGTCTGTATGTTATATATACAAAATTTTAAATACCAAAGTCTGGCTCCACGCAGGGAGTACTGTAATAGTCATGATGAAACTGTAACAAAAAGGTACCATATCACAAAAAGAGATAGCCATTTCCATATCTATAGTTATGGATGGGTTGGTGACCCATTCCTGTTATGATCTATGTAGGGCCGGTGATAATATTGATGGAAGGTTCCATCAATCTTCTCCTGTATCAGCCATTGTTCTAGATGGTTGTGCGCTACTTCTTTTGACAGTTGGTCCGCTTCTTCATCCTGCTCCCTGTAGATATGACGACAGTCAAAAGATTCAAAAGAAGTGATCAGTCTTTTGGCTTCATCAAGGATATTTCTCAAAGAGTAAGTATAACAATGTGATGCAGAATTTATCCAATTGCAAACAATCTGGGAGTCGCCAAATAGTTGGAGATGTCTGCACTGTTTTTGTATAGCAAAATATATGATGTGTTTGGTTGTGCTGAGCTCAGAGAAATTATTGGTGCCATTTGGGTATTTGATCTGTATCTTAAAGCAGTGGGATTCATTCAAATAAAGGACAGCACCCCCGCCACATCCAGTATCCTGGGCAGAGCCGTCGAAGAAGGCCCAAGGCTTGGTTCTGTCAATGGTGAGGGGGGTGAAAGTGCGGGTAGGAATGCTCCTCACAGACGTAGGCAGAAGATTGAAGTCAGCAATAGTGTGACTCAGGATGGATGGCCAATTAGGGGGCCTGTTATTAAAGATGATGTGATTACGGGCAATCCAAATGGCCCAACAGACGAGCAGGGGTAAGTTAATGAGTCTGTCCGCGTGGTCTTTAATCCAATTGCTCCAAGCATCCTTGCTGTTAGATCCGTGCCAATCCTTGAGGTCAGGTATATGAGCAGATATGCTGTGCCAGAATGTTCGTATGACAGAGCAGTGGATGAATAGATGATCAGTGCTCTCCTCCTCACAACAACAGAGATGACATCTGAAAGGGCCGTGGAAGGATCTCTTCAAGAGGTTTACTCCTGTGGGGATCTTGTCGAAAATGATATTCCACATGAGCAAACGACAACGAGGTGCGGCCTGCAATTTCCAGATCCTGTTCCATTGAGGATTGATGTCCGGGGGCTTATAAGGTTCCATAAGCTTCAGATATCCCTCCTTTGGAGTATAACGTCCATGTTTAGCGATGGCCCATATGAGTTCGTCGGGCCCTTCAGATAGTCTGATGTTGGCTTGAGTGAGGGCCTCAGTAAATGCGCTCCATTCAGGCTGCCACTGTACTGGGATGTCCAAGGTAGCGGATGTGAACCAGGCCTGTTGTAGGAATGTAGAGTTTGCATTGTCCCCTATATGATTGATGTGAGTTATCCCCCTGTCATGAAGGTGTCTGATGAGATCATCCGAGAGCCTGTGTAGGTTGCCGCATCCTACCCAGGGGTCAATGCCAATCCTCACGTCCTGTCCACTCTTTATGCGCCAAGTGATGCCTTCCCTGAGAAGCGGGAGGGAGAGTAATACAGCCTTCCAAATATTTGAGATATTGGGACCTGGGTTGTGATGTCGACGGAACCAGTCCATGAGATGGGAGGGTCTGATATATTTTTCTTGTGCCACTCGTGACCAGAGGCTGTCTGTAGTCAGGAGTAGCCAGCCTAGTTTGGCAGCTAGGGCCTTAGCAAACAGATCAAGTCGCTTGATACCCCAGCCACCCCATCTCTTAGGTCTGGCAATGGTGTCCCATTTTACCCAGGCGAAGATTCGCCCAGGTTGCTGTCCTTTCCATAAGAATCTGGAGCATATGATCTGTATTCTGTTTAGGACTCCTCGGGGTATCCAAGCCAGTGTCATCCAGTATACAGGCGTGGCTTCGATGACAACTTTAATGAGAGTGAGGCGACCGGCTCTAGAGAGGTATCTATGATACCAGATATGGAGTCTTTTCTCCACCTTGGCAAGGAGCCAAGTCCAATCTGCTATTTTGTAGCCAAGGGGTTTCAGCCTGTACCCCAAGTACTTGATGCCATCAGATAGCCTGGTTGAGGTAAAGGGGAACCGCTGGGCTGCATAAGCAGATTCATGGCGAGAGCAGCCAACAGTCGTGATAGTAGATTTACCCTCATTTATCATCATCCCAGTAGCAAGCTGAAATAGAAGAAATATATTGTGGAGAGCTGTGGTGTCACTCAGTCCTCCATTGAGGAATATGAGAATGTCATCCACAAACAGTAAGTGCGTGAGGTGAAAATTATTGGATATGCAAATACCCGAGAGCTGATGTCTGTCCTTAGCTGTTATGATAAGTCTGCTCAGGCCTTCCATGATCAGTAGGAATAGAAGAGGAGAGAGGGGGCAGCCCTGTCTGAGACCTCTTTCCGAGGTGAAGAAGGGAGTGGCCTCCCCATTAAGAAGAACACTGTAGGCAACCTCAGAAATGCAACACATGACCCATTTAATGAAAGTATAGGGAAAGCCAAGGTGAGTCAAGAGTAGTCTGATGTATAACCAGTTTACTCTATCAAAAGCTTTAGTGAGGTCGACTTTGAGGATCATGCCTTTTTGCTTGTTAATGTGGAGGGTGTGGAGGAGTTCCTGTGCAGTGGCAATGGCTTCATGAATCTGACGATGGTCAAGAAAGGCAAATTGTTCAGATGAGATGTGGCGGGATAATATAGGCTTCAGTCGGTTGGCTATAATCTTTGCAATAATCTTGTAGAGACAATTGCAAAGCGAGATGGGCCTGAAGTCATTGAAAGATACAGGCTGATCAGATTTGGGGATAAGGGCGATGAAGGTGGATTTGATGGCCATGGAGATCCTGCCCGATTGTCTGCAGAGTTCAATGACTTTCAATAGGTCATCTGCCAGTATGTCGAAGAAGGCAATATAGAATTCAATGGTCCAGCCATCAGGTCCTGGACTTTTATCCTTTTTGAACCATTTGATAGTTGCTTCCAGCTCTGCCAAAGTCACCTCCTTAGTGAGATCGTCATGTTCCTCTGGGTCAACGAATATGGGGAAATGCTCAGCCACTCTCATGATTTCAAGAATGTTAGATTCGCGGGGGGCTTTATAGATGCTTCTGAAATGGTCTGATGCGAGCTTAGATAGATGCCTCTGTGTAGTGACCACATGATCCTGTTCGTCTTTTAGTTCCCATATGGTATTGATAGCCTTTCTCCCATTGGCGAATCTATGATAAAAACGAGTGTTGTCATCCCCTTCAGCGAGCCAAATGGCTCGGCTGTGAAGTCTCCAACTTTCCTCCCTGTCCTTCAGGATCTGGGATCTCTTTACAATATGAGACATGTAAGTTTCTTATATTTCATTTTGATACAAATCTAATTTTTATTTTTATTATTTCTCTTCCACTTAAAACATTAACTACTTTTAGTATTTTTATATCCTCTTTAATATATTGTTTGTGTTATTAGTTATCTTTGTTTTTTTATAAACTAAATTGTATTATAAGGGGACCATTTTCTAAAGAAAGATGATTTCATCATGCCGACTTTCAATTGTCCTAATTTTCCTAGTTCCTGATATTGTAATATCAATGTTGAGTGTGTTGTCTCTAAATCATTCCAACATTTTTTAACGAATTATTTTCAATGTCAATCTCAATAAATCAAAATATACTTATCACAATTACTGTAATATACTTAGTTTTTTAGAAGCAAGACTAGCCAAGCTAAAATTAGTAACCAGAAAAACTTTTTACGCCATCCCTAGCTCTTAAGGAGCTGACTTGCCACCTCATATGTTAAGTAATATTTCATGATTAACAATCATCATAGTTAAAAAATAATAATAATAAAAATTCACTAGAGGATAGTGTTAGGTTCCTATACCAATAAGAGTCATAATTTTGATTGACTCAGATTAAGCCTTGTAATATTGTACATACCTTTGCTTTCTGCAAATGTTTTCCATATTAAAAAAATTAAAAAATGTAAAGAGGGTATGTCCTAAAAGAATAATCAAAGGACAAAAAGAATGAAAATAGGTCAAAAAAATGAAATATATGAACCCTAAAAGACAAAAGAGACCATGGAAAGTGTGCAAGTCAAAATGCCACTACTATTTACTTTTTATGCTTAATAAATGATTGTGTGCAGCTTGTTACTTATGCCACAATCCATAAATAGTCAAAATATTTAAACTTGGATATGTCATGTTTTCAATTTTATGTTTATAGATAGAAAATACAATCTGACCAAACAGTGTAATCATGGCAAATAATTGGATAGATAGAGTAAATAGGAGCTCAATTGTTTAATCTGAGCCCTTGGATGATATAAGGTTAGACTTAGATAGTTTATTTTGTAAAGAAAAGAAAAATATTGATAAGGGTTTTCTAGCCTAAATGCACCCAAATAAAGTGAAGAGAAAATGGTAGGATGAGTAAGTGGGTAAGTAGTAGAAAGGTCGCAAAAATGTCTTGTGATTACATGAAAAGCACTTACGATATTTTTCCAAATGCATCTTTTAAATAGGCATAAATGGTACATAAGCAAAGACAATGGCTCACGACATGATTCATTTAACATCCCTATCTTTCATTTTAACACCTACATCACTCATTAACTTCCCCTTCATAACAAAAGATTAATATCTTGAGCTCCTTAAGTCAAAGAGGCTCAGAGCATTTCTCTGAGTTCTAAAGGGACCAGACCCTCAGCTTGATGACTTAAGAAATAAAGGTATTAAAAACCCCTTGCAATTCATTCTTCCCCCCCCACAAAAACCCTTTTCCTAAAGGCTAAGTCTTTTGCCTATGGAAAACTCGTAACAAACATGTTCTATGTTAAAAAACCAACCATGTAACATTTATCCTAAGTCAAGCCCCCCCACCCCCTCCTGCTCATTTCACTTCATATTAACTTATATTAATATATACAAAATCCCTAAGAAACCCAATTTCCCATATATATTTAATTCCTGTGTATAAATTAACCCCACCCCTTAGTTTAATTATAAACTATATCACTGCCCATATCCCACAAAAATATATTAATAACCCCACCTTAGCCCTTAATCCCACATTAGAACACCCCGATGAGATTAAAGGTTAAGATAATCTCATACTGTCGTGATTAGGCCCATGCCCCCCCCCACCCTGCCACGAAAACTTTATGGTTAAATCACCGTGCAACTCCCATCTCCCGAACACCGTTGTTTGTCCCCCCTTTACATCCAATGCCTCTCATCCATATCAAGTCGACCTGATGTCCGCCCTTTACCCACCGATGAGGCAGTTTTCCCCTTGGCCCCCGACGCTACGTGTCAAGTGCTGAATGGAATCAGGCAGCACCTCCTGAATACCGCCTGCACCACAGAAGCAGTGTGATGGACCTCCCAAACTATTTCCCCTTTCCAACCGAAAACCGCCACTGTTCATATATTAGTAAAAAACCCGCCAAAATTAACGTTTTCTTATAAAATCCATATTACCCCTATTTTTGCTTTTTTCACACGTTTGCCTTTGAGAACTCACAGCGTTGTTGCAACTCCTACAAACTGCCGAAATAGCTCATGAACCTCCACAATTGCTTCACAAAAGGTCTGCCCAGTGCTATGGTCATCCATGATAAACTAATGACATAGTTGGACTATGGGGATAGACTTAGATTGGCTAAGGAACAAGCTAGTTCTTCATCCATTAATGCCCTGCCAATAGGCAAAGTATTATATGACACATTTGAGAACTTGTTTTTCCTTGAGCATGAGGTAAAACATTTGTTCCTCACCAAGCCCAATTTTGCAAAGTATACTGAGGCAGATATAATCTACAGGAGAATGGTAAATGTGAAATTACCAGATGTAGAATGGTGGGAGAAAATGATAGCTTTACTGTGATAAATAAACAACTAAAGATTATTGCATAGTAAAAATGAAGGCAACAGAGTGAAACAGGTAAAAACAGCCCAACAGGGTCAAAGAGTATCAGGGTTAAAGAGTATTAGTTGAAAGATGAAAGCAGAGAAGATTCTAGTGTGAAACTCCACAACTATAAGCCAGCATAAAGGGCTACACCTCAACCATAAATACAAGCATAACCAAAGTAAAAGGGACAACAAGAAACAGTTCATTAGCTGTCTCTATCTTCTTGCAAGAAAATATTTGTTTTTCCGAAAATAAATCTCAAATTGTTTTGAGATATTTTGTAATAAGTTTTTGTATAAATACTTCACAATTCGAAGTATGTAGGGTGGATTCTTAGACATTTCTATAGTTTTCTTGATCAAAGATTGTAAGCTATTGTACCATTGTTGGACCAACAAGCTAGATTATTGAATAAAGCAAAGACATTTCATTGGATTCATGTGTAGTGCGAAATACAGACAAGTATCTTCTTTTGTGTTGTCACTTTTATTTAAAAGTTTTTCCCATAATCTTAAATGTATCTGAAATATAAGTGCTTAATATGGAATGATATCTTAGAACTTGCTTCACTGCACTCTATTTTGACTATTAGGCATTTTGTATGTTTTCTGCTAAAATTATCTAAGTTAAGGAATTCTTGAGTGCTCCTTAGTTCAGATAGTTTCCCTCTGGTCTATAGTAAAGGATTCTCAATTTCCCTTTTCTCATGATCATCCTCTGTTCCTCCTCTTAGTCCCGGTTTGAGGATTCTCAAGTGTCCTCTCACCCTTGTTAAGATCATTTCATCCTTTCGACCTAAAAACTTGTGTTTCACTTTGCTAGCTTGCCCATTGAACACTCCCTTTAACGATTTGATCCCAGTTATGCTGCCCTTCTTTGACTCCATAGCCCAATAATCAAAGACACCATTCTATCCACCTGTTAAGGATTCCACCATCAAACTTCAAATACAAACTCAAAAACACCCTTGAACTTTAAGAACTAGCCTAAAATCCCAGCAAACAAAGCTAAAACATATAGAGAAATCCCTCTCTGAGTCATAGGTTGGCTAGAGCCTATACTTAAAAGATTGGTTTGTAGTTACTTCAATCTTTTCTTTCTTCTAATAACTTCTAGCAAAAATTTCTGAGTGATAACATAGTGGCGACCATACTGGGGAGAATCCTCAGTCCTAATAAATCTTTAAGAAATTTTTAATTCTGTATTTAGAGCCTCTTAAAGTATTTTATTGGAAGTTATTTCTCACGAAAAGCAAAACAATTTTAAAAATTCTGAAATTTTGGCTTCGAGGAAAACTCATTATACTAGGGCTAACTCAGATCCAAACCCTCCTCCAGTATTTGATAATCCCACCCCGATTTCAAGAAAATCCAAAACAGAAGAAAGTTCAGCCAGTCACACACCCTTAATCAAAGCTAATTCATGCCCTGATGAATGGTTGTTTTTAGAAGATCTTCCCTTTGATGAGCAATTTGATTTGTCATTATTTAGATCAAATTTTGAAAGTGAAATTTGTGACACTGTCATAGATCCAGAGTTTATTGCAGACCTCGAAGTCCAAAAAGCCAACAAATCAATTGATGAGTACCTTCTAAATTCACCACAATCATCCCTTAGTACTGCCAAGATCCCTGAGCTTTCTGAACAATTGTCCACTACTCTCAGTTCACCATTATTCCCTTCAACATCTGAAGCCCATTCCCCACCTCCATTCATACCCTCACTCCCTTACCAACCTATCATATCCCAGGTACCACCTGCTAGTCCTAGTTCATCCTCCACTACTGCATCACCTTCTAGTGCCTCAACCCCACATTTTAGCCCTTCCCAACTTATAGCCATGGCAAATAGATATGCTCCCCTTGTCTTACATGCTCCACTTGGTGCCATGCCAGTAGACTACCAAAGTAAAATCGTCCAATTTGATGGCATAGGACACTACACTGCACAACACCATGTTAATAAAATGACAGACTACTTTGAACTTCATGAAATTGATATTGTGGGTGTCCAAATGAGATTATTCGGTCAGACTTTAGCTGGTGATGTTAGAAAATGGTTTAGATCACTGCCTAATAAAAGTATTGATAGTTTATAAGTATTTCAACAGAAATTTTTGAATATATGGGAAAACAAAAAGAATCCTCTACAGATCCTTTCTGAATATGAAAATATTAGGAGAGGACCCAATGAAACTGTTCAAGATTACTGCACCAGATTTAACAATATATACAATGCAATTCCAATTAATCTTAGACCCCCACCTGACTTAGCATTAATAAAGTTCCCTGATGGTTTTGACATAGACATGGCATTCCAGCTCAGGGAAAGAAACCCCCCAACCCTAGAAGATATGCAAAGTGTAGCAGTAAGTGTAGAGGCTAATTTATTAGCTAAAAGAGCTAGAGTTAGGAATGAAAGAAGAGGATCAACTAAAGATGAGCCTTCACCCTCTGACATTAAAATAGATAGCTTAGCAAAAGGCATGGAAAAGTTAATGGATAGAATAGAGAATATAGAGAGGAAACCCCAGTGGGATAATCAACAGGCACCTCCAGTTAGAAACCCAAACTTTAGGAAAAACCAAAACCAAAATCAAAACCAAAATACTGGAAAAAATGGACCTGATCAGAATATAAGACCTCCTTTCCAAGAAAATTATGCAGAAACATCCCATCCTGAAGACCCAGAGCAAGATACACAGATTAACCTAATGGGATTAGATGATGAAGGTGTTGTTTTTCTGACCCAAGATGATCAGGAATTTCATATGCTGCAGCAATTGCAAATCCAGTCTGGAGAGTCATTTGATTATAAACAAGGTTATGATTCTGCCATCTTTGAAGTACATAAGCAGTATAACCTAAGGAGTAAAAAGAATTATGATATCCCTAACCAAACCAAGAAAACAATGCCAAATCAACCAAAGAAAATCAAAGAAGCCCCGGTTTCTAAAATCCTCCAGATTCTCCCCAGACAAAACCAGAATCCTTCTAGTCCTACCATTGAAGATATAACCCCTAATCAACCTTCTGATGATCAACCCTCTTCTTCAATTCCCCCCAAAAAACTAGTGGACACACCTCAAAATACTAGATTGGAAAATTCACAAAAAGAAGTCCCCAATAAAGGAAAATAAAATCATCCCACTCAAATCCCTGTTGTCAAAAGTCCAAACCCTCAAACATAGAAAGCCCCTTTGCCTTTTAATTTGGGAGCAGAGGTAGCTAAGCTAAATATTTCAGTCCCTTTGACAGAGTTAATCAAGAATGAAACCTACAAAACACAGATAAACCAGACCTTGAACCTTGCTGAAAATGAGGATTTTGTTAACTTGTTTGATGACTAACCTGAACTTATATTTGGTCCAGATGTCAATGGAAAACTACTAGAAGGAGGAATACCACATTTCCACATTAACCTTGGCATCCATGACAAAATTCTTCATAATGCAATGTTGGATTCTGGAGCCTCCCACAACTTAATGCCCAAATCAATAATGGAAAAATTGAACCTAGACATTACAAGACCTTACAAGGACTTATTTTCATTTGACTCAAGTCAAGTAAAGTGTCTGGGGTTGATTAAAGACCTCTGTGTTACCTTAGTTCAGTATCCTGCTAAGAGCATCCTTATGGATATTATGGTTGCAGACATCCCACTGAAGTATGGCATGTTGTTATCCAGGTCGTGGGGAGCCAAACTTCAGGGATCTCTACAACTTGATATGCCATATGCAACAATTTCTATTTTTGGACAACCCAAGAAGCTGTACCGAGAAACTTTAATGAAATACATGGTGACTAGCCAGGATCGTCCTCAAAACTTTCCTATCTACTCTTTGCATTCAGACATTGATTCTTTTATTTTGTATAATACTAATGAAACACAAGGAACTCTTTTATACAGTGTTGATACTGAACCAAAAGAAATTGCAGTTTCAAAACAAAAGGAAACTGTCCAAACTTTATAACTTTCCACTAAACAAGGTAGTCAAGTTGAAGAAAATTTGGTGGAAACAGATGATGTTAATTATGAACGGGAGATATTGTGGCATCTTGAGTTTGATGGGTCAGTCAATAAGTTTGGAGCAGGAGTAGGAGTTTGGATATACAATCTAGAGAATGATTACTCAGAAGGCCATGCATACAGACTAAATTTTAAATGTACTAACAATATGGCTAAGTATGAAGCACTAATTTTAGGTCTTAAATTAGTTAGGAAGCTAGGAGCTATAAGAGTTTCTGTCATGGGAGACTCTGAATTAGTGATAAAACAAATTAATGTTGTATATATGACCAAAGACCCTAGATTAAGTTGTTACAGAGGAACCATTGTAGAAATACTAAACACTTTCTTAGAAACCAAAGTTGTTGTAATTCCTAGAAAACATAATATGCAGGCTCATAGTTTAGAAATGTTTGCCAGCACCTGCAAGTTACCCTTTCAGCCTAACTATCAGTACACTGTTGAAGTAAGGCACATGCCTGCAATTCCAGATAATTTGAAGAACTGGCAAATATTTGTTGATGACAAACAAATAAACAACTTTTTGATTTCAAAACAAGAATTTGTAAATAGCAATATAGATACTGACACATCAATAGATCCTAACACTAAAGATAAAATAGAAATAAATGAGATAGAAGGTGAAGAGATAGATAGATTCCATCCCACTAAATTTACAAAATCAGATGTAGAAAACCTAGAACAAGTTGAGATTGATGAGATAATTAGTGAAGACACTGAAGTAATCAACCTCAAAGACAATTTCTCACCTAAGGGATTAACCCCTTTGGAAGACCTGTTTGATTCAAATGATGTTCCTAAAAAGCCTAAAATGGAACCTTTGAAATCTGATATGGAGTGTAATATTGGCACTGATGAAAATCCAAAATTGATCAAACTTTCTAAATCATTACCTCCCACTGAAAGAGTAAAATACATTGAGTTATTAAAATAATTTCAGGATGTCTTTGCTTGGAGTTATGAGGACCTCAAATACTATGAAACCAACATCATACGACACACAATCCCTATAAAAGAAAATCAAAAACCTTTCAGACAAAAACTTAGAAGGATAAATCCTGTCCTATTACCTTCAATTGAAAAGGAAATCCAGAGAATGTATGATGCTAAGATAATTGCACCAATTAGATTTTCTGATTGGGATTCAAACCTGGTGCCAAATAGGAAGAAAACTGGTGAGATCAGACTCTGTGTGGACCTTAGGAACCTCAACAAAGTATCCCTTAAAGACAATTACCCTCTCCCCAAAATGGACCATATTTTGCAAAGGGTAGTTGGATCAACCAGGATCTCATTATTGGATGGGTTTTCTGGTTACAATCAAATCTTAGTTCATCCTGATGATCAAGCCAAGACTGCCTTCACTACTCCTTGGGGCACATTCATGTATGTGAAAATGCCTTTTGGACTAATGAATGCAGGAGCCACTTTCCAGAGGGCTATGGATATAGCCTTTGCCAAAGAAATTCATGATTTCCTTGTAATATATCTAGATGACATTACTGTATTTTCAAAATCTGATTGCCAACATTTGGATCATCTAAGGCAGGTTTTTATTAAATGCAAGAAATATGGAATTTCTTTGAACCCCAAGAAGTCTTTGTTTGGGTTAGAATAAGGAAAGTTACTAGGTCATATAATTTCAAAAGATGGTATCTGAATAGACCCTGCAAGAATAGAAGCCATCTTACAGATACAACATCCAAGGAACATCAGAGAATTACAAGCTTTCTTAGGAAAAATTAACTTTCTTAGGAGATTTATTTCTAATCTAGCATAATTAATTAGATCACTGAACAATATGTTGAAAAAAGATTCGACCATAAAATGGATTGTTGAGGCTAAGAAATCCTTTGAAGACATTAAACTAGCCTTAACAAGAACACCAGTTTTGATCAGTCCAAAATTTGATAGAGATTTCATCTTATTTTCCTTTGCCTCTGAACACACAATTGTTGCAGTTTTATTGCAGAAAAATGACCAGGGCTACAAACAATCTATTGTTTTCTTTAGCAAGGCCCTGAGAGATGCCCCCTTAAAATATAACATAATGGAAAAAAAAGCTTTTTCTTTGGTCAAAGCTATCAAGGACATTAGAGTATACATTTTATATTCTCATATAGTAGCCTATGTTACCAATTCAGTAATCAAAGACATCCTAACTCAGGGTGGTCTAGATGGAAAGAGGGGAAAATGGATTGCTACTATTTTAAAATATGACATAGAAATCAAACCAACTAAGTTAATCAAGGGCCAAGGTTTAGCCAAGCTCATGGCTGTGTCAAAATGTCAGACCCTGGAAATAAATTTTATTGCACAAATAGATAATGAAGAGGAGATGGCGACTCCACTAATCAGCCAGGCCTTTATTGAATCACCATGGTATGCTGATATCATTTGTGTTTTTATTTACAAGCTCCTCCTGGATTATCTAAGACCAAAAGTAGATTTTTGAAGATTAAGTCCTTAAAATTTTGTATATTATACAATGCTTTGTTTTGGAGGAATCATGAAGGTATTATTCTCAACTGTTTATTAAAATATGAATCTGACAAAGTATTACAAGAGTTTCATGCAGGTGACTATGGAGGACACCTTTATTGGAAAACCACTACAGATAAAATTCTTAGAGTTGGTTTCTACTGGCCAACTTTGTTTTCTGATGTCAAGAAACATGTGACCTCCTGTCACAAATGTCAAATTTTTTAGGGAAAGAAAAAGCTTCTACCGTTACCCCTCAAGCCAATCTCTGCTGAAACACCTTTTCAACAATGGGGTCTAGAATTCATTGGTGAAATTCACCCACCCTCCTCTACCCAACACAAATGGATCCTCACTGCCATAGACTATTTCACCAAATGGATAGAGGCCATACCTTCAAGGCAAGCCACTGACACTGTTATCATAACCTTCCTTGAAAATAACATTTTGTCATGATTTGGATGTCCAACTAAGCTCATTACTGATAATGCAGTAGCCTTTAAATCCAAAAGAATGATTGAGTTCTGCAACAAGTACCATATGACGCTAGGCCATTCCATGGCCTATTATCCTCAAGGAAATGGACTGGCAGAGTCCTCAAACAAAAGCCTGGTGAACATCATAAAAAAGTTGTTGGAGGACAATAAGAAAACATGGAATAAAAAGCTAGTCAATGCCTTATGGGCAGATAGACTAACCACAAAGAAATCAATTGGTACCTCTCCCTACCAACTAGTTTATGGGATGGAAGTTGTCTTTCCATCCTCCTTGGGAACACTAGTGATGAAGCTGCTTCAAGAGTTGCAGGTGGAACCAAATAGTATCCAAAGAAGAATCAACCAAACAATACATCTTCAACAAACCAGGGAAGAAGTATATATCAGATCTCAGGTTGTGTAGGAAAGGATTAAGAAGATTTTTGACAAGAGAACCAAGGCTGAAGATTTCTACCTTGGTGACAAAGTCCTAAAATGGGATTCAAGGAGGGAAGATAAAGGTAAACATGGGAAATTTGATTTCCTATGGAAAGGCCCATATGTCATTCATGATTTCAGAGGTAATAATGCTCTCTTCCTCAGAGAAATGGATGGTACAGAAGCGGAAGGTGGACCAGTGAATGGTTGAATGCTCCAACACTATTTTGAACCTAACTACTGATTTTTACTTTCCATTGTACATATTCCATTTTTCTTCAAAAAGTTTAGTTTGGATTGGATGGTGGTCATTGAAGTTGAAGCCCAAAGAGAAGGCCATGAGCTTTAAAGATTCACTATCATAAGTATCAATAATGCAGAGGCATAGAGGATAATTTTGCAAGATAACATCAACAACAATTCAAAGGCTACTAATCTACAAAGTTCTTGACATTTCACCAGGAAATGCCATCCCCAAGTGGAGCCACTGTTAGGTTCCTATACCAATAGGAATCCTAATTTTGATTGACTGAGATTAAGCCTTGTAATATTGTACATACCTTTGCTTTCCTAAAATGTTTTCCATATTAAAAAAATAAAAAAATGTAAAGAAGGTATGTCCTCAAGTAATAATCAAAGGACAAAAAAATGAAAATAGGCCAAAAAAATGAAATATATGAACCCCAAAAGACAAAAGAGACCATGGAAAGTGTGCAAGTCAAAATGCCACCACTATTTACTTTTTATGCTTAATAAATGATTGTGTGCAGCTTGTTATTATGCTACAATCCATGAATAGTCAAAATATTTAAACTTGACTATGTCATGCCTTCAATTTTATGTTTATAGCTAGAGAATAAAATCTGACCAAACAGTGTAATCTTGGCAGATAATCAGGTGGGTAGAGTAAATAGAAGGAGCTCAATTGTTTAATCTAAGCCCTTGGATGATATAAGGTTAGATTTAGATAGTTTATTTTGTAAAGAAAAGAAAAAGATTGATAATGGTTTGCTAGCCTAAATGCACCCAAATAAAGTGAAGAGAAAATGGTAGGATGAGTAAGTGAGTAAGTAGTAGAAAGGTTGTAGAAATGTCTTGTGACTACATGAAAAGCACTTATGATATTTTTCCAAATCCATCTCTTAAATAGGCATAAGTGGTACATAAGCAAAGAGACTGGCTCACAACATGATTCATTTAACATCCCTATCTTTCATTTTAACCCCTACATCACTCATTAACTTCCCCTTCATAATAAAAGATTAATATCTTGAGCTCCTTAAGTCAAAGAGGCTCAGAGCATTTCTCTAACTTCTGGAGGGACCGAACCCTCCACTTGATGACTTAAGAAACAAAGATGTTAAAAACCCCTTGCAATTCATTCATCCCCCACACCCCCCCTCCACAAAAACCCTTTTCCTAAAGGCTAAGTCTTTTTCCTACGGAAAACCCATAACAAACATGTTCTGTGTTAAAAAACCCATCATGTAACATCTATCCTAAGTCAAGCGCCCCCCGCTCATTTCACTTCATATTAACTTTTATTAATATATACAAAATCCCCGAAAAACCCAATTTCCCGTATATATTTAATTCCTGTGTATAAATTAACCCCACCCCTTAGTTTAATTATAAACTATATTACTACCCATATCCTACAAAAATACATTAATAACCCTGCCTTATCCCTTAATCCCGCATTAGAGTGCCTCGATGAGATTAAAGGTTAAGATAATCTCATACCGCTGTGATTAGGCCCATGGGCCCCCCTCGAAAACTTTATGGTTAAATCATCGCGCAACTCCCATCTCCCGACCACCGTTGATCGTCCCCCCTTTACATCCAACACCTCTCATCCATATCGAGCCGACCTGATGTTCGCCCTTTACCCGCCCGATGAGGCGGTTTTCCCCTTGGCCCCCGATGCTACGTGTTAAGTGCTGAATGGAATCGGACAGCCCCTCCCGAATACCTTCCGCACCACAAAAGCGATGTGATGGACCTCCCAAACCATTTCCCCTTTTCAACCGAAAGCCACCACTGTTCATCCATTAGTAAAAAACCTGCCAAAATTAACTGTTTTCCTATAAAAGCCTGATTACCCTCTTTTTGCTTTTTTCGCATGTTTGCCTTTGAGAACTCACAACGTCGTTGCAACTCCTGCAAACTACCAAAATAGCTCACGAACCTCCGCAATTGCTCCACAAAAGGTCTTCCCAGTCCTATGGTCATCCATGATAAACTAATGACACAGTTGGACTATGGGGATAGACTTAGAAAATTGGCTAAGGAACAAGCTAGTTCTTCATCCATTAAAGCCCTCCCAACAAGCAAAGTATTATATGACACATTTGAGAACTTGTTTTTCCTTGAGCATGAGGTTAAAAACTTTTGTTCCTCACCAAGCCCAATTTTGGAAAGTATACTGAGGTTGATAAAATCTATAGGAGAATGGTAAATGTGAAATTATCAGATGCAGAATGGTGGGAGAAAATGACAAATTTACTCTGATAAATAAATAGCTGAAAGTTACTGCACAGTAAAATGAAGGCAGCAGGGTGAAACACATAAAAACAACACAACATGATCAAAGAGTATCAGGGTTAAAGAGTATCAGTTGAAAGATGAAAGCAAAGAAGATTCCAGTGTGAAACCCCACAACTGTAAGCCAACATAAAGGGCTACACCTCAACCATAAAGGTCAGCACAACCGAAATAAAAGGGACAGCAAGAAACAACTCATTAGCTATCTCTATCTTCTTGCAAGAAGATATTTGTATTTCCTAAAATAAATCTCAAGTTGTTTTGAGATATTTTGTAATAAGTTTTTGTATAAATACTTCACAATTTGAAGTATGTAGGGTGGATTATTAGACATTTCTATAGTTTTCTTGATCAAAGACTGTAAGATATTGTACCACTGTTGGACCAGCAAGCTGGATTATTGAATAAAGCAATGACATTTCATTGGATTCATGTGTAGTGCAAAATATAGACAAGTATCTTCTTTTGTGTTGTCACTTTTCTTTAAAAGTTTTTCCCAAAATCTTAAATGTATCTGAAATCTAAGTGCTTAATATGGAATGATATCTCAGGACTTGCTTCACTGCACTATGTTTTGACTCTTAGGAATTTTGTATGATTTCTGCTGAAATTATCTAAGTTGAGGAATTCTTGAGTGCTCCTTAGTTCAGATAGTTTCCCTCTGGTCTATAGTAAAGGATTCTTAATTGCCCTTTGCTCATGATCATCCTTTGTTCCTCCTCTTAGTCCCGGTTTGAGGATTCTTAAGTGCCCTCTCACCCTGGTTAAGATCATTTCATCCTTTCGACCTAAAAACTTGTGTTTCACTTTGCTAGCTTGCCCATTGAACACTCCCTTTAACGATTTAATCCCAGTTCTACTATCCTTCTGTGACTCCATAACCCAATAGCCAGAGACACCATTCTATCCACCTGTTAAGGATTCCACCATCCAATTTCAAATACAAACCCAAAACCCCCCTTGAACTTTAAGAACTAGCTTAAAATCCCAGCAAACAAAGCTAAAACATATAGAGAGAGCCCTCTCTGAGTCATAGGTTGGCTAGAGCCTATACTTAAAAGATTGGTTAGTAGTTACCTCAGTCTTTTCCTTATTTTGATAACTTCTAGGGAAACTTTCTAAGTGATAATAGATAGGAAGTCTCATCACAAGCATACTTACCATGATCATAGGTCCTAATGAGGTGACATTACCACTACTAGTCACCAAGCTAGGGTAATGGCATTCGATCCTATGACTGAAGGACAACAGGTCTCATTATGAGTCATCTTATTCACTTTATTATCTCCCATGAATGGAAATGTTATTAATTTGTTACCACACCTAAACAATGGTCTGCAGCGGACACTTAAGTAAATTAAAATGATTATGTAACTATGTATCTATTTCTAATCAATGGGACAAAGGCATCTCAATGGGTTAAAAAAAAAGCCTTGTCAAGGCTATGGATGCATGCTGGCAGCAGAGGCTATTCCTATGGTACAAAATTTAATTCAAAAACTATGATCTACTTGGTTACCTTGCTTTCTCAAAGCTAATTACTGACAAAGTTTACCATTATATATATTTTTGCTAAAATTATAATTTATGAGGAAATATTTAATGAGATCTTAGACGGTGATGGATATGATTTATTTTTATTAATGAATTTTAACTTTTACATTTTAGGGACAATACTTTTGGGCATTTGACACTTCATATTTTATATCATCTAACCTATTATTCCCTTATTCTACAAATTATGTCTTTTTAAGAAAGGTAAGTAATTTACTTGATCGATCTCTACTTAGAGGACCTGATTTAAAAGTTTATTTTTTAATCATACCTTGTACCTTAATGTCGATCCTTCATCATTCTATTTATCATTTCAAGAAATGCATACCAAATACATCAATTCCATGATTTTTGAAAATGAACTTTTGAAGGTCATCCCTTCCTCTTTTTGTGTGGAAACATTATTATGATGAATTACCATAACTCGTAATTACTCAAAAACATTAATTGATTGACCTCCCACGTAATGATTGATATGACTATTGGTCGAGGGTGGACTTAATTTCATTGAAGCACGTAGAGGTGTAATAAATGAGTAATCATTTTTTATGTTGTTACATGCTTAATTATCATTTACATGTTATATTGGTACCAATTACTTTGTTGATCTATATGTTGTAACCTTGATTGTGAATGACAAGTGAATGGTAAGGTTGTTTCTACTTTCAAGAATTTACAATTACTCTTTTTCAAGATAATCGATGAGGTTGCAACAATGGTAGGACAATTAATTTTACATGAACCCAAACATTTGTGAATTACAGATGAAGCACACAACTTCTTGAACCTTGTTGGATGGATGGATTATTTCAGAAGAATTCAAGGGTTTGACAAGGAGATAGCATTAGAATTCATGCAGAATTTAAGTGAAGGGATGACCACAATAAAATTTTTACAGATTCAAGTTGATGAGAGAGCTATAGCTGAAGCTATGGGACTTGTAGTAGAGGTAAAGATGTATTAGATGCATACCTCTATATAGAACACAGCCTATTAATTTTTAATGATGGTGAAGAATTAGTCATGAAAGGGAAGGGATATAATCCCAAATAATTCCTAGAACTATGGAAGGAATTGGTAGGAGTAATCCAAAAATACATTAAATGTGATGGAATATATGATGTGATCCATGAACGCCACCTCAAGTTGATTGCGTACTTAAGGAAGAAGGTATCCTTGAATATACCCTTATTTTTGAAAAAAAAAATTACATGAGAATGTAGCTAGAATGAAAAAATGTAGGGACGTTGCTTCAATAGTAAGTCACCATGGGTTAATCAAATTTTTAGTAATAATATGTTTGAACCAAGTCCAACAAACATGGGAAAGTCTTATGGGGGAGCCCATGCATGAACAAGAGCTTCCACCGAAGAACGTTTGGGAAAATTTTGAAGTTACTGAAAACCCTGAGGAAACCTAGCTAATAGTGGAAATTTTGAAACTACGATGGGTAACGAACATCTATAGGTTGCAATTGAAGAGAAATATTTTGAAGGAAACATCGAGAAATCTCAAAATGATGATTCATTGTCTGGAAATACTTCACAGCAACCTTCACAAATTGAGGCTTCGACTTCTCAAAACCTAGTAGGATGGAAAAGAGAATCACATATTTCTTGGCTTCTTTACCAGAAAAGAAGAGAAGAACAATTAGGTTCAGTAGGTTGCAGAAAAACCAAAGTTCATATTGTTTTGTTCACCCTAAAGAACCAATTACTCTCATAAATGAGATAGATCTAACTGAGGAAACCCTTGAGGAAAGGGAAGCACAAAAACTTGAAGAGTCTCAAAATCCTTTGGAACAAAATTTGGATCAAGGGATTCATAATATTGAGGACCCACAAGTACTTCAGGAAATTTATATTTATCAAGAAAAACCAAATTTGGAAGTGGCACACACAAAGGAAGCAATGGAAAACTTAATGGAATCTATAGATATAGGAGATGGGATGACTATTGTGACCCAAGAATATTCTGATGAATTAATTCAAGAGTTCCCATTTGATCCTCTAACCATCAAAGTTCAAACCTTTTCTGTTGACTCTCTAGCCACCACTTTGTTAGAACCATATTTTGGTTCTACAACCACTATAGTCATGAATTTTTGTTGATTCCGTCGCTACAGTGATAGAACCCTCATCTCCAGATGAAATAACTACATAATTATCTAATGATGTTTCGGTCGTTACATCACATGAGTCATGGCATGACCTTTCAGTTGTTACCTTCTCAGAACTTGTTACTGATTTATTAGTTACAGAGACTTGTGATTTATTTGTTGATATTTTGGCGACTGATTCCTCGACTTCTTGTGATCAAGGGACTATTGTTGTATGTCCTCAAATTCAAGTTTCTACTTTTCTTCCAAATATTTTGCCTCGAGATGATAAAAATACTAGAGTTAAGAAAATTAGGAAGAAGAGTACACTTTTTGCAAGAATCATTGCTCTAAGAAAGGAAAATGTTGTGTTGAAACAAAAGGTGCAAAAATTGCAAAATCAGTTGTAAATAAGTAAACAATCTCAAAAGAAGGAAGGAAAGAAATCCCAGACTTGTAGGAAAAGAAAGGTTTCTAAATTTCAAATTGTTGAAACTATAACTGAAAAAATAGTTTTAGTGGAAATAAAGGTACAAACAGATGTTGTGCCCCCATACACTGCATTGATTATAGAAGTAGAGATAAAGGTATTGAAATAAATCATAGCTAAATACAAAAAAGAGGCAGTATCTATGGAGGAACATCTTAAGTTTTTCAAATTATTCCGGGCATTAACACATACAGAGATAGAAACAACAGGGGATCTCGCCGACGCTAGAAAGGAAATAAAAAATTTAAAGGAAAATATTCACAAGTTGAAGAAGGAGAAGGATAAAAAAAATCAATGATCCCAGAAGTCATGGCTTACAGAGCCCCATCTTGTAGCTATGCCTTGTTCTTGATAGAGAAGTACTTGATGCTTAAGGATAAGGCTGTATATCATGGTCATTCTTATGAGTTCACTAGTATTCTGGATTTTATAACTAATTTTCACAAAGAGGATGAGCATACACAATTTCTTTTATGTGAAATTTACATGCATAACTTCCTGCTCTCAGAACAGGGGAATGAAAATATTGTTCCTTTTGTTGGGGATGTGTAGTTTCAAGCATTTATATCATTTGCCTTAAACCAAATAAAGTGGCAGAAAGATTGTAATTCTTATGAACGAAATGAGCGAAACCATTTTTTGTGAGTAAGAGGAGAACCAAAAAATGCCTTTGTCACATATCTTAGGCATAATATATTTGCAACGAAGACCAATGTTGTTGACAAACTTAGAGGTATCCATGTAGAAGTGTTGACTGTGGGGATTGAGTATTTAGAATATATATTAAATGAAGCAATGGGTGGAGCCAAGTTGAAATGGGTGAGATCATCAAAATAAGTCAAGAATAGAGAACCATTTGGAATTCACAATTTCCAACAAGCTCTTTCTAGGGTCCGTACCTATGTCAAAATTGTGATGGAAATAGTAATCCATTAGATGGGGTGCAGGTATCTATGCCCCATGATTTGGTGTCCACAATACTATTATTAGGTTGATTAGGAATCAACATATAATGGTTTACATGAAGTTTTCCAAGGAATTAAAGATAGGTATGGATTCATATACATGGGAGAAGAGACATATGAATCCTACTCTCTAACTGTGTTTCCCGTTAATTACTTGTTTGCTTCATAGAAGGTTTTTGCATGAGGACATGCAACAAGTTAGCAGGGGGGAAATGTTGAGCCTTGTAATTATCATCTATTTCCATTAAAATCTTGAGATTTGATGCTAATTTCTTGTATTTTTCTTTATATTTATGCTTCATCATCTAGCGAAGTTCAAGTTTTAGAAGAATTAAGAGTTTTTAATTTATTAATCGGAGAACCCATAGTAATAACCATTTTTTATCAACGTTTCAAATCCCAACAGGGATCCATCATCAGGACATTCTTGAATGATGATAGTAGAAGAGCTTGAGGGTATTAAATAGTTTTTAATAGTTTGAAGTGGGAAGATTGTTCTCATAATATTGTTTTAAATAAATCTATTCTATCTATAAAATGCATGTCTAATGCGCTTTTTGGAGGCTTTATTATAAACAAGGGTTATGGAAGCATATCAAAGTTTGATGGAAGCTGATGGCATTCGAAGAGCATACATGGCAGATTCAAGTGAGGGTGATTTTAAATTAAGAAGTTAGTTGTAGACAACATTCTCGACTTCTTCACCAGAAGATATCGAATTGATTTTAATTAGAGAAGATTGATCTGAGAATATTTGATTCTCAGATCGATCCTTATTCTAATGTTTTCTATTATACAATGCCTTGTTTCATATTATAAAAATGAGAGGAGTTTTCCCTGCACGGGCAGAAGAAAAAGGAATGAAGAATTATTGTAATTTTGAGAATAGAACAACCACTGAGCTTGATTTGTAATAATTCAGGAAAAATAATGTGAAGACCTTCTTTATGTTAATTCTAGTTTATCAATTTTTTTTTTATATGAGCTTTCTTTAGACAGTTTGGCTCCTGGGAATTCAAGTCTGCTTCCTAGACGAGGCATTGTCTTCCAATTTGTATCATTAGTTTAGTAAATTTTCTCTTTATTTTCTCTTACTAAATCGATTGGTATTATTATTTAAGTTTTAGCTGAGCTAGAGCATTAAGAAAAGTTTGATTACGCTTTTTGTTTCATGTGAGCAATATATTTATTTAAGTTGTTTCTTTAGTCACTTATTATTGTTTCCTTAGTTACGATTGTTATTTCCAATTGTTTTTTCATAGAGTATAAATGTTGTTCGATATGCATAGGGTTATTTCATGATTGATTGGAGTAAGTTTAATTTCAGATTGCATCACTGCAAGTTCTTTTAATTAGATACTAGTTTCTTGCATGGACTGATTACAATTCCTTTAAGTACAGATTAATTTGATTGAGTGTGTTCTTTATTTCAAGTGTTGATTTCTCTCATTAGATTATAGAATAGATCATTTTAAGACCAGTACTAGTTTATAGTAGTCTCTTGAATATATTTTTCCAATTACCTTGAGATAAAAATACTAATCCTCGAGTTGATATTAATGTTTATACTTGATTGTTATTTTAGAAAAAATTAGAAACCCAATGTTTATGGCCTCAAAATGGCTTTGAAATTTTTAGTCCCAAATAATCCAAGAAGATAGAGAATCATTGGGATAGTGGAAGGGGTGATGGCCATTGATATCCACCTAGATCATTCTTCCCACCCTAGGAATCAATGGTGTCCATTGTGTCAAGTTCCCTCATCAAATGGGGAAACTTCTACAAAATTTGGCTCCCTATGAGCTACTTACCTTGTTGAAGAAGATGCCTTTCTTTGGCAACTAGTAAATTTGTATGAATTGTTGGCAAATATCCTTTGTCTTGGTGTCCACGATCTAATCCATTGAATCTTATTCAAAGTATTCAAAATTTAGTTCTATGAGGGCTAATTTCTTGATTGCCTATGAGGTGTCCAACAAAGGTGGGAAATATGGTCGAAGCAGCTCCACACTAAATGTTTGTTGTAATCCAAGGAAAGGGGGAATACTTAATTCAAAATCATTTTCACCCATAGCCTTTATTATAGTGCAGGGCCCATATCAAAGTGCTCTAAGCTTCCTATGGCGCGTATGAGGTTCTCTTTCTATAGATGCAAGCACATCTTGTCAAAAACCTGAAACTTGTGTGGAATAATGTGTTGGTCATGTTAGTACGTGTACTTAGTATTGGATTTCTGCAGGATATCATGAACTTGTTTTTGGAGATGTTGGATCAATTCAAAAAAATTGGTTACTTTATATTCCTTGACCTAAGCATGGAAGAATCTTATCGGTCAATATGTAATGGGCATAGCTACACCAATTGGGGCCAAGGGTTGGAACCCTATGTTGGCCCTCGTTTTTTTATCAAATTTTGCTTATTAAAATCCACCTAATTTCCATCATTTTCCACCATATACCATCCATATACACCTTATTTTGACCTTAATATGCATATTCAAGCAAATAAATTGTGTTTTTCAATTTTTAGATATTTTTGCAAAAATTAGGTTTTAAGAGTATTTTTTGACAGAATCATAAATTCTCGTAATGGCTATGTGGATGACATATTTGCAGGACACTTGGGCTCGAGCTAGATACATGAATGGAAAGCTTGGGAACTAAGACTGAACTAATTCCAATTGGTTTGGTCAAAACAAGCTAAACCAAGCCCGGTCAAGGCTAGTCCAACATGACTAGTCATCCAGAAAATCCCTAAGAAATAGGGCAGTTTTATAATTTCATGGGATTGTCCATATTTTTAGTGATGGATTGAATGGATTCAACTTGGATAGATGGATATGAATAGATATAGTTGTTAGAGAGACTTTAGATCAGTTTGTCTTATGATCTTCTATTTAAGCCAAAACTTTGAAGGCTTATGTACATAATTTTTATATAACTTTATGCTAAGACATTTGAATATTGAAGATTAATTAGAAGAACTTGTTCTACTTTCATTTTGTTGTTAATTAGTGTGGACGAGTGCTTGAAGTTTCAACATTTTATAGCAGCCTCAAGTGTGGAAGGCAAGGGTGGAGGGCCCCCACTCCAAGCTAGGTACACTTCATTGTTAAACTAGCTTAATTTTCATGAACTAGTTGCTTTAGATTTGTTTACTTGTTTTGTTTCAAAATTGCTTATTTGAATTAATGTGTGATAATTGTTGAATGGATATTAGTTTAATTCTAATCTACATATGAAATGACACACGAGAATTTAAGTTAAATTCCCCTTCTATTTGATCTTGAACTAAAATTGAATTTCATTCTCCTTTTCTTATTTGAAGTTATTAATGCATTTTTGGTTTGAAGCAATGGTGATTATGATAGAGTAGAATTGTGAAGAAGGACAATCTGGTCCTCCTTAGTTAGGAGCATCTTCTTTTACATTTTCTACATCATAAACCATTGTTAATTAGTGCTTTTGGTTTTATCTTCATGAAAATAGTATTGTAGGGAAGGACAACCTGGTTCTGCTAAGTTAGGAGCCTCATCCCTCACATATTACATAAGTGATTTAGAAGTTGTTAAAATAGATTTATATTTGTAATATTTACTTCCTTAACTCTTCAAATTTTATCTTTTAAGCTTGGCTATATCTGATATCCATACACTGTGGACTTTCCTCCAAGTTTTACAAACCCGGATTGATAATGAATACTTGTGTTAATTTGTGTTAATAAATTAGCTCAACACCCTAAGCACACATAAAAATCACCATGGTCAATAGAAATATTGAGGGATATATTATAGCTATGTTCAACATATGGAAGTACCTTGTCCCATGTACTCAAATTCTTGGAGTTTTACATGCACAAGATATGCACAGTCATCATGTTAACCACTTATGTTGTTCCATCTAGTTGGGGATGAAAAGAGGTCAATTTGGTCAACTTGGTATCCATGGAGACCATAGGATAGAACCAAAGGTGCTAATGAATTTTTTGTCCCTATTTGAAATAATGGTCCAAGGTAGCTCAAAATGAACAAAAAAGCACTTAAATAAGAGTTTAACATTGAATTTGCTTGTGATATGCTTCTTGCATGGTGCCAAAATGTCCATCTTAGAGAACCAATCAAAAACCATAAACACAATCATTAACATGCTTGGTGGATGAAGAACCTGGAATGTAATCCATGGATACTAACTCCCATGGCATGTCTGGATAGGTAGAGGAGTTTATAATCCCTTCTTCTTAATAATTAGTTTAGCAATGGCATAGGTGGTGCACAATTTGATATATCAATGAACATTCTGTCAAAGTTTTGGCCAATAGAAATACTTATGAAGTATTGTTCTTGTCTTCACCACACGAAATTTCCTTGCCACCTGACTGTAATTTTCCTCCCATATTAGCTTGACATGCTCGCTTGAAGGAACACAAAGGTGGCTCAGGTAGCACAAGGGTGCATTCTAGAGGTGGAAGTCTAGAACTTGTTTGTCTATGATCAACATCTATTGCGTTGTAGTGGAGTCAAAAAAATCTAGTGTGTTGTATAATTTTGGCCACCCATAGGTCTCATGCCCATAAGAGTTAAGAAATGTGGTGAGCACCACAATTGGGGGCCAATTGAGCTTGTCTACAACATTATTAGTGCTACCTCTCTTGTATTTGATTTTCAAGAGTAATTTTTGTAGGTATGTCGACCGTTTTTTATGGAAGTCACTCTATAAATTTCTTGTGTATTCTTGAATTGCATAGGCCTGTGATTAGTGTGGATGATCATCTCCTTCTCCATAATATAATGCTTCGATTGTCGACATGTTTGCACGATGGAGTACATCTTGTTGTCATAAGTTAGGTATCTTTAGACAATATCAAAGAGTGTTTCTATATGATAGCCTATTACATGTCCTTTCTAAGTGAGGATTGAACCAATAGAATAGGCAAAGGCATCTATCTCAATCTCAAATGGTTGTTGCAAGTCTGGAAAGGTGAGGAATGGTGTAGAGAAAAGTTGGTTTTTCAAATCCTATAATTATTTATGTTGTGACTCAGACCAAGAAAACTTTGGTTTTGATCCACCATTGGTCACTTGAATTAAGGGCCATTGATATGTGGGAACCCAAAAAATAACCTGTAGTATGAGTTAGCAAGGCCAAAGAAGTTATAGAGATCTATTAGAGTCATCAAGGTTGGTTAATCCTGAATGACTTGGGTCTTGGATAGGTCCACATTCACCCCATGTTCATCCACAAAGTATAAAAAATATTGAATTATCTACATGCCAAATGAACATTTCTCCATATTAGCATACAACTTGTGTTGTCGCAAGGTGCTCAGGACCTGTTGAATGTGCTACAAATGTTCTACCTAGGTTTTGTTGAAGATGAGGATGTCATCCAAATATACAACCATTAAATATTTTGTGAATGGCCACAGTATATCATCCATCATCCTCATGAATGTTATTGGATCATTAATCAAGCCAAAAGACATGACCAACCACTCAAAAAGGCCTTCTTTAGATTTGAAGGTTTTCTTCCATACATCAATTTTTTCAATTGGAACCTAGTGGTAGCCTTATTTTAGATCAATCTTATTAAATAACTTGACATCCTTACATTGGTCAATAATATCATCAATCCTATGGATTAGGTATCTATTCTTGATAGTTATTTTGTTCAATGCTCTATAATCAATTCAAATTCTCCATGTCCCATCCTTCTTTTGCACCAACATAATTGGACTCCCGCAAGGTGAGGAGCTCAATGGAATATGGCCCTTTTGGATGAGCTCATGAATATTATGTTTCATTGTCTCATCCTCTAATAGAAATCATATATATTGGGCCATTAGGTAAAGGAGCACCATGTATCAAGTCAATTGAGTGTTTTACCTGGGATTTCAGAGGAACCCCCATAGGTGGAGTGAATATATGTGTGTATGTCTCTACAATATTGTCCACTTGCTTCTATTATGTATCGAAGCATTGTGTTGAGGTTTTGGTGTTTGCAGTGAAATTGCTTTCACCTTATAATCGAACCATGAAGAGGGAAAACTATGTAGTCTAACAAAGTGTGTTGTGGCATTATTTTGATGACATGAATGAAAGTTCAATAGCACCATGTAGAGCTTACCTTCGGGAGCACAATGACAATACTAGGACAAGACTCATAGAAAACATGAACTTTTCACATATAAGGTTGTCTTAAAGTAACATTAGGGGATACATAACAAAGTACCTCATCTTTGAAGGTCTTGATGTCGTAGGACAGTTGGCATTGCTAGGTAATGTGGATGTCTCATCCATGGATCAACAAAGCAATGTTGTATGGTTGGGGGTGTGGCACTACTTATAGCTTCAATGTCTTGATGAACTTGATTGATATCAAGTACTTTTGGCTCCCATTATAAACAATGAAATTTAGCTGGGTCCCCTTCACCCACATACATGAATGGAAGAGGCATTGTTCCTCTTTAGGCTCTTATGGCTCTTCTAGTTGGATATTTTGTGTGATTGTGATGGTAGCACTAATTTATGCATGAATGATCAACTTTCCTTTATCCTACTCTAAATCAAAATTAGAGCTAGAGTTTGTTTCCTTTTCTTTGAGTTCTACTAAAAGTGTTTGTTTCGAGCAGTATTCATTAATGTTGTGCCAGGGGATTATTTGGAACTCATACAAATTTCTAATGTCCTTTTTGAACTTACCATTACCCTTATTTTTCTACCAGTTTGTTTGGTTGTCTTGACGTTGGATCTCCTCGCTTTGTCCCTTGTTTCACGAGTTTGTGTTTCCTTTTGCAAGCTTCTATTGCAATGGATTTGTAAACCTGAATTCCCACTTATTCCACTACTACAACAAATGCTCAATTTAAACAGCATATTGATAAGTAGCTCCCAGTGAGGAGATTTCCAAAATATCCATCTCCATTTGGATGTAGTTGTTTATACCACTACAGCACTTCAAAACCAAGTTCCACTCGGAGTCTCTAATACCCATCTTTGAGCACAAAGTACAAAAATTATTTATGTACTTTGACATCATCTAGTCTCTCTCTAGTGGTAGGGTTGTCCATCTCATATATTGATCATCATAGTTCCCTATGGGGTAGAATTCTTCCTTAATGGGATAAATAAAATTTTCCCAAGTGGGTCCTACCTTGAATATCTTAGACTCATCTTCATTTTGTCTCTCATGGTAACCTTCCCACTAATATTTGACATGGGGAAGGGCTTTCACGAGCGCAAAGGAGACATTTTCATTATTAAAAAAATGTGGACAAAGCAACAAAACACTAATATATTTAACCATTTATCCAAAGAATATACATATATTTGGCCTTCAAATAACGAGTTATCAAAGTGAACTTGTACCTTGAATGGTATTGTGCCTCCAAAATTATCGTTGGTTAAAGGTGCCTCGGTCGTTGTTGGAAGTTGTCAAAGGATCTAGGTAAAATTATCCATCATCTCATTCCTCTATCGTGTAAGTGCTTCCTCAAGAAAAAAAAATGATAGGATGTCTCACTTTATCATGTCCTAGCTTGTCAACAATGATCTTTCCCAAGTGAAACTAGCTTGAGACCCAACTCTTTGTACCCTAAGCTCATCAAGGACATGCACTAAGAAACAAGAAGGTGCATATTGTTTTGATGCCACTAATCTAAGTAACTGTATAAGAAATTAATTGAAAGGAAAGAAATGAAATGAAACACACATAAATAAATATAACAAAATTCACAATAATATGGTGAAAACCCAACCTATATTAATAAATGAAATAGAAGAATATTGTAAAACACAAACTGACTAGAATGGTGGTAGTTATCTCTGAACAGAGAGATATGGTGGCTACACATATTTGCAAAATATATTACATGGCTAAAAGAATGGAATTTAAACATAAATAAATAACCCTACATTTCGCAAACCCTAACCCTAGAAGATGAAACTCCAATTTGGTACATCAACTTCCCAAGGGTAAAAAATTTGCATAAAATATGTGTTTGGGGTGCACAATGGCCCGTTAGAAAGAACTATATTTTTTTCTTGGGAAAGGTCATGCAATGGAAATCCCTAACCCCCTGGATTTCCAAAAAAACGTTTTAGAGCCTTAAAATGACCTTAGATATTTGGGACCCAAAAAATCATAGAAAATTTTCCAAGAAGATAGAGAAACATTATGAAAGTGGAGGAGGTGGTTGGCCACCAAAATCCACTTAAATCAAAACATAAATTCCCACTGGTATAAGCTCTGGCAGACATTAGCCTACTATTCTAGATCTTTGTAGACATTAATCCCCACTTCTAAGCACCAACTTAGCAAGAGACACCAATCTCGTTTTTTATGATAACTTCCCAAAAGTTGTCGATTTCGGGCCTCTTCCCAAGAGAAAACTTATATAACATGCCATGTGTTCATTTTTTTATATCTAATTCTAAAACTTTTATATGATTCACTTCATTATGTCACCTTATATCTCTCAAAATTTCATAGTTTGAAATGTCCCAGAAAATAATTGTTGTGAAAACCTCATGATAACTCTTTTGAAATTTATTTCAAGACCATTCACAAACTCTAACTTCCACAAGGTATATATTTGAAATTATAGTGAACCAAAATATAAAAATTTTATGGGACATACCTTGAGTTGTTTTCTCATTATTCAAATGGTATTTTCTTAACAAAAAGTGAATTATAGCAAAAGTTCCAAGTTCACTCATTTAAAATTGATTTCAATTCCATTCACAAACCATAAATTCTACAAGATATATCTCCAAAATGTGAACCAAAACCTAAAATTTTATCATGTGTACATTGTGGGGTCTTCTCAATCTACTCTGTATTTCATGGTATGAAACATCCATGAAAACAAATTATAGTTAAAATATCAAGATGACTCATTCGAAAGAAAAAAAAAATCAAGGCCAACCACAAACCCTAAATTCCACAACATATATCTTTGAAAGTCTAGTGAACCAAAATCTGAATTTTAATTAGATTTTCCCCTTGATATCTCCTCAATATGCTCAAAATTTCAATCTTTGAATCATCTTAGAAAAATGGTTATACTGGAGATGCCAAGATAACTCATTCACTCCACAAATTACATTTTTACATACACACTCCCCTTCCAATATTTTCTCCTTTTATACATAAACATAACCCTTCATGAAAAGACATGTTAATTCAAAAAGAAATGTCAAATCATTAATTAAATAATTAATCTTTGTTATGAAACTAGCTCAAGAAAAGATAGAAAAGATAGATCAACGCCTTAGAATTCAGCCTCTTCGAGGGGGCAACCTCCTTTACATTACATAAATGAACAATTCTTTGATGATGATTCAAATGACAAAACCTCCTTTCTATATATAGGAGTCTAAGGAGTCACAATATAATCCAACCGACCTAACAATAATAATATAAAGCCACAAAAATAACAATAGAGGGATTCTATGGGGCACAGAAATAACAATATGGGGGTAATAGGGGCACAACAATATAAATAAGGGGTATAACTACAATAGTAATGGGGTAATCACTAGTATTATAGGGACCCAACATGCCCCTCTCCTTCAAAAAAGTGTTGTCCTCAACGCTTGAGTAGTTCTGGATACTTCTGCATAAAATTCTCATCCTCCCATGTGGAATCTTCAGCGGATAAGTTCTTCCACTTGATAAGATACTCTGAAATTGATCGATTTCGTAGCTGTCGAGTTCTTGTTTCTGTGACTGCTTCCGGTTCCAATATAATTTTTCCTTCCTCGTCAAGTTCTGGCAATATTGTTTGAATTGGGAGCTTGTCGCCTATAACCTTCTTTAAACATGAAACATGGAAAACTGGGTGCAATCGAGAAGCTGCAGGAAGCTCCAATTTGTATGCCATAGTACCAATCTTTTGCAACACCTTGTACGGACCATAATACTTTGGTGATAATTTATTATCCTTCTTAGCTTGCTTTAGGGACATTTGCTTATATGGTTGTAGCCGTAGGAATACCCAATCACCTACATCAAAACTTCTTTCACTGCGATGTTGATCTGCCTGTTGTTTCATTCTATTTTGTGCCAACACGAGGTTATCCTTTAAGAGTTGGAGGACTTGTTGTTGATGTTCGATGTGATGTTCCACTGCCTGAACCTTAGAATTTTCTCTTAAATATGATGTGATGGATGGTGGTTGATACCCATAAAGTGCCATAAATGGGGTCATTTTTGTTGCTGTATGGAAGGAAGTGTTATACCACCATTCAGCCAGAGGCAACCATTTGACCCATTGTGTCTGTTTATCAGATACAAAGCAACGAAGATATCCTTCCAAACATTTGTTTACTATCTCAGTTTGCCCATCAGATTGAGGATGATAAGATGAGCTATGAGCTAACTGAGTACCAAGACAAGAAAATAATTCTGTCCAAAAATTTCCAGTGAAAATGGGATCTCTGTCACTTACAATAATCTTTGGGTTTCCATGTAGCTTTTGAACTGTTTCCATAAATGCAGTAGAAACTGTACTGGCTTTAAATGGATGTGATAATGCACAAAAGTGTGCATACTTGGTAAGTCTGTCAACTACCACCATGATGACACTCTTTCCCTCAGACTTGGGTAAACCTGTGATAAAATCCATTGAAACCTCCTCCCAACGTTGGCTTGGAATGGATAAAGGTTGTAATAGACCCGGTGTCTTAATTGTTTCAACTTTATTTTGTTGGCAAACCAAACATTCCGCCACAAACTTTTGAATATCTGATTTAAGGCCATCCCAAAAAAATTCCTTCTTAACCCTGTGGTAAGTTTTTAAAAATCCTGAGTGCCCTCCTAAGGGAGAAGTGTGCAATTCCATAAGAATCTTTTGTTTTAGCTGGGAATTCTTACAGAGGTATAAGCGATCTTTGTACCATAACGAATCATTTTTCCAGCTAAATGTATCAGAAGTACTGGAATCTTGTTGTAGCTTTCGAATAAGTGCCCACACTTCTTCGTCATTCTTCCATTCCTCCCTTGCTTCGTTTATCCAATCTGGTTGGATAATAGAAATGGCACACAACAATGCTTCCACATCCTCATCCTTTCTTGAGAGTGCATCTGCCACCACATTTTGCTTCCCTTTTTTGTAGATGATTTCAAAGTCATAACCCAACATCTTTGTGACCCACTTTTGTTGCTCTTCAGAGGATAATCTTTGTTCTAAAAAGTATTTAAGGCTATCATGATCCGTTTTTACCTTGAAGTGTCTTCCCATTAGGTAGGGTCGCCATTTCTTAAGTGCATGGAGTATTGCCAACATTTCCTTCTCATAAATAGCTTTGCTTAAAAACTTTCCCTTGATTGGACGACTTTCAAAAGCAATGGGTCTTTCATCTTGCATTAGAACAGCACCAATTCCATTTCCTGAAGCATCACATTCCACAATAAAGGTTTTTGTGAAGTCCGGTGTAGCTAAGACCGGTGCTTGGCACATTGCCTCTTTAAGATGTTCAAAGGCCTTTGTTGCTTCCGGAGTCCATGAAAATGAATCTTTCTTCAATAATGTTGTTAGAGGTGCTGCTATTCTCCCATAATTCTTAACAAACTTGCGATAATACCCTGTCAACCCAAGAAATCCTCGCAGATGCTTTATGGATGTGGGGATTTTCCATTCCTTAATGGCTTTAATTTTGCTAGGGTCTACCTTAACTCCTTCATGAGATACAATATGACCCAAATATTCCACCTCCTGGACTCCAAAGAAACATTTGGATCTTTTTGCATATAATTGTTTCTCCTCCAATAGTTGTAGCACCCTGTCAACATGTTCAACATGATCCTTCCAAGACTTGCTGTAGATTAGTATATCATCAAAAAATACTAACACAAATTTTCTAAGGAATGGTTTGAAAATTGAATTCATCAAACCTTGAAATGTTGAAGGTGCATTGGTAAGGCCAAAAGGCATGACCAAAAATTCATAATGACCCTCATGAGTTCTAAATGCCGTTTTCGGAATGTCTTCAATCTTCATTCTGATTTGATGATATCCCGAACGAAGATCCAACTTGGTGAAGTAAATTGATCCATGCAATTCATCCAGTAATTCATCAATGACAGGAATGGGGAACTTATCTTTAATAGTGAGCTTGTTGAGCTCCCTATAATCCGGACACATGCGCCATGATCCATCCTTCTTGTGCACCAATACTACTGGAGCTGAGAAAGAACTTTGACTCGGTTGAATTATACCAGCCTCTAGCATTTCTGCAACCATACGTTCAATTTCACTTTTTTGGACATAGGGATATCTGTACGGCCTGATGTTTGGAGGAACACTTCCTGGAATCAGATGAATAGCATGATCATGATCACGCATAGGTGGGAGACCTTTGGGAGTCTCAAATACCTTGGAATGATTGTCCAGGACTTTTTGGAGATCTGGAGAAATAGATGATTCCAATGTGGAAACATCTAGCGAACATAATTGTGCAATTACACCTCTTTGCTCCTTTTTTAGAAGCTTTGTCATGCCATTAGAGCTGATTATCTTTCCTGGTTTCCCTGCAATACCCCTTAATTCAACTTCCTTTCCTTCCGTAGAAAATTTGATGAAAAGTTCTTGAAAATTAAAAGCTATTGTACCCAAGGATTGTAGCCATTGGACTCCTAGTACAACATCAGCACCTCCCATTGGAATGGAAAGCATTGGGCTAGTCAATACATATTCTCCCATGGATAGCTTGATATTATGGCACTTTCCAGAGCAATTTATTGTTCCTCCATTTGCAATCATCACTTGACACTCTGGTGCTGGATATAGGAAGCAATTCAATTCTTTTGCTACCCTACAATGAATAAAATTGTGGGTGCTTCCTGAATCAATCAACACTATTACCTTTTTCTTCTTGATTTGTCCTTCTATCTTGATGGTTTGAGGAGTGGTAATTCCCGCCAATGCATTACAAGATATGGTCGGATTTATTTTTTCTTCATCTAGGCTTTGTTCCTGGAATATATCCTCTTCTTTTGACCTTTCTTGCTCCTTTTCTTCTTCCTCTTCACAATCTATGTAGAATAATTTCTTCTCAGCACACTTATGACCTTTTGTGTATTTGCTATCACAATTGTAACAAAGCCCTTTTGCTCTTTTTTCTTCCAATTGTTGTGGTGTCAACCTTGTAGGTTGTGGAAGACTAGGGGCAACAACACTTCCGTCTTTATAGTTGTGAGTGGTATGCTTCCTAGTTGCCATAATTTTGCTTTCCATTTTTCTTGCTAACCTGAATGCCTTCTCTAATGAATCAGGTTCCCAAAGGCGAACATCATGTTGGATATTATCCTTTAAAGACCCTATGAACACATCAATCCTATGCTCCTCTGGAATATCTTTTACCCTTATGTTCAATTTTTGGAACTCCTCAATGTGCTCCATTATTGAACCCTTTTGTTTGAGACTTATCAATTGGCTAAAAAAAGTGTTGCTTTTTGTATCCTCATAATGTGCTATCAATTCTTCCGTAAAAATTGCCCAAGTGATAAATTGTTTACGAGAACAAAGCCATTGATACCATACAAACTGATTTGGTTCCAAATATACAGTTGCCATACGTACCTTTTGTGTGTTTTGCACATTATTGAGATCGAAGAATTGCTCCATCTGTAATATCCATGTGGCGGGATCCTTGCCATCAAACTTCCTCATATCGATTTTTGGAATATGGTGATTCTTCGATCCAACATTAGCGTCTATGGAATCATGATTAACATTTCTTTTGTTCTCATCATGAGTTTCCTTTACTACCTTTTCACCATTAGTAAGTATTTCTTGTAGAAAATTTGTCAAATCTGTCTTCAAATCTGCCATGCCTGTCTTCAAATTTGTGTTCAAATCTATCTTCAAATTGTCCATCTTAGCTTCCACGCCATTTATCTTAGCTTCCACGCCATTTATCTTAGCATCTGTTAGCTTTTGTGAGCGTGACATTTGTTGCACTTGTTCTTGTAATTTTGATATATCATGTAGCATTTCTTCCTCTTCTTCATGAGTCATGCTAGAGCTTTCAGGTTCCTTACTAGGTGTTTGCATTTTTTTTCCTCGGGGCATCAGTTACCGATAATAATGCTCTACTATGCCCTTTGAATTCCTTCAAAATAAATTTTCAAAACAAGCTTAAGCAAAAATTTAAAACAATCTACACACCTTTTTTCACTTTGTAGGAGCTCGATATTGCCTCTGATGTATCTCTGTACTTTCCAATCATCTAGTTCTGAATTTGTGACCTGTAGTAGCTTTCTGTGTCCTCTTTCCAATGCCACCAGTCTGATCCAAATTGGATTCTCCAAGAAAGAGTTATGCACAATCTCCCAAGATGACCTGATTATAGACCTTTCAGAAGAGCGAACTTGTATGAAGTGCCACATGTACAATTTTCGATCTTTGGTTCTGAAAAAGATATACAAGAAACTACAGTCCGTCCTCTTTCTGTACCTTCTTACGAAATTTCAATCTGATTCCCAGAGAGAAAGTTATGACGATTTTCCCCAGGTCACCTGTTTTGAATGTAATTCAGGAGTCTGCAAAAAGACCAACTTCCTCAGATCATATCTCCGAAAATATCACGCGAAAAGCTCTGAAATTCAGACCCAAGGTTCAGCGTGATTTCTTCTCAAATGGGTTTTTTTTTGTGACTTCTGAAACGTCACAGAAAAAAAGTTATAGCGAAAATGCCACGATGACCTGTTTGGAGCAGCGAAACCCTAGAATCCAAAGCTCTGATACCAAATGTTATGAAACCAGCTCAAGAAAAGATAGAAAAGATAGATCAACGCCTTAGAATTCAGCCTCTTCGAGGGGGCAACCTCCTTTACATTACATAAATGAACAATTCTTGGATGATTCAAATGACAAAACCTCCTTTCTATATATAGGAGTCTAAGGAGTCACAATATAATCCAGCCGACCTAACAATAATAATATAAAGCCACAAAAATAACAATAGAGGGATTCTATGGGGCACAGAAATAACAATATGGGGGTAATAGGGGCACAACAATATAAATAAGGGGTATAACTACAATAGTAATGGGGTAATCACTAGTATTATAAGGACCCAACAATCTCCCTTTTATTTTAATTTTCTAAATACTATGAACTTCCTAAACCATGGGTTTGAAACCACCATCTTTATCTTGACTTCACCTTTTCACAATCATTGCCCTTTTCATTTATTCATATATATATATATATATATAGAGAGAGAGAGATGAATGAAAACAATTTCTTCAACATAGTGAGATGTCCATCCATATGTAATGGAAAAAAAAAATTGGAGCAATTTTTCTAAGTTGTTTAAATGAGAATATTTTTAGTATTTACTCTTTCTAAATTCATTATCACAATGGTTTTGTCTGTTGTTCCCAAAATATATAAATTAAACAAATCTAGGTTACTCCAAGTATGTTCTTCTATATATTTTTTGTGTTATTGTTGAAGGCTTTTGTCCTTTGTGATGGGTTATTTTCATAGGTGTTTGTTAAGAATGGATTATGCACGAACCTGATTGTTTCAACTTAAGTAGAAGGTTGTGTAATGTTTTTTCAAGAACCATTATTGTGTTTGGAATTTTTCTCTAGGAAGTTTCCCCCTTAAAGAGGCAAACGATTATAACTCTCTCTTTTATATCGAATTATTTTGGCACTCTAAATCTTTTCAAATTTTACCAAAATCCCAATTAGATAATTAACAAACAACATAAATTTCAAAGGAAATAGATCCATTTATTTTTTGATAAATCATCTATGAATTAAACATAACACACATATTTACTTAGTGATGGAACAAGCACAAACTCAAACACACCATTGTTCATCAACTCCAGGATTCATTTTTCTCTTGTAACACTAGATGGAAATCTTACCCGATTATGTTTACCATACACACAATGTTCATAAAAATCAAGATCTAATGATCCATCAAACATACCTTCAACTATACATTTACCATGTAATATTCAAAGGCCCTTTTCTCCAACATGTTCCAGTGTTTGGTGACATATCATTGTCTTCTCACCAAGGATAGTATTGGTCACGTATTCTTCATTTATATCATTAGGAACAACTATTACATGCACCATTAATATTATTTTCCAACAACTTGTACTAAATTCCAATTTGAACTTCCCTCATCAATGCTATCACTCCTTGAACCATCTTGCAAGTTTCCTTTTCAAATATAATATGCATGCCTTCATCATTCACCTTACTTATGGATATCAAATTTCTTGCTAGATCTAGAATGTGCATAATCCTAAGAAATGTTAATTATTCCATATTTTAGTAATAACTTAACCTTTCCACATCCTATGACTTTGGTTTCCAGGTTGTCTTAGGAAAACATCATCTCCATTGTGTCTTTCATATTCATAAAGCCACTCCCTATGAGTCATATGAAATGAAGCACCTAATTTTATAAACCATGCATCGTAATTTGAATGGATATTTATAGATTCCAAGTAGATATCACCTCCTTTCATGGAGTTTTCCATTTATATGGAAGTGGCATCATCAAATACCCTACTTTTATCAACATTCGTATATCTACAATATTTCTTATAATGCCCAACTTTACCACATTTCCATTGTTTCCTTACAGAAATTTTCTAAACATTTAGATCTATCTCTAGACTTAGATCTACGCCTTGAAGACTTATTTTTACTCTCTTCAAGATATCCTCTTATAGATAAAGCATCCTTAACCACACCGTCCATGGATTTTCTCCTTGTTTCCTCTTATAACAAGAATGAAACTACATCTTCAAACTTTAATGTGGATTGAGTAGTATTACGAATTTCTACAACCAGATTATACCAAGAGTCTAACAAAGAACATAAAAAAATAATACATTTATCGTATTCATGCATCTTAATATCAATGGACATATGTTATATTACTATAGTAATAGAGGAATTTAAGTACTCAGTTATGAATTCACCATCATCCATCCTAATATGGTATCGCTTATTTCAAAGAGATACCTTGTTTACTAGGGACTTTAACTAATAAAAATTCCCTAACTTATCCCATGGTTTCTTTGCACCTTTTTTATAGACATTTAACAATTCCAAATCTAGAAGGTGGAGTCAAATCATACTTCTCACCTTTCTTTCTAGTTTTTCGCATTCTTTTTTCATACCTAGATCCACAACAATCAAATGTTCTATATCTACGAAAAGACCCTCTATCTTTATGTTTCAAAATTTTAAGTTTTGGCCATTAAATTTTTTTATTTCTATTATTCCATTGCTTACCATGTTTCTTTATAAAATATTCATTAACTCCCACATAAGAACAAGTTTATTATAGACTCAAAATTCCTTTGATTTGCACATAATGAGAAAAATCTAGCGTCAAAGGCATCCCCCTAAAGCGAAAAACCTTACTTTGATATCATATTAAGAGTTTGATAAACATGCGCAAAAAAATGCAATATATCAAAATCTAAAACAAAAAATTGGAAATGGCACAAACACATAATATATATAGAGAATACCCTCAAAACCCTTAACTGGAAAAACCAACCCTACTTAGAGTTGCACCTATCTCTATCACATTGTATTAACTTCATCATTCATAATACAATATTTAGGTATTTTGTAGCATCCAAAACCCCATTATGTTAACTTGAATTAGATTACAACCTTAATTCCTTAACTAGAATTAGTTTACAATGTGTTGAAACCATTACCTAAAATAATGCGTAATAAACCAAAAAAAAAAAACCTTGGGGGATTCACCCCTAAGCCTTCACCAATATAAGACTAAGTTTATTTTCAAATGACACACATAAATCCAACAATTCTTTTCTATTGGTTCATGGACCCTAGAGATGGTGACCGCTACATCCACAGAATGTTTGTACTAGGCAGATCCACCCAAAGTGATCACTTCTTGTTGGATTAACCACAAAGCATGACCTTGAGAGTGTCGAAAGAATTGAACATGTGACCTTTCAATAGAAAATATTCTTTAACAATGGGGACTCAAAAATTGAGCTAACCCTCTAGGCTAACATAAACCCAACAATGTATAGATACGAAACATAATATAATGTTGATCATGGCCAAAATACAAATGAGAGGGTTTATAAATACCCAACTCGCTCTATTGTTAATCATGGCCAATAATAAATATTACACCCAATATATTTGAAACATTTCCATTTAATATGAAGAAGGGACCTTAGATAGGAGGCATTTCATCACAAGATTCACATTCTCAATTAATATTAAACAAGGGTTGCATTAAAAAGAAAAAAACGAAAACATTACATATTGTCCCCCTAAACATAATAACTCCCACACCAATATGATTCCACAAGTTGGTGAAGATGGAAATAAGACCCTCATCATCAACATAAATCTACTTGATATTGTAGACATATCCATTGAAACATATTAAGAATCCCCTATAGAAAAATCATCTATAAGACGTAATGAATATCCTAGAAAAACATAATATTTAATAGGTTCCCCTAGTAAATTCACTATTAAAAATGAAAAATAATAACATGATGATGACCAAATCACAAATGAGAGTTGTGTGCTTATCCAAATTAAAATGGTTGTGCTTTCCTTAAGAGATGCAATGATTCTATATGTATAAGTTTGACCATAGACAAATCTAAAAATCCAATAATGATTATGCTATAAGGTCAATGGAGGTTGAAAGTAAAGCTTATACCATTTTAAACATCCCCTCCTTATGTTAAAAAGAGGCCACAAAGACAAATGATAAAGAAAATTTGAGAGTGGCTAAATAGATAGCTAACTCCATATAATGTCTATTATGGTGAAAATAACACTAAGAGTGGGTACATAGATACTCAACTTCATGTACATCAATCATCATTAAAATTCAAATTAAAGTGAGTGTATAAATACTAGACTTAATTTATGGTTAGTAGTGGTTAAAAATAAAATAAATATTACACTTATATTTTCAACATTCTTCCTTGACCTAAACATAGGATCTTATGCAAAATGAATTATATCACAAGACTTGCACCTCCCATTTAATGTCGAACAAGGACCACATAGAGAAGACATTACATATTATCCACTCTAAACATCATAACTCCCAAACAAATATGATTCCACACATTGGTGAAGATGGAAATTGGTAGAGTTAAAAAAAAAAGGCTTGTACAAAAAAGGATCCAAGTGAGACATAAATAAGGTCCTTATTGTCAACATATCTCTACCTAGTGATTGTAGAGAGATCCACTTAAACATGTTTAGAATCATATGTGGGTGAATAATATGTAAGGCACAATGAAGAAGATTGATGGCTCTCAATATTGCAACAAGAATGTTGAAACTCCTGAGGGTATCAACTTTAATTATCAACCTAGGGTCGGCATTGTATGTGAAACATAAACCTTCATCTTCCTACTATGAATCCCTTTGATGCAAGTGAAAGAAGGCAATGAAATAACTTCAAAAGAGAAAATATCTAGATAAGCCGCCAACCCTAAGTTGCAAAACGTAAATAGAAATAAGAAAATATAATCTATCTTTCTAGAGAGGAAATAACATTAAATGAAATATATTCTACTTTGTAGAAAATGAAAGTCCTAGGTTACTGTTTAAGGAAATAAATCACACTTTTCTTAATGTAAATTGTAGGAAAGGAAATCTAAACTAGTTTCAGAAATCAACATGCAAGAAGCAAGAAATGTAGAAGCTAAATGGAGACCTAACTAAGCCTTAGCTCAACCAAAGTGGTCGTATAGCATTCATCGGCTATTATAAGACATAAATATACATCTACCATGAATTTGGAGTGAATTTGGGTAAGGGAAGAGCTAGAAAACATAATGTTGTAGGAAGCATTGTTTTGTTATAGGAACTTCCCACAAACATGTTCAAGTTAACCTGCCAAATTCCTAAGCTAATCAAGTGAAAATTCAATGGATTAAATTTTGTTATTAATTTAAATTATTTTAGGCTTTAATCAAAGTGAAATTAACTCGAAATGAATTTATTATCATGTGCTAAAATTCAATGGAAATTTACTACTACTTTGCTACAAGAAATTTCCATCAAGTTTGTCCACCAAGTTAACATGCCAAATGCCTAATATAATCAAGTGAAAATTCTATGGGGTAAATTTTGTTATTAATATAAATATTTTCTAGGATTCAATCCAATTGGAATCAACTCGAAATTACTTTAATATGATGTGCTAAAATTCAACATAAATTTTCTATTGTTTTGCTACAAGAAACTTCCAAAAATTTCAGAATTGTAAACTAGTAAACCAATCCAAGTAAATCAATGATGAATATGAATTTGCATAGTTTTTCTAAGGATGAATCATACTTGTAACTGTATAAATGATCTTCAAAACAACTTACTTCAATCATTTAACTAATCTAACATACAACATATGAAGCATGAATATTAAGTGTAGAAATGATAAATGTAACTAAGCAAACAAATGTTGGAAAGAAGAGAAATAAAATACACAACAGGGATTTGAGGCTCATGGGATGGCCAGGTCCAAGGATACTTAGATTTTTATGAAGGAAACCAAGTCTTAGAAGCTAAAAATGAAACCAAACTTCATTATTAGAATCAAGTTTGTTGGCATTATGACACAAGCTTAGCACTATGGCAATGTATTGTCCTTGATGGCAACTCACTCGGAAAATCACTCAGATGACAATTCAAGATCACAGGCTCTTAGAATAAAGGAAAAGGATGTATACGCAAGTTCCTGTTGATCAATATGCGTATACACACAGATTCACAAACCAAAAGACGCTTATGTGTATACACGCACTTTCATGCATAGAAAATCACATTGGAAAACTTGGTTTTTGGTCCTTGGTATTCGGACCTATGGTTTTGGACCATGGCATCTTGTCCAAAGTGTTGAACCCAGGTATTTGGACCCAGGTATTGGTTCTAAGTGGTTTTGGACCATGGTATTGAGTAAGGCCTAAGACTTTAAAATAGAAAGGAGATCATTTGGCAAAGGCACTCAAGGATTGAATATCTTACGAAGAACAAGATCTAGAATACTGGTCATTGGGTTATGGTGCATAGCTAGATCTGAATCAAGGAGGAACCTGAGCACAAGGAGAAGGATAAGTTCTATTGATGTGTCAAGATCTTAAGGCTTAAAGAGAAGTATCTTCGTGTGATTTTGATCTTTTATATTTGGTGCATGACTTGATCTATAAATTTGATGATCTGTGTATAACTGATGTCTGAATAGTTGAAAAGGATAAATTATCTTTTATATATCTATACGCAGGTTCAGCATATCAAAGGTGCGTATACATGCTGGTTCGGTAATTGAAAATCGTGTATATGCAGGTTTGCCATAATAATAGCGTATACACGCAGGTTCTACATATTGAAGTAGCATATGTCTCATAAAATACATTTTAGCTACTTTTGTTTATTGTTGCAGTGTTCTGGGTTCAGGATTGGTTTCTAGTTACTGTCACTGTATTCTGGTTACAACATTCAGAGAAGTGATTGCTTGATTCAGTTTTGGTTAGTGCAAGGGAGATTTATTAATGCAGATATATTTTGATGCTATTGATGGATCCAGTCTGAAAATTTATGAAACGTGGTCCCTGGAAGAAAAGAGAAGGTTGTAGCCTTCTGTAGGTTAGCACCTACGTACTAGTACATCAACTAGTACAAGAGCTAAGGGGGTTGTAGCTCCCTTCCAAGAGAATCTGGAGAATGAGATAAGGTTGTAGCCTTCTGCAGGTAGAAGCCTGCATACTAGTATAAGACTGCACCACTACAGAAACATTGTAAAAAGAAATTTCTTATTAAAAGAAGATAGAGACACATTGCAGCAGTTGGTTTTCACCCACATTGGGTTTCCACCTTATATCTTGTGTTCTTGTGTCTGATTGTCTGCTTTGTTTTAATATACCTGGTTATTGTTTATATGGTTCTGATGCATAGATTAATGATCAACATCTGAAGAATAAATTAAATTATAAGTCTGCAGGTTATACGCTAGTTTCCTTAACTACAATTGCGTATATACACAGTTTTCACTAACTGAAGTAGCATATACAAATCTGATTGTCAAATAAAAAACAATTGACTTGCTAATACTGATTCACCCCCCTCTCAGTATTATTTCCAACAATTGGTATCAGAGTAGGTCCTTCAGAAGAAGCTTGATCGCTTGAAGGAAGATCTACCATCATGAGCAACTATGAAAAAGAGGCAACCATCCAGCCACCAATTTTTTATGGGAGCAATTTCGTCTATTGGAAGGTAAGAATCACAACATATCTTCAATCTCTTGGAACAGAAGTTTGGGATATCGTGGAAGGAGGATACACATTTCCAACAACGACCCGTACAGATACGACAGGTAAAAAGTAGTATGAAACAAATGCAAAGGTTGTCAATACTCTATTGGGGAGTCTATCACAATTAGAATTCATCAAGGTTATGCAGCTCAAAACCGCCAAAGAAATATGGGACAAGATTGTTCTAAGCTATGAAGGAGACGATCAAGTAAAATGTGCAAAACTACAATCTCTTAGAATTCATTATGAAACTATCAAAATGCACAATGATGAAAGTGTAGCTAATTATTTTCTACGTATAGATGAGATTGTTAGTCGCATGAAAAATCCGGGTGAAGAAATAAAAGAAGTCACTTTAGTTGAAAAGGTTCTAAGACCCTTGTCTTCTAAGTTTGAATCAAAAGTTTTTGCCATAGAAGAAAAGCAAAATCTTCAAATTATTACTATGTCACAGCTGCACGAAATCCTAACTGCTTTCGAAATGAGAAAAGGGGGTCCATCAGACATGAGAGAAGCCGCATTCAAAGCTTCAGGAAAAGGAGAATACAATGAGTCAGAACATACGTCATAAGGAGAGGAAGAATCAAGTTTTTTCATGAACCTTCAACAGGGCTCTGGAAGATTCAGAGGTAAGTTACCTTTCAAATGATTTTCTTGTGGAAGAGTCGGTCACTATGCAGCCAAATGTCCTCATAAAGATAAGCTTGATAAAGGTAAGGAACTGGTTAAATGGAATAGAAAACAGAGCATAAGTAAGAAGAGCTATTATACACATGAAGACAACGATGGACTTTCAAATAGTGATGAAGATGAACATGGTAATGATTATAGACTTTTGATGGCTTTTGAAGATGATGATTTCTTGGATGCTATAAATGAAGATGATCTCTATGAAGAAATTTCTAAACTTCAAATTTGTTTAGAAGAAAAGTGTATGATTATAGATACTCTGACATTCCAACTTGCTGAAAGGGAAAAACACAATGAAAAGCTAGAATGTGAAATTGTGGGACTTAGAAAAGACATTGAGAAAACAAAAGCTCTTAATCTTAGATTTTCTAAAGGATCTGAAACTTTAGATGAGATTATCAAAGTGCAGCGTTCTCCTCTAATAAAGACAGGTCTGAGATATACTGAAGAAGCATCTCAAGCACAGAATCCATCCACCTCCAAAAGTTATCTTGATGTAGCAAGGAGAAGTGAATAGGTTGACAATTGTCAGCAAAGGCATAAAGTAGATCACTAGGTAAATTGGGTTCAATCTACTTCAAGGATAAATAGAAGATATAACCAACCACAGGTAACCATTCTCAATTTGCTTCAAGAATGAATGTCAATGGAAACTACAATCATTAGGTCAATAGATTCGATAATCACAAGAATTTCTTTAATGGCCAATGTTTTGCTTACAAGACCATCATGACTAGAGAAGCACGAAATCAAGGGAATGTGGCTGGGAACATGAAAATAACCTACAATAACTTTTCTTCTCTTGAAAATGAAATAGAATGCTCTATTTGTAACAACTTTGGTCATGAAGATTCTGAATGCAGGAGTAAGTTTTGGCAACCATCTCAGAAGGAGCAAGCTTCATTGGGTCCCAAAATATGGAGAAAGAAAGAACCGCAAATAAAAAGATGTGGTATAGCCTTATATGTGGAAGGACAGGTAAATCAGTGTTACATCAATTGTGGATGCTCAAAACATATGATAGGTGATAAAGAGAAACTTCAGTCAAATAGTGCCTTAGAAAAGGAAAGGAAGGTCTCATTTGGAAATGACACCCCTGCAGCCATAAAAGGTAAAGGGTCTGTTCTCTTAAAAGAAAAGGTCAAAGCTGGGAATGTTATGTATGTTGATGGCTTAAGGCATAATCTATTGAGTGTTAGTCAAATGTGTGATCAAGGAAATGAGGTAGTATTTTGATCAAATGGATGTATTGTTCGCGATCTTGATACAGGAGAAATAGTGATCAAAGGCGTAAGAACTCCAAATAATTTATACATATTCAAGGGAGGACAACAACAATGCTATCTAAGAAAAAATAATGAACACTGGCTATGGCACATAAGATTGGGGCATCTAAGCTTCCCTCAGATAAGGAAAGCATGCAAATATCAGGCTGTTCGCGATCTTCCTGACATCAGAATTCCAGACAATACAATATGCAAATCATTTCAATTTGGTAAGCAAACCAGAACACATTTCCCTGAGAAGGAAGGATCAACCATTAAGCCACTTGAACTTGTCCATGCTGATTTATGTGGTCCATCAAGGAAAAGGTCACCTCGAGGAGAAGAATACTTTTTATTGTTCATTGACGACTTTTCCAAGATGTGTTGGATAGGACTTCTAAAGCATAAAGACGAAGCTTTCGAAAAGTTCAAAGCTTTCAAAGCCTTGGTTGAAAATGAATCAGATCACAAAATAAAGTGTCTCAGGTCTAGTCGAGGAGGGGAATTTACCTCAGATGAATTTTTCGACTTTTGTGAATAACATGGAATAAGAAGGGAATTCTCTACTGCAAGGACTCCTCAGAAAAATGGAGTGGTAGAAAGGATGAACAGAATAGTTCAACAAATGGCTCATGCTATGTTTGATGAGTCTGGAACTCCTACAACCTTCTGGGGTGAAGCTGCATTTGCTGCCATTACTATTCTCAACAAAACAAACGTCCGGGTAAATAGCACGCAAACTCCTCATGAACTTTGGTATGGTAAGACCCCTACTATAAAATACTTCAAAGTTTTTGGAAGCAAATGTTACATCAAAAGGACTGATGAAAAGCTTGGAAAGTTTGAACCTAGAGCAGATGAAGGCATTCTCCTTGGTTACTCTTCCCGAAGTAAAGGATATAAGTGTTACAATAAAAGACTTGGTAAAATTTTTGAAAGTATTGATGTGGTGATTGATGAAGCAGGAAACAATCCAAAACAGATAAAAATTGAAGACTTTGAAGATGATGAGGACTATCCTTCAACATCAAATGAGACTAATGTTGAAGAAGAAACTTATGAGGCACCAGAAGAATAGATAAGGGTAGAAGAAAAAACTCCATCCAGGTACATCCAGAAAAATCATCCAGAGACTCAAATTTTGGGATAGAAAGAGGCAGGTGTACAAACAAGAAGAACTATTACAGAAGCTTCAAGCTATCTAGCATTACTTTCCTCCATCAAACCACAAAATGTAAGTGAAGCATGCAAAGATGAATGTCGGGTCAAGGCCATGAATGAAGAACTTGAGCTTATTGAAAAGAGTAACACGTGGGAATTGGTTCCTAGACTTAATGATAAGAATGTCATTGGGACCAAATGAATATTCAAAAACAAGATGAATGAAAATGGAGATGTTACTAGAAACAAGGCCAGACTTGTTTGTAAAGGGTATGCTCAACAAGAAGGTATAGACTTTGAAGAAACTTTTGCACCAGTTGCTAGACTTGAAGCCACAAGAATGTTCCTTGCTCTTTCTAGCTTTCAGAAGTTCAAAGTATATCGAATGGATGTGAAATATACCTTTCTAAATGGAGACTTGGAAGAAGAAGTGTATATTGAGCAACCAGATGGATTTATCCTTGGAAATGATCCAAGACTTGTATGCAGACTCAAAAAGGCTCTCTATGGTCTTAAATAGGCTCTAAGGGCTTGGTATTATCGTCTGGACAAATACCTCTATCAACAAGGTTTTTCAAAAGGATCAGCAGATATCAGTCTATATATAAAAATAGACAATGATAAATTGCTAATACTTGTTGTGTATGTTCATGATACCATCTTTGGTAGCAATGAAGAAGCTATGAGTCAAAACTTTGCTTTGGTGATGCAGAAAGAATTTGAAATATCCCTGCTTGGTGAGCTCACATACTTTCTGGTTTACAAGTCCAACAGAACAAAGACGGTATCTTTCTATCACAAACCAAGTACCTCAAGTAGATCTTGAAGAAATATGGCATGGAAGAGTCAAAACCATTATGTACTCCTATGGTAATAGGATGCAGCCTCAGCGCAAATGATGAATCAGCAGCAGTACATCAACCAACCTACAGATCCATGATTGGTAGTCTTCTCTATCTAACAAGTACCCAACCAAACATCATGCATGCAGTGGGAATAGTTGGAAGATTTCAGGCAAATCCAAAGGAAGCTCATCTTCATGCAGTTAAAATAATTTTCAAATATCTTCAAGGAACTCAAAACTATGGCTTATGGTATCCTAAAGATACAGATCTCACACTTCATGCATATACAGATTCAGATTGGGCAGGAAGCGTGGATGACAGAAAAAGCACTAGTGGTGGTGCATTCTTTATGGGATCCAGATTAGTGTCTTGGTTCAGCAAGAAACAAAGTTCAATTGCTTTATCTACAGCTGAAGCAGAATATGTGGCTGTTGCATCTTGTTGCACACAATTCCTTTGGATGATACAAACATTGCAAGACATTCAAATCACTTGTACTCTACCCATCTCCATTCTATGTGATAATACAAGTGCAATCAGCATTTCAAAGAATCCTGTCATGCATTCCAAGACCAAGCACATACCTATCAAATATCATTTTCTTTGGGAACAAGTGCTTGAACAAAAAGTCAAATTGAAGTATGTTCCCTTCAAGGAACAGGTTGTTGATATATTCACCAAACCACTGCCCAAGGAGACATTTGAATACCTCAGACAGAAGCTGGGATTAGTTGATGCATCATCTTGTTGTTGACACATATATGTTTCAGAGAAAAGTGGTTGTACGCGAGTTTCATGAAGATCATCCACGTACACACGTCGGTTTCTGTGGAAACAGTCATGTATATGTTGGTTTGAAGAAAAACAATGGGCCAGTCTCAGAATGAAAAAAAGTTTGATATGAGTTTGAAAAAGACCATCTAGCACAGGTTCAGGGGGAGCATATACTTCTAATAATGCATTGTTGGCATTATCTTAGAATATCCTGGTACAACTTCATAGTTGTTTTTGATTCAGGTGCAGAGGGAGATCATGGTTGATGGTCTAGATGGTGATTGACAGATGCTTCTGATGATAGTTGTTGATATTGTCTTAGATATTTGGTCTCTATGTCATGTATTTCTTTTAGTATGAAGTTCATGTAACGACCTATTTTGTTTCCCCACTATGCCTGGGATGGATGATGTAATGTTCTTCTTTTATCATATATAAACTTTTGGTATATCCCCACTTGGTTGGGTGGATGAGTTAATTTTGGTATATCCCCACTTGGTTGGGAGATGGATGTATGTATGGGTCTTTGGTGATAGGAAGGTCATCTATGATGTATAGAGTCATGTTCTTTCTTGTAGAATATCTTTTTGTAAACCGTTCCTACAGTCAAGGGGAGCATGGACAGCACAACAGAGCAGAGATTTCAGCATTTACTCAAGGGGAGCATAACCCTTTGCCCTTGATTACAAAGGGGGAGAGTGATTTGGGTTGCCATCAAGTCCAAAGGGGGAGATTTTTGGCATTATGACACAGGCTTGGCACTATGGCACAGGTATTGTCCTTGATGGCAACTCACTCGGAAAATCACTCAGATGACAGTTTAGGACCATAGGCTCTTAGAATAAAGGAAAAGGAGGTATACACAGGTTCTTGTTGATCAAGTCGCGTATACACGCAGATTCACAGACCAAAAAATGCGTATGCGTATACACGCACTTTCATGCACAGAAAAGCGCGTACAGTTTGGAAAAATTGGTTTTTGGTCCTTGGTATTCGGACCTATGGTTTTGGACCATGGTATCTTGTCCGAAGTGTTGAACCCAAGTATTGGTTCTAAGTGGTTTTGGACCATGGTATTGAGTAAGGCCTAAGACTATAAAAGGGGAAGGAGATCATTAGGCAAAGGCACTCAAGGATTGAATATCTTATGAAGAACAAGATCTAGAATATTGGTCATTGGGTTATGGTGCATAGCTAGATCTGAATCAAGGAGGAACCTGAGCACAAGGAGAAGGATAAGTTCTATTGATGTGTCAAGATCTTAAGGCTTGAAGAGAAGTATCTTTGTGTGATTTTGATATGTTATATTTGGCGCATGACTTGATCTATAAATCTGATGATCTGGGCATAACTGATGTCTGAATAGTTGAAAAGGATAAATTATCTTTTATAGATCTGTACGCAGGTTCAGCATATCAAAGGTGCGTATACACGTTGGTTCGGTAATTGAAAATCGCGTATACGCATGTTTACAATAATATAACAGTCTATGCACACAGGTTCTACATATTGAAGTAGAGTACGTCTCATAAAAGATGTTTTAGCTACTTCTGTTTATTGCTACAGTGTTCTGGGTTCAGGATTGGTTTCTGATTATTGTTACTGTATTCTGGTTACAGCGTTCAGAGAAGTGATTGCTTGATTCAGTTTTGGTTAGTGCAAGGGAGATTGATTAATGCATATATATTTTTATGCTATTGATGGATCCAGTCTGAAAATTTATGAAACGTGGTCCCTGGAAGAAAAGAGAAGGTTGTAGCCTTTTGTAGGCCAACACCTACGTACTAGTACATCAGCTAATACAAGAGCTAAGGGGGTTGTAGCTCCCTTCCAGGAGAATCTGGAGAATGAGAGAAGGTTGTAGCCTTCTGCAAGTAGAAGCCTGCGTACTAGTATAATACTGCACCAGTATAGAAACATTGTAAAAAGAAGTTTCTTATTAAAAGAAGATAGAGACGAATTGCAGCAAGTGGTTTTCACCCACATTGGGTTTCCACCTTATATCTTGTGTTCTTGTGTGTGATTTTCTGCTCTGTTTTACTATACCTGGTTACTGTTTATATGGTTCTGATGCATAGATTAATGATCAACATCTGAAGAATAAATTAAATTATAAGTCTGCAGGTTATACGCTAGTTTCCTTAACTACAGTTGCGTATATACGCAGTTTTCACTAACTGAAGTAGTGTATACAAATCTGATTGTGAAATGAAAAATAATTGACTTGCTAATACTGATTCACCCCCCCTCTCAGTGTTATTTCTAACAAAGTCAAGTACATATTTCTTGGACATGAAAGTAGAATTGCTAAATAACAAGTTTTCTTCACAAAAACACCAAAAATTCCATGCCTCTAGAGGCTAATTTGATGAGGAAAAAGCCACCTTGAAAACAGGTACATTTTCCCTCCAAAATCCCTCAAAAAGTGGATATGATCCCCAGTTGTCAAAATCTTCATTAAATACATAGTTTTGGCTTCTCCTATAGCAGGGAACACGTCCTAGATTTTCTAAATCTGTGGATCTCTAGAATATATTCAATAATTTCATAATATACTATTCATTTATTGGTCCATATTGTAGCAGCCTGTGGAAGGGAGCAAGTCCCTAAATTATCTCATTTTGCAGATCTTTATAATTTACTCAATATATTGCAAAATAAATAATATTAGGCGCATAATAAGCAAGTCATATCTAAACCTTCCTAAGAAAAATTTGGAAAATACATTATTAATTTTAGAAGGAAAGGTTTAATGTGCCTAAGAAATTTTAAATGGGCCTTAGTTTGTATCTAACAGGGAGGCCCATCAAAGATCATGGTAGACCATAACTAGAGACTTCTTCAATGAAGGTAGGTACTATGCTTAGCTTCCCAAAGAGAATGAGTGGTCATATGCCCACAAACGTCACTATGAATATCTTTTCAAAGTTATTAAGTGATCATAGGCCCACAAACTGTTGATTTTGTAGCAACAAACAAGTATATCCACATTGGATAGGTGTCAATAATGCAAGCATCATCCAAATCCTCCTTAGGAAACGTGCTCAATTTATTGAGTAAGTTGTATCTTATGATTTTTCAAAGTAAAACTTAGGAAAATCACATTAATTAAAAGAATTAATTAATGTTGGATATTTAGTTAGGAAATTCTAAGACAAAGTTAATCATTTACTTTACTAACTTAGAATTAATCTCAGCCATTGATCTCAAGTGAATTAGAATTTAATCTGACTCATCTATCACTTTAGAGATTAGGATTAGTGATTTATCTCAATAAAAAATTTATAAAAAATAGCCTTAGGAGAAAAGAAAGACACAAATTTGAGAAGAGTATTTTCTTAGTGAGAGATATCAGCTAAAGGGGAACAAGGACTTTCATCTAGATTTCAAGTGCTAGAAGAAAATATCAAGAGTATTTCTGCAACAAGTCACTCCAATGCAAGGCGTATAGTTGATTTTGGAAGAAGGAGGTTAATTTGGAGGAGTTTTGGCCTCACGCATGCTATAAATTCTATCACACAATGCACTTGGCCTCTCACGCTTGCGCATGAGTTGAAATTCAGTGCACACAAGGGGGAATATAGGTTCAAAGAGTAGGGTTTCTAGTTGAGGGTTCGATCTAATATTATTCTAAGGGTCATATAGGCCATATAGGTGTCAAGTAATTTAATTGTATTCAAATTGTTATATTTAATTATCAACCAAGGATCATAACCTTATGAAGGATAGGCACAATACATGTAGGAATTATAACTAATTTCTAATCTAAGTAAGAAAATCTACTGCAGAGGTCAAGCAAGTCAATGACTTATGAATTTATTTAAGGTCTCAAACTACATATCTAATTTGAGCACAAAATGATAATACTATAATTGTGTCAAGCAACTATTTTAAAATCATGAGGGATTATCTTGATCTCTAGATTTCAACTAGAATTAACAAAAAAGAATTGAATTTCAATAGTAATTAAAACTCACATTATAATTAAATAAACAAAACTATAAATGAACGGAGTAAACTACAATTTTAATTGCATAAATGAAGTATAAATAAAGACTAAGCATAAAAAAAAAATTAAAATCAATATACCTAAGTAGTGGGCTCTTGCTATCATATACCTTTTTCCTAGAACTTTTTCATAATTATGTGCTAATAACACATGTTAGATATGGAACAATTGCATCAAAATGCAGCTTGCTTAATATTCAAAGGAACGGGTTACAAAATGTCTAGAATTATTTTAGTTTTATCCAATACTCTCTACCCATTACATTGAGCTTTTTCAGCTAAATTTTAACAAAATAATTCATAATTGTATTCATATAAACCAATATTTTATGGTGTACATATGTAAAGTGAAATTATACAATTAAAACAAAGGATTTGTGATCCTTAGATAGAGTAACTTGGATCATTAATGTAGATTTCATGTTGTTGATGTAGGAAAAATATTTTGGACTTGAATTTGAAGGTGATCCTTCTTTCAACACATATGTGTTGATCTGGTTTGGCCATATCAACCACAAGAGTGTGCATGCAGACTCAAAGCCTTGACCACCACTTTGACTAAGTATAACACATATGATGTTGATTTGTTTGTTTTATCTCACAAACACAAGAGCTTCTCCAACATTCCAACTTCCTTTCCTAAGGGGTTCTTTATTCATTGGCTGACTAGAAATATCCAAATCATCGATCGCTACTTCTTATGCTATAGAATCATGGTTCTTACAGAAATAGATTTTTCTGTAACGACCTATTGGAGGCAATTTTAACATAATTATTAATTTTTGAAGATGAAGTATGCACAAAAATTAGCATTTTAATTTATAACTATCTCTAACATATGATTTTGTTTTATTGGCTTATTAGGAAAACTATAAGATGGTTCGATGGAAAAAGTATGGCAAGATTATGATATGACCAGAAAAAAAATTGGGAAATATCGGTAACAAAAACTAATGAAATTTGGAACTCAACATTTACCCTACTCTAAATGTGTTACATGTCCCCTATGTAATGGATCCTTCTTCAACATTTCTTGTTCCTTTACAAAATTGTGGTTTTATCCTTTTGTTATTCCTCCCTCTCAATTATGTTTTTGACATCAAGCATAACCCTTAATCCTAAGATATTAGCTTGCTTATCCTTCATTTGGATGAGTTTAATATTAAGCCTCCTATTTCTCATCTTAGTATCTTGGTTTTTTAGATACCATCTCTTTTCTTTATTTACCAAGATTCACATTTATTTCTTTAGTTGTTATTTTTTTTCTTATAACTTCTTCGCAGTGGCTTTCAAATTTTCATTTCATCCTTAATATAATTATCTAGAACTTCCAATTATTGTATTACTTTCTTTAATCTTTTTACTTTGCTTTCCCTCAGCTTTGGATTGGTTGAAAATGAAAATTCCTCTTCTTTTGACAGTTCTTCTGGTGGATTTTCAACTATAAAATCCTTAACACGCATATCAAGTTAGTCTTCAACAAGCAAATCAGGAAAATCTTCAACAAGCTCAGGTACAAAAACATCCTTAAATTCTAAAAATGTAGAATTCACTAGTTATGCAGCTTGCTTTTCTCCATCCCTAGGCACTTTATAAGACTACATTTGGTGATATTTTTTAATCAAAATTATTTTTAAAGCATTTTACTAGACTTTTAAGAAATACATCATCAACACTTTGCTCTTCCCCAGACTCTTCCACTTTAATAACTAGTTTTTCACAAATTTTCTCCTTGTTCTTCTATTCGTTTTGTCTTTTGGTCATGCTACTTATAGTTCTACTCACCGAGGTTTCTACCCCAGAAAAATCACCTATTTCTTCAACTATTTTGGTTTCTTTCTAAGAATACTTAATTCTTGAGACCCTAGGTATTTTTAATCCCTTAAGTGAACTAGCTTGTTTTTGGCCTACAAGCTAATCTTTTCTCATTTATGTTTCTCTCCTCTGGTTTTAGTTTTGATTTTATGTTTTCCCTTTGAGTTGTCTTCTTGAGTAAGATAACGTTTCCCTCTAGTTCCCCTATTTCTAATGGCAATTAAACAAACCCATTTCTAAACATAAATTTCTCTCAATCATCTCCTTTGTTTTGTAACTCTTGTACCATCAGAATTTTTACTAACCCATAATGGTCTAAACTACATTCAAGATGGCTAGGGTTTTTTCTATATATCTTTCGACCTCTTCTTTAAATTACTAACTAAATAAAAGGGAAGGTTAATTTTCTTTGTCTCTTCCATATGCATAAGCAATTGGATGTGGTAGAAGAAAACTAAAACATATCGACACCCACAGGCTACAAATTTTTAGATAACATACAACACATTGCACCATTTCTTCTTCAAGAAACTCTTCAGAATACCCTTCATGTGATTTGTTGTCTCCTATGAGTGTCTAAGTAGATGCTCCCAACCATACTCCTTCATTTTTAAGTTTCTAAATTGTTTCTCTCCCTCCATTAGCAACTCAGTAACTTCAAATATGAATACTTTTTCAACCTTGAGCTATAAGTCACCTACCTAAGCTTGAACACCATTAAATGTTTTAGAAAATTATCGAGTCACTACCTAATTACCATAAGTGAATTTATGTATCAATGACAGCCAGTCAACTCTATATAACCTTTTCTTCCACTTCACATATGCCTACAAAATATTGGCCCCTTTTTCTTCACTATGGACTACAAAACTCATGGCTTAAAGAAAAAACTTGAGTGTATAACAGTTGATGGAACCAAAATGGAGAGGAAAATTGATTTTATAAAATTCCATTGTGTGTGAAAATCATTGAAGGTCGTCATTGATGATGAATCATGGAATAGTAACTATATTAAGATCGTGGGAGTATCGACCATCATTATTCAACATGATTTTGAATTCATTTGTTTTATTGCCAATATATGTGGTTGGTTTGTGGATTAAATTTTGGTCATGATTATGTGAGCAGTCAAATCCAAATGGAATGATAAATTAAAGTAAACATTATACTCATATTGGTATATGAAGGTGGTTGTAATATGAAGGACGATATAAGGAACAATCAGACTATATGTACATAGGAATTCAAAATTTTACTTTTTAATTTATGAAAACTTCAAATTTTAAAACAATAACTTGAGTTAAAATTCGTTACCTCATTTTTACCTTAAAAATGTAACTTTTGTTAATTGAGAAGATTGGCTGATAAATGATGATTTTGTTGATGATAGGTTGCTTTTCTATTTTGTTAAGATTGATACTTTGGTTGTATTATAATGAAAAACCTTTCTTGCAATTTATCCTAAAAAGATTTCCTGACAAGAAATGCATGAAATTCTTTTCTAAAAAAAATATACAGAATCTTGAATTATAATGAAAAACCTTTCTTGCAATTTATCCTGAAAAGATTTCCTGACAAGAAATGCATGAAATTCTTTTCTAAAAAAAATCTACAAAATCTCGAATTTTGGTAGTTATAAAAAAATGATATTTTTCAATATTTCCAGTTTTGGTAGACCCTAAAACAATGTTGGATACTCTACTCTCTGGAACTTGAGTGTTGAAGATGATTTTATGGACCAATATCTTCCTAAAATAATGAGTAGATTATTTTTTATCTAATCCTTCTTATTTTATTGAAATTTCTAAAATTGGATATTAAAGAGAAAACCATGATCTTTGGAATCCTTAAAGAGAGTAGGCCAATAATATCCAAAGAGTAAAACTTTGCATGTTATTCTTTTGTCTAGAAAATGTCCACCACAAGGTTCATCATGGAAATCTTTCAAGATATCATACATTGCATATTATCATACACATAATTGATAATTAGATATGGTCTAGTATGAAAATATCCCCTTCAACCAAAGCAGACAAGGCACTAGACCCTATGATATTTTTCTTTTCTCTAGGTGATAAATGTTGTGGTAATTTTTGTATGGCCAAGTAATTAGTAATGTCTACATATCAGGGACTTTTAGTGTAACTTGAAAACAAATACCCATAAGGAAAATTATCATTTGTAGGAATTAATTTACCTTCATTATGAACTCTAGAGAGAAAATTTTCTTCTATGTTTTCTCTTATGGGTTTATCTAATATAGTGATATTAAAATCGTGCAACAAGAGAAGCCACCTAGTAATTTTACCATTAGTTACTAGTTTATTTATCAAATATCAAATGGAAGAATGATCAATTTGGATAAAGGTTTCATAAATAGTAATAGGATGCCTAAATGTCTTTATAGCATGTACAAGGAATGCCTAAATGTATTTAATGCATGTACAAGGAATGTACAAGGAATTCATTTTCTATCATTGTATAATTCAATTCAACTGGTGTTAAATTTTTACTTACATAATAAATAGCATAAGAAATTTGATAATTTTTTTGTCCCAAGATTGCTCCCAAAGAAATGTTTGAAGGATCAGTAGAAATATGAAATGGAAGAGAACAATTTGGTCCCCTTAAAACAAGTGCTCTAGAGAGTTTCCATTTTAATGTATCAAAAGAAATTTGGAAAGGAACGTTCTAGAAAGATTCACTAATAAGTAATTTAAATAATGGTGAACCTAATTTCATAAATTTTTCAATAAATCTTAGGTAATATCTTCTCTTGCCTAGAATACTTCTAACATCCTTATCCATTTTGGGTACTGGAAGTTTAGTAATAACTTATATCTTTGTTGGATCAACTCTAATCCTTGCACATGAGACACGGTGACCCAAAACAACTCCTTCAATTAACAACATATGAAACTTCTCATGACTCAAAGAAAGATTAAGTTCTTGACATCTACAATGAGCTTTTTTCAATATGTTCAAAGCTTGTTCAAGTGTATTACCATAAACTATAAAATTGTCCATATATACCTCCACACAATTATGAATCAAGTTAGAGAATCTACCTAAAATGACATGTTGAAAGCTAGCATGAGAATTACTCAATTTAAAGGGTAACACTCTATAAGCATAAATTTCATATGGGCATATTAATGTTGTCTTGTCTTTATCTTATAGCACAATTTGAATTTGGTTATAACCGCTAAAACCATAAAAATAAAAAGTAAAGTTAAAAAAAAGTAAACATGAATAAAATAAGCAAGAATTAAATTAAGAAAATTGTTAAGGAAAACTTAAGACCAAGATAGAAGTTGGCATCATGACACATGAATTGTGTACATTAGGATACCTTTTCCATTTTTGGAACAATTTGTTCTATTTAATGGATGAAAAGGGAGATAAGCGTTCATTATTTCCTAAGGAGAATGTTGGGAGATAAAGGATTCATTGGTTGTAGTAGTTGATTGAGGGCTCGAGGGTGACCAATTGTAGAAAGAATCATTGCAGTTGAGCCTACAATTAGGTGGAGATTCATTGCCAAAACAATGTTGCATTTAGTGAGATCTAGCAAGCGCAACAACTCCAAAATATCCAGTAAGATATATCTTCGATTTACAAATATGTCTTCTCATCTCATGTTTTCGTCAATTATTTGTTAATCAGTTGAATACTTTTGTGTTTATTATTAATAGCATAGGTTGATGTAAATAGTTTTTATGTCTTGATTCCAAGTTAGTACACACCATTTACCATTTTTTAGGGACAATCATTAGTGACGATACCCGCAGAATATCTGAAATTGGGTATATGAAATTCACATTTCATATTTTTTATGTTTCCTCCTTAACAGTCTATTTTAGAACTAGATACACCCTTTGGTTAGATTTTAAACTTCTATGATTTTCTTTTTAAGAGATATAGTTCGGATTTTCCACTGTAGTATGCGAATTTTGTTAAAGTTTTGAATCCCAAGGGGATCCATCATCAGGACAGTAAATAAATGATAAAAGAGCCAAAGCAGGGGATGAATAAATAGATAATAAATGAAAAAAAATCAAACCTAAAAAGTCAGCTACAATAATAAAACCTAAACTAAACCTAAATTAATATTATTAAAATAGTTAATAAACAATAGATGAAATAATAGTTATAAATAATCAATTAATTAATTATTATTATATAATTATTAATAATAATTATTATTTATTTATAATAATTACTGATAATAATTAATTATTTATAATAATTTAATATTATTAGAACAATAATTATTGTTTATTTATAATAATTACTAATGATGATGATAATGATGATTGACGCCCAGTAAGACCAATGTGGTCTATTGGACCTCAAGAAAAGAGAGTCTAACTGTCATTCTTCATAATCTTTTTTATGTGATCAAAGAGAAGGGAAAGAAGTGTTCCAAGATCGCTATAGTTGGGTTGGCTTAATAAGTCAAGAAGATTGGAGGTGTCATTAATCATAGGGAATTAAGAGAGGATGTGGGCAAGAGCCGAATAGTGTAAAAGGAAGTGTTTTTCATCTTCCACCTTCTTAGTATCACAAATATGACAAATTCTATCATCCCATGGAGTCTTGGGAGTAGACCACCGCCCGATATCACTCTGAAGCTCATGATATTTAGTTCTAATCCTAGTGATGTTCATTTTCTTCTTAGTGCTAGTCAACATAGAGAGATAATTCTGGTTATCGAGGGCGGGGTTTATCACCTCCTTATAGTACCTTAGATTCTTTTTACCCTCCAACTCCTTAGCATCCCACATCTTGTCCTTAAAAATCGAGGTAATAGCATCTTTGATATTGTCCTTGCATCCCATGATGATCTCCTCATTAATCCACCAAAGGTTGAGCCAAGACTGAGCATCCTGATGCCACGATTCTTAAGGTGTAGGTGGCGGTTTTGACTAAAATTAGAAGAAATTTTTGGGAGCCTCTTGGATTCCATATGGTGAAGCTTCTTCTTATACATTAGATATCTAAACATGGCCTCACTTTCAATGGGGGACATGCCAGATTCGATCAATAGGATAGGATAGGGAGTATTTCCCTTGATCTTGAGGTTATAGGTTATGAATTTCTTCTGGATCATCTCAATATTTCTCCATGACTCCCTAGATATACTACACCCCCAAACTTCACATTCGTATAAGATAACAAGGGTGATGAGAGTTTACAAGAGGAACCTTTTTTTACTCCAAATGTAAAGATCGACTGACTTACAATTGTTTTCAAGCTCATAATAAGCTTTCCAACCTCCAATAATTTTTATCTCGATGCTATAATTCTAGTTGAGATGATAAGGAAAATCAATACCAAAATATTTATAAGAATAAACCAGCTCAAAACAATGGCTATCATAGACGAAACTACCATGGGTGATCTTTTTGGATTTAATGATCATGACTTTAGTCTTGTCGATATTAACTGTCATACCCATCTTGGAGCAGTAGACATGAAGAGTCTTAAGTTTCTTGACTAGGTCATCATGTCAGCATAAAGGAGAATAGTAATGATAATACCAGCGAGCTCGGCGCCTTTACAACCCACAGTTTCCAAACACTCCTCTAGTTTATCAATGTAAATACCAAAAAGGGTATGGGAAAGGGGGCAGCCTTGCCTAACCCCGATATTACATTTAATATCTTTAGAGCACCCTTCGTTGGTCTTAAGCTTAGCAATGACAGTCTCATAGAGGCGGATCAAAGCAATCCTAATTTCAAGAGGAACCATGATCTCTTCAAGCCTCTCCCAGAGCTTATCTGGGGGGACAGTGTCGAAAGATTTTCTAAAGTCCACAAAACAATAGAAGAGGTTGGTTTTACTATTGCAACATTCCTCTACAATGATCCTAAGGGTGACAAGGTGGTTGATGGTCAAGTGATGCCTCCTAAAACCAACTTTCCCTTTCTCTTTTACCTTGGTTCTCAAGCCAAAGGCTAAGCCTTTTTTTCTAGAATAAGCCCATAAAGCTTGGCTAGCATGTGGCTAATCATAATGGTCATGTAATTAGAGGGAATGTTTTTTCCCCCATTTTTGAAGATAGGAATAATAAGGCTTTGTGTCCAAAGCTTAGGGAAGCCATGCTTTACAGCCAAATTGAGAAGCTTGTGGAGATGAGGAATGAGGATAGCTTTTCCCATTTTAAAGATCTCAACTTAGTAACCTTCAATATCTTTGGGTTTCCCATTAGCGAGCTTATTAATTCCAGAGTCAACATCTTCTAGAGAAAAAATATCATCCTTAAGAGGCTTGTTTAAGATGGTGTCCGAAGAGCCATACAACTTCTTAAGATAGTTATCCCAATTTTCTAGGGGGATAGAATGATTATCTTTAGTTTTACAAATAAGCATATTTTTCCAAAACTTTTTGGGTGCAACTTTAGAAAAGTGGAGAAGATGCTCTTTTCTCTTATTAATATAGGACCTATTCTTCCTCTTAATGAGGGATTTGTATATACTTATATTGTTGGGCATGGAATCCCCCCACAACATGTTTTGGGGCTCAAAGCCCAAGTTTTGAGTAATATTATTGTAAAGATTCCGCGAATTGTGGGCGCGGAGCACGAATTGTATGTTAGAGTCATAGGCTTGTCTGCCCTAAGTTTCGAATGTATTGTTGGCCTAACCATGGTCTGCGGACCATGGGATTATATAAATAGAGTGAGGCTCTAATTTGTAAAGCAGTTAGTTAATGAAGGAATCGATGGAATATGATAGATAGAATAAGATAGCGAGCACAGAGAAAGAGTCTAAGTATCTTGGGTCATAGTAGTAGGAAGAGGCTCTGCAGCTGAGTGCACAGAGGCCTAGTAGAGTCCGCAGCTGAGTGCGCAGACCCCTGCAGCTGAGTGCACAAGGTGGAATCGAGTCTGTAACCAAGGAATAAGAATAATAAAGAGAAGTTTTATCTGAATTCCATGTATCTGTTCTTGTGTTATTACCTGTTTGATATCATTTATATTGTTTAGTTACTATGCGCATTTGTATGAATGGTGAATATTGTTAAGTATAACGGAAAGCATACAGATAAGCTAAGTTAATCAACTAATATTGGGTTACTAGTAGGGATTTCGATAATAACTATGTTCAGCCCCTGGGTAGGGCTGTGCGAAGGCAGCATCACAGGCTACGAGGTATTGATAAGTGCACGTAGTGACGTGTGCGCAGGGTCAAACCACAGACCATTGGGACCCATCAGACATCCCCAGGGTGAGGAAACCTGGTTCTAACACCCTCCCATACTACTTCGGGTGAGACCTCAGTTCGCGCTCCACGGACTGTTGCCGAAAGGGCCAGTAGTATCAGGATTTGTTTTGCTAAATCATCTTCGAACTTGGGTCAGGCCCCAACAAGCTAACAAATGGTTTCATTTCCCAGACTGGGATCTCCATAAGGGATGTCTGATGTCATGTCATTGGAATCCAAAGAAGAAAGAAATTGAAGGGTGGTTAGATAGAAAGATTCACGAGTTCGCGGTGCAGGAAAACAGGAATCCGTGAGTATCAAAGCAACAGTGGTAGGAGCGTTACTTATATATGGAAATCCATGAATTTTCTTCGCATCCTTTCCCCCTGAGTTGTATGAGTGGATCGCAAAGCTAGCAGACGGTTAGGGAAGGTGTAGGCTCGACAAAACAATTGTGTAGACTCTGGAACTAGTGTGCAGACTAGAAGCATCAAAAGATAAGATCGCGCGCGTTGTATACCATTGGCTCAATCGAATTATAGGGGGGTTTATCACTAAGTTCATGGTAGACATGACAGTCAGCTACAGCGAGGCGGAACGACGCTTCCTCAAAGGACCACGAGGTAAGTACATTAAATCTTTGAACACTTGGATTAAGATGTTATTGTGTGAAAAGTAGGTTATGCGAATAAATTGATGTTTCGGGCTACGCGAAGTAGGAGGATCTATAAAAACGAAGGTAGCGCAGAGATAGAGAATAGCCCCTTGATTTAACCTCGACGGGAAAGTGAGGAAGAGCTCGCGAAATTTTCTCTGAGGAGAATGGTAAGTTTGATAAGGTAGTGAATTCCACGCCTACCACCCCCACCTACGCCACCACCGGTTTCACCATCTTCATCTCCATCTCTGCCCACACCACCTTCGCCACCACCACAGTTCAATATGGTGAGCATGATAAAATTTCTGGTATTCAGGGGAGTAGGGAACAAATATCCAGACCAATTTTGGTTCATGGTAAGGGCCGTATGGGAAGCACAAGGAGTTGTGGATGACAATATAAAGAAGGCAACGTTGGTGAGCGCATTGCAAGAACGCACACTGACATGGTAAATTAAGCATTCTAATGACCATCCGAACGTGGGGATCGCAAATATTCAGGTCGTGTTGAACATGGAATTTAGCAGGCCAAAGTCGGAGACACAATCGAATATCGGGTTTAAGGAGATCACGATGCTTCTAGGAGAGACCCCACGGGATTTGGATCAGAGACTGAAGAGTATTATTCGCGAATCCAACATGACCTTGACAGATGGCAGCACCACACATGGTTTTTAGCATCCCCAACACCACATCTAAGAACGGCGTTGTCGTAGTAGAAGTTATCCACCCAGGCCGAAGCTTTGGAAATTGCAATGAGAGTGCACGAGACCCCAATACAAGACCCTGGCATGGGAGTCCAAAAAATCCACGCACATTTACAAAATTTGTGTCTGGAAATGCAGAGTTTGAAACAGGACATGACAACTCAGCCAGAGGCGTGCGAGGAGGTATGGTGCATAAAATGAAAAGGCCAGGGGCATGACAAGGACCATTGTCCAATATTCGTGAATTACTTGGCAAGAGGAGGGACAATGCCATTAAGACCAGAGGCACAAGTGGGATCGAGTAGGGTGCCTGCATTATGGTGCGCGATTTGTCATATAGGAGGAAAACACGCTACAGATAATTGTCATTTATTGCAAAAGTATGCATAGATGTCCCAACAATTGTTCTGTAATTTCTACAGGTCGGTAGCCCATGATAAGCGCACATGCAGAAGTTATGAGCTAATGATGGATCAGACTCCTGCCTACAGGGTGCAGTCCAAAAAACAAGCCCTCGACCCAAATACGGGAATGGCACGCGTTGGATTTTAGGGGAGAGGACGAGGTCGAGGTGGAATGGGACCAGGAAGGGGTCGCAGACAACTAATTTGTTACAATTGTGGAGGGCCAAGGCACTATGCCCACGATTGTACAAATCCAACGAGAACATCATGTTTATACTATACTCATTTTGATCATGAAGTAGAGGACTTCCCTACATTGATAGCGAGGTTGTGAGATAAAGGGGTACTCCAGCCTCCCCCGACTCATAATTTACAAATGATGAGGTCTGAGTTGCGCGAAGAGGACCCGAATGTAAACATAGTGCTCAGAAGCGGTATCATGACAGGAGATGACAAAGGTAAGCAACCTAAAGAAAGTGCATGGGTTCACAAGGCTCCTACAAAGGAACCTAAATTTGATTTGGAGCACGCGAAGGAGACATTAATGGAAGCTAAGGAGAGCTTCACGAAGGCCACCACTTTAGGTAGTACGGATCAATTAGAACCAGGGATGGATCCTTCAATGCTCACTACCTTTCTGGAGACATGCATGAAACTGTTACGTGATAGCAAGGCTGTAAAAGGACTACAGGAACTTATCACTAGGTGCATGGGGTCAGGAGAACCGCACGTAGTTTGAAAACTTGGAAAGCATGCATTGCGAACAAGAAGGGAAATGAGATTGACTGCGCAAATCAGAGAGTATGAAATGGATCAAGTAATTTTGGATCTCGGATCATACGCGAATGTACTGCCAAAACAAACATGGGAATGCATGGGCAGACCCACGCTACAATGGTATCCTATTCAATTACGAATGGCAAACCAACAAAAGATCTTACCCATGGGAAGATTGGAAGGAGTAATGGTAGATATTGAAGGTACGAGCATGCTGGAGGATTTCGAAATGATAGATATTTTCGACGACAACAATCTCTATCCCACGCTACTAGGAATAGATTGGGCCATTGATATGAACTAAGTGATAAATCTAAAGAAGCGCAAAATGATTTTTGAGAAATTCTCACTATGCATGGTGGTGCCTTTAGACCGTGCAGAAGGAGCACGCTACACTGAGCTGGTGCACGACGATGAGAGCAATGACGAGCTAGACTATATCTACAAGATAACCACTCGGGAATAGGATTGGGTGAATCCTACAGTGGATGGCCGGATTTCATGGGAGCGTGAAAGCTCCTACACGTCAGATTCGAATGAGGAAATAGAACGATGGCAGAACCAATTACAGGAGGTAACCACGCACAATTGCAACATGATGGTAAGATCACTGCGTTGTGTGACAACATAATTAAGAGATTTGCCTATGTATAATGGGTTGACGGCAGTGGATGAATTCCTAAACAAATTTGAAAGCGGAGTGCCAGAACAGTAGTAGTTCGATGCTCTGAAATGGGCATTGCATGTGACGCCTGGAAGGTGGTGGGGTACGCATCAGAGAAGTATTGAGAGCTGGCATGAATGCAAAAGGGGGATGCTTATATGATTTGGAAAACCTCAACTATGGATGAGAGCTAGTTATGAGGAGCGAAACAACTTGTGCACCCACCTTTCCAGACGGGTACAGGCATATAGTACGCAGCCCGCTCAAACGCACACCATGATCACGATAAGAAACAGGAACAACAAGAAGAAGCAGGCAAGACAAGTGCACGAACAACGAAGCATGATAAAACCTAATGCGCCAAAAATCATACACGGGGGAGCCTTTGATAAGGTGTGTGAAGTGTTGAACCAGATCCACCATGTGAGACGCACTGACTGGGACCTACACGTACCAGCGGTTGTATGGGCTTATAGGACCATGTGCAAAACTCTGACTACGCAAGCACTTCCGAATTTGAAGTATGAGGCAGGGGCTGTAGTCCCTGTGGAGCATGCGAAGACAAGTCCATGCAATAACAGCACCCGTAGATACGATAGTCCGCACACACTAGAATGAAATTACCCGTATAGAAATTACTCGCATACAAATTCTAAAACACATAAAATAAACAATGCGAGAGTATAACACTTAAAACACATATTCACAGAGATTTTCCCCTGGATCCCAAAACCAGGACTACCAGCTTGATTTTTCATTATGTTCCTTTCAATGTTATAATACATATTTATACATGTCGAAGCATCCAATACCATGGACCAAAAACCATCGCGTCCAATACCATGGACCGAAAACCATCACGTCCAAAAAACATGTGTGAAAATCATGCACAAAACCATATGTGGGTCCGCCCAACCTAACTACATGGAAAGAATATAACACAACCGAACAATCTCCCACTTGTTGTTTTCTTTCCACAGGGGGCCACAAGAGAGCTTAGTCATTTTTCCAGCCCTGAAATGCCCATTGTCTCTCTACACCAAGAGAACTTCTCAGAGCTCATAGATTTTGTCAATGCATCTGCAGTATTCTTCAAAGTGTCCACCTTTACCAGCAACACCTTTTTGTCTTCTATCATATCCCTCACAAAATGATACTGAACATCAATGTGCTTTGTCTTTGAATGATATGCAGGGTTCTTTGCCAAGAAAATTGCACTTTGGCTGTCACAGTCTATCCTTATAGCTTCCTGTACTAACCCCATACTTGAACACAATCTCTGCAACCAAACTACTTCCTTGCTTGCATGAGTGGCTGCCATGTATTCTGCCTCTGTAGTTGACAGTGCCACTACATATTGTTTCTTACTCATCCAACTGACTGCACCTCAAAATAGGTTAAACATATACCCACTTGTAGATCTTCTCTAATCCAAATCTCCAGCCCAGTCTGCATCAACAAAGCCATGAATATGCAACACTCTGTCCAATCCTGGTCTTCCTTGGTAGCACAAACCATAATCACTAGTGCCACGCAAATACCTGAAAACCCGCTTCACTGATGTCCAGTGCTCCTTCCCTGGTTTTGACATAAACCTTCTCAATACTCCCACTACATGTGCAATGTCTGGTCTAGTTTAGACCACTGTATACATTAGGCTACCAACTGCACTTGCATATGGAACATGGGACATGTCCTCTTCATCTTCTTGTGTCTTGGGACACTGTTCAACAGATAACCTCACACCTACAGGAATAGGAATCTTCACCAGTTTACTATCCTGCATATTAAACCTCTGCAATATTGTCTTGACATACTTTCTCTGGTTTAACCAGAGCTTCCTCTTTCCCCGATCTCTTTTAATTTCCATGCCCAAAATATAGTTTGCAGCACCAAGATATTTCATGTCGAATTTGGAGGACAATTAGGTCTTCAAATCCTGGATAACTTCTTTGTCATTTCCAACCAACAACATATCATCCACATACAAGACCAGATAAATAACACGGTCACCAATTAATTTAAAATACACACAGTGATCTGCTTTGCTTCTGGTGAAGCCAAGTCCCCATATAAATGTATCAAATTTCTGATACCACATCCTTGGGGACTGTTTTAACCCATATAGAGACTTATTTAACTTACATACCAGTTCTTTCTTACCCTTCACCGCAAAGCCTTCAGGTTGCTTCATGTAGATCCCCTATTCCAGATCCCCATGAAGAAATGTGGTCTTCACATCCATCTTTTCTACCTCAAAATCAAAAGCAGCAGCAACAGATAAAAGTAATCTAATAGAAGTTACCTTGGCAATAAGAGAAAAAATATCACCAAAATCAATTCCCGGCACCTGGGAATAACCTTTTGCTACCAACCGAGCTTTGTATTTCTCCACCTTTCCTTCTGCATTTGTCTTATTTTTGAACACCCATTTGTTGCCAATGGGTTTCCTTCCAAACGGTAACTCCACCAGATCCCAAGCCTCATTTTTGTGCAAAGATGCCATTTCATCAACCATGGCCTTTTTCCAGAGTTTTCCATCCTCTGAATCCATTGCTTCCTTCACAGTTCTAGGATCATCATCAGTAACAGACAAAGTAAAATTTTAACAGAAAGTAGATGGACTATACCTTTCTGGCTGCCTTCTTTCTCGAACTGATCTTCTCACAGCCGGAGTTTGTGGCTCTTCATCTTCTAATTCCTCCTCTGTTGTAGAGTCTGATTCTTCCTCCTTTAGCTCAAACTCTATCTTCTCAGGTTCCTTTGGTTGGAATTCATGTTTAATAACATATTTCACCTCTTTGAACACCACATCTTGGCTATACACAACCTTCATTGTTACTGGGTTCCAAAGCTTATAACCCTTTAAACCATCCTTATACCCAATAAAGATGCACTTTTCAGATTTACTATCCAACTTGGTTCGTTTCTCCTTTGGAACATGTGCATATGCATCACATCCAAATACCCTTAGCTGTGAAAGAGAGGGTTTCTTACCAGTCCATAGCTCTTGTGGAGTCTTATCCTCCAACGCTAATGAAGGTGACCTGTTGACCAGGTAACATGCAGTATCCACTGCCTCTGCCTAGAATGCCTGTCTTAACCTGGCACCACTGAGCATGCTTCTTGCCCTTTCCATCAACGTCTTGTTCATTCTTTCTGCAACTCCGTTTTGCTCAGGTGTATATGGAATAGGATTTTGTCGTGCTATACCACACTTCTTGTAGAATTCTTCAAATCCCTTACTGCAAAACTCTCCACCATTATCTATCCTCAGCACCTTTATCTCCTTCTCTGTCTGGTTTTCCACTAGAGCCTTAAATTCTTTAAATTTGTCAAAGACTTCAGATTTCTTTTTAAGGAAATATATCCATGTATTCCTTGAGAAGTCATCTATAAATGATACATAGTACACATAATTACCCAGTGATGGAACCTTCACAGGTCCAAACACATCACTGTGCACAAGCTCTAATATATGTTTCGCCCTCTTACCACCAGTGGGGAAACTCACCCGATTCTGCTTCTCGTATACACAATTTTCATAGAAATCAAAATCCAAAGAGTTATTACTCATACCTTCTACCATACCTTTACCATGAAGTATTCAAAGGCCCTTCTCTCCAATATGTCCAAGCCTCTGATGCCACAGCATGGTCTTTTCTCCAGAGACCACTAGGTTTTCTACTCCACTTTCAGGAACCACGGAACTGTTGAACCCATCAACAACAGTGCTACCTTGTAGCTTGTACAGAGTTCCAATCCAAACTCCCCGCATCAATACCAATGTTCCTCGAACCATCTTGCAGGTATCCTTCTCAAACACTATTTTTACACCTGCATCATCCAGCTTACTAACAGAAATCAGATTTCTGGCTAATGCAGGAATATGCAGAACACCCGGAAGTGTTCTAACCCTTCCACCTTGCAGCTTCAACTTTACTTTTCCACGACCAATGATTATAGCCTTCCTATCATCCCCTAAGAAGACATCACCACCATCATATTTCTCATACTCACATAACCACTCTCTATGGGGAGTGAAGTGAAAGGATGCACCTAAGTCAATCAACGATGCCTCATGATCTACATGTGTACTTGAAGAAGCCAAGTACACATCCCCACCTTCATCTGAGGTGGTTTTCGCCTCTGTAGAAGAAGCCTCATCAGATCCCTTTCCTTTTTCATGAGCTTTAGATTTACAGTCCATTTTGAAGTGGCCTTCCTTTCCACATTTCCAGCACACCACCTTTACAGGTTTTCCTAGAGATTTAGATCTCCCTCTAGATTTAGATCTCCCACTCAATGACTTATTTTTGTTTTAGTTCTGGGATAGTCCTCATACAGACAACGCATGACCATTTTGGCTCTCCATATTTTTCCATCTCATCTCCTCCGTCAGCAAGGCTGAGACTATTTCATCAAACTGCAAGGCAATTGCATTGCTACCTATTGCAATAACCAGACTATCCCATGAATATGGTAGAGAACACAACAAACTGATGCACTTATCTTCATCTGAAATTTTAATATCAACAGATGCTAACTGACTTACCACAGTATTAAATGCGTTCAGATGCTCTGTCACCGAGTCTCCATCTTTCATCCTCAGGTTATACAACTTTTTCCGCAGGAACAGTTTATTCACCAGAGAATTAGATTGGTACAAAGTCCCTAACTTGTCCCACAAAGCCTTTGTTGTAGCTTCCCTTGATACATTCAGCAATACTCAATCTTAGACACACAATCGTATTGTGCTATTTTCCTTCCGATCCAACTTCTTCCATTCTTCATCAAACACTCCCGTTGGTTTAGTACCCGGATCTACCACAATCCACTGATCTTTACCCACCAACAAATCCTCCATCTTGAGTTTCCACAACTCAAAACCTTGACCATTAAATTTATCGATCTCTATCTTTCCACTGCTCTCCATCTTCTTTCACCACCAGAATCGATCTCGCAGATCTCCCATTGAACAAGGTCTACCACAGGCCCGAGAAAAACCCCTCAGCAATAAAGGCATCCCCTTGAAGCCAAATCTGCTCTGACACCAAATGTAGGTTTTAACCCTGTACAAAAATTACCTACATATGAATTCTAAAACACATAAAATAAACAATGCAAGAGTATAACACTTAAAACACATATACACAGAGATTTCCCCTGGATCCCAAAACCGGGACTACTAGCTTGATTTTTCATTATGTTCCTTTCAATGTTATAATACATATTTATACATGTCGAAGCATCCAATACCATGGACTGAAAACCATCGCGTCCAATACCATGGACCGAAAACCATCGCATCCAAAAATCATGTGCGAAAATCATGCACAAAACCATAGGTGGGTCCGCCCAACCTAACATAGGATCCAAAACCAAAATTTTCCGGGGCGCAGACCTGGACCCCATAAAGTGGGGTTATGGGTGCCCCTCAAACCCCCTATTAACTTTGTGGAAAGAATATAACACAACCCAACAATCCGATGGGAAAAACTTTAGACTTCGTGAACTTGAAAAAGACCGGGCACGACTAAGGGAGAAAAGCGCTTTAATGGACGCAGAGGTCAAGAAGCTGGAAAATGAAATAAAGGAAGCATTTTTCGTCAAAAAAACAAGGATGGAAAGGAAAGGTACGTACATTCATACTGACAAATTGGAAAGATATCGTCGTGAATTGGTTAGTCTACTGTCGTGGCTGAGATCGCATTGCGCGAAACATAGTGACCAGGGCAGCGCAATGCAAATAGTAAAGTGTGTGATGCTGATCACTACAATGGAAGATGGGGATTCTCCACGAACCATGGTGGAGGACGAGATGAAGCCCCGCATGGGTGGTGCACCCACCTAACTAGCCGTAGGAAGAACAGTCTTAGCGCTCCAGGCAGTTGAAAGGGAGCGCGGGACTATAAAGTATTATGCCTGGGGGCTGCATAATATGAGAGATGCGCACAAGAGCAGGACGTCACAGGGTTCACGACCATGCATGGAGGGCTGCGCTGTTGCATGGGTTGGCATGGAAGTGACTGCTGGTGTCACTATTCATGATGGGATGTCCGATATGAGGCCAAATGGAGCGGGCGGCGGGAATTTAAGACAAGAGTTATGGGAAAGATTTGGGAAAATCTGTCACCAAGGAAGCATTGATGGCCCGAAATTGGGGGAACGGTCCAAGTTGAATTCAAAAGGTGCTATAAAACTCAAAGGGATAGCCAACGGACAACACTTGGTCATTTGAGCATTGAGTAGTTGAGCAGAGCACAGAGTGTTGAGAGTCGAGTGATAATAGAGCCCCTGAGTTCATGACAAACAGCATACAGTGTAGAGATGATGACGGCCACTAAGGATGGGTTGGGAATTGAAGAAGGAACCGCCAGCGAGGCTGTGTAGACCCCCATGGTACAGGATGTTCCTGAAGGTGTTGGGGTTGTGACAGAAATTCCTAAATCACTGTGGATGCCGAGGCTGAAGAAGGATAAGCAGGAAATGGGACCAGTACGCATGTCCTCGAGGAATCCGCGGCACAGCAAGTTATCAATGGAAGAAAAAGGGAAGGCAGTCACGATTGAAACAGATGAGGATGAAGAAGATTTTCATGCTCTGATTACTGTCGCAGAAGAAGAAGAAGACGTGGAGGAGGACATCCAACCATTGCACTCTGCAGCGAAACTACCCACGTATGTCCCTCCGTGGAAAGGGAAAGCCAAAGTACCGAAGGATCTGGATGCAACAAAGAGTTCACTCCAAACCCTGCTCCTCCCTGATGGCATTGTATTTGAGGGCTCGCACCTAAGCCGCATGCCCACCATGAAATTTGAAGACTGGGACCTCACAGACAGCAAGAAGTTCCCGCACTTAGAGACAGCAAATCTGATGAAGCAGAATATAGAGGGGGCGGTGATAACGTTAGAGCCGCGAAAATGGTTGCGTGGTGTGGAAAAGGTTGGGTTGCTACATTTGTTACAGATACCACATTACCACCTTGCGCCCATCACCATTTTCATCATTAGGCAGCTGCTCTGCCTCTACCTGGTGCATGATGGGTATCTATGGCTGGCGGAGCCTATTCCCATCATGGCCGACCTCATCCACCAAATTTCTCAGCTTCCCTATAAGGGAAAGGACCCTGCGACGATAGTTGGAAAAAGTAGCGATTTAGCTCTCATAGAGGCCATGAAGGCAAAGTATAAGCTAGAAAAAAAGAAGAGGGGCTACGCCATCTCTAGCATCAAGGATAAGGGGGTGCGTGTGGCCACCCAACTCCTGGCCAATAAAGTGATGAGAAAATGTCACATCGATGAGGCACCAGTGCCGGTGGTCGCATTGGCTGAACAATGCGCGAAAGGGGTCCAGTTCAACTAGGCCAAGTTCCTGTACGAGGAGTTTTTGTTAAACTATCACGAGGCCCAGGAGCAAGGTCAGACCTTCCACTACGCGTGGTTACTCTTATCCATATTGCTGATAGCATGAGAATTGTCGGAGGATATTCAGTTCCCGAACATTGACCAAGACTTACCACAGGCCGCGAAGTACGCTTCGCTCTGGGCCACTAAGGATGTGAAAAGGATTCGCGATACAAAAAAAAAAATTGGGTGCTCATGGAGGTGAGCATCTGAATGTGGATCAATAAGAGGCCGCGCCTTTCAGCTACGGTGCACAATAGTCTGCAAATTTTTGCAAACTTCAAGGTGGATATGCACAACATATACATCAGGGCACGAAATGACCTGGTGAAGCAGTGGAAAAAGCTACCATTTTTAGCCACTGACGACACAATCTTCACTGTATTGGAGACATGGCCTCCCGAATGGTGCGCCCTAGATTTGGTAGAACTAGAAAAAGCGGCAGCACAAAAAAAGAAGGATGATGCCAAACTGCACGTCACCCAACTGGATGCGAGAAGGCAGAATGAAAAAGCGGCAGCTGAGGTAAGGGCAGTACGGGAAGCGGCACAGGAAAATGTGGAGAAGAAAAAGGCCGCAGAAGCAGTAGCAGCAGCGTAGACAGCAGAGGCAGCAACGGTATAGGCAGAGGAGGGCCAAGAAACGTCCTCAAGGCAGGAGGCAGAGGACACAAAAATAGCAGAAGGGAGCGTGGACCCAGGGACTGCGTCCACACAGCTCAAACGGTCGTGCATCGCAGAGAGATCAGGCCCAAGGAGGAAGGACAAGGCCTCGAAGTTAGTGATTGACCCCATCACCTTAACTGAAGGTGATCTCCATGACATCGGCAAGACAGTTCATGATGTCACTAGTGAAGCACTCCAAGAGTTTATAACGGAGAACCAGAGTGTTTTGGGGGCCCTCAGGGCACAGCTGCAGGAGTTACAAGTGCAAACCCCTCAAGAAGGTACCCTACCTACCCACGTCGCAGCAAGAAATTCAACAGCAGAGCAGATGCTGCGCACGAGGATGGCCAACACAATAGTGTTGCTAGAGGGAGCGTTAGTATCATCAGATGCGATGGACCGAATGACGGTTAGCATGATGAAAGGCCTTGGCCTTAATCTAGTTGCCCTTCCCCATGAAACACTCTATCAGCTACAGGATGGAATAACAGCAGAGTTGCACGCTAGGGAGAACCGCGCGATCCAAGTTCTTAGTGAATAGAATATCAATATGGAGCAGCTCAACTTATAGCATGATGAGTTGGTGTCACAAAACCAAAGGTTGGTGCAGACGGTAGATGACGCTTACCAACACGTCCCAGAGTTGGCTATCGTAGAAGATCTACTGGTGAAAGTGGGATCCACAATTTGGCCAGTGGAGTGTGCGACACGAGAGAAGAGACAACAAGGGTTCAACTAGAGCTGAATCTCCAGATCGCCGATCTATGGTTGAAGGCGTAGCCTTGCACTCCCCCATAAATCAAAGAATAGCACACCAACACTATTACAACAGGGTTGGAAGAGATTGGAGGTGCAGTGTGTGATTGTACCAACATGTTGAAATAGGCGCTTGAGGTCCTCACGACGTTGTAGGAGGACCCCAACATCTAGTGGTTGGAGACAGAGGCACACGAACTCCAGCAATAGTATGACAGCATCAGAGGGACTGCGCAGATAGTAGTCCTTACTCAACGGCTTGCAAGGATGCAACAAGCCAAGGCACTAAAGGAGTAGGTGGACGCAACGCACCATAAGGAAGCAGTTCTCAAAGCACGCATCCAGCCATGGATTGACGAAGCCTTCACAATCATGATAGATATTGAAGGAAAGCTCGTGTAGATTTAGGGGATGCATGCACAGATGTAGTGCATCACGCCGGAAACAGAGGTCTCAGAAGGGAGAATGCAGCAGGTTCAGCAAGTAGCAGCTCAATACACTACATACATCAGCACCATACGGGAACAGTTAGTGGGACTCTACGCCAATATTGTCGCGCCGACAGAGTAACTCACCAATCACGATGTTTGTATTGGGGACCTGTTGGGCATGGAATCCTCCCACAACATGTTTTAGGGCTCAAAGCCCAAGTTTTCAGTAATATTTTTGTAAAGACTCAGCGAATTGCGGGTGCGGAGTGTGAATTGTATGTTAGAGTCATAGGGTTGTCCGCCCTAAGTTTTGAATGTAGTGTCAGCCTACCCATTGTCCGCGGACCATGGGATTGTATAAATAGAGTGAGGCTCTAAGTTGTAAAGCGGCTAGTTAATGAAGGAATCGATGGAATCTAATAGATAGAATAAGATAGCGAGCATAGAGAAAAAGTCTAAATATCTTGGGTCGTAGTAGTAGGAAGAGGCTCTACAACTGAGTGCGCAGAGGCCTAGTAGAGTCCACAGCTGAGTGTGCAGACCCCAGCAAGCTGAGTGCGCAGGGGGAGTTAAGTCTGTAACCAAGGAAGAATAATAATAAAGAGAAGTTTTATCTGAATTTCGTGTATCTGTTCTTGTGTTATTACCTGTTTGATATCATTTATATTGTTTAGTTACTGCATGCATTTTTATGAATGGTGAATATTGTTAAGTATAACTGAAAGCATACAGATAAGCTAACTTAATCAACTAATCTCAGGCTACTATAAAGGATTTGGGTAGTAACTCTGTTCAACCCCTAGGTAGGGCTGTGCGAAGGCAGCATCACATGCTGCGAGGTATTGATAAGTACACGTAGCAACGTGTGCGCAAGGTCAAACCACAGACCACTGGGACCCATCAGACATTCCCAGGGTGCAAAAACCTGGTTCTAGCACCCTTGCATACTACTTCAAGTGAGACCTCATTCCGTACTCCACGGACTGTTGCCGAAAGGGCCAGTAGTACCAAGATTTGTTTGGCTAAACCATCTCCGAACCTGGGTCAGGCCCCAACAAGCCAACATATATTTTGGAGCTTAATTCTTTCATTAGGGGTGTCTTTGATTTCTTTCCTGGAAATTTTATAGTCTTTGTCATACCCAGGATTGGAAGTTCTATTATTCTTCTTATACGAAGTGTTATTAGAGAATTTGATAATGGTGGTGGAAAGGGTAGTAGTAAAATGGTAATAGATTTTATCAATATTGTTATTATAAGTCAGGGAGCCTAAATTCCTTTCCAAATCCCTTAAGAAAAGGTCAACCTTACTTCTATCGAAGTGAAATTATAATAATATTTTTTTATAATATTTATAGTAAATAAATTTTTATAAATATTAATGACAATAAATAAATTCACCTAGAGCCATTAAATTATTATTTTTTCTAAAATTAAATATGGAAACTAAATAATAAAGAAAATAATCATGAGCTAATATTACTATTTTTTATTTAATTTTATTATTTATTAATTTAATATAATTTAAATTTAAATTATTTAAGAAGTTAAAGATAGGGAAATAAGATTATACCTGTGATGCTATACTTGAGAAGAACTGGAAGACCTAATCCACCTGATTAGAGGAAACCAATTTCCACTAATCTCGATCCCACCATCCCTGTTGAGCTTATGTTGATGCTTCATAATCTCAATACCTTCTCTAATTTTCCTCTTTTGATAATGTTCCTCCCTTGCGATAATCATGGCACTTTATAAGCACGCATGATGCTTAGTCTTTGAGGAGTGTTATGCAAGGGCCGAAGTGCGTGATTCCATTCTTAATGTCAGCTCCATGTTCCTTCAGTCTTCTGTGTAATGAGTGCCCTGTCTCTCCGATATAACTTTTTCCACGAGAACAATCAATTTTGAAAACTCCCTTAAGTTGATATTGATCAATGTTATCCTTAACAGGCTTAATTCTTTATTTTATTGTTCTTGATTTTGTGAATTGACATAGTCACTCAATTCATAACATCGGGAACAATAAAACAAAGAATGAAGTTTGTTAATGACAATATCGATCAACATCATCTTAAGGGAGTTTATAAAATTGATTGTTTCTGTGACAAAAGTTATATGGAGAGACAGTGTGCTCATTACAAAGAAGGCTGAAGAAACATGGAGTTGACACTAAGAATGGAAGATCACGCACTTCAGCCCTTGCAGAACACTCCTCAAAAACTAAGCATCATGCTTGCTTATAAAGTGCCATGATTATCGCAAGGGAGGAACATTATCAAAAGAGGAAAATTAGAGAAGGTATTGAGATTATGAAGCAGCAACATAATCTCAACACGGACGGTGGGATCGAGATTAGTGGAAATTGGTTTCCTCTAATAAGGCGGATTAGGTCTTCCAGTTCTTCTCAAGTATAGCATCACAGGTATAATCTTCTTTCCCTATCTTTAACTTCTTAAATAATTTAAATTTAAATTATATTAAATTAATAAATAATAAAATTAAATAAACCATAGTAATATTAACTCATAATTTAGTTTCCATATTTTATTATATATATATATATATATATATATATATATATATATATATATATATATATATATAATAAATGCTCTAGGGGAATTTATTTATTTTCATTAATATTTATAAAAAAATATTTATTATAATAATTATCATAAATTATTATGAACGAATAATTATTATTATTGATTATTTATTTATTGAATTAAGGCTTTTGTGATCCATATCAAGTTTTTGAAACATGTTTTCGGCGATAATCACATCAAAATTCATTTGTCGATGCATTTCGAACCATTAAGTGTGGTTCATTGTCAGGACAAGATGAAGAATTAGATCATGACAAGAAGTTAAATAGAGAGACCAATCATTCAAATGGTCAGAAAGAAACGACTACTTTTGACTAAAAGAAATGGCTACATTTGAGTGGACCAAGAGTTAGGGGAAAGTTTATTAATTAATTAATTAATTAGTTAATTTGTTTATTAAATTTATTTATTTAAATATATATGCTTATAATTAACTAAAATTATTTGAACTACATTTATATATAAACATATTTATTATGTATATCATGTTTAATTAAATAAAAACTTAAAATATATATATTAGTAAAATTTTATGTACCCAAACGAGGAAATTAAACCCAATAAATAATTATTAAGGGAAAAAATATTACTTCTTTTAAATTTAAAACTAAATTTTATATATATATATATATATATATATATATATATATATATATATTAATACTATTATGGGAAATATGATGAGATAAATTAGGATTAAAAATAAATTATAATAATATTAATATTAATATTAATAAAAATAATAATGAATAAATAAAGGCAATGAATACTAAATAAAAAAAAAAAAAAAATAGAAAAGGGAACACAGAGGAAATTCAAACAATTCATGAGTTGAAGGAATAAAATAGAAACTAAAATTAAAACAAGAAAAGAAAACAGTAAAACGAAAGGAATGAAGAAGGGTAAAAAAAAGAGGGTGGGGGGGAGCACTAAGAGGAAAGGGTAGGGATCCAACAGCTGCTAATTTTCTAGTCATCATCTTTGTTAAGATTACTCGGTATCCTTTCAATTTAAATGGCCTCCCTAACCTTAAGGTGATGAAAAAGAGCAATCCTAGCAATAACATGGGCCTCCTCAATGCATATATGATGCTTAGTCTTCTCTGGGTGTTCTGCCAAAGCTGAAGACTGGGTCCTCCCATGCTTGATGCCGGTTGCGTGCTCATGGATCCTCTGATTAATAGAGCAACCAGTTTCACCACATAGGGGGTCCCACAAGAACATGGAATAACATAAACACCTTTCATATCCTTGGGGTCAACAGGGTCTTTTACAAATATTAGGGAGCTATGAATGGTGTTAAGGGGTCTAAAGGTTGAGGGAACATTATGCTTCCTTAGGATTCTCGCAATCTTGTTAGTGGTCCCCTAGATGAAAGGGAGATGCACCCCTGAGATTCGATCTTTAGGGTATTTCTTAACCTTGGGACCTCTGTTAACTTTAAGGAAAGATTTAAGACCTTAGTGCCTACTATATCCATTATTAACAAAAACATTAAGGAGATGGGATTTCTCTTTATAAAGGTGGTTTTCATCATAGATTCTTAGCGCACGAGTAGCTAGCGTGTTGAGAACACCAATATTTTGAGCAAGGAAATGATAAAACTTGGCATAAAGATATTGCTCAATATGATTTTTCTTCTATAACACATGGTGGGAGAAAGAACCATCATCATTCTTCCAAATGAGAACATCAAGAAAAGGTAGGCACCCGTCAACTTCCTGCTCCATTGTAAACTTTATGGAGGTAGATTGATTGTTGAGAAGCTGGAAAAATTGATCTAACTTTTCTTGGCCATGAGGCGAGATGACACAAGTGTCATATACAAATATTTTCCATAGATTAGGCTAGAACCAGGTTGAGGCCAAAGCCTTGGATTCAAAGTCTTCCATTAAAATATTAGCAACAACTAGGGACAGGGGAGAGCCCATGGCAACCCCGCATGTCTACTCATAGAATTCCCCTTCAAAGCACAAAAAAGTAGAAGACAAATATCTGATGTCGAGTCACCTAGAAGATCTAACAAACAAGGGACATTAATGTATTCCCATTGTTTGTCAGCATGAGAACTTGCCATTAAGGCATGCAAGCCTCAAGGTGTCTTTTCAAGAAACTTAGACTCAAAGGACTATGGACTCAATAATTTGCATTGAAGCAGGGCTTATTTGCGGAATGAAAATGACAGGAAAGGGAAGATGAAAATGGAAGATGGCAATGGAGAGCAGAAATGGCAATGGGCAATAAGCATGTGAATGAGCCTCTTGCTTTTATTTGTGGGTTATGAATGGAGAAAAAGAGATGGAAAGTGTATGTGAATGTAAATGAAAAATATGGAGTGAAATGAGGTGAATGGTTTATTATGAAGTATGGATGTGATTGAGACAATAGTATCTGAAAGTTTTTCAAGTGTTTGGATCTAATTTTGCATCAGCATATTTCCTCTTTGTTGTTGATCATCCTCTTATGAAACAAATTGGTCTCTTAGAGAGACACCATTCTCTTATAGTCATTTTTCCTTCCTCCTGGAACCTGCAAAAAAACTAATACTTCTTCTGCAATGAAATGTAAGATTATTAAAGGAGAGAGATGGCCAATATCTCTAGTTATGATATTTACACACAAAACTAAGAATTTGTATTAATGAAACAAGTTCTCAAAGGAAAAAATCAAAAGAATTTATACCTGATTTGGAATTAGTGCCTCAAGTTGATGTTGCTTATTTTCAGCAATTTATTTCATTATTTTCCATTTCAAACTCTAATGATGGATTTTTCATTGTGTAGATCTTTTTGAGATCTTTTCAACGATACTTGAATCATCAAAATCTGATTTTGTATGAGAAAGTTAGGCTGATTTAAACAATGAGGTTTTTCAGCTGCGGAATTGGAGAACATCTACAAAATTGGACTTTAGCTGCGGAATGTCGACAGTTTCTGTAACTAAAAATCTTGAATAAAAAGTTAGCCATTCATATTTCATCGTCAGTCCAAAATTAATCAACACCTTCAAAGAAGTGAGCAAATAACTTATTCATTTCATTGATTCAATGTTTTTTTTTTGACATGCGGCGACTTAGTGTGGCGACTTAATGATAACACACAACTTGACTTTCCTTTGACTGGGGTCTTTTTCATAAAATTGGATCAAATGAATAGGACACCATCCATGTACTGACATTTTCCCAGCTACCCATGTGGTTTGTTTCGTCCCTTGACACCTATAACCTATAGAAGTAATAAAATGGCTGCGGAATTGTCAGTTAGCTGCAGAATCAGGCTGCATTCCATAACTAAAAGACAGTCAACCATTAGTTTTCTGATTTAAGTTATTGGAAAAGATATTTTATGCAACCAAGTACCAGGGAGAAAGAGCCTAAGATCACAGTTGGTGCACAAGACCAATTATTCATGAGCTTCTCTATTATTTTTCAAAAAAAATTCTTCACTATTTTGCTTGAAAAATAAAAATTCTATAAATAGTAAATGAAGCAAAACAGTTTTAATAATGAAAATTTCAAAGTAATGGAACTGTATGTTCTTTTCAACAGCTTTAATGACTCCTACAACAACCATTTAACACATATCCCTGACTGCTCATTTGATCTAACTAAAGAAAGTCCAAGTCCAAGTGTGTTCAACTGATTTAGCTCTCCCAATGAGCCCCATCATTTTTGTTCTCGGCTACTCTTCAGAATTCCCTTTACTGTCTGAGAAATGGAGTGATTGCATGGATAGAAATCAGACATATATGGATATGGAAATGGAATGAAAAGGTATATGGAAGCAGATGATTGTGACTAAAGCAATTGTATGTATAGAGTATGTGAAGACAGAGTGAATATATGCGTAGGCTGTGTGAAAACAAGATGACTGAGTATGCAAAGAGGCTGCAAAGATATGAAAAGGGAAAAAACTCAGTGTAATGAACAACTAATAAGGGTTTAAGAGTCGTATGCAATCAGCTTATGATTCACAAGAATCCAATATTGCCATTCACGAGAATGTTGTTGCAATTCAAATCTCTACGAATCATGCAAGGTGTGTGACTATGCAAATAATGAAATCCATCCGAGTAAAGCATCGAGCATTTTATGAAAAGAACATAGGGATAGTTGTTTAAACAGGTGGAGTAGTGAAGTTCGATTGAAATTGACAGATCAGTTTGGAAGAGGCGTACTCAACTGGTTCACGTAATGGAGTTAATTCACTAAACAGAGCCGTCTTCAATTGGGATTACAGGTGTTAATGAGTTATAGAGGAGTGGCAATAAAAGGAAAGAGATGTGGTGGAGTAAATGCCAGCACATAATCAAATTAGAATTCCCCTTTTCGAATTAAATCACAGCCTATTCATTTAATTGAAATTCCGTTTTTTTCACGCAGCATGCAAAAATGCGCTCCAAAGAACCGAGGATATCTCTGTAGCCACCACGAACTTCTAAAAACCATTTTTTAGTTATCTAATTGACCCTACTGGCGAAAATCCCATGTTTTATTTTTTCCAAATTTGCCTCTGTTTGGCCAAATCATGCATTCAAAGTTTGACGTTTTTCTCTGTTTTACGTTTTTTTTTTTTTAATTGCTGTGGTTGAATTTCATTTGCAGGTCTATTGTTTATGCTTATTGATTCCTAATGGTCGTGGTTTTGAAATTGTTTGTAGCAAATGAAATCTAATTTAGAGGCAATGTAGTACTCGTGTGCACGATCAATTGACAAACCCAGGCACCGACTTCCTTTATCTGATCAAAACTGCTTTCTCACTCAATATTCTTCATGTTAGTATCGGACTCATGGTTTCTTATAGCCAATTTTGCACCAGTTGAATGACAAATTTACTTAGACTTTACAACACCTTTCCAAATTAAAACACCAACAAGTGCAACATTGATATTTATTATTTTCTTGCAATTGTTGAAGCACCAAATGTAGCTACAGCTGCCATACTAAGAGGAGTAACCTCACGATAGCCAAGACGAATTCCAAACTTTCCATCTAAGTTACCAACTGGGAACCTACTGCCAAAAGGTCTTGTTGCCAGATTATCTTTAAGATTGTGTGTTACTGCATTTACCTTCCCAAGCTCCTTTTCACCATGGGAAAAATGGCACTTGTACCCAAATCAAATCTAATATCAGTACCAAGATTACCACAAAGAATGCAGGTTTCTATTGAGTCCATAGTGGAGACTGGAATTGGAGATAGCCATAGATTTTATCTCTTCTCTGAAATTGTGAAATTTTATAAAAAGGATTAATGATTTTCAATTTCAGGCAGCAAAGTCTTCAAAGAAAACATGCTAAAAATAGGACTTTGACTGAGGTCTTAGGCTAGTTTTTTATTGATCTGAGCTGGGTGAGTAGGATAGGATCCATGTCGGGACAATTCTGAAGATGCCCATGTGGTTGGTTTCTTCATTGGACACCTGTAACCAGTTGCGGAATTTTCAACTAGCTGCGGAATCAGGCTACATACCGCAGCTAAGTTGCAAAACCTTATTAAAACAGGATACAGTGTTTTGAGGACCACTATAACCAGTCAATCTTGGACAGTTGAACCTATCAAAGCAGTTGGGTTTCATTATTTTTTTATTTTTATTTTTTGAATCAATTGAAATGATGAAGTTTATTTTGTCTCCCTTTTTTTCCTTTTTTTTCTTGTTATTTTTTCTATTTTTAACATAACAATTCTTTTTCTGATCCTCCAGATCACACAAAGTGCAAGAGGAGAGCATAATCAATAATTATTAATTTTTTTACATAACAATCCTTTTTCTGATCCTCCAAATCACACAAAGTGCAAGAGGAGAGAATACTCAAGAATTATTTAAAAAAAAAATTAGATGTAAGAAATAAGGTCTCCTAATTACACTTCCCCGGCAACGGCGCCAAAATGTCTAGTCAATTTAACGTCTTAAATTGATCTATATAAATTATCAATCTGGGTATCATAAATTGATGAAGTGTGGTGCACCATATGTGTTTAGTTAACATTTTTCTTACTTCGTTGTTTTATAGATTTTATTTTGTTTTGGGGTTTTGTTTTTGTTGATCTCCTAAAGTGTCTAATGCAAATGGAAATCCTATTCTAAGGTCTTAAGAATACTTTTAAAGGTCAAGTATGGATGTAGATTTCAAGACAAGGTTTATGTCCCTAATGGTAACTTCCAAAACTTAGCACTTCAAAAGATCTCAAAACATGTTATTGATGGAATTAGTACTTAAACAAAAGTGTAAATATGTAGCTACTTCAATCAAACAAAAGATGAAATACTGATCATGAAATCACTGTCTTTGCTGCTTGTCTAAATACGGAAATAAAAGTTAAGCTATTGCACTCAAACAAATCAAAAACTGCAAACTAATAAAAGTAAAATCAAATCACATCATTCATAGTTTGATTCCTCGCCAGTTAGTCTAGCTATGGCTTTTGGAGATAATCGTCAATGACATGAGCAATCTGATATCTAATTGTAGAAAAGTAAAACTAAAATCAAATCACAACATTCATAATTCGATTCCTCGCCAGTTAGTATAGCTAAGGCTTTCGGAGATAATCGTCAATGACATGAGCAATCTGATATCTAATTGCAGAAAAGTAAAACTAAAATCAAATCACAACATTCATAATCCGATTTCTCACCAGTTAGTCTAGCTATGGCTTTCGGAGGTAATCATCAATGGCATGAGCAATCTGATATCTAATTGCAGAAAAGTAAAACTAAAATCAAAGCACAACATTCATAATCCAATTCCTCGCCAGTTAGTCTAGCTATGTCTTTCGGAGATAATCGTCAATGATATGAAGAATTTGATATCTAAACTAACTAACAAAGCAAATAAATAAGACTGAAATCAAAGCATAACTGAAATTGAAAAGTTAAAAAAACAAAGTCAGCAGAGAGGCAAATCTCATGTCACTATTTGATGCAAAAACATGTAAAGAAAAACTATTCTACAATCAACCGGTTGAACACACTTACATGAATTAAAATTGCATGAATGGAAAATCTAATCTATCAAACTTGAAAGCAATCAAATGACATAATGAAATCAAAGCAAAATTACAAAATGAAATCTACTCTACCTTACATTTTAATATGCTCCATGACATCTACTTCACATCTCCTTCCATGTTGAGAACATCAAAGCTTTATTCAAATTCTTCAAAGTTACAAAGTACAACAAAACTCTCCAAAGCTTTCAAAAGCCATCAAGGAAGAGATACAAACTCCAAGCTAAGCTAAGACTCACAAGCTAAGATCTAAACTCTAAGCTAACAAATTAAGGAGAAAGATCTCCTATTTATACAAAACATTGAGAAGCCATTTCATTAATGAGAGTCCATGAATCTCTCCCTCTACCTCTATAGTCCTAATCAAAATAGGAACTGATAAGACACATGTCTTCTTAGAGTTTCAATACAATTACGAGATGTGATACATATCATCATGATCCCATGATTCTTTCCACTCAAATTCAAATTTGGCCTTAGAGTGCCACATAAGGGTCTTCTAGAAGTCTCCTTTTGACCTACACATGTCAACAATCTCAACCCACTTGTTAGGTATAAGAATATGCACATTATTTTCTATTTTTTAACCACAAATTCACTTAAAAAGGCTAAGAATTAATAAAGTTTGGAAAAACATAAATGTGGCCCAATGATAATGAAAGTGGGATGAATGTAGTGACATAGTAGTGAAATGGAGGTGATATCTTTAATTATTGGATTGCATGATGGTTGGTTCTTGTGTGACAACCATGATTTTGTTTGTATCCAATTTATCCTTTAAGCACTTTTTTTTAAAAGCCATTGTATGCTCATAATAACAATGTAATAGTTAATATATGTTGGAAGTATGTGGGCTCCTGAGTATGATATGGACATGGCAAGATATGAATATGAATGTATTTCTCCCCCCAACTGATGGTATTGGCAATTTTATGAAATGAGGAAGAGAAATGTTTTTCCAACAATTATCATTCTAGCTTTTTATGGAACTCTATGGTCAAAAAGTTAGAAAATGACGTACCTTAACTTACCCTTTGGAATGGATGAGTTGTATGTGTGGTGGCTACAAAATTCTGATCATATTCTTCTTCAAGTGGTTGAACAAGAGGAGTCATGGATAAAGAGTTAAGATGACTTTTTATTGCTTCTGCTCCAAAATGTTGAAAATAATAGTCTTCATGTCTTCAAAACTCATTGGCACAATTCCTACTATGTGAAAAAAAATGTTCAGATGTCGAACATAGCAGGAAATTGTTGACTTAGTGACCATTAATGGATGCCACTAGTCAACACAAAAACTCTCACCATTGATGACAATGAGAGTCAAGATGCCCAAACGCATCTTGCTAGGTACGAATGAATTTTCCGATGTCGAGTCACCTAGAATATCTAACAAACAAGGGACATTAATGTATTCCCATTGTTTTTCAGCATGAGAACTTGCCATTAAGGCATACAAGCCTCAAGGTGTCTCTTCAAGAAACTTAGACTCAAAGGACTATGGACTCAATAATTTGCATTGAAGCAGGGCTTATTTGCAGAATGAAAATGACAGGAAATGGAAGATGAAAATGGAAGATGGCAATGGAGAGCAGAAATGGCAATGGGAAATAAGCATGTGAATGAGCCTCTTGCTTTTATTTGTGGGTTATAAATGGAGAAAAAGAGATGAAAAGTGTATGTGAATGTGAATGAAAAATATGGAGTGAAATGAGGTGAATGGTTTATTATGAAGTATGGATGTGATGGAGACAATAGTATCTGAAAGTTTTTTAAGTGTTTGGATCTGATTTTGCATCAACATATTTCCTCTTTGTTGCTGATCATCCTCTTATGAAACAAATTGGTCTCTTAGAGAGACACCATTCTCTTATAGTCATTTTTCCTTTCGCCTGGAACTTGCAAAAAAACTAATACTTTTTCTGCAACGGAATGTAAGATTATCAAAGGAGAGAGATGGCCAATCTCTCTAGTTATGATATTTAAACACAAAACTAAGAATTTGTATTAATGAAATAAGATCTCAAAGGAAAAAAAATCAAAAGAATTTATACCTGATTTGGAATTAGTGACTCAAATTGATGTTGCTTCTTTTCAGAAATTTATTTCATTATTTTTCATTTCAAACTCTAATGATGGATTTCTCATTGTGTAGATCTTGTTGAGATCTTTCCAACGATACTTGAATCATCAAAATCTGATTTTGTATGAGAAAGTTAGGCTGATTTAAACAATGAGGTTTTTCAGCTGTGGAATTGGACTTTAGCTGTGGAATGTTGATGGTTTCTGTAGCTAAAAATATTGAATAAAAAGTTAGTCATTCATCTTTCATCATCAATCCAAAATTAATCAATACCTTCAGAAAAGTGAGCAAATAACTTATTCATTTCATTGATTCAAATTTTTTTTTTTTTTTTGACATGCGGTGACTTAGTGATAACACACAACTTGACTTTCCTTTGACCAAGGTCTTTTTCATTGAATTGAATCAAATGAATAGGAAACCATCCATATACTGACATTTTCCCAGCTACCCATGTGGTTTGTTTCATCTTTTGACACCTATAACCTATAGAAGTAATCAAATGGCTGTGGAATTGTCAGTTAGCTGCGAAATCAGGCTGCATTCCATAGCTAAAATACAGTCAACCATTAGTTTTATGATTTAAGTTATTGGAAAAGAGATTTTATGCAACCAAGTACTAGGGAGAAAGAGCTTAAGATCACAGCTGGTGCACAAGACCAATTATTCATGAGCTTCTATGTTATTTTTCAAAAAAAATTCCTCACTATTTTGCTTGAAAAATAAAAATTCTATAAATAGTATATGAAGCAAAACAGTTTTAATAATGAAAATTTCAGAGTAATGGAACTGTATGATCTTTTCAACAACTTTAATGACTCCTACAACAACTGTTTAACACATATCCCTGACTGCCCATTTGATCTAACTAAAGAAAGTCCAAGTCCAAGTGTGTGCCACTGATTTAGCTCTCCCAATGAGCCCCCATCATTTTTGTTCTCGGCTACTCTTCAGAATTCCCTTTACTGTCTGAGAAATGGAGTGATTGCATGGATAGAAATCAGACATATATGGATATGGAAATGGAATGAAAAGGTATATGGAAGAAGATGACTGTGACTAAAGCAATTGTATGTACAGAGTATGTGAAGACAGAGTGAATATATGCGTAGGCTATGTGAAAACAAGGTGACTGAGTATGCAAAGAGGCTGCAAAGATATGAAAAGGGAAAAAACTCGGTGTAATGAACAACTAATAAGGGTTTAAGAGTCGTATGCAATCAACTTATGATTCACAAGAATCCAATATTTCCATTCACGAGAATGTTGCTGCAATTCAAATCTCTATGAATCATGCAAGGCATGTGACTATGAAAATAATGGAATCCATCCAAGCATCGATAATTTTATGAAAAGAACATAGGGATAGTTGTTTAAACAAGTGGAGTAGTGAAGTTCGATTTAAATTGACAGATCAGTTTGGAAGAGGCGTACTCAATTGGTTCGCGTAATGGAGTTAATTCACTAAACAGAGCCGTCTTCAATTGGGATTACAGGTGTTAATGAGCTATAGAGGAGTGGAAATAAAAGGCAGGAGACATGGTGGAGTAAATGACAACACATAATCAAATTAGAATTCCCCTTTCTGAATTAAATCACAGCCTGTTCATTTAATTGAAATACCGTTTTTTTCATGCGGCATGCAAAAATGTGCTCCAAAGAACCGAGGATATCTCTCATACTGCCACAAATTTCTAAAAACCGTTTCTGGGTTATCTAATTGACCCTACTAGCGAAAAAATCCATGTTTTATTTTTTCCAAATTCGCCTCTGTTTGGCCAAATCGTGCATTCAAAGTTTGACGTTTTTCTCTATTTTATGTTTTTTTTTTTTTTTAATTGATGTGGTTGAATTTCATTTGCAGGTCTGTTGTTTATGCTTATTGATTCCTAATGGTCGTGGTTTTGAAATTGTTTGTAGCAAATGAAATCTACTTTACAGTCAATGTAGTACTCGTGTGCACGATCAGTTGACAAACCCAGGAAACGACATCCTTTATCTGATCAAAACTGTTTTCCCACTCAATATTCTTCATGTTAGTATCGAACTCATGGTTTCTTATAGCCAATTTTGCACCAGTTGAATGACAAATTTACTTAGATTTTACAGCACCTTTCCAAATTAAAACACCAACAAGTGCAACATCGATATTTATTATTTTCTTGCAATTGCTGAAGCACCAAATGTAGCTACAGCTACCATACTAGGAGGAGTAACCTCACGATAGCCAGGACGACCTCCAGACTTTCCATCTAAGCCACCAACTGGGAACCTACTGCCAAAAGGTCTTGTTGCCATATCATCTTTAAGATTGTGTGTTACTGCATTTACCTTCCCAAGCTCCTTTTCACCATGGGCAAAATGGAACTTATACCCCAATCAACATTTAATATCAGTACCAAAATTACCACAAAGAATGTAGGTTTCTATTGAGGCCATAGTGGAGACTAAAATTGGAGATAGCCATAGATTTTTTCTCTTCTCTGAAATTATGAAATTTTATAAAAAGGATTAATGATTTTCAATTTTAGGCAACAAAGTCTTCAAAGAAAACATGCTAAAAACGGGACTTTGATTGAGATCTTAAGCTGTTTTTTTATTGATCTGAGCTGGGTGAGGAGGATAGGATCCATGTCGGGACAATTCTGGAGATGCCCATGTGGTCAGTTTCTTCATTGGACGTATGTAACCAGCTAAACCTTGAAATCAGCTACGGAATTCTCAACTAGCTGCGGAATCAGGCTACATTCCGCAGCTAAGTTGTAAAACCTTATTAAAACAGGATATTGTGTTTTGAGGACCACTATAACCAGTCAATCTTGGACAGTTGAACCTATCAAAGCAGTTGGGTTTCATTATTTTTTTATTTTTATTTTTTGAATCAATTGAAATGATGAAGTTTATTTTGTCTCCCTTTTTTTCTTTTCTTTTTTCTTGTTATTTTTTTTTATTTTTAACATAACAATTCTTTTTCTGATCCTCCAGATCACACAAAGTGCAAGAGGAGAGCATACTCAAGAATTATTTTATTTTTTTTACATAACAATCCTTTTTATGATCCTCCAGATCACACAAAGTGCAGGAGGAGAGCATACTCAAGAATTATTAAAAAAAAATTAAATGTAAGAAATAAGGTCTCATAATTACACTTCCTCGGCAACGGCGCCAAAATGTCTAGTCAATTTAACTTCTTAAATTGCTCTACAGAAATTATCAATCCGGGTATCGTAAACTGATGAAGTGTGGTGCTCCATATGTGCTTAGTTAACATTTTTCTTACTTCGTTGTTTTATAGATTTTATTTTGTTTTGGGGTTTTGTTGTTGTTGATCTCCTAAAGTGTCTAATGCAAATGGGAATCCTATTCTAAGGTCTTAAGAATACTTTTAAATGTCAAGTATGGATGTAGATTTCAAGACAAGGTTTATGTCCCTAATGGTAACTTCCAAAACTTAGCACTTCAAAAGATCTCAAAACATGTTATTGATGGAATTAGTACTTAAACAAAAGTGTAAATATGCAGCTACTTAAATCAAACAAAAGATGAAATATTGATCATGAAATCACTGTCTTTGCTGCTTATCTAAATACTGAAATAAAAGTTAATCTATTGCACTCAAACAAATTAAAAACTGCAAACTAATAAAAGTAAAATCAAATCACATCATTCATAGTTCAATTCCTCGCCAGTTAGTCTAGCTATGGATTTCGGAGATAATCGTCAATGACATGAGCAATCTGATATCTAATTGCAGAAAAGTAAAACTAAAATCAAATCACAACATTCATAATCTGATTCCTCGCCAGTTAGTCTAGCTATGGCTTTCGGAGATAATCGTCAATGACATGAGCAATCTGATATCTAATTGTAGAAAAGTAAAACTAAAATCAAATCACAACATTCATAATCCAATTCCTCGCCAGTTAGTCTAGCTATGGCTTTAAGAGATAATCGTCAGTGACATGAGCAATCTGATATCTAATTGCAGAAAAGTAAAACTAAAATCAAATAACAACATTCATAATTTGATTCCTCGCCAGTTAGTCTAGTTATGGCTTTCGAAGATAATCGTCAATGATATGAGGAATTTGATATCTAAACTAACTGACAAAGCAAATAAATAAGACTGAAATCAAAGCATAACTGAAATTGAAAAGTTAAAAAAACAAAGTCAGCAGAGAGGCAAATCTCATGTCACTATTTGATGCAAAAACATGTAAAGAAAAATTAATCTACAATCAACCAGTTGAACACACTTACATGAATTAAAATTGCATGAATGGAAAATCTAATCTATCAAACTTGAAAGCAATCAAATGACATAATGAAATCAAAGAAAAATTATAAAATGAAATCTACTCTACCTTACATTCTAATATGCTCCATGATATCTACTTCACATCTCCTTCCATGTTGAGAACATCAAAGCTTTATTCAAATTCTTCAAAATTACAAAGTACAACAAAGCTCTCCAAAGCTTTCAAAAGCCATCAAGGAAGAGCTACAAACTCCAAGCTAAGCTAAGACTCACAAGCTAAGCTCTAAACTCTAAGCTAACAAATGAAGGAGAAAGATCTCCTATTTATACAAAAGGATGAGAAACCATCTCATTATGAGAGTCCATGAATATCTCCCTCTACCTCTAGAGTCCTAATCAAAATAGGAACTGATAAAACGCATGTCTTCTTAGAGTTTCAATACAATTAGGAGATGTGACACATATCCTCATGATCCCATGATTCTTTCCACTCAAATTCGAATTTGTCCTTGGAATGCCACATAAGGGTCTTCTAGAAGTCTCCTTTTGACCTACACATGTCAACAATCTCAACCCACTTGTTAGGTATAAGCATATGCACATTATTTTCTAATTTTTAACCACAAATTCACTTAAAAAGGCTAAGAATTAATAAAGTTTGGAAAAACATAAATGCGGCCCAATGATAATGAAAGTGGGATGAATGTAGTGACATAGTAGTGAAATGGAGGTGAAATGGAGGTGATATAATGGACATAATAGTGAAAGTGTAATGGAAATGAATGACATTTTTAAGACCCAACAATAGGACCGATTCCTTTGAGGCCGGAAGCCCAAGCAGGACCGAGTACAGGGCCTACATTGTGGTGCGTTATATGTGAGGTAGCAGGAAAACATACGACAGATAACTATCATTTGCTGCAGAAGTTTGTACAAACACCACAACAACTATTCTCCAACTTCTGCAGATCAGTAGGGCATGATGAGTACAACTGCAAAAGTTATGAATTAATGATGGACACAACACTCGCCTATAGGGTTCAAGAAAAAACGCGACCCCCTAACCAAAGCGTAGGGATGGCGTGAACAGGCTTTTAGGGGTGCGGACAAGGTCGAGGCGGAGGAGGCTTTTAGGAGTGGTCAGTTGGGAGTGTTTTTGTTCCAAGTGTTGTTGGAGCAAAGTGGACCGGGTAGATATGTTGCATGCAAAACATTCCAGAGTTATAGGATCGGGTTTGAGAGGAAGCCTTTCTTGTTGAGAGGGAGTGTTGAAAAGTGTGCAACAAGAAATGCTTGTTGAGAATGCAACAAGATGATGGAGCTTAGTGGAAAGGAGTCGCCTTCACTAAGTGGGCCCGCAAGCTATTTTTGGCGCAAAGTCTATTTTTAGACTATGTCAATTTTTAGACATATGGATCATGGTCTATGAGTTGCAGTATGTTATTTATGGATGATTGGTCATGTTGGGAAAAATAGATGGAGTTCTATTTTTGGTTCACAGTGGAGTGATCAGAGTCTATTTTTAGACTGTCAGGCTAAAAATAGGAACAGTCAAATATTATTAGCCCTTAGTAATATTTGGACTATAAACTTTATCTTATTCTCTTGGAGCACTTCAGTTCGAGCTACGGATGTGGCACATGCAGCTGACAGAAGGAATCACGTGGTTTCTTATGTGTTAGTTGAGCTATTGCATGGAGGACTTCAATTAGAACTCATGCATGTGAGTTCTGTGGAGTTGGATGTGGAGTTGATGGAGTTGTGTTCAATTTGACTTGGTTAAACTAGTTGTATTTTAGTCTAACTAAAGAATACACTAGTGATGAGTTGTGTGAATTAATTATTAATTAATTCACTAATTATTAACTCATAAAGAAACTAAAGAATACATCAGTTAACTCAGTGCATGGACAGTTCAACAGAGACAGGTGTTAGAGGTAAGTGAAAGGGTGAGTTGTGACTATCAGTTGTGCATGAGATTTTGCACATGCATGGATTGAGTTATGCCAATGAGGACTGCGCAATGTGGGCCAATATCAAGGAAATTACAGCTTGTGCTCATGTGATTTTCACTTGGCACTGTGTAGTGGAGGCAAGCAAAGCAGCGGAGGAGATTTGAACCTGTGACTTGTTCGGATCTGAGCTAGTTTTGTGTGTAACAGGTGGAGATAGTACTAAGTACTTGTGAGGAGTATTGTACTATGTATTGTTACATGTTCTCAATCATTATAATATACAGAAAGTGGGGCTTTCAGCTCTATGCTTTCCCTGGGTTACATACTGTGTTAATGTGCGCATGTGATTGATGTTTCATTGTTTTTAATGCTGCTAAATTGATGATCAATGTAGAGGAGGTTATGTATTATGCATGTATTCCACAATAGTGTATAATCGGGATAATCTCTGTGAATAAGTGTTTATTATTCAAAATTTCTACAACTTGGTCGATGCATTGTGTGTCGTCAGAGGTAAGAAATATGCCCACTTACAATGGCTTGAATGATGTAGATGTATTTCTGGATGCATTTGAGAGGGAAGTACTAGAGAAGCAGTGCTTCCAGGCTTTGGACTGGTCACTGCATGCTACATCCGCAAGATGGTGGGGTACGCACAAGGGTATCTTTGATGATTGGCGCGAGTGTAGGAGGATGATGCAAACACACTTTGGGAAGCCAAAGGTAAGAATGACAGACAAATATGATGGGAAGGATGATCTGCGTGCACACTTGGTCAAATGGGCTAAGGCTTATGGAGTGAAGCCCCAACCTAAATGGGTGCACTTGTTCTGTCATACTCTAGATGTCATCCCAATGAACTGGTACTTGGAAACATAGCTTCGCCATGGTACGGGTGAATGGATATTCAACACGAAGGATCCATAATTACATTCAGCTTTGAAGGCGAGTTTGACTATATTGATGAAGCGCTACAAGAACTGAAAGCAGAAATCTTTAGGATACCGCAGGATCCTTTGGATCTGATTCAACCCGATTGGACTACTCAGCTGAGCCACGCGTTGGAATGTTATAACATGCCTACTGAAGAAAAAGATGAGGATCCGAAAAAGATTAACATCCCTGAAACAGAGGGTCACCGATTGAGAATCCTGATATAACTGCAGATTGAGAATCCTAATATAACTGCACCACTGAAAACGAAATAGGTAAATATTGGTACGGAGGCAGAGCCCAAATTTGTGAACATTTGAGATTACTAGGATGATGCGACGGTGGATAAGGTCGTTGAATTGCTTTGTGAATACCAGTATTTGTTCCCTATCAAGTTTACGAAGCTAAAAGGGATGATAGGAGACCTAAGCATTATGAAGATCATGTTAAAACCCGACATGAAGCCGGTTAAGAAAAGACCTTACCGCCTCAACCCCAAGTATAAGGAGAAGGTCCGCCCAGAGCTAGATAAGATTCTTGTGGTAGACATCATTAAGCCCATAGAATAATATGATTGGGTAAGCCTAATGGTGGTACAGGAAAAGAAGCATAAGGATGAAATAAGGATATGTGTAAATCTCAGGAAGTTGAATGACACTTGTGTACATGATCCTTTCCCAACTTCGTTCACTAATGAGGTATTGGATAACATAGGTGGCTAGGAAGTGTACTCCTTCACTGATGGGTTCTCTAGGTACCATTAGATCAAAATCGCGCCAGAGGATAGAAGCAAGACGACCTTCGTGACTGAGTGGGGATGTTTTCAATACACTGTAATGCCTTTCGGATTGAAGAATGCACCTGCGATTTTTTTGTGCGTAGTCATTGCAGTGTTCAAGGAATTTATTCATAAGTTTATGGAGGTGTACTTTGATGAATGGACTGTGTTTGGGTTGTTTGAACACCATGTCGCAAGTTTGTGCATGATCCTAGATACTTGTCAAAGGTACCAGATTGCGCTCAATTTGAAGAAATGTCTAGTTTGTGTTCCTTTTGGGACTCCGCTAGGTCATGTGGTTTGTAGGCAGGGACTAATGGTAGATCCCATGAAGATTGTGGTGATACTTAACTTGGATGCAATGAGGAGTGTGAAACAGTTTCGCGCAACCTTAGGGCATACTAGGTATTATAAGAAGTTTATCAAGGGCTATGCCAAATCACCGCTCCCATGGAGAAGTTGTTGAAAAAGGATGCAACGTTCTGTTGGAACGAGGACTGTAAGAAAAGCTTGGATGTATTGAAAGAAAATATGGTCACTACACTAATTTTATTTTTCCCGGATTGGAAGAAGGAGTTTCACGTACATGTTGACGTGTCATGTATAGCGCTTGGAGCAGTACTAACACAGGCTAGCGGAAGAGAATTGGACCATCCTATAGCGTTCACACGTAGAAGGTTATGCAAGGCTGAGAAGAACTATTTCACCACCAAGCGCGAAGGGTTAGCCATGGTATACTCACTCCAGAAGTTTAGACACTATTTTCTAGGTGGACATTTTAAGATGTATACAGGTCATTCCACGTTGAAATACCTAGTCAATAAGCCTGCGTTGGGGGGGAGAATCTGCAAGTGGTTGTTATTGTTCCAGGAGTATAATTTTGAATTTATTGTAAAGCTTTGACGACTGAATGTGGGGCCAGACCATATGTGGCGCATTGAAACGGGTGAAGATCCCACTAACTTGGAGGATGATTTTCCTGACGCACAACTATTTGCGATGCACATCGTGGATGGTCATTTTGAATACATCATACACGTCCGAATGACAGGAACTACCCTAGAAGGTTACACCGTCCAATAGAAGAAGGAGTTAGTGGTGTGCGCGGCAGACTTTTCTGTCATTGTCGGGCATATGTACAAAATGGGGTCTGATGAAATATTGCAACAATATGTACCAAATTTTGAAAGGAGCAGTATCCTCGCAGACGCTCATGGGGGCACCACAGGAGGTCATTATGTAGGGCGAGCGATTGCACAGAAGATTCTACGTGTAGGGTTTTGGTGGTCAAACATCTATCAGGATTCAAAATCTTACTACAAGGCGTGTAATGTGTGTCAAAGGACGGGCATGCCATTGCGGAGGGATGAGCTACCTCTAAATCCACAGATGACGTTAAAACCCTTTGAGAAATTGGCGATAGATTTTGTGGGACCCATTCAACCCCAAGGGAAAAAGACGAGAGCGTGGTACATTATCACCGCGACTGAGTATTTGACTCGATGGGTAGAGGCACAACCTGTGAAGGATTGCATAGGCACAACTACTGCGAAGTTCCTCTTTGAGCATGTACTGACATGATTTGGGTGTCCAAATATTTTGATGAGTGATTGTGATACACACTTTCTAAATGAGACAATCAGCACGCTAACAGAGGAATTTCAGGTATATCACCAAAAAAGCATGCCTTATCACCCATAGGCAAATGGGACGGCGGAAGCATTCAATAAGGTGCTGGAAAATGCGTTGACAAAGGTTTGCAATGCTAAGCGAAGTGATTGGGACCTGCACATACCTGCAGTACTATTATAGCTCCAAATCTCACTCTTGATGTTTGTAATGATGCACTCATGGCCTAGGGCAACCCCTCCTTCGAGACCTGGTCCAAATATTCAAAAAACAATGTTTTACTCCCTATACGCGACATTTCCCTAAGCTAAACGTGTGTATACATGGGTCTGTGTATACCCAACCCGCGTATATGTCTTAAAACACTTTAAAAAAATTAAAACTCCTTAATTTCGGGTGGATATCGCGGGTTTTACCTACTGATTACCTATTAGTGCTCGTGGCCCAACTGTTCCCAACGAATTCCCAACTAAAAAACTACTTTGGGAGAAGTATAAAAGGCTTCAATGGGAAGGCCTAAGGGAGGAGAGAATAGAGAGAAAGATCACTCTGCTGAGATTTTCCCTGACCAGGTCTGAAGATCCTTGTGCTTCCAGCACTTCCCCCATTTATAGGAAACCCTTGTTTCCTTGTGTGATGATGTCTTTCTACTACTTGAGAGATCATGGAGTAAGTCATGGAAGGAGTTTGTTGAAGGCTTGAGACTAGACGAATCCGGAGGACGGTTCCGCTTGGAGCCTGCGAAAGGATGAATCAGGTGAAATCATTCCTTTCTGTACTTTAGTTATTTATAATAAAAGAAACACTTGTCTTGTTCCTGATATAAATCTTCTTCATGTTCATGATGTCAATGTTATAATTCATATGTGAATGGTTGTTTTTAATTGTATAACTAACTACCTTTCCTTATGTTATGAAGATTATTTCTTTATGATGCTTGGTCAATATACTGCTATACTTTCTGGAATTGTTTATTTTGCAGGTTGAAGGACTAAAATGAACTCCAAGAGGGTTTGGACCCTAACTGGATCTTCTCAAAAGAAGGAACCCCAGGTGCACCCCTTTTTTGTATAGTTTGTTTATATTCGCATCATGGTTGTATGGAATGTGTGTTTCTCTTTGTAAATAACCTCTAATCTGCTAGGGTATCAACCCAAGACCCTAGGGGAATTTATCCCTTAACAAGTACTATGGGCCTATCGGATGACATGCAAGAAGTTGACTGGACAGACACCCTTTAGGCTTGTATATGGTGTTGAAGCAGTGATGCCCCTGGAATAAATTGTGCCTAGTCTACGCATAGCAGTACTCACGGATATGATGGATCGGGGAGCCCTGGAAGAGAGGCTCACGCAAATGGCTAAGCTTGAGGAAGAGATATTTCTAGTTAGATTCCACCAACAGGTCCAAAAGCAGCGCGAAAAAGCATGGCATGATTGGCACATTAAGTTGTGCACCTTTAAGGTAAATGATCTGGTTTTATTATATAACAGTAAGTTTGATAGATTTCCAGGGAATTTCAGAATACATTGGTTAGGGCCCTATGTCATTAAGGAGATTACTGTTAGGAAACCAGCTCACAAAAAGATAGAAAAGATAGATCAACGCCTTAGAAATAAACCTCTTCAAGGGGGCAACCTCCTTTACATTACACAAATGAACAATTCTTAGATGACACAAATGACATGACCTCCTTTCTATTTATAGGAGTCTAAGGGGTCATAATATAATAAGAGACGACATAACAATAATAATATAAGGGCACAATAATAGCAATAGTGGGCTTCTATGGGGCACAATAATAACAATATGGGGACTACATGGGCACAACAATATAATAAGGGGGTTGTACTAATAACAATAAAGGGTTACACTGGTAGTATAGGGACCTAACATGCCCCTCTCCTTCAAAAAGTGTTGTCCTCAATGCTTGAGTATTTCTTGGCGCTTCTATACAAAATTCTTGTCCTCCCATGTGGAATCTTCAGCGAGTAAGTTCTTCCACTTGATGAGATACTCTGAAATTGATTGATTTCATATCTGTCAGGTTCTTGTTGTATATCCTCCTCTTTTGATGTTTCTTGATCCTTTTCTTCCTCCTCTTCGTAATCTATGTAAAATAATTTCTTCTCAGCACACTTATGACCTTTAGTGCATTTTCTATTACAATTATAAAAAAAACTCTTTTTCTTTTTTTTCTTCCAATTGTTGTGATGTAAACATTGTAGGTTGTGGAAGTCTAGGAGAAAAAACACTTCCATAATTATAGTCGTGAGTGGTGGGATTCCTTGTTTCCATAATTTTTCTTTCAATTTTTCTTGCCCACCTGAATGCCTTCTCCAATGAATCAGGTTCCCAAAGACGAACCTCATGTTGAATGTTATGCTTTAAAGTACCTATGAATACATCAATCCTTTGCTTCTCTGGAATATCATTTACCCTTATATTCAATTTTTGAAAGTCCTCAATGTGCTCTTCCAATGAACCCTTTTGTTTGAGATTTATCAATTGGCTAAAGAAGGTGTTTCTCTTCGCATCCTCATAATGTGCTATCATTTCCTCCGTGAAAATTGACCACGTGACAAGTGGTTTATGAGAACAAAGCCCTTTATACCATAAAAATTGATTCGGTTCTAAATAATTAGATGCAACATTTACCTTTTGTAATAGTGGTACACCATGTAGATCAAAATATTTCTAAATCTGTAGTATCCAATTTACCGGATCCTTGCCACCAAACTTCCTCATCTCGCTTTTTCTTGATTTTAGGAGCTCGATCTTGAAGCGACTGTAACTATATATTTTCAGATCTTCATGTTCTAAAATTTTGAACTGTAATAGTCCTCTGAGTCCTCTTTCTAACTCTACAACTTTGAGTGCAATTGGATTCCTGAAGAAAGATTTGTTCCCAATCTCCTGCGATGACCTAACTATAGACTGGTTCAGTAGAGCGACCTTGTACGAAATGTTTCAGGTCACTGTTTCAACCTTAGGTTCTAAAAATGATACCCAAAAAACTGCAGTCTGTCCTCTTTCTTTAACTTCTGATGAAAAGTCAATCAGATTCTCAGAGCGAAAGCTATGATGATTTTCCCAAGGTCACATGTTTGGAATGTAATTCAGGGATCTGCACAAACCCTAACTTCCTCAGATTATATCTCTGAAAATATAGCGAGACAAGATCTGAAATTTGGACACGAGCTTCAGTACAATTTTTGCTCAAATGGGTTTTTTTGTGCTTCTGAAACGGCGCAGAAAAATAGTTATAGTGAAAACACCACAATGACTTGTTTGGAGCAGTGAAACCCTAGAATCCAAAGCTCTGAAACCAAATGTTATGAAACCAGCTCACAAAAAGATAGAAAAGATAGATCAATGCCTTAGAAATAAGCCTCTTCAAGGGGGAAACCTCCTTTACATTACACAAATGAACAATTCTTAGATGATACAAATGACAAGACCTCCTTTCTATATATAGGAGTCTAAGGAGTCATAATATAATCAAAGTTGACATAACAATAATAATCTAAGGGCACAATAATAACAATAGTGGGCTTCCATGGGGCATAATAATAACAATATGGGGGCTACATGGGCACAAAAATATAATAAGGGAGTTGTACTAATAACAATAAGGGATTACACTAGTAGTATAGGGACCTAACAATTACTGACGGTGGAGCGGTTCAGTTGGTTAAATTGAATGGAGATCGCTTCCCAGAAAGGTGAATGGAAATTGATTGAATCCATACACTGATGGTCCGACCATGTGACTCTATGAGGGTAGCACAGTCTTAGCACTCCAAGAAGCTAAAAGGAGGCGCGGGACTATAAACTACACTACCCAGGTTTGGGAGCTGTGCGAAGGAGCAGTAACCAAGAAGATGGTTGAAGAAGCGAAGTAGGCAACTGCACAGTGCACTGCCAAAGTTGTAGTCATACAGGTCGAGCTGAGAGTTCTTCGTGCCAAGATCTTTGCACCTGCAGAGTGACTCAAGGGCAAGTCACGATGTTTGTGTTGGGGGCCTGTTGGGAACGGGATCCCCCAAGGATAGTTTTGGAGCTAAAAGCCCATGCTTTGGGTCAAATTTTGTAATAAAGTTGTAAAGTCTCCACATTTTGTGGTTGTGGAGCACGAAGGTGTCAAGAGTCATAAAGGGTTGTCTGCCCTTATTTTGTAAAGTGTAAATTCGGCTATAAATATTTACCCATGGTCCGCAGACCATGGGATTGTATAAAAAGAGCTAAGTTAGCTCGCTCTAAGAGGTCAGAAGTCTTTAGCGAATAATGGAGTGAAGATTCTTGGTAGAGAAGTCTAAGTATTTCGAGTCTTAACATAGGTAGAGGCTTTGCAACTGAATGCGCAGAGGCCTAGGGTAGAAGTCCGTAGCTGAGTGCGCGGACCCTTGCAGTTGTGTGCGCAAGGCAGATAGAGTCTGTAATAATATGAAGATATCAATAAAGATAAGTATTCTACAAATTCTATGTATTTATTTCATGTTAATGCATCTTGTTATATTGCGTATGGGTTTAATTTACAATGTTTTTGTGATGCGCAAATATATGTGATTATATTGGGTATTTGGACGCAAGTAAGAATATCAAATTACGTGACGCTAACTGTGATTGTTTAGTAAGATAAGTAAAACACTTAAGATAACTTTGGAACCTATACAATACATTGTCATAGCAACACGAAAATACCTGGACCACAGGTTAGGGTTGCGCAAAGGTCAATCATACTCCTTCGCAGAGGTACTGAAGGGCGAAATAAAGGGTTAGACTGACAGAGCCCTAGAACTTAGAGACCTACGTGAAAGCAGGAATAGAGGGTATAAACCGACATCACGACCATTTCAGGGTGCAGAAAATTGGTCCCAGCATCCCCCCATACTGCTTCGGGCGAGACTTCGGTCTGTGCTGCACGGGCTGATGCCAAAAGGGCCAGTGATGTAGGGATTTGTTTGGCTAACTAACGCTGAACCTGGGTTAGGCCCCATGCAGCCAACACATACTCATATAAGTATAAGTGTTCATCCATATTGGACTATGGACTATGATATTCCTTGATATGCTTAATATCGATGCATAATCCCATAGGTTCATGAATGAATACCTAATACTCATTGTTATGCTAACAACTAACTAGTTGTCTTATGTGTTTATGAATTTAGATTATATGTTTGAACTATGAGGATTTCTCCCATATCTATGATTTGCATCTATCCTATATGTTTATGGTTCTAATGGGTGATTGGATAATGTTGTTTAATATTGTGTTTATGGTTGAGATGTTAATTGTGTGCATTACTTCCTTTTATTTTCTTGACTGGTATTTCTAAAGAAAACAATGAGACATGTACTCAAAGAACTTATAGTTCCTTTGCTAGAATATCTATGACTCTCCATGCATTATTACCTACCTTGGATATTTGAGCCTTGGAGTTGTTTCCCTATCCAAGATTTATAGACAACTTGTACAATATAATATGAACGACCACCTAGGCGGTGTTGATAATTGCTAGATCGAGAATAATGTGATGACCTATACTTTATGTTCTCTTTTTATATTACTTGAAAATAATGGTATTAAATGGAGGAATCAGTTGATTCAATGGAATCATAATGTGTGTGGTCAAATTTTGATCATCCTTGTGCTACTATACAATTATATGTTTGTGTGATGAATGAATATAAGCCTCTAAAGGAGGTTAGTTGATAGTGGAGAGCGAAGGCGCAAGAACGGTGACGTCGGGAGCGAGGGCCGGAAAAATTTACAGGGTTTTAGAGTTGCTGCAGAGGCAGTGTTCCATGGAGGGGCGCAGAGGAGGGAGCTCCACTCCCTCCTTCAAGCAAGTCGTGATCAGCAAAGGAAAAAACCCATGGAAAATTACAGAGGACCTTCAATGGGAAGGAATAAGAACAGTGAAGAGGAAAAAAATGGACAGGAATCCAAGGAGAAAAGTACTATTAAAGAGAATGAGGAAGAAGACAAGGAACAGGGAACACAAATCAAAGCACAGATGGGCCCATGTAAGCCCAAAGCTACAGTAACTCCCAGAGTCATGTTAAATGAGCCTGCTCTGCAGGAGCACAGGGAATATATGCAAACCTATGCAATCATCTACAAATTCATGGGTTTATGGCCCACTGAAAAAGCCTTACAAATGTGGATAAGATACCACTAGAAACCAAAAGGAAACATTGACCTACACCTAGGTTCAAAGGGATTCTTTACCGTGGTTTTTGCGAATATCGAAGACAAGGACAGAGTTTTTGAAGGAGGGCCATACTTCTTTGCTGTTGTAGGTCTCTATATGTGACCTTGGATCATGAATTTTGTCCCTAAACGTGAGACCTTTACTTCAGTCCCAGTTTGGGTAAGGCTCTATTCTCTTCCACTTGATTATTGGCAAACAGAATCATTAACAGCCATAGGAAATAAGCTAGGTCGGTTTGTTAAAGCTTCTGAAGCCACTAGGAGGGGAAAGTATACTTCCTTTGCTCGGATTTGTGTGGAGATGGATCTCTCTGGAGCTCTTCCAAATGAGATAATCTTGGAAGTTCATGATGAAGAATGGGTTCAAACCATAGACTACAAACATATTCCGTTCAAGTGCCGCAAATGTCATGAACATGGACACCTGTTCAAGGATTGCCCTCTCACCAAAATAGAGAATAAGAGTAAATCTAATGCTATGAAAGACTCTGAAGGCTTTCACAAAATGGCATATAAAGGGAAAGGAAACAAGAAGGGAACAAAAGCACAGAAATCTGAAGGAAAACAAAGCAGCCATAACATGTTCTGAGTCATGGAAGTGGAAGAAGAAGATAACACAGCAGACCAGACGAAAGGGGAAGAATTAATGGAAGAAAAGAAAGTAGAGGACAAGGAACAAACATCAAATAAGATTATGTAGACAGAAGCGATGGTGAGTGATGCTGAAACAGAAATGGATTAGGAGATGACCCCTAGTGAGATGGAAACAGAAGACCAAGAACTACAAGAAATTCTTGAGAAAGAGAATCTTGACTTGGAAGATTTCTTGATTCAAGGAACTAAAGAAGGGATAGACTCTTTACCTCCAGAGGAGTTAAATAAAGTCCAGCAGCTATATTTATGGAAAACCCAAAACAAAGGACCAGAGAGGCAAAGGAACAAGGAAAAGCAGAGTAATGAGGGGGTAAAAACGGTAAGACCCATACCTATATTAGCACCCAGAAACCCAGGAAAAAGAAGAGGTAGGAAAAAGTAGAACGAACTATTAATGGAATGTGGAAAGCTAATGATAGACTCAGGTAAGATGAAAGATCTAACCAGCTACTCCTTCACTAATCTTTAATAATGAAGTTTACTTCTTGGAATATTAGAGGTCTTGGCAGTAAAAGGAAACAAAGACTAATTAGTAACAAAATGAAACAAATAGCTCCGGATGTGATCTTCGTTCAGGAAACCAAATGTTCCATTCATAAATTAAAAGAGATTCACAGTAAGTGGCTCAATAACTATGAGTTTCTGGAAGTCAAAGCGGAGAATACAACAGGAGGTATTCTCACCCTTTGGAATCCTAAGAAAATAGAAATTTTAGATGCTGAAGCATCTCGATATTATCTCTCGGTGGTCATCCAGCCTATCAGAGATAAGGAAACTTATCTAATTACCAATGTGTATGGACCCCAAAGATTGGAAGGAAAACAAAAGTTTCTTGATTCTCTGGAAGAGCTAAGGAATAGACATGCAGGTAAGCCTTGGATACTGGGAGGAGATTTTAATATGATTAAATCGCTTTTAGAGAAAAAAGGTGGAACTATAATTCAAAGTCAAGACTCTCTTCAGTTTCAGTATTTCACAGACATCATGAAGCTAGTGGACACTACAACCAGTAATGGAATTTTTACTTGGAACAACAAAAGAGGAGGAGAGTCTCAAGTGGCTTCAAAACTGGACAGATTCATAATATCTAAGGATCTTACGCTCAATAATCAGGAAATCTCAGCAAGAATCCTACCCTTTGGAGGATCTAACCATTGGCCGATTTATCTGGAGGTATAGAGTATTGGTACTCCAAGAAATAGACCTTTTCGCTTTGAAAACATCTGGCTCTCTCATCCAGATTTCAATAGCAATATTGCTAAATGGTGGGCAGAATATTTGAATATCCAAGGCACCAATATGTTCCTTCTTCAAAAAAGACTAAAAAACATTCAGCTTAAGTTCAAGGAATGGAACAAGAAGGAACATGGTAACATTTTTGCAGCCAAAAAAGTAGTAGAAGGAAAATTGCAGGAACTCAACCAAGCCCTTATCACAGATGGATTTGATGAAATCAGGAATGAGCAGGTCACCAAATACCAGCAAGAATGGGAGGAATTGTGCAAACAAGAGGAAATATTTTGGAGGCAAAAATCGAGGGTTCAATGGCTCAAAGAGGGAGAAAGAAATACTAGCTTCTTCCACAGATCCACAATGGCGAACAGAGTTCATAACAGAATTTCAGTAATCAAGGATTAGGAAGGTAGTCTTCACAACTCTCATGCTGAAATTGAAAAATCTTTGGTCAAGCACTTTCAAGGCATGGCCAAAGAAACTTGTTATAACAGAGAGAACTCCATCAGAAATTTCACAAGACACATTCCTAGGCTGGTGTCCAATGAGGACAATTTCAACCTCAGAAAGCCAGTAACCAAAGAGGAAGTCAGCGAGGTGCTCAAAGAGATGCAAAATGGTAAAGCACCGGGATCAGATGGTTTCAATGTTGATTTTCTTCAAAGCCTGCTGGAGCATTGTTAAAAAGGATATTTTAAATATGGTAGAAGACTCCAGGATGAATAAAACTATTCTAAAAGCTCTGAACACTTATTTCATTGCTCTTATCCCCAAGCAGGAGACTGCTCAGACTCCGGACAAGTTTAGGCCAATAGATTTATGTAACGTGGTCTACAAGATAATATCAAAAGTGGTGGCCAACAAACTAAAACCTCTCCTTCCATCTCTGGTTTTTGTGGAACAAGCCGGTTATGTGGAAGGAAGGAAAATTCTCAACAATATTATTCAAGCTCACGAGGTGGTTCATTCTCTGACTATCAACCGAAAGGCTGGTATGATCATGCAATTGGACATTGCTAAAGCCTATGATAAACTAAGTTGGAACTATATCAGGAAAATGCTTATTGCCTTTGGGTTTGATCACAACTGGGTAAGATGGATCATGGCCCTGGTTACTTCCTCAAGTTTCTCTATTCTGGTCAATGGCTCTCCCTCTGAAACATTTCTTCCCTCAAGAGGCCTTAGACAAGGGGACCCACTCTCTCCTTTCCTTTTCATCCTTATGATGGAAGGACTAGGTCGATCTATCAATCATGCCAAAGAAGTTGGAAATATCAAAGGTCTCCAACTTACTGACAGGGGCCAGGCGTGGACGCATCAACAATTTGTGGATGACATGATGCTGCAAGGAATCCCTACCGTCAAATAAGCTCATGCATTCAAACAGATTCTAAATGAATTTGCCAAGGCTTCAGGTATGGAAGTTAATCTCACCAAATCCAAGATCTTTTCTTTAATACTAATATTTCCATTCAAAAGAAGATTGCCAGAATTCTGGGCTTTCAAAGAGATTCTCTTCCCTCTAAATTTTTGGGGATACCCCTTACTTCTAAGCCACTACACAAAAGCATCTGGGAGCCAATTATTAACAAAATGTAAGACAATATCAGAAAATGGACGTTTAGATCCTTAAACCTGGCAAGCAAACTAGTTCTCACAAAGGTTGTTCTACAAGCAATCCCAGCTTTTATGCTTTCGATTCTCCCAGCTCCCAAAGGAGTTTTGCAGCTTATCAAAAGCATTCAAAGAAACTTCCTCTGGGGAAAGGGGGAAGCAAAGAGAAAATGGTCTTTGGCAGCTTGGGAAAAAATATGCATACCCAGAAATTATGGAGGACTAGGATTAGATGATCCTAAAATTCTAAGCAAAGCTTTAGGGGCTAAATTATGGTGGCGCTGGCTAAAAGAACCAAAGGCTAAATGGGCTACAATCTGGAAATAAAAATATGCCAGTTCATGGCCTAGTGAGGATCACATAAGAATGGATGGTAATATCAAGGGATCACACATATGGAACAAGGCCTGGGACAATAGATGACTAGTTCGATAGAATGGCTTCTGGGAAATTAGAGAAGGAAACTTAGCTCTGTTTTGGGAGGACATATGGCAACAGGAACCCATTCTATTAAAAGAATAACTAAAGGAACTGAAGGCAGAGACAGACGCTAAAGGATTAATCAAAGTTAAGGATTTTTGGGATTGAACCAATAATGCAGGAAAGTGGAGACAATGGAGGAATTTAGATATTAGAGATGACAACCCCTTAAAAGAAAAAGATGATGTTATATTGCAAGAGTTAGAGAGAAGGAAAATTTTAGCTTCTGAAGGGAATGACCAGCTAATATGGTGCAATAAAAATGAGGGTGCCTACAATCTTAAGGAGGCAAAAACAATTCTCCTTGGTTTGGCTTCCCAGGCTCCGGATAAAGCTTGGCAAAGACTTTGGAAACAACAAGGGTGGATGAAAATTAAACTCTTCACATGGCTGGTGCAACACAGGAAAATTTTGACCTGGGACAATATTAGGAAAAGAGGTATTCTGGGGCCCTCCAGATGCCAGCTTTGTGAAATGCAAGAGGAAACAATGGAGCATATCCTCAACAACTGCTCCTTTCCCTCCAAGCTGTGGGATTCTTTTGCCTCCATATTCCAGCAGTCGGACAGAGACCTTGGAAGCATCACCAACACCCTGAACAATTGGAGAAGCAATTTCACAAATAACGAAGTTCTTAGCATTGCCTGGGCTCTAACTCCAGGCTTCATAATCTGGAACACTTGGAAAGAAAGGAATAACAGGATATTCAAGGAGGAGAAAAAACCGCCCCTGTACCTTCATAATCAGATCCTAAAACAACTACAGGAGACTGTAAGCTCCATTGTCCGGAATCTTCCTGTGAATCCTCCCTCGGCTTCTGAGTGGAGGATTCTCTGCCAGCTTGGTCTACAAAGGTTGATTCCTCAAAGCCTGGGAGGGAAGAATCTTTTCAAAGACTCAGAGCTTGAATTTTGGCAGCCTCCTCCCAAAGGATTTTTAAAGTTCAACATTGATGGAGCCTCAAAGGGCAACCCAAGTTCTTCGAGTCATGGCGGAGTTCTTAGGGATGAAAAAGGGAATATCTTGTTTATTTTCCACGGCCATCTTGGAAAAGCCACCAAAAATGTGGCAGAAATTATGGCTATGGAACATTGTTTAGAATACTTGCTTCTAGATAATCGACACAATGTGATTGTGGAAGTGGATTCTGAGTTAATCATAAACTCAGTCAAGAAGATAAGTTGGGGTACTGCTCCGGAAAAAGTCTCTAAGAAATGGAGGCTCAATCAAATATTTCAAAGGATCCACAACTACCTTCAAGGCCTTTGTGCCATCACCTTCAAACATATTCGAAGGACATCCAACAAGCTGGCGGACCTCCTGGCCAATCAAGGAGTGAATTGCGTAGAAGAAAAGTTTGCAACAAATTGGCAAGAGCTAACTGGTTTGGTTCTTAAGGAGAAATGCCATGATCAATCCGAAGAAGATAGGTTGATGTTCGAAAGCAGGACCCTGGAAGGTAATACTGACAACCTAGAGGTGGCATAAGCAGAAGGACTCTTTAAGTTTTACAGGGTTTAGCATGCTTTGGTGGTCTATTGGTCATAGAAGCAAGTTCACGCAAAGCCTCTGTGACGACAAAGCGGGTAGCTCTTCTTTCAGGGTTTCAGATAGACCATCCAAGGCCTCTTCTCTCATTATCTCTGGCAATCTGGATTGGCGTGTGGATGGGAGTAGAGGCCTCTTGACGCCCCCGACTTTCCATTTTCCAGTTTCCCCGGTGGTTTTCGCTAGCCCCGCGCATGGTATGTGGTATCTTCCTCTTCGCAGCGATCACAATCACTGATGGACGCGTGGCAGCAGGACGGTTTGAAAAACCGTCGTGATCGCACGCTAAATGGCGACAATTACGGTTCCGCGATATCCATCTCCGCCGTTGGATCTGCCGATGAAGATCTATGGTCACTTTTCATCGTGCATGTTTGTGGGGCCTTAGTGTTTAAGGCGGACCGTCGGGTTATTTTAATGTTTTGCTTTTTTAGTTTTTTGTTACGAGAACCAGGCCGGTTTAATTTTAACTGAGCACTTTAGGTGGCTCTTTTCCCGAGTTTGTAATCCTTTGGTCTTGGTTGATTTTTTTCTCCCCATGATTGGTTGACTTCACCATGGTTTGGGGCACACTCTTGTTCATGGGGGTGTGTAAATATGTAAATAAGTTTTGATTTAATGAAAGGATCGTCTCTTGCACTAGCAAAAAAAAAGAATATAAACCTCTAAAGGTGTTTAACTAGCTTTCCAAAAGTTGACAGAGCTAGAAGTATGCCATATGTCTCTTTTGTCAGTCTTACCCCTCTATGAATTTTGCTTTTGACCTCACCTTTCACTAAATCCTAAGAAATTAATATCTTAAGACTCCCTATTCACCACCACTCATGGCATAGCTTCTTAAGGTTTAAGGATATATCCCTTGGACTTTCACTTGCAAGAGACAAGCATTTTAGAGTCACCCATTTTGTTAATTTCACCCATTGGAATTTGAATTCCAAGTTATGGATGCCTCTAACCATATTAACCTCGGAGATGGATGAGACTAGTCGTTCCCCATCAGACAACAACTGCATCTTAACTTGGTTTTGGTTTCACTGCTCACCACAAATACCCTTTATAGATTGTTCTCTTCGCTAATAGGTGGTGATGGAAGTTCAATGTTGAGGTAAATTAATTACCTATCATTTAATTTTCAACCCAAGGGTTTCGTAAAACTTCCAAAGCATGCGTGCACTGTATATGCTAGAAATTATCTTTCAATTTAGATCAATCCAACTACGAAACCAAATAATGGCAAACCAAATTATCCTATTCTAACTCAATAATCAACTCAAAAGAAATTATAGTACAGCGTGCGAAATTGAAATCTTAATCTTTCAATCTTGAAGGAATTGAAAAGCACACCACTCTTTCATAAATGAAAGCAAAAACAATCATTCTTAACCTCTCACATAGGAAAAGATATGAAAGAAAATAAAAACAATTGCTCTTAACTTCTAGGTAGAAAGCAAATAAAAACAATCACTCTTAACCTCTAGGTAGAAATCAAATAAAAATAATCACTCTTAACCTATCACACAGAAAAATATATGAAAGAAAATAAAACAATCACTCTTAACCTCTCACACAAGAAAATATATGAAAGCAATAAATCTTAATCTATGAAAGACAATAAATCTCAAACATTATAGGTGGCCAATCCAAAGGCATAAGAGATGGAAAGTTGAGAGGCTCCAAATACAAGCATAACCAAATCAAGGTGAACATCACTCATGAGCATGGTGCCAAATCCAAATTCTATATTCAAAACATGAGCATTTCCCCAACTTTACACATGCCTTTCAAAGGAGAAGGCTCTCCTATTTATACAAAAACATAAGAAGCTACCTCATTAATGGAGGTCCATTATTCTCTCCCTAGATCCCTAGAAAATCTCATAGAGTTACAACTCAAATAGGTAATGATGAGACACATATCCTCTTTGACCTTTATCCAAATCTTCTTCCATATCTTGAAGATAATTCGAATTTGAGCATTGGAGGCCACATAAGGGTGCCTTGGAAGCTTCCAAATGACCTACACATGTCATGAAACTCAAGCCACTTTTAAGTATTAGCAAGTATATGTCATTTTTCTAAGTTTTAACCATTTAATTCACTTATAATACTATAAATCATTAACTTTTGGAAAACACAAAGGTAACCCATATAATTATGAAAATGGAGGCTAATGAAAGGTTATATGGTCATGGAGTTGTGACATGTGAGTGAAATGGTGGTGATAAAGGTGAAAGTGGATGATATTTTGAATAAATTTTGGAGACTCTACATTCCCCCCAACTGGCATTATTACATGTCCTCATGCAATCCACTGCATTGCTTAATCATGATTTTCTTTTGAAAGAGCTTGGCTTATATCATGTGTCCTTAAACTTTGCATTTGATAGTATTTGACAATTTTATTTCTTTTTGCAAAGTATTCCTTGTCATACATTGAATTGCAACATGTTTGGTTGGTTCTTGTGTGACAACAAAATCTTAATTGGTATTGGCTCTTGTGTTTGAGTACCTTGTTTCTTTTTGTTGCAGCAAGATTCATTGAACATGTTTAAGAATGCATAAATCAGCCATATAATATGCTCATCATTTAGGAATTTATTTGCAAATCACATAACTTTTGAACCATAATGCAATCATAATTGATTAGGACGAGTATGTTAGGATGAAATGAAGTGATATGGATGTGATAATAAATGGATGTCCCTTCCCCCCAACTAAAGGTGTTTACAGTTTTTTTCAAATGAGAAAGGAAATATGGTGAAGTATTTTCCAAAAATTATAATTTTAGTATTCAAGGAATTCTATGATTAAAAGCTAGAAAAGAACATACCTTTACTTACCTAGGAAGTGGACAAACTGTGCATATGTAGAGAAGTTGTAGCTACTGCTGGATCATGGAATAGAATGTAGAATTTCATCTGCTTCTTGGTTGCATAAATGGTGGATGAGGTGGTGAAAGTGGATTCTTTATTTTTGCTACTAAATCTATTGTATTTGCTGCAAAATGCTGAAATGATATAGTCTTCACCTACTACAAAACCCGATGGTACAATTCAAATCATGTGAATAAATGTGTTGTTGTCGAGCATGAAGAGAAGTCATTGGATTACCAACCATTGATGAATGTCGTTAACCAATGCGAGGCAAACTCACCATTAATGTCAATGAGTGCCAAGGTACCTAAGTACATCTTGCAAAGTGTGAATAGATGAGTTGATGTCAAGCCACTTGAAAGATCCAACGATCAAGGGACATTGATGTATTCCCATGATTTTCGACGAGAGAACTTGTCATTGATGCATACAAGCCTCAAGGTACTAATAAAGACTCTAGCCCTGAACCTAGATAATTTGTTGATGTCAATATGCCAAGACTTGTTAGAAGGGAGGCATTATGAATCCCCCATCATCTAACGCGGGTATGGAATAATGATTTTGGAAGGACTATGAATGAAAAATTTTGCAGTGGATCAAGGTTTATTTAATGGAAAGAAAACTGACAAGAGGTTAAACAAGCGAACGAAAAGCAAAAGGACAAATCAACATGTAAGCGAGTTGAATGTCTCTATGAATGGAAATTATGAAAAATGTGAATGGAAAATGTAAATGGAAAATGTAAATGGAAAATGTGAAGGAAAAATGCGACTCTTTCCAAGGAAAATGGTGATGACGATGTTTAGCGAAAATGCTTGGATAGCTTGTGAGTTTGGAGAGGAAAAATGATGGCATTTATGGATGATAGAAATGGATTCAATTGGTTCATATCTCTTGAAATTGGTCGTAGAAAACCAATCATGCATAATTGGCTTCCTTCATAATTAACAGGTTCATGACCATTTTTTATTTCAAATAGTTAGTCCAATTTCACAATTGTGATAATAAATCCAATTTCTAAAAGAAAACAATTTCCTCAATCAAAAATTCATCAATCGATCTTGCAAATAAAGTGTCTTCATAGTTCTTCTTCATTTCTGCATCATTCTTGAAAACATCATCATTAGACAAAACCAATAAATTTTGATCATGATTTTCTTATTAGAATCCATTGTTAACAAATAGATCATTGAATTAAAAACATAGTTGCAGAATTGTGGTTCAGCTGTAGAATTGTACAGTTAATGTAGCTAAAATATTGAACATACAGTTAAGTACACAAAGCTATGCATTTTTATTATGAACATATAACCAGCCTAATCTTCAAATTGATCAATACCTCTTCCAGAAAAATTAGCAAATAGAACAATTTTTATTTTTATTTTTTATTTTATTATTATTTTTATTATTATTTTTATTTCTTGCTTCGATAGGTGTGTCTGAGTGGACCATCACAATAAAATTTTCTCAATTTTCTCTAGTCACTAAATGAATTTCACATCAATTTTATTTTTTTACAACATGTTTTCATGGCAATTTTTTTTTTGTTTTTTTGAAAAATAATAAATTAATGAAATATTTACAAAACTAAAAAAAAAATGTACATACAGGAAAAGAAAATAACATGTACAAACTATATATATATATATATATATATATATATATATATATATATATATATACACACACACACACACACACAAATAAACATAAAAATAAATAAAATAAAATAAAATAATAAAAATAAAAATAAATAAATAAATAAATAATAATAATAATCAATCATAAGAAAAACCTATAACACAAATGTTATATAAAAAGCACTTCACTAAAAAAAATGACAAAAAACAAAAAAAAAAAAAACAAATATAATACAAAAACATATACATGCATTTTAAAAACATTATACATAACATGTAACATTAAAGAAACACAACTTAACAACAACAACAACAAAACGTAACAAAAATCAATGTAATAATAAAAACGAAATTACCATGAAAATTGTTTCCTAATGAAGGCCATCAAATACAAATGTGAGGGTATTGATTGGTTAAGAAGCAGAAACAAACATAACTCCATATCTTACAACTACCACAACTGAATGCAAAATAGGAGTGCAGCTTACAGTGGATAATTTTAAGCATATTCTAATATATAGTTGCTTTTCGACATAATAATTCACCTGCAAACTTTGGATTCTCAATTCGATCAATAGGTCAGGATACCCGGCGAGAGAAGATACCACAACGCTTCATATAAGATCTCCTTGTCGGATCTACCTCCTGTAGATCAGGAAAATCAGATCAGATTGCAACTACCTCTATGCATTAATTAAAAACCATTTTTTTCCTCACGCAATTTGCCAAGTAAGGCTCCAAAGAACCCCAAATATCTCCCAATTGGTTACAAATTTGAGAGAATCATCCCTGGGTTTTATAACTGACCCATCTTTGAGAAAAACCCACATTTTACTTTTTTCAAATTTGTTTTCATTTAGCGAAAAACCGTGTTTTAAAAATGACGTTTCTAAGTTTGTTACGCATTTCCTCTGCAAGTATTGCACTCGAGCTTTCTGAGTTTGTGGTCTCATTCATCAATAATTTTCACCAGTTTCATAAAAAAAAAAAAAAACTCAACAACCAAACAAGTATTCAAAGTCTGCAAATAGCCCTGCAACCAAATAATCTGGAAAAACAAATTTCATTGTCGAATCTCCCAGTGGGTTTGCTTCCCACGAAATTTCGTCCATAAAGAAGGAAACTGCTCTCTATTAGTGTGGGAATGTTGTTGTTTCCAGGATCTCCATATGAGTCTCCAAAAACAATACCGCTCTCCTTATTCAAGCTCGAGCGGGCCTCATCCCGAATTGCATCTGAAACTTCGTGACCGAGATTATGCTTTTTGAGATCAAGAAGCACAATCATTCATATCTTCTAGCACTATGTGAAAGCATAAAAATAACGATTCTATAATGCGGAATAAACACGTAAAAGAATTGAAAACTTGAATGCCCAAGAAATCATACCTCCAGTCATTGATGCTATTCACACTCTGATGTCCACCTAGTAGTAGATCGATGTCTACCTATAGTTGCTTCACCTCTGCAAATAAAATCCACCGAATCCACGAGCCAGAGCGACACCAAGAAAATAGGGGAAACTGCCTACCAAACCCTGTGAATGCAATGTGGAGGGGTTGAATATGAGTAAGAAAACCCAAAAATGCATGTGGTCGTCTTATCGCGCAATGGAGTATGGCCTGTTTTCAAATACTATGAAAAACTCCATAAATAAATGGAACAGCGATATAGAAATCCCTCACAATCCCATCCTGTCTAATATAAACATAATGGCTGGTAGAATTTGTTGAAGATCATTAGCAAGCATTTAAATAGACAGAAAAGGAAGGCAAGGCCAACATCCAACCACAATGATTTCAAAAACTTTCATCCATGTGGCACTGCTCTTCGCGACTCTCTTCAACAGTCAACGAGTCCACACTTCTGCTAAACAACGAATACGCTTAGGATATTGAAATCCCACGTTGAAGATTTTGCAAACGCTAAAGCTATTTCACGGCCTCCTGAGGATGAAATTCTAGCATTTGTAATCTTCCAAGCTCTGCACACTCTGATTTGATGGTGTAAGGCTAAAGGGGATTAAGTGTTGGAGCTTGGGGACCAAACAGAAGTATTTATAGCCAAGCTTACATCAAGCTTTTGTTGGCTATGTGTCAAGTGTTCCACAGATCATGGTAGAAAACTATAGAGGGAGTAATGGACCACTCCAGGAACTCCCAACAAGAAATTAATTAACTGAAGATAGTTTCCATAATTGAAGGAAATAATTGCAGTTGGTTTCCGTAATTTAAGGAAATGATTGCAGTTGACTTCCAGATTTTCGGCGGAAGTTGGGAGAGGGAGCTTAACATTCTCCCACTTGGGCCATACTTCCAATACTAATGTCTCATCTCAAAACCCATTGATAATCTGTATTAAGTAATAGATGCATGAATCATGCCGATAAGTCCTCTTATGACAAGTATTATCTTCCATATATTACTATGTATTTATTTCTATTAAAATTTATGTGGAAATAATTTCTTAATGAATAAACCTTATGTTTATTCTTGGTCCTACACAGATGAATTCTCTCAAATCAAATTAAGGTGCACATAAATATGAGGAAAACATCACAATAATTAAGACTTTCATTAAAATAACATTGTCCATACAATGAGAAACTACGTAATGGAACCAAGTCCCATATTCACTACATGATCCTTGAATTTAAATGGTTGCATGCCCTTAGTCAAAGGATCAATGATCATCAATTCAGTGTTGACGTGCTCAATGACCACTTTCTTTTCTTTAACACGTTCCCTTATAGCTAAATACTTTATGTTGATGTGTTTATTTCGACTCCCACTTTTGTTGTTGTTAGCCATAAAAACAGCAGTTGAATTGTCACAATACATTCTCAATGGCTTAGAGATAGAATCCATAATTCTAAGCCCAGAAAATGAAACTCTTAAGCCATACACCATGTAAAGTAGCCTCAAAACAGGAGATGAACTCGGCTTCTGCCCTTATTTTGTAAAGTAAGTAAGCTCTAATAGGTCAGAAGTCTTTAGCGAAGAATGGAGTGAAGAGTCTTGGTAGAGAAGTCTAAGTATTTCAGGTCTTAGTGTAGGTAGAGGCTCTGCAGCTGAGTGCACAGAGGCCTAGGGTAGAAGTCCATAGTTGAGTGCACAGAGACCCCTGCAGCGATGTGTGCAGGGCAGATAGAGTCTGTAATAATCCAAAGATATCAATAAATAGAAGTAATAATATCAGATTACACAGCGCTAATTGTGATTGTTTAGTAAGATAAGTAAAACACTTAAGATAACTTGGGAACCTATACAATACGCTGTCATAGCAATGCGAAAGTAACTGGACAGCAGGTTAGGGTTGCGCGAAGGTCAATCGTACTCCTTCGCAGAGGTATTGAAGGGTGGAATAAAGGGCTAGACTGGCAGAGCTCTAGAACTTAGCAACCTACGCGAAAGCAAGAACAGAGGGTATAAATGAACATCACGGCCATCTCAGGGTGCGAAAACTTGGTTCGAGCATCCCCTCATACTGCTTCGGGTGAGACTTCAGTCCACGCTCTGCAGGCTAATGCCGAAAGGGCCAGTAGTGTAGGGATTTGTTTGGCTAACTAACGTTGAACCTGGGTTAGGCCCCACACAGCCAAAAAATGGTCTCGTTGCCGGGACCAGAGTCTACATGAGAGATGTGTGATGTCGTATCATTAGAATCCAACTAAGAAAGAGATCGAGGACTATTTGAACAGGAAGATCCACGAATTCGCAGCGCAAGAGAACAGAAATCCATGACTAATAAAGCAATAGTGGCTAGACAAGTACCTGTATACAGAAATTCACGAGATATTTTTCTACTCCTTTCCAGTTGAGTTATATGAGTGGATCGCGAAGCTAGCGGATAGCCAAGGAAGGTGGAGATTTGATGGTCCTATGGTCTGGACCCCAAAGTTAGTACAGAGACTAGAAGCCTCTCAGGATAAGATCGTGTGTGTTGTCAATCATTGGCTCGATCCCATCATAGGAGGATTTGTGATTGAATTTGTGGTTGATACCTTAGTTAGCTACAGCGAGGCAGAGTGATGCTTTTTCAAGGGTCTGCGAGGTAAGTACTTGAAGTCTTTAAATACCTAATTTAAGATGTTATTGTGCAAAAAACGGGTTATGCATCTACCTTGATGTTCAGAGCTATGTGAAGTGGAAAGACTTAAAGGAACGAAGCAAGAAAGGGCCCTGAATATAGTCCATTGATTTCACCTCCATTGGGTGACAAAGAGGGAGTAGTGCAGGCTTCTCCGCGAAGTGCAATTCAGTTAATAAGACAAGGATTCCCACGACTACCACCTCCACCCACACCACCTCCAACTTCACCACCATCACCTGCGACTTCACCCATACCACCACCACCTCCACTGCAGTTCAACATGGCAAATTCAATGAAGCTGCCTTTGTTTAAAGGCTTGGGAAATGAGGACTCGGACCAGTTTTGGTTCGTCGTGAGAGCTGTATTGGAAGCTCAGGGTGTCACAGATGATAACATGAATAAGGCAACATTGGTTAGTGCTTTGCAGGATAGCGCACTAACCTAGTATATCAAGTACTCTAATGATCACCCAAATTTTGGGGTGGAGGACATCCAGACCGTGTTGAATAAAGAGTTCAGTAGGCCTAAATCTGAGGCACAATCGATTGTGGGGTTCAATGAAATCGTGATGAAACCAAGCGAGACACCTTGGGAATAGGATCAGAGGTTGAAGTGTAAAATACACGAAGCTAATATAAACATAACAAATGGACAGCACCGCGATTGGTCCGTGGCTTCGCTCCTGCCACACCTAAGGGTTGTGTTATCACTCAGGTTATTCCCCAAAGTTGTAAGAAAGGGAATACGGCTGAGGTAACCACAGACCAATCTTCTAGATGCAGATTATAGCCAATCTGCATCCAGAGAGGGCTCTCTCTTTATGTTTTAGCTTTGTTTGAGGTATATTAGGCTAGTTATGAAGTGCAAGGGTTTTTGTTTAGAGTTTGGTTGGAGGAATGGAGTTTCAATAGAACAGTGAGGTAAAACTAAAGAGTTTCAGTCCATTGGGCATGATGGAGTCAAAGGAGGATAGCTTTCTGGATTTGGTTTTTCCACCAAGGATGGTATTACAGAGCAAGGTAATCAAACATGGAACAATTTGTAAGCTGGAATCAGGTGGAATGGAGTCAATGGGTGAAGGCCAATTAAGAATCCTTCATCATGTTGACAGGGGGAAAATGGCAAACTGTTGTTAAGGAGCAGTTAAGAATTCCTTAGCAAAAATTCAAGGTGAAAGAATTAGGGGAAATAGGAGCAATCAAGAATTCACTGTTTATGCTAATTCTGAAGAAAACATTAATAATAACAAAGACTGAACACAGAGTGCAATCAAGCAAGTTCTTAGTTATTCTTTTTCTCCATTATTTAGATCATGAAACATAGATGATATAGTAAACACAGAAACTGTAAAACATAAGTTAGAAGGGACTTATTGATCCATAAGATGATTCAAGAATTTTGTAGCATGGTTCTTAGCATCCATTCCTCATTCAGTAAGCCAGACAAAAATGGTTCCAACAGCGTTTTATTCCAAAAAAAAACTTCAGAATTACAGCAAAGTATGAGAATGTTTCCCAATCAACCAACCCCAAATACTTTGTCTGGGGGGGTATTTATACAAAAATGTCAAGATATCATACAAAATATCTAATATAAATAATATCTGCTAACAATTAATGCTTATTTTATATAGATAGAGACAGACAGTCTCGAAAACAGGGAGAAAATGAATAGATGCAATAAATTCATGCTGCATTGGTTGTTCCGTCAATATGTGATGTACTGGAGGTAGGTGCTGCAAGTTGGTTCCCAGCTGTCTTCTACTGATCCTCTGTGCTGTTTATTCTACCTTGGCTGGGCTTTCTTTAACTCTGATATGATGTGCTTTGACCCGCATGACTGTGATTCATTTCTTTTCTGCGCATTATAGTAGATGGTCCAAAATTTTGCATTGACCAAAGATAAATTTACAGGATCTCTAACATGCTTTTCCACCATTCTGGTCCTGTTAATTTATGTCTCTGTAGCTTCCTCAGAGTTTTGTCAGTCTCTGTGTACCTAAAGAAATTAGGTGGGATGGTGAACAGATGCTTCACCTCATGCTCTATGTAGAATAGATTTTCCAGGCTGTCATAAAGGGACTGGCCAGATGGAAGTGCCTTCTCTCCTGAAGTGCTTGAAGATGCATTAGCTTGATTAGCAGCATATGTATTTAATTTACGTACATAGTCCTTGTGCTTCATCAGACGATCATTACTTCCCAAAGGACTTGGCAAACCTTTTTGATGCAGGACTATAAATTTTTCTGTGAAAGAATCAATCTCTACCTGCATGTCCTGGCATCTTCTGTCCAAGTTTTGCATTAGATTTCTCATGGTTAGAACTCTCTTAATGTCCAAAATGGTACCTGTTTTGTCTCTAATATCTAGTGCTTCCAGTTCTTCACTGGTCTTGGTATTCAAAAAATGTATTAGCCTGTTAGCTTGCTCAGGCATCTGTCCCAATAAGGCTCTTGTTTTCTGAATTTCCACTTGGGCCACTCTTATCAAATCAATCTGTTCATAAATGGTTTGAATAGACCTCCACACATCACTAAGGGATTGAGTGATGTTGGACCACAAAATTCCTCTGATTTCTGCCAGAGGCTTATCCAGAGAGAGATCCTTCTCTAAGGCTCTTACCTTGTTCTCCAATGCTTTGACTTCCCTTGTTTTCTCTGCCACATTCATCTTGGATTTATCATAGCTCTGTTCAACCTTTGCCAATTTTTCTTTGACTTGCTTCAGCTCTGATACTTGGAGTTTCAACTCCTCCATGGCTTTTATTAATTGCTCTGTAGTCATAGTTGTACTGCTACCTAGTGCTGTTGCTATTGCTGAGGTACCTGTGGTGATTTCTGTTGTTGATGTCGGGACAGTGGGAGGAACTGCTGTTATAATTATGGGAGGGGCAGTTGTGACTGTTAGAGCTACTTCAGGTGGCTGGGAGGTCGACTCTCCTTGCTTTTATTTTAGTGATTTCTCCAATGCCTGCTCTGTCTCACTCAATCTTTCATTCAGTCTCATGAGCAGGTCCATCATGTCCTCGAGGATTTCTGCTGCACAACATCTGCGTCTATGGGTGCATAGAAGGAGGCATTTTGAGCTGTTTTCTTAGGGAAGAAATGTCCTCTTCTTTTTTCTTCATTAGTGCTTTTATGCCTTTGGCATCTTTGGGATCATGTCCCAGTTCAATGATGATGTCCTCCAAGGATTTGATCCTGTTGTCCTTTGCTAGAGAAGAAGCTTTCTCTAAATCCAACTGAGCTGAGGTATTATTTAAGGAATTTTACAATTTATGAGCCAACATTGCTTTATTAGCTAGCGTGGAATACACCATCTCTCCAGTTTGTTTGTGCAACTCAATCTGGTCTATTGGATGAATGTCCTTGGCCAAGACTTCCAGATTTGTCCTAATATAATCAGCTGCCGATTGTGGTTGCTGCACCTTGGGCTTGAAATAACTCATGATCATTTTCCCTTCTTTAATGTCATATGTTGACATTAATCTTTGTTGTTTTGTGGGGGCCATCTTAAGATATTGGTTATAAATTTGCAGCCTCAATGGATCATTTCTAGCCTTTATCTCTGTGAATGTTCTTTTGATATCAGAGGTCTGCTTACTTGGTGGCCTAGTGGATGAAACTTCCACACTATGCTACCTTTCTAGCTCCTGCCTGTGTGAGCTGGTTGATGTGTCTATCACTGGGGAGGTCTGTGGGCTAGTTTCCCTCTCACCTCTTAAACTTTCTATTGTTTCTTCAATAATTCCCTCTTCAGATAGAGGATTCAGTCTTTGCCTTTTTGCACCTGGTTGTTCTGTAGCCCACTGATGGGTGTGGCCTCTTCTCTGTCTCTTTTCTTGCCCTTTTCCTCATTTAGAGAAGTCTGTAATGCAGGAATCTCTGCTGCTTTGGTCTGGAGCGAAGGAATTTGCCCCTGCTGATCAGTCATTGCTTGTTGCTCTGTGCCTGCTACCTCCTTGCCCTTAGAAGACCCTGTACCTCTTGCACTGGTCTCTTGTACATGTTGTTGTGAAGTTCCAGCCGAGGATGTACCCACTCCGATTTGTTGAGGCATCTTGAAAGATACCTGTCCAAAAGATTCCAGGTCATTGGTCTTTTCAAGATCTTTCATAGTTTGTTCCATCACTTCCTGCTGAGTAAGTTCTTCTATTAATGTACTCTCTACCTGCTCATCCTGATTAGAAAATTGCTCTATTTCAGGGATCCTAAAATGTTTATAGCCCGATAGCCTGTTTTTTACTTTTCTGTCTATTTGGGTTATATGGCACCCACCAGAAGCTTTTCCTCAATTTAAGTTCTTCCCCCAATATCCTATCAACATCTTCCCATGCCTCCCTCTTGTTAATGATAAAAGGACCTAATTGGTTTCTTATTCTCAGCTGAGCCTTCTTCTTTACATTGCAAAAGTGAGTTAAATCTACATTGATGAGTTGCCTAAAATACTCCAATGCAAATAGTCTCATGGGCACATATTTGGGCAGCTTATAAGGGCACAGCTCCCAGCCATATATTCTGATTTCAGTGTGATTCTGGTAGAGGTACCAGTCACCTATTCTATAGTTTTTGGAGAGCTATAAAATATTTTTTATATCCCAAGAGAGCCTAGGAGGAGGAGCTCCTATCAATAAAGTGGAGGCTGGATGTATAAACCAGTCAATGAATTCACAGTAGGTATAAGGGGATTCAGAAACATTGTGGAAGACTGAGGTCCAAAAGATCACAGACCTCCTCTCTCCTTTGGAATCCAATTTTCTGATAGGAAATGAAAAGTTGTCTGTCTGATAATATAGCAGAAGGTGATATATGAATGAAGTGTACTTGAAGACTCCTCTTTCCAGATTTATGAATTGCTCATTGATTTTATTGGCAATGAAAGAGGCATAATCATATTTGACAGCAGGGGGCTATCCTGGAGTAAACATTGACAACATAACAAAGATGGTCTCATCAACAAATTCACTAGTTTTGAATCCCAAAATAAAGGATATCATGTCAAGAATAAGCTTGCCAGTTTCAATGAACCAGGCATGTACATAGGGAGGTGGGCCTTGAGGCTGGAAATCTGGCTTCATAAATAACTTGGCAATCCGGGTTATTTCTGCACTGGACAATTGAGAGCTTTTCTCAAGAAAAAATCCCATGGAAAGAGGAGCAAGGGGCTGAGCTGGATGGAAGTGTAACATTTCATTGATAGACTCAGCAATTATGTAGAAAAGAATTGTTTGTCATGGAGTCATAACTGCTTTACTGATAAGGTCATAGTTTGCACAGCAATGGTGGATAAGGTCTGGGAACACATTAATTGAGGGAAGGTAATATCTGGGGAGATTAGACTCCCATATTCCAAGGATATCAGAGTTACTCAGATGACTATTTCTAATTCTGCAAAATTCCTGGAGATGGTTCATATCACCAGATAACCCTTTGATTTGAAAATCTCTGTCAGCCAAGAGAAACCAGTCCTAGTCTTTGTGAGGTGCATTGAGGGGTGCGACATTGAGGGCCACAAGGGCTTCCATGTTCAGTTCTTTGTGTTTTTAAATTGCAGGTCAAGTTTCTGTGAGAGAAACGGGAAAAAGAGCAATTCTGGATGTCTTGGTATGGCAATTATGGACTGCTTCAGCTTGAATTTAGCTCTTTTGGGTTAAAGTCACAAAGGAAAATCGAAATTACAGGTTTGGGAAGTGAAAATGGGGTAAATACCTGTATTTTGGAGGCAAACCAGTGTAATTTCCAAGTTGATCGACGAGTTGTGAAGCAGGATGCTGGACTTTGCTTGGTCGGGTGGTGGACTGGATGCTTCTGCAGTAGCTTGGACGTAGTTTGCATGCAACAGTTTTGCGGAAAAAATGAATGAAAATGGGCGAAAATGACATTTTCATGAGGTTTTAGCAAAAATTGGCTTCGCAGGGCTTTTTGGCACTTTTCGATCGAATGGCGTCATCGAGATGTGACGTTTTGTCATGACGCGGGAGTATAGATGCTGATATGGCAGTGACGTGGTGATGATGTCAGCGGGTGGGATCAACAGGAGGGTGGTAAGCGGTATCGGCCCGCACCGCTTATTAGCTAAGGCGGTTTCGGGCAGAGGGGTCGCGAGCATGGTGGGAGGGCGACGCGTGTCCCTGGTACGGCGGTAATACCGCCGGCTCCCGGGCGATAAACATTGGTGGCAGAGGGCCTCGCGATATGATCGTGGGCCGTCCGATGAGCAAGCCCGGATCCAACGGTTGGCGCTCAATGGAGCTGGCAGAGGGTTACGGCGCGGGGGGCCGTGTATAAAATCAAATGTTTTAATGCAGTTTGGGCTTGATATGATTGGTGGTGGGGTGATTTGTTAATCAATTAACATGGGGTTAATTGATTTCAAAACAATGCGCGGGGGATGGTTATTATATGGTTCCTGATGAACCTATAATCCCTGTTTAAACAGAAATATGGTCATAATCGACTGGGGGTGGGATCATTACATATTGGGGGTTTTATTGTATAGATATATTAATACGGGGGAAGGGGAATTTATAAGGGATTTAATACTTATCATGTTAATAGTTAATATGAGTTTATGAAAAATAGGCGCTAAGTTATAAAGTTCAACAACTTAGGCTGAGGGAATGAAAGGATTTTTACACAAGAAATGTGGCTTCTTTGCCTAAAGCAAGAATGTTATTTTACTCAGCCTTTTTCATGAAATGAGGTGGAGTGATTTGGGAGTATTGAGCAGATCTCAATATCTCTGGGGGAAGCTAGTGAATGATCTGGAGAAAGGATGAAGGGAAGTTAGTCATGCCTCACTTAATTTGTAACAAAACAGTTGCCATGGTACTTATGATAATAGTAAGGTGAACATCTTTGAGAGAAAAAATTAATCATAAGCATGCTTCTGCAACACCAGAACTACCTACCCAGCCTATTATCCCTAACTTTTTTCTTCTTCTTCCATGGGTGCACTTGGACTGGCAAACTCTCTTTTTCTTCTTTTCTTCTGATTGCAACCCTATCTAGATCTACCCTTATCACATCCAAGGGCTCATGTTTGACAATTGAGCTCCTTTGCTTCTCTACCTAACTAATTATCTGCCAAGATTGAACAGTTTGAACAAATTTTATTCTCTATCTCTAAAACAGGAAATTCAAAGATGAACTGGCCAGGATTAAGTTGTTTGGCCACAGCATAAAGTTCAACAAACTGCACATGAAACTTTCATTTACAGAACATGAAATAGTAGTGGCATTTGGACTTGCACACTTTCCTGGACATTTTTATTTGGGGTTCATTTCTTTCATTTTTCTTTTGACCATTTCATTCTTTTTACCCTTTGATCTTTCTTTTAGGGTATACCCTCTTTTCATTTTTTAATTTTTTGATCTTTTCAAAATATGGAAAACCTTTGCAGCAGGGAAAGGATGAACATATTATGGATTTTAACCAGTCAATCATGAAATATGACACCTATTGGTATAGGAGCATAACACTGGCTCCACTTGGGGATGGCTTTTCCTGGTGAAAATTCAAGAACAGCAGGTCAGATGGCCTTATGTACAATTCTTGCTGCATTCTAAAATCTTCCTTTGTTGTAAGTAAACAAACTGTACAGAGGACCATGTAAAATATACACATCTCTCATGAGCTGATCCAAACAATTACACCTCTGTTTTGGATAGTTTGTCTGAATGTTTGTTCTCATATTTTCAGCTCCCAAGTCTTCTACAATTTCTGGTAAACTAAAAAAAAGGTAACACAAAAAAGGTGGTAAAGTTCCTTGACTGCTCCTCAAAATTTTCTACACATTCCTTCCCATTCTTATTGCTGTAATAAACTACAGCAACTAAACATCCTTATGTAGAAGTTAGAGTCCTGATATATCAACAAAATGGATAAAAATAATGTTTCAGCATCCGGCGATTAACTAGTCCATCTTCTGCTTCTGTACCATCCAGGCTTTTCAAAAAGTAGGTATTGTTTCCCTGTGAGGCTTGAATAATAAAAGGTCCCTTCCATAGGAAGTCAAACTTCCCATGTTTTCCTTTATCTTCTCTTCTGGAATCCCATTTCAGAACTTTGTCTCCTATGAAAAAATCCTCTGCCTTAGTCCTCTTATCAAATATCTTCTTGAGTTTTTCTTGTAGCACTTGAGATCTTTGATATACCTCTTCTCTGGTCTGCTGCAAATGTATAGTCTGATTTATCCTTCTTTGAATGTCATTGGGCTATATTTGAACTTCTTGCAATAATTTCATTACAGGTATTCCCAAGGAGGAGGGAAATACAGCCTCCATACCATAGACAAGCTCATAGGGACTAGTTCCAATGGATCTCTTGGTAGTTAACCTGTCTGCCCATAGTGCATTTATAAGCTTTTTATGCCAATTTTTCTTGTTTTCTTCCAATACTTTCTTAATGATATTGATCAGGCTTTTATTGGATGACTCAGCTAGACCATTACCTTGAGGGTAATAGGCTGTGGAGTGACCTAGAGTGATATGGTATTTGTGACAGAAACTGATCATTCTCTTGGATTTGAAAGCAGCAGCATTATCAGTTATAATTTTTTCAGGATAACCAAATCTAGACAGGATGTTGGTTTCTAAGAATTGCATGATCACTAAATCATTGGCTTGTCTACAAGGGATGGCCTCTATCCACTTGGTGAAATAATCTGTGGCAGTCAAAATCCATTTATGCTGGCCAGAAGAGGGAGGGTGAATTTCCCCAATGAAATCTAAACCCCATTGTTGAAATGGTCTTTCGGTGGAAATTGGTTTAAGGGGTAGAGGCAGAAGTTTCCTCTTGCCTTCAAAGATTTGACATTTATGGCAAGTAGTAACAAACTTTTTGACATCAGCAAACAAGGTGGGCCAGTAAAATCCAGCCCTTAGGATTTTATCAGCAGTTGATTTCCAGTACAAATGTCCACCACAGTCCCCTGCATGAAATTCTTTGAGTACCTTGTCAGCTTCATCTTTTATTAGACAATTTAATAGAACACCTTCATGATTTTTCCAAAAGAGAGCACCATCTAAAATACAAAACTTTGAAGCTTTCATTTTTATAAACCTTTTCTTTGTTCTGGATAACCCTGGAGGAGCCTGCAGGTTTAATAATACATAACATATATCAGCATACCAAGGTGATTCTAGGAAGGCCTGGCTGATTTGTGGAGTCGCCATCTCCTTTCATTATCCAGTTCATCAATATATAGGGTTTGGAAATTGGTTTTAGTCATGAGTTCAGCCAATCCCTGTCCTTTTATAAGCTTTGTAGGTTTTATTTCAATATCATACTCTAATATAGTAGCAATCCATTTACCTCTTTTGCCTTCAATCCCCTCCTGGGTTAGGATATATTTGACAACAGTGCTTGGCACATAAGCTATTATATGAGAGTATAGTATGTAGTCTCTGAAATCTTTGATGGCTTTCACAAGTGCATAAGCTTGTTTTTCCATGATTGGGTATTTTACAGATGCATCCCTCAGTGCTTTGCTAAAGAAGGCTATGGGTTTTTCACATCCTTGATTATCTTTCTGTAGCAAAACAGCAGCAATAGTGTGTTCTGATGCAAATGAGAAGATTATGAAGTCTCTGTCAAATTTTGGGCTTGTAAGGACTGGTGTTTTGATTAAAGCTATCTTGCTTCAAATGCTTGTTTGGCTTCTAATGTCCATTTGACCTTGGAATATTTTTGCATCATATTATTCAACAATCTAATTAATTCAACCAAGTTGGGTATGAATCTTCTTAAAAAATTAATTTTCCCTAGGAAAGCTTGGAGTTCTTTAACATTTCTGGTATGTGGTATTTGTAAAATGGCTTGTATTATGTCAGGATCAATTTTGATGCCATCTCTTGAGATTATGTGGCCCAACAGTTTGCCCTCCTCTAAGCCAAATAATGACTTCTTTGGATTTAGTGATATACCATATTTTCTGCAGGTTAAAAACACTTGTCTTAGATGATCTAGGTGCTGCTTATCTGATTTGGAAAACACAGTGAGATCACCTAGGTATATGACCAGGAAATCATGAATTTCTTTAGCAAAATCTAGGTCCATTGCACGTTGGAAGGTTGCCCCTACATTCTTGAGTCCAAATGGCATTTTCACATATTTGAAAGTTCCCCATGGAGTTGTAGAAGCTGTTTTTTCCTGATCATCGGGGTGAACTAGAATCTGGTTGAAGCCTGAACCCATCCAAAAGTGAAATTCTAGAGGCACCTACTACCCTTTGTAAAATGTGGTCCATCTTAGGTAAGGGGTAGTGGTCTTTTAAAGAGACTTTATTTAGATTCCTTAAATCAACACACAGTCTGATTTCTCCTGTTTTCTTCCTAGTGGGCACTAAATTAGAAACCCATTTTGAAAATCTAATAGGTGCAATTATCCCAGCTTCATACATTCTTTTGACTTCTTTTTCAATTAGAGGGAGGAGTACAGGGTTGACCCTTATGATTTTTTGCTTGAAAGGTTTTTGATTCTCTTTCAGTGGTATTGTATGTTGAATCACAAAAGTATCATTAGATTTGAGATCTTCATAGCTTCATGCAAAAACGTCCTGGAATTCTTTGAACAGCTCAACATATTTAAGCTTTTGGTCAGGAGGCAAAGTTTTGGACAATTTTATCATTTTAGGATTTTGTTCAGCTCCTATGTTACAGTCCTCAATCTCTGCATTTAGAGGCTGCATTTTGGGCTTCCTTGAAATATCATTAGAATCAAAAATGTCTTCTAGAGGAGTTAATCCTGTGGGCAAATAATTGTCCTTTAAATCAATAACTTCATATTCTCCTCCAATAGTTTCATCAAAGTCTATTTCTTTAAGCTCTCGCAACTCTTTGCTGGTAAATTTTGTTGGGTGTAGTATCTGTGTTACAGTTTCTGCTTAAATGTGTGTTTCCATTTTGTCTATTTGATCAACTTCTCCAACAGTGCCTGTGTCTGTATTAGTGCTGGAAAATTCTTCTTTTAAGGTCAGGAAATTATTAATCTGAGTGTCATTGTCAAACACTTGCCAGTTTTTTACATTGTCAGGTACAGTTGGTATGTGTTTAATCTTAGCTATAAAATGATGATTAGGCTCAAAAGGCAGTTTACAAGTGCTGGCAAATGTTACCAAACTGTGAGCATGCAAATTGTGTTTCCTTGGAATTTGGCAAGTTGTGTTTCTAGAAAGGTATTGAGTATTTCAATTGCTGCCCCTATATAAGATATTAATCTGAGATCATTTGTGAGGAAGTTTCCTTTCATTTGTTGAATAACTAAATCAGAGTATCCCAAAATTGATACCCTGGTGGCCCCTAAATTTTTTATCAATTTAAGTCCTAGCAAGAAGGCTTCTATTCAGCCATGTTATTAATGCATCTAAAATTCAACCTGTATGCATGTCCTTCAGCATGATCATTTTCCATATTATGTACCCAAATTCCTACTCTTGCTCCTAGTTTATTCATTGATTCATCAAATTCCAAGTACCAAAGGGTTTCATTATTATATTTGGTATCAGGAGTCGAAATTTGCTTACTAGGGAGACTTGGATTTTCAGATTCATCTAGTTTCTCTTGAGTGTCCCTTATATCAATTATTTCATAAATTTCTTGGGTTTGAGCACTAGGAATTTCATTTATGATTTTTTCTTGTGCTAATGCTAAAGCCTTGACATCATTTGAAGGGTAAATTTCAGCATTGTATAGGATGCAAGATTCCATGTCAAAATGCATGGAATAGATGGGAAAATTGTGGGGTTTATTTTGGCTACTCACCACGTATTTCATCAAAGTTTCTTGGTACAATATTTTTGGCTAGCCAAATACTGAAATGGTAGCATAGGACATGTCCAACTGTAAAGATCCCTGGAGCTTTGCACCCCAAGATCTAGATAGCAACATGCCATATTTTGGTGGAATATTAGCTACCACTACATCCATTAAAATTGCCTTGGCATGGTATTGAACTAATGATACACATAAATCTTTGATCAATCCTAGACATCTAACCTGGCTTGAATCAAAAGAGAACAAGTCTTTGTATGGTCTGGTGATATCGAGGTCCAACTTCTCCATTACAGATTTGGGCATTAAATTATGAGAAGCTCCAGAATCAAACATTGCATTGTGCAGTATTTTGTCATGAATATTCAGACTTACATAGAAAGGAGGAACTCCTCCATCTACCGATTTCCCATTTACTTCAGGGACAAAAATTAATTCTAGTTGGTCATCAAGGACATTTACTGCATCTCTGTTTTCTTGAAATTTGAAGTGATCTGCTGATTTGTTCTCTACAGACATCATGCTTAGCCAATTCTGACAATGGAATTTCTATCTTCAATTTGCCTATTTCGGTCTCAAGGTTGAAAGGTTTTTCTGTTTGAATTTTTGCATTTCAGGCAATGAGATTTTCTTTTTTTTTGATGTATTTTCTGTGCTTTTTTCCTTTTCAGGAGTGTTGTCATGGGCTGAAGCTGTTTCCAGATCAGCTTCTAGGAGTTCTCCCATAATTTTATTGGAAAGAATGGAAGTTGAAGGTTGTTTATTAGGTTGTTGATCATTTGATATATCTTCAGTTGTTGGATTGTTTAGGTTAGGATTTGTTTTAGGAGGAGTTTGTACAGGAGGGTTCTTAACTTTAGCTTTGGTAGGTTGCTTAGTATCCTTTTGTTTATTGCTTTCAGGGACATCTATCCTTCTGATCCTCAGATTATATTGCTTGTGGACTTCATAGATGGATGTGTCATATCCTTCCCTAAAATCAAATAATTCACCTGACTGGATTTGAAATTGATTAAGAGTGTGAGCTTCTTGGTCTTCTTGGGTCAAGAAAATTTGTTGTTCACTATTGAGACCCATTAAGTTGATTTGAGAGTGTTCTATGGGCTCACTAGAAGTTGAAGCTTCAGCATAGTTTTCTTGGAATGGAGGTCTAATGCTTTGGTCAGGGCCAGCCTTTCTAGTGTTAGAGTTCTGGTTTTTCCTAAAGTTTGGATTTCCACCAGTATTCCTTGGTTGACCATCCCAAGGGGATTTTCTCTCAATTGTTTCTACTCTATCACCAATTCTGTCCATTCCTTTAATGATAGCATCTAATTTTTGTTCAAAGGCAGAAAGTTCTTCTTTGATGGGTATCCTCCTTTCAGCTCTAGCTCGAGCTCATTTAGAAATCAAGTTGGCCTCAACACTGACAGTTATACTCTGCATGTCTTCTAGGCTTCGAGGAGCTCTTTCCCTAAGCTGGTATGCCATGTAAGAGTCAAATGCATCAGGAAATTTGATCAAGGCCAAGTCTGGTAGAGGTCTGAGATTCTGAGGAATAGTATTGTATACATTGTTAAATCTGGTGCAGTAATCTTGAACAGTTTCTTGTGGACCTCCCTTTAAGTTTTCATATTCTGATAAAATGTGGAGAGGATCTTTCTTATTTTCCCATCTGTTTAAGAAGGTATAATAAAGAGCCTCTAGATCATTGATAGAGTTTGCAAGGAGTGCTCTAAACCAAGTTCTAACATCTCCAGTTGAGCTTTGGACAAAGACTTTCATTCTTACATCATCAGCATCAATCTCATAGTTTTCAAAATAATCCATCATTTTCTTGGTGTGTTGAGCTATGTAAGTGCCAGTACCATCAAAATAGGTGATTTTGCTTTGATAATCTTGAGGCATGGCTCCTGGATTTGCCGATAATTGCAGGGGAGCATATCGGTTTGCCATATTTGCAGAGATAAGTGTAACAGCCGAAACAGCAGGGATACCAGTTGAAATATGTGTTGTGGATGGGGGAGTGGAGAAGATGGTTTGAAGTGCTGATAGTGAACTAGGAGAAGCAACAGTAATGGCAGAAAGGACTGGTGCTTTTCTAGGAGTAAGCTCAGATTGGATAAGGTTTTGTTGACTTCTAAGGTTCTTAGGAATCAGATTAAGATTTTGAAACACAGGTGGGGGATTTGGATCTGGATTTGATCTAGTGTAACGGATCTTCTTCCTTGGAGCTAGCTTCTAAATATATTTTTTGGTTTTTCTTGAACTATTTGAAGGATACAACTTTTGACAATATCTTTCTAGGAAGTTTTAAATATGGTAGTTTTGAATTTCCCTGAAGATCTATTGAAACAAGGAACTGATCAAGTATTTGAGAAAATTGTTCAAATCCTAAAACTAGACTGGAGATAGATTGAAGCAGCTTTTATTTACTCCTGCAATTGCATAGCAAAAGCAGTTTCAAAGGCTACCTGGCTAACTTCAGGCTCCATCTGTAGCTTTAAAAATTAAACAGCAGTAAAAAATAATTATTCAGGTCCCCAGTGGAGTCGCCAATGATGTTGTCACTCAGGTTGTTCCCCAAGGTTGTAAGAAAGGGAATACGGCCGAGGTAACCACAAACCAATATTTTAGACGCAAATTCTAGCTAATCTGCATCCAAAGAGGGCTCTCTCTTTATGTTTTAACTTTGTTTGAGGTATATTAGGCTAGTTATGAAGTGCAAGGGTTTTTGTTTAGAGTTTGGTTGGAGGAATGGAGTTTCAATAGAACAGTGAGGTAAAACTGAAGAGTTTCAGTCCATTGGGCATGATGGAGTCAAAGGAGGATAGCTTTCTGGATTTGGTTTTTCCACCAAGGATGGTATTACAGAGCAAGGTAATCAAACATGGAACAATTTGTAAGCTAGAATCAGGTGGAATGGAGTCAATGGGTGAAGGCCAATTAAGAATCCTTCATCATGTTGACAGGGGGAAAATGGCAGACTATTGTTAAGGAGAAGTTAAGAATTCCTTAGTAAAAATTCAAGGTGAAAGAATCAGGGGAAATAGGAGCAATCAAGAATTCATTGTTTATGCTAATTCTGAAAAAAAACATTAATATAATAAAGACTGAACACAGAGTGCAATCAAGCAAGTTCTGAGTTATTCTTTTTCTCCATTATTTAGATCATGAAACATAGATGATATAGTAAACACAGAAACTATAAAACATAAGTTAGAAGGGACTTATTGATCCATAAGATGATTCAAGAATTCTGTAGCATGGTCCTTAGCAGCCATTCCTCATTCAGTAAGCCAGAAAAAATGGTTCCAACAGCCTTTTATTCCAAAAAACTTCAGAATTACAGCAAAGTCTGAGAATGCTTCCCAATCAACCAACCCCAAATACTTCGTCTGGGGGGGTATTTATACAAAAATGTCAAGATATCATACAAAATATCTTATAGAAATAATATATGCTGACAATTAATGCTACTTTTACATAGATAGAGACAGATAGTCTCGGAAACAGGGAGACAATGAATAGATGCAATAAATTCATGCTGCGCTGGTTGTTCCGTCTTTATGGGATGTACTGGAGTTAGGTGTTGCAATTCGGTTCCCAGTTGTCTTCTATTGATCCTCTGTGCTGGTTATTCTGCCTTGGCCGGACTTTCTTTAACTCTGATGTGATACGCTTTGACCCGCATGACCATGATTCATTTCTGTTCTACGTATTATAGTAGATGGTCCAAAATTTTGCATTGACCAAAGATAAATTTACAGGATCTCTAACATGCTTTGCCACCATTCTGGTCCTGGTAATTTATGTCTCTGCAACTTCCTCAGAGTTTCGTCAGTCTCTGTGTACCTGAATAAATTAGGTGGGATGGTGAACAGATGCTTCACCTCATGCTCTATGTAGAATAGATTTTCCAGGCTGTCATAAAGGGACTGGCCAGATGGAAGTGCCTTCTCTCCTGAAGTGCTTGAAGATGCATTAGCTTGATTAGCAGCATATGTGTTTAATTTATGTACAAAGTCCTTGTGCTTCATCAGACGATCATTACTTCCCAAAGTACTTGGCAAACCTTTTTGATGCAGGACTGTAAATTTTTCTGTGAAAGAATCAATCTCTACCTGCATGTCCTAGCATCTTCTGTCCAAGTTTTTCATTAGAGTTCTCATGGTTAGAACTCTCTTGATGTCCAGAATGGTATTTGTTCTGTCTCTAATATCCAATGCTTCCAGTTCTTCACTGGTCTTGGTATTCAAAAAATGTATTATCCTGATAGCTTTCTCAGGCATCTGTCCAAATAAGGCTCTTGTTTTCTGAATTTCGACTTGGGCCACTCTTATCAAATCAATATGTTCATAAATGGTTTGAATAGACCTCCAAACATCACTAAGGGATTGAGTGATGTTGAACCACAAAATTCCTCTGATTTCTGCCAGAGGCTTATCCAAAGGGAGATCCTTCTCTAAGGCTCTTACCTTGTTCTCCAATGCTTTGACTTCCCTTGTTTTTTCTGCCACATTCATCTTGGATTTATCATAGCTCTGTTCAACCTTTGCCAATTTTTCTTTGACTTGCTTCAGCTCTGATACTTGGAGTTTCAACTCCTCCATGGCTTTTATTAATTGCTCTGTAGTCATAGTTGTACTGCTGCCTGGTGTTGTTGCTATTGCTGAGGTACCTGTGGTGATTTCTGTTGTTGATGCTGGGACAGTGGGAGGCACTGTTGTTATAACTGTGGGAGGGGCAGTTGTGACTGTTAGAGCTACTTCAGGTGGCTGGGAAGTCGACTCCTGGTGTCCTTTGCTAGAGAAGAAGCTAATCTGCATCCAGAGAGGGCTCTCTCTTTATGTTTTAACTTTGTTTGAGGTATATTAGCCTAGTTATGAAGTGCAAGGGTTTTTGTTTAGAGTTTGGTTGGAGAAATGGAGTTTCAATAGAACAGTGAGGTAAAACTGAAGAGTTTCAGTCCATTGGGCATGATGGAGTCAAAGGAGGATAACTTTCTGGATTTGGTTTTTCCACCAAGGATGGTATTACAGAGCAAGGTAATCAAACATGGAACAATTCGTAAGCTGGAATCAGGTGGAATGGAGTCAATGGGTGAAGGCCAATTAAGAATCCTTCATCATGTTGACAGGGGGGAAATGGCAGACTATTGTTAAAGAGAAGTTAAGAATTCCTTAGCAAAAATTCAAGGTGAAAGAATCAGGGGAAATAGGAGCAATCAAGAATTCATTGTTTATGCTAATTCTGAAAAAAAAAAAACAAAAAAAAAAAAAAACAAAACAAAAAAAAAAAAAACAAAAAACAAAACAAAACAAAACAAAAACAAAAACAAAAAAAAACAAAACAAAAACAAAAACAAAAACAAAAAAACAAAAAACAAAAAACAAAACAAAACAAAAAAAAACAAAAAACAAAAACAAAACAAAAAACAAAAACAAAACAAAACAAAACATTAATTATAACAAATACTGAACACAGAGTGCAATCAAGCAAGTTTTGAGTTATTCTTTTTCTCCATTATTTAGATCATGAAACATAGATGATATAGTAAACACAGAAACTATAAAACATAAGTTAGAAGGGACTTCAGGTTTAATAATACATAACATATATCAGCATACCAAGGTGATTCTAGGAAGGCCTGGCTGATTTGTGGAGTCGCCATCTCCTGTTCATTATCCACTTCATTAATATCTAGGGCTTGGAAATTGGTTTCAGTCATCGGTTTAGTCAATCCTTGTCCTTTTATAAGCTTTGTAGGTTTTATTTCAATATCATACTCTAATATAGTAGCAATCCATTTACCTCTTTTGCCTTCAATCCCCTCTTGGGTTAGGATATCTTTGACAACAGTGCTTGGCACATAAGATATTATATGAGAGTATAGTATGTAGACTCTGAAATCTTTGATGGTTTTCACAAGTGCATAAGCTTGTTTTTCCATGATTGGGTATTTTAGAGGTGCATCCCTCAGTGCTTTGCTAAAGAAGGCTATGGGTTTTTCACATCCTTGATCATCTTTCTGTAGCAAAACAGCAGCAATAGTGTGTTCTGATGCAAATGAGAAGATTATGAAGTCTCTGTCAAATTTTGGGCTTGTAAGGACTGGTGTTTTGGTTAAAGCTGTCTTGATTTCTTCAAATGCTTGTTTGGCTTCTAATGTCCATTTGACCTTGGAATCTTTTTTCAGCATATTATTCAACAATCTAATTAATTCAGCCAAGTTGGGTATGAATCTTCTTAAAAAATTAATTTTCCCTAGGAAAGCTTGGAGTTCTTTGACATTTCTGGGATGTGGTATTTGTAAAATGGCTTGTATTCTGTCAGGATCAATTTTGATGCCATCTCTTGAGATTATGTGGCCCAACAGTTTTCCCTCCTCTAGGCTAAATAATGACTTCTTTGGATTTAGTGATATACCATATTTTCTGCAGGTTAAAAACACTCGTCTCAGATGATCTAGGTGTTGTTGATCTGATTTGGAAAACACAGTGAGATCATCTAAGTATATGACCAGGAAATCATGAATTTCTTTAGCAAAATCTATGTCCATTGCACGTTGGAAGGTTGCCCCTGCATTCTTGAGTCCAAATGGCATTTTCACATATTTGAAAGTTCCCCATGGAGTTGTAAAAGCAATTTTTTTCCTGATCATCAGGGTGAACTAGAATCTGGTTGAAGCCTGAAAACCCATCCAAAAGTGAAATTCTAGAGGCACCTACTACCCTTTGTAAAATGTGGTCCATCTTAGGTAAGGGGTAGTGGTCTTTTAAAGAGACTTTATTTAGATTCCTTAAATCAACACACAGTCTGATTTCTCCTGTTTTCTTCCTAGTGGGCACTAAATTAGAAACCCATTCTGAAAATCTAATAGGTGCAATTATCCCAACTTCATACATTCTTTTGAATCCTTTTTCAATTAGAGGGAGGAGTACAGGGTTGACCCTTCTGAGTTTTTACTTGAAAGGTTTTTGATTTTCTTTAAGGGGTATTGTATGTTGAATCACAGAAGTGTCGTAAGATTTGAGATCTTCATAGCTCCATGCAAAAACGTCCTGGAATTCTTTGAATAGTTCAACATATTTAAGCTTTTGGTCAAGAGGCAAAGTTTTGGACAATTTTATCATTTTAGGATTTTGTTCCGTTCCTATGTTACAGTCCTCAATCTCTACATTTAGCGGCTGCATTTTGGGCTTCCTTGAAATATCATTAGAATCAAAAATGTCTTCCAGAGGATTTAATCATGTGGGTAAGTAATTGTCCTTTAAATCAATAACTTCAGATTCTCCTCCAATAGTTTCATCAAAGTCTATTTCTTTAAGCTCTCGCAACTCTTTGCTGGTAAATTTTGTTGAGTGTAGTATCTGTGTTACATTTTCTACTTAAATGTGTGTTTCCATTTTGTCTATCTGATCAACTTCTCCAACAGTGCCTGTGTCTATATTAGTGCTGGAGAATTCTTCTTTTAAGTTCAGGAAATTATTAATCTGAGTATCATTGTCAAACACTTGCCAGTTTTTTACATTGTCATGTACAGTTGGTCTATGTTTAATCTCAGTTGTAAAATGATGATTAGGCTCAAATGGCAGTTTACAAGTGCTGGCAAATGTTGCCAAACTGTGAGCATGCAAATTGTGTTTCCTTGGAATTTTGGCAAGTTGTGTTTCTAGAAAAGTATTGAGTATTTCAAGTGATGCCCCTCTATAAGATCTTATTATGAGATCATTTGTGAGGAAGTTTCTTTTCATTTGTTGAATAACTAAATCAGAGTCTCCCAAAATTGATACCCTGGTGACCCCTAAGCTTTTGATCAATTTAAGTCCTAGCAAGAAGGCTTCATATTCAGCCATGTTATTAGTGCATCTAAAATTCAACCTGTATGCATGTCCTTTAGCATGATCATTTTCCATATTATGTACCCAAATTCTTGCTCCTGCTCCTAGTTTATTCACTGATCCATCAAATTCCAAGTACCAAAGGGTTCCATTTTTATATTTGCTATCAGAAGTCTTAGAAATTTTCTTACTAGAGAGACCTGGATTTTCAGTTTCATCTAGTTTCTCTTGAGTGTCCCTTATATCAATTATTTCAGAAATTTCTTAGGTTTGAGCACTAGGTCTTTCATTTATGATTTTTTCTTGTGATAATTCTAAATCCTTGACATCATTTGAAGGGTAAATTTCAGCATTGTATAGGATGAAGGAGTCTATGTCAAAATGCATGGAATAGATGAGAAAATTCTGGGGTTTCTCCTGGCTGCTCACCACGTATTTCATCAAAGTTTCTCGGTACAATCTCTTTGGCTGGCCAAATACTGAAATGGTAGCATAGGACATGTCCAACTGTAAAGATCCCTAGAGCTTTGCACCCGAAGATCTAGACAGCAACATGCCATATTTTGGTGTAATATCAGCTACCACTACATCCATTAAAATTTTCTTGGCAGGGTATTGAACTAATGATACACATAAATCTTTGAACAACCCTAGACATCTGACCTAGCTTGAATCAAAAGAGAACAAGTCTTTGTATGGCCTGGTGATATCTAGTTCCAACTTCTCCATTACAGATTTGGGCATTAAATTATGGGAAGCTCCAAAATCAAACATTGCATTGTGCAGTATTTTGTCATGAATATTCATACTTACATAGAAAGGAGGAATCCCTCCATCTACCGATTTTCCATTTACTTCAAGGCCAAAAATTAATTCTGGTTGGTCATCAAGGACCTTCACTTCATCTCTGTTTTCTGAAATTTGAAGTGATCTGCTGATTTTTTCTCTATAGACATCATGCTTAGCCAATTCTGACAATGGAATTGCTATCTTCAATTTGCCTATTTCGGTCTCAAGGTTGAAAGGTTTTTCTGTTTGAATTTTTGCATTTCAGGCAGTGAGATTTTCTTTTTCTGCTGTATTTTCTGTGCTTTTTTCCTTTTCAGGAGTGTTGTTATGGGCTGAAGCTATTTCCAGATCAGCTTCTAGGAGTTCTCCCATAATTTTATTGGAAAGAATGGAAGTTGAAGGTTGTTTATTAGGTTGTTGATCATCTGATATATCTTCAACTGTTGGATTGTTTAGGTTAGGAGTTGTTTTAGGAGGAGTTTGTACAGGAGGGTTCTTAACTTTAGCTTTGGTAGGTTGCTTAGTATCCTTCTATTTATTTCTTTCAGGGATATCTATCCTTCTGCTCCTCAGATTATATTTCTTGTGTACTTCATAAATGGTTGTGCCATATCCTTCCCTAAAATCAAATAATTCACCTGACTGGATTTGAAATTGATTAAGAGTATGAGCTTCTTGGTCTTCTTGGGTCAAGAAAATTTGTTGTTCACTATTGAGACCCATTAAGTTGATTTGAGTGTCTTCTGTGGGCTCACTAGAAGTTGAAGCTTTAGCATAGTTTTCTTGGAATGGAGATCTAATGCTTTGGTCAGGGCCAACCTTTCCAGTGTTAGAGTTCTGGTTTTTCCTAAAGTTTGGATTTCTCTCGGTATTGCTTGGTTGACCATCCCAAGGGGATTTTCTCTCAATTGTTTCTACTCTATCACCAAGTCTATCCATTCCTTTAATGATAACATCTAATTTTTGTTCAAAGGCAGAAGGTTCTTCTTTGATGGGTATCCTCCTTTCAGCTCTAGCCCGAGCTTGTTTAGAAATCAGGTTGGCCTCAACACTGACAGCTATACTCTGCATGTCTTCTAGGCTTCGAGGAGCTCTTTCCCTAAGCTGGTATGCCATGTCAGAGTCAAATGCATTAGGAAATTTGATCAAGGCCAAGTCTGGTGGAGGTCTGAGATTCTGAGGAATAGCATTGTATACATTGTTAAATCTGGTGCAGTAATCTTGAACAGTTTCTTGTGGACCTCTCTTTAAGTTTTCATATTCTGATAAAATGTGGAGAGGATCTTTCTTCTTTTCCCATTTATTTAAGAAGGTCTGATAAAGAGCCTCTGGATCATTGATAGTGTTTGCAGGGAGTGCTCTAAACCAGGTTCTAACATCTCCAGTTAAGCTTTGGACAAAGACTTTCATTCTTACATCATCAGTATCAATCTCATAGTTTTCAAAATAATCCATCGTTTTCTTGGTGTGTTATCGAGCTATGTAACTGCCAGTACCATCAAAATAGGTGATTTTGCTTTGATAATCTTGAGGCATATCCCCTGGATTTGACGGTAATTACAGGGGAGCATATTGGTTTGCCATATTTGCAGAGATAAGTGTAACAGCCGGAAGAGCAGGGATACCAGTTGAAATATGTGTTATGTATGGGGGAGTGGAAAAGATGGTTTGAAGTGCTCATGGTGAACTAGGAGAAGCAACAGTAATGCTAGAAAGGACTGGTGTTTTCCAGGAGTAAGCCAAGATTGGATAAGGTTCTGCTGACTTCTAAGGTTCTTAGGAATCAGATTAGGATTTTGAAACACAGGTGGGGGATTTGGATCTGGATTTGATCTAGTGTAGCAAATATTTTTCTTTGGAGCCAGCTTTTGCATATATTTTTTGGTTTTTCTTGAACTATTTGAAGGATACAACTTTTGACAGTATCTTTCTAGGAAGTTCTAAATAAGGGAGTTTTGAATTTTCTTGAAGATCTATTGAAACAAGGAACTGATCAAGTATTTGAGACAACTGTTCAAAGCCTAAAACTAGACTGGAGATAGATTGAAGCAGCTTTTATTTACTCCTGTAATTGCATAGCAAAAGCAGTTTCAAAGGATACCTGGCTAACTTCAGGCTCCATATGTAGTTTTAAAAAATAAATAGCAGTAACAAACAATTATTCAGGTCCCCAGTGGAGTCGCCAATGATGTTATCACTCAGGTTGTTCCCCAAAGTTGTAAGAAAGGGAATACGGCCGAGGTAACCACAGACCAATCTTTTAGATGCAGATTCTAGCCAATCTGCATCCAGAGAGGGCTCTCTCTTTATGTTTTAGCTTTGTTTAAGGTATATTAGGCTAGTTATGAAGTGCAAGGGTTTTCTTTTAAAGTTTGGTTAGAGGAATGGAGTTTCAATAGAACAGTGAGGTAAAATTGAAGAGTTTCAGTCCATTGGACATGATGGAGTCAAAGGAGGATAGCTTTCTAGATTTGGTTTTTCCACCTAGGATGGTATTACAGAGCAAGGTAATCAAACATGGAACAATTCGTAAGATGGAATCAGGTGGAATGGAGTCAATGGGTGAAGGGAAATGAAGAATTCTTCATCATGTTGACAAGGGGAAAATGGCAGACTATTGTTAAGGAGCAGTTAAGAATTCCTTAGCAAAAATTCAAGGTGAAAGAATCAGGGGAAACAGGAGAAATCAAGAATTCATTGTTTATGCTAATTCTGAAAAAAAAACATTTATAATAACAAAGACTGAACACAAAGTGCAATAACACTGAGTTATTCTTTTTCTCCATTATCTAGATCATGTAGCATAGATGATATAGTAAACACAGAAACTGTAAAACATAAGTTAGAAGGGACTTATTGATCCATAAGATGATTCAAGAATTCTGTAGCATGGTCCTTAGCATCCATTCCTCATTCAGTAAGCCAAACAAAAATGGTTCCAACAGCGTTTTATTCCAAAAAAAAAACTTCAGAATTACAGAAAAGTCTGAGAATGCTTCCCAATCAACCAACCCCAAATACTTCGTCTGGGGAGGTATTTATACAAAAATGTCAAGATATCATACAAAATATCTGATAGAAATAATATCTACTGACAATTAATGCTACTTTTACATAGACAGAGACAAACAGTCTCGAAAACAGGGAGACAATGAATAGATGCAATAAATTCATGCTGCACTGGTTGTTTCGTCTTTATAGGATGTACTGGAGGTAGGTGCTGCAAGTCGGTTCCCAGCTGTCTTCTACTGATCCTCTGTGCTGGTTATTCTGCCTTGGCCGAACTTTCTTTAACTCTGATGTGATGCGCTTTGACCCGCATGACTGTGATTCATTTCTGTTCTGCGCATTATAGTAGATGGTCCAAAATTTTGCATTGACCAAAGATAAATTTACAAGATCTCTAACATGCTTTGCCACCATTCTGGTCCTGGTAATTTATGTCTCTACAGCTTCCTCAGAGTTTCGTCAGTCTCTATGTACCTGAAGAAATTAGGTGGGATGGTGAACAGATGCTTCACCTCATGCTCTATGTAGAATAGATTTTCCAGGCCGTCATAAAGGGATTGGCCAGATGGAAGTGCCTTCTCTCCTGAAGTGCTTGAAGATGCATTAGCTTGATTAGCAGCATATGTGTTTAATTTACATAGTCCTTGTGCTTCATCAGACGATCATTACTTCCCAAAGGACTTGGCAAACCTTTTTGATGCAGGATTGTAAATTTTTCTATGAAAGAATCAATCTCTACCTGCATGTCCTGGCATCTTCTGTCCATGTTTTGCATTAGAGTTCTCATGGTTAGAACTCTCTTGATATCCAGAATGGTACCTGTTCTGTCTCTAATATCCAGTGCTTCCAATTCTTCACTGGTCTTGGTATTCAAAAAATGTATTAGCCTGTTAGCTTGCTCAGGCATCTGTCCCAATAAGGCTCTTTTTTTCTGAATTTCAACTTGGGCCACTCTTATCAAATCAATATATTCATAAATGGTTTGAATAGACCTCCACACATCACTAAGGGATTGAGTGATGTTGGACCACAAAATTCCTCTGATTTCCACCAGAGGCTTATCAAGGGAGATATCCTTCTCTAAGGCTCTTGCCTTGTTCTCCAATGCTTTGACTTCCCTTGTTTTCTCTGCCTCATTCATCTTGGATTTATCATAGCTCTGTTCAACCTTTGCAAATTTTTCTTTGACTTGCTTCAGCTCTGATACTTGGAGTTTCAACTCCTCCATGGCTTTTATTAATTGTTCTATAGTCATAGTTGTACTACTGCCTGGCATTATTGTTGTTGCTGAGGTACCTGTGGTGATTTTCGCTGTTGATTCCGGGACAGTGGGAGGCACTGTTGTTATAACTGTGGGAGGGGTAGTTGTGACTGTTGGAGCTACTTCAGGTGGCTGGGAGGTCGACTCTCCCTGCTTTTCTTGTAGTGCTTTCTCCAACGCCTGTTGTGTCTCACTCAATCTTTCATTCAGTCTCTTGAGAAGCTCCATCATGTCCTCTTCGAATTTCTGTTGCACAACATCTGTAGTCTGTGGGTGCATAGAAGGAGGCATTTTGAGCTGTTTTCTGAGGGCAACAATGTCCTCTTCCTTTTTCTTCATTAGTGCTTTTATGCCTTTGGCATCTTTGGGATCATGTCCCAGTTCAATGATGATGTCCTCCAAGGATTTGATCCTGTTGTCCTTTGCTAGAGAAGAAGCTTTCTCTAAATCCAACTGAGCTGAGGTATTATTTAAGGAATTTTACAATTTATGAGCCAACATTGCTTTATTAGCTAGCATGGAATACACCATCTCTCCAGTTTGTTTGTGCAACTCAATATGGTCTATTGGATGAATGTCCTTGGCCAAGACTTCGAGATTTGTCCCTATATAATCAGTTGCCGATTGTTGTTGCTACACCTTGGGCTTGAAATAACTCATGATCATTTTCCCTTCTTTAATGTCATATGCTGACATTAATCTTTGCTATTTTGTGGGGGGCATCTTAAGATATTGGTTATAAATTTGCAGCCTCAATGGATCATTTCTAGCCTTTATCTCTGTGAATGTTCTTTTGATATCAGAGGTCTGCTTACTTGGTGGCCTAGTGGATGAAACTTCCACACTATGCTACCTTTCTAGCTCCTGCCTGTGTGAGTTGGTTGATGTGTCTATCACTAGGGAGGTCTGTGGGCTGGTTGCCCTCTCACCTCTTAGACTTTCTATTGTTTCTTCAATAATTTCCTCTTCAGATAGAGGATTCAGTCTTTGCCTTTTTGCACCTGGCTGTTCTGCAGGTCCACTGATGGGTGTGGCCTCTTCTCTGTCTCTTTTCTTGCCCTTTTCCTCATTTAGAGGAGTCTGTAATGCAGGAACCTCTACTGCTTTAGTCTAGAGCGAAGGAATTTACCCCTAATGATCAGTTATTGCTTGCTGCTCTGTGCCTGCTACTTCCTTGCCCTTAGAAGACCCTGTACCTGGTGCACTCGTCTCCTGTACAGGTTGCTATGAAGTTCCATCCAAGGATGTACCCACTCTGGTTTGCTGAGGTAGCTTGAAAGATACCCGTCCAAAAAAGTCTAGGTGAAGGTTCTTTTCAAGATCTTTCATAGCTTGTTCCATCACTTCCTACTGAGTAAATTCTTCTATTAATGTACCCTCTAACCACTCATCTCGATTAGCAAATTGATATATTTTAGGGATCCTAAAATTTTTATAGGCCGATAGCCTGTTTTTTACTTTTTTGTCACTTATAAAGCTAATTGGGTCATATGGCACCCACCAGAAGCTTTTCTTCAATCTAAGTTCTTCCCCCAATATCCTATCAACATCTTCCCATGCCTCCCTCTTGTTAATGATAAAATGGCCTAATTGGTTTCTTATTCTCAGCTGGGCCTTGTTCTTTACATTGCAAAAGTGAGTTAAATCTGCATTGATGAGTTGTCTAAAATACTCAAGTGCAAATAGTCTCATGGGCACATATTTGGGCAGCTTATAAGGGCACAACTCACAGCCATATATTCTGATTTTGGTGTGATTCTGGTAGAGGTACTAGTCACCTATTCTGTAGTTTTTGGGGAGCTGTAAAATCTTCTTTATATCCTTAGAGAGCCTAAGAGGAGGAGCTCCTATCAATAAAGTGGAGGCTGGATGTATAAACCAGACAATGAATTCACAGTAGTTATAAGGGGATTTAGAAACATTGTGGAAGATTGAGGTCCAAAAGATCACAAACCTCCTCTCTCCTTTGGAATCCAATTTTCTGATAGGAAATGAAAAGTTGTCTGTCTGATAATATGGCAGAAGGTGATATATGAATGAAGTGTACTTGAAGACTCCTTCTCTTTCCAGATTTATGAATTTCTCATTGATTTTATTGGCAATGAAAGAGGCATAGTCATATTTGACAGCAAGGGGTTGTCCTGGAGTAAACATTGACAACATAACAAAGATGGTCTCATCAACAAATTCACTGGTTTTGAATCCCATTATAAAGGATATCATGTCAAGAATAAGCTTGCCAGTTTCGATGAACCAGGCATGTACATAGGGAGGTGGGCCTTGAGGCTGTAAATATCGCTTCATAAATAACTTAGCAATCTGGGTTATTTCTGCACTGGACAATTGAGAGCTTTGCTCAAGCAAAAATCCCATGGAAAGAGGAGCAAGGGGCTGAGCTGGATGGAAGTGTAACATTTCATTGATAGACTCAACAGTTATGTAGAAAAGAACAGTTTGTGATGGAGTCATAACTGCTTTACTGATAGGGTCATAGTTTGCACAGCAATGGTGGATAAGATCTGGGAACACATTAACTGAGGGAAGGTAATATCTGGGGAGATTAGACTCCCATATTCCAAGGATATCAGAGTTACTCAGATGACTATTTCTAATTCTGCAAAATGCCTGGAGATGGTTCATATCACCAGATAACTCTTTAATTTGAAAATCTCTATCAGCCAAGGGCAACCAGTCCTGGTCTTTGTGAGGTGCATTGAGGGGTGCGACATTGAGGGCCACAGGGGCTTCCATGTTCAGTTCTCTGTGTTTTTAAACTGGAGGTCAAGTTTCTGTGGGAAAAACGGGAAAAAGAGAAGTTCTCGATGTCTTGGTATGGCAATAATGGATTGCTTCAGCTTGAATTTAGCTCTTTTGGGTGAAATTCACAGAGGAAAATCGAAATTACAGGTTCGGGAAGTGAAAACGAGGTAAATACCTGTATTTTGGAGGCGAACCAGTGTACTTTGTAGGTTGATCAACGATTTGCAGAGCAGGATGCTGGACTTTGCTTGGTCGGGTGGTGGACTGGACGCTTCTGCAGTTGCTTGGACGTAGTTTTCATGCAACAGTTTTACGGAAAAAATGAATGAAAATGGGCGAAAATGACATTTTCATGAGTTTTTAACAAAAATTGGCTTCGTGGGGCTTTTTGGCGCTTTTCGGTCGGATGACATCATCGGGATGTGATGTTTTGTCGTGACGCAGGGGTACGGATGCTAATGTGGTGGTGACGTGGCGATGACGTCAGCGGGAGGGTGGTAAGCGGTATCGGCCCGCACCGCTTATGAGCTAAGGCAGTTTCGGGTGGAGGGGTCGCGAGCATGGCGGGAGGGCGCCGCGTGTCCCTGGTACGGCAGTAATACTGCTGGCTCCCTGGGTGGTAAACATCGGCAGCAGAGGGCCTTGCAATATGATCGTGGGTCGTCCGATGAGCTGGCCCGGATCCAACAATTGGCGCTCAATGGAGCTGGCGGAGGGTTACAGCGCGGGGGCCCACGTATAAAATCAAATGTTTTAATGAGGTTTGGGCTTGATATGATTGGTGGTGGGGTGATTTGTTAATCAATTAACATGGGGTTAATTGATTTCAAAACAATGTGCGGGGGATGGTTATTATATGGTTCCTGATGAACCTATAATCCCTGTTTAAACAGAAATATGGCCTTAATCGACCGGGGGCGGGATCATTACATACTGGGGGTTTTATTGTATAGATATATTAATACGGGGGAAGGGGAATTTATAAGGGATTTAATACTTATCATGTTAATAGTTAATATGATTTTATGAAAAATAGGCGCTAAGTTATAAAGTTCAACAACTTAGGCTGAGGGAACGAAAGGATTTTTACACAAGAAATGTGGCTTCTTTGCCTAAAGCAAGAATGTTATTTTACTCAGGCTTTTTCATGAAATGAGGTGGAGTGATTTGGGAGTATTGAGCAGATCTCAATATCTCTGGGGGGAGTTAGTGAATGATCTGGAGATTGGATGAAGGGAAGTTAGTCATGCCTCACTTAATTTGTAACAAAACAGTTGCCATGGTACTTATGATAATGGTAAGGTGAACATCTTTGAGAGAAAAAATTAATCATAAGCATTCTTCTGCAACACCAGAACTACCTACCCAGCCTATTATACCTAACATTTTTCTTCTTCTTCCATGGGTGCACTTGGACTGGCAAACCCTCTTTTTCTTTTTATCTTTTGATTGCAACCCTATTTAGATCTACCCTTATCACATCCAAGGGCTCAGGTTTGACAATTGAGTTCCTTTGCTTCTCTACCTAACTACTTATCTGCCAAGATTAAATAGTTTGAACAGATTTTATTCTCTATCTCTAAAACAGGAAATTCAAAGATGAATTGGCCAGGATTAAGCTGTTTGGCCACAGCATAAAGTTCAACAAACTGCACATGAAACTTTCATTTACAGAACATGAAATAGTAGTGGCATTTGGACTTGCACACTTTCCTAGTCTTTTTTATTTGGGGTTCATTTCTTTCATTTTTCGTTTGACCATTTCATTATTTTTACCCTTTGATCTTTCTTTTAGGGTATACCCTCTTTTCATTTTTTAATTTTTTGATCTTTTCAAAATATGGAAAACCTTTGCAGCAGGAAAAGATGAACATATTAGGGATTTTAACCAGTCAATCATGAAATATGACACCTATTGGTATAGGAGCATAACAGGTTGCACTCTCACAACAGAAGATTACAACTCAAGAAGAGGCCTTGGAGATTTCAATGAGACTGCATGAAACACCAATGCAAGATTGGAATCTTGGGGTTCAACAGATCCATGCGCAGTTGCAAAATCTTTGCCTTGAAATGCAAAGTTTGAAGAAGGACAGAACAGTTCGACCAGAGGTGCGCGAAGAGGTATGGTGCCTAAAATGTAAATGTCAGGCGCATGATAAATACCATTGCCCAATCTTTGTGAACTATATTGCAGGAGTAGGACCGATTCCTTTGAGGCCAGAAGCCCAAGCAGGACCGAGCGCGGGGTCTACATTGCGGTGCACTATATGTCAGGTAGCAGGAAAACATACAACAGATAACTATCATTTACTGCAAGAAGTTTGTACAAACACCGAAACGACTATTCTCCAACTTTTGCAGATCAGTAGGGAATGATGAGTGCAACTGCAAAAGTTATGAATTGATGATGGAAACAACACTCGCCTATAGGGTTGAGGCAGAAACGCGGCCCTCTGACCAGAGCATAGGGATGGCGTGAACAGGCTTTTAGGGGCGTGGACGAGGCTGAGGCCGAGGAGGACCTGGCAGAGGTCGAGCACAGCTAATCTACTACAATTGCGGAGGACCAGGACACTATGCCCGTGATTGCACTAACCCAAGGTGTCTATCGTGTAAATATTCCACTCTATTTGATCATGAAACGAAAGATTGTCCTACGCTGATAGTGAAGATATGCGACAAAGGGGCACTACCACCTCAGCCGACTCAAAACCTGCATATGATGAGGTCCAAGCCTCACAAATAGGATCCAAACGTGAATATAGTGCTTCGAAGTGTAATTACAATGGGCGATGATAAGGGGAAACATCCCAAAGATAGTGGATGGGTTCGCAAAGCTCCAGCGAAGGAGGTTGAGTTTGAATTAGAGCACGCACGCGAAACGTTCATGGAAGCAAAGAATAGCTTCGCTTAGGCCTCCACCTTAGGGAGAAAGGATAAGCCTAATCAGGAAATGGACCCTTCTATTCTTACGGCCTTTCTAGAGACCTGCATGAACCTGTTGCGCAATAGCAAGGCTATGAAGGGATTACAGGAGCTTATAAATAGATGCGTCGAAAACACTCTAGATGAATCGCGTGTGGTATGAAATATTGGTAAGCATAAAGCAAGGACAGGACGAGAGATGAGAGTGACCGCGTAGATAGGAGAATATGAAATGGATCAGGTTATCTTGGATCTGGGGTTAGACGCAAACGTTCTAACAAAGCAGACTTGGGAGCGGATGGGAAGACCCACGCTGCAATGGTCTCTGATTCAGTTAAGGATGGAAAATCAGCAGAAGATTATCCCCATGGAGCGGCTGCAAGGGGTGACTATAGATATTGAAGGTACGAGCGTGTTGGTGGACTTTGAAGTGATAAAAATTGTGGATGACAGCAACTCCTACCCTACGCTCCTTGGCATTGACAGGGCTATAGATATGAATGGGGTAATCAACCTAGAGAAGCAAAAGATGATTTTTGAGAAGAAATCGCTCTACATAATAGTACCCCTAGATCCTGCTGAACGATCGCGCTATACTGAACCAGTTTGTGATTATGAGAGTGATGATGATTTGGACTGCATATATAAGATAATAGCGTGAGACCAAGATTGGGTGAATACAACAGCAGATGGACAAATTACATGGGATCGCGAGAGTTCCTGCACCTCAGACTCTAATGAAGAATTAGAGCACTAGCAGAACCGATTACATGAAGTAACCATGATAAGCTGTAACATGATGACTCGGTCACTACGTTGTGTGTCGTCAGAGGTAAGAAATATGCCCACTTATGATGGCTTGAATGGTGTAGATGTATTTCTGGATGCATTTGAGAGGGAAGTACCAGAGAAGCAGCGCTTCCAGGCTTTGGACTGGTCACTGCATGCTACGCCTGCAAGATGGTGGGGTATGCACAAGGGTATCTTTGATGATTGGTGGGAGTGTAGGAGGATGATGCAAACACGCTTTTGGAAGCCAAAGGTAAGAATGACAGACAAATATGATGGGAAGGATGATCTACATGCACACTTGGGCAAATGGGCTATGGCTTATGGAGCGAAGCCCCAACATAAACGGGTGCACTTGTTCTGTCATACTCTGGATGTCATCCCAATGAACTGGTACTTGGAAACAGAGCTTCACCATGGTACGGGTGAATGGGATACTCAGCACGAAGGATCCATAATTACATTCATCTTTGAAGACGAGTTTGACTGTATTTACAAAGCACTACAAGAAGTGAAAGCAGCAATCTTTAGGATACTGCAGGATCCTTTGGATCTAATTCAACCCGATTGGACTACTCAGTTGAGCCACGTGCTGAAATGTTATAACATGCCTGCTGAAGAAAAAGCTGAGGATCCGTAAAAGATTAACATCCCTGAAATAGAGGGTCACTGATTGAGAATCCTTATATAACTGCAGATTGAGAATCCTAATATAACTGCACCACTGAAAACGAAACAGGTAAATATTGGTACGGAGGTAGAGCCCAAATTTGTGAAGATTGGAGATTACTAGGATGATGCGACGGTGGATAAGGTCGTTGAATTTCTCTGTGAATACCAGTATTTTTTCCCTATCAAGTTTATGGAGCTAAAAGGGATAATAGGAGACCTATGCGTTATGAAGATCATGTTAAAACCGGACGCGAAGCCGGTTAAGCAAAGACCTTTCTACCTCAACCCGAAGTATAAGGAGAAGGTCCACGTAGAGCTAGATAAGATTCTCATGGTAGGCATTACTAAGCCCGTAGAAGAATATGATTGGGTAAGCCTAATGGTGGTACAGGAAAAGAAGCAGAAGGATGAAATAAGGATATGTGTAGATCTCAGGAAGTTGAATGACGCTTGTGTACATGATCCTTTCCCGACTTCATTCATTGATGAGGTATTGGATAACATAGGTGGCCAGGAAGGGTACTCCTTCACTGATGGGTTCTCTAGGTACCATCAGATCAAATCGCGTTGAAGGATAGAAGCAAGACGACCTTCGCGACTGAGTGGGGATGTTTTCAGTACACTATAATGCCTTTTGGATTGAAGAATGTGCCTGCGATTTTGTCGTGCGTAGTCATTATTGTGTTCAAGGAATTTATTCATAAGTTTATGGAGGTGTACTTTGATGAATGGACCGTGTTTGGGTTGTTTGAACGCCATGTCGCAAGTTTGCGCATGATCCTAGATACTTGTCGAAGGTACTAGATTGCGCGGTTTTTGTGTTCCTTTTGGGACTCCGCTGGGTCATGTGGTTTGTAGGCAGGGACTAATGGTAGATCCCATGAAGATCGTGGTGATACTTAACTTGGATGAAATGAGTGTGAAACAGTTTCACGCAACCTTAGGGCATACTGGGTATTACAAGAAGTTTATCAAGGGCTATGCCAAATCACCGGGCCCATGGAGAAGTTGTTGAAAAAGGATGCCACGTTCTATTGGAATGAGGACTGTGATAAAAGCTTAGATGTATTGAAAGAAAATATGGTCATTGCACCAATTTTATTCTTCCCGGATTGGAAGAAGGAGTTTCATGTACATGTTGACGCGCCATGTATATCGCTGGGAGCAATACTGACACAGGCTAGTGGAAGAGAATTGGACCATCCTATAGCATTCACAAGTAGAAGGTTATGCAAGGCTAAGAAGAACTATTCCAACACCGAGTGTGAAGGGTTAGCCATGGTATACTCACTCCATAAGTTTAGACACTATTTGTTGGGTGGACATTGTAATATGTATACAGGTCATTCCGCATTGAAATACCTAGTCAATAAGCCTGTGTTGGGGGGGAGAATCTGTAGGTGGTTGTTATTGTTCCAGGAGTATGATTTTGAATTTATTGTAAAGCCTAGACGACTGAATGTGGGGCCAGACCATATGTGGCGCATCGAAATGGGTGAAGATCCCACTAATTTGGAGGATGATTTTCCTGACGCATGGCTATTTGCGATGCGCATCGTGGATGGTCATTTTGAACACATCATACACTTCCTAATCACAGGAACTACCCTGGAAGGTTACACCGTCCAATAGAAGGAGTTAGTGGTGTTCGCGACAAACTTTTCTGTCATTGTCGGGCATCTTTACAAAATGGGGTCTAATGAAATATTGCGACGATATGTACCGAATTTTGAAAGGAGCAGTATCCTCGCAGACGCTCATGGGGGCACCATGGGAGGTCATTACGCAAGGCAAGCGATCGTGTAGAAGATTTTACGCGCAGGGTTGTGGTGGTCAAACCTCCATCAGGATTCAAAAGCTTATTGCAAGGCGTGTAATGTGTGTCAAAGGATGGGCATGCCATCGCGGAGGGATGAGCTACCTATAAATCCACAGATGACGTTAAAACCCTTTGAGAAATGGGTGATAGATTTTGTGGGACCCATTCAACCCCAAGGGAAGAAGACGAGAGCGTGGTACATTATCACCGCGATTGAGTATTTGACTCGATGGGCAGAGGCACAACCTGTGAAGGATTGCACTGGCGCAACTACTGCAAAGTTCCTCTTTGAGTATGTACTGACATGATTTGGGTGTCCAAATATTTTGACGAGTGATCATGATACACACTTTCTAAATGAGACAATTATCGCGCAGACAGAGGAATTTCAGGTATATCACCAAAAAAGCATGCCTTATCACACATAGGTGAATGGGACGATGGAAGCATTCAATAAGGTGTTGGAAAATGCGTTGACCAAGGTTTTCAATGCTCAGCGAAGTGATTGGGACCTACACATACCCGCAGTACTATGGGCCTATCGGACGACATGCAAGAAGTTGACTGGATAGACACCTTTTAGGCTTGTATATGGCGTTGAAGCAGTGATGTCCCTGGAATACATTGTGCCTAGTCTGCAGATAGCGGCACTCACAGGTATGATGGATCATGGAACCCTGGAAGAGAGGCTCATGCAACTGGCTGAGCTTGAGGAAGAGAGATTTCTAGTTGGATTCCACCAACAGGTCCAAAAGCAGCGCGAAAAAGCATGGCATGATCGGCACATTAAGCTGCGCACCTTTAAGGTAACTGATCTGGTTTTGTTATATGACAGTGAGTTTGATAAATTTCCAGGGAAATTCAGAATACACTGGTTAGGGCCCTATGTCATTAAGGAGATTACTGTTATGAAACCAGCTCACAAAAAGATAGAAAAGATAGATCAATGCCTTAGAAATAAACCTTTTCAAGGGGGCAACCTCCTTAACATTACACAAATGAACAATTCTTAGATGATACAAATGACAAGACCTCCTTTCTATATATAGGAGTCTAAGGGGTCATAATATAATAAGAGCAGACATAACAATAATAATCTAAGGGCACAATAATAACAATAGTGGGCTTCTATGGGACACAATAATAACAATATGGGGACTACATGGGCACAACAATATAATAAGGGGGTTGTACTAATAACAATACCCTAGTATTATAGGGACCTATCATGCCCCTCTCCTTCAAAAAGTGTTGTCCTCAAGGCTTGAGTAGTTCTTGGCGGTTCTGTACAAAATTCTTGTCCTCCCATGTGGAATCTTCAGCGGGTAAGTTCTTCCACTTGATGAGATACTCTTAAATTGATCGATTTCATATCTATAAAGTTCTTGTTGTATATCCTCTTCTTTTGATGTTTCTTGATCATTTTCTTCCTCCTCTTCATAATCTATGTAAAATAATTTCTTCTCAGCACACTTATGACCTTTAGTGCATTTGCTATCACAATTGTAACAAAGCCCTTTTTCTCTTTTTTCTTCCAATTGTTGTGATGTAAACATTGTAGGTTGTGGAAGTCTAGGAGAAAAAACACTTCCATAATTATAGTCGTGAGTCATGGGATTCCTTGTTTCCATACTTTCGCTTTCAATTTTTCTTGCCCACCTGAATGCCTTCTCCAATGAATCAGGTTCCCAAAGATGAACCTCATGTTGAATGTTATCCTTTAAAGTACCTATTAATACATCAATCCTTTGCTTCTCTGGAATATCATTTACCCTTATATTCGATTTTTGAAAATCCTCAATGTGCTCTTCCATTAAACGCTTTTGTTTGAGATTTATCAATTGGCTAAAGAAGGTGTTTCTCTTTGTATCCTCATAATGTGCTATCATTTCCTCTGTGAAAATTGACCACGTGACAAGTGGTTTACGAGAACAAAGCCCTTTATACCATAAAAATTGATTTGGTTCTAAATAATTAGATGCAATATGTACCTTTTGTAATAGTGGTACACCATGTAGGTCAAAATATTTCTCCATCTGTAGTATCCAATTTACCGGATCCTTTCCATCAAACTTCCTCATCTCTCTTTTTCTTGATTTTAGGAGCTCGATATTGAAGCGACTGTATCTCTATTCTTTCATATCTTTAAGTTCTGAAATTTTGGTCTGTAATAGCCCTCAAAGTCCTCTTTCTAACTCTGCAACTTTGAGTGTAATTGGATTCCTGAAGAAAGATATGTTCCCAATCTCCCGCGATGACCTAATTATAGACTAGTTCAGTAGAGCGAACTTGTACGACATGTTGCAGGTCACTGTTCAACCTTAGGTTCTGAAAATGATACCCAAAAAACTACAGTTTGTCCTCTTCCTTTAACTTCTTATTAAAATTCAATCAAATTCTCAGAGCAAAAGTTATGATGATTTTCCCAAGATGACATGTTTGGAATGTAATTCAGGGATCTGCACAAACCCTAAGTTCCTCAGATTATATTTCTGAAAATATAGCGAGACAAGATCTGACATTTGGACACGAGCTTCAGTGTGATTTTGGCTCAAATGGGTTTTTTTTTCACTTCTGAAATGGCACAGAAAAATAGTTATAGTGAAAATAGCACAATGACCTGTTTGGAGTAGCAAAACCCTAGAATCCAAAGCTCTGATACCAAATTTTATGAAACCAGCGCACAAAAATATAGAAAAGATAGATCAATGACTTAGAAATAAGCCTCTTCAAGGGGGGAACCTCCTTTACATTACACAAATTAACAATTCTTAGATGATACAAATGACAAGACCTCCTCTCTATATATAGGAGTCTAAGTGGTCATAATATAATTAGAGTTGACATAACAATAATAATCTAAGGGCATAATAATAACAATAGTGGGCTTCCATGGGGCACAGTAATAACAATATGGGGACTACATGGGCACAACAATATAGCAAGGGGGTTGTACTAGTAACGATAAGGGGTTACACTAGTAGTATAGGGACCTAACAATTACCGATGGTGGACCTGTTCAATTGGTTAAATTGAATGGAGATCGCTTCCTAGGAAAGGTGAATGGCATCCAATTTAAGCCATACACCGGTGGTCCGGCTATGTGACTCTATGAGGGTAGCACAGTCTTAGCGCTCCAAGAAGCTGAAAGGAGGCGCAGGACTATAAACTACACTACCTAGGTTGGGGAGTTGTGCGAAGGAGCAATGACCGAGCAGATGGTTGAAGAAGCGAAGCAGGCAGCAGCACAGTGCACTACCGAAGTTGCAGTCATACAGGTCGAGCTGAGAGGTCTTCGTGCCAAGATCTTTGCACTTACAGAGTGACTCAAGGGCAAGTCACAATGTTTGTGTTGGGGCCCTGTTAGGAATGGGATCCCCCAAGGATAGTTTTGGGGCTAAAAGCCCACGTTTTGGGTCAAATTTTGTAATAAAGTTGTAAAGTCTCCACATTTTGTGGTCGTGGAGCGCGAAGGTGTCAAGAGTCATAAAGGGTTGTCTGCCCTTATTTTGTAAAGTGTAAAGTCAGCTATAAAGATTTACCCATGGTCCGCAGAACATGGGATTATATGAAAATAGGTAAGTAAGCTCACTCTAAGAGGTCAGAAGTCTTTAGCGAAGAATGGAGTGAAGAGTCTTGGTAGAAAAGTCTAAGTATTTTGAGTCTTAACATAGGTAGAGGCTTTGCAGCTGAGTGCGCAGAGACCTAGGGTAGAAGTCCGTAGCTAAGTGCGTGGACCCCTGCAGCTGTGTGCGCAAGGTGGATAGAGTCTGTAATAATCTCAAGATATCAATAAAGATAAGTATTCTGCAAATTTTATGTATTTATTTCCTATTAATGCATCTTGTTATATTGCATATGGGTTTAATTTACAATGTTTTTGTGATGCGCAAATATATGTGATTATATTGGGTAATTAGATGCAAGTAAGAATATCAGATTACGCGGCGCTAACTGTGATTGTTTAGTAAGATAAGTAAAACACTTAAGATAACTTGGGAACCTATACAATACGTTGTCATAGCAACGCGAAAGTACCTAGACCACAGGTTAGGGTTGCGCAAAGGTCAATCGTACTCCTTCGCAGAGGTACTGAAGGGCGGAATAAAGGGCTAGACTGACAAAGCCCTAGAACTTAACGACCTACGTGAAATCAGGAATAAAGGGTATAAACCGACATCACAACCATCTCAGGGTGCGGAAACTTGGTTCCAGCATCCCCCCATACTGCTTCGGGTGAGACTTCAGTCCATGCTCCACTGGCTAATGCTGAAAGGACCAGTAGTGTAAGGATTTGTTTGGCTAACTAATGCTAAACCTGGGTGAGGCCCCACGCAGCCAACACATACTCATATAAGTATAATTGTTCATGTATATTGGACTATGGACTATGATATTCCTTGATATGCTTAATATTGATGCATAATCCCATAGGTTCGTGAATGAATACGTAATACTCATTGTTATGCTAACAACTAACTAGTAGTCTTAGGTGTTTATGAATATAGATTATATGTTTGAACTATGAGGATTTCTCCCATATCTATGATTTGCATCTATCCATATGTTTATGGTTCTAATGGGTGATTGGACAATGTTGTCTAATATTGTGTTTATGGTTGAGATGTTAATTGTGTGCATTACTTCCCTTTATTTTCTTGACTGGTATTTCTAAAGAAAACAATTAGACATGTATTCAAAGAACTTATAGTTCCTTTGCTAGAATATCTATGACTCTCCATGCATTATTACCTACCTTGGATATTTGAACCTTGTAGTTGTTTCCCTATCCATGATTTATAGACAACTTGTACAATATAATCTGAATGACCACCTAGGCGGTATTGATAATTGCTAGATCGAGAATAATGTGATGACCTATACTTTATGTTCTCTCTTTATATTACTTGAAAATAATGGAATTAAATGAAGGAATCAGTGGATTCAATGGACTCATAATGTGTGTGGTCAAATTTTGATCATCCTTGTGCTACTATACAATTATATGTTTGTGTGATGAATGAATATAAGCCTCTAAAGGTGTTTAACTAGCTTTCCAAAAGTTGACAGAGCTAGAAGTATGCCATATGTCTCTTTTGTCAGTCTTACCCCTCTATGAATTTTTCCTTGTGACCTCACCTTTCACTAAATCCTAAGAAATTAATATCTTGAGACTCCCTATTCACCACCACGCATGGCATAGCTTCTTAAGGTTTAAGGATATATCCCTTGGACTTTCACTTGCAAGAGACAAGCATTTTAGAGTCACCCATTTTGTTAATTTCACCCATTGGAATTTGTTCCAAGTTATGGATGCCTCTAACCATATTAACCTCGGAGATGGATGAGACTAGTCGTTCCCCATCAGACAACAACTGCATCTTAACTTGGTTTTGGTTTCACTGCTCACCACCGAGACCCTTTATAGATTGTTCTCTTTGCTAATAGGTGGTTATGGAAGTTCAATGTTGAGGCAAATTAATTACCTATCATTTAATTTTCAACCTAGGGATTTCGTAAAACTTCTGAAGCATGTGTGCACTGTATATGCTAGAAATTAACTTTCAATTTAGATCAATCCAAATACAAAACAAATAATGGAAAACCAAATTATCCTATTCTAACTCAATAATCAACTCAAAAGAAATTATAGTACAATTATAGTACATTGTGCGAAATTGAAATCTTAATCTTTCAATCTTGAAGGAACTGAAAAGCACACCACTCTTTCATAAATGAAAGCAAAAACAATCATTCTTAACCTATCACACAGGAAAAGATATGAAAGAAAATAAAAACGATTGCTCTTAACTTCTAGGTAGAAAGCAAATAAAAACAAACACTCTTAACCTCTAGGTAGAAATCAAATAAAAATAATCACTATTAACCTATCACACATGAAAAGATATGAAATAAAACAAAACAATCACTCTTAACCTCTCACACAGGAAAATATATCAAAGCAATAAATCTTAATCTATGAAAGCAATAAATCTTAATGTATGAAAGACAATAAATCTCAAACATTATAGGTGGTCAATCCAAAGGCATGAGAGATGGCAAGTTGAGAGGCTCCAAATGCAAGCATAACCAAATCAAGGTGAATATCACTCATGAGCATGGTGCCAAATCCAAATTATATATTCAAAACATGCTAATTTCCCCAACTTTACACATGCCTTTCAAAGAATAAGGCTCTCCTATTTATACAAAAACATAAGAAGCTACCTCATTAATGGAGGTCCATTATTCTCTCCCTAGATCCCTAGAAAATCTCATAGAGTTACAACTCAAATAAGTAATGATGAGACACATATCCTCTTTGACCTTTATCCAAATCTTCTTCCATATCTTGAAGATAATTCGAATTTGAGCATTGGAGGCCACATAAGGGTACCTTGGAAGCTTCCAAATGACCTACACATGTCATGAAACTCAAGCCACTTTTAAGTAGTAGCAAGTATACGTCATTTTTCTAAGTTTTAACCATTTAATTCACTTATAATACTATAAATCATTAACTTTTGGAAAACACAAAGGTAACCCATATAATTATGAAAATGGAGGCTAATGAAAGGTTCTATGGTCATGGAGTTGTGACATGTGAGTGAAATGGTGGTGATAAAGGTGAAAGTGGATGATATTTTGAATAAATTTTGGAGACTCTACATTCCCCCCAACTAGCGTTATTGCATGTCCTCATGCAATCTACTGCATTGCTTAATCATGATTTTCTTTTGAATGAGCTTGGCTTATATCATATGTCCTTAAACTTTGCATTTGATAGTATTTGACAATTTTATTTCGTTTTGCAAAGTATTCCTTGTAATACATTGAATTGCAACATGTTTGGTTGGTTCTTGTGTGACAACAAAATCTTAATTTGTATTCGCTCCTGTGTTTCAATGCCTTGTTTCTTTTTGTTGCAGCAAGATTCATTGAACATGTTTAAGAATGCATAAATCAGCCATATAATATGCTCATCATTTAGGCATTTATTTGAAAATCACATAACTTTTGAACCATAATGCAATCATAATTGATTAGGATGAGTATGTTAGGATGGAATGAAGTGAAATGGAATGAAGTGATATGGATGTGATAATAAATGGATGTCCCTTCCCCCCAACTAAAGGTGTTTATGGTTTTTTCAAATGAGAAAGGAAATATGGTGAAGTATTTTCCAAAAATTATAATTTTAGTATTCAAGGAATTCTATGATTAAAAGCTAGAAAAGAACATACCTTTACTTACCTAGGAAGTGGAAAAACTGTGCATATGTAGAGAAGTTGTAGCTGCTGTTGGATCATGGAATAGAATGTAGAATTTCATCTGCTTCTTGGTTGCATAAATGGTGGATGAGGTGGTGAAAGTGGATTCTTTATTTTTGCTACTAAATCTATTGTATGTGCTGCAAAATGATGAAATGATATAGTCTTCACCTGCTACAAAACCCGATGGTACAATTCTAGTCATGCGAATAAATGTGTTGTTGTCGAGCATGAAGAGAAGTCATTGGATTACCAGACATTGATGAATGTCGTTAACCAATGTGAGGCAAACTCACCATTAATGTCAATGAGTGCCAAGGTACCTAAGTACATCTTTCAAAGTGCGAATAGATGATTTGATGTCAAGCCACTTGCAAGATCCAACGATCAAGGGACATTGATGTATTCCCACGATTTTCGGCAAGAGAACTTGTCATTGATGCATACAAGCCTCAATGTACTAATAAATACTTTATCCCTGAACCTAGATAATTTTTTTATGCTGATAGGCCAAGACTTGTTAGAAGGGAGGCATTATGAATCCCCCATCATCTAACGCGAGTATGGAATAATGATTTTGGAAGGACTATGAATGAAAAATTTTGCAGTGGATCAAGGTTTATTTAATGGAAAGGAAACTGACAAGAGGTTAAACAAGTGAACAAAAATCAAAAGGACAAATCAACATGTAAGCAAGCTGAGTGTCTCTATGAATGGAAATTATGAAAAATGTGAATGGAAAATATAAATGGAAAATGTGAAGGAAACATGCGACTCTTTGCAAGTAAAATGGTGATGACGATGCTTAACGAAAATGCTTGGATAGCTTATGAGTTTGGAGAGGAAAAATGATGGCATTTATGGATGATAGAAATGGATTCAATTGGTTCATATCTCTTGAAATTGGTCGTATAAAACCAATCATGCATAATTGGCTTCCTTCAATTCTTCGATTGTATTTGGAACCTAAAAACAAACATGGCACTAACATTGCAACAAACGTAAGTGTGTTCAAAGAGAAGTGATCAATTTCTCTACGTACATATGAAAATTTTTCATAATTAACAAGTTCATGACGTGTTTTTATTTCAAATAGTTAGTCCAATTTCACAATTGTGATAATAAATCCAATTTCTGAAAGAAAACAATTTCCTCAATCAAAAATTCATCAATCAATCTTGTAGATAAAGCGCCTTCATAGTGCTTCTTCGTTCCTGCATCATGCTTGAAAACATCATCATTAGACAAAACCAATCAATTTTGATCATGATTTTCTTATTAGAATGCATTTTTGACAAATAGATCATTGAATTAAATACATAGCTGCAGAATGTGGTTCAGCTGTAGAATTGTACAGTTTATGTAGCTAAAATCTTCAACATACAGTTAAGTAAACACAGCTATGCATTTTATTATGAACATATAACCAGCCTAATCTTCAAATTGATCAATACCTCTTCTAGAAAAATTAGTAAATAGAACAATTTTTATTTTTATTTTTATTTTTTTATTTTATTATTATTTTTATTTTTATTTTTATTTCTTGCTTCGATAGGTGTGTTTGAGTGGACCATCACAATAAAATTTTCTCAATTTGCTCTAGTCACTAAATGAATTTCACATCAATTTTATTTTTTTTACAAAATGTTTTCATGGCAATTTTTTTTTTTTTTTTTTTTTTTTTTAAGCTAAGATGGAACCATTTATATTATATCAGGTTAAAACCAGTACATACATACGATGGCCTCAACCCGCCCTGAAGGGAAACCGGGCATGTTGGCCATCTGAAGTTCTTAATAGCCATCCAAAAAAAAAAATTAACGAGTCTGTTTGTCCATGCTATATATACTAACCATTCAAAAAAACTAACATTGTTTGCTAACTGCATTATAAAAGATAACAGAGGGTAGCATGTTGTTCATCTTCCTAACTAAGGAGAAAATAAACATATCTTGAATAATCATTCTTCCATTGCGCTCGGCTGGTGCTCCTCCTCTTTTACTTCCTGAGTAAGCTTCTTTAGCTATTGTTGTATCTCGTCAAGCTTGCCATCCTGCATCATAATGGTTATCTGAAGGTTGTTTATCTCTTTCTTTAGATTAGGAATGCCTTGGGCCAATTCAGCCATCTCCATGGCCACCTGTTCCATGGCCTTAGCCAACAATCGCTTCATGACCCAATACACATGTAAGGCCTGTTTATACAGGGACATACGACCTCTGGTATTTCCAGGGTCTGGTAACAGATATTCCCAGTCCTCCATCTCAGATTCTGACTGTTCCTGGGTCGCCTCCTCTTCCAAATGCTGGATTATTCTCCTAATGTCTGCATGTGTGTCTTTACTATAAGCCCTCTCTGCATACTGCACCTGGCGATTCATCGTTTTCCTTCCACGTTTGTTTCCTGCTGTTTTGGTGCGTCCCTGTTCCTGATGACCGGCTTGCCAACGTCCTCTTCTCCCTCTGCGGCCCCTTCCTCGTCCTGCTCTGCCTACATTGTATTCCCTTACCCTGCTTCCCTGTCCTAATTCGTTGGCTGGTGTTCCCGTGTCTGCTTCCTCTTCTCGGCCCCTGACTTTCTTATCTCCTATATCCTCCGCTGCTTGTCTTGTTTTTTCCATAATTCTCCCTTTACCTCTATCGCTTTTTCTTATCTGCGGTTGACTATCCCGTTCCAGGTCGTATATCTCCTCTATGTTTGCCTAGGTCTGTTCCTCTCCCTCCCATTGATCCGGCTTAGTGCCTTCAGCACGTGAAGGTCTTCCTCCCCTGTTCCCCGACATTACAGTCCTCTTCATTCCGTCCTCAATTTTCTTGCTCTGAGTTTTCCTTAACCCAGGAGGTCGACCCTGTGCGGTTCCTCCTGCTCCGTCTATCACCTTTTCCTTCCTGCCTCCGTTCACCTCGAGGACGCTCCTTTCATGCTTGCCCTTATGCCTCCACCCGTATCCACTCCCGCTCACCTGCCGACCTCTTCTGTTCTGCTGCACCACCTTTCTCTGTCGCCTGCACTCACCATAATAGCCCACTCCTTCTCGGCTTTCCCTTGTGTGTCTTGGTCCTTGTCCCATCACCGTTTCGTCGTCACCTCCACCACCTCTGAGCTTGAGATTATTCCTCCTATTGCAATTTAAAATGATGTCCAGTCTACCTAACGTAACATCCACCTACTGCGATCTCCTGATGCAAGGTGGCTCATAATTGCCACCCCTCGTCCTTTTACTGCCTTCCCATCTCATCGCATTAACCACCCCGATCGAGGTTTTTTTTTGTTTTTTTTGAAAAACAATAAATTAATGAAATATTTACAAAACTAAAAAAAAAATGTACATACAGGAAAAGAAAACAACATGTACAAACTATATATATATATATATACAAAAAAAAATCAGAAGAAAAACCTTTAACACAAATGTTATATAAAAAGCACTTCACTGAAAAAAATGAGAAAAAAACAAAAAAAAACAAATATTATACAAAAACATATACATGCATTTTAAAAACATAACAAACATTATACATAACATGTAACATTAAAAAAACACAGCTTAACAACAACAACAAAAAACATAACAAAAATCAATGTAATAATAAAAATGAAATTGCCATGAAAATTGTTTCATAATGAAGGCCATCAAATACAAATGTGAGGGTATTGATTAGTTGAGCAGCAGCAACAAATATAACTACATATCTTACAACTACCACAACTGAATGCAAAATAGGAGTGCAACTTACAGTGGATAATTTTAAGCATATTCTAATATATAGTTGCTTTTCGACATAATAATTCACCTGCAAACTTTAGATTCTCAATTCGATCAATAGTTCAGGATGCCCAGCAAGAGAAGATACCACAATGCTTCATATAAGATCTCCTTGGCAGATTTACCTCTTGTAGATCAGGAAAATCAGATCAGACTGCAACTACCTCTGTGTGTTAATTAAAACCCATTTTTTCCTCATGCAATTTGCCAAGTAAGGCTCCAAAGAACCCCAAATATCTCCCAATTGGTTACAAATTTGAGAGAATCATCCATGGGTTTTATAACTAACCCCTCTTTGAGAAAAACACACGTTTTTTTTTTCTAAATTTGTTTTCATTTGGTGAAAAACCGTGTTTTAAAAATGGCATTTTTAAGTTTGTTACGCATTTCCTCTGCAAGTATTGCATTCGGGCTTTCTGAGTTTGTGGTCTTATTCATCAATAATTTTCACCAGTTTCATAAAATAAAAAAACTCGGCAACCAAACAAGTATTCAAAGTCTGCAAATAGCCCTGCAACCAAATAATCTGGAAAAACAAATTTCATTGTCGAATCTCCCAGTGGGTTTGCTTCCCACGAAATTTCTTCCATGAAGAAGGAAACTGCTCTCTATTAGTGTGGGAACGTTGTTGTTTCCAGGATCTCCATATGAGTCTCCGAAAACAATACCGCTCTCATTATTGAAGCTCGAGCAGGCCTCATCCCGAATTGCATCTGAAACTTCTTGACCGAGATTATGCTTTTTGAGATCAAGAAGCACAATCATTCATATCTTCTAGCACTATGTGAAAGCATAAAAATAACAATTCTATAATGCGGAATAAACACGTAAAAGAATCGAAAACTTGAATGCCCAAGAAATCATACCTCCAGTCATTGATGTTATTCACACTCTGATGTCCACCTAGTAGTAGATCAATGTCTACCCGTAGTTGCTTCACCTTTGCATATAAATTCCACTAAATCCACAAGCCATAGAGACAACAAGAAAATAGGGGAAACTGCCTACCAAACGCTATGAATGCAATGTGGAGGGGCTGAATATGAGTAAGAAAACCCAAAAATGCATGTGGTCATCTTATCGCACAATGGAGTATGGCCTGTTTTCAAATACTATGAAAAACTCCATAAATAAATGGAACATCAATATAGAAATCCCTCACAATCCCATCCTGTCTCATATAAACATAATGGCTGGTAGAATTTGTTGAAGATCATCAGCAAGCATTTAAATAGATAGCAAAGGAAGGGAAGGCCAGCATCCAACCACAATGATTTCAAAAACTTTCATCCGTGTGGCACTGCTCTCCGTGACTCTTTTCAACAGTCAACAAGTCCACACTTCTGCTAACCAATGAATACGCTTAGGATATCGAAATCCCACGTTGAAGATTTTGCAGATGCTAAAGCTATCTCTCGACCTCCTGAGGATGAAATTCTGACATTTGTAATCTTCCAAGCTCCGCACACTCTGATTTGATGGTGTAAGGCTGAAGGGGATTAAGTGTTGGAGCTTGGGGACCAAACAGAAGTATTTATAGCCAAGTTTCCATCAAGCTTATGTTGGCTAAGTGTCAAATGTTCCACAAATCATGGTAGAGAACTGCAGAGTGAGTAATGGACCACTCCAGGAGCTCCCAACAAGAAATTAATTAACTAAAGATAGTTTATGTAATTGAAGGAAATAACTGCAGTTAGTTTCTGTAATTTAAGGAAATGGCTGCAGTTGATTTCCAGATTTTCGGCGGTCGTTGGGAGAGAGAGCTTAAAATTCTCCCACTTGGTCCATACTTCCAATCTTAATGTCTCATCTTGAAACCCATTGATAATCTGTATTAAGTAATAGATACATGAATCATGGCGATAAGTCCTCTTATGAGAAGTATTATCTTCCATGTATTACTATGTATTTATTTCTATTAAAATTTATGTGGCAACAAATTCTTAATGAATAAACCTTATGTTTATTCTTGGTCTTACACAGATGAATTCTCTCAAATCAAATTAGTGTGCACATAAATATGAGGAAAACATCACAATAATTAAGAATTTCATTAAAATAACATTGTCCATTCAATGAGAAACTACATAATGGAACCAATTCATTACATGATCCTTGAATTTAAATGGTGCCATGCCCTTAGTCAAAGGATTAGTGATCATCAATTCAGTGTTGACGTGCTCAATGACCACTTTCTTTTCTTTAACACGTTCCCTTATAGCTAAATACTTAATTTCGATGTGTTTATTTCGACTCCCACTTTTGTTGTTTTTAGCCATAAAAACAGCAGCTGAATTGTCACAATACATTCTCAATAGCTTAGAGATAGAATCCATAATTCTAAGCCCATAAATGAAACTCTTAAGCCATACACCATGTAAAGTAGCCTCAAAATAGGAGATGAACTTAGCTTCCATAATGGAAGTGGTAATCAAGGTCTGCTTGGCACTCATCCATGATACAGCTCCACCGGCAATCATAAAAATGTATCTTGATGTTGATTTGCGTGAATCAACACATCCATCGAAGTCAAAATCTGAGTAGCCAATTACTTCCAAATTGTTTGTCCGTCTATACATAAGCATGTAGTTTTTGGTTCCTTGAAGGTACCTTATTACTTTCTTTGCATCTCTCCAGTGGTCTATACCTGGATCACTCTGATATCATCCCAACACTCCCACAACAAATGCAATGTCAAGTCTTGTGCAGACCTGAGCATACATTAGGCTTTTGACAGCATAAGCATATGGAATGTCCTTCATTCGTTCCCTTTCAAACTCGTTCTTCAGGCATTGGTTCAAATTGAAGCTATCACCCTTCACAATGGGAGCTACACTTGGTGAACAATCCTTCATCCAAAATCTCTCTAAAATTTTATTAATATAGGCTTCCTGAGACAGACCCAAGATGCCTCAAAATCTATCTCTATGGACCTTAATGCCAATGACATAAGATGCCTCACCCATATCCTTCATATTGAAATTTTTAGAGAGGAATTGTTTCACCTCATGCAACAAACCCTTATCATTGGTTGCTAGCAAAATGTCATCCACATATAAAACAAGAAAATAAATTTTGCTCCCACTGAATTTCAAGTATATACATTGATCCTTAATGTTTTCTACAAAATCGAATGAATAAATTACATTATGGAATTTCAAATACCATTGGCGGGATGCTTGTTTTAAACCGTATAAGGATTTCTTGAGCTTGCAACCAATTTCTCAACATCACTAGAGGGGAATCATTCAGTTTGTTTCATGTAAACCTCCTCCTCTAGATCTCCATTGAGAAATGCCATTTTCACATCCATTTGTTGCAACTCCAAGTCAAAATGGGCTACTAATGCCATAATAACATGCAAGGAATCTTTCTTAGATACAGGAGAGAAAGTCTTCGTGTAATCGATTCCCTCTTTCTGAGTGAATCCTTTAGCAACAAGTCTTTCCTTGTATCTCTCAATGTTGCCCAATGAGTCTTTCTTTGTCTTAAAGACCCATTTACATCCAATGGATTTTGCACCATTAGGCAACTCAATAAGATCCCAAACTTCATTACTCTTTATAGAATTCGTCTCTTCCTTCATGGCATCGTACCATAATTCTAATTCTTTGCAACTCATGGCTTGTGAAAAGGACTCTGGATCATTTTCGACTCCAATGTTATAGTCAAATTCTTGCAGATACACAACATAATCATCAAGAATTTTTGATCTCTTTAGTCTAGTAGATATTCTTAATGTTGTACCACCATCTTCCTAAGAAGTATGTGGTTCAACTCGTTGTTCAAATAGTTCTTGGCAACTCCTGAACTACCTGATCTACTGGAATGTCGTCAGCAGCTTGTGGCACTTCAACAATTGGTTGTTCAATGCCATTTTATACTTGAGGAGTGCTATGAACAATAACCAATCTATCACTTGAGGTGGAAGGTTGAGATTTTGAATGATCCTTCTCAGAAACTATGTTCCTGGTTTGATCGCTCCCACTGATCAAGTCATTTTCAAGAAACTTTGCATTTCTTGATTCCACAATCCTAGTGTTGTGAGATGGACAATAAAATCTATAATCTTTAGACCTTTCAGCATATCCAATGAAATACCCACTAATGGTCCTTGGGTCTAGCTTCTTCTCTTGTGTATTATATATTCTCACTTTAGACGGGCATCCCCAAATGTGCATATGTCGCAAACTCGGTTTCCAACCTTTCCATAATTCAAATGGTGTTTTAGGAACAGCCTTGGTTGGAACTTGATTTAATATATAAATTTCCATCTTAAGTGCTTCAGTCCACAAGGATTTAGGAAGATTGTAGCTGCTAAGCATACTCCGCACCATGTCTAATAATGTTCGGTTCTTCTTTCTGCTACACCATTCTGGTCGGGTGAACCAGGCACGGTGTATTGGGAAACAATCCCATGCTCTTGAAGAAATTTTGCAAATGGCCTAGGTGCTTGTCCATCTTTTGTGTATCTACCATAATATTCTCCACCTCTATCTAATCTCACGATCTTAATTTTCTTACTGCATTCTTTCTCTACTTCAGCCTTAAAATCTTAAAGGCATCTAATGCTTCACTCTTTTTATGAAGCATGTAGAGATACATATATCGTGAGTAATCATCTATAAAAGAAATGAAGTATCTCTGACCATGTGAGTCAATGTCTGGACTACATATATCAGTATGTATGATCTCTAATATGTCCAAACTCCTATTTGCACCTTTCTTTGACTTGTTGTTCTGCTTTCCCTTTATGCAGTCCACACAAGTCTCAAAATCAGTAAAATCCAGAGTATTAAGTACCCCTTCATTTACTAATCTTTTAATTCTTTCTATGGAGATATGACCTAATCTCCGGTGCCATAATTTAGAGGAATCTTCATTAATAACACATCTTTTAGTGCCAGTGTGAACATGCATTGAATCATAAGTGACATTGTTTTGTAAATTAATATAGTAAAGACCATTAGACAAAATACCATTCCCAACACAATCAGATTTATAAAATAAATTGAAGGATGTTTATGAAAAGTTAAAGGAATATCCAAAAGGTACAAGCCTTGAAACTAAAATCAAGTTTCTAGAAAAACTTGGAACATAAAAGGTCTTTTCTAATTCTAAAACAAAGCCACTACTTAAAGTTAAATAGCATGTTCCTATAGCTTCCACATGCAAGCCCATCTTGTTTCCTGATAAGATGCTTTTCTCACTTCCCACTGGCTTCCTTAGGTTTTGCAAACCCTGCAAGGAATTCGAAATGTGAATTGTTGATCCAAAATCAATCCACCAGGTGTTAATATTGACATTAACCATATTAGATTCATAACAAATAAATGAGACTGGATTACCTTTGTCCACAAGCCATTTCTGAAATTTGGCGCATTCCTTCTTCATGTGTCCCTTCTTTTCACAGAAGAAACACTTGGAATCCTTATTGATATCGGCTTGGGGAGGTACTTTACCTTTCCCTTTCTTATTGGCTTGAGATTTTCCCTTTCCACGCGTTGCCAGCATTGCACTTTCTCCCAGTTCCATCACCAGTCTCTCTTCCTCTTGAACACACATGGTCATGAGTTCATTAATTGACCATTTATCCTTATGTGTGTTGTATGAGATTTTGAAGGGTCCATATTGGTGTGGAAGGGTGTCCAGGATGTAGTGCACCCGGAAGGACTCTGATATTTCAACCTCGAGTTTCTTCAATTGAGCCACAGTGTCCCTCATTTGCATGATGTGCTCGCACACACCTTTCACACTGGTGAGCCTTAGAGATGATAACTTCATGATTAGGGTGCTTGCTAGTGCCTTGTCTGAAGTGATGATTTGATCATCAATGGCTTTCAACACGTCTCGGACCTTTTCATGCTGATCAACGGAACCACGAATACCAACTGAAATTTTAGTCTTAATGAACATCATGCTTAGGCGATTAGATCGCTCCCATCGTTCATAAAGAGTGATGTCCGCTGCAGTGCTGGTATTAGTGAGTGCTGGTGGTTCATCTTTCCTAATAGCATAACCCATGTCCATCCACCCCAAATGAAGAAGAACTCTCTCCTTCCAGACCTTATAGTTATATCCCTTAAGTTCAAGAATATTACAACAAATTTCAGAGAAATTTGTAGGTTGTACAACTGCATAAAATTAAAGATCACATGCTTATGCTAAATTTGAGGCCTAAATAAAATTTAATGCTTTACCAATGTAAATCATGCTTAAAATTGAATCTAATGACATAAAAATTGTCTATGGACTATATTTTCAATTCAAGCAGACTCAGTTATTCTTTATGATAGAATTTATCAAATTATTCACTTAATTCATAATTCTAAAGGGTACATTATGATTATAATTTGATATGAATTCTATCTTAGATTTGAACTTTATGATAAAACTATTAATTCATAATTCCTGTGGGTAAGTTATGAATAATTTGATATTTTATCCTAATTAATTATATAAATATAATAAAAATTCCTGCGGGATAAAATTTATTATATTTAGTATAATTAATTACAATTAATTTCTAAATATTATTTATGTGATCCTAATCAATAATAATATATAATATTATTTGATTAGAGATGTTGTGGCTATTCTCTAATCAATTAAAAATTATATGGATCATTAGACATTATTTCTTTTATGCATAAAAATTAATTTGATAGGAGAATAATTATAAATTGCATAAATAAAACTATAATATTCATGCATAACATCCAACGATGGGTCTCGTATACTCATCCAAAATAGCATGTATTAACTAGAGCAAAAATAATCAATTCATGTAAATATGAGCATAATTAATAAATTTGCACAACAATTATCCAAATATAATTAAACCAAATAAATATTATAAGCATTAAAAATTGAGCAAAAATTAGACATATTTCCAAATAAATGCCTTAATTCAGAAATTTCCAAAATATGACATTTAGCCAAAAAGAACATGTCTATAAACACCAAGGTAGAGATAAAAATAGCTCTGATACCAAATGAAAGCATAAAAATAACGATTCTATAATGCGGAATAAACACGTAAAAGAATCGAAAACTTGAATGGCCAAGAAATCATACCTCCGGCTATTGATGCTATTCACACTCTGATGTCCACCTAGTAGTAGATCGATGTCTACCCATAGTTGCTTCACCTCTGCAAATAAAATCCACGAGCCAGAGCGACAATACGAAAACAGAGGCAACTGCCTACCAAACGCTGTGAATGCAATGTGGAGGGGCTGAATACAAGTAAGAAAACCCAAAAATACATGTGGTTGTCTTATCGCACAATGGAGTATGGCCTGTTTTCAAATACTATGAAAAACTCCATAAATAAATAGAACAGCAATATAGAAATCCCTCACAATCCCATCTTGTCTCATATAAACATAATGGCTAGTAGAATTCATTGAAGATCATCAGCAAGCGTTTAAATAGGTAGCAAAGGAATGGAAGGCCAGCATCCAACCACAATTATTTCAAAAACTTTCATCCATGTGGCACTGCTCTTCGCGACTCTCTTCAACGGTCAACGAGTCCACACTTTTGCTTAACAACGAATACGCTTAGGATATCGAAATCCCACGTTGAAGATTTTGCAAACGCTAAAGCTATCTCTCGACCTCCTGAGGATGAAATTCTGGCATTTGTAATCTTCCAAGCTTTGCACACTCTGATTTGATGGTGTAAGGCTGAAGGGGATTGAGTGTTGGAGCTTGGGGACCAAACAGAAGTATTTATAGCCAAGCTTCCATCAAGCTTTTCTTGGCTATGTGTCAAATGTTCCACAGATCATGGTAGAGAACTACAGAGGGAGTAATGGACCACTCCAGGAGCTCCCAACAAGAAATTAATTAACTGAAGATAGTTTCCATATTGAAGGAAATAACTGCAATTGGTTTCTGTAATTTAAGGAAATGACTGCAGTTGATTTCCAGATTTTCGGCGGCCGTTGGGAGAGGGAGCTTAACACTATGAACATCATCAACGCACATATATGGAGAATATCCAAAGTTCGCAGATAACAAAGACATATACTGTTGTCGATGTTCTATTGTGGTTGAGCCATCAATATATTTGCTGCATCGAACTTTGTCTACACCACTTCCAACGTTGTGCAACACACCAAATAGATTATGTTGCTCACCTTGCAGTATCGGGTAGTGGACTGTAGGTTGGGATTGCAATGGGGATAAATCCAGTGAAATAGGGATTCTGAGGATTTTTCTTTGCCTAAACATAGCAAATTCAAGTTATAGTGATCCTTAACCATAGTAACCATTAGGTGCACTTGTTAATCATTTTTATACCTATTTGTTTCAATTAGAACTCTTTCATATCAACCAAGTTGATCCTGCGAAGCAAATGATATACAAGTATCATTTATCATCGTACTGGAAATTGGATGGCACCTTGATTTTTTATTTGTAGGTTCGATTTGGGGTTGAAGTCAGAGCAAAGATTGGAGATTGTGAGAGCCTCCACTGTACAGGGTTGTGTTGGCACCTTATTTCTTCCATTAATTTTTTCAACCCTTATTTTATATGTTTGTTTCGTTGCTTTCAGCCCTACCTGGTTTTTTATTGTTTAGTTTTTTATCTTTCTTTGTATTTTTTATGCATTCATTTTTTCGTTTATTTGTTTAGTTATATGGTGTGGGCTTTGTTTATATTGTTTAGTTTCATTTTTTATTTAATTTTGTAGTTTGTCTATTATTGTTTTATTTTATATGTTTTGTTTTTATTGTTTCTTTTTAATGTTTTGTTTTGTATTTTTATTTATTTAGTTTTTTTATTTGTTTTTATTAATATTTTAAATGAGTATGTTTATATATATATATATATATTGTTTTGTTTTGGCTTATTTTTAAAGACTTAAAAAAATAAATAGATGTTTTTTTTAAATATATATATTTTTATTAAAATAAATTGATATTTTTATTTGAAATTTTATATTTCCTTTATTCAAAAACAACATTTTTTTTAAATTAAAAAAAATATATGTAATTTTTATTTTTTAATGAAAATCTAATATGATTTTTTTTTTTTTGAAAACTTTTTTATCAAATTATTAAAAATGCAAGAAAATGAATAAAATCTAAAAAAAAAAATAAAGTTTAAATACAATCAAGTTTGATTTTATTTCCTAGTTTATCCTACTTGAAAGAATATTTTTTTTTAATTTTTAAGTATATGAATGTTTCCAATGGAGCCATTTATGGATTAGACTTTCTAGAACACTCATGTCCAAATTTGTAAAATGTACCTGATTGTATATGAGGACATGAGAAATCGTTTTAACCTTTAGATTTGCCGCAAAGATCTCTTGAAAAACGGATGAATGTCGTGGTGCAATCGTGTTTCAATACCATTCTTCAACGTAGTCCTTGTGCTCCAAAGAATGTTCGATCTGCATTCTAGATCCTTTGTCCATAAATGGTTAATATCAAATTTTTGTTTATATTTTTTAATAAAAATGATATGCAACTAAATGATTTATGCATCTACATGCTTTAATCATGCATCTAGAAAAATGACTAAAAATGAACTCTAGACTGAAAGTTTATTTCTATGCACACTTCCCCGGCAACAGCGCCAAAACATTGAGGCAAATTAATTACCTATCATCTAATTGTCAACCCGGGGGTTTCGTAAAACTTGTGAAGCATGTGTGCACTGTATATGCTAGAAATTAACTTTCAATTTAGATCAATCTAACTACGAAACCAAATAATGGAAAACCAAATTATCATATTCTAATTCAATAATCAACTCAAAAGAAATTATAGTACAATTATAGTATAGCGCGCGGAATTGAAATCTTAATCTTTCAATCTTGCAGGAACTGAAAAGCACACCACTCTTTCATAAATGAAATAAAAAACAATCATTATTAACCTCTCACACAGGAAAATATATGAAAGAAAATAAAAATAATTGCTCTTAACTTCTAGGTAGAAAGCAAATAAAAACAATCGCTCTTAACCTCTAGGTAAAAAGAAAATAAAAACAATCACTCTTAACCTCTCACACAAGAAAATATATGAAAGCAATAAATCTTAATCTATGAAAGCAATAAATCTTAATCTATGAAAGACAATAAATCTCACACATTATAGGTGGCCAATCCAAAAGCATGAAAGATGGCAAGTTAAGAGACTCCAAATCAGGGTGGACATCACTCATGAGCAACGTGCCAAATCCAAATTCTATATTCAAAACATGAGCATTTCTCCAAATTTACACATGCCTTTCAAAGGAGAAGGCTTTCCTATTTATACAAAAACATAAGAAGCTACCTCATTAATGGAGGTCCATTATTCTCTCCCTAGATCCCTAGAAAATCTCATAGAGTTACAACTCAAATAGGTAATGATGAGACACATATCCTCTTTGACCTTTATCCAAATCTTCTTCCATATCTTGAAGATAATTCGAATTTAAGCATTGGAGGCCACATAAGGGTGCCTTGGAAGCTTCCAAATGACCTACACATGTCATAAAACTCAAGCCACTTTTATATATTAGCAAGTATATGTCATTTTTCTAAGTTTTAACCATTTAATTCACTTATAATACTAGAAATCATTAACTTTTGGAAAACACGAAGGTAACATATATAATTATGAAAATGGAGGCTAATGAAAGGTTATATGGTCATGGAGTTGTGACATGTAAGTGAAATGGTGGTGATAAAGGTGAAAGTGGATGATATTTTGAATAAATTTTGGAGACTCTACATTCGCCATTCCATCAAAGGTTCCAATAGTGGAACCTTATCATTTCCCATCGCTCACTACCAAGAACTTTGCACTTGTTAAACCCTGCTAACGAACATTCTTATGAAGGTTCCATCCTCATGGAACCTTGTTGATAGAAGGTCAATCATTGAGTCTATGGAAGAGTATAGCAACACAAATGAGCAAAGTGGGGTGATCTGGTGTGACATTTCTCAGGGGTGGACTTCATCAGTCTGGTTCATTGGCACTAGGTGCATTCAGTGATGGAAGTGTGGTAGGGACCAAGGAATTATGAATTGACAATGAAACTACATGAGGAGGAACCCTTCCACTAAACTATCAGCCACTAGTTTCTTGAAGTGGCGTAGCTAGTTGAGCGACAGATGGCCATGGGTGTTATATTGATGGTTGAGATCTATTGAGGGTCCCTCCTCGACATCGATGTTTAATAAGGAGGGTGGGGATCATGATTGGGATTAGCATCGATCCACCATTCCCCAATAGATGGTTGGAAATGATTATGGGGGGGGGATATCCCAGACCTGAAACCACCACTGATGATTCACATTATAGTTGTTTTGGTTAAATTGGTTTTACATGCTAGTGAAATTTTGGTTCTAGTGTTGGAAATTTTCCTATCAAGAGAACACCCACCCCCAAGATATGTAAATCATTAGTATGCAACATGTGGTCACATGAAGTAGAAACTGCTCCAAGATTATGTGGATCTATTTCTCACTTGGGTAAGTACGGTTGACCCCATTATGATGATGTGAGAAGTTTATGCGAGCTCAGTGGAGGTCATGTGGGTGCCACGAGAATAATGTAATGACATCGCCTCTTTTAATAGGCCAAAATTTTGATAGGCATAACTTTTTTCCCGTGACTTGAATTGAGATCAATGTCATATCATTGGAAATATTTCAATTAATTGACCACAATGGTGGTATCAGAATTAGTTTTTGAAAATTTCAAAGATGAGGTTTTTGGTAACCCCATATTCATAACAAACCTTGGAGATAGAATCAAATATGTAACACCTTCCACAACCCAAGAATATTTATGGGGGTGGAAGGGAAGTAGCTAAAGAGTGGAATGTGAGATTAGGTTCAATAGTAGACCTACAAGGGCTCATGCACTAAGGATAAAATTTATTCTTATAGTTTAATTGTTATATATCTTGACTTTAAACTTTCATATTACATGGTTGCTAAACTTGATATAATGTTTACATGTCTTTTTATTTTAAGTAACTAACACGGATTTTAGATGTGTGAACAGTATCATATCAACATGATTCAAATTAGAATGCTTAGTGTCGTCATGACAACTTAATGAATTAATATGTTTATGATTGGTTTAGTTGAAAGTTGTTTGTGTGTGGTAGCACATAAGAAGATTCAATTTGAAGCAAAAATAGAGGACTGGTCCAACATAATATGGACCAAATCCATCATGAGAAAGAATAAGAATCAATGGGAAAAAGGTAAGAATAAGGTTGCCCTAATGGAATGGATACCCTTAAAATCATGAAATTTTAGTTGAGGATATGCAAAGTAGATAATGAAACACTCATTAGAGAATAGGAAGAGCAGACAAAGCTAAATACAATATTGCTACAAAACTTGTCATGCATGCAAGGATTGTTGCAACATGGACCAACCGTTGGAGATATGGAAGGGTCTCATAATGACAAGATCAAGGAATAACCTCATAAGGATTGGAAGAAGGAAATTCCATTGAAATGTTGGGGTTGTGGAGTAGAACACCTAATCCACGAATGCTCTCACCAGCAACAAAAGAAGGACAGGCCGTGTAAACTCTAGACACGTGAACCAGCAACTAACAATGCAAAAGGAAGTAAATCAAAGAGGAATAATTTGAAATGTTGGCGCTGAAAAAAGAAACACCTTATTCATTACTGACCTTATAAGAAATATGAGGGCAGGGAAAATTTTGAGGTCCAAGAGACTACCTCAATGAAAAAATCAAACAATAATGTCTTAGGGGTAGGTATATCAGCAGAAAAATAGTAGGAAGAACCCCTGAAAGCGGTAGTAAATCCCATCTGGAGTTGGTTGGTACCTAAAGAACTTGGTAAGACTAAATCACCCACCTTTGGTGATGAGACGGAGATAGATGAGGGAGCGTTCCAAATATCTCTTTGACATTTTGAAATATCCACAATAGTATTATGAGATTTACTAAATAATATTGCATAGCTAAGGTAGTCTACTTGCATAAGAATGCAAGTGGGAAGGATTATCTTGAACTATTCAAAACGATTTTTTGGATCTTAAAGTTGCTATAGAGCTTAGGAAATACAAAGATTAAATTATGCGATTGTGATAGTATGTTAAGAGCTATTCCTAAAGTAAATGGAGAGGAAATATTTTGGATAAGTAAAATTGGTTTTTACTCTAAATTACAAGACACCCTAAGCATGAGAAAGTTTGGGGTTGTTGTAAATATCTAAATATATTTTTGACATGTTGTAAAACAGAAACATCATAGTTCACACATGAATTAATTGAATAAAAAATGATGTGTGTGTAGACTGTTGATATGCACAAGAGTGTAAATGGTAAGGGACCCCACAGTGGTTACGAGAAAGAAGTTTAGGTTGCAAGCCTGATAAAACTTATTTCTATGTCTAATAGAATTGATATGTTTATTCAAGTGATGAAATTCCTAATGAACATTAGAAGTCTGCCTCGCAGAACTGCAATAGAGGGCAGATTTGTATAAAGGATCAGTCAAGGGGGCTTGTCTGGATCTATATGAACTAGCTAGATAATGATGTTACAACTATAAAAATGGCTTAAGAAGGGATTTCCCTTAACTAGAAATTGTTCTTGGCTGATATATATTTTATTTTTAAAATGTTATGAATGCATGAATGGTATATAAATATAAAGTAGTACTTGCTATGTTTTGGGTAATACAGTGAGGTTACCTAATGGATTACATGTCACATGGAACATTCATACAAAAAGTGTGCAAGAATGATCTCTTGTTATTAACTACTACATGAAAGAAAGTAATGTGTTTATGATTATGCTTATGAGATTGTTATGTGAATGATTGCAAACAAAAGATGTGGAAAGTTGGCTCCAAAAATAACATCACATGGATAGCATGGAATATGTGCATGTATGGCACATGCATGACATAATGTATATGCACATGTTTGGGTATGTGGTAGAGGTCAATGTTCCAATTTGTAAATTTGATACATAATACAAATGACTTTAAGAAATTTCATGGAAACTTCTAAGTAGTTGAATTTATAGATTGTGACAAATATGTGAGGTTGAAACCATTTCAAGGTTTGTTGAATATTGTGACAACAGGTATGCGTTGACGGTGTTGGATATTGCCAACATACACCGGGTCTCCCCGATGTGAAGTCCCAATTAGACCTCACACCATTTAGAGTAGGAGCCCCATTCGGAGTATGGTCTGATTGTCGTTTACTTAAAGATTTGCATTGGCTTTAATTGTCATCATGAGGGAGAAGTGTAAATGACGTTCTGAATCAACAAGTGAGTGTACCTTGTGAATTTTTTATTGTTGATCTATCTAGGTTCCTTTACTGCAAGGGGAGAAATGAAGTGAGCCTCTCAAGAAAGAAGTAATAGTACTATCCTAACAGAGACACATTTGAGAGAAAAAGGTTCATCTAACATCAAGTGAAATAATTCACAAGGATGCAACAATCATTATAATCATAACAACACATTTCCAACAAGGGGCACTGAAGTAACTGAAATAGTTCAACTAGTCCAGTAATTAATGAAAACAAACATGAACCATAAAAATTCAAAGAATAGTCTGAGAAACATTTAAAATCCATGCATGAAAATGTGTTAGCCTAGAAAGGCTTCAATATTAAGCAAATGTCCCAAGATACATAAATGCAATGAACAACACTAGCTCCTATAGTGGAGCATTAGAGCCACTACTTACTCCCCAAAAGTACCAACTTTGTCTCTCTAATTCCTTATGGGAGAAGCCAAGATTAAAAGTCATTTACATGAGAAATGATGATCTATTTATAACTTGAGGAGTGACCTTTCATATCCTCATGACTCTTGAATTTCTAACTTCTAGTGACCTTTAGACTTCTGCAACCATTGGAGTTTCAAATGACTTTGGTATTACATGTCCTTTGGACTTCCTTGACACATTACTCTTGGACTTCTACTTGTTTGTATTTTACCATAGTTACAATAATACATTTTGACTTCCACATCATCATATGATGAGACAAGATATCTCATTATCTTGGATGATTAGGAATAATAGTAACTGATGATATGGACTTTCTCCAGTGGGGACATGGCTACCACTATATCTTGTCTCTTCTGATCATAGTGCTTTCATTCTCCAAAGGGTCTTCAATCTTGGATCCTTTAAAAAGGGTCTCTTTCACCTCTAATTACCTCACATTAATATGTCAATCCGGGAGCGTTTTGTTATTTCAAAGAGTGTCTCAGTCTGAGGCTATCATTTGCCAGAGTAATGCTAGTAGTACAGTGTTTCAGAAATACAAGAGTAAATGCTTGTCTACAGCTTAACTTCTTCAAAATATTAAATCACACATTCAAAAGACTAAGCGACTTATCAGTCAAGGGTTCGGTAGCAATAACCCATCCCTTTGGAAACTGATGGAAAAGGAAATCAAAGAACATATCGTGGATCTGGGAGCGACAGTACATGCCAATGCTCACTACAGCACGAGATCGTTCTTCACACCAACACCAATAAATGGAACAGCAGATGAGAAATGGAACAACAATTAAAAAATCGAACAGCAAGCCTGCAATGGAACAGTAAATTCGAAATAGGACAGCAGCTAAGAAATAGAACATCAACTAACTCTCACAAGCAGTAACAATCTTAATCTATCAGATCAAATGCATTAATCGTAATCAAATGGCAATCTTTCACTCTTAAGGGCGAATCGAACAGCACACACCAATGGAACAGCACTGATTACTGATAAATTATGGAACAGCGCTTGAAAACCATATACGCACACAACACACTTAAATAGTAATCTGATCTAAGTATCAATCTCAGTTAGAAATAATGCGACTGCGTTTTAAAATAGAATAGCGTTGTTCATAAATCCAACAATTGTAAAGAACATAACTCCCAAGATGAATTCTGTAACGTTAATGAACAGGTGCACATCACAAAAGCTCTGTAATGGAACAGTAATAGTATTCTGTCAAGACTAGCAATATTAGATCAACTCTTAAAAAAACAGTAATATGATGCAGAGTCAATACAATTGTTCTGTCTGGAGAAACCTTAATGAATTAAACATAACAGAGCATGTGATGTAAACTTATAAAACACATCAGATTACCAAATAACGTCGATAAGCAAACCACGCATAAATCAAATGTAATAATAAAGGAGCAAGTGTCCTCCAGGGCCGGGCCCTTAGCCTCCAGAGGTACACCGCTTGAAGTTAATCCAGACTCAGATATGAAGTAATAACTAGGTTTGTATTAATGCATAGAGCAGAATTACAATAAACTAGTTCTTAACGAGACTCGATGATCAAAGTTTTGATCTTAAAAGAAATTACATAAAAGCATAACCGTATCTAACTCTCTCCCGAGCTAACAGTGTTGCCCCTTTTATAAGGGTGACGGCGGAGATGTCTAAGTGAAGAAATAGATAAAACAGCGATCCCTCAGGATCAAGGATCCTGAGGGATTCGCCTAACCATTAGTCCTCAGTCATTTCTTTTCTCTCCTACGCCGAGCTGATATCTCCACCTCCTTTTCCGGGCTGATTCGCTTTGATTTGCTTTGCCTTGTTTAAATTCGGTTTCCCGTCAAAGGGACAATGGTTAACCCGTCCTTGTCCTTTCCTTTGGAACGGAAACTTCTCATTTTTCCTCCTTCCTGCACAAGGAAATGAAAATTTTCAGCGTTTTCGTCTTGCATATTAATCTCACATGTTTTATTATAATTTTGTATCATTTTTCTAGTTCATGATGCAAAAGGTTTGTAGTTTCTAATGAAAAGATACTGAAATAATCATCAAAAACATACATTCTTTAGTACTCCACACACCCCCCTGCTTACCCTGTTTCGTGCCCTCATGAAAACATTGTAGTTGACATGCAAGGCAGTGAGAGAATAGGCTGGAGATGGAATCTCATGTGGAGGCCTACAGCCATGATGAGTAACTAGGTAGTCAAAGAAATGGCTTGTCTGACCCTCGGGCATCTCATACAGGGCTTGGTATCCGGGTGTAGGGTGCCAAATAATTGGACTCCGGAACCTATATCCTAACCAGGATGGCCCTGCTCTCAAAACGATTTCGCCATAGAGGTGCAAGCGGTTGGCAGCTAATTTAAAATTCTCATACTTAAACGATTCCCTGAGCTGGATATTCGAATTAGAGATTTGATACCGAAATTTAGCTGCATCAATGGCAAGGTCTTTAATAGAGAAAAATTATTCTAATCCCTGTCGAATAAGTGCCTCATGCATGGGTCCTAATGCTTCAATTACACCTAGAGTCTTCATGAGGTTTCTATGTGCTCTCCACAACTGTACTGGGTCCCTAGGCTCAGCCCTTACCCACAAATCTAAGCCATTTTCTTACCTCTGGAAAGTATTATAGGCTTTAAGCCATTTAATTTTATTAACCCCAAATGAGATGAACGCCTGAAATTGAACATCCCCAACAAAAGGTCTAGGTTTCAGCTCGGTCTCCTGGTCTTATACAAGGTTATGTAAGTAGAACTCACACAGTAGTCTCTGGAATTTTACCCCGTAGTGCTTACAGCAGTCTATAAAATCATTGATAGTGTTAATTTGTATGGGAGCACCTGCTTTAACAGCCTTTATTTTTAGTTGCAAATATTGTTCCAGTAGAAACAAGGCATAATTCTTGGCAGGGGATCTACATGCTAAGACGTCATTGTATAAAGAACACAAGGTATCCATCTACTTGATAATGATATCTAGCCTACGAGTTACCTTTGTGAATTTCTCTTGTTCCCTTCGCCACCCTTAAAAAGCATGGCTTTCGGATTGATTGACGTTCCTAAGCTGCTGCTGTAGCTCTTCATACTTTTCGCGAGGGACCGTTTGCTCTCTAAGCTTTTATGCTTCTTGCTGAGCTTGCTTCAACCCCTTTCGTAGGGTTACTATTTTTGGATCTCTTCTCCATGCAGCAGTGGAGGCCGAGAGTTTTACCTGAACATTCATATTGCGTTGCTTTGAGTTCACAACCCTTATCACTCCCGAAAGTGGTGCCTCCGTCTGAATTTCCTTATCACGGGTCAACATCTCGTCCATTTCTATCTTAACGTGAATATCAGTCTGTTGTTGTTCCTTTTCAATTGGAACAACAGTCTGTTTCTCAACATCATTTGGAACAGCAGCCTGGTTCTCGACAGGGTTTTGAACAGCAGGATGAATTCTGGTCCTCCGCCCCTTTGCCTTGAGGGGTTTTGTTGGAGTGGTCACATTTTTCCTTCCTGAAGTCCTTTTTACCCTTTGCCTTGCTTTCAAGATCCTAATCTGCTGGTGGAGCTGGACTATTATATTCAATAATCTCTACTGTTACTTTCGCAATTCTTTAATTTCCAAAATTTCCTTAGAAGGAACAGCAGACTGTTCACTGCGGCCTGGACTGTGACTAGTTCCTGGATTTTCCTTCTGGGGTGTTTCTTCACTATTCTGCTCTGGTTGTGCTAGGGCAAGAACCCTAACTGGTTCTGTCATTTCTTGGGTGACTTCTCTTTCTGCCCCTGCTTCCTCCAGAATTTCTTCTGGTGTCTTCTGGTTAGGAACGGATTGTTCATGTTCAGCATCTCCTATGTCTTTTCATCATGAACAGGTAGATTCTCTTCTTCTGCCTCCTTTGCATGTAATTCTTCAGGTGCATTTTCCTCCTAGGGTTTCTTTTCGGCATGGAGGTCTGATGGACTGGAAGGTTGGCCATATTCGCCCATATTGGCCAAGACTTTGGCCAATTCATCTTCTCCCACTGGGTCCTGCAATGGGCTACCTTCCTGTTGTTCCATTTCCTCCTCCTGCTTGGATTTCTCGGCTTCTTCTTCAGATTGCTCGGCTCCTTCTTCATTTTCTTCTTCTTCTTCAGACTGCTCGGCCTCTTCTTCTTTTTCTTCTTCTCCAGATTGCTCAGCCTCTTCTTCTCTTTCTTCTTGCACTCCTTTTTCATTGTCCTCCCCTCCTGGCCGTGAGGGTTCCTCATCTTCAATTTCTACCAGTCGGCTGGTAGTCCCGAGACTTCTGCGATTATGTCATCAGTGACTGCTATGTGTCTCCCCCTCACTGTGGAGTAATACTCTTGCAAGTTCTGCAAGAATTCAATTGCCACCGTCTCATTAGACTCCTACAAGCGGCTGAGATAAGTCAGCCACCCTGCTCTTGCCAGGATTCCCGGGCAGCAGTAGAGACTGTCAACACCTGCGGTTCTCTCTGAATCAATATTCCACCCATGGTTTCACTGTAAACTCTCAATGTAAGGGCAGTTGTTCGTGTTGTTGAAACACAGAGAGGCTAATAGACGCAAGACTTGTTCAAAAGCAGAGTATATAATAGAAATGGCTTATGAACAGCAATTCATGCAATAAAAATAGTATGTCGTTGAGCCGTGCCATACCCTAGTACACAACTTCCCGAATAGTGAGCTGACACGTAATCCAGGGAATGATGAGGTTAACCTCCCCCCCCCCCCCCCCGCAATGTGATAGACTGTCCCAGCCGTCAAATAAAGGAGCAGCACCCGCTCTGAAGCAAAGTCATAAAGGAACAGCGTATGGCAATATGCCATGTTTACAAAAACAGCGAGTTACCAAAATCGAGGCGTAGAGTTGGATCGCTTAATACGTAAGAAGCTGTTGTGATATGATGCGAGGCTAGGAGGATAGGACATATGCCGTACATTCCAAGTCTCATGCGGTCATTGTCAACTACTCTGCCATGATTGGTGATAATAAAATACATGCGTTATATAATTCAGGGAATGATATATGATTAATTACTAAGGTATAAGAAACATAAGGGTGCTAGTAACTTTACCTATTGGTGTAAATAATGTGACTTCAATAACATTAACAGTGCTCTGCTTCCGACAGGTGTCCATAACCTTGGCAGAGTTGTTTATTTCACCCATGGAACCATGATCCTTTGTGTATACTTAGGAAATGTTGTGTGATGTCAAAATGTAGGTCATTATGCTGGCTTGATGACCAGTTAACCATAATGCCATTCACGAGGAAGGAGCGAAAAGTGGGCAAGCCGGCTCGTGTTGAGACCTCCTATTCCAAGGGTTGTTTATTTGATATACCTTTTGGACCATATCCCTAGTGTGGTGGCCATAGTGGGAATGCCACTTCGCTCTCGTCCTTATGATCATGGTAGGCTGGCTCTTGATGAGACCCCCTATCCTGCATTTGAAAACTTATAAGTCATGTTTTAGTCTTCTTCTTTTTTTCTTTTTCATAAAGTAATTTCCCTTATTTATACACAAAGGGTGGTTCAACACTTCTTAAGAGTAGGAATGGTGGAAGAAGTCTTAACATCTCAATAGGAAGATATAAACCCTTTGCTCTTATTCCTAAATAATAATCAAAGAGGATTAAAAGGGATCATCATGATAAAGATAACCAATCAGAGCAGAATTAATAGAACAATGACAGCAAAAGATGATAAGTAAGTGTGTCCTTCCTTTTGTCCTCTTACCAATGCAGAGCCTTATAAAGATAGCGATTTATGATTGGCTGATTTTAGTATGTTGTGATTTTGTATCCATTGCATAAGTGCATAGTTGTATTCTAAAAGACTTGAAAGAACAGGAGCAATAAGCATCCTCCATTTAGAACAGCAAAAGGAACAAGCTGTTTCACAGGGAGAGCAAAAGCATGCAAGTGGACAAATAGCAGAAAATTCAAATGTCGTTCCTTTGAAAAAGGAACAGCAAAGATGGAAAACACTGTTCCTTTCGAAAAAGAAACAGCAGAACACACAGATGTCGTTCCTTTGGAAAAGGAACAGCAGAACATACCAATGTCGTTCCTTTGAAAAAGGAACAGCAGAAATCAAAAATGTTGTTCCTTTGGAAAAGGAATAGCAAACACACGGAAATGTCGTTCCTTTTGAAAAAGGAACAGCAGCAACCAAAAATGTTGTTCCTTTGGAAAAGGAACAGCAAAAGACGCAAAAATGTCGTTCCTTTGGAAAAGGAACAGCAGAAATAAAAAATGTTGTTCCTTTGGAAAAGGAACGGCAACACATGCAAAAATGTCGTTCCTTTGGAAAAGGAATAGCGGAAATCAAAAATGTTGTTCCTTTGGAAAAGGAACAGCAAAACACGCAGATATGTCGTTCCTTTGAAAAAGGAATAGCAGAAATCAAAATGTTGTTCCTTTTAGAAAAGGAACAGCAAAACAGGCAAATGTCGTTCCTTTGGAAAAGGAACAGCAAAAATCAAGAATGTTATTCCTTTGGAAAAGGAATAGAAAAAACACACAAATGCCATTCCTTTGGAAAAGGAACGGAAGTAACAGGTATTGTTTGATCATGTGCATCTTTCAGAGGATCTTCTTCTAATTCATTATCAAATGTTGCTTCTATCATATGACACTGTGTGCAGGATCTGGATTCAGTTTGACTAATGAAATTATTAATGGCATCATCTTCTGTTTGGTCTTTAAAATCAAGTGCCTCTTGTATAGTCAATGGAGATCTAATGTTATCAGTAAGGTATGATGCAGGGTGCTTATTAGTTTTGATTATTGTGACACTTGGCTACGCTGGAGGATATAGAACTAAGTTCTTGATATTTGGTCCTTTGGTTATAGTAATATTTCCTTGCTGGCAGCCGATATAAGCATTGGCAGTGGCAATCCAAGGTCTACCTAAAATCAATGGATTCCATCAAGTTGGGTTTTGGGATTTATTATCAAAAAATCGGTTGGATATTCCCAGGAATCAACAGAGACCATGAAATCATGTAGTGTACCCTCCGGCCTAACCACGGATCTGTCAGCCAATTCTAGCAAGGTAGAGGTGGGTTCTACAGATGTAATGCCTAGCTTTTGGCAAGTAGTGGTTGTTAAGATATTAATTGCAGCTCCTAGATCAAATAAGGCATTGGACAGGGTCTGTCCATAAATTTGGACAGTTACAATTGGATTTCCTGGATCTTCATATTTAATGGGTTTTTCTTTTCCTGATAATAAGTCAGATAAAGTGCTGACTTGGACTCTTAGATTATTTGTTATATTCCTCCTTGGTTTCTTTATGCACAATTCTTTGATAGTTTTTGCGTATATCGGGATGTCTTGAATGGCTTGGAGGAATGGAATTTTTATTTACAGATTTTGTAATTCTCCCAGAATGTCAAAATCAGGATATTGTATAGGTCGAGGTATGACTAATCATTCTAGGAACGGAGGAGAGGATGTGGTTGCTTGATTATGAGTTTTTTGTTTATTCACATCCTCTTGTTGTGACAGATGTTCTCTGGGTAACTGATCTTCAACCTGAACTGTCTTATCTCCCTCAGTTTCAATAATACGCCCAGATCTTAACTGAAGATCATTACACTCCCTCAGATCGGCTCCTATCTCTGGTGTTTCTATGATTTAGACAGATCGAATCGGTCCGTTATTTGGATTGGGGTTGGGTTGGGCTAGGAGTTGCGATCTCAGATTAGACTGGGGATTTTGTTGTAAGGCTGGCAGTGTAGGTTGAGGGAGCAGAATGGTTCCTACTGGCTGATGCATCGGTCTCTGCCAGTTTGTCTACTAGGTTGAACTTTGTGAGGTAGGGGGAGTCCATTATGGTGGATATGAGTTGCCTTGCCAATATGGTGGGTTATAAGGAAGATTCGGCCAACCAGATTGGCTTACCGGATTCAGCCACGGGTTTGAAGACGGAAACGACTATGGTGACCAGTTTGGAAACGAGGATTGGGATTGACTTTGCCACATATTATATTGTTGAGCATTATACTGCGGAGGCTGAAAAGAAGAAGTTGGGTCTGGAAACATACCAGATTGTCTTGGCTGCCACTGACGACGCTGGTTGAGCAAATACATCGATTATGGCTCTTCTTCCGCTTCCTTATATACTGCTTTTAATCCAGGAAGTGAGGGACAGCTCTCCGTAAGGTGATCTTTTGTACAGATGACGCATGTTTCGACTGCATCCAGTGGACACTCCTTGTGGCTATGCTTTTTCCTACATCGGGGATAGAAGATTGCCAAATTCTGTTCTACCTCCATTTGCTTCTATTTGGCCTGCATAATATAAAGTTGTGTAGTCAGTGTCCCTAGTATATTAGTTTTAAAATTTTCCAATAAATTTCCAATTTCTACACGTGTTACTCCTTTTGTTGAAATTTTATTATCTCTTACAAACCGATCATGTTCTGCTAGTTTTACTCTTGTGCTGCCTCTCGAGCTCCTGATACATAAATCAATGTCAGCAAAATTTTCTTGATAAATATCCACTTTTCCCATAATGTTTAATGTTTCAATCCATATTTCCTTCATGCCCCTTATTAATGTTGTTTTTAACACATTATCAGGTAAAGGTAGTGATGCATAAGGAGATATTTGTAGATTATAATGGAAACGTTCCACATACTCCTCTAATGTTTCATTCGGTCTAGCTGTCATCTGGAATATTTCGTCCTTCAGTTCTCTAGACCTGCAATAATCCTGATATTTTTTTAGAAAAGATTCTTTCATTTGATCCCAGTTATTTATAACCCTGCCACCTAATCCCATAAACCATCTTAAAGCAACCCCTTTTAATGTAGAGGGAAATAGTTTCAGTTTCTGGGGGTCGGTGGTGTAATCATATCCCCTGCACAGTACATCAAATTCAAATAAAAATGCATATGTATCTTCTGATGTAAGACCGTGGAATGTAGGGATATGTTGAAGAGGGATTGCTTTCATAGGTGCATTTGCTGCAGAATCCACTATGGAGTATTGTAATGTAGAGGTTTGGGTGTTTGGCTAGTTTTGATCCATTGGGTCGAATATATGCCAGTAACCTTCTGGGATATCTAGGAGGGTATTCCTAGGTTGAGAGGGAATGGCTTTAACGGGGATAGTTTTAATAGCACTTCCTCTATCTGGGATAATGAGAATGCCTGATGTCTAAGGAGATTTAGTTTCTTCAACAATGATTTTTGCAGCACTTCCCTTGTCTGGGTTGTTTGATGGCTGAGTTGTTCCAATAGGAGACCTTGGTTTGCTCAGTTTCCCCTGTCTCTCCTTCTCCTTCACAAAGATTGCTGAAATTCCCTTCCTGCAATAGTTCTGGTGTAGAATTTTCGATTTCTTGAAAGTCTTGCTCTTCAGTTTGACTATGCACCTCAGCAAAGGCTATAGATGGTGATCCTGTGGCCTGAAGGGAACTAGTAGGCTATTTAGAAATGACTTTCCTGGGTCCTACTGAGGGCTGAGATTCTGCTTTCTTGTAGATTTCGTCTATGAAGGTTGGTCGGCCAAGGGTCACCGGCCCCTTAGCTTTTTCTGACTTGGGTAGGGGTTTGGGATTTTTTCTGGCTTTTTCTGCTTAGTCATGCACTCAAATTAACTACTAAATTCTATTCAAACAAAACAACAACAAATCTGTAGGAAAGCGGACAGAGGAGCAGGGCTTTTACATGCTCCACACGTAGGTTCTTACCTTCCATTTTTAAAATCCAATTCTTCCCTAACAGGTTCGTACACTACTCTGACAAAAAGGAACAAATGGCTACACTCTTTCCCCGACAACGGTGCCAAAATGTAGAGCTATAAAAAGAGTCTCTTTCACCTCTAATTACCTCACATTAATATGTCAATCCGAGAGCATTTTGTTATTTCAAAGAGTGTCTCAGTCTGAGGCTATCATTTTCCATATTAATGCTAGTAGTACAGTGTTTCAGAAATACAAGAGTAAATGCTTGTCTACAGCTTAACTTCTTCAAAAGATTAAATCGCACATTCAAAAGACTAAGTGACTTATCAGTCAAGGGTTCGGTAGCAATAACCCATCCCTTTGGAAACTGATGGAAATGGAAATCAGAGAACATATCGTGGATCTGGGAGCTGGACAGTACATGCCAATGCTCACTACAGCACGAGATCGTTCTTCACACCAACACCAATAAATGGAACGACAAATGAGAAATGGAACAGCAATTAAGAAATCGAACAGCAAGCCTGCAATGGAACAGCAAATCCAAAATAGGACAGCAACTAAGAAATAGAACAGCAACTAACTCTCACAAGTAGTAACAATCTTAATCTATCAGATCAAATGCATTAATCGTAATCAAACGGCAATCTTTCACTCTTAAGGGCGAATCGAACAACACACACCAATGGAACAGCACTGATTACTGATAAATTATGGAACAGCGCTTGAAAACCATATACACACACAGCACACTTAAATAGTAATCTGATCCAAGTATCAATCTCAGTTAGAAAGAATACGATTGTGTTTTAAAATAGAACAACATTGTTCATAAATCCAACAATCGTAAAGAACATAACTCCCAAGATGAATTCTGTAACGTTAATGAACAGGTGCACATCACAAAAGCTCTGTAATGGAACAGTAACAGTATTCTATCAAGACTAGCAATATTAGATCAACTCTTAAAAAAACAGTAATATGATGCAGAGCCAATACAATAGTTCTATTTGTAGAAACCTTAATGAATTAAACATAACAGAGCATGCGATGTAAACTTATAAAACACATCAGATTACCAAATAACGTCGATAAGAAAACCACGCATAAATCAAACGTAATAATACAGGAGCAAGTGTCCTCCAGGGCCGGACCCTTAGCCTCCAGGGGTACACCGCTTGAAGTTAATCCAGACTCAAAGATGAAGTAATAACCAGGTTTGTATTAATGCATAGAGCAGAATTACAATAAACCAGTTCTTAACAAGACTCGATGATCAAAGTTTTGATCTTAAAAGAAATTACATAAAAGCATAACCGTATCTAACTCTCTCCCGAGCTAACAGTGCTGCCCCTTTTATAAGGGTGACGGCGGAGATGTCTAAGTGCAGAAATAGATAAAACAGTGATCCCTCATGATCACGAATCCTGAGGGATTCGCCTAACCGTTAGTCCTCAGTCATTTCTTTTCTCTCCTGCGTCGAGCTGATATCTCCACCTCCTTTTCCGGGCTGATTCACTTTGATTTGCTTTGCCTTGTTTGCATTCGATCTCCCATCAAAGAGACAGTGGTTAACCCGTCCTTGTGCTTTCCTTTGGAATGGAAACTTCTCGTTTTTCCTCCTTCCTGCACAAGGAAATGACAATTGTCAGCGTCTTCGTCTTGCATATTAATCTCACATGATTTATTACAATTCTTTATCATTTTCCTAGTTCATGATGCAAAAGGTTTGTAGGTTCTAATGAAAAGATACTAAAATAATCATCAAAAACATATCTTCTTTAGTACTCCACACTTGAGACATTACTCTTGGACTTCTACTTGTTTGTATTTTACCATAGTTACAATAATACATTTTGACTTCCACATCATCATATGATGAGACAAGATATTTCATTATCTTGGATGACTAGGAATAATAGTAACTGATGATATGGACTTTCTCCAGTGGTGACATGGCTACCACTATATCTTGTCTCTTCTGATCATAGTGCTTTCATTCTCCAAAGGGTCTTCAATCTTGGATCCTTTAGGGTGCTTTGATCATCAGGTTTCAAGTGTTTTCTTGGTTCTTTTTGCAGCTTCCTTCATTTGTTCTCTTTACCGGATCTTCCTCATGTGTGCTTTCCACGATATTTCTGGAATACTTGTATCTACAATCACTCATGATAAGTAACTATCATCCTAAAAATATCCTATTCTACCAAGATCCATGCATATTATCTGTTCATGCCTTTTCAGTGCGCTCAAAAGGCTCAAAAGGAGCTCTTAGATGCACTTTAAAAGGTTGAAGGGCTAAGGGGGAAGGCTTCATGGATTCGGCATGCACTCATGCTCAAGAGAGGGAGATATTTAGGGCAGGGAACATGGTGAAAGCCTGAAGGATTCGATCTTCCCAAGTGCATTGTTCACTCAAGGGAGAGAAAGAGGGCACAGGGTGCACTCCCGAAGGCTGAAGGTTGAGGATTTGTGCCTTTAGGGTGTGCTCATGCACTAAATAGGCCTTAGAAGGGAACAAGATGCACTTTTAAAGGCTTAACTTTGGAGCTTCGTGCCTTTAGAGTGTGCTGATGTGCTCAAGCAGTTTAGGAGGGTGCATGGCGCATTAAGGAAGGTTGAAGGATTAAGCTTCGGGTTCGGGGTGCGTCAGTGTGCTCAAGGAGGGAAAAGTTCGGAACGAGAAAGGGGATTCATGCTTTTGGAGTGTGCCCAACTCTCAAGGATGGCACAGGGTGAACTTCTAAACAATGGAGGATCTCCCATTAATGATTCTCAGTGTGCTCGTGCGCCCCTGGAATTAATGGGCTCATTTTGGAAATAATTTTTTTCTATGTCTGGATGATTGGTCAAGGGGTGAGCAAGATGAGTTATATACATAAAATTGTGTGTGACAAATATTAACTCATGAATATACATCAAAATTCCATTTTATGCACATTCCCCAAGTATAACCAGTGAATTTTGTGCAACTATGACCCGAAAGTGTCGTTTACAACAACAAAAGGTGTTATAACCATGAAATGCATATAGAGATTTTCTAAACAATATGACGAAACTTGAGAAAAATCAAGAACACTTAAGGCATTTGAAACAACATAAAATGACACTTGAAGATCAATGCAGCACTTGATATGATGATGAAATAGGCTCCAAAATTCGAATGTATTGAAATTTTGGAGGGTTTTGTAGCAGTGACAACACTTGGCGACACAATGAGCGGATTTCGGCTTCTATATCTAGGAATAGATTTCGGTTAAGGATCAGACCTTCAAGAAGTGTTAATTTCCCCAATTTCCCCCTTTTGACCCAGTTTAATACATATCATCTTCTCTTTTCTCTACTTGATTGAAATCTCACAAGGATACACCATATCACAATTAGTTCAATTCAGGAAAGGGTAATGTGCTCGATGAGTTTATAATATTCAGAGTATATAGTTTTCATCTCTAGTGTTGCTACACTACCAACAGGCCTGGACAGTACCTTGGTTGGGTCACTTCAAGAGCACAAATGTTTCTTCACTGTCAATGAGCTTGGACAGTACCCCGATGAAGTTGCTTGCTTCACCTCCCTACGTAGGAAGCATTTCTCTTCTTTCACCCTTTATATATTTATTTAATAGGACTATGCATTGGCACTTATTATTTTTAATGGGTGGAAGAAATATCCCAACTTATTGAGAGTAGAGGAGGTTTCCCTTTTAGAGAAGTATTTTAAGACCTCTAATATTGGTTTGCTCGCTTTAGATTTTCCCCTTATCCTTCTCTACTAGATTAGACAAGTGTTAACGCACAAGTATATTTACACCAAATCAATTAGTTTAGATACTAGCATAGGCTCGGATCTAATGGGTTCCCTCAAGGCTCTCCTATTGGAAGAATCGTATTGTCCATCTAGAGTTAGCTCAACCTATGGAATTTTTCTAAACAAAGAAGGAGAAAAACAGAAATCCAAGTGTTATGGTTGTCACACTTATATTTTATTCCACAAAAAAGTCCCTTTTTATCCATGCACTTTTTTCACACAAGGTCGTATTAAGCAAACACAAAGGAAAAGACATACAAAACCAAAAGAATAAACAAGAGTCCCGGATGTGGGTGTCTTCAAAGATTAATGAGATGGTGGAGATACAGGACGTCAAGTGGCGAAGCCACATGGCTGTTGAGTCTTGAAAATGTCATTCATTTCCATTACACTTTCACTATTATGTCCATTATATCACCTCCATTTCACTACTATGTCACCACATTCATCCCACTTTCATTATCATTGGGCCACCTTTATGTTTTTCCAATCTTTATTATTTTTAAGACTTTTAAGTGAATTTGTGGTTAAACATTAGAAAATAATGTGCATATGCTTATACCTCATATGCTTATACCTAACAAATGGATTGAGATTGTTGACATGTGTAGGTTGAAAGGAGGCTTCTAGAAGACTCTTATGTGGCACTCTAAGGCCAAATTCGAATTTGAGTGGAAAGAATCATGGGATCATGAGGATATGTGTCACATCTCCTAATTGTATTGTAACTCTAAGAAGACATGTGTCTTATCAGTTCCTATTTTGATTAGGACTCTAGAGGTAGAGGGAGAGATTCATGGATTCTCATTAAGGAGATGGTTCTCATATTTTTGTATAAATAGGAGATCTCTCTCCTTCATTTGGGAGCTTAGCTTATTAGTCTTTTTGGCTTGTGAGTTTATAGTTCTTCCTTGATGGCTTTTGAAAGCTTTGGAGAGCTTTGTTGTACTTTGTAATTTTGAAGAATTTGAATAAAGCTTTGATGTTCTCAACATGGAAGGAGATGTGAAGTAGATGTCATGGAGCACATTAGAATGTAAGGTAGAGTAGATTTCATTTTGTAATTTTGCTTTGATTTCATTATGTCATTTGATTGCTTTCAAGTTGGTAGATTAGATTTTTCATTCATGCAATTTTAATTCATGCAAGTGTGTTCAACCGGTTGATTGTAGGTTAATAATGCACATAGCTTTTTAATGACTAATGACATGACGGAATCATCTTGTCCTTCTGCTGATTTATTTTTTTGAGTTCTAATTCCAGCATTGTTATTTCTTTCAGTTTTTTTTTGCTCGTTTACTTTCATGCAATTTATATATCATATTACTCAACTTGTTCATGATTGCTTCCCATAAGGTAGATTGAGCTGAAGGGTAAAGGATCAGAAAAGTTGAAGTAGTGTGATTAGTTTCCTTTATGCAATTTAGATATCATATTGCTTAACTTGTTCATGATTTCTTCCCATAAGGTAGATTGAGCTGAAGGGTAAAGGATCAAAAGAGTTGAAGTAGTGTGATTAGTTTCCTTTATGCAATTTAGATATCATATTGCTTAACTTGTTCATGATTGCTTCCCATAAGGTAGATTGAGCTGAAGGGTAAAGGATCAAAAGAGTTGAAGTAGTGTGATTAGTTTCCTTTATGAAATTTAGATATCATATTGCTTAACTTGTTCATGATTGCTTCCCATAAGGTAGATTGAGCTGAAGGGTAAAGGATCAGAAGAGTTGTAGTGTGATTAGTTTCCTTTATGTAATTTAATTTCTTACAATTTAGATATCATATTGCTTAACTTGTTCATGATTGCTTCCCATAAGGTAGATTGAGCTGAAGGGTAAAGGATCAGAAGAGTTGAAGTAGTGTGATTAGTTTCCTTTATGCAATTTAGATATCATATTGCTTAACTTGTTCATGATTGCTTCCCATAAGGTAGATTGAGCTGAAGGGTAAAGGATCAGAAGAGTTGAAGTAGTGTGATGAATTAGTTGCTTTGCTTTCAGTCTTTGATTTGCTTTAAGTTCAGTTTTTACTTTCTTTTTTTCATACAGCAGCAAGGATACTGGGTCTCATAGTCACTAGCTCATTGTTTGGTTGTTGCATTCTATTTTAATTGAAGTAGCTGCACATTTACACTTTTGTTTAAGTAGCTGCATATTTACACTTTTGTTTAAGATCTTTTGAAGTGCTAAGTTTTGGAAGTTACCATTAGGGACATAGGCCTTGTCTTGAAATCCATACTTGTCTTTTAAAAGTATTCTTAAGACCTTAGAATAGGATTTCCATTTGCATTAGACACTTTAGGAAACCAACAAGAACAAAACCCCAAAAACAACATAAACTATAAAACAACGAAGTAAGAGAAAGGTTAACTAAGCACATATGGTGCACCACACTTCATCAGTTTACGATACCCAGATTGATAATTTATGTAGAGCAATTTAAGACGTTAAATTGACTAGACAATGGCCACTCGTAATCTCACACATTGTGCCATCAAAGGTATTACGGACCTTCCTAAATGTGATTTAACGCAGCACTCCAACCAAGTAGCCACCCACATTGCAACCAAGACACCCACCACCATTCTCTATGGAGTTTTAATGTTGTCTGAGAGCCGAACAACTGTAATAATGAATGAGGAGCGAGGATACCTGACTCTGATCTTTAAGATGGAAAATGCGGATCACCTTCCCCCTGTTTTTCCTCCACTATCTTGTAATTTCCTCCCTGCTGCGACAAAGCCCAACTCCCGAATGACCACCGGGAGAAGGTGCCAGATACTCTGTTGCATTGAGATGACAGAGGGAGTCCACTTCTCACATAACCTATTATGTTGCCACAGAGCTTATGCCTCGGCCCTGAATTACACCTCTGGTAACCAAATTTATCACTCCCTTGCCTCCACAAGCCTTTCCATCCCTTCTACTACTTCTCCAAGCACCCGGTGCTCCGATATCGACCCAAAAAACATGCCCTGTCTCAGACAAAGAATGAGAAGTTGAAGGGTAGCAATAGAGGCAGAGAAACTCGGCCTCCTACACAATCCCCATCTACCTCATCTCCTGCGGACTCCTCCATGACCTCAACTGATGATCATGGCACAGGAAGATATCCCAATACCCACAATGGCAGAAGGTATGCCCAGAGAACTAGCTTCAGGCACGATGAGGAAGCCCTGCACCCCGTGATGACTATATTCCAATGATGAACCCCTGCCATTCTACCCAGTTCCAGTTCAGGTGCACCATGGAACGCCCCTGTATTATTGCCACCATTTCTATCGCCTTCAGATAGGAGCCTCAGAGAACTGTTATCCCAGCTCGAATCATTCAGGACAGGATTGGCACTAGTGGAAGGAACAATCTAGGACAGTACAGGATTGGCTCAGAGACTTGTAGATCTCCTGGTGACGCTTAGAACAAAACGGACGTTGCACACTCTGAAGTGGAAGCTTTGTAAGGTAATGTGACGATGGAAGGTGCGACGACCATTCCAAGTGGCAAGTCGCAGATGGAAACCACGGCAAGCGGACAACATCAAAACGTCTAAGATAGGTACACCTACGGGTGTCTCATCGTGGAGGAACCCTTGGCTGACACCTAGCAGGTCACATTCATGGACACGTGTTTACATTCCAAAGGGTAATTCTGTAGTATGGGTAGCAAGTGCTGTTATTTGGGGTCTTTTTTGTTTCTATGTTCAAAAACTTTTCTACATGGGATCTTCAGGCTGGTTTCCCCTGTGTGGGCAACGCAATCCATGATTTTTTGGACTGGTTTCCCCTTGAGGGAAACCTTGTTTTCAAATACTGTTATTTAATTTGTGGTAAACTTTGAGACAGGTTCTGCAGAGGTTGGTGCCTCCATGTATCATTATCTTTTCTATCTTTAATAGATTTATTTTTAATTAGAAAAAAAAAAGGCCAAGAAAATGAAGATTTAAACCAAAAACATCATACACAAACAAAACATATGTAGACACTAGATAGATAGAAGCATAGAAGGTGGATGCAATGCAGGAGGAACTAAATGAAAATAATCCTACTCCTAACCTAACCAATTAAAAGGCCAGGGATACGTGTAATGGTATTTCCATGTATCCATCTTCAATCCCGACCTGCAACCACAAAGATATGAGAAATTAAAAGAAATATAAAACTATGTGCAATAGAAAATATAAGAACTTTGAAAACTTGCACAATAAACTGAAGGTCTAGCTTATTACCAAAAGGATGTGACATACTAACTTTTTTGATCTCGTTTCGAACTTTACCTTGTTGTTTGAAAATTCGATTATACAAACCTTGTAGGTTGCTTGTGAACGCACATTCATCTATGTTCTCAGTTCTTGCAAACATCAAAATGGATCAAAAATTGTTATTTGCATAAGATATTTCCATGTAATATTGACCTAACCATTCAACAATTGGATCTTGATATTCAAGACAACCAATTTGAAAACCCTGGGACTTATAGGAAAATGAATTTTCGATTAATATATTTGAATTGCAACGAAAATATTTGGTATTACTATTTGATTGGTCGATTAACATAGAGGATTCTCGATTCTCTATTGGTTCCCTTTGTATCTAATTGCATGCAAAGTCAACAATAAGAAATCTTAGAAAATTTAAGACAATTATTGACATCATAGAACCAGGAAACCAATCAGGATACATAGTTGACAAAAGATTAGAAGCACATGACAAATCAAACTCATTGCTAACACAAGTGTTTTGGTTGGATGAATGATTGAAGCAAATACAATTGTTCCAGAAGAAAAAATGTTCCATGAAGATATTTAGCTTCATGATATGAAAATAAAAAAGCTAATAAGATAATCAGATTTGGAAGAGTTTAAGAGAGAAAAATCCTTCAACCCAAAATGTCCTTTATCTTAATCATCAAAATGATAGGTTATTAGGTTATAAATATCTGTGAAAGATGGGATTTCCAAACCTCAGTCTAAGCCAAAGGATTCACATTAAAAAGAACTAACCAAACAATAATTCTTCATCTAATCAAAAATTACATCTTGGAGATGATGAAGATCAGCTTGAAAATACCAAGAGTCCTTTAAGAATGAACTCATAACTAGTGGATGAATATTAAGGAAAGAATTATGCGTGAAAAATTGGATCCAACTTAGTTCATAGATCTCAACAAGATTGTGAGGACCTGACATAACCATCAGAAGGGGTTGAAGTGCCTCGACTTCCTGACAGGTCTCGGAACTTTCTGAAGGTGGATCCTCAAATTTCGATGGCTTAGAAACATCAACAAGTAGACATGCACAACTATTAACATATGTATCAATGAAAACATTGTCAACGCCATTGGTTTGATCATATTTGAGATTAGACACATTAGGCTCTTGATGGGTAGAAAATTGATATACATCCATGGGGAAAATCCCTTGATCATTTAGAGTTGGAACACATTCCTCCTTATTTACGAAAGATTTATAGTTGAATAGATTAAGAATATTATATTTAAACTTTTCATCCTCTAATTATAATATCACACCATCTTGTACCAAATTGCAAACATGACTAGCTGGATAAAGATCGAAAGGTTTTAGAGGGGTTGCTGGTGTGACAGACTTATCAAACATATTTGGGTACAATGAATAGTATGCTAAAGGTGAAGAAGGATTGAAAGACTTGGGAGGAGCAGCATCAGTTGTACTTAAATCAGATTGAAATTGAAAGAGCAATGAGTCAAATTCATTGTCATTAGTATAATGGTCAAATATAGGCATACCAATATGACACTCAGATTGACCGGGATCTTCCAAAGGTTCAAAAACCTAAAAAATTACCACTTCATATTTTTCATCCAAGGATGTATGAATTAGATAAGTTTCAAGATCATTATGAATTAGAAGAGCATCCCAATTCACAAATGTGGATTTGAAATTGTGAGAAACATATTCTGAATTGATACCTTGCAAATCCAAGCCCTAGGAAGAAGGGAAAATATCATCTGATATACTTCGATATTTACCACCATATGTGTTAACAGAAACAGTGATATCATGGTTATGGTCATCCAAAGTCTCAACTTGGATGTGAGGTTCATAATCATTTGACAGGTTATCAAGATTAGAATATCATAGATCAATCGAGAAGGCAAGATTATCATTTTGAAAGAGGGAGGAAATATAAGACATATCTTCAACACTTCTCTCCTCTACATGTGAAACACAACCACCTTATTCTTGATTACTGCTTGAAATAGTAGGTTGAACATCATTATGCATTGAAGTAGGTGAAACAATTGGATCAAGAAATAAGGAGTCATGAAACATAGGTGGTAGAGGTTTTAGAGTATCCCTAGAGACAATCAAGTTTTCATTTGGATAAGATTCAAGACTAGACTTATGTACATTAATATGATATTTCGAACCCAAGGATCAACTTTCACTTTAGGCTCCATGCAATTACTGAACCATTCAAGTTTTTCTTAGTAGGATGTGGATCATAAGAACTGGATGGAGGTTGAATGGACAAATCAATAGTTTGATTTTCAGATCTCCCAACTTTAACATCATCACCAGGGGGCACCCAAATTGGTATTGGAAAAGGAGGAGGACAAGGAACAAAAGGAATAATAGGTTCCTCCTCGAAAGATTGAGGTGTCTCATGGTTAGCCAAAGTTGGGGAGAGAGAATCATCTAGGGGTTCGGATTCAAAATATCTGAAAGAGAGTAGAATCAAATTCTGAATTTTTTCCATAATGAAATTTGAATCAACCATTCCTTCAGGAAATTCATAGAAAAGGTGAAGAAATTGATTAAGAAAACCCTTTGCAGATTCACCAGGTTCCATTCTAAGCAAATCAATTCTATCACATACATCTTGATAATCATACCCGCTAAAGGCTTCATGAAGCTCCTTCGCAAGTTGCTTGAATGAATGGACAGAAGCAGCAAGTAATGTATGATACCATTTCTTAACACAACCTTCAGATGTGAGGGTGAATAATCTAGCCATGACATCTTTACAATGGATTCCATTAGAAAGGAAAAAATAAACAAATTGAAAGATATGTTCATGAAGGGTTAATTCACCCTCGCCATCAAACTTAAATTAAAACAAGCTATGAATAACATCCACAAGGATTCCAAGATCAAGCTCTTTGGAAAAACATCCTAGGATTAAGATTTGGGAAAGATCCATTTAAAATAAGATATTCAAAATAGAATTAATGGGCACAGTATGTCGTCTATCTCTCCTAGCACCAAAATGTTGACAGCATTGGATACCACCAACATATAGTGGGTATCCCTGATGTGAAGTACCAATTAGACCTCACACCATTTGGATTCAAAGCCCCATATAGAATACAACCCAACTGTAATTTACTTAAAGATATGGCTTGGATTTAACTGTTAGCGTGAGGGAGAAGTGAAAATGTCCTTCCGAATGAGCAAGCGAGTGTGCCTTGTGAATGTTCGATTGTTGATGTATCTAGGTTCCTTTACTACAAGGGGGGAAATGAAGTGAGACTCTCAAGAGAGAACTAATAGTAATACCCTAATGGAGAAACACGTGAGAGAGAAAGCTTCATCTAACATCAAGCAAAATAGTTCGCAATGTGACGATCATTATAAGCAAAACAACACATTTCCAATAAGGATCACTAAAGTAACCGAAATAGTTCAACTAGTCTAGTACTTAATGAAAACAAACATGAACCAAAAGGCTTCAATATTAAGAAAATTTCCCAAGATACATAAATGCAATGAACACCACTAGCTCCAATAGTGGAGCATTAAAGCCACTACTTGCTTCCCAAAAATACCAGCTCCGTCTCTATAATGCCTTATGGAAGAAGACAAGGTTAAAATTCCTTTACATGGGAAATGAGGATCTATTTATAACTTGAGGAGTGACCTTTCATATCCTCATGACTCTTGACTTCTTAACTTCTAGTGACCTTTAGACTTCTACAACCTTTGGAGTTCCAAATTACTTTTGGAATTACATATAACTTTTGGTATTACATGTCCTTTGGACTTCCATGACACATGACTCTTGGACTTCTACTTGTTTTTCTTTTACCATAGTTACAATAATACATTTTGACTTCCACATCATCATATGATGAGACTAGACATGTCACTATCTTGGATGGCTAAGACTAATAGTGATTGGTGACATGGACTTTCTCCAATGGTGACGTTGCCACTATATCTTCTCTCTTCTGATCATAGCACTTTCACCCTCCAAAGGTTCTTCAATATTGTAGTCTTTAGGGTGCTTCTATCATTAGGTTTCAGCTGTGTTGTTGGTTCTTTTTCCAGCTACCTTTATTTGTTATCTTTGCCCAATCTTCCTCATGTATGCTTGCCATGATGTTTCTGGAATACCTGTATCTATAATCACTCATGACAAGAAACTATTAGCCTAAAGATATCCTATTCTACTATGATCCATGTATATTTTCTATTCATGCCTTTTTAGTTCGCTCAAAAGGGGAAAAAGGAGCTTTTGGGCGCATGGGTGTGTTGAGCCTCATGATTGCTTCATTTTGACACTCTACCTTAGATATTTTTCCTTTCCTTGACCATCATTATCAACTCAATAGGCATAAAACTACAAGGTTTTTGAGATGGTAAGGTATTTAATTGTCTTATCTTTCATATTTAATAATGTTCCTTATTTTTTAGTTAATATTTGTATTAGCTACTGAATTCACACAATTTTGCAGCTAATCTATGTTTCTGTAGATGATTCCATGGTTTACCAAGATCAAAGGTGCCATCTATGAGAAGAAAGATATGGATGGGTGGAGATTGATCCCTTTAATGATTTCCTCCTATTCATCTGAACCAAATCATCAAAGGATTGTTTGATTTCGTGGTCAAAGGGAAATGTCAACTTGTTGTTGAACAGGCAAGCGAGAATTTGAAATTCCTACGCTTCACGATTTGCTTTGCCAAATAGAAAACCGTGAGAAACGATACCGTGATATTTGTTAGAAGCTTGATTTAGAACTTTGTTAGCTAAGCCAGGCATAAAATCCTCGAACAATTATTGAAATGGGCTTTTATAAATATCGTGCAACAAACATGAACAAAAGGTTAATTTATGTATGCGACAGTAATGTTTTAAGACTATGTTTTTACTCTGTTAATGAAGAAATTCCTTTGAAGTTTTGATGCGTAGCTAACTGTTCGATTGAATTTCTATGACCACTTGTTTGTGGAGGGCCGCTGCAAATAGTGGAAGTTTTGCATTCTCATATCTTTTTTTATCGTTTGTTACAGTTATTCATACATTTTAGAATTTATTTGAAGTCTTGATTTCAATCAGATAGCGATAGCAATATTTCACTAATCGTTATTTTTTCAAGTTGATTTATAATGATGTTAATGGTAGTGTAATTACTTTTCATAGATTTCTTTATGATTTCAGAGTGTTTCATTTCAGAGCTTGATAGATTTCTTTATAGTTTCATTTTACAATATTTCATTTCAAAGCATGTGTGATTTCTTTATGGTTTTCATTTCAAAGCATGAATGATTGATAATGAGTAAATGTGTGGTTTTCATTTTGAATAGAAGTTAATTTCATTTTAGTTTTTATGCAAAGGATTGTTAGAATGTCAGATGAATAATTCTGCTTTTAGATTAAATTTATGTTGCAATATATCAGTTAAGTTTTCTTAATAAGATAGTGTGAGTTTGCTTTAAGTTTCATTTTTCAAGTGTGAATGGCATTTTTTATTTCATTAGAAAGGAGTGAGGAAATTTTAGGAATATTTAATGTGTTAAATTCATTTTCTTTGAAGAGTAAGATAAGAATGAAAAACATCCTTAGAAGTAATTTTCAATAACTCAATCATGCACATTAATAATCTAATTTAATAAAAAGGACTTATAGCATATATAGTGCACTTGCACTTCACAAGTTTACCAACTCTGGTCAATAATTTATGTAACAATTTAAGACAATTAAATTGACAAAGTGTAAAGAGAAGTCTTTGTCTTTTTCATTTTTGATAAAAAAAATAAATAAATAAATCAATAATAAAAATAAATCAATAAAAATAAATAAATCAATAAAAAATAAAAAAATAAAATAAAATAAAAATAAAAACAACAAAAACAAAAACATGATATGAATAGGGAAAGAGACTCTAGGGGTATATTTGTAGGTATAGGTAAGAGTTTAATTCCAACAACATAACTCACCCCACCACAACCTCGTAGTGCCACACAACCTACACAAACTCGAATTCCATCCATAGCAGGCAAACACAAACTCCCTGAGGTATTAAGGTCTGAAATCCAACCTAGAGATTCACCAACTTCATCAACAGAATCCATAATAGAAGAAGAAGATCCCATATCTCTACCAAGAGGATTAATTTTCCTATCTTCAACTGGAGAATAACTTCTAGCTCAAGTACCTGGAAGTTCCTTCTCAAGAAGAGGAAGAAGAAAAATATTTAAAAAACCATTGATAGAAGAACCAAGGGAACTAGAGGAAGCTGAAAACCCAATTTTGGAACCATAACCCTATATTAGCTATGAATAATCTACAATGGCTAGATAAGGGGAAGGATAGGTACATAATTTGAATGGTGAAATAGGGGAGGTGGAAGAGGAAGAGGGAGAGGATAAGATATAAATCTAGAACCCTTTGTATTTCCTATCCTAGATGAAAATACAACTGTGACAATGGAAAATATCTCACCCTCTATCCTTCCAAACTTTCATGGACTGAGTGAAGATCTTGAAACATTTATGTTCGAATTTGAATTCTTATATAGATCATATGATTATCTACATCATGCTCAAAAGTTGAAATTATTCCCTGCAGCCCTTAAAGATGCAACATTAAAATGATTTATGAGTTTAGGAATAAATTCCATAAAAACATGGGAACAAATGAAAACTACATTCTTATAGAAATATAAGGACTATTGTATGCCCCCTAATATTAAGGATGAAGCCTTTAAAATGGTACAGAAAGAAGATGAAAATCTTGAATACTTTGTTGAAAGATTTGCTTATAATGTTGAAAGGGAAAAAATGAATAATCTATTTGAGGAAACTTTGAAAGCTCTCTTGTTGAAATCCATCAAAGATGAGTGGATTGATCTTCTCAATCTAATGGGTAAGGGAGACATTTCTCAGTTGTCACTTGGAGAAATTTGTGAATTATGCATACACATTTCAAGAGGTAAAGCAAGAACTAGGAAAAATCCAAGAGATCCTCTTTTATCAAGGATTAATAAATCTGCCGTTGGGACAGTAAGTAGAGCAGAATTAGGTAATTTGCTTGATAATTTTAAAGCATATATTTTAGGGAATCTTGGTGAAAAAATTGACACCCTTTAAATACCAAACAAGCAAAAAGTTGAAAATGTTACATTATCCATTTTTTTTCTCTGAGTGCAGAAAGAAACATGCATTGAGAGAATGTCCTATTGATTTAAAGAGTGTAGAAACTTGTGTTATATGTGTAGAAAATCATGATACAAAAGAATATCCCTCAATACCAGGTCTTAAAGCTATCTATCAAGAGGGACTACCAAATTAGGTAGACCCTCTTTGTTTTATTGCTAAAAGACCCTGGCAGAATCCACAGCCAAATACAGCTTAAGGTTTTAACACTCAACCATTTGCACAACCATCACAAAGTAATTGGACTGCCTCAATGCCTTGGAAATCTTGGCCATAACCTTGGTCACAAGGATGGAAAAATCCTTATGGAAAGTAACCTCAATACCCTCAATATCCTCAATTTCCACAATTTCAACAATCATATCCTATTTTTACTCCACAATATTACCCTCAGCCTGTTCAACAAACTCAACCCCACAATTTGAATCCTCAACTTTCATTACCATTTCCTCAAAGACCAAACCAATTTCCTGCCCAACCACTTCCAAATTTGAATAATAATAAAAACTCACACCCTGTTTACAATATGGAAGGGAAAATTTTCCAAACTTACATGATAACTCCACTAGATCTAAACAATGTTAAACTTAGATCTGGTAGAACATTAGAGAAAAAGTCCCCATCAGTTGTTATTCAGGAAAGTGAAAAAGAAAATATCTTTGAAGAAAAGAAGTCTCTTAATTAAAAAGAAAAAAACTCAAAAACAAGTTACTCCAACGCACTCAAATAACTCAACTCCTATTATGGAACAACCTTCAGTATTTGTTTTAAAACCACCTTTTTCTGAGAGATTAAAAAATGATGAAGGGGTAGAAAAACAAATTTTATTGCTTGATTAAGACTTGTTAGATGAACTGAATAATGTTTGCATAAAAATTCCTTTGCCACAATCCATTAAGGAAATACCATTTTTTGCAAAAACAATTAGGGAATTAAGCATAAAAAGGCCAGGAAGAAAAAGAAAAGAAGTCAAAAGAATCCAACTAGTTGGAAAAATTGTAGATATCATGATGGGTAAGACAACAATTCAGAAATATCTTGATCCAGGAAGTCCCATTGTGAAAACAAACATCAATGGTGTAGAGATCCCAAATACATTGATTTATCTAGGAGCAGCTATAAACATCATAAGTAACAAACTATGAATCAATTAAAACTTTCTAATCTTCAATATACACCTACACTGTTACAATTGGCAGATAGATTTGTAATCAAACCTGATGGTGTATTAGAAGATATATATGTATCCTTAGATTCTTTGGAATACCCTGTCGATTTTATGATTTTAACACCCAATAATAACTTAGGAGGACATCCATTGATTCTAGGAAGACCATGGCTAGCTATAGTCGATGCTTTTATAAGTTGTAGATCTGGTGATATGTTTATTTCTGATGGGAGCTCAACAAAGAAATTTACACTGTATCCACTTGTGAAAACAACAATAGAAGTTGAAAATTAAGAATGGATATATGATGATATTTATATAAGACAAATATTTACTACTTCACAAATAGATGAAGAAGATCAAATTTTGAATTTAATGGAAAATAATGAATCTTCATCATATTGTGAATCTAGTCAGAGTTTTCAAGAACAATGCAATATTGAATATTTATCATCTCGTCAACTATCCTTGCATTCCATGAAAAAATTTAGAAATCTTACAATTGAAATATTTCAAGGAAAAAAATTAAATATCAATAATAATTTGGAAGAATTTCAAAAGAAAGAATTAATAAAAATGTTACAAGAACATTCCTCGGCCTATGCATAGGAATATACTGACATGAAGATAATTGATCCTAATACTTGTATACATCATATCTACATTAAAGAAAATACCAAACCAATTCGACAACCTGTCACTAATGGAAGAATTACAATATGGTTGTTGTTGTTGCAAGAGTTTAACATCACTATTTTGGATCGGCCTGGGAAACAAAATACAGTTGCTGACTTTTTGTCTAGGATACAGAATGATAATATTGATGTACTTGCAGAAGACAATTTCTTTGATGAATATTTTTTTGCAGTATATACTAAATCACCTTGTTTTGCAGATATTTCTAATTATTTGGCTACAGGGAAGTTACCATCATATTTATCTCCTCGAGAAAAAGGGAAGGTAATTCAAATTAGTGCATCTTATTCATGGATAAATGAAGAATTATATAAAACAGGGCTAGATATGATCATCTGAATGTGTGTTAAAGAATATGAAGTACCAGAGATATTAAAAGCTTGTCATGATGAGCCATGTGGAGGACACTTCGCTGACAAAAGAACTTCGTACAAAGTCCTTCTCTTAGGATACTATTGGCCTTCCCTTTTTAAGTATGCAAAGGAGTATGTCAAGAGATGTGATAGTTGTCAAAGGATGGGGAAACTTGTTCCCTCTAATGAAATTCCTTTATAGCCTCAGGTACTTATTGAGCCCTTTGAAAAATGGGCTCTGGATTTTGTTGGTCCAATCTATCCACCACCAAGATAGAAAATGTGCATTCTTGTTTGCACTAATTATGTTACAAAATGGGTAGAAGATAAAGCAATTCCTTTTGCTATTGAAAATGTTGTAGTTTCATTTCCTTTCGAGGATATATTTACTCATTTTGGTGTCCCAAGGGAAATTGTAACAGATCAAGGTACTCAATTCACATCCAAGTTGGTATAAAAGATAATGGAGGAGTACAAAATCAAACATTGGAAGTCCACTCCATACCATCCACAAGAAAATTGACAAGTGGAGTCCACCAATACAGTAAGTGAAGAAATTCTCACCAAATTGTGCATCTGCATAGAAGAGGCTAGGCAGAAAAGCTTCCAGAAGCTTTATGGGCATATCGTACCACATGGAGAAACACTACAGGGCATACTCCCTATGAACTTGTTTATGGGAAGAAAGTCCTTTTTCCTATTGAGTTTCAAGTAAAAACTTTCAAGACAATAGTTAAATTGGGTCTTGATCTTTCAGAGGCACAAAAACAAAGAATGGAGTAGCTAAATGAACTTGATGAGATAAGAAAAGAAGAAATACAAAGAACCAATCTAGTTTCAACAACAAAGATCCGAATGGCATGATAGATATATCAAAGAACGAAAGTTCCATCCAAGAGATTGGGCATTACTTTTTGATTCAAAGTTCAAATATTTCCAAGGGAAATTTCAAACTCATTGGCTTGGGCCCTATGAGATTGAAATAGTCTTTGATAATGGTGCAGTTAGGATCAGAACTATTGATGAAGAAAGGACCACCTTTCTTGTGAATGGTCATTGATTAAGAATCTATCATAAGCCATTGACAAAGGAAGATTTTATCAAACATTTTCAAGACAACACTGATTTCCAATTGGTTAAGAAGGATTTTCCTTCTCCTCCAACTTGACTCATAAGCCTTTTTCTTTTCTAAAAAAGAGTGTGTGTGTGTGTATATATAATAAAAAATTTATAAACATGAAAAAAAACACTATTGGCATGTTTATACAGAAAATTTAGGGTGAAACCAAGTAATTTTGGCATCCTAAATTTTCTTTCCCATTCCCATTTTATTTTTATCCCTCTTTTTCTTTCTAGAATAAAATAGCTATAGAATTGCTAAGAATTTGCATCTTTGACAGAATTTTGCAGTTGATGTTTGATAGGGACTACTAATTGGAGCAATTGAAGAAATGATCAAATCCATCCTTGGAAGCACCTGAAGGAAATACAAAAAGGAGAAATCAAATGTTAGAATCATCAATTCAAAAGGTATGCAAATGTTTAATTTAATAATACAGGTCAAAACATTAGTGTATGAATTATATGGACATTTAAGACCAGCAGTTCAAAAACCATCATTGCTGAAAGTGAGGTAAAAATATCTTTGTCATATCAAAACAAAAGTTGTAAACCACCCATTAATTCCTCATCATTACACAAACACTTGTCTCAAATTTCGAATTCATTGTTGAAATTGCCCAACTCACATCCATTCATGCCCTAACAGTCACTTCACTTGTTTTTCCCTTCATTCTTGTTTATACTCTTACCAAAGCCATTATCCAGAAACCCTGACTCATACCCTATCAAGAAGCGAATTATGAGGTAAAACTTCTCAACCATGGGCATCATAGTAAGAACAGAACCAAATGGAAGAAAATTCATGGAAGGATATCCGCAGGTGAAGGAAATGTTGCAGAAAGCACAGTGGCTAGAGTTCATGGAAAAGTTTGATGGTTTTAACAAGGAAGTAACCAAATAATTTTCCAGAGCTTTTGATGGCATAGAGGTTAAAATTGGAGACATCAAGTTCGCATTGACAGAATATCTTATTGTTGAAGCTACCGGATTGTCAAGAGTCGAAGAAAAATGGTTTAAGAACAGGGACATTGAAGGAGAAGAATGGAATACTTTCTTGAAAAACCCAAGTATGGATATCACTATTTTTAAGAAAGGAATTCCCAGTACATCACTTAAGGGTAAATGGAGAAATTTGTTACTGGTAATTCAAAAATTTGTCACCTATGAAGGAAGATTTGGTTTTACGTTATTTTACCACATTCATTTGTTGATGCATTTTCTTGAAGAGAATGAAATCAATCTTCTTTATTTTCTGTTAAATAGCTTAAGGAAAATGTATGGGAATGTTCAGAAAAAGGATCCAATTCATAGAAAACACCATTTATCACCATGGTCTTATAAAAATACTCATTGAATTTCATCTTGAAAGACTAGGAGATAATTGGGATAGCTTCCTAGTTAGCAATCATTTTAAGGAGGAGGATCAGGAGCCACCTAACAGCAGCAAATAAAAAAGAGTAAGGAAGAGAATATCTGAGAATCCTATTAAAAACTTACCTCAACAACAACTACAAGAACAGTCAGAAGATGAGACTCCTATTGCAGAAATTTTAGGAAGCATTAAAAGGCAATATGTTAGAAGAAAGAAAGCTAGTAAAAAGGAAGAAAGCACATCCAAGAAAACAAAGGAAGTTAAAATAGAGAAGAAAATAGTTAAAACTAAAAACTCTCTTCCATCAATTATAAGAAGAAGCGACAAGCTTAATCAAAAACCATCTCAACAATCTATTTTTGTTGTTAATTTGGAGGAAGAAGAGAAAATGAAAGCTCCATCACCTATTTTCATCTCACCTATTCATAGCCCAGGCTGAAAAACACCAAAAATAGATCCAGTACAACAAGAAATTTATGACTACATTGAGTCTCTGGAGAAGAGAGCTATAGAAAAAGCATCTTGTTCTACAGTCCATGGAAAAGAAATCCAATATAACAGTCTACAAGAACCTCCATTTGTGAAAACTCTAAAAAAAATAAGTTTTTGAGTTGGAGACACTGAATAAACATCTGAAGAAAGAACATGAGACATTAAATATGCAGAATGGGATACAAAGGATTGAGGATTATTACATTATTCTACCTATGGGCTTATGGTATGAAAAGAATAATCAAATAAAGAAAAAGAATGAATCTCTAAAAAAGAAGGTCATGAGTCTAAAATGCAAGATTTTGATGAAGAAGCCTAGAATGACAGTTGAAAGAAAGAATATCAGAAGGACAAACTTGGATGTTTTGGCCCAAGTTTCTGAGAGAGAGTGGTGATGCAGAAAGATTTCTAGTTTTTAATTTTTGCATGAGGATATGCAATGACCTCCATGTGGGGGAATGTTGAGCCTCATGATTGCTTCATTTTGACACTCTCCCTTACCTATTTTTCATTTCCTTGACCATCATCATCAACTCAATAGGCATTAAACTACAAGTTTTTTGACATGGTAAGGTATTTAATTATCTTATCTTTCATATTTAATAATGTTCCTTATTATTGAGTTAATATTTGTATTAGCTACCGAATTTTCACGATTTTGCAGCTAATTTATGTTTCTATAGCCGATTCCATGGTTTAATAGGATCAGAGGTACCAGCTAAGAGAAGAAACATATGTATAGGTGGAGATTGATCCCTTTAAAGATTTCCTCCTATTCATCTAAATCAGATCATCAAAGGATTGTTCAATTGTGTGGTCAAAGGGAAAAGTCAACTTGTTGTTGAAGAGGCGACCAAGAATCTGAAATTCATACGCTTCACGATTTGCTTTTCCAAATAGAAAATCATGAGAAATGACATCGTGATATTGTTAGAAGCTTGATTTAGAACTCTGTTAGCTAAGGTAGGCGTAAAAGCCTCGAAAATTTATTGACACGGGCTTTTATAAATATTGTGCAGCAAACATGAACAAAAGGTCAATTTATGTATGCGACAATAATGTTTTAAGACTTTGTTTTACTCTGTTAATGAAGAAATTCCTTTGAAGTTTTGATGCATAGTTGACTATTCGATTGAATTTATATGACCACTTGTTTGTGGAGGGCCCCTGCAAACAGTGAAGGTTTTGCATTCTCATATCTTTTCTTTATCATTTCTTACAGTTGTTCATACATTTTAGAATTGATTTGTTGTCTTGATTTCAATCAAATAGTGATAGCAATATTTCAATAATCGTTCTTTTTTTAAGTTGATTTATAATGATGCTAATGGTAGTGTAATTTCTTTTCATAGATTTATTTATGATTTGAGAGTGTTTCATTTCAGAGCTTGATATATTTCTTTATAAGTTTCATTTCACAATATTTAATTTCAAAGCCTGTGTGATTTTTTTACGGTTTTCATTTCAAAGCATTAATGGTTGATAATGAGTAAATGTGTGTGGTTTTCATTTTAATAGAAGTTAATTTCATTTTAGTTTTTATGCAAGGGATTTCTAGAATGTCAGATGAATAATTCTGCTTTTAGATTTAATTTATGTTCCAATAGATCAGTTAAGTTTTCTTAGTAAGATAGTGCAATTTTGCTTTAAGTTTCAGTTTGCAAGTGCGAATAGAAGTTTTTATTTCATTAGAAAGTAGTGAGGAAATTTTAGGAATATTTAATGTGTTAAATTCATTTTCTTTAAAGAGTAAGATAGGAATGAAAAACATCCTTAGAAGTAATTTTCAATAACTCAATCATGCACATTAATAATCTGATTTAATAAAAAGAACTTCTAGCATATATAGTGCACTTTCACTTCACAAGTTTACCAACTTCGATCGATAATTTATGTAACCAATTTAAGACAATTAAATTGACAAACATGGTTCATGTTAAAAGGTTGGAGAGTTGAAGGGGACGGGCTTGGTGGATTCGATATGCCCTCAGGCACTCAAGAGAGGGAGATAGTCAAGGCAGGGCACATGGAACAAGCTCAAAGGATGAAGGGGAAGGCTTCAGGCTTCCCAAGTGTGTTGTGTGTTCAAGGGAGAGAAAGAGGGTGCACTCCCAAAGGTCGAACATTGACGCTTCTTGCCTTTGGGGTGTGCTCATGTGATCAAGAGGCCTCAAGAAGGACATAGGGCACATTTTTGAAGGCTGAAGGTTGGGGTTTTGTGCCTTCAGAGTGCATTTATGTGCTCAAATAGTTCAGGAGGGAACATGGTGCATTGAGGAAGGATGGAGGAATAAGCTTTGAGTCTTCGAGGTGTGCTAGTGCGCTCAAGGAGGATGCAGTTCAGAATAAGGAAGGGGATTCGTGATTTTTGAGTGCGCACGGCTCTTAAGGAGGGCGCAGGGCACACTTCTGAACAATGAAGGATCTCCCATCAAGGCTTCAGAGTGTGCTCATGCACTCTTGGCCTTAATGGGCTCATTTTGGAACCGGAATTTTTGTAAATCTGGATGATTGGTCAATGGGTGATCAAGATGAGTTCTATACATAAAAAGGTGTGCAACACATTCCAACTCATTGATAAAACTTGGACAAACTTGATCAAAAATGAATATACATCAAAACTTCACTTTATGCACATTCCCCAAGTATAACCAGTGAAGTGTGTGCGATTGTGAACCGAAAGTGTCGTTTACAACAACAAAAGGTGTTATGACCATGAAATGCATATAGATATGTTTTAATCAATGTGATGACACTTGATCACACTCGATAACACTTAAGGCATGTGAAACATCATAAAACGACACTTAATGATTGAGGTGAACCTTGATACGACGATGAATTAGGCTCCAAAATTCGGATGTAGTGAAATTTTGGAGGGTGTCGTAGCAACGACAGCAATATGCTAAAAGCAAATCAGACTCCTTAAAATACTTCATCTAAGTGGTTTTAATGGAAACCAAGTAAATATGGAAAGAAGCAGGAAAAGGTAAAAAGGTAAAATAAAGGAATTGGGTAAGGATTCCTTTCAGCTACAATTGGTATCTTTTGTTTCTAAATTAATTCATGTATTTCATGATTTCCCAAGCAGGGGTATGGTTAAGGCAAGAACCCTTCAATGTGAAAATATTTCTAGGATGTTTATAATGCTTGCAAAACAAGGTGGAGATACAAATTTCTTTTGAATTTGAAGACATGCATGTCTAATTTTTTACCCTTTGGGTTGTTGAAATAAATATTTGATTGCATTATGGAATGCTTAGAATGAATGTGATACACATATATAATGCAATGATAATTTCATTCCAATCTATTTGGACTTATTTGAAGTTGGCAATTTTATTCTATGAAGAGATAGTATATATGAACACTAATAGTTGTTTGGATAATTGAAAGATCATATTGTAGGTATAGTGTTGGAATGGGGTGTAATATAGAAGCCACCATGAAAAAATATCACCACCTACAAGGGAGCCCAACAACATGACTAAAAGTCTCATGTTTATGAGATCTAGCTTCTGAATGAAGCACATTTGGGCAATTAAAATTTTTAATTTCAAAATTTTGAGTATATCTCATGGGAACTGAATCTTTTGAGACAGTGGAATGATGGAGCAAGGAGCCTAGGAACATGACCATTGTGGCGACATTTCAACCCTGTGGCACTTTTATTACCTCATTGGGAGCAATTCATAACCACGCCTTGAGTGTCAAACTCCATGAGCAATGCAATGGACCATGCAAAACAAGCACTTGGTTGTAAGACTCCATGTGCAATATATTAATTCACACCAGATTAGCATTGGATTATAAGACTCTAACAATAACCCCATGCAAAAAAACCATCAACTAGGTATACTATCCAAGATGGGGGTTTCCTAGGCTCAAAAGGGTGAGTAGTTGATGGGGGGGCATGCAGAAAAAACTCTTGACCAGGTAAACTACCTAATATGGGGGTATTTTGGGCTTGTAAGGTTGAGTAATTTATGGGGGGAATGCAAAAAACCCTCGTACATGTAGATTTTCCAAAATGGGGTATTATTGGGCTTGCAAGGGTGAGTAAATAATGGGAGAAGAAATTTGTCACACACTCATTGGGATGTGAGCATAAGAGGCCTTGTTCAATGTAGGCAGTGAGCTAAACTTGTTACTTATGGAAGAAAAGGAGGCAAAGAATAACTGTAAAGATAAGTATCACTTTAAAGCATTCCTATTGAAATTTCAATTTCATTTAATTCTTATCATGATTAATCTCATGAGAACTATATGTTTGTGATATAGGTGAGCTTATGAACTATCCAACGAAGATAGATGATGATGGATAACAATTGATATTGTAATAGTGCAGGAGAAGAGTAATGGAGCTAAAGTCTGCATCAAGACTCTTCCTATGCAAGAAAGCCTTTCCATGGAATGGATCACTTGAGGGACTGAGGAAGCATAGAAGGGGATGCTTAAAATTGGAAGGTGTGTGATTATCGAGAAGAGGAGACTTGAATAAAATGGTTTTCAAAGATTCGTGTATGTACGCATTGGGATTATGACTCGATTGGTTGTGTCCAAGAAAGTCAATGTGTTGAATATGTTCCTTGTGGACACCTTGAGGAGCAATGGACAACCAGGTAGGAATGTGTTGGAATGCCAAGCAGCCTAGAGGTGACTAGACCATGGATAATGAATAACATGGATTAAAATGGAGACTCGTGACATGGAAGATATCGTTGATGTAAGAGTTATAATTATAAATATCAGTTTTTTTCTCTATTCTCTATTTATAAAACATCAAGGATGGTGTTCCTTTAAGGGAGTGGTGTTTGTAACATCCCTCACTTTGCCCCCATTTATGTAATATGATATTATGACTATATTTTCAATGTGGAGAGACATGGTTGGTTGATATGTTGACTAAGATTTTAAAATTAATTAGTTTTCGACTAAAGGAAGGATCTCCTTATGTATCCATTGTCTAAGGGAAGCTTTCTTGCTTGCGTGCCTTGAAGGCCATGAACCCATCCTAAATTTAATAATTGAAGTCACTTGAAAACCAAGAAAATCACTGCCTAATAGGTTTTTTTATGATCTGTGATTAGAGAAAATCTTGTTACGTGTTGTGAACAAGCCATAGCTAATTGCACTGAATTCCAAAACTACGTGTTGATCCATCTACCCAAATGTGTTGATAAACAATTATAATATGGGATTGGGCGTGTGGGAAAATGACCACGATCTCTCTCACAAATCAAGGTTGGGGATGTTTGCCTTAGGTACAAGGAGGCTCATGCAAAAAAGAAGACAGCCAACGGGTAGAGAGAAAGCAGAAAAAAGAGTAGATAGAACTTTCTCAATCACCAGTGATAGCATAGTAGAAATGAGGATAGGAGCTATAGTGAGAAAGCAGAAGGAGGGAAGAGAATTTTTTTCTCTTAGATGCAAAAAAACACACAGTGGGAGAGAAAAAGATGAGGAGTTCCCTTACGAGAGTGGGGAATCCCTTGGTTACTAGCATCAAAGGGTAAGGAAGCCCTATGATTGAAATCAAAGAAGTACGTGAGACATTGTGGGCTTTACTATTAGAGGGTGGCTAATAAAAGACCTAGATATTGGACTGCATATCCTAAGTGTTTACCAAGCCTTGAAGTGGATTCCCTTTATCAAGCATCCCCTCAGATTTTGAATATGGCTTGGGGGTGGTTAGTTGCAATAAATTTGCAGTGTAGTTGGCATATGGTTGGGTGGAGAGTGGAAGTCCCTCCTTCAGTTTACATTCATCATTAAACATACTCAAATAAGTATAATTGTTCATGCATATTGGACTATGGACTGTGATATTCTTTATTGTGCTTAAGATTGATGCATAATCTCGTAGTTTCATGAATGAATACCTGATACTCACCGTTATGCTAACAATTGACCAATTATATCATTCATTTATGAATATGGATTGTATGCTTCAACTATGAGGATTTCTCCCATATTCAAAATTTGTAGCTATCATATATGTTTATGGTTCTAATGGGTGATTTGACAATGATGTCTAACATTTTTTATGGTCCTCTCTTGACTCGTATGTATAAAGAAGGGAATCAAACATGTACTCAGAGGACTTATAGTTTCTTTGCTAGAAGATCTATGATTCTCCATGCATTATTACCAGCCTTGGATATTTGAATTGTGGAGTTCTTTCCCTATCCATGATTTACAGAAATTTTGTACATTCTAATTTGAATGACCACCTTGGTGGTGTATAATTGGTAGATCGGGAATAATGTGCTAACCCATATGTTATGTTCTCTCTTTATATTTATTGACATTAATGGAATTAAATGAAGGAATTTGTGGATTCATTGGACTCATAATGTGTATCATTAGCTTGTGATTCTCTTTGTGCTACTATGCAATTCTATGTTTGTGTACTGAATGAGTATAAGCCTCTAAAGGTGTTTAACCAACTCTCAAAAAGGCATAAAAGCTAGAAGTAATCCATATGTCTCTCTTGTAAGCCTTACCCCTGTATGAGTGTTGCCTTGGGACCTCACCTTTCACTAAATCTTGAGCAAGGAATTCCTTAAGACTCCCTATTCACCATTGCTCATGGCACAACTTCTTTAGGTTTAAGGAGCAAGCCCTTGGACTTTCACTTGTAGGATACAAGAATTTTAAAGTCACCCATTTTGTTAATTTCACTTATTGAAATTTAGATTCCAAGTTATGGACGCATAAAACCATATTAACCTGGGAGATGGAAAATATTAGTTGTTCCCCATTGGATGGTAATCTCATCTTAACTTGGTTGTAGTGTCACCACCAACCACTCACTATCAAGACCCTTTGCAACTTGTTCTTCTTGCTAATATAAGGTGACGGAAGTTTCCCAATTCAACCAAGGTTCTAGCAATGTAACCTTGCCACCACCCATTGCTCACCACCACGACCTTTGCAACTATTAAACCTTGTTAACAGACATTCTAATGGAGGTTCCAACCCCGTGGAACATTTCCGCTACAAAATTGGACGTTATGTCCATCAAAGAGTAAAGAAACACAACAGGTAAAGGGGGATGATCTAAAGTGACATGACTTAGGGGTGGAACCCACCAGATCTAGCTCATCGACACTAGACATGTTTCGCAATGGAAGAAAGGTAGGACCGAAGAATTATGAACCAATGACAAAACACCATGGGGAGGGACCTTGCCACCATGTTGTCAGTTATAAGTTTCCTAGAGTGGGGTAACTAGTCAAGTGGTGAATGACTGCCAGAAGATATATCAACTGTCAAGGTCGATCTAGGGGCCTCCCTCATCATCTATGTTTAACAGGGAGATTAAGGGCCGCAGTTTGGATTAACATCAATCCACCACTCCTTGATCGATGGTTGGAAATGATTACAAGGGATCCCTATCCCAACTTGAACCACCACTAAGGGTTTCGCTACAACTATTTTGGTTAAAGTGGTTTTGCATGCCAACAAGGTCATCTTTATTGTGTTGCAACCTTACCCACTGGGGGACTACCCACACCAGGATTTGTAAATCATTATTATGTAGTGAGCAATCTTGTGAAAGAGTGGTCACTCTGATGTGACGTGGACCTATTTCTCCTTAGGTAAGTACCATGGACCCCATTGTAATGACATGACAGGGTCACACGAGCTCAATGGAGGCCATGTGGGTGCCACATGCATAATGTAATGACATGGAATCTTTTAAAAGGACAAACATCTAACAAGCATAACTTTTGACCCTAGACTCAAATTGAGATAATTGGTATATCGTTGGAAATATTTCGATAATTTGATCACAATGGTGGTATCATAATTAAATTCCATGAACTTTAAAGTATAAGGTTCTTATAACCCAATCTTCATAAAAAACTTTAGATAATGCGTCGAATAAGTAACATCTTCTTCGACCAAATAATATTTAAGGGGGTGGAAGGGAGGTGCTTACATTATATTTCCTTTCATAACATTTATTTCATGCCCAAATCTATAAATGTATTTGGAATTGCAACATTGTTGATGTGAATTTTAACTATGGGCTTCCTAAATCAAGACATTTTAAATATTTGTTTTTCCAATCATTATATCTATCAATTTTCAAATGAGATGTACCATTTGAGGATCTTTTCGTTTTCTTTATAGTTTCTTTATACACAATCCCCTTATTGTTTTTACATAAATAGGACTATATTTAATTGCTTGTATTAAAGGAATTTCAATAAAAACATTATTCAATTTATCAAGTAGATCATAATGAGATGGCATTAATTGCTTTTCTACATTCAATATTTTCCCAAAAAGGAGGTTGTTGAGATGTAGAAGGCTAATCTACTGGAGGAATAGAAGAAGTTTGTTTTATTATCGCATCATTAGTCATTAGATTATGAATTGATAACAGGTGGATCCTTATGAAGTACCCTACCTGATATAAGATGAATATCATTTAGATCAAGTGGAATAATCATATAGGCTAGAAATTTTTGAAGCTCAGTATTATAAGCAAACTGAACTATTTTATTATTACGATTTGCTATAGGTTGTGCAGCTAATTGAGTAGGAATCTGAGGAGGTTGGGTAGAAGGTAATTGTAATTCAAGTGATTATGGATTTTGTTGTTCAGGAGGTGGTGATTGATAGGATTGTTAGTGTTGAGGTTTACATTGTGGAAATTGTTGTGGGTATTGCGGAAATTTTTTAGGATACTAGGAATAATTAGGAGAATATGAAGGAACCTTTGGCATGCCACCATAATATGGTCCTCTCCATCCTTGTTTCCAAGGTTGGTTTTGGTTTTGTTGTTGTACCCATGTTTGCCAAGGCATGGGGATATTCCAATTTTGTTGTGCATATTGTTGATAAGGATTAAATTGTTGTGTAGGATATTGGAACATGACTATTTGTCATGGTTTCTAGAGTCTTTTGGGTGCTACAAAACTTATTTCTTATATATCTTATGTATTTCCTTCATGCACAACTTTCAATCCAGGAAACGATGGGAAATTTGTTGTTGCATGATTCTCTACACATATTGCACAAATTTCAATGTTATTTAAATGGAATTCACGTAAAGGATATTCTTTCACTTAGGGAAGAAATTTGATAAAGCTACATTATATTATTTTTCCTTTTGTTGTATTTTCAATGTCTCAACTTGTTCACTAAGATTTCTTATAAAAATTCCTATAATATTTCTTAGATTTCACTAATATTTTAAATGTACCAATTTCATCTCTACTTACCCCACCATTTTTTAGTTTTTAATCCTAAAGATTACATCTCTAGGTCCCTTACTTGAATTTTCTCTCCCCCGCGAGATATGATTGCATAACTCCCCAATTTCTAAAAAAGTGAACTATGAAATATCTCTTTTACCCATAAGATTCAAATCATCAATATATTCATCCCTAATTTCTCTAAGAAAAATGACTTAAAGAGTTTCTATCTCTAAGTTTTGTTGTTTATCCATTTTTACATTATATGCAAATATTTCTAAATAATCTTCCAAAGTTTCATCCTCCTTTTGTGATCCGGATTTAAACAGGAACGCAACAAATTACAGAGATAACCATATACACAATGATGCAGCGGAAATAATACTTGATTTCATTAATGGAAAATACAGAAATATGCTTACAACCAGAAATGGAAATAAACCAGCTAGGGCGATGGTAGCTTATCTCTGAGAAGAGATGTGATGGCTACATGCCTCTGAACTGTCTTACAATGAGGCTCGAAGGCCTATTTATTGTTGAGAAACAATGGAAAACCGTTAACATTCCAAAACCTAACCCTAGGAGATGACGCCAAACTGTGGGCCCCGTTTGGGGGTAAGTTGGTACATCAACTTCCCGGGGTCGTAACTTTGGCATATGATCTCCGTTTGACGCGTACAATAGCTCATTAGAAATATCTATCCGAGCACTATCATTGTTGGAACGGGCAACATCGATCCATTCCATGGACCCATGTTGCCCCCGGATTCCCCAAAAAATGTCGTTTAGGGCCTCAAAACGGCTCCGGAAGTTCAGGACTCGAAAAATTGCTAAAAATAGTAAGTTGTGCTACAATTAAGGAAACTGAAAATGCTGAGAAAGACAATGGTGGGGGTCCAGGTGGACTTGGCAGGTGGCCACCAATATCCACCTGGATCATTCCTCCCCCCTTAGGAAGCAATGGTCCCCATTGCGTTGAGCTCCTCCATGAGATGAGGAAACTTCTGCTGAACTTGTTCCCTGGTGAGCCACTTGCCCTGCTGAAGGAGTTGGCCTGCTTTGACAACTCGATACAGTTGGATATTCTGTTAGCGAGTGTTCTTGATCTATGTGTCCATGATCCGATCAGTTGCAGCTTGTTCCATGCAATCTGGATTTAATTCTGTGGGTTTGAGCTGTTCTGCAATGTCGGATGTGTCTAGCAATGGTGGAAAGTATGGCCGAAGGCGGTCCACATTGAACACTGGGTGCGGGCCAAGGAATGGGGGAATGCTGAGCTCAAATGCATTGTCTCCCATAGCCTTAGTAATGGTGTAAGGACCATATCGGAGTGGTCTCAATTTCCGATAGGCTCCAGTAAGGCGTTCCTTTTGCAAATGCAACCAGACTTTGTCGCCCACCTGAAACTTATGTGGCACCTGATGTTGATCATGTCGCTGCTTGTACTTGGCATTTGATTTCTCAAGAATGTCATGGACCTGCTGGCGAATATGTTGGATGCGCTCAATGAAGCTGGTGGCCTTATCTGTTTCAGACTGGACATGAGCTGAACTCATGTGAGTAGCTGCAAGTGGCATGGCCACATCAATGGGGCATAGTGGCTGGAATCCCAAACCCACCTGAAAGGGGCTATGGCCAGTGGAGCTGTGAAGAGCTCGGTTGTAGTTGTGTTGAACATAGGGGAGGCTCTCGTCCCATGTGCGTGGATGCTTTGAGTTATACATGCGCAGAATGTGCACAATCATCCTATTGACAACCTCTGTTTGGCCATCAGTTTGAGGATGGAAGGTTGTGGACTTCGTGAGTTTGGTGTCCAGCATTGACCAGAGACTGGACCAAAATGTGCTGAGAAACCGACTGTCCCGATCTGAGATGATAGACTGTGGGATCCCAAAGTGCACCCACACTCGTTCAAAGAAGAGTTTTGCAGTGGCTTTTGCTGTGATATTCTTCTTGCAGGCCACCATAATGGCCATCTTCGAGAACCTGTCGACGACCACAAAAACACAGTCATTTCCATGATTAGTGGAAGGAAGGCCTGACATGTAATCCATGGAGATGGATTCCCAAGGTCGACTAGGGGTAGGCAACGAGGTATAGAGGCCGTGCTTCTTAATGGCCGGTTTGGCAATGGCACAGGCAGTACATGATCAGATGTACTTCCCAACATCCTGTCGAAGATTCGGCCAATAGAAATAATTTTGCAGTACTGCCACTGTTTTCTCGACCCCGAAATGCCCAGCAGCCCGACTGTAGTGTGCTTCCCAAATCATCTTGGCACGCTCGCTTGAAGGAACACAAAGGTGACCGAGGTGGCACAACAGGGCATCCTGGAGGTGGAAATCTGCAACCTGCCGACCCTCCAAGAGTGTCTGGTATGTGTGGCCGAATTCTGGGTCGCTTTTGTAGAGAAGTGGCTAATCAGAAATCTCGTGCCCACAAGAGTTGAGCACGGTGGTTAGCGCCATGATCGGTGGTCGACTGAGGCAATCTGCAACATTATTGGTGTTGCCCTTTTTATACTTGATATTCAAGTGAAACTGTTGAAGGTATGTAGACCACTTCTGATGGCGATCATTCTGCAATTTCCCTTGGGTCTGTATGAACTGCAGAGGTCGGTGGTCTGTGTGGATGACCGTTTCCTTCCCCAAAATGTAATGCTTCCATTGTCGGCAGGCCTGTACAATGGAATACATCTCTTTATCATAAGTGGGGTACTTTCGGACTGTGTCTGAAAGTTTTTCACTGTGATATGCCACTGGATGTCCATGTTGAGTAAGGACTGCCCCAATAGCATAGTCAGAGGCATCTGTCTCGACCTCAAATGGTTGTTGTAAATCTGGTAACGCGAGCACTGGTGTCGTGCAGAGGTGATCCTTCAACTCCCTAAATGCCTTCTGTTGAGATTCAGACCAAAAGAATTTTGCTTTCGCCCCGCCCTTGGTGACTTGACTCAAGGGCCAAGAAATATGAGAAAACCCCAACACAAACCTGCAGTAGAAGTTGGTAAGACCTAGAAAGCTGCGGAGCTCTGTTAGAGTGGTTGGAGAGGGCCAATCCCGAATGACTTAGATCTTGGCTGGATCGACATGCACCCCCTGTTCATCAATGATGTATCCTAGATACTGAACCTGGGTCATGCCAAAAGTGCATTTCTCCAAATTGGCACATAGCTTGTGTTGTCGCAGTGTTTGGAGAACCTGTCGGATGTGGTGGAGGTGCTCTTCCCAACTCTGGCTGAAGATCAGAATGTCATCCAAGTATACTACTACAAAGGAGTTGGTGAATGGCCGCAAGATGTCATCCATTAGCCTCATAAAGGTTGCAGGAGCATTCGTCAATCCGAAAGGCATGACCAACCATTCGAAGAGGCCCTCCTTGGATTTGAAGGCAGTCTTCCACACATTGGAGGGTTCGATTGGTACCTGGTGATATCCCGACTTCAGGTCGATCTTGCTGAAATATTTCGCCCCCTTTAGTTGGTCTAGGAGGTCATCAATCCGCGGGATCGGGTACCTATTACGGACAGTGATCTTGTTCAGCGCCCGATAGTCAATACAGAGTCTCCACGTCCCATCCTTCTTCTGTACCAACACGATCGGGCTCCCATAGGGCGATGAACTCGGACGGATGTGACCTTTCTGCAGGAGCTCCTGAATCTGCCTCTTGATTTCATCGTTCTCCATAACGGAGCGCTGATAAATTGGTCCATTGGGTAGCGGCGCACCTGGGGTCAGATCGATGGAGTGCTTGACTTGACAATGCAGAGGAACCCCTACCGGGGAGGTGAAGATGTCCTCGTACTCCTCCACAATCTTGTCCATCTGTAGTTGTCGTGCAGAGGGGCCCCGTTTGGAGGCCGCGGCCACTGTCTTCTTCTTTCCTTGAGGGCGTATCATCAGGAAAACAAATTTCCTGGTTTTGAAAATGATCTTACTGCATTGTTTTGCAGTAATCAAAGAGAGGGCGGCAGGTGGTGCTACCTCTGGTATCCTGAACAACTTATTTCCCAATGTAATAATAACAGCACGGGGCCTTGATTCATACACAGCATGTCGCTTCCACAAGTATGGTTGTCCTAGTAATACATCACAAACTTCAAGGGGAGCAATGTCACACAATACCTCATCCGTGAAGGGCTTGATGTTGTATGGAAGGCGACACTGCTGGCTCACGCGAAGATCTCGTCCTTGGTGAAGCCACCCAATGGTGTATGGTTGTGGATGTGCTGTGGTCGGTAAGCCCAACCGCTTCACGACCTCTGCCGAAATGAGGTTCTTTTGACTCTCGCTATCAACAATGAACTGTATCGGGGAGCCCTTTACCCACATCTGGGAGTGGAAGAGACGCTCCTCCTCCTCTAGATCTTCGGGTTCATTTTTCTGGATCTTTGCGGTAGCAACAGTGGCCCTGGGGTCCACATCAATGATCTGCTTCCCTTTTTCATACCCCTTATCGGGTTCTGACTCAAAGTCGGAACATGAATCTGATTCTGAAACCTTTAGCTCAGCCACCAGTGACTGCTTCGCCCGACACTCACTTGTGTTGTGAGTGGAGCTCTTATGGAACTTGCACCATTTTCCAGTGTCCTTTCTCGGTTTCGCGGCACTGTTCTTTGCTTGCAGCTTCGGCTGGTTGTCTTGGGATGTCCCGCCTTGGCTTTGTCCTTTGTTCTGTGGTTTAGGGGCACCTTTCCCCTACTTTGGATTCGTAGATCCAAAGTCTCGCTTCTTTTGTTTAAACTTCTGCTCGACCTTGACGGCATACCGGTATGCCGCGCCGAGCGAGGGGATGTTTAGGAATTGTATTTCTTCCTGGATGTACTTGTGCAGGCAGCCACGGTATTTGAGTATCAAATGTTGCTCCGAATCCTTGATACCCAACTTTGTGCGAAGGGTATGGAAAAGATTGGTGAACTCCGGCACGTCTTGGTCCCTTCCCTACCGCAGCGTGGTCCACTTTATGTATTCATCCTCGTAGCTCCCGATAGGGTAGTACTGCTCCTTGATGGCATCCCGAAACGAATCCCAGGTGGGTGCGGCTGAAAATAGTGAGCCAGTACTTTCATCCTTTTGCTCGCAGTAGGTTTCCCACCAGTCCTTGACGTGGGGGGCTGGTTTGAGGAGAGCAAAAACAATCTTTTCCCGACTCGAAAATTCATGAACAGAAAAATAACCCTCTAGCAGATTTAACCATTTATCTACGGCATCTGCGTCTATCTGACCCTCGAATATGGGGATTTCAAAATTAACTTGTACCTTAAAGGGTGTGGTGTTTCTAGAGTAGCTGCTGGAAGCCGATGCGTTGCTTCTGGGTAGCCGCTGAAGGATCTGGGTAAAGTTGTCCATCATCGCGTTCCGTTGTCGCTCGAGGGCTTCTTCGAGCAAGATTTTGATGGGATCTCCTGCCCCCTCATCTTTCTTCTCGTCCGCCATGGGAGGCCGTCGGGATTTGCCAGGCTGGTCTTGCAAAGGTTCAACCAGTTCAAGCCCTAACTCCTTATATCCCGACCTTGTTGGGGACATGCAAAGAAAAACAGAGAAAAAGCAGACCGCTCTGATACCACTGATCCGGATTTAAACAGGAACGCAACAAATTACAGAGATAACCATATACACAATGATGCAACGGAAATAATACTTGATTTCATTAATGGAAAATACAGAAATATTCTTACAACCAGAAATGGAAATAAACCAGCTAGGGCGATGGTAGCTTATCTCTGAGAAGAGATGTGATGGCTACATGCCTCTGAACTGTCTTACAATGAGGCTCGAAGGCCTATTTATTGTTGAGAAACAATGGAAAACCCTTAACATTCCAAAACCTAACCCTAGGAGATGAAACGCCAAACTGTGGGCCCCGTTTGGGGGTAAGTTGGTACATCAACTTCCCGGGGTCGTAACTTTGGCATATGATCTCTGTTTGATGCGTACAATAGCTCATTAGAAAGATCTATCCGAGCACTATCAATGTTGGAACGGGCAACATTGGTCCATTACATGGACCATGTTGCCCCCGGATTCCCCAAAAAACGTCGTTTAGGGCCTCAAAACGGCTCCGGAAGTTCAGGACCCGAAAAACTGCTAAAAATAGTAAGTTGTGCTACAATTAAGGAAACTGAAAATGTTGAGAAAGACAATGGTGGGGGTCCAGGTGGACTTGGCAGGTGGCCACCAATATCCACCTGGATCATTTTGATGCATCCTAAAAATCTCTTCTTTAAAATCATGATTTACAAAATAATCTTTGTATTTTTCCGACGAAATTTTGTCATATACTTTCCCATATTCTGATACTATTTGCTTCTAATCCCATAAACCAACGTAAACATGAATCTTTGAGATTGGATGGAAATAATTTAGTCTTTTGAGCATCAATGGAATAATCATAAATTTCATATAATACTTCAAATTCGAAAAGATATGTTTTAGGATCTTCAATAGAATTACCATGAAAATTTAGTAATATAAATGGTAAAATATTTTTCGTATTGACATTTGTTGTTCAATCCAAAATGGAAAATCCAAATTCCACTTCAAAAGTTTTTCTCTCTTCTATTTCTTTTGTTCCTTCAATGTCAACCATATATTCAAGTATATATTCTACTAATGGAGTAGTGTGTTCAGGTTCTTCTACTAGAATTTCGTAAGGTTGCATTTCTAATTCATCGTCACTTGTTTATTCTTTGATTTGATGAAAATAAGTATGAAAATGTAACACTCCCTCCCATCCCCTTGTACTATCTCAGGTTGTGGTATATATTACTTATAACTTAACCTGACCTCCAAAGTCTATTATGATGATGAAGTTACCATAAATCCTTCTTTTTCAAATATTATGGAATTAATTTTTTATACCACCATCGTGTCCATCTCATCGATAGATTTCCAATGATATAAATTTTATCTCAATCTGACTCCCAGATTGAAATTTATGCCCATTTTATGCTTGACAAATTAAGTTGTGCCACTTTAACAAAAGACTACCACGTGTATCCCACATGGCCCTACCATGTCCCCTTGAGTAATTTCACCTCACTCATGGACCCTACATGGCATCCACACAACCTTCATTTTCTCCCAGTGTCGTTGCCACATTGACACAGGCTTGTGGGTCCCTATTGTGTTAGAATATTATATATTACGGAGCAATGGAACACATAAAATATTGCAGAAATATAAACACAGAAAATGCATAAAACAAGAGAGACACAGATATACGTGGTTCACCCAGTTTGGGCTACGTCTACCACAAACAACCAGTCCTTCCTTTCTATTATCTAGCAAAATGAAGAGACACAACCTACAGCAAATCCGCTGTAATATCCTATGTTTGATCTCACAGTCTCACCTCTCTGTTTCTCGCTCAGAGAATACACATATATTACATAGCCTCAAATACAATTCCCTCATACAAAGAGAGGGGTTGCCTTCTAGGGCAAAAAACCCTAAACTAGACATAAGTTCTACTGTCAGATCATCTGCCTAATGGATGGCCCAGATTGACTAGAAATTACTATACTTTTACAAGGCAATTTTACATCTATTTTTAGCTTCGGGGATGCTGCCCCCGGACCCCCCAGCCAGGGGGGATCAGCCCCCCCGCGTGGAGGGGTGTACAAACTTCATGGGGTATACATACAACTGAAACAAAGACCTCTGAACAATCATGCTCCACACACAACAATCTCCCACTTGGAGAATCATTGTAGCAACTCCATCGCTGCTTCATTTGCTGGACAATGACTCCTCTTTGGACCTGGTTGTTTCTCATCTTCATCGTCATCCTTGAAGACCAATTGAAACTGAGCATATTCTCAGTTTCTCCCTAGTTACAACTTTTGTTAGCATATCTGCAGGATTCTGGCTAGTGTATATCTTTTCCAGCTTCAACTCTCCATCTTCCAACACTGATCGTATGAAATGGTATTTGAGTTGTATGTGTTTAGTCCTAGAATTAAATGTTGAGTTCTTTGCAAGATGAATGGCACTTTGGCTATCACTTTATAACGTGCCCATATCATGCTCCTTACCCAATTCACCCATAAACATTTGTAACCAAATCATTTCTTTACTAGCCTTTGTAGCAGCAACATAATCTGCTTCTGTTGTTGAAAGTGAAACAACACTTTGGATTTTTGAAACCCAACTGACAGATGTTCCACCTACAGTAAATACATATCCTGTAGTGCTCCTTATGTTATCTCTATCACCTACCATATATGCATCAACATATCCCTGTAGAGAAATGTTTGAACCACCAAAGCATAATGCTTGATTTGTGGTACCTTTCAAATATCTGAGAATCCATTTCACTACCATCCAATGTTCCTTTCCTGGATTGTTCATGTACCTGCTTACAATTCCCACTGCATGTGCAATATTAGGCCTTGTGCAGACCATTGCATACATTAAGCTTCCAACTGTTGATGCATATGGAACTTTAGACATATAATCCATGTCTTCTTGGGTCTTTGGGCACATTTCCTTACTAAGTTTGAAATGGCTAGCAAAAGGTGTACTAACTAGTTTTGCATTGTGCATATTAAATCTTTTCAACACCTTTTGTATGTACTCATTCTGAGACAATGTTAATTTACGATTTTTCCTGTCTCTAGTTATTCTCATACCAAGGATTTGTTTTGTAGCTCCCAAATCCTTCATTGTAAATGAATTTGCCAATTTTCTTTTGAGCACATTTATTTCCTACATGTTAGACCCTGCAACAAGCATGTCATCTACATACAATAACAATATAATATAGCTGCCATCATTTTGCTTTTTTAGATAAATACAATGATCAGAGTGACTTCTAGTATAACATTGTTCAGACATAAACTTGTCAAATTTTAGATACCACTACCTTGGAGCCTGTTTTAAGCCATACAAGCTCTTCTTCAACCTGCACACTAATTTCTCCTTCCCTTTTACCTCATATCCTTGTGGCTGCTACATATATATCTCTTCCTCCAAATCCCCATGGAGAAAGGTTGTCTTTACATCTAACTGCTCAAGATGCAAATCTTCAGCTGCTACTAGACTTAGAATAGTTCTTATTGAAGTCATTTTAACAACAGGAGAAAATATTTCATCAAAATCAATACCTTTCTTCTGTGTAAACCCCTTCACCACAAGTCTAGATTTGTACCTCTGTTTTCCTCCATCTTCTTCCTTCAGCCTATAAACCCATTTATTCTTCAATGTAGTTTTTCCTGCAGGCAACTTGACTAAGTCCCAAGTCTGGTTATGCATTAAGGAGTCCATCTCTTCTTCCATGGCTACCTCCCACTTCTTCCTGCTTTCAACTTGCATTGCTTCTTCATAGCATTCGGGTTCACCAGAACCAGTCAACAATAAATAATATAATGAAGGAGAGTATCATTCAGGGGGTCTACTTATCCTGGTAGATCTTCTAACACCACTTTTAGGTGTTTGGGGTGGCTTTTTTTTGTGGTGGTTGTTGTGGTTGTGGTTGTTGATTATTATTATTTTCAGGCACCTTTACTTTTTCAGTGATTTCATCAAGAACTGCGTATTCCTTGTTTTCTTTTTCATGTTTCTTTTCCTGCAACTGATTCTTATACAAGACCTTTTCATTGAATATTACATCTCTGCTCCTAATGATTTTGTGATTCGTAATCATATAAGCGATAACCAAAATCATTAACACCATATCCAATAAAGGTACATTTCTTTGACTTTGCCTCAAGCTTTGTTCTATTTCCTTTATCAATATGGACAAAGGCCTCACAACCAAAAGGCTTTGAAAAAGAGTAGTTTACCTTTATTCCTGTCCATGCTTCCTCTGGAACACCACCATCCAAGGAACTTGAAGGCCCTCTGTTTATTAGATAAACAACAGTATCTACAGCATCTGCCCAAAATTGTAAAGGCAATCCTACATGCAATCTCATTCACCTTGCACACTCCATGATTGTTATGTTCATCCTTTCTGACACACCATTTTCTTGTGGTGTTCTTGGAACTATCTTCTCTCTGTGAATTCCATGCTCTGAATAGTACCTATCAAACTCGTTGCTGCAATATTCACCTCCATTGTCTGATCTGAGACACTTCAATTTCTTTCATGTCTCAATCTCAACCAAAGCTTTCCATTTCTTGAAAGTATCAAATACATCAGATTTATTCTTAATACAATAAATCCAAGTTTTTCTAATTGCATCATCAATAAAAGTAACATAATAACGATCGCCACCGAGAGATGATACCTGAGTAGGTCCCCATACATCTGTATGCACAAGCTCTAATTTTTCGCTCTTCTTTTCTTTCCCAACTCTGAGAAATCTGACTCTCTTCTATTTTCCATATTGCAATTCTCAAAAAAGTCCAAATAAACATTCTTCAAACCTGGCAACAAATTCCTTGAGTGAAGAATCTTCATCCCCTTTTCACCCATGTGTCTGAGCCTATGATGCCATAATGTTGCATCTGCTCCTTTGGAAGTTAAAGCATTAACAGAGTTAGAAATACCATTGCATAAATACAATGTACCAACCTTTTCGCCTTTTGCTATTACCAGGGCTCCTTTGGTAACCTTCCAAGATTTATTTGTGAAAGTTGTCACACAACCTTCACCACCTAATTGCCCTGTTGAAATCAGATTTTTCTTTAGATCTGGAACATGCCTTACCTCCTTTAGTAGCCATTGGTTTCCATTCTGCTATTTTACAAGAACCTTACCCATTCCAACAATTTTACAAGGTTTATCATCACCCAAACGAACTTGTACAAAATCTCCTTGAACATAGTCATGAAAGTATTTCTTATCAGGTGTGGCATGGAATGAGGCCCCTAAATCTACCACCCAGGAATCAATAATATTTTCGAAAGAAAGAATCAAAGCATCTTGTAACACCTCACATGTCACATTTGCTTCATGATTGTTTTCTTGTTGTGCATCTCCTTCTTTTCCCTTACGAGATCTACACTCTTTATTTAGGTGTCCTTTCTTTCCCCATTTCCAACACACTATCCCCGATCTGGACTTGGATCTGCCTTTCCTTGATTTACTGCGATATCCTAAGCTCTTTCCTCTTTCCATTTTTCTTCCCCTAGACTTTGCACTCAAAGTATTACCCGATGTCTCACCGAAGCTTTTTCGTCGCATTTCCTCGCTAAGGATAGCACCGACAACATCATCAAACTTTAAAGTACTAGATCCCGAAACAGAGTTACTAATGGTCATTACTAAACCATTCCAACTTTCTGGTAATGAGCACAAGAATAACAGAGCTCTAACTTCATCATCAAAGTTTACCCCTACAGAACATAACTGACTTGTAACAGTATTAAAATCATTTAAATGGTCTGCAACAGATCCACCTTCCAAAATCTTCATATTAAATAACCGTTTCATAAGAAATACCTTGTTTGAGGCCGAGGGTTTTTCATATAGTTTCTCCAACGCCTTAATCAAACCCTCTGTCGTTGTTTCCTTCGAAATGTTGAAGGCGACCGACGCTGCGAGGCACAACCGTATTGTTCCAAGTGCCTTTCTATTGAGAAGGTTCCATTCTTCATCTGTCATACCCATCGGCATCTTTGTTTTTCCGCCCAATGGTAGGTATAGATCTTTCTGATACAGATAATCTTCCATCTGCATCTTCCACAGCGAGAATTTTTGGCCGTTAAATTTCTCGACCCTAAACTTACCATCTTCCGCCATTTCTCCCACTCGAATGAGGAACCCTTCTTTCCTGCGAGTTTATCAGCCAAATAGACCTTCGGCTCTGATACCAGTTGTTAGAATATTATATATTATGGAGCAATGGAACACATAAAATATTGTAGAAATATAAACACAGAAAACGCATAAAACAAGAGAGACACAGATATACGTGGTTCACCCAGTTTGGGCTACATCCACCCCAAACAGCCAGTCCTTCCTTTCTATTATCCAGCAAAATGAAGAGACACAACCTATAGCAGATCCACTGTAATATCCTCTGTTTTCTCTCACTGTCTCACCTCTCTGTTTCTCGCTCAGAGAAGACACATCTATTACACAGCCTCAAATACAATGCCCTCATACAAAGAGATGGGTTTCCTTCTAGGGAAAAAAACCCTAAACTAAACATAAGTTCTACCGTCAAATCATTCGCCTAATGAATGGCCCAGATTGACAAGAAATCACTATACTTTTACAAGGCAATTTTACATCTGTTTTTAGCTTCGGGGGCACTGCCCCCAAACCCCTGCCAGGGGACCACTGGCTCCCGGACCCCCCAGCCGGGGGGGATCGACCCCCCCAGAACCCCCACGGGGGGGACAAGTCCCCCCCGTGTGGAGGGGTGTGCAAACTTCATAGTTATACATCCAACTGAAACAAAGACCTCTGAACAATCATTCTCCACACACAACATATTGGGCCCAACCCCTTTGTGTTATGTCACAACTCTACGTTATATCTAGTTCTGAAGAAATTCAAGATGTTAATAGTTATCCACTATTAACACACACCTAGATCCTCGACTTCCAAATAAACTTACAAATTCTCAATAAATACATATACGGGGATTGTGCATATGAACCACTAGTGCAGGCCCCACCTTGAATGGATAAGAATTACATATGAATCCAACTCAGTTTAAATTTGGATGAGCTCCAAAGCGGATGCACCTTGTATACCTAAATTCTTGGATTTATGAATACATCCATTCTAGAAATTATAAATATGCCCCCTTGGATATATGAATACAATACAGATTTAAGGGAACCATATGGTCCTGGATAACCTTGTATGAATTAGTGCTTGGGCGACGAGTTAACATCCAGCCAAGATACACAAGCCATGAAAAGAGTCATCCGGCCCTAAATAATTCATGATTTTTGCTAAAACTACATAAAAGGAAACTTAAGGAGATTTTGCTAGAAATTCCTAGAGCTCCAGTGTTGCTACTAAAAACACTGAGTTCCTGAGGCAATGTCTATGTCTAGAATTCAAAACATCAAAGAGGTTATGTTGTGTCTAGATGAGTCTAAAGGTGCTAATAGATTTTAACTCACCGTGAATTCTAAGCATAGGAAAGAACTAGCTCCAAAGGCCAAAAATACATCAGTTTAGGCATCTAGCCTAACTATCTATTGTAACTTAGATAGTTTCTTCAGTGAGATAGGAATTCCCAATCACTACCAAGGAGACATGCCTAATTCATGCTTGTAAAATAAGGCTACAAACCCAACTTGGACAGTAAACCATAGAACATATAGAAATATGTATAAGTATGCATAAAGCTTAAATACCATCTCATAAATTCATTAACTAAGTGTTTTCAGCTTTAACCGGGCATTCAAGTAATCCACAACATATGATATAGTTTCTAATTCCTGAGCTTTATAACATAATTAACCATACTAAATATTCATGTAACCATGTGTTTGGTCAATTTATTATGCAAATTAACACAAGTATTTAATTATCAAATCGAGCTTGTAAGCTTAGAAGCATGTCCAAAGTATAAGGATTTTAGTTGTAGTCAATTTTAGAAGATGAAATATAAAGAATTATGGAAGTGCATATTACAAATATAAAATCTAACTTAACAGTTTCTGATTCAATATACAGTAAATGAGGAAAGAGGCTCCTAAGTCGGGGGATCTAGGTTGTCCTTTCCTACAATATTTCTTTCATGAAGAGAAACAAAAATTAACTGATTATCAATATTTTATGATGCATAAAATGTAGAGAGAAGTGGCTCCTAACTAAGGAGGTCCATAATGTCCTTCCTTACAATAGTATTCCATCATTATTACAATTGCATTGAAACTAGAATTCAAAAATAACTCAACAAGGAAATGAGAATAAATTTCAATTATAGCTCATAATCAAATAGGAGGAGAATTTAACTTGAATTCTTGTTTGTCCCTTCATATGCATATTAGAATTAAATCAATATTCATTCAACAATCATAATAAATATTTATACATCTAAAGAACTTTGAAGCAAAAACTAGTTTATAAAAATTATGCTAAATTAACCAAGAAGTGCACTTAGCTTAGTGTGGGGGGGCTCCACCCTTGCCTTGCACACTTGAAGAGATCTCAACTAAAGAATACTCAGTTACTTCGCTCAAGAATGAATAGAAAATGAAATGAAACAGGTTCTTCAATTAACTTTCGATCTTCAAAGAGTCTCAAAATCAGATTACATCAAATTCTACATGCATAAGCCTTCAATAGTCTTGGCATAAATAGAGAAATAATAAAAAAAAATTGACTAAAATGTCTCTAACAGTCATATCTATCCTAATCCCATCTATATTGATCAAATCCATCCATTCAGTTTCACAAAATTTGGAAAATCCCAAAAAATACTAAATTTGGCCTATTTCCTAGGGATTTTCTTAACAGCAGATCATGTTTGACCAAAGTTGACTGGGCATGTTTTAACTCGGCTTGACCGAACCAATAGGTACACTTCCATCCTTGGTTCCTAAGCTTTCCATATCTATGCTCAGCTCGTGCCCCGGTGTCCTGCAAGCATAACTTCAATGGAGCCAATACAGGAATTTTTAGTTCTGTCCAAAAATACACTAAAAACCAATTTTGCAAAAATATCTAAAAATTGAAAAACATAATTTATATACCTAAATATGCATAAACTGGTCAAAATAAGGTGTATATGGATGATATATGGTTGAAAATGATGGAAACTAGGTGTATTTTAATAAGCAAAATGTGATAGAAAATGAGGGCCAACTTCTCCCCCTTGCTGATGTGCAAGCATGTCCTCATGCTTGTTTTCTCCTTTTTGACCTTCTGAGTGCTGACGTATCTGCTGACCTTGATCTGAAGCCTCTGCCTATGCAGCCTGTAAAATATAATCAATGCCTTCACACTTCCCTTCCTTGTAAATGATGGTCTTGACTTTCCACCTTACATACTTATATTGCCATGTGTTTTTCTCTTTCAACAATCTGTAAGCTTGCTTAGCTATGAGGGAGTTTTTAGTTTCAAGTTTGTTAACCTTCTCGGCCAACTCTTTATTCTCTTTGATTATCTTTTTGTTTTTTTCCTTGTACATCTTGTTTTCCTTTTTCAAATGTCTTTCTAGAATTTTTCTATCCTCCAACTCCTCTATTAACTCTTTGATTTTCTTAAGGTGTGGCTTTCTTTCCTCTTCCTTTGTATCTTTGGCAAATGAGTGTGATGAGGTATCTCCTACCTCAACATTGTCAAAGTATAAATCCCTCTCTTGAGGTTCCTCATAAAATCCCTTTTGCAATCTCTCAAAGATTTCATCAATTTCTTTTAAAGTGGGAGGAGGTTCAACAATTTACACTTCAGGGTCCTTTCCCTTACTACTTGTTTCTTCCTGGCTTTTCCTCCTAGGCCTCCTACGAATAGATAGAAAATATTTCTCCTTCTCAATCATGATACTATCTTGCTGTTTCTTGGACCTATTCCTCATGTTCAAGGGAGAATTCATTATGCTTCTTGTCTTATGTATTGGTTCAAATATCTCCTCTACTCTTTGTTCTTCAATCTGATGTTGGGCTAAAAATTCCTTCCATGTTGAACCTTTACTTTTTATTTGATGTTCTACCAGTATTCTAATAAGCCCCTAATGGTAGATGTTTGTCCTTAGTTTTAGTTTTACCCTTTACATTCTCTATCATGTTGATCAAACTTTTAGAGCATAAGTAGGGTAGATTGATTTTTTATTCTCCCTTGATATGCTGAAGTACTCTAATATGGAAGAGACAGACTACACTGAACCTGTTATCATATGTAAAGTACCTCTGAATGATTAACACTAACTCTTCCCAAGGTTAATTCAACCACTCCCTTAGAATGCCTTTTGTCCTATCAAATGATCTTTTTCTATGTTTTTCCAAAAAGAAAGTCAACCCTTTGTCTTTAAAATGCAAGCCTTTGTGGTATTCTTCACCTTCTAGTGGAAGATCTAGAACTTTGGAAATGAATTTTGGGCTTAGTGGAATAGATAAGTTACCCATTGTTGTTTGACCTTGACTATAATTGTTTATGAACTCTTTTGTTATCCTATCATTATGCCCTTTGAACTTCTGAAGGAATCCTATCAATCCTGCCTGATATAGCTTCTCTATGGTCTCTTTTCCCCAATTTTCTACCTTGAATTCACTTGGCTCTAATCTGGTGGACATGTTCTCTGTATACCAATTTATGTACCCTTGTACAGTCAACATCCTCATTATAAAAAAAATCACATGCATATATATGTTTCTGCCTTCTTATTCAAGTAATTTTGATTTATATATTATGTCAAAAGGCTTACCTGATATTTTGAACAAAAAAAAAATGATTCCCTTGCTCAAATATTTCTCAACTTCCTTTGTTCTGTTGTAAAGATGAATGATCTACTTGTCAAAACAAATTCTTTTTATGCAAAGATCATAAAAACATTTTAACAAATGTTTTTATTGCTCTACAATCCATGTGTTCGATCTCTGTTTTGTCAAATTCTCAAAAATATCATTCTCTGTTTTGAAAGAAAAAAAAAAGTTCTATTTCTTGAAAGAAAAAACAAGTTATCTATCTCTTTTAAAAAATGATTGCGTAAAAGATGGAGAGAAATATTGTTTTATAGTGCTCATGAATTCATGCTCTACCTTTCTTCTTCGAAAATCCTTTCACATGTGTTTACTGTGCATAGTATTCTTCACAAAAATGTGTTCGCGGTGTATGGAAATCATGTTTACTGTGTATGAAAAAAATATGCTCACTATTTCATACATCGAATCTATATGGAGAGATTTTAAAATTTAATGAAGATACCTAATCTCTAAGTGGTCTTGTGATGACTCTGAGTTAATAACTTTTCCTATGTTGACACAAAAAAAAAAAAATCAATTAGGACTCCTGTTGAATCTTTGCGGAGGATTCGCTCTTCTCACAGGTGGCAGAATCATTTTGAATGGAGGCACACTGTTATAGACATTTTTGTGCCTTACAGCATTGAGCATGAAATGTCCATAATCCAAGGGATCCAAAGTCCCTAAAAGAGTTGTTCCTGCCCCTAAAGGAACAAGGTCAACCAATGACAGCTTCTCCCAGAAGTTCTCCACCAAAAACCACTCAGAAACAGTCAATTCAGGATCAATTCAGAGGCTCCACTAGATGCCTGCGTTGAAATGCAGAGGCTACACTGTCTAGGTGCATTGCAACGCAGGTGGAAGCACTACGAGGGTGCGCTGAGCGGGAAATGACAAATGGAAAGCTCATTCAACGAGGTGGAAAGACCATGGAAGCTTCCAGAATCTTCTCCAATGACACTTGCCTCAATGAATTCGACTAGTGATGAGTAAGAGGCTCTCAACCTCCAAGTGGAAGCAAGAACTGACAGAGAGAAGCCACAAGTCAAAACATAAGCTGACTCATCCTCTCTACTTACATCTATATATGGATCTCTCACCCAGAGGTTCAAGAGGCTGGAATTTTGTACTTTGCAGAGAATTGTTGTTGGTTTGAGATTGAGATTAGTACATTGGGTGATTTATGCTTTGTTGGAGGAGAGGAAGGGATTCCTTTGCTGGGAGGTAGATGCTGGATCGGAACTCACTTGGTTGTATCTCCTCTTGGACTTTCTTATTCTATCAATAAAATATTTGAGTTTCTCATACATGTTGTGTACCAATGATGTTTTGTTATGCTTACATGTTTAGCTTAATCTGATCTTGAGCTTTTTATGAATGTATATCTATATCTTCGTGTAGTTTCTCTCTCTTGTGATCTTGCAGGAATTCGGTGAAGCTGGGCCGGCGAAGGAGCAAGGAGCTGAGAGCCACTGAAGAGAGGAGTGATTGGATCAACAAACTAGCGGAAGACACAGGTTAGTTACATCCTTTCTCCTCATTTACATTTCATAAAGAAGAAATACTCAATTAGTTTTCCTTGTTTGTTGCTAAGGCACTATCACACCTTAGAGCGGGATAGGGGCATTCCGAATGCATACTTTTCCCAACAACAAATTGGCGACTCCGCTGGGGAACGTATCTTGTTAGTTTATTTGTGTTTCTATTGTTGTTCTTCTCATAAACTCAGGAGTGCCGAATCAAAATGCATTTGCCATTTTCAAATGCAAAGTAGAGATCTGCCACTCTAGTCCACTCACTGGGCCTGTTTTTATGATCTGAACAGCTGATCCAAAAGTGCTCTAACAGCCCTTTGTGATAGATCTTAGTCCTCCTTTAAATCATCCTCCTAATTGTACCTAATTGATAGCTTTTATCCGGCCAAAAACTGTAGATTAAACTGCAAACCGTGACCCAGAACCCAGAAACAATTCTCATTTCTGCTTCAGCGCAGACTCTGTGAAGAGGTTCTGCATTTCAACGCAGGTCCCGTGAAGACTACCTACGCTGAAGTTCAGTTTCTTTATGCTGGGGGTGCGCTGATCAGCCTTTGCCTTGTGCAACTGTGGTTCCCTGCTTCCTTTTGCTCAGTTTTATCTATGTTTTTTGCAGCCTGTTATCAGTGTGTGTACCTATCTGAAACCCCTTTTCTTTGCCTCAATTCCGCCTCAGTTGTATAAAGAAACTGTATTTGTTCTTTGTGTATTTGTTACATCATTTGCAGTTTCCCATCACAAAAGTAAACTAGTCATACTGTCGCCCTTAGATCTAGACCTGTCGTAAGTGTCGTTTTGATCTTAGGAGTGAGTTTGTTTGCTGTTCACAGTTGATTACGCTTTTACTTTTGTCATTTGGTTTGAATTTATTCATTTCTAGTGTCGAAACAAGTGTTTACTTCAAAATCATAAAGTGTCGTAATCGTCTTTTTGTTTTCAAAAAGGAGCTTGTTTATGTTTTTCACTTGAAATCGAATTCAAATTTGTACAACAACTTTCTTTTTAGGCATCAATATTAAGAAAGTGAAAACAAATACATGCATATGTGCATTTGCATTTTGATAGTTTGCATGCTTTGATTTAGGAAAAGTGCATTACAGTGTGCTCTATGCTCTTTGAGAAACGATTGTGTCTTTCTTTTCCCCTTGTAGCTAGGATTTTCATTGTTGAAAAGATTGTTGGCATTATGAGACAAGTGTTGTACTTGATGGCAACCCTCTCATAGAAGAACATCTCAATTACATATAACTAGATCAATCTACAGAGGTGACTAAATGCATGGGATGTAGGACAGCTCAAAGGAACAAGAAGATCAAGTTCTAAGTGTGACAAGTTAGCTTTGCCATCAAGTCCAAAGGGGGAGATTGTTGGCATTATGAGACAAGTGTTGTCCTTGATGGAAAATCACGCTGATGACAAATCATATTGCAGAAGGATAGCAGCAAGGAATTGATGATCAGACTATAAGAAGAAGAGAAAATTCATATACGCAGGTTCATTAAGCCCAAGTCACGTATACACGCAGGTTCGCTATATACCAAGTCGCGTATACGCAGGTCCGCTATATACCAAGTAAGGTATACACGCAGGTTCATGAATGGAAAAGAGTGTATGTGTCGGAAAGCTTACTTTTGGTCTGTGGTAGTTAGTCCTCGGTACTTGAGCCTATGTTTTTGGACCAAAGTATCTCGATAGACGTGTTGATCCCTAGTATTGAGTTGATGGTATTGTTTTACTATGGTTTTGGACCGTGGTATTATGAAAGGCCTAAACCTATATAAGGAGAAGATCATTAGGCCAAAGGGTGTGTGAGCAATGAATATCTGATGAAGTGTGAGATCCAAATGCTGGTAATGGGTTGGTGATCTGAACCATGGTTTCACTCATGTGGAGGATGATGAACTATGGAACGGGATCTCAAGGCTTGGAATGATTATCTTTATATGGTTTGACTGTGGATAGACTGGATCTATTGACGCATGTTTATTGTTATGATCTGGGTATGTTTTGATGTCTGATATAGCTGCGGAATTATAAGTTAGGATTTGCAGATCTGTACGCAAGTTGTCTTTGGAAAAAGAGCGTATACACGCAGGTTGGGTCTCTCCAAGTAGTGTATACAATGTGAAGTATGATATTTGAAGATGAAGTTGGATCTGGTTACTGTTATGTTGTCTATGTTGTTGACAGGGTTTCAGTGATTCCGTATTGGGTGATTAAGAGATTGATGATGCAGGTTGTTTTATGGATCCAGTATGAAAATGTATGAAACGTGGTCCCGGGAAGATCGTAGAGTTCAGTAGGCTAGCACCTACGTACTGGTAAACATATCAGCCAGTACAAGAGCCAGGGGGTTGTAGCTCCCTTCCAGGAGCAGCTGGAGAACGAGTAAAGGTTGGAGCATTCTGTAGGCAGGCACCTACGTACTAGTAAATGGATCGGCTAGTACAAGAGCTAAGAGGGTTGTAGCCCTCTGCAGGTTGTAGCCTGCGTGCTGGTAAAGGACTGCACCAGTACATTGTAAAAGAAGTTTCTTATTAAAGGAAGATAAAAACAAATTGCAGCAGGTGGTTTTCACCCACATTGGGTTTCCACCTTATATCATGGTGTTCATGTGTGTGCCTTATGTGTGATTATCTGTTCTGTTATACTGCACCTGTTTACTGTTAATATGGTTAATAATGTTCTGATGCATTTACTGAAGATAAGCTAACTGAATCATAAGATTACTGCATGTACGCTAGTTGCCCTTAACGAAGTCGCGTATATACGCTGATATCCTTAACTGAAGCTGCGTGTATGAATCTGAGTATGAAATTGAAAATTTTTATCTGATCTGATAATACTGATTCACCCCCCCCCCCCCCCCCTCAGTATTATTTCCAACAATTGGTATCAGAGCATGTCCTTTGATAGAAGCTTGATCGCTTGAAGGAGATCTGTGGAACAATGGGAAAGAAGCTTAAGAAGAAAGCTCATAAGAAGAAGAAAACATCTCAGAAGGACTATGACAGTGGGAGAATCGATTGGGCATTAGGTATAAGAAGCTCTTCAGATTCAGAATCAGATTCATAATCATTATCAGGTATGAATGTGTTATCCTCTGATGTTCCAACTATATTTCCTTGTGAAAGAGATGGAAGTGATAGTGAAACTACTGAACTTGCTCTTATGGGTGAACAAGAAAGATATCAAATAGACGCAGAATTTAAAAGGTTGACAGACAAAATTAGAGATCAACAAGATCTATTGAACAAAAGGGAATGTGACTTCAAGGAAGAAGCTACCAAACTAAAGGCCCAACTTGAAGAAGGAAACAAGGTAAGAAAACTACTCAAGGACAAGGAAGCCCAATGTCAAAAATTGCAGCATGAAGTGACATCATTAAGAAAAGAAGTCAACGAAAGAAGCACAACCATCAAGAAACTCAAAGATAGATCCAGGTACTATGAAAATCTTGAAGCTAAAATCCTCTCACTAAAGGGAGATCTTGAAGAATCAAGGAAGCAGAATGAAGATCTACATCAAGCAATTGAAAAACAAGACAATGAAGTCATCAGCTTAAAATCCCAGCTGGAATGTGCCTTCCAAGTTCGTCAAATGCAGCAGGATCTGAATGAAGAACAAGAAAAGGAGATTCTCAAACTAAGGGAACAAATGGAAGAAGGAAGAAAAGCTGAAGAAGATTTGAAAAAGCAATCTCTTGAAAAGGAAGAACAGCTTCAGGATGAGGTAAATATCTTGAAATGTAAAATAGAAGAAAAGGATAAGCTTTTACAATTTCAAGATAGCTCTAAAGTCTTGGATGATATTCTTAGTAGTCAAAGATCTCCTACTATAAAGACTGGTCTTGGTTTCCATGAATCTATTGAAGGTGAATCTAGTTCACAAGGTGAGGCAAGGAACTCTAAAGAGAAATCTAAAGTGATCAATGAAGAAATGAAAGATCCATCTCATCATCAACCAAGGAAAGAGATTCTTCAAATAAAATCTTTTACTTCTCCTATGAATAATGTTGAATGTTATAATCCTGGACATGTTGCAGCCAGATGTGGAAGAAGAAGAGTTCAAGACCATCATGCAGAAAGATCATCACATTCAAGGTACTTTAATGGATATTGCTTTGTTTGCAATAAGTTTGGTCACAAAGCTGCTGATTGCTACAGGAGGAATATGAAACATGTAAGATGTTATGCATGTAACAAACTTGGACATATAGCAAAGGAATGCAGGAACAAAGGACGGACATCACACCAAAAGGAGAAAACATCATCACACTTGAAGATATGGAAGAAGAAGGAAGTTCAGCCAGAAAGATGTGGCACAGCACAAAATACTCAGGTTCAGCACAACACAGACATAATAAACTCAGAGGGAGCTGAAGGTGTAAAACTTCAGTGTCCTGAAACTCATACGCAAGTTTCATAAATTGAAGTCGCGTATATACGCGAGTTATACACTGCAAAGTCGCGTATATGTCAGTCTGTGGAAAAGCAGTGGGGACAGGCTCAGAAAAGGGGTCTGATATGATTCAATCCAGTATCTGCTCTATTGGTTAACAGTTACAGTCTGCTGAGAATGTCTAGAAATGACTTGATACTTGTAAGATGCTAGAAGTGTTTTAATCCTAACTTGATGATGATGTATGCATGTTCAGATCTAACAGCAAACAGATGGCACAGGTTGAGGGGGAGAATATGCCTTTAATATTGCATTGTTTGCATTATGGATTAATAGTCCTCGGTGATTTTACTTATATGGCTAAATGATATATCTTGCTATGATGTGGTTGTGAGTAGTCCATGATAAAGTCTCATATGATTCTTGGGGTTTCATAGTTGATGTTCAGATCAGATTTATGGTTGACTCATTGATGATGCATATATGGTACTTACATGGTGATCTTCATAAGGATAAGGAGAAGTACAAAGCTTGAATACACATCTTCCTCACTTGATGATGAGTCACTCATATGCTGCTGTCATCATATGCATAAAGATCATACATTTATGATGCAGGCACTCATGGGGATAAGGATTGTTGTTGTTGATGATATCAAGAAGTTTTGTCAAAAGAATTTGAGCTCAAGATACATAGTGCTGATACATGGATGACTCCTCAAAGTCACTTTGTTGGAGACATGATGATGATTTCATATCTATATGATGATAGGTTGATACTTACATATGTTGGTTGATGCAGATGTTCCCAAGTAATGATACTTGGATCATGTAAAGCTTGATGAAATGGCTATGATATAATGTGAATGACTCTGAATTCTGGTCAAAGGGATGAATTGATGCAGACATACCTTGTTATAGGTTGATGACTTATTCTCTACTGGACATTTGCAGGTTGCTGATATGGAAATTTGTGTACGCGAGTTGGATAAGGACTATCCGCGTATATACGCTTGTTTATGTAGATACAGTCGCGTATATGATAATTTGAAGGAAATCAGTGGGTCAAACTCAGAATGAGAAGATTCTGATATGGGTCTAACATAGACCATCTGGCACGGGTTCAGGAGGAGCAGATTAACATCTAATAATGCATTGTTGGCTTTTGGTTCTAGTTCACAGCTGTTGCTGGTTTCAGGTGGAACAGAGGTAGATGGAGAACAGAAGGAGAACATGATTGCTGATATATACAGTGATTGATAGATGCTGCTGATAGTAGGTATTGATGATTTGCATAGTCTTGATATTTCATCTCTATGTCATATATCTCTTTTATGTGGTATCTCTTTCATGGTGTCAAGGTCATGTAATGGCCTATATTGGTTTCCCCACTATGCCTGGGATGAAGATGTAATGTAATTGGTTGTCATATGTAAACTTCTGATGTATCCCCACTTAGTTGGGAGGTTGATCCTCACTTGGTTGGGTGAAGGATGTATGTATGAGTCTTTGGTGTTAGGAAGGTCACTTATGATATATAGAGTTGTGTTCTTTCTTGTAGAACATCTTTTTGCAGATCTTGCCTTCAGTCAGGAAGAGCACACTTCAGCAGTACAGAGACTTGGCATGGACAGATTGGTACACTTTGGCATATACAAAGGGGTAGCACATTTGGAGATTTCAGCAGGTACTCAGGGGGAGTATATTTATCAAGGAAAGAGAATATATTGGTCCACCCTTTGCCCTTGATGTCAAAGGGGGAGAGTGATTTGGTGTTGTTGCCATCAAGTCCAAAGGGGGATATTGTTGGCATTATGAGACAAGTGTTGTACTTGATGGCAACCCTCTCATAGAAGAACTTCTCAATTACATATAACTAGATCAATCTACAGAGGTGACTAAATGCATGGGATGCAGGACAACTCAAAGGAACAAGAAGATCAAGTTCTAAGTGTGACAAGTTAGCTTTGCCATCAAGTCCAAAGGGGGAGATTGTTGGCATTATGAGACAAGTGTTGTCCTTGATGGCAAATCACACTAATGACAAATCATAGTGCAGAAGGATAGCAGCAAGGAATTGATGATCAGACTATAAGAAGAAGAGAAAATTCATATACGCAGGTTCATTAAGCCCAAGTCGCGTATACACGCAGGTTCGCTATATACCAAGTCGCGTATACGCAGGTCCGCTATATACCAAGTAGGGTATACACGCAGGTTCATGAATGGAAAAGAGCGTACGTGTCGGAAAACTTACTTTTGGTCCGTGGTAGTTAGTCCTCAGTACTTGAGCCTATGTTTTTGGACCAAAGTATCTCGACAGACGTGTTGATCCCTAGTATTGAGTTGATGGTATTGTTTTACTATGGTTTTGGACCGTGGTATTATGAAAGGCCTAAACCTATATAAGGAGAAGATCATTAGGCCAAAGGGTGTGTGAGCAATGAATATCTGATAAAGTGTGAGATCCAAATGCTGGTTATGGGTTGGTGATCTGAACCATGGTTTCACTCATGTGGAGGATGATGAACTATGGAACGGGATCTCAAGGCTTGGAATGATTATATTTATATGGTTTGACTGTGGATAGACTGGATCTATTGACGCATGTTTATTGTTATGATCTGGGTATGTTTTGATGTCTGATATAGCTGCGGAATTATAAGTTAGGATTTGCAGATCTGTACGCAGGTTGTCTTTGGCAAAAGAGCGTATACACACAGGTTGGGTCTGTCCAAGTAGCGTATACAATGTGAAGTATGATATTTGAATATGAAGTTGGATCTGGTTACTGTTATGTTGTCTATGTTGTTGACAGGGTTTCAGTGATTCAGTATTGGGTGATTCAGAGATTGATGATGCAGGTTGTTTTATGGATCCAGTATGAAAATGTATGAAACGTGGTCCCAGGAAGATCGTAGAGTTCAGTAGGCTAGCACCTACGTACTGGTAAACATATCAGCCAGTACAAGAGCCAGGGGGTTGTAGCTCCCTTCCAGGAGCAGCTGGAGAACGAGTAAAGGTTGGAGCATTCTGTAGGCAGGCACCTACGTACTAGTAAATGGATCGGCTAGTACAAGAGCTAAGAGGGTTGTAGTCTGCGTGCTGGTAAAGGACTGTACCAGTACATTGTAAAAGAAGTTTCTTATTAAAGGAAGATAGAAACAAATTGCAGCAGGTGGTTTTCACCCACATTGGGTTTCCACCTTATAGCATGGTGTTCATGTGTGTGCCTTATATGTGATTATCTGTTCTGTTATACTGCACCTGTTTACTGTTAATATGGTTAATAATGTTCTGATGCATTTACTGAAGATAAGCTAACTGAATCATAAGATTACTGCATGTACGCTAGTTGCCCTTAACGAAGTCGCGTATATACGCTGATATCCTTAACTGAAGCTGCGTGTATGAATCTGAGTATGAAATTAAAAAGTTTTATCTGATCTGATAATACTGATTCACCCCCCCCCCCTCTCAGTATTATTTCCAATAATTGGTATCAGAGCAGGTCCTTTGATAGAAGCTAGATCGCTTGAAGGAGATCCGTGGAACAATGGGAAAGAAGCTTAAGAAGAAAGCTCATAAGAAGAAGAAAACATCTCAGAAGGACTATGACAATGGGGGAATCGATTGGGGATTAGGTATAAGAAGCTCTTCAGATTCAGAATCATTATCAGGTATGAATGTGTTATCCTCTGATGTTCCAGCTATATTTCCTTGTGAAAGAGATGGAAGTGATAGTGAAACTACTGAACTTGCTCTTATGGGTGAACAAGAAAGATATCAAATAGAGGCAAAAGTTAAAAAGCTGACATACAAAATTAGAGATCAACACGATCTATTGAACAAAAGGGAATGTGACTTCAAGGAAGAAGCTACCAAACTAAAGGCCCAACTTGAAGAAGGAAACAAGGTAAGAAAACTACTCAAGGACAAGGAAGCCCAATGTCAAAAATTGCAGCATGAAGTGACATCATTAAGAAAAGAAGTCAACGAAAGAAGCACAACCATCAAGAAACTCAAAGATAGATCCAGCTACTATGAAAATCTTGAAGCTACAATCCTCTCACTAAAGGGAGATCTTGAAGAATCAAGGAAGCAGAATGAAGATCTACATCAAGCAATTGAAAAACAAGACAATGAAGTCATCAGCTTAAAATCCCAGCTGGAATGTGCCTTCCAAGTTCGTCAAATGCAGCAGGATCTGAATGAAGAACAAGAAAAGGAGATTCTCAAACTAAGGGAACAAATGGAAGAAGGAAGAAAAGCTGAAGAAGATTTGAAAAATCAATCTCTTGAAAAGGAAGAACAGCTTCAGGATGAGGTAAATATCTTGAAAGGTAAAATAGAAGAAAAGGATAAGCTTTTACGATTTCAAGATAGCTCTAAAGTCTTGGATGATATTCTTAGTAGTCAAAGATCTCCTACTATAAAGACTGGTCTTGGTTTCCATGAATCTATTGAAGGTGAATCTAGTTCACAAGGTGAGGCAAGGAACTCTAAAGAGAAATCTAAAGTGATCAATGAAGAAATGAAAGATCCATCTCATCATCAACCAAGGAAAGATATTCTTCAAAGAAAATCTTTTACTTCTCCTATGAATAATGTTGAATGTTATAATCCTGGACATGTTGCAGCCAGATGTGGAAGAAGAAGAGTTCAAGACCATCATGCAGAAAGATCATCACATTCAAGGTACTTTAATGGATATTGCTTTGTTTGCAATAAGTTTGGTCACAAAGTTGCTGATTGCTACAGGAGGAATATGAAACATGTAAGATGTTATGCATGTAACAAACTTGGACATATAGCAAAGGAATGCAGGAACAAAGGACGGACATCACACCAAAAGGAGAAAACATCATCACACTTGAAGATATGGAAGAAGAAGGAAGTTCAGCCAGAAAGATGTGGCACAGCACAAAATACTCAGGTTCAGCACAACACAGACATAATAAACTCAGAGGGAGCTGAAGGTGTAAAACTTCAGTGTCCTGAAACTCATACGCAAGTTTCATAAATTGAAGTCGCGTATATACGCGAGTTATACACTGCAAAGTCGCGTATATGTCAGTCTGTGGAAAAGCAGTGGGGACAGGCTCAGAAAAGGGGTCTGATATGATTCAATCCAGTATCTGCTCTATTGGTTAACAGTTGCAGTCTGCTGAGAATGTCTAGAAATGACTTGATACTTGTAAGATGCTAGAAGTGTTTTAATCCTAACTTGATGATGATGTATGCATGTTCAGATCTAACAGCAAACAGATGGCACAAGTTGAGGGGGAGAATATGCCTTTAATATTGCATTGTTGGCATTATGGATTAATAGTCCTTGGTGATTTTACTTATATGGCTAAATGATATATCTTGCTATGATGTGGTTGTGAGTAGTCCATGATAAAGTCTCATATGATTCTTGGGGTTTCATAGTTGATGTTCAAATCAGATTTATGGTTGACTCATTGATGATGCATATATGGTGCTTACATGGTGATCTTCATAAGGATAAGGAGAAGTACAAAGCTTGAATACACATCTTCCTCCCTTGATGATGAGTCACTCATATGCTGTTGTCATCATATGCATAAATATCATACAGTTATGATGCAGGCACTCATGGGGATAAGGATTGTTGTTGTTGATGATATCAAGAAGTTTTTTCAAAAGAGTTTGAGCTCAAGATACATAGTGTTGATACATGGATGACTCCTCAAAGTCACTTTGTTGGAGACATGATGATGAGTTCATATCTATATGATGATAGGTTGATACTTACATATGTTGGTTGATGCAGATGTTCCCAAGTAATGATACTTGGATCATGTAGAGCTTGATGAAATGGCTATGATATAATGTGAATGACTCTGAATTCTGGTCAAAGGGATGAATTGATGCAGACATACCTTGTTATAGGTTGATGACTTATTCTCTACTGGACATTTACAGGTTTCTGATATGGAAATTTGTGTACGCGAGTTGGATAAGGACTATCCGCGTATATACGCTTGTTTATGTAGATACAGTCGCGTATATGATAATTTGAAGGAAATCAGTGGGTCAAACTCAGAATGAGAAGATTCTGATATGGGTCTAACAGAGACCATCTGGCACGGGTTCAGGAGGAGCAGATTAACATCTAATAATGCATTGTTGGCTTTTGGTTCTAGTTCACAGCTGTTGTTGGTTTCAGGTGGAACAGAGGTAGATGGAGAACAGAAGGAGAACATGATTGCTGATATATACAGTGATTAATAGATGTTGCTGATAGTAGTTATTGATGATTTGCATAGTCTTGATATTTCATCTCTATGTCATATATCTCTTTTATGTGGTATCTCTTTCATAGTGTCAAGGTCATGTAACGGCCTATATTGGTTTCCCCACTATGCCTGGGATGATGATGTAATGTAATTGGTTGTCATATGTAAACTTCTGATGTATCCCCACTTAGTTGGGAGGTTGATCCCCACTTGGTTGGGTGAAGGATGTATGTATGAGTCTTTGGTGTTAGGAAGGTCACTTATGATATATAGAGTTGTGTTCTTTCTTGTAGAACATCTTTTTGCAGATCTTGCCTTCAGTCAGGAAGAGCACACTTTAGTAGTACAGAGACTTGGCATGGACAGATTGGTACACTTTGGCATATACAAAGGGGGAGCACATTTGGAGATTTCAGCAGGTACTCAGGGGGAGTATATTTATCAAGGAAAGAGAATATCTTGCTCCACCCTTTGCCCTTGATGTCAAAGGGGGAGAGTGATTTGGTGTTGTTTCCATCAAGTCCAAAGGGGGAGATTGTTGGCATTATGAGACAAGTGTTGTACTCGATGGCAACCCTCTCATAGAAGAACATCTCAATTACATATAACTAGATCAATCTACAGAGGTGACTAAATGCATGGGATGCAGGACAGCTCAAAGGAACAAGAAGATCAAGTTCTAAGTGTGACAAGTTAGCTTTGCCATCAAGTCCAAAGGGGGAGATTTTTGGCATTATGAGACAAGTGTTGTCCTTGATGGCAAATCACACTGATGACAAATCATAGTGTAGAAGGATAGCAGCAAGGAATTGATGATCAGAATATAAGAAGAAGAGAAAATTCATATACGCAGGTTCATTAAGCCCAAGTCGCGTATACACGCAGGTTCGCTATATACCAAGTCGCGTATACGCCGGTCCGCTATATACCAAGTCGTGTATACGCAGGTCCGCTATATACCAAGTAGGGTATACACGCAGGTTCATGAATGGAAAAGAGCATACGTGTCGGAAAGCTTACTTTTGGTCCGTGGTAGTTAGTCCTTGGTACTTGAGCCTATGTTTTTGGACCAAAGTATCTCGACAGACGTGTTGATCCCTAGTATTGAGTTGATGGTATTGTTTTACTATGGTTTTGGACCGTGGTATTATGAAAGGCCTAAACCTATATAAGGAGAAGATCATTAGGCCAAAGGGTGTGTGAGCAATGAATATCTGATGAAGTGTGAGATCCAAATGCTGGTTATGGGTTGGTGATCTGAACCATGGTTTCACTCATATGGAGGATGATGAACTATGGAACGGGATCTCAAGGCTTGGAATGATTATCTTTAAATGGTTTGACTTTGGATAGACTGGATCTATTGACGCATGTTTATTGTTATGATCTGGGTATGTTTTGATGTCTGATATAGCTGCGGAATTATAAGTTAGGATTTGCAGATCTGTACGCAGGTTGTCTTTGGCAAAAGAGCGTATACACGCAGGTTGGGTCTGTCCAAGTAGCGTATACAATGTGAAGTATGATATTTGAAGATGAAGTTGGATCTGGTTACTGTTATGTTGTCTATGTTGTTGACAGGGTTTCAGTGATTCAGTATTGGGTGATTCAGAGATTGATGATGCAGGTTGTTTTATGGATCCAGTATGAAAATGTATGAAACATGGTCCCGGGAAGATCGTAGAGTTCAGTAGGCTAGCACCTACGTACTGGTAAACATATCAGCCATTACAAGAGCCAGGGGGTTGTAGGTCCCTTCCAGGATCAACTGGAGAACGAGTAAAGGTTGGAGCATTCTGTACGCAGGCACCTACGTACTAGTAAATGGATCGGCTAGTACAAGAGCTAAGAGGGTTGTAGCCCTCTGCAGGTTGTAGCTTGCGTGCTGGTAAAGGACTGCACTAGTACATTGTAAAAGAAGTTTCATATTAAAGGAAGATAGAAACAAATTGCAGCAGGTGGTTTTCACCCACATTGGGTTTCCACCTTATATCATGGTGTTCATGTGTGTGCCTTATGTGTGATGATCTGTTCTGTTATACTGCACCTGTTTACTGTTAATATGGTTAATAATGTTCTGATGCATTTACTGAAGATAAGCTAACTGAATCATAAGATTACTGCATGTACGCTAGTTTCCCTTAACGAAGTCGCGTATATACGCTGATATCCTTAACTGAAGCTGCGTGTATGAATCTGAGTATGAAATTGAAAAGTTTTATCTGATCTGATAATACTGATTCACCCCCCCCCCCCTCTCAGTATTATTTCCAACAAAGATATAAAAGCTTGCTTATCATCTTTGGACTGCATTTAGGAATTGTATCATACATCTCGTGGTGATCCAAAAAGGCAAACTTCTAAGAAAGATCAACCTAAAATAAATTGAATGAACTTAACAACGCTTTGTAACTTAACGCACAACATAGAGGTCTAGGCTAGAGACGTGTTCGGGCGTCGTAAAACCTGGTGATTGTCGATCTCGCTGATGGTTGGGTGATTCCTCCTGAGAGACGATAAGCGCCAGTACGGATTGTGCTCCCATGTACCGTCGAGTATATATTGAGAGACCCCTATAGGCATAAAACCTTTATCCTTAGGAAGCCGTGTCGGCCGCCCTACTGATCGCAATGCACTGAACACAGCATTCGGGAAGATTGACCGCCCGTACCTTAAAAAGTATTCTGCGGTTTTGCGAAAAGTTTGGCACACCCTCTACCTAGAACTCCAGAGCAGTTCCTCTTGGCCTTTTTTAGACTCTATAACGGAAAAAGTCCATTCGATTATTTGTCACTTCGGGCTCGTTAAAACATCGAAGGCGACTAGAGTCATCTTTAGCTTTTTCTCGACTCTTTAAAATTGAAAAAGCAAGTTGTGTCTAAGCGTCGTTAAAATTTATTTTAAACGAAACAATCACCCCTTTTTCCTGCGTTGATCTTTAGGTTGAGAAAATGGAGCCTACCAACCAAGGAATTCCCCTTGGTGGAAATCCTAGTCCCTTCTCCTCTTGGGGAGATGTTGGTGCGCCCCATATGGCCACATTGTCGCTTCCAGGACTGACAATTGGCTTGCCGGTCTGGCTCTTCTCAACCAATGTCGTTCAAAACACCACTATTCCTTAACAGTCGAATCAACAGTTAGACCAGTCCAGAGTTACCCACCAGCCTTCTACTTCCTCTAATTCTTCCTCTCCTCCTTCCTCTTCGCTTGACGGAACTGGTAAAACAAAAAACCAAGTTCCTAAGGAGAAGAAGGAAAAGAAGAAGAAAGAGAAGAAGAAGAAGGAGCCAAAAGCGACTGGGGGCAAAAAAGTGTCGTCTGACAAAAATCCACACACAGCACTGACTAGGCCTAAATCGCCATGTGTCATATGTAAGGGAGACCATTTCCACAGAGATTGTCCCTGCATCCCTCGGATACTAAGGGACTGGTCTCCCCGTTTGCACAATCCGGTGGCATCAACCTCTGATAGCCATGTTGAATGCACACCGTCAATTAGCGAAAGTGAAGTCCTTGGACAAAAAGGGAGAGCTAGATCTCCCTGTAGACTGTGCGAAGGCAACCATGCCATCCACCGTTGTCCCTTCTTAGACGAAGCAAAAAGATTTTTGGATGATCGTCCGGTTTCACCGTTACGACTTCCTCCTGGATATAAAAACTCTTGCCGAGTCCTTCGTTAGTTGAAAATCCAGCTGGCCCGCTCAAGTGGTGAGCTGAAGCGCCAGTCATTGAAGATGAACCAGCTGAATCCATACCCGACGAAAGTCAAAAGGTCGAGGCGGCAGTTGACCCGGTCTTGCCTTCAGAGGTTTTGTCTTCGAATGATGCAGTCACCGAAGAGGATAAAGATGACACCATCCAAATTCTCTTCATTAGCACAGACTCTGACGAGCACGGGGGCAATGCCCCCATTCCTTTATCGCAGGAAGGAAGTTCGTCAGAGCGATACCCGGCCGTCTACTCGGTCCCACCACCAAGCAACCTAGTTGTCTCCTTCGACTGGAACCAACTAGGCAGACCCCGTTTGCCAGCAAACATACCATTCAGAATTATCGTCCAAATATACAGAATGGTCATGGCTGGCACCATCATTGATGAGGGGGCATCTGTGAGTATCCTTTCCTCTACTGCTTGGAAAGCGCTTGGTTCGCCAGCGCTTTTGCCTGAAATGAGAAATCTGACAGGCTTTGATAAAGGAACCAGTCGACCTCTAGGGATCCTCCCCAATGTGCCCATAACATTGAAAGGGAAGACCGTTCAAATGAACGTGATGGTCGTTCAAGGACCCTTGGATTATAACCTACTCCTTAGACGAGACTATATATATTGCATGGGAGCCATCGTCTCCTCACTCTTTAGAGTAATGTGTTTTCCGCACGAAGGAAGAGTGGTCAAGATCGTGGACCAGCTTTCATTTCCCGAATCACGCATCGCAAATAGTCATATACCGTCCCTAAATGGTCTCTTCACGCAAGAAATGTCTCAACCCACGGTCCGTCCTCCCGATGAGCGCGAGTAATTCGGAGGGATATGACTGGAACCCAGGGGGCATGCGTCCTGGTCTGCTTCGGCAGGAAAACTTTGGGTATAAGGTAGATTTCCGCGGGAGAATATGACTAGTCCGTACCCCGTCCGTGATTGGAAGAGGGGTTGTTCTAGAATAAGATTCTCTTGTCAAAGTTATGTGAGTTGACAGAACTGAGTCAATCACCTTTGTCTATCTCGGTAGACATTGCCGAAGAAGTGTTTTGTTTGAAAGATTAATAGAACAATCTTTGGGTGACCTGTAAGAGGTAGGCCTCTCTCGCTGAAACAAATGTTTTATCGGACTAAAGTAGGGGTAACCTTGAAACTCTGTTTTATACCTGGGGGCATGCAACCCTTTTGGAGTGCAAGCAAGGGGCGGCTATTTATTTTTTAAATTTTTAGGTCCTCCCTTTAAACCTGTAGGTCTAACCCTTTAAACTCGTAGGATTAGTCGTTTCCGAACTTGCATAAAGAAAGGATTCCAGGAGAAAAGCTTTGTAAGGCGCAAGCTCCATAAAAAATGGGATCTTACATGAGACATTCTTATCATATGACTGGATAATCGAGCAGTTTTAGCACATAGTTCATGCTCGTTAAAAAATAAACATAAGACCGAGCAGTGTTTTTCCGCGTTTAATCTCGTTAAAAAATGAACTACCCTCCGGTAAATAACCACCGTGAATGTAACATTATCAGCCATTAAATCCTTGGTCGTGTTTGCACCGTCACCTCCACTTTTCCATTGGCCGATCATTCACCTCCATTTGATTGTTTACCCATTTTGAGGAACAGCTGCGAAGAGTGATTTCACTAGCCATCCTTGTGACACTGCCGTGATTGGAAAATTCCAACCCTTACCTGGAATCAGCTGCTAACCCGTTTTATCACTCGTTCCTCAAAAGACGAGTCTTCTTTAAGCTCTTTTCATCTTACTCGTAAAATATGAAAAGATTGCCGAGTTTTGGCCTTCCAGCTCGTTAAAGCGACCGGAAGTGCTATCCCTCCTCTAGATTTTAATCTTTTTGGACCTGAGGGATTATTGCACAAAAAGATCGAGCGCTTGTTTTGTTCGGCTCGTTAAAACTATCGAAAACTCATCCCTTCTGTATTGTTTTATACTTTTTCGGACTTAAGGGATTAGATGACGAAAAAGGAACTTTGGAGTTATCTTTACGTACCTTTTCAGACTCTCTAAAAATGAAAAGGATCGAGTTATATTTATCGTTAGACTCATTAAAAAACATTAATAGCGACAAACTTGTCTTTAGACGAGAACGAGTTTCACTATCGCTAGGCTCGTTAAAACATAGCGATGGGTTTGCCCGAAGGGAAAATTATAGAACAAGCATATGTTATCCTCCTCAAGCTTGAAAAAAATAAAGAGGTACTGGTCAGCAATGACTGGGGAAAATTGGGAAGAAACTCAAAGAACTTTATTGGTAGCAAGTCACTCTTGAACATGACACTTCCACTCCGCGCCTGAGTCGGGTTGGGTTGTTTCATTCACCGATCACATCACCATGGTCTCGCCATACCATCCACCTTTGGGGTAAATGCTACCAATCCATCACACAAGTGTCGTCGATATGTTCAAGAGAAGTCATCCAGAGAAGTCAACCGTGTCCCATCCACTACCATACATTATACTTCATTCTTTCATGACCGCCACCCTGAACCATATATCATCAGATCGTTTTCACCTCCATCAAAATCATTTGCTCTGTTCCGTGTCACTGATGTGGGATACATCAAGGCCCTCCTTTGACGGATCACTTCTTGTCGACATCAACTCATTATCCAAGAAGTTGATCTAGGAACACTCCCTTCAGTACTTTGAAGCTTGCATGCCTCAATGACAAGTTTCTCACTTCCGGCGATAGGTATACATCAATGACCTTCGACCGAAAGATTTTGCGTGGTGTTCGACGCCAAGTCCTTTATTCACACCACGTGAATTGTACTACAGTACCTTGAGGGTCATTTTCATTATCGGTGATTCCTCTCGCGCTTGTTAACAGTTTACATCATTGACTGGTAATCAAGCGATGTCTTTCCATGTTCGACTACAGAACATTTCTCACATGGATTGACTTGTACTTAGAGTGAAGATCGGACGAGATTGAAGGCCCCAGATCTAGTTTCATCCATCCGGGCTGCGATATATATTCAGGAAAAATAAAGACATTGACATGTACAGCATTACAGCACAGATAATAATCCTACCAAAAGGATGATGATTTCATCAAAATCATCAGTCTACCATCAGACGTTTGTCTGTTCTATGTACAGAAAAATGAATTTATAAAGCTGAGCATGGGAATGCCCGCCTCAGCCAGATCATGAAAACAATATGAAAAATAATGTATTGTATTGTATCTTATTACAGGTCTCCTCCCAGCATTGGAAGAACTTTGGATCCTCCTAATAAAGCATTTCACCCGATAAACGGCCTCATACTTTAGGGGGCAACTGTTATAGACATTTTTGTGCCTTACAGCATTGAGCATGAAATGTCCATAATCCAAGGGATCCAAAGTCCCTAAAAGAGTTGTTCCTGCCCCTAAAGGAACAAGGTCAACCGATGACAGCTTCTCCCAGAAGTTCTCCACCAAAAACCACTCAGAAACAGTCAATTCAGGATCAATTCAGAGGCTCCACTAGTTGCTTGCGTTGAAATGCGGAGGCTACACTGGCTAGGTGCGTTGCAACGCAGGTGGAAGCACTACCAGGGTGCGCTAAGCGGGAAATGACAAATGGCAAGCTCATTCAACGAGGTGGAAAGACCATGGAAGCTTCCAGAATCTTCTCCAATGACACTTGCCTCAATGAATTTGACTAGTGATGAGTAAGAGGCTCTCAACCTCCAAGTGGAAGCAAGAACTGACAGAGAGAAGCCACAAGTCAAAACATAAGCTGACTCATCCTCTCTGCTTACATCTATATATGGATCTCTCACCCAGAGGTTCAGGAGGCTGGAATTTTGTACTTTGCAGAGAATTGTTGTTGGTTTGAGATTGAGATTAGTACATTGGGTGATTTATGCTTTGTTGGAGGAGAGGAAGGGATTCCTTTGCTGGGAGGTAGATGCTGGATCGGAACTCACTTGGTTGTATCTCCTCTTGGACTTTCTTATTCTATCAATAAACTATTTGAGTTTCTCCTACATGCTGTGTACCAATGATGTTTTGTTATGCTTACGTGTTTAGCTTAATCTGATCTTGAGCTTTTTATGAATGTATATCTATATCTTCGTGTAGTTTCTCTCTCTTGTGATCTTGCAGGAATTCGGTGAAGCTGGGTCGGCGAAGGAGCAAGGAGCTGAGAGCCACTGAAGAGAGGAGTGATTGGATCAACAAACTAGCGGAAGACACAGGTTAGTTACATCCTTTCTCCTCATTTACATTTCATAAAGAAGAAATACTCAATTAGTTTTCCTTGTTTGTTTCTAAGGCACTATCACACCTTAGAGTGGGATAGGGGCATTCCGAATGGATACTTTTCCCAACAACACACACTTTGGGCTTAGAGGTGGCAACACTTTTAAATAGTGACAGAGACCCGGTTTGTAACTGGAATTCCATGTGACACTTCTTAAAAAAATTCTGAGTTTACTTAATGACTAAATCCGTTCAAGACTCAGAAAAATCTGGAATCGGTCCTTACCTGATTCTCCTACGCATTTCTTAGGGTTTGTTGGAGCATTTCAATCCACTCAGCGAACAAAGAACTTAGTCTTCAACTCAGCATTAAATCCTATGCCTAACCGCCTTATTTCTCCACAACTTCCTCGTTTATTTCTACGTTTCTCTTTCTTAGCTCTGACTTCTCTCTTTTAACATTTCTCTCTGCATTTTTTATAGTTTCGACTTCTTTCACGAGGTGTTGAATGCGTGAATTTGTCTGCACAACATTATCATCCTTTCCCTGAGCTTAAATCAGATTGTGATGGTGAAATAACTTTGTAATACAGGTTTGAGTTAAAAAAACATAATACAGAGCTTTGCAAATGGTTTTTCTCATGGTTTTGAACTCGTTTGACTATTTAATATTCCAACTCACCTTATGACATGCGTATTGTACCTCCTATGACTGCGTCCTCCCCGTGGTTGTGTTCTCTGGGCTCCACGGTGTACAGGCTTGTCTGATCACTACTACATTGTATCATCTCCATTCATGGCCGCCTTCATTATTCCATATGCCTTCCTTCATTATTCCATATGCCCACCTTTCCATTTTCATGTTTTGATTTCGTTCCTTTGCATATACCTTAGGCATATATCTTACATTTTACAATATTGTGCTCCTTATGTCATACTTTAGGTTTGTCATTTCATTATGTATCTCTTTAATTTGTTTTTAAAATGACCATAGGATAGGTCATTTTAAAAATCAAATTATTATCATTATGACATTAACGTTTGTATAGTTTGTATAGTTCAACCAAAAGGAAATTTTTTAAGGGGAAAAACATTGAGTTCTTATTTTTCAAACAAAAATGCTTATAAAATATGTAGGGATGGATAGGATTATTGTATGGTAGGGTTATTATGATGAAGGTAATGGATTAGGATAAATGTGGAATGTATAATGGTAGTGTAATGGAATGCATATCAAGTTAAACTAGATTTATCAATTTCTATAAAAGAATTCAAAAATCAAAGGTTCTAAGTGAAATTTTTACACTTACTGTACTTGTACTTCCATAATAGCTTGATGTCAATACTAACTGATGATGTTATTTTTTGATTCATTTTTTACTCATAATGATGGTTCTTCAAAAAGATTTTCTAATGGAATGTAAATACTAGTATTACTTATTTGTTTTATGTTTCCTCATCTGATATTGACTCAGGTCCCTTCTGTTGAGTATTGATTGTTCAGGGTCATTTTGCAATGTTATTTTGAACGTTGTTTCAAGTCCCTTCTGCAATATTATTCTGAATGTTGTTTTAGGTCCCTTCTGCAATGTTGATATCTCACGTTCCTTCTGCAATACAACTGCTTCAAACTATTTGCATAGTTTTATTACGAATCTTCCCCCTTGCTTATTTTAAGACTTGTCCTCAAGTCTTGGAATGATGGAGGATGATTTCTGCAAAATAAACTAAAGAAAAAGGTAAAAGAAATTGGGGAATTCATATTGACCAAACTAGTTGGTTTTCCAATATGAATTCGAGTTTGTATTGTGCCAGTTTCCTGGATTTTCACAACCAAACTCCTTTATTATTTTCTTTTATTTTTTTCTGGAAGTAAGGAAGGCATATCACTATGTTGTTCCATTATTTCCATATTGTTGTCTGTTGAGACTCTTTTCAAAAATTCTTCTTTATTGATAGGCTTATTATAGACCTTAAGCCTATGTCCATTGACTATAAATGAAATTGTTTCTTCATCAATTGTTTTTATTTTAACTGCTCCATTGTCAAAAATTTCTTCTATCTCATATGGCCCAAGCCAATGAGTTGTAAACTTTGCTTTGAAATCCTTGAACTTGGAGTAAAAGAGTAGTGCCCAGTCTCCTTGAACATCAAAGAGTTTTGTGAAAAGTTTTACTCTTAATAAATCTATCATGCCATTTAGTTCTTTGATGTTGCACTAGTGATATGTATTCTACTGCTTGTTGTCTTATTTCATCTAATTCATTCAACTGCATGAATCTTTGTTGTTGTGCCTCTATTAAATCCATTCCCAAATTTACTACAAGTTTAAATGTTTGAATTTGAAATTCATTGGGTAACAGAACTTCTTTACCATATACTAACTAATATGGACTGAATCCATTTGTATTCCTCCATGTAATTTTGTATGCCCACAGTGCATCCTTTAACTTTTCTTACCAACCTTTATTATTTATCTACACTGTTTGCGACATGATATTTTCCAGAACTTTGTTAGTGGACTCTACTTTTCCATTTGCTTGAAGATGATACGGAGTAGATTTTCTGTGTTTAATTTTATACTTTTCCGTAAGATCCCGGACAAGTTTGAATGTGAACTGTGCTCCCTGATCTATAAAAAAAAATTCTTGGAACTCCAAATCTGACAAAGATTTCCTCAAAAAGAAATGAAACCATTGTGTCTTTTGTTTCTCTTGCCACTGCCTTTGCTTCTGCGCACTTTGTAACATAATCTGTACACACTAGAATGTACTTCTTTCCATTTGAAGGTGGGTTAATTGGTCCCATGAAGTCAAGAGCCCATTGTTCAAATGGATCTATCAGTACCTGTGGTTTTAATGGAATTTCATTTGATATTGTAGGTCTTCCTATTCTCTGGCAGCTGTCACATATTTTAACATAGGCCTTTTGAGTCCTTGAACATGGTTGGCCAGTAGTAGCCAAGTTTGAGTACTTTGTATGTTGTCTACTTGTCTACAAAATCGCCACCACATGGCTCGTCATGACATGCTTTCAAAATATCAAAAATTTTGTCTTCTCTAACACATCTTCTTATCAATAAATCAGAACTAGTATAGAAGAGGTCACCATTGACCCAGCTATATCTAGCACTTTCTCTAATTATTTTTCTTTTATGTTTATTGTTGAAATGGTAAGGTAATGTTTTAGATGATAAATAGTTGGCTATGTCTATAAACCATGGGGTTTTAGTTGTAATAGAAAATAAATTTTCATCTAGAAAATTGTCTGAAACAGAGATTTGATCACGAGGTGAATGAAGTCTTGACATAAAATCTTCCACTTGATTATCTTTGACTAGTCGATCTAGAACAGTGTTATTAAATTCTTGCATCAATAATGGCTAAATGATCTGTATGAATAAATACTTGATATCCTGTTATATAATGCCTAAATTTTTTAACTGCATGCACTACAGCTAGCCTTTCTTTTTCTGTGACTGTGTAATTTAATTCCACCGGTGTTAGGTTTTTACTTATGAAGTATATGGCATAATCAAATTGATTTTTTTTTTATCCAAATGATGCTCCTATTGCTATATCAAATGCATCAGTTGATATACGGAATGGGAATGACCAGTTCGATCCATGAAGAATGGGAATTATTGACAATTTTTCTTCAATTTTTGGAATGCATTTTGACAATTAGTAGTCCATTGAAATTCAATGTCTTTTGCAAGTAACTTAAGTAGAGGCAGAGCTATTTTACTAAAGTTTTCAATAAATCTTCTATAATAGCCTACATATCCTAAGAAACTCCTTACTTCTTTCTGAGTTGATGGTGGCATTAAATTTATAATGACTTCTATTTTTGTTGGGTCCACCTTGATTCCGGAAGAAGAAATGTGGTGTCCCAACACTATCCCTTCAGTTAATATCATAAAACATTTCTCATTACTAAGGGATAGGTTTGTCTCTATGAATCTCTTTAAAACTTTTTCAAGATTCTTCAAACAATCATCAAAGGTATTGTCATATATAGTGAAATCATCCATATAAACTTTTACACATTCATGAATTAGATCAGCAAAGATTGCAAGGACTTCTCTTTGAAAAGTAGAAGGTGCATTACATAACCTAAAGGGAAAAACATTGTATGCATATGTTCCCCATGGACAAGTAAATGTTGTTTTATCTTGGTCCTCCGATGCTATCTTAATTTGATTGTATCCACTAAACCCATCAAGAAAAAAAAGTATTTCTTTCCAGCTAATGACTCTATTACCTAGTCAATAGATGGTAGTGGGAAGTGGTCTTTCAATGTGGTTTTGTTCAGTTCCCTATAGTCTACACATATTCTCCATTTTCCATTTTTCTTTGGTACCACAACTAGAGGTGAAACCCATTGACTATCTGAAATAGGATAGATGAATCCTACTTGTAACAGTTTTTGCAGTTCCTCTTTCACTATTTCTTTCATCATAGGATTCATTCTTCTTTGTGGTTGTCTTACTAGTTTGATATGATCATCAATATAGATATGGTGAATACATGTTTTTGGATGAATTCCTTGCATGTATGTATAATCCCAAGCAAAATCTCTTGAATATTTTTGTAATAATTCAATTACTTGTGTTTCTTGTGATGATTCTAGATTATTACCAATATTTAAACTCTTTCCAAGTTCAATTTTATTGATTTTTCTTTGAGAATTGGTAATGGAATTAACAGGAAAAATGCTTTCAAATGAATTCTGCAATGATTGAATAATACAATTTTCCTAAAAGCATTGATTTAAAAGATGATTTTCAACTTCATATTGTGTTATTCTTAACTGTTTAGAAATATCAGGTTCTGAGATAAAAAGATCTATTAAACCCTCATCTTCTTCCTCTTCTCTAAAATTAAAGGCTTGACTAATGCTTAAAATAGGCTGAGTGTTTTCTTGTTCATTGTCAGGCCATGATAATAAAGAAGGAGATTGAGCAGGAGGATAGAGTTTAACATGTTTCCTTTCATCTCCATGTACTATGATCATGCTTCCTGATCTGCATCCAATGAAGGCATCTGTTGTGGCTAACCATGGTCTGCCAAGAATTAAAGGATGGCCTCCTAAATTTGTTTTTGGTTGCAAGATCAAAAAGTCTACAGGATATTTCCATGAATCTAAAGAAACAATGATGTCTTCTAATATTCCCTCTGGTACTACTTTAGATCTGTCTGCTAGCTCTAAAACTGTAGTAGTAGGTCGAATATTAGGTAATTTCAAATATTTCATAGTTTTTATTGTCATGACATTTATAGTTGCTCCCAAATCTATTAAAGTATTTGGAACTGAAAAATCATTAATCGAAATAGTAACCATAGGTATCCTAAGATCAATATATTTTTCAATTGTGGTCTTTGCAGACATGAGACTAGCTAATTGGCCAATGACTTGGATTGTGGGTGGATCTCTTTTCTTTCTACTAGTTTTCTTAATGCATAATTCCTTAATTGTTTTTGCATAGATTGGTATATCTTTTATAGCTTGCAGCAAAGGAATTTTGACATAAGAATTCTTTAATTCATCTAAAATATCGAATTCAGGAAGAGAAATTGGAATTTTGATTTTCTGCTCTACTAACCTCTCTGGATAGGGTGGTCTTTGAGTCATAATTGTTTTTCCTTTCTGAATTTGATTTTCTAGATAAGATTTTTCAAAATGTTCTCCTTGTTTAGTTTGTTCTTCTATGATTGGTGGAGAATCTTTGTGTAATACTTTCCCAAACCTTAAGTGGACATCTTGTATAGGAAGAATAGAATATGTAGGAAAATATGTCACTTCTTCCACATTATAAGCTAGTATTTCCACTTTGTTACTCAGATTTGCTACTAGTTGAGCTGGTAATTGAGTTGGTCTAGGTGGGGGTTGGTTATAAGGCAGCGGAAGCTGTTGTGGTTGAGTTAATAATGGTGTAGGATTTTGTTGTGGAAATGACATTCGTTGTGGATTTTGTTGGAATTGCTGATATTGAAATGGTTGTTGAGGATATTGATATTGTTGAGGATACATTTGTTGAGATGGATGAGTTCCATAACTATATCCTCGCCAACCTTGTGCAGGTTGGTTTTGGTATTGTTGTGGAGGCCATGCTTGCCATGGCATTGGAGAATTACATGAATTTTGAGGAGGATATTGATAATTTTGAGGAGTTTGTTGAAAGCATTGTTGAGGAATCCTTGGTTGCCAAGGTCTTGTTGGTGCCATATTGTAAAGAGAATCTATTCCATGTAATTCTTCTATTGGATTCATTATAAATTCTTTAAGCTTTGGAAAATTTTCTATTGAATGATTTTCTATACAAAGTCCACACACTTGAATGTTATCCAAAGGACATTCTCATAAAAGATGGTTCTTTCTACACTTAGGAAAAAAGATTGACATTGTTTGTTCTTCTTCTTGTTTCTTATTTGCTTTTAACACATCAACTTGTGTTCCTAAGGTTCTCAAAAGATATGTTTTAAAGTTTTCTAACATACTCCTTATTTCTGCTCTTGTTAATCCTCCTGCTACTTATTTAGAAGCTCTAGAATTTATTTCTCTTTTTCCTGTTTTGGATCTACCTCTAGAGTACTTTTGACATAATTCAGCTATTTCATCAAATGGTATATATGAAATATCTCCTTTACCCATTACATTGAGAATATCAAGATATTCATCTTTTATTCCTTTAAGAAAAATTATTCTAATGGTATCTAGATTTAGAGAATGTTGTTTGGATTTTTGCAGGTTATACAAAAATTGTTCCAAGTACTCTTCCAAACTTTCATCTTCTTGTTGAGACATTCGAAAAATATCTTCTTTTGAATCTCTAGGCCTGCAATAGGCTTGATATTTCTTCAGAAAAAATTTCTTCATTTCTTCCCAAGAAATGATAGAGTGTTCTCGCAATCCCATAAACCATTTTAAGGTAGTTGCTCTAAGAGTAGCAGGAAAAAGACGAAGTTTAAGAGTATTATCAGTATAACCATAACTTCTACATAAGATGTCAAATTCGAACATGAAGGAATCAGGACCTTCAGAATACATTCCATGAAAATTTTGTAAAACTAAAGAAGGAATATTCTTCATTTTTACTTCTTCTCCTAGAATTGCTTGAGTATCTATAATTGGAAATCCAAAAGTAGTTTCTTCATTATTCTCTTCATCTTCTCTTCTTTTATGATTATATTCTCTTCTAGAATCTTCTTCTCTTTTTCTTTCTGCTTCTCTCCTTGCCTCTTCTTCTCTTTGTCTTTTCCATTCTTTATGTTGTCTTTCATATTAAAGCCTTTGTTCAGGAGTGAGTATGGTAGATCCTTGCCCTTCTTCTGTCATATCTTTTTTAGTAGTTTCAACTATTTCAATAGCAATTTGAGATTCAACTTCTTGTTTGTTTTCAAAAATAGGTTGATCTATTTGTTCAAGAATGGGTTGATCAATTTGTTTTCTTGTCTCTTTTTGTTTTCTTATGGAAGATGTTCCTTCTTGTGCTTGTTTTTTCTTCACTTCATAAGCTAAAAAAGTTTGTCTTTCGACAAGAGTTAACATTTGTCCAGAAAGTTATTTTTCCTCTAATTGTTCCAAAGTTGGTCTTCCAACAATTTGTGTAGTTATTTCTAATGGAGGTAGTCCTACTTCTACAAATGGTTTAGTTGTTGGGGCGTCTTGCTTAATGGAGGTAGTCCTGCTTCTACGACGTTCTGGAAGGTTTAGAGGTAAGCTACCATTCAAATGCTTTTCTTGTGGCAGAGTCGGTCGTTATGCTGCCAGATGTCTTCATAAAAATAAATATGAAAAAGGAAAGGAATATGCAAAAGGGAATAAAAACAAGTTGTGAATAAAAGGAGTTACACTCATGAAGATAGTGATGGTTCATCTAATAGTGATGAAGATGAAACTGGACAAGATTACAGACTTCTCATGGCTTTTGATAGTAATGATTTTTGGGATATTTTAGAAGAGGATAGTGATGGTTTATCTAATAGTGATGATTATAAACTTCTCATGGCTTATGACGATGATAATTTTTGGAATGCTTTAGAAGAGGAAGACTTTCATGAAGAAATATCTAAACTCAAAATATGTTTGGAAGAAAAGAATATGACTATAGATACCTTGACATACCAACTTGCTAAAAAAAAAACACAATAAAAAACTAGAATGTGAAATTGTGGGTCTAAGAAAGGATCTTGAGAAAACGAAATCTCTCAATCTTAGATTTGCTAAAGGATCAAAAACTTTAAATGAAATTATCAAAGTTTAGTGTTCTCCTTTGATAAAGACAGGTCTTGGATATATTGAAGAAGCATCTCAATCACAAAAGTCGTCAACCTCCACCAAAAGCTATTTTGATGCAGCAAAGAACAGTGAATAGTATGACAATCGTCAGCAAAGGCATAAAGCAGATCACCAGGTAAATCATACTCAATTTACTCCAAGGATGAATAGAAGCCACAACCAACCTTAGACAAATCATACTCAATTTTCTCCAAAGATGAATATCAATAGAAACTACAATCACCAGGTTAATAGATTCGATAGTCGCAGGAACTTCTTTAATGGGCAATGTTTTTCATGTCATAATTTTGGGCATAAAGTTTCTCAATGCATTTCTTACAAAACCATCATGACTAGAGAAGCACGAAATCAAAGGAATGTAACAGGGATCAAGAGAAGTTCCTATAATAACTTTTCTCCTCTTGAAAATAAAATAGAATGCTCAATCTGTAACAACTTTGCTCATGAAGAATCTGAATGCAGGAGCAAATTTCGGAAAACATCTCAAAAGGAGCAAACGCCATTAAATCCCAAGATATGGAGAAAGAAAGAATCTCAACAGAAAGATGTGGTATAGCCTTGTATGCAGAAGGATGAGAAAATCAGTGGTACATCGACAGTGGATACTCAAAACACATGACAGGTGACAAAAAAAAACTTCACTCATATAATGCCTTAGAAAAGGAAAAGAATGTCTCATTTGGAAATGACACTTCTGTTGTCATAAAAGGTAAAGGCTATATTTTCTTGAAAGAAAATGTTAAAGCTGAAAATGTTATGTATGTAGATGATTTAAAGCATAACCTGTTGAGTTTCACTCAAATGTATGATCAAGGAAATGACGTGGTGTTTCAATCAAACAGATGTGTTGTTCGTGAGCTTTATACAGGAGAGACCGTGATCAAAGGTACAAGAACTCCAAACAACTTATACATACTCAAGGGAGGACAACAACGGTGCTATCTAAGCAAAAACGATGAAAATTGGTTGTGGCATAGAAGATTGGGACATCTAAAAAATCATGTAGAGTCAAGGTTGTTTGTGATCTTCCAGTTATCAACATCCTAGAAAATACAATATGCAAACCATGTCAAATCGGTAAGAAAACCAGAGTCCACTTCATGGAAAAAGAAGGGTCAGCTAGTAATCCTCTTGAACTTGTCCATACTGATTTATGTGGACCATCAAGGAAAAAGTCATCTCGTGGAGAAGAATACTTTATTTTGTTCATTGATAATTTTTCCAGAATGTGTTGGATAGATCTTCTAAGCATAAAGATGAAGCATTTGAAAAGTTCCAAGCCTTCAAAGCTTTGGTTGGAAATAATCAGATCGAAAAATCAAATACCTTAGATCTGATCGAGGAGGGGAATTTGCATCGGATGAATTCTTTGACTTTTGTGAACAACATGGAATAAAAAGGCAATTCTCCACCGCAAGGACTCCTCAGCAAAATGGTGTGGTAGAAATAATGAACAGAACAGTTCAACAAATGGCTCGAGCTATGCTAGATGAATATGGAACTCCTACAACCTTCTGGGGTGAGGCTGCATTCGTTGTCGTAACTATTCTCAACAAAGAAAATGTTCAGGTAAATAGCACTCAAACTCCACATGAACTTTGGTATGGCAAGACTCCTACTGTAAAATACTTTAAAGTTTTTGGAAGCAAATGTTTTATCAAAAGGACTGATGAAAAACTTGGTAAGTTTGAACCCAGAGCAGATGAAGGTATTCTTCTTGGTTGTTCTTCCAGAAGTAAAGGATATAAATGTTATAATAAAAGACTTGGGAAAATTGTTGAAAGCATTGATGTTGTAGTTGATGAAGCATGCAAAAATCCAAAACAGATAAAATCAACAGAAGATTATGACAATGAAGAAGATGGGGATTATTTTCCCACATCAAATCAAAATGATATTGAAGAAGAAACCAATGAAGCACCAGAAGAAGGGATAATGGTAGAAGAAAAGACTCCGTCCAGGTGTATTGAGAAAAATCATCCAGAAACTCAAATTTTAGGGGAAAAAGAGGTAGGTGTACAGACAAGAAGAAATATTACAGGGACCTCAAGCTATCTAGCATTACTATCCTCCACTGAACCTCAAAATGTAAATGAAGCATGCAAAGATGAATGTTGGGTCAAGGCCATGGATGAAGAACTTGAGCAAATTGAAAAGAATGATACTTGGGAATTAGTTCCTAGACCTCATGATAAAAATATTATAGGAACTAAATGGATATTCAAAAACAAGTTGAATGAAAATGGAGAAGTCATTACAAACAACCACAGACTTGTTTGTAAAGGGTATGCTCAACAAGAAGGTATAGATTTTGAAGAAACCTTTGCACCTGTTGTCAGACTTGAAGCCATAAGGATGTTTCTTGCTCTTTCTAGCTTTCAGAAATTCAAAGTATACCAAATGGATGTAAAATCAGCGTTCCTGAATGGATATTTAGAAGAAGAAGTTTATATTCAACAGCCAGAAGGATTCATTCTTGGAAATGATGCAAAACTTGTATGCAGACTCAAAAAGGCTCTCTATGGTCTGAAACAGGCTCCAAGGGCCTGGTATTACCACCTTGACAAATATCTACACCAACAAGCTTTTACAAAAGGTTCTGCAGATAGCAATATATATACAAAGATTGAAACTGATAAATTGTTAATTATTATTGTTTATTTTGATTATATCATTTTTTGTAGAAATGAAGAATCCATGAGTCACAATTTTGCTTCAGTGATGCAACAAGAATTTGAAATGTCCTTGCTTGGTGAACTTACCTATTTTCTTGGTCTACAAATTCAACAAACTAAAGATGGTATTTTTTTGTCACAAACCAAATATCTCAAACATATTTTGAAAATATATGGAATGGAAGATTCTAAACCTGTATGTACCCCAATGGTAATAGGATGTAATCTCAGCTCAAATGATGAATCAGCAGCAGTACATCAACCAACTTACAGATCCATGATTGGCAGTCTGCTTTATCTAACAGGTACCCGACCTGACATCATGCATGCAATAGGAATAGTTGGAAGATTCCAAGCAAATCCAAAGGAATCACACCTTCAGGCAGTCAAAAGAATTTTCAAATATCTTCAAGGAACTCAGGACTTTGGTTTATGGTATCCTAGAGATACAGATCTTACTCTTCATGCATATACAGATGCAGATTGGGCAGGAAGTGTTGATGATAGAAAAAGCACTAGTGGTGGTGCATTCTATATGGGTTCCAGGTTAGTGTCTTGGTTCAACAAGAAACAAAGTTCAATTGCTTTATCTACAGCTGAAGCAGAATATGTGGCTACTGCATCTTGTTGCACACAACTACTTTGGATGATGCAAACTTTGCAAGACATTCAGATCACATGTACTCCACCTATCTCCATTCTATGTGATAATACAAGTGACATCAGTATTAGAATCCAATCAAGCACTCTAAGACCAAGCACATACCCATTAAGTATGATTTTCTACGTGAACAAGTGTTTGAATAAAAGGTCAAATTAGAGTATGTTCCCTCCAAAGAACAGGTTGTTGATATATTCACTAAACCACTGCCCAGAGAAACATTTGAATATCTCAGACAAAAGCTGGGAGTAGTTGCTGCATCATCCTGCTGTTAAATCCAACTTTTTCAGAGAAAGGTTATTATATGTGTGTTTCATGAAGTATAGTCACGTACACACACGGGTTTTTTGTGGGTCAAGGAGTATATACATTTTCGAGATAGGAAAAACAGTGGTGCAGGCTCTGATATGGGTAGCACAGGTTCAGGGGGAGCATTAGCCTTCACGTACATTCAACATTATAGTTGTTGATTCCAGCTATGGCTTCAAATATTTATACCATTTCTTGTTTAAGTCATGTAAAAGTCTAGGGTGTGATATTTCTTCTCATACATTTGAATGAGTCCTCTTAGACAAATGTTGTAATTTGTATCCCCACTTTGCATGGGATGGATGATGTAATATTTATTATTTCTGTCATGTATAAACAATTGGTATATCCCCACTTGGTTGGGAGATGGATATATGTATGAGTCATTGGTGATAGGAAGGTCATACTCACATAGTTGAGTTATAGAGTCATGTTATTCTTTTGGAGAATATTTTTGCAAACTCTGCATGTGCTCAGGGGGAGCATGGACGGTTTCAGTGCATCTCAACATGTAAAAAGGGGAGTTCAATCAGATAATTCAGCATGTACTCAAGGGGAGCATGGACAGCATAATGTATGTCAAAGGGAGAGAATATCTTGGTCCACCCTTTGCCCTTGATGTCAAAGGGGGAGAGTGTCTTGGTGTTGTTGTTCCCATCAAGTCCAAAGGGGGAGATTGTTGGCATTATGATACAAGTGTTGTCCTTGATGGCAACTCACTCAGATGACAGTTCACAGTGCAATAGATCAACAGCAAAGGATTACAGATCATAGGTGTTGTCCTTGATGACAACTCACTCAGTTGATAGTTCACAGTGCAGCAGGTCGACAGCAAAGGATTACAGATCAAACTTTAAAGAATAAAGAAAGAGAGGTATACGTTGGTTCACTTTGTCCAAGGAGTGTATACACGCGGGTTAATAGAACAAAAGTAGCGTATAACATATACATGCATGTCACAGGAGGAAAAGCGTGTACATGTTGGAAAACCAAGTTTTTGGTCCAAGGTATTGACCCTAGATATTTGGTCCAAGGTATTGAAAAAGGTCTAAGAGTATATAAAGAGGAAAAGAGCATTAGGACAATAGGCAAGCAATAAAATTCTAAGGAATACTTCTATCTGAAGTATATTTTATGTTCCAGGGTTGTGTTTGGGACTGGATCTAAAATATTCATGTGCACCTTGAGTTCAATATTGGATCAGGAATCATGAGACTTGAAATGAATTATTCTTGAATGATCCGATATTGGTTGAGATTAGATTTTATGTTTTGCACATGTTCTATTTGTTATCTATCATGATCTAAGTTTGTCTGAAGTCTGGAATTGCAGCAAAGTTTTGAGTCAATATTCGCAGATTTGTACGCAGGTTCGTCTTGGCCAAAGAGTGTGTGCACACAGGTTCGTCTTGGCCAAAGAGTGTGTGCACGCAGGTTCGGTTCTTTCAAGTAGCGTATACAAAAGAAAAGCTTATTTTCAGATCTGGCTGATCTATCTAATCAAATTCTGTTGTTTTACCGCTGTCTGTCAATGAAATCTTTGTAGTTCTGAATGTAAAACTGAATTCATAAGGAGGCTGGCATTTGATTGATTGATTGTATAAGTGAGAAGTGATCTCTATCCCTACCTGTGTAAAGCTCTGTAGATATTCAGTATATTGATGGTTGGTACATACTTGATTCAAAAGTTTATGTTTGCAGTGGTTTTGAAGGTATACACACGTTTAATTCACAGAAGTAGCGTATACACGCAAGTTGGGTTCAGCTAAGTAGTGTATACACTCTAATGCATGATTTTTGAGGTTACAGTTGGTTCTAAAGGATGATGCAGGGTTCTGAGTTCAGCACAGTGTTCTGCTGTCAGTGGTCTGATTGTTTAGATCAACTGATGCAGTTTAAGTTTGAAAGCTTTGATGGGTCCAGTGTGAAAATTTGATGAAATGTGGCCTTCAGATTGTGGTGTTGTGATCCAGGAGTATCCAGTCTGAAAATTCATGTAACGTGGTCCCTGGTAGAAGAGTGGAGTTTTCTGTAGGCTAGCACCTACGCACTAGTAAACATATTGGCTAGTACAAGAGCTAGGGGGTTATAGCTCCCTTCCATTAGAAGCTGGAGAGAGAGAAGGTTGTAACCTTCTGCAGGTAGAAGCCTACGTACTGGTATGAGTTTGCACCAGTACAAGATTGTAAACTGATTTTCTTATTATTAAAAGAAGACAGAAACAACAGCAGCAAGTGGTTTTTACCCACATTAGGTTTCCACCTTAAATCTTGGTGTTCATGTGTGTTGCTTATGTGTGATGCTTTATTCTGTTTTTACTGCACTATCTAATAAATCTCTGATATACTGGTTTAAGTTCAACACATGATAAATTGTCTAAATCACAAGTTCTCTGCATATATGTTGGTTTCATTAAGCACAGTCGTGTGTACACGCTAGTTCACTTCACTGAAGTAGTGTATATAAATCTATTTGGGAAATAAAATACTGATTCACCCCCCTCTTAGTATTATTTCCAACTACGCCAAAATGTTTGGTCAATTTATTATGAAAATTAACACAAGTATTTAATTATCAATTTGGGTTTCTAAGCTTAGAAGCATGTCCAAAGTATAAGGATTTTAGTTGCATTCAAATTTAGAAGATGAAATATAAAGATTGATCTACTTCTCAAAGAAAATGAACTTTTGGACTACATCAAAGGGAGTGTCACTATTCCTGCTAAGGAACAAACTCCAGCCCTAGTAAAGCATAATAAGGATGAAACAAGGACTAAAAGGATTCAAATAGAATCCATCAAGGACCCTCTCATTCCTTATGTTTCCAAACTTGAAACATCTAAAGAAATCTATGATAAGCTAGTGGAAATATTCTCAGTTGGTACAATTGGAGAAGTGATATCATTGCGTAATGAATTGTATAAGATGAATATATCCAAGGAAGAAAGAATATCTCCATACTTCATGAAAATCTCTAAGATGAGAGATAAACTACAAGTGCTATGGGAAGTTATGTCTGACAAAGAAATGACAATTGTGGTATGCAATGCACTACCTGAGGAATGGAGCAACTTCACATCAAGTATATATGCCAAGAAGGAAGCTACCCCACTAAATGAAATTTGGTCTCGATGCAAATTGAGGAGACTAGACTCAAATGTAAAGATGATGTGGGATCAAAGGAGTAGGCAATTGCTGCTATGGCCAAGAAAAGAGGCAAATTTGGCAAATTTGGTCCACAGAGAAGGGGTAAAAGAGATATGTCCAAAATCCAATGCTTAGGTTGTCAAGAGTATGGACACCATAAGAGGGATTGTCCCAAATTTAAGAAGGACAACAATAATAGGAAATGTGAAGAAGCTCACATTACCAAAGAAGTGAAAGAAGAAGATAAAAAGTAGAAGAAGGAGGACCCTCCAGATCTCTACTATGATTGAAATCAACTTATTCACATAAGTCTTCTTTAAAAATTTTGGGTATCATAGGAACATGTAGCAGTAGGATAGAATGCATGGTTTATGAAAATGGAATAGACTTCAGGAATATAGGAGCATTATATAGAATAGCTCAGATAAATATATTCAGGTAGGAAGGATGTATCCATTGAATTACCTCATCAATACATAAAGGAATGATCATGATCAAGAAGAATAATCTTAGAAGGCCACTATCATCAACAGGAAAGGGCATTTACATAATGAGGACTATAAGGGTCCTCTGGTGGAATCTTCAATAAGAAGGTTCATGACTTTCACGAAAGGCAGATGTCTTGATAGGAATCCCACTTATGGGGATTCAAGAAAGGATGATAAGTAGGCTGAGAAAGATGTAGCAAAGCAAATAAGATTGAGATTATCTCAATGGAGAAAGTTATCAAAGGAAGTTGAAATAATCAAAGAACTAAGATGAGGTATGTGTGCATCTATGTTTTCAGTTTAAAAGGTCATGTCATCCTATTTGTTAATAAGCATAGCGAATGGCTCTAAAAATCATGGTCAAGAATAGGGAAGATATCTTTCAATAACAATATGCTCGAAGACATGATTCACACACAGATGAAGGTCAACATGAAGAAATGTCCTCATAAGGAGTATGAGGTGGTTGACTAAGCAATCTATAAAGAAGCATATGGGAAAATAGATTAGGGATAAAAAGGACACCGTGGACACTAGGAATCAACATCCCATAGATTTGTTAAAGGCATCTCCCAGAAGAAGGCACAAGAACTCTGACAAAGGTGGAAAAATATCAAAGAACCCTTGACACCTAAAAAAGCCTTGGAGATGTGAAAAAGCAGGATTTTGATGATTCAAGTCAACAATATGTCATGATAGAAATTCATCTCACAAGGTACTATTTTATTTAATATTATACTTTGGATTCTTGAACAATGTCTGGATAGGTTCATGCAAGGCTACTAGAACAAGAGTTGTAAGTACAAGTACAACTAAGCATTCATGTGATGGATGGAAACTCCTGAAAGAAACATGATGAGGAAGAAGTAGCCACATCACGAAGGTTCCAGATATGTATCAAGAAGACCACTTTCCATGAAGAAAAAAAATGACATGAAAAAATAAGAAGGAAGGTGATCGATGGTTGATGCCCTACAAGGAGGAAAATTGAATGAACTCCATGACATCAAGAAAGAAATTGATCAAGCAACTGAAGGTCCCACAAGAATAAAGTTTTTGATGTATAGGAGAGACCCTAGTTAAGAAGAAGCTCTGACAAGTCCCTAATTAAGAGGGAGCTTAGGTAGATTCCTTCATATGAATGGGCATATCTTCCCTAGCTGAGAGGGAGAGATAGACACAACATTCTTGTCTTCACTTTGGAAGAAAGAATGGGGGATTGGTTAAGCATCTGGCATCCGATACTCTTTGAGGATGTGTAGGGCATCCAAGACAAGAGTACGCAAGAGGACTGATATTCTTTGAGCACTGGGAACCCAAGACAAGAATAGTCCTCGAAGGTCATACTCAGTGAACACTCGAGTGGGTATGTACCTTCAGAGACAATGATGAAGGTGTCTATAATCATTGGTCTTGCCAACATTGTGCTTTGACCTATTGAGAGATAGAGCTGTCAATCAAGGCCTTGCTATGGAAACAATGTTGGTTACTATGATGTTATAACTGATGGATTGACAATCTGATTTCTTTTATGTGAATTTTTCATATTGAAATTTTCCAAACACCTTGTAATGATTTATGAATACCTCCCTAATTAAGAGGGAGTGTTGAAGAAAGTGTAACTAGGTTTGGTCTTCATAAATGTAATTTTGATCTTTGTACTTGTAAAAGAAAAGAAATATTATTTTTGTAAATTATAAAAATGAGTTTCTTTCTCATTGCATAGGTCTAGCACATGTTAAAGTGTTATAGGAAAGTCAAAGAGTCAAAGTAAATGTTGAAGACCCTTAAGGGCATGTTACACCATGTAAATTTATGTATTAGAGTCCAAGAAAGACCTCCAAGCAAAGTCACAAGCCTCCTCCATATGTCGGCCTCATAAAAAGGACTAATTCGAATCTCCAAAGACAAGTCGGCCTAAAGTGATCAAGTCAGCCCAAAAGAGGAGGACAGACCACTATATATAGGGTCACTCGTCCTCACCAAAGTGCAGCAAGTCACCTTTGAAATCAGCGAGGAAGAAGGAAGAGAAAAGGGTACGAAAAAGGACGAAGAAAGGTGTCTCTCTTACAGCGAAGGAGGAGGGATAGAAGACCGAGTTCACAAGGCATATTTCAGTCCACGTGCGAAGAGAAGGAGGCTCAATCTGCTACCATAACTAACCACCTAGTACAATCATACGAAGAGGTTTGGTTGGGCTAGAAAAAGAGTGCCAATTAGGCCTCTTACTCAAGCGAAGGAAGGGACTCTCAAGTGAAGGTAAGAGAGCATGCAAAGCTACAATTCTTGAAGGTATCCTCCTATTGTTCCAGATTTGTAACCACAGTGAAGAAAAGAGAGTTAGGTTGGGTTAGTAACAAGGTCTTCTCCTTGATTAAGGAAGTATCTATCTTAAGCAAAGGAAGAGAAGTATATTTCTTCTAGGGCATACAAACTAGGGCTACTGCGGTAAAGTTTTCAATTGTCGATAGGAGGACGACGAAGTGTTGCAAGAGGAAGTGATCTCAAGAAAGGCTTGACTTGTGCTTGGAGGATCTTCTTGTCAAGGGTCTAGGTTTTGGCATTTGTCAATTGAAGCTTCAATAAGAGAATCTTTCAGAAGGGTTTTCCTCTCTAGGAGAGAGAGTTTTAGCCCTGGCTAAGAGCCAACACCTTGTGCCCTTGTCTATTTCGTTTTGGTAACTGTTTGATGAAGTAAGAGAACACGCACTGATAATAATAAGACAAGATTGTGGTAATAAGAAAAATAAAAAGTACTTCACACATTGTTATCATTGCTAGAAGAATCTCATTATAATTCAAATGCATTCTTCAACACCTCTCACACTTGTGTAGAAGTTGAGATTCAACATGCATAAGGGGTAGTTCAGGTTCAAAGAGCAAGGTTTCTAGTTGAGGGTTCAATCCAAGATTTTTCGTATAGGATATTTAGGTGCCTAGTAATTTTCAGAAATTCATTGCAACTTGTATGTTTCTCTGTAGGGTCATTTACCCAATAAGAGAGCCCTCACTATTCTGACGATAAAAGTGAAGACCAATTGGAGGGATCTTTTCCCCGTGATTGATTTCTTATGTTTGCTTCAAGATTTAATTTTATAAATTAAAAATTCCATTGTATTTTCATACAATCATTGCGGAGATATTTTGTGGGTTATTAAAATTACTAGGAATTAAAACTAGATCTAGAATTTATAATTAACACAAATAACATTATGAACCAACTCAAGGGGTTAAGAAACATGTCTCACATCATAATAACTTAAAGAATCTACTTTTAGGTAATCATTTAAATCTTTTATAACCCATCATTAATTAAAGAGGACCTTGATACTTGGTCATATGTCTGGTATTTACAAGGGTGGAAAACCATCCTTCTGAAGTGGAGGGGCGCCAACATGCAAAGTGCACACTAGAACTAAGTCACTCAAGTTCAATGACAACATAAATAGAGATTTTATAGAGTATTCAAAGGTTTGCCTAATAGAGCCAAGAGAAGTAGATATGTCAACTTCATCCAAGAAAAGAAAAGAAAAGAAAAGTCAACTAGTAGCTACCTTTTAATGGAAGACAGTAATGACCTTCAAGGACGTTTCAACCCTAGAAAAAAAGGCTATGGCCTTAAACATGAGCTTAAACCTTTAAAAATACATTGTGAGCCCTATATAAAAGAGGCATTGACCTTTAAGAAGGATTTAAACACTTGAAAAAACAAACCCTTTGAAACTCTAAAAAAGAGAGATCATTAAAAAAACCTTCATTCATCATTAATAGAGAAGTGATAAGTAATGCTGAACCAAAAAAAAATAGATTAACAAACAAGTTGAGTTACTGAGATTCACAATTGCTCTATATCTTGTCGAGATTCACAAAAAAATAGCATCAAAATAGAACAAAATTGACCACCTCAAATTCTACAATAAGAGAAGAACAAGCCAACCTAAAGGTGACTACAATTTGAAAGAGAAATAAGCCAAGATGAGCACAATCCTAGAGACAGTGAACCTAATAATAAGTGCATGAGAGATAGAGAGAAACACACCCATGTGCAAAGAGTACAACACTTGATAAGTGTCCTTAGGTAAATAAAACTCTTTACTTAGAATTAAAAAAGAACTACTCGAAGAAAAACAAAAAAACAAAAAAAAAGTGTATTTATACACAACTTAAAGAGTAGCACACTTTCCTCCAAAGGAGTTACAAGCCTATATACAATGTTAGCCTTTAAAATAACCCTAGAAATACAACAAATCAATATAACATTACACCTCGCCATCCATAGCAAGAATTATAAGATGCCTGTAAAAAGGATGGACAACTTGCACAAGAGACCAGATTTAAGAGGAAAGATGTTGGTTGGGTTGAAGGTGAGCCTTCTTGGGTCCCCTTAAAGATCCTAAGCATACAATTAGAAAAAAACACATTATTTATGCAAGTCATGGGCATGCATTAGTACACCAAAGACTATCCCTAATGTGATGCACAAAAGTAAAGACCTCATACGAGACATGATAAACTTTCTTGGACCAACCTCAAATCTACCACCGAAGATTTGATGGAATTTTGTAAAGACGTCCCAAGCTATTTGAGCTCAATAGTAGTGTGTTCACCACTGAGAAGGCCACTATGCAAGACAATTGACCAATGAAAGTTACCTACTCTCTTCCTATCATTGTTTGGACAACTATGGCTTGCTCTTGTTTTCCTTTCTCTCTTTTGTTGCGCTTGAATATCCATTGTTAAGTTATCATGTTTTGCTCTCCTTTGCAAATAATTTTGTCATCAATCCAAATACATCATACATAGGATGTTCTGTGATATGATTATTGTTTTGAATATCTCTATAGAAACTATGTACATATTTTTTGGTTCTATAATTGGTCTTCTTATATTATTTTGATAAAATTATGTGTCTCCCCAGTGTTAGCCATTTAAATAATGTTAATAATACTCTAGTATAATTTTATATTTTTCATTAATCCAAAAAAAAATGCCAATATATATGTCACAACCAACCTACAAAGTTTCTCAAATTCATTTCGAAATTAAGAATACTTTTCATATATGTATTTTAGTTTGTTAATACATTGACTCAATTTTGTTTGTATGTAATTTGAAAATACATTGATAAAATTTCAATTGTAATTAGATTACATCCATCTCCATTTCAATTCAAAATAAATATTTAGTACATATTTTTGTTTCACAAGACACAATTTCCTTTACAATTAAATTTAAGACACTTGATTTTACGATAACATGTATAGATATCAATAAATCTTTGAATATTTCTTACTTCATTCCATTCATCATGATATTTCAAATTACAAATATTCAATATTAATAATTAAAAATTGTATTTACCCAATCCATGGTATCCATGTTTACTAAAGAATCAAAATAAAGATTAAAAACTTTAAGACAACTTTCAATAACTATCCACTTTGAATTTTGTATTCTATTAATGTAATCTAAACTCACACACTAAATTTAAACAATGTACTTCTTATTTCTCAAAAACATTAACTTCTACAATGAAATTTATACATAAGATTATAGCACCCTTTCTATAGGAAAAAGATCCCAAGTAAGAGACATAAATTTGGAATAAGCGTATTCAAAAGAACATAAAATGAAAAACAATTTATAAAATATGTTTCAAGTTAAATGAAAAGGATTGTAGTTGACACGAAGCATCCAATCCCATAAATTGGTTCAAATTGTGGGATAAAGCAATGAGGATGTATGCATTTACTAAGTTAGACAACTGGTTCGTTAGATTGGATTGTGTTAATGACACTTTATTAAAGTGGATTGTGTTAATGAAAATAGATATAAAAAGGCCAATTAGAATTATTTCGGGTGGTTGAGAGAAAAGAATGAAATCCTCCCCACCCAAATTCAATTCCCAAAAAAAACATGATGAATGTTAACAATATAAATATGTTGCTAATTTTTAAAATAAAATAAAGATACATCTATAAATTTTTCAAATAGCATTATAAACTACCAATACTCAATTCAAGGCAAAGCTCGTAGTTTCATAACACATCTTACATGTACTTGAATCCAACTATATCCTTTATAAAGTAGGACTAGTATTAACTAGTGCCATGCAATGAGCTTTCTTATCCGTCGAATAAGGTTTAATTTTCCTCGTTGACGGTCTTTTGCTAATCACGTGTACTACTGATTGTGTTTGGGATCAAGAAAACTAAGTGACTTTCACATGATAAATACACTAACTCGTGCCCTCCTAGTCAAAGGGTTCTGAATTGTGAAGAGTGAACCATGGAATTTAATATTTCCATGATGGAAAGCATGTTTGTTGTACAAAAATTAAAGGAACCTAACTAGTCTGAAAAAATTATTGTTCACAAACCTATTTAAAAAACAACAAAATGCCTATTTAAACGAGCCTTTCTCATCCTCCGTCATTTACAATCTCATATATTATTCCATTCTAGTGCTCTCTTTTTTGGGCTTCAAGGTACAGATTCATAACCTGCGTCACAAATTGCAGCTATATACAATATAGATAAGAGGACACATTTCTATATCTAAGATTTTATATACATTGTAGATAAAAGAACACATTTATTTATCTAAGATGCAAAGTTATGTTTATATTTTTTTCCTCTACTTTTTTCATCTTTTGATTAATTTAGGCACAGTGATACTCTAATAACATTGATAAGACAAAGTTATACTCTGCGAATAACATTGACAAAACAAAGTTATGATCATCAAATGGAAGAACACTGATTACATAGTAACCACTTGACATCCAAGGGATGTTAATGTTGGTATTATGATACATGTGTTGTACTTAATGGCAACCCACTTGTAGCAGAACAACTCACTTGTATATGGTAACTAGATGAATTTACGTAATTAGATGAATCTACAAGAGATATATCAAAAGTGACAGAATGCATGGCAGTTTGTTTACAGATGTGATAAAATGCAGGGCAATTCAAAAGAATCATTTCAGAGGTGACAGAATACATCGCAATTGTGTTTACAGATGTGACAAAATGCAGAGCAGTTCAAAGGAATCATTTCAGAAGTAATATGACAAATCACATTATTACAAGTCTATTCAGAGGGAACAAAGTAATGGTACAAAAAAATAAGATGAAGGAACAAAGGACTACAAATCAGAATCAAGAAATTGAAAAAAGGGAATGGTTTAAGAAGTATACGTTAGTTCACTTTGTCCAAATAACATATACACGCAGGTCATGGAATAGAAAAAGCATATACGTATGCACGCATTATCACAGAAGGAAAAACGCATATGAGTGGAAAATCAAGGTTTTGGTCCAAGGTATTCAGTCCAAAGTATTTGGTCTGAGGTTTTGGTCCAAGGTATTGAGAAAGCCCTAAAACTATATAAGGAAGAGAAAATCAAAGGGATAAATGCACAAGTAATGAATATCTTATGAAGTGTTAAATCAAAAGCAAATATACATGTTACAGGTTTCTGATGCTTTGCTTGATCTAGACTAAATATGCACCTGAGCATTTGATGATGGATGAGATCTAATGATGGATCAAGATCATAATGACTTATCATTATGTGAACTGATAATGGATGGGCTAGATCTGATTGTTAACACATGTTTTATCCTTTATATGTCATGTTCTGGGTATGTCTGAAGTTGGGAATTGCAGCGAAGTTATAAGTATTTGCAGATCTATATGCTGGTTCGCTTTGGTGAAGGTGCATATACACGCTGGTTCGACTCTTCCAAGTAGTGTATACAAAAAAAAAGCTTGATATTCAAGGAGAACTGATCTATCAAATCAGCGTTGTTGTTTTACTGATGTTTGTCAATGAAGTCTTCTTAGATCTGAAAGTAAAATTGAATGCATAAAGAGTTTGTGTCTCATTGATTAATTGATTGAGAAAGAAGGGTGATCCTTGTTGCTATCTATTTATAACTCTGTAATATAATAGTAGATCTTCAGAATGTCACTGATTGGTACAGTTTGTGGTTCAAAGGTTTTATGATTTAGTATCTTTAGATATACGCAGGTTGGGCAAAAGGAAGTAGCGTATACACACAAGTTTGCTTCATTAAAAAAGCGTATATATTCTGACACGTGCCTTTTGAGGTTACAGTGAGTTCTGGTTGTTAATGCAGTGTTCTAGGTTCAAATTTGTGTACTGGTTACAGTAATCTGTGTATTCCAGTTGATTGATTGAATTTGATCAAGTTTGAATGAATGGTTGATTCAGTGGTGTCAGAGGTTTAGTGATTTTTTGATTATATGGTATCAGAGGTTCAGAGGTTTCAGTGATTGATTGTTTCAATTATATTAGAGATTGATGATTGGGTTTCAATTATATCAAAGATTGATTGGGCTTCAGTGATTAGTTAATGCAGATGCATTTGATGGTTATATTACAGTGGTGAATGATTTTGAGCTTCAATGTTACTAATGGGACTAGTATGAAAAGTTGATGAAATGAAATCTTCATGTGTATTGTTGTGTATCAAAAGCATCCAGTTTGAAAATTTATGAAACGTGATCCTGGAGGAAAAGAGAAAGTCGTAGCCTTCTATAAATCGACACCTACATACTAGTAAACATATTGGCTAGTACAAGAGCTAGGGGGTTGTAGTTCCCTTCCAGTAAAAGCTAGAAAACGAAAAAGTTGTAGCCTTCTGCAAGTGGGTGCCTACGCACTGATATGAATCTGCACCAGTACAAGATTGTAAACAAATTTTCTTATTATTAAAAGAAGACAAGGACAACAGCAGCAAGTGGTTTTCACCCACATTGGGTTTCTGCCTTAAATCTTAGTGTTCATGTGTGTTGTTTACGTGTGATAGTTTATTATGTTATTACTACACATGGTTACTGTTTAATGTTTAATAAAGCACTGATGCACGGATTAAAGATCAACATATAATGAATTCACTGAATCATAAGTTCACTGGATATACGTTGGTTGCCTTAAAAACAGTGGCATGTACACGTGAATTCCCTTCACTAAAGTAGTGTATATAAATCTGATTATGGAAATGAAAGAGTTACTGATTTGTAAACACTGATTCCCATCCCTGCCTCCCCCGCTCAGTATTATTCCCAACAGTTAATTATGTTAATGCCTTGGAATTTAGCTTAGTCACAAGCTCCACAGCGTTAGTTAATGGATTAATAAAGAGTGGAAGCCCTGCGTATTTTTAAAGAACACTGGCAGAAAAGTGCACAAATCTGGAATGTTTTATACTCTTAATTAAAAATGATTAAGTACTTCAAGTACTAACATAAAATAGTTAACACTTGAGAGATGATGGTGTAGAAGCCATTTGTACACTACTGATACCATTAAATAGATCATATGAACTTTCTGATAAAATAAAGTGAGAAAAAACAATATATGATCTTTCTATATGAAAGTATAGACTGAAAAAGACTCTTAAAATACCATCTCCGTGCACATAATTACAATTTCAAAATATTTTAACATTACGAATCATCCTAACTTGTGAACTCATGAAAATCAAAAGAATCTACCAAACTCTCTTCAAAACCAGAATAATCTACCAGAGTTTCTCTCCAATCTATTAATTGTTTCCATGAGTTTCAACATATCAAGTTGGTCTCTGTAAACGATTATCAACATCATCATTATTATGTGTTACATCATATTTGGATAAATAAATAAAATATATGTGATGTGTTACTATCCTATTTGGATAAATAAATAAATAGATAAAATATATTTGTTTTGTCCTTGTACATCTTGTGCCAAACTCACGTGTCAAAGCAAACATATTGCATTGAGATCATGCTCTTGCAACTTTTTTTGATAAATAAGCTGGCGAAAATGCCCGCCAATCTTACAAAAATACAAAGACAACCAAAGCTTCATAGGTAACAAGCAAAAACCTTATCAGTATCATCATTATTTGTTACTATCCTATTTGGATAATAAATAAATAAAATAAAATATATTAGTTTTGTCCTTATAAATCGTGTGCCAAACTCACTTGTCAAAGCAAACATATTGCATTGAGATCCTGCTCTTGCGTTTTGATAAATAAGCTGGAAAAAATGCCCGCTAATCTTACAAAAATACGAAGACCACCAAAGCTTCATAGGTAACAAGCAAAACCTTCACTGTTACCCTACTCCAGGATGCCAACCAAATATTAATTAAAGACCCACTGAAATCCCTGGAGTAACAAAGAAAGTGAAAACTTCATCGAGAGCCTGCACGAACATTTTTAAATTAAGAATAAAGAGCATAAACCTGAAAGCAAAAGCTTTTTCCATAACGACAACTAGAGCCCGACCTCAACATTCAAGTCACTATTTAAAGGCCGCGTTGCTCAATAAGTGCATTTCTAATAAATTGTTCTTTAGTCTTAACCTGTCATTAGAAAATACCTTAATTTTAAACAATTGTGTTTCCATTTTTATTCCCACGAAAGTTTCATTTAAATAAGCCAAGGCCTCTATTAGGTAATACCTGCAAGACTTTCATTTTTTACTAGTTATTTTCTATAATTATGATCACGGGAGTTTCAGTTTCAATATGCCAAGGCTTCTCGAGGATTTTAACCGTAAATCCAAGGAGATCAGCGTTAAATATCTAACATAAAATTCAAATATTCATCCACCTGCCTGGTGAGTTAGAATTCTAGTCAGGTATCATTACAATCTCTTCTTAGGAGCTATCATGAAGCTAATTTCTCAAACACAACATTTTGTAAAAGAACTGATATAAAAGGGCTATACATACATAGCTGTTAATCAGGGCAATGTAGACGGCAAAGTAACAATAAACTAGGAGAACAAACAAAACTGGAGGATACTAAATCACACTAGACAACAAACTTTCCTACATAGGCCTGCACCGCCAGGAATGAGAATCCTTGTCAGCTTTGCATATGACCCAAGGTAACCTTGATAATGTTCACGGCATCGTTATTAAGAAAATGCTTTAACGTAGTAGAGACAACATATGTGTAGAAACAACATATGTAGTAGAGACAACATACCTCATTATGGCTTCATCTCATTCTATGTGTTACGAAGTTAAAAACACTTTCGCTGTCAGAAAGGAAAAGAATTACCTACAACTGCACTGGCATCAATGCCAAACAATGACGAAAGGAATGACAAAGTAAGTGCATTAAGACAAGTTACATAGCTGCAGTTATTGACTACGCACTACAGCATCATTCAGTTCTCTCAGAAGGGTTCTTGTCTAAATGTGTTGATTGGAGAAAAATATGTTACAATCTGTCACTAATGCAAAACTGCACAGAAAACCTGTGAATCTCAGGCATTATTTGTAGTATCCAACAGAGTATACACATTGGTTGCCACCCTAATTCTCGATTCTCTCTTAGAAACTTGTATGTTTTCACCTGACCGAAATACATGCTAAAGATTTGGCTGGGTCGTTCGAGGATTAGACTTCCATGAAAAGATCCCAAGAGAGGAAGTCAAGTGAAAGTTAAAATTAGGGCTGACATTACTGTGAAGATCTGAAGGAAGAATTGTGGTTTTTCAACTGGAAACTGCACCAAACTGTGATGTGAAAACCACCTACAAAGCTTCTTTCAGTTGGAAGGTCTTCAATATGCGCCGAGCTTTGTCATATTCATTTAACTCAACTAACATCTTTTTCAGCCGACGAGCAAGACCAGATATATCTTCAGTGCTGGCACCTAGTGCTTGCTTTTTCTCAAGCTCTTTTCCAAGAGTTACTATGTATTCAACCAGAGGAAGCAATTTGCAGCTGTGGAGAAGAAAAATGATGAATCAGTACAAATTCATATTTTTAAATAAAGGTGGCAAGTCAGGACTGCTTAACAAAAACAACAGTTTTCTACTAAACTTTGTGCATCCTCAGTCAAATTTAATCTTACATGCATTAGAAATATGGATATTGATAACTTTATGTTTTAGTTTAAATACACAAGCCATGTTCCCTTGACCAATTCTTCATTGCATTATCAATTAGTTAAGGCCAAATGCCGAACTGAAATTTAATAATCTCACATACGCTAGAACTTTGAATGCTGATAACTTCATGTTTTGTTTAAAAACATGAATATATGCCCTTCAACAATTCTTCATTGCTTCATTATTAATTTTTATTCTTCATTGCTTCATTATTAATTTTTCTCAGTCATCTAAAGCCTGTCTCGACTTTGAGCCTTGTGAGACTCCTTTCTAATATTAACTAATGCAAACACCGTAGACTATTAACAGGTATGAATGTTGAGGTAATATGCACTCTTGAACAGAGGATTAAAATGCAAAATATTTAATAAGAAGTCACTCAGCTACACTAGCTTGCATTATTTTACAAATTTTCCCTCGTGGTTCTCTCTTCTCAAATGAAGAAAAGAAATCACTGCACAAGAAATCATAGAAATAATAGAAATCAACAAATCCCCGGGAGTTATACATGTTCAATTTTCATAAAATATTGAACACAGGCATGGAACAAGCTAAAAAAACTACAGGTCTTTTTTATTATAGAGGACAAACAATTCTGGTTCAGGTAGAAGGATGGGCCAAGTTTTAAGTACTGACACTGAGTTCATGAACTTAGTCTTACAACTATTAACTGTCCTTAAGAATTATATACTTCTTGTACCAAGAGACAAATTCGACAGCCCAATATGAAAGATATGTGCAACATACCAAAAGTTGATGCGGCATAAGTCGACAAAATAATAATAATAACATTTAAGTCAGCTTAAAGTCTTAATAATAAGCATCAACGGCTGAGAGAGGTCAAATCTTTGAAAGGGAAACCCTTCCTCAAATATTTGCACTCTAAAAAAGAATTGCACTTCCAGAAATTTGATCTCCTCAGCACCTGATAGATCCAGATTAAAAATGGATCTAGGCTGCTTCGAAGTATGGACCTAATGTTGCCATTACCTCTATTAATATTGTTATTGGTATGTTATTCTGTGTCAGGTATTATGGATTTGTTGACAAGTATGGCCCTGATAGAAATGAACAAATCCCTGGGAGTTATATGAATTCAATTTTCATAAAACAATGAACACAAACATGGAACAAGCTAGAAACACTAGTTCTTTTTTATTACACAGGCATGCAATTCTGGTTCAGGTAGAAGGATGGGCCCAGCTTTAAGTACTGACACTGAGTTCATGCCCTTAGTCTTACAACTATAACTGTCCTTGAGAATTATACAATTGTTGTGCCGGGAGACATTCTACAGCCCAATATGAGAGAGATGTGCAACATAACATAACGTTGATGTGGCATCAGTCGGAAAAATAAAAATAATAACATTTAAATCAGCTTAATATCTTAATAATAAATCAATGGTTGAGAGGGTCAAATCTTTGTAAGGCAAACCTTTCCTCAAATATTTGCACTCTAAAAAAGAATTGCAATTCCAGAAATTTGACCCGTTAGTGCCTGAAAGATCCAGATTAAAAATGGATCTAGCTGGTTAGAACTATGGACATATTGTTACCATTACTGCTATTAATATTGTTATTGATAAATTATTGTGTCAGGAATTATAAATTTGTTGGGGAGTATGGGCCTGTTGTCGCCATTACTGTTATTAGTATTGTTTGTTATTTTATCGTCATTTTCATTTTCATCATCATCATTATTATTCTAGTAATCCATGCAAAGGTGGATAACAGAGAGATTGATAAATTTTTCAAAAAAGGATCAATCAATGTAGGGATATGCATGCCACAAGGGGTCTTCAACTATATTCGCTTTTATGGATAGATGAACTTGACAAGAATAAGTCAAGAATCCTATTGTATACTTCAAAAGGATCTCAATTTTAGATTACTGAATGGCTTTGGTCTGTGAAAACCTTCATCTAACCTCATAAATATCTTTAAACTTGTAACAAATTTTCTGTTCAAAGACATGTTTATATGAATAGCCATGTTTCCTTTTAACTGGTGATGCCTCCTTCTAAAAGAATTTGTGCCTACAAGTATTTGATCACGTGTGATGAGAATATGTGATCAAATATTGGCCTCTAATCTTAGCATAGAAAAGCTAATTATCACAGTATTAAACAGGGATGTGTTTCCGAGGGTAGGGATACACTCCCCATGCTCCCAGGACATGGGTACTTAAGGACGATATTCCCCAACATCCCTTTTTTGTGGGAGACGCAAGGAAATGCACTAGGGGAATGTTCCCCTCAAAATTGAGCCACTCCACACTTCCTTTTTACCAAAGCCTGTTGCCCCCATCCCTCATCATTATTGGTAATATTAAATCCTTGAAGTCCTTTCATGTAATTTTTTAACATTATCATGAATTGTTCCATATTTCAAAAAGGGAACCAAAAAGAAAAATGGAAGGATGGAGAGCAGCGGCTAGGGTTTCTGCAGCTCTCTAATCAATTGTGAATTCCAGCAATTCAGAGAAGAAATCTGTTTCTATTAAAGGAATGGAAGCTCAAGCCTTGGTTTTGTACAGTGCCATGCTAAAATCAAGATCTGTTCTTCTGGTTGTTCAAGAATCTCCGGCCTTTAACGTTCCTCTAAAATAGGATGCCTAAGGATGGAGAGCAGCGGCTAGGGTTTCTGCAGCTCTCTAATCAATTGTGAATTCCAGCAATTCAGAGAAGAAATCTGTTTCTATTAAAGGAATGGAAGCTCAAGCCTTGGTTTCGTACAGTGCCATGCTAAAATCAAGATCTGTTCTTCTGGTTGTTCAAGAATCTCCAGCCTTTAACGTTCCTCTAAAATAGGATGCCTTCAGCGGTGAAAAAATAAATTCAGAACAGGGTTTGATCCGCAGATTTAATGGTTTTTGGCCACGATTGACTGATCTCCACAAATGGATCTCTGAAACATGCAAACCCCTTTTGTCTGATGATTTGAATATTTATCCCTTGGCTTGGGGTTTTTTTGTTGTGGTTTTTTATAATATTGAGGATAAGCAGAATATTTGTTAATCTAGGCACTGGTTTTGGGGCAGTGTTGGCATTTTCAGGCAGTCTTGGTCTCCCACCTGTGACTCGGTTACGACGTCAATTTCCACGGCTCCTGTTTCGGTAAGACTCACGAATCTTCCCTTGCATCTTTGGAACCTTCCAACATTATCTTCCATCGGTAATGCATTGGGGAAGTTTTATTGCTGCAACCCAAAATCTAAATATTTTTATAAAGCCATTTATGCTCAAATATGTGTTGAGATGGATTTCAACAAGTGTTTTCGTGCCGAGATTAATCTGACAGCTCCTGACTATGTGTGGGTACAAAAGATCGACTATGAGAATGTTTCATTTCGATATCAAGTGTGTTATGAAACTGAACATGCAATCAAAAATTGGCCAAAGCGTTTGCAACTTCTTGGGCAGATCGGGCAGATAAGCAACACTCACTCATTGAAGGGTGATCCATCACACACAGCAAAAATGTGAGTTGGATTCAAGTAGGGAAGAAGGGAAAAAAATATTTTGCCAAGGAAAAGCAGAAGCCAATCAAAATTAAATAAAAAAGGTAGTGAAAAATGGAATGTAAATGTATTTGAATCTTAGAAGTATTTTGGAAAATTTTCGGCTGGAATGGAACTGAAATTTTTGTATCATGGGATAATCACTTTAAGGATTGGATTTGGCCTTCGTGCTCAATCTCAAACCTGCAAGGAATACTGATAATTTTGAAGAAATGTAACAGTTCTGGGCCGGATCCCACCTTTCCCTTTTAATAAAACTCTCATATCTGTTTCTTTGAAAAAACAGAGTTTCAGGATGTTTAAGAGTGGTTCCAACATCATTGGACTTCGTATGGAGAAATTATAATTTCTAAATTCATTCAGTATTCATCAGACTTGATAGTTTTCAGATTTCCAGTATTGGCCAGATTGCAGTGATTCCATTGGCTCTATCATGTATGAGTATGGAATTGACATTGAGTCAAGAGCACAAAGCCCTCTATGCACGCCAATGTTCTATGCCATGATTTTAGCAAAAAAAAAGTATTGCCTCTAAACTTGGAAAGGTTTTCCTATCCTCTATTTTTTCAATTTTCTAAATATAATGAGATACAATGGCGATAGTCTGTAAATGATTTATGATTTATTAATTACTATGTTACATTGTTATGTATAAGATTCTAAAATTTCAACGTTTTATCATTTATGTTTCAAGTTTCATATAATCTAGTTTAATCTTTTTTTAGTATTTCAGGTGGGATCCACTATGTTGAAGACCCTGACATCCCCTAAAATTTGGGGAGTGCTTTTAGATATCAACTACATGTGTTTCCCAACTCCCACATCCCCACATCTCAGAGAATTGGTGAAACACTGAATTATCATGATGTTAGGACTATGGCAACAACTAATTATATCCAACAATGGCCCCTGTAAAAGCTTCTTCTACAAATTTTTCCCTATGATTCTAAACCTGAGGAAGAGATTGATAGGCCTTGTGCACTATGAAGTGTTGTGCAGAATGAAGGAAATCTAGCAGTGGTTTATACTAGTTATAAGATACATGATATTCTGAATGACTTTTTGCACACCTGCCAAAACTTAATCCATGGTTGCACATCTCAGAGAATTGGTGGAACACGGAATTATCATGATGTTAGGACTATGGCAACAAGTAATTATATCCAACAATGGCCTCCGTGAAAGCTTCTTTTACAAAATTTTCCCTATGATTCTAAACCTGAGGAAGAGATTGATAGGCCTTGTGCACTATGAAGTGTTGTGCAGAGATGAAGGAAATCTAGCAGTGGTTTATCCTAGTTATAAGACATGATTTTCTGAATGACTTTTTGCACACCTGCCAAAACTTAATCCATGGTTGCAAGAGAGATGGAGTTCTGTAAAAGCAGATCAACTATCAAAACCACACTGGGAAACTCCTAAAATTACAACAAAATCAGAGCATGGCAACCAAAAGGAAGGCAATCTTTTCTCTGGCTAAATTCTTAACAAGAAGAGCACCATGGCAGAGCTCAAGATCTTCAACATTGTCAGATATATTGCAATCAAATGAAAGTGTAGATATTGGAAACTGTGAGAATATAGAATGAAATTGTACAAGCAAATGCCTTGAACTGATGGACTGTCGAGATGTGATAGCCTAACAAAATGCCTCTCAAATTTACTTAAACTCTGCTCCGTTTTCCAGAAAATGTACCAACAAACTGCAAAATATTGTATCACCTTATTGAGCAAAATGTTCAGACTAGGAGACATAAGGTGGCCTTTTTATAGAGACCCAACTGACAAAATCAAAAGTTTGACAGCTTCTAAGATTGAAATTTTTAAAAATCACATAATTGTGTCTAACCTAAGAGGGTTTCCTTGGCAAAATAACTCTTTCAAGAGAATTCAAACACATGTCTACTATATATTGTCCAAGAACTGGTAATTTCATACCTTAGGACCTTAAATTATCTAATAAAGGAAACGCATCCAAGCACTAGTAATTTCATACCTTACGACCTAATATTTTAGTTATCTAATAACGAAGACCTATGATTTTATAAAAACCCGATCTGATGTGATCACTCCTCTAAATAAACATCCAAGTCCATAAGATCACCCACTATCCACTCTGTCCATTAATTTTGGTTTGCTTCTCTTAACTATGATGGGGCCATCATCATATAGAGGCAGAACTATCAAATGTTGTCAAAGAAACTGCAGGATGATGCCCGTGAGCATTTGGAAGGGGCATTGTAGAGGAAATGGATAACATCAAGGACACTCCTAAAAAATTTGTGATGTGTCTTCTATTTATGAGATTGATAAGCTGCAGCACACCATCAGTGAGAGTAAAGCCAAGATTAATGAAGGCAGCAATACGGTCCAGGAAATACCTCCAGATCAGTTAAAAAACTGTAAATGGAAGTAGCTAAGCTCAATCACTAAACCACAACAGTTTAATGGAGGTTGAGTAAACTACTAAAAAGGCTCCTTACATATGAATTTAAAGACTTTGTTTGGATTGGGCTTCAATCACGGTTTTTCCTGTTGTGCATCCTTCTCTTTATGAAAGTAAATGTAACAGTTAGTGTTTATATCATTGATGAATAATCTCCAATTAATCAAATTAATCTTGATTTGTTAAAATTGGCAATTAGGGCCCAACTCCACATGGGTCATCTTATTTATGACAGCTGATATTTTTCTTGGATTCAGTATTGATCTAAAGATCATCCGATTCCAACATGTACAAATGAAGTTATGAAATTATTTTGATTACGGACAAATTGTCAAGGTCGGCGAGCAAACTTATGTAGGCTCAGAAGCCCAACAGTCACATCTATTCATCCTCAACGTTTGCTATAAATACATGATGCCTTAGCCTCATTTGGACACACTCATCCTCACACATCTCTCTTTCCTCATCTGATTGGGTACACATTTTCTGGGCAGCTTTCTCTCTCACATGTGCAAAGGAATGGAGGACGAAATTGTGTTTTGGGCATTGACCAGCGTTGACCTGTTTGACTGCGTTTTTTGGTGAGATACTTCTGTTTGGGCAGGCTGCATTTCTGGGCAAAGAAATCAAGGTCAAACTTTGACTTTGACCAGCATTGACGGCAGCTAAGGCTGACCGCAGGGTTGGCTGTTTGACCAGGTTTGACTGGACTGTTTTGGGCTGTTTTGAGGGCTGATTCATCTTGTTGTTTGGAGGCCAAAGTTGACTGAAGTTGACCATTTTGTTTAGGGTCAAATCTTCCCTCTTGACCAGCGTTGACTTTTCTGGTTAGGGCTCTTTCACTGTTGTTATAAAACATCAGATTTGTAAATTGTACTATCTCTCTCTGCTGAACTATTGAAGACTAAAAGAAAAAATGACCAAGGGTTTCCCCACATTGGGGTTTGTCCCTGGCTGGTGCCACATCTTGTGTCCTCGTGTCTTGGCTTGTCTTCTACTGTTTATGTTCTATCTGCATTTTACTATCATGTTGATGTGATTGCTAATCTGGATATTGTTAGGATATTCCGACACATAGGAAATAGTTAAGTACAACTTGGTCTAGTATAGAGTTAGATATAGAGTTAGGTAAAGTGTGTTTCTTTACTATGTACATTTTGTAACTTACAATCCGACGGTCACAATATGTAGTGATCCGACGGTTCATTCTCTCCTCAGTATTACCGACACTTGATCCGTGGCTTAACACCCGATTGGTCCATGATCTCTATTTAAAGAGCATGGAGGGTCATTTGTAGGGTAATCCGTCTATGAGAGAAGCATATGCAAATTTTCATTATTTTATTAATAAATTGCCTGAAGTGGCCGCGTTGGCTCAGGCCGTGGACTGTTTCCCTCTTTGAGGGTTTTAACCACGTCAAAAGTACTGGTGTATTGATCTGTGATCTGTTTGTGAGCGGTGTCCTTTGGTGTTCTATCTGAGGAACTTACCCTGTAAATTCATACATGGTATCAGAGCTATTTGAGGGTCGCGTCCGTTGGTGATCCAAATCTGAAGCCGGTAGAACTGCATCCCACTACCGTTTCCTAGATCTACTGTTTCTGACTGCTTTCGGCCCGAGATGACTGCTCTGTTGTGTTGGGAGCATCTGTTCCAGTGAGGAACCCCTTTCGTTTCACGCGAAAAGGTTTCCGGTAGCCCTAGCTGTGTCATTTTTAAGATCTTGAGGTATATAGTGTTTATTTGCAGTTTACAATTATTTTCTCTCTGTTTATTTCGGTTTTCGGTTTATTTAGCTTTTTTTATTACCGGATCTATACCTTTCATTTCTGCGTATGCTCTTTTCCCTGCGACTCTGTGCGATCTGGGCAAATCAGAAACAGAAAGGAAGGATTTTTCTCATGCGTATGCTCTTTTCCGCTGCGCCTTAGTGTGATCTCGGAAAATCAGAAACATTGGGGAAAATATTTAGTTTTCGGCTAAAGCTAACTTCAAGCCGCAAGGTTCGTTTTTTTTAATATTTAATTTCCGGCTAAAACTAACTTCGAGCCACAAGGTTCGTTTTTTTTGTATGTCCGTGTTGGGCTTTTTGTTTTTTGTTTTGTAGAGAAAAAGAGCTTTCTCAAAGCAAGCACGCAACCCAAAGCATCAACCCCCCCCTCTCTCTCTCTCTCAAACTTTTTGTATAGCTCACTTGGTGCAAAGCTAATTTATGAGAGTAGAGGTCTTGGGTTCAAGTTTCCATTTTTTGGGGGCGATTTTTCATTTCCGCACATTCGCGCACTTCGTCGGCGACTTCATCAAATTTTCTTCAAAAAGCCATAACTTCTTCATCCAAAAGCCGTTTTCAGAACCGTTTTTTTTAAACAGCCTAATTTTTCGAGATCTTTCCATTGCAACACTTAGTTTCAGCATCTATAGCTTCAGTTTTTTTTTAAATGGAAAGTCCATGCCAAGTTATTCTTGACAGCACCAACTACTTCCAATGGTGGTCCTACATTGTGGATTTACTTAGAAATAAAGGTCTTTACAGAATAGCCACAAGCCAAGAGACCAAACCGAAAGATGAAGACAAGGCAGCTAAATGGGAAAATAGACAAGACCAAGCACGTGGGTTGATAGGGATGTCTAATTCTCCAGATCTTAGATTCCATATTGCAGAACTTGATACTCCTGATGAAGCAATGAAACAGATTACTGAAGTCTTTGGAATTAAAAATGAACTTAAAGCCCATCAACTTGAAAATGAATTGCTTACATTGGACCCCAATAATTTTTATTGCATTGAAAATTTTTTGTCCAAGTTCAAGACCCTTAGACTTCTCTTGGAAGGTGTTAAGGTTAAGAAAGAAGATAGTAGCCTTATCTACTCCATTCTTACTAAGTTGGGACCAGCCTATTCTGTGTTTGTTTCCACCTTCCATTCTACAAGAGAAGCCTTCATTTCTCAAGGACAAACCTACAAGTCCCCTTCCTTTGATTCCTTTTGTGATTCTTTAATAAGAGAACAAGAAAAACTCTTACACCTTGGTCTTCTTCATCTTGGAAACTCTTCTAAGAAAGCGTTAGCCACCCAGCAGCAACCAAATCCAAAGAATCCTAAGAAGTTGTATCCTAAAAAGAATGGTCCTAAACCAAACAAGGGTCCTATGCAATTTCAGCCTCAAAATGAAAAATCATTTCAACAAAATGATAAGACAAAAAAAAACAAAGGGAAGAAGACTGATAGACATTGCAACTTTTGTATTCGAGATGGCCACTTAGAATCCAAATGCTTTAAGAAGATGGAAGCCTTGGAAGCAGCAATGAAGAACCATAACATCCATTTGGAGCACTCTTCAACTTCAACTTCATCTTCAGGAATGGCACTTTCTGCATGTGGTTGTCAAGCATCTCGGTCCGGCTATGCACTAAATGTATCTTCTTCTTCTCATTCTCATGAGTGGCTCATTGATTCTGGAGCTTCTTATCACATGGCCAAAAACAAAGCCAAGTTTTCTTCTTTAAATGATTGTAACACCAAAAATATATATGTTGGTGATGATAGATCTCTTAGTGTTGTAGGGACTGGAACTGTTCATCTAGACAATGGTCAGTTTAATGATGTATTATGTGTTCCAACCTTATCCTGCAATCTTCTATCTGTATATCAGATAACCCATTCAGGTGAAGGCAAAATTGTTGAATTTTCACCTCACGATGTTGTAATTAAGGACCTAAGAGATCCTAGACAGATTTTAGCTACTGGCATTGCTGATGATTCTACAAGGTTGTATAAGTTTCACAACTTTGGGTCATCAAATCTTCCCTCAGTATTTGTTGCTCATAATGATGAAGTGAGCAAACTTTGGCATGAGCGATTTGGTCACTTAAACTATCGCTCTCTTCAGAATCTATGTAAAGAAAATATGGTGACAAGTCTTCGAATGGTATCTTGCAGAGATGGTGTTTGTTCCGGATGTGTACTCTGAAAACATCATCGGGACAGTTTTGAAAAACGTGCCTCTTGGCACGCCTCAGCCCCTTTACAGCTCGTGCATAGTGATTTATGTGGTCCACTTCCAGTTGCTTCATTCTCTGGCTACAAGTATTTCTTAACTTTCAATGATGATTTCTCCAGACGCACTTGGGTATACTTCTTAAAACTCAAGAGTGAAGTATTTAACATGTTCTTGGCCTTTAAGGCCTTTGTTGAAAAACAATCTGGACATCAAATTCTTAAGCTAAGATCTGATAATGGCGGAGAATATGTTAAAAACACATTCATCAACTTTTGCACTGAGAATGGAATTCAAATGCAACATACTGTTCCATATACTCCACAACAAAATGGTGTAGCTGAAAGGAAGAATCGCACCTTAAAGGAAATGGCTAATTGTATGCTTCAATCTAAAGGACTTAGTCTTAGTTATTGGTCAGAAGCAATTAATTGTGCAAATTACATAATAAATCGCACTCCTACTAAGGTTTTAAAGAATATCACTCCAGAAGAAGCATGGAGCTCAATCAAACCAGATGTATGTCACTTTCGTGTTTTTGGAAGTGAAGCATGGGCCCATATTCCAGATGAGAAACATAAAGCTTTAGAACCTAAGAGTGAAAAATGTATTTTTGTTGGATATTCTGAAGATGTCAAAGGATATAGACTTATTCCACTTAAGTCCAAAAATGTTATCATTAGAAGAGATGTAAAGTTTGCTGAAAATATATTGGCCTGCGAGCCTAGTTCGGCGGATGTGCCACCTCTCCCTATCTCTTCTACTTTTGAAAATATTTCTTCTTCAGATGATGAAAGCGAGGATGAAAATCCTCCCCCACCTTCTCAGGATCCTCCTTCAGCTCCTCAACTTCCAAAATGGGTCCGTGCTACTCGGGATGCAGCAGGTGATCTTGCCGGTGATCCTACAGATCAGCGACGAACACGTTCTCAGTTCGAGAGAGCCTCTTCTTTACTGGCTCAAGCTTCAGTGAATTATGATCCTGACATCTTTGCAGAAGCTTCAGGCCATCCAGATTGGGAAGCAGCTATGAATGAAGAATACATTCATTATTGGCAAATGATACATGGAATCTTGTTCCTCTACCAAAGGGACGAAAACTTGTTAGATGCAAATGGGTTTACAGAACCAAGTATGGACCAGATGGGAAAGTTGATAAACATAAAGCTCGTCTTGTTGCTAAGGGTTTTTCACAAGTTGAAGGCATTGACTACACTGAAACCTTCTCCCCTGTTGCCAAAATGAACTCTATCCGCCTTGTTCTTTCCCTTGCTGCTTCTTTCAAATGGGAAGTCCATCAGATGGATGTTAAATCCGCCTTCTTGCATGGGGACTTGCATGAAGAAATCTATATGGAACAACCTATTGGCTTTATACAAACAGACTCCAGCATTGTATGTCAACTTAAGAAATCCCTTTATGGTCTCAAGCAAGCTCCTCGAGCTTGGTATGCCAAAATGGATAACTTTCTTTTAGAATCTGGCTTCTCTAGGTGTCATTCTGACAATACTGTCTACACCAAGAAAGTGGGCAAGTCTCTTATCATTCTTGTTCTTTATGTTGATGATCTTATCCTGACTGGTAGTGATCCCAACCTTATAAACCATGTGAAGTCTAGCCTTAAAAGGAAGTTTGAAATGACAGACTTAGGACACTTACATTATTTTCTCGGTCTTCAAGTCTTGCAATCCAAGGAAGGTATTTCCCTTTCTCAGCCCAAGTATGCCTGTGATATTCTACGCCATTTTCACATGGAAGACTGTAAGCCAGCCCCTTCTCCCTTTCAGTCTGGAGTCAAACTTTCAGTCACTTGTACTTCTCCTGAAGTTGATGCTACCTTATACCTTCAACTTGTAGGAAAACTTTTGTATCTAACCCATACTCGTCCTGACCTTTCCTTTGCCATTGGCCTTGTTGCTCGGTTTATGCAAAACCCACATGAAAGTCATTGGAAAGCAGCTAAAAGAATACTTCGTTGTGTTCGAGGTACAGTTCAGTTTGGGATTCATTACAATGTCGAAGCAGCTCCTCTATTGGTTGGTTTCACTGATTCCGATTGGGCTAGTGACCCTGATGATCGAAAGTCTACTGTAGGTTATGTGTTCACTCTTGGTTCAGGACCTATTACATGGGCTTGCAAGAAACAAGGTTCCATTTCACTTTCCTCAGCAGAAGCAGAGTATCGTGGTGCCGTAGAAGCTAGTAAGGAAGCCTTGTGGCTTCGTCAGATCTTGTCAGAGTTTGGCTTTCAACAGCAGCATCCGACTACACTTTGGTGTGATAATCAAAGTGCCATTCAGCGATGCAAAGATCCAGTCCAACATCAGCGCAACAAACACATTGAACTGCACATGCACTTCATCGGAAAGCTCATTCACGACCATGTTCTTGAAGTGCAATATTGTTCAACAGATGATCAAGTTGCAGACATCTTTACAAAGGCTCTCACAGAGGCGAAGTTCACTAAACTTCGATTTACGGTTGGAGTTCAGGGAGTTGTCACTAAGGGTGGATAGGCTCTAGTGCCTCCTTCCTTCTCCTATTGTGTCATATTTGTAAATCCTTCAATCCTATCCCAAGTTGTTCTTAACGGGGGATGTTAGGATATTTCGACACATAGGAAATAGTTAAGTACAACTTGGTCTATAGAGTTAGGTATAGAGTTAGGTAAAATGTGTTTCTTTACTATGTACATTTTGTAACTTACAATCCGACGGTCACGATATGTAGTGATCCGACGGTTCATTCTCTCCTCGGTATTACCGACACTTGATCCGTGGCTTAACACCCGATTGGTCGATGATCTCTATTTAAAGAGCATGGAGGATCATTTGTAGGGTAACCATCTATGAGAGAAGCATATGTAAATTTTCATTATTTTATTAATAAATTGCCTGAAGTGGCCGCATTGGCTCAGGTCGTGGACTGTTTCCCTCTTTGAGGGTTTTAACCACGTCAAAAGTACTGGTGTATTGATATGTGATCTGTTTGTGAGCGGTGTCCTTTGGTGTTCTGTCTGAGGAACTTACCCTGTAAATTCCTACAGATATTGATATTAGGCTAATAAAGAAATTGAAGTAAAATTGCTCTAAAGCATAGAACATACCATTGTTGCCTAAAATTAACATGGTATCAGAGGTGAGGTGAAGACAAAGCCCAAGCAAGAGTAAAAGAGCAATCACCAAAAACAGTTGGACAAGGACAAAAGGCTCTATGGGTTCCTCATCCCACTGAAGACAAGCTCGATGATAAATCTGACTATCATGGATGGAAGATGTCTCTTGATTTGACCTTGGAAGAACAAGAAGTGGATTATGTGAAAGGGTAAAATCCCTGAACCTCCTTCAAATGCACCGACTGTTACGAAGACCAAGTACAATAGGGATGAAGTCAAAGCAAAGAAGATTATCAGAGATTCCATTGACAAGCGTCTGGTGGCTTACATCTCCGAATTGAAGACCTCTAAGGAGATCTACGACAGATTGATCAGCATGTTCAAGGTTAGTGATGCTAATCAAATTTTATTTCTCAAAAATAAGTTGAAGGATATTAAGAAGGGCAAGGACAAGGATATTCAATCCTACTTCTTAAGGATCACTGAGATCAAGAATGATATACTTTCAAGTTTCGAATGGAGAGGTCATTCCTGACAGGGAACTTACTATCACTACCCTTGGAGGACTCCCACCCAAGTGGTATATATTTAGAACCACTATTCTCAATAATGATCAAATTCCAAGGTTTGAAGAATTGATGTCGAGATGCATTCAAGAAGAAACAAGAATGGTGGAGCAAAAAATGCCTTCTAATAGAAGCAACCCCACTGCATTCTCCGCTCATGCCAAAAGGAGAAATAATGCAGGGTCTAAAGGCCATTTCAATGGAAAGCCTGGATCTAAGGGAAGGAGGAAGGAAGGGCAGGTGCTTTGTTTGCAATAAATTTGGCCACTATGCAAGGGAGTGTCCAAAATAGAAGGGACACATCGCATGATGATGATCACAATCATTCCAAGGGCAACTTCAACCACAACGATCAAAGGAATGGCAGGTCCAATGGAAAAGGAAAAAGGAATGCAGGACATCAAGGAAATGGTCGATCCTCCAAGAAAGCAAGGATATCCAGGTATGAAGAATCAAATGTTGTTAACAATAAGCAAAAGGAGTTATATCGGCCCTCTTCACTACCTCTAACCAGACACTTTGGGGAATTGGCTAATTGATAGTGGTGCCTCAAGGCACTTCACCGAATTCAAGGAAGCTCTCTCTAATCCAATAGAGAAGGAGACAAACTTGGAGATTATCCTTGGAGACGATGCCACCTATCCCATGAAGGGATTAGGGAATGTTACCCTTCAATTGAATCAAGGTAACACTTCATTTACAAGAAGTACTATACGTACCTGATCTCAAGAAGAACCTGGTGTCCATTTTGGCAATGGAAGACAAAGGATACAACGTGGCATTCATCGATGGAAAGATATGTGTTTGGAAAAGAAATTTTAAAGATGCTTTTACTCTTGGGTTCAAGGTTGACACTTTGTATCAAGTTGGAGGAAGTCCATTGGGAGCCATGTCTTGCGACACGTCTCTACAATCTAAACTATGGCACTGGAGATTTGCCCATCTTCATTATAAGGCTCTACCTGATGTGAGACAGATGGTGACAAGTATGCCCGAGTTCAAAGTAAAGCATGAAGGTGTATGTCCCGGATGTGCCAAAGGAAAACTTACAAGGGGACCATTCCCCCAAGTAATAGCAAGACCACAGATATATTGCAACTGATCCACTCCCATATATCTTATATGATGCCCATAAACTCTTTGGGAGGGTACTTATATTATCTCACCTTTACAGATGATTATTCTCGCAAGCCCTAGATCTACTTCTTGAAAAAGAAGGATGAAGTGTTCACCTGGTTCCATCACTTCAAACCCTTGATCGAAAACCAATCCGAGAAGAAAATCAAGATATTGAGGACTGACAATGGGATTGAGTACAAATCCAATGAATTCCATGATTATTGCAGAGAAGCTGGCATTAAGAGGGAGACAACAACCCCATACACTCCCGAGCAGAATGGCGTAGCTGAAAGGAAGAATCGTACTAATGTAGAAGTTGTTTGTGCCATGCTTCATGATCAAGGGCTTCTAAGGTTCCTATGGGATGAAGCTGCAAATACCACCGTGTATGTTCAAAACCAATGCCCTTATCAAGCATTGGACTCCAAGACTCCCGAAGAAACGTTCACTGGTAAGAAACCCAATGTCTCTCATTTTAGAATTTTCGAAAGCCCCGTATATTTTGATGTGCCGAAAGAGAAAAGAAGCAAATTCGGTGCATCAAGGAAGAAAGGAATCTTTGTGGGCTATAGTGAAAATTCTAAGGGTTACAGAATTTATGTGGCTGGTCAAAGGGAAGTTAAGATAAGTCATGATGTCACCTTCGACGAAGATATGGCCCTCGGCGAGATCAACAACCTTCCTATCCCAAGGAAGGGTAAAGAAGCTGACACCGGAAAACAGGGTGCAAAAGAAGATGAATGTTAAAATTGGCAACTAGGGCCAAACTCCATGTGGGTCATCTTATTTATAGCAGCTGATATTTTTCTTGGATCCCTCTCATCGAGAGGTGTAAGATTGATCTAAAGATCATCCAATTCCGATAAGTATTCATGGAGATATGAATTTATTTGTGTTATGGGACAATTCATCAAGGTCAGCCAGCAACCAAATAACCCCCATGTGTGCTCAACGTTTTAGTATAAATGGAGGTGACTCGATAGTCATTTGTACACACACTTCTTGTGATCTCTTCCTCGCCACTTGTCTTTGGGTTTTTGGTGGGAGGAAGAGATCCTAAGAAACTACGCAGCCCTAAGGAGAGGATGCCCTAGCGCAACGTTATCATGGAGAAGGCATGCCCTAGATCTACATGCAGGCAACGAAGAGAAGGCTCTACGTCCTAATATGGTAGCCTACATGGAGGGAAACTCTTATGGTGGACACAAGTCTATACGTTGTCCATATCAAAGCTACCCTAAACAATGTTCATAATATAGCCACCCTAAACATTCTCTGTTTTAGCCGTAGCAAAGAGGGACAAAACAGTGTGGGCTATTTCAAGGTCATTGTGAAGATCGAGTTGTTGTTAAGAGGGTCGAGGTACCTTCCTAGAGGGTCGAGGCAAAGGAGGTTAGTGTCAATTAGTTTAGTGTTTGATGTGTGGGCTAGAAACTCAGTTTGGAGGAGGTCGTATGCTATAGCAAGGCTGTGTGGTAGGCCGCAAGCCATACCACCACAGCAAGGGATAGCGTGGAGTTGTTTAGGGGTTGTCTATGCCCAGAACAACAGTGATGGGAGCCACCACTTCTCCAAGGGTGAGTCGCAGTCAAGGAGGGTTGTTTTGGTGGTTGATCAAGGGTTATTAAAGCAGGCAAATATGCCCTAACCAGTCACAGACATTGCAGCAATGCCACATGGTGCAGCGAACATGGTGCAGCAATGGTTCATGGTGGATACATGGTATAGCGAGTACATCATAGTGTAGCAATGGTACTTGGGACAGCAAAGGTACTTGGTGCAGCAAGTACATGGAGCAGCAATGCATAACATAGTACAACAGTACAATTATGGATACAGTCATGATTAGTGAAGCATGATGAGATGCAACACAGTGATGATGGGTGTAGCATGGTGCAGCGCAATGAGGTGCAGCATGATGATGAGGAGCAGCACAATGATAAGTGCAACATTGTGATGGAGTCACCTGGGAGAATCAGTTGAAGCAACATGTCTTCAACTGAGTTCAACTACCTCATGTATCATCTACTTAGAGATGATATATGCTCTTATTTAAATAAGTCAAAGTGTTGACTTCTATTGTATATGTACTATCTCTCTCTCTCTCTGTTGAACTACTGAAGAACATACAAGAAGAATTGATCAAGGGTTTCCCCACATTGGGGTTTGTCCCTAGCTAGGGCCACATCTTGTGTCCTCTTTCTTGGCTTGTCTTTTGTGATTTATGTTTATGTTCCATCTGCAATTTATTATTATGTTGATGTGATTGCTAATCTGGAAAAGATATTGAGCTAACCGTGAAAATTGAAATAAATTTCTCTAAGCATAGAACATACCTAAAATTAACATGGTATCGGAGTTGAGGTGAAGACAAAGCCCAAGCAAGAGTGAAAGAGCAATCACAGAAGACAGTTGGGAAAGGACAAAAGGCTCAATGTGTTCCTCATCTCTCTTCCAATTCACCAAGGGTGAGGTCGAAGCAGAGAATATTATCTTAGTGGCGCTGCGGAAGCTTTTGATGGCTACCTAAAGATCACTTCAATGGGAAGTTCGGATCTAAGGTTGGAAGGAAAGGCAGTTTCCTTGCTTGCAATAAGTTCGGCCATTATCCGAAGGAGTGTCCGAATGATAAGGACACATCACTTGATGAAGATAACAATCATTCCAGGGACATCTTCAATGATCGGAGAAATGACAGGTAATGCAGGTCATCAAGAAAATAGTCGACTCTTCAAAGAAAGCAAGGAACCCCAAGTATGAAGAATCAAATGTTGTTTTTGATAAGATAAATAAGCATTATCTTGTATTGGCCCTCTCCTCTAGACTCTTTGGGGATCTGGCTTATTGATTGTAGTGCTTCAAGGCACTTCATCGGATAGAAGGATGCACTCTCTAATTTGGTAGAGATGGAAACAATCGTGGGATCATACTTGGAGTCAATGCCACCTATCCCGGAAAGGGTGTAGCGAATGTTGCCTCTTAATTGAATGAGGGTAACTCGATTCATTTATAAAAATCTCTTTATGTTCCTGATCACAAGAAGAACCTGGTGTCCATTTCAGCAATGGAAATCAAAGGTTTCAGGGTGGCATTCATCGATGGAAAGGTACATGTTTGAAAAAAGAATTTTCAAAGATGCTTTTACTCATGGGTTCAAGGTTGGCAATTTGTATCAAGTTGCAAGAATTCCATTGGGGACCATGTCAGTTGACACATCTCATCTATAACATCGGAGGTCTACTTATTATGGGGCCCTACCCGATGTGAGTCAGATGGTGAGAGGGATGCCTGAATTCAAGAAGAGCATGAAGGTACATGTCCGAGACGTACCGAAGGAAAATCTTACAAGGGGACCATTCCCCTCATGTAGCAGGTCCACAGGTTTGGAACATCCCGAGGAGTTTGAGATTCATGATCAGGAATCTCATGTATGCAGGTGGAAGAAAGCCCTTTATGGCTTGATGCAAAACACCTCGGGCTTAATATGAGAGGATTGATAACTGTCTGACGAAGCTGAGATCACTAAGAGTGAAGCCGATTCAAACCATTGCTTGAAGGTTGTGGATGATAGACCTCTCATACTGGCACCTTATGAGGATGACTTCTTTCTGACAGGGGCAGAGCCTCTCACTTACAAAAGTAAGAGGGAGTTGGATTCTAGTTTTGGAATGGTGAACTGCAAGCTCGTGACTACCTCGATGGAGCTTAACTTCCAGAAGTTATGTGGTAGTGATGCCGGACCAGATTTGGGAAATGCCTCTGAGTTTCATAAACTCATTCGCATTGATGTTCTTGATGAACTTTCATCCGCATATATGTTTTGCAGTTAGCATGTTGGGCTCATATATGGTTGAGCCTCACTAGATTGGTGCCAAGAATCATTTGAGATATCTTCAGGGCACAATCTCTCATGGATTGAGATACACTGCGGGAAATGTGAAGCTGCATGACTATACTAATGTTGATTAGGCAAGCAGTGTGGAGGATTGCAAGAGCACTTTTGAGTGTTGGTTCTCTTTGGGTTCTGCTTCAGTATCCTGGATGCGCAGGAAGCAGAAGTCGGTTGCTATAAGCACCGCTGAGACCGAATACATAGCTACGAGTATGCCCTCGTGTGAAGCTACCCGGTTGTGGAAGCTCTTCAGTGTGTTGTTTGAACACATGATGGATACCACTGTGATCTTCTGTGTCAACCAGAGGGGGATTCGATTATTGAGGAATCTTGTATTCTATGATTGCACCAACATATAGACATCAAGTAAAACTTTATCTAGGATATAGTACATTGATGAGCAAGAAGGCTACATCACATTGACAATGATGTGCAGGTTGCGAACAATCTATCAAAGCCCTGGGGAAAGGTCAAATTTGTGACTTTACCGAACAACTTGGAGTCGTTGAGAGGCCCATTTATGAAGGTCCTGTATGATGCATGCATTGAGCTCTGGGAGCTCCCGGGGGGCTTGGGGTACTTCTTGGAGCAACATGCAACCATAGCATGACTCACCCTCCCCTAGTGGTGCGCTGTGTACAATGTGAATGGTTCAACCTTCCCCTGTGATACCCCGAGGCGACTTATGGATAGGATAAGTGGTTCTCCTGTCGAAACATCCTATGTAGTCTGGGATTCATGGGAAGTACCTCTCACTTGGCCAACAAGTAGGGAATGGGGTTAGGGACCATAGTAGTACTATCAATAGGCGCATCGTTGTATCTACCATACTCCCTATGCTAGGATGACCTCCATTGATCTGGGATCAATTGGAACTGACTTCGGGTCAGTAAGAGTGATATAGCTCACTCTCTCTTGGAACTGATCTAGGATCAGTATGAGTGGTTTGAGACACTCTCTTGTGATATTGATCTAGGATCAATGAAACTGACTTCGGCTCAGTAAGAGTGACATAACTCACTCTCTTTTGGAACTGATTTGGGATCAGTAAGAGTAGTATGACACACTCTCTTCATATGGAACTGACTACGGGTCAGTAGAGAATGGTATGAAACATTCTCGATCAATTCTTCTTCTTCACGGTTCAACAGAGCAGTGCAGGGCACTGATGGCAGAGATAGTACAATCTAGCGGATGGAGTTCTCCCTAGTTGAGAAGGAGTGTTAAAATTGGCAACTAGGGCCAAACTCCATGTGGGTCATCTTATTTATAGCAGCTGATATTTTTTTTGGATCCCTCTCATCGAGAGGTGTAGGATCTAAAGATCATCCGATTCCGATAAGTATTCATGGTAATATGAATTTATTTGTGTTATGGGACAATTCGTCAAGGTCAGCTAGCAACCAAATAACCCCCATGTGTGCTCAACGTTTTAGTATAAAAAGAGGTGACTTGATAGTCATTTATACACACACTTCTTGTGATTTCTTCCTCTCCACTTGTCTTTGGATTTTTGGTGGGAGGAAGAGATCCTAAGAAACTATGCAACCCTAAGGAGAGGATGCCCTAGCTCAACGTTGTCATGGAGAAGGCAAGCCCTAGATCTACATGCATGCAATGAAGAGAAGGCTCTACGTCCTAATATGGTAGCCTATAGAGGGAAACTCTTATGGTGGACACAAGTCTATACGTTGTCCATATCAAAGCTACCCTAAACACTATTCATAATATAGCCACCATAAACATTCTATGTTTTAGCCGCAGCAAAGAGGGATAGAACAGCGTGGGCTGTTTCAAGGTCATTGTGAAGGCCGAGTTGCTGTTAGGAGGGCCGAGGCAAAGGAGGTTAGTGTCAAGTCATTTAGTGTTTGATATGGTGGGCTAGAAACTCGGTTTGGAGGAGGTCGTATGCTACAGCAAAGCTGTGTAGTAGGCCGCAGGCCATACCACCACAACAAGGGATAGCGTGGAGTTGTTTAGGGGTTTTCTATGCCCAGAACAATAGTGATGGGAGCCACCACTTCTCCAAGGGTGAGTCGTAGTCAAGGAGGGTTGTTTTGGTGGCTGATCAAGGGTTATTACAGCAAGCAAATATGCCCTAACCAGTCACAGACATTGCAGCAATGCCACGTGGTGCAGCAATGGTTCATGGTGGATACATGGGACAGCGAGTACATGATGCGGCAATCATAGTGCAGCAATGGTACTTGGGACAACAAAGGTAGTTGGTGTAGCAAGTACATGGAGCAGCAATGCATATCATAGCTAAGCATAGTACAGCAATACAATTATGGGTACAGTCATGATTAGTGAAGCATGATGAGGTGCAGCACAGTGATGATGGGTGTAGCATGGTGCAACACAGTGAGATGCAGCATGATGATGAGGAGCAACATGGTGATGGAGTCACCTGAGAGAATCAGTTGAAGCAGCATGTCTTCAATTGAGTTCAGCTACCTCATGTATCATCTACTTAGAGATGATCTATGCTCTTATTTAGATAAGTCAAAGTGTTGACTTCTATTGTATATGTACTATCTCTCTCTCTCTCTCTCTGTTGAACTATTGAAGAACATATAAGAAGAATTGATCAAGGGTTTCTCCACATTGGGGTTTGTCCCTTGCTAGCGCCACATCTTGTGTCCTCTTGTCTTGGCTTGTCTTCTGCCTTTTATGTTTATGTTCTATCTGCAATATACTATTATGCTAATGTGATTGCTAATATGTAAAAGATATTGAGCTAACTGTGAAAATTGAAATAAATTTCTCTAAGCATAGAACATACCTAAAATTAACATGAAACAATGTCGAATGTTGATGAACCTATGGATCCTATTGATCCTCCTCCTCAAGAGCCCTCCTCCTCCAAGAGGAGACACTCATGGCTTAGGGAGACTCTCGAAGATGTCAAGAGAAATATTGCATCAAGGGGGACTTTTCGTGAAAGCAAGAAGCCGAACAGGTATCAAGGATACTTTACCGTCATGAGCACTATCATTCAAAATGAGCCTTCATCATTCGAAGAAGCCGTGAAGCAACAAGTATGGAAGGATGCGATGAATGAAGAATACGAGTCAATTATGAAAAATGATGTTTGGGATGTGGTTCCTCGGGACAAATCAGTTGTCACCTCTAAGTGGCTCTACAAAACCAAGCATGGAGCTGATAGAAGTATAGAAAAGTTCAAGGCTCGTTTTGTTGTTCGAGGCTTCTCTCAAAAGGAAGGTGTAGATTACGATGAGATATTTGCACCTATTGCCCGATACACCACCATCCGCTCGATCATAGCCCTTGTTGCCTCGCAAGGATGAAACCTACATCAGATGGATGTCAAGACCGCTTTCTTGCATGGTTCGATCAAAGAGGACGTCTATGTGGAACCCGAGGGGTTTAAGGTTCATGACCGGGAATCTCACGTATACAGGTTGAAGAAAGCTCTCTATGGTTGTAAGCAAACACCCCGGGCTTGGTATGAGAGGATTGATAGCTATCTGATGAAGTTGAGATTCACTAGAAGTGAAGTCGATCTGAACATTTACTTTAAGGTTGAAAATGATAAGCCTCTCATACTGGTACTTTATGTGGACGACCTCTTTCTGACAGCTGCAAACCCTCTCATTCACAAATGTAAGAGAGAGTTGACTTCTGAATTTGAGATGAAGGACCTAAGACTGATGCACTACTTCCTAGGTTGGAGGTCTGGCAAAAGCCAAGAGAAATTTTTGTATGTCAAGGAAAATATGTTGTAAAGATATAGGAAAGATTTGGGATGGTGGACTACAAGCCTATGCCTACTCCGATGGAACTTCACTTTAAGAAGTTATGTGGTAGTGTTGTTGAACCTGAATTGGGAAATGCTTCTGAGTATCGTCAACTCATAGGAGCACTGATGTTCTTGGTGAACTCCCTTCCGGACATATGTTTTGCATTTAACACGTTGAGCCATGAGCCTCATCATATACATTGGATTGGTGCCAAGAATTTTTTGAGATATCTTCGGGGCACAATCACTCATGGACTGAGATACACTGTTGGAAATGTAAAAGTGCATGGTTATTCAGATGTTGATTGGGCTCACAGTGTGGTGGATCACAAAAGCACTTCTGAATGTTGTTTTTCTTTGGGTTCTGATTCGATATCCTGGATGAGCAAGACGCAAAAATCGATTGCCTTGAGCACCGCTGAGACCGAATACATAGTTGATAGTATGGCCTCCTGTGAAGCTATCTGGTTGAGGAAGCTCTTCAGTGAGTTGTTTGGACATGTGTTGGATACCACTGTGATCCTCTGTGACAACCAAAGTGGGATCCGATTATCGGAGAAACCCGTGTTTCATGATTGCTCCAAGCATATAGATATAGATACCACTTTATCCGGGATATGGTACAACAAGGAGCAATAAGGCTCCATCACACTGGGACTGATGAGCAGGTCGCCGATATTTTGACAAAGCCTCTATGGAAGGTCAAGTTCCTGACCTTCCGAGAACAACTTGGAGTCGTGGAGAGACCCTCTTGTGAGGGTCTTGTATGAATTGGACATTGAGCTCTGGGAGCTCCGGGCAGCTTGGGATACTTCTTGGAGCAATGAGCAACCATAGGGTGAGTGGTTCAACCTTCCCCTGTGATCCCCGTGGCGACATGTAGGCAGGATGAGTGGTTCATCCTTCCCCTGCTAAGACATCCTACCCATGCAGCTTGGAACTCATGGGAAGTACCTCTCATCTGGCCAATGAGTAGGGAAATGAGGATAGGGACCATATTACTATCGATAGACGCATCGTGTACTATCATACTCCCTATGCTAGGATGACCGATATAGATCAGGGATCAATGGGAACGGACTTCAGGTCAGTGAGAGTGGTATGAGACACTATCTTTTATTTGGGATTGAATTTAGGTCAGTAGAGAATGGTATGATACATTCTCGATCACTTCTTCTTCTTCATAGTTCAACAGAACAGTGCATTGATGGCAGAGATAGTACAGATTGGCAGATGGATTAGCAGATGGAGTTCTATCTAGTTGAGGAGTGTTAAAATTGGCAACTAGGGCCAAACTCCACATGGGTCATCTTATTTATGAAAGTTGATATTTTTCTTGGATTCCTCTCTCCGAGAGGTGCAAGATTGATCTAAATATCATCCGATTCCGACATGTACGAATGAAGTTATGAATTTATTTTTATTATGGACAAATTGGCAAGGTCGGTCAGCTAACTTATGTAAGCTTAGAAGCCCAACAGTCACGTCTATTCATCCTCAACGTTTGCTATAAATACATGATGCTTTAGCCTCATTTGAATTTTGGACACACTCATCCTCACACCTCTCTTTCAGCTAACTTATGTAAGCTTAGAAGCCCAACAGTCACGTCTATTCATCCTCAACGTTTGCTATAAATACATGATGCTTTAGCCTCATTTGAATTTTGGACACACTCATCCTCACACCTCTCTTTCCTCATCTGATTGGGTATGCATTTTATGGGCAGCTCTCTCTCAAACGTGCGAAGGAAAGGAGGACGAAACTCTGTTTTGGGCATTGACCAGTGTTGACCAAATTTCAGGAAGTGTTTTGACCAGCGTTGAACAGCAACGTTGACCTGTTTGACTGCATTTTAAGGTGAGATACTTCTGTTTGGGAAGGCCGCATTTACGGGCACAGAAATCGAGGTCAAACATTGATTTTGACCATTGTTGACTGCAGCTAAGGCTGGCCATAGGGTTGGCTATTTGACCAGGTTTGACTGGACTGTTTTGAGGGCTTATTCATCTAGCTGTTTGAAGGCCAAAGTTGACTGAAGTTGACCATTTTGTTGAGGGTCAAATCTTCCATGTTGACCAGCGTTGACTTTTCTGGTTAGGGCTCTTCTACTGTTGTTACAAAAATATCAGATTTGTAAATTGTACTATCTCTCTCTGCTGAACTATTGAAAACTAAAAGAAGAATTGATCAAGGGTTTCCCCACATTGGGTTTTGTCCCTAGCTGGTGCCACATCTTGTGTCCTCTTGTCTTGGCTTGTCTTCTACTGTTTATGTTTATGTTCTATCTGCATTTTACTATCATGTTGATGTGATTGCTAATCTAGATATTGATATTGGGCTAATAAAGAAATTGAAGTAAAATTGATCTAAAGCATAGAACATACCATTGTTGCCTAAAATTAACATGATTAATACCAATGCAATCAACAAATTCCAAAACAATCCCAATTATTTCATTTTACACTACAGGCACACCAAGATAGGCTGATTTTTTCCAAGTATGTCCCAATTATTGCCAATTTATCTTTTCAGGAGACTGACAGATTAACTGCCAATTTTGATTATTTCATCCACGGTAGATATTGATTTACTTTGGCTTTATAACCTGGAAGGTGTATATAAGGCTCCTTGTGGGTAGTTGGCAAAACTACCATTTAATACACATGTTCTTTTAATAGCTAAAGGTTGCTTACATTCTAACCCAAATAACAACCATCATGTACTTCCGTTGGTTCAATTCTTTTAATAGCTGCTCATTAGTTGCAGAAAAATGCAGCATTTTTAGTCTGACTAGATCCGATATTAATATGGATTGGATCAGAGCATCTTTCAAATTTTAAAGATGTAAAATATACCTAACACTCTATGCCTATATGGAAGATTGAGATGTGGAAGTCCTTCACTAGAAGGTTCTTGTTCCAATCAATGTCACAAAAATATTTTCTACTTTAGTTGCCAGAAGCATGATCTGAATCAAATTTTGGACTCGTCAGAATTGGAAAATTATAAACACATATAGTTTTTCCAGAGTTCTTGAGAGATGCTACAAGCACAGTGAAAATGTGTGATTTGAAGATAGCTCTCACATGAATTTACCTACAACATGAGTATTCAATGTTTCAAATCTATTTATTTTCACTATAATTTTTGTGTTTTGTAGATAAACTTGGCAGGAGAGCATAAAGCCAATGTGTAACCTTTCAAGGACACAGACACTTTACTAGGCAATATTTGCACTAATAGAATAAGCTAAACATCATGCTCCCTTGCCTGTGTTATAAACATGTTGCACATAAGCATCGATAGGTGTTAGTTTACTTTTGTTGTCACTGCATGGACCAAAACACAACCTATACCCATGCAGTGAGATAGCATTGATCACAACAACAAAAATGATCCCATGACCTGTAATGTCCAGTCTATGAAAAAGAAAGTAGATGAAAATGCCCAATTTCAGCTATGACTATACTTTTCAAACTTAGTGACTGAAAGTGTTGAAGAAGGGAAATGGATTAACAGTGCACATCCTCCGTGCTATGGTATTAAACATACATAGAAATGAGGACTTGGTCCTAGCAGGATCCATTCAAGTAGGTTTTTTGGCAAGTGTCTTTCGAACTTATCAAACTTTAATTTTGGCAAAAATTGTTCAAGTATATAAATATAACTCCCAAGTTTTTCCAGTTAATTAAGATTATTGTTCAAACAATAATAACAGGATCATAACGTAAACTATATAATCGATATGCATATAATGATTGCTTCTGTATAATTAAATATGCTTCCATCCTCGTTCAATGCAGGACCTGAAGAAAATGAGCTGTCCCAAATTGAACCATAACAGCAGAGGTTTCAGATAGAGAAATTGAAGAATCAATCTTTATGGGTCCTACTCGATATTATTGATAAAGTGGATCAAAAATACTAGATTTTGACCAGATAGAATGATATGTATTTTTCAAATTTAAGAATGCGATTAAGATAGAATAAAAAAAAGTCGAAATAGAAAATTTCATTAAACAAAAAAGAACAGAAACAGGAGCATACCTAAGTTCCCCACAGTAATTGGGACCAGTCCAAACACCCAATAATGCTGCAACAACCCTTTCCGTCCTTGTAATTGCATCATGAATATTCTGCACAATGTTCCTTAGATGGGGAAGCACTTTCCCACATAAAAGTTCATCCAGGGCAAGCTGCTCCAAAACTGGCATTGCCAAGATCCCTTTCCATAAACCAATGTTCTTTAGCAGTCGAACAGACATACCAAATTTATATGCAGCAATCCGTGCTGCCTGAGATACAGCATTCATAACAGGAATGCTCCAATTTGGCACCTAAGATTCACAATAGGAAAACTAAAATAAGGAATTTACTACATCTAAAACATAAAACAAGCTAACCTCCAGATAACTATTCCTTTCCAAGAAGCTTTGAAACAGGTTACAGTCATACACATGGAACACAATGTTTTATGCAATTTATTCTGCTTCCCTTCTTTACTGATGAACTATTTTTAAGATGTTCAACACCATACAGTCAATTATATTGGAGGAAGAATTCAATATCTGTAAGAACCTCACCTGTAGTTCTGCAACTGCTTCAGCCAAGCGCATTCGAACTGCTGCCAACAATTCTTGCAGCGCCTCATTTGATGGAGGAATGTAGGTCAGAATTACTTGTACTGCAGAAACTGCATTTTTGGTCCCTTTTGTACTCAACCTATCCCAGCAATGTGCAACTTCATGATGCAAAATTGGTAATGCAACCTTCTCCACAAGACCTGGAACAAGGTCTGCATCAGCATCGTCTGGTTCAAAATCGCTGGCATTCTCTGGCATACCATAATCAAAAAGCAGAGCATGCCTGGATGGCAAACCTCGCACTGTATCAGTAATATAAGACAGAAATATATTAAGACAAGCTCACCTTTTATCTACTAGAACCGGTACTATTTAACCATTAGAAAAAACATTTAGAGTCTAGACTCAACAATGCAAAGCAGGAAGTCACATACCATTGCATATTATTCAAATCCGCATCTTCGTATAGTGGATCCCACTTTAGGAGTTCCAACCGTACATATGGGGAGAAAATTGCAGGTGCACTCAAAGACATATAAGCATCACGATACGTTGAGGAGAAGAGCTTCTTCCATCCCTCAAATCTTTCTTTGACAAGAGAAAGTTTTGAGTACTCTTCAGCTGCATCACTAAAAATTTCATCAGCTGTCTGTAACAACTCATCTCGACTAGACTGATAAGCCCTACAGTCACTATCACTTTCATCACTGCTAGATTCCCCCTCTATATGTTGGTTAGCATTGCCATTGGAAGCAAAAGATGCAGCTTTCTTTGAAGCAGAACGAGATCTTCTCTGCTTCCGAGCTTCATCCCTTCGCTTCAAATCTGTTCGCTTCTGTAAGTTCACATCACGACCAAACTCATCTAACTGAGGTGGTAAATTTGATCCCTCTCTTGCAGCTGCAGCAGCAGCTTGTGCTGCTGCAGCAGCTGCAGCAGCAGTGGCTGTACCAGCACCTTTACTAAGGACCAACTTGGCCGCATTGATTGCAGCTTCTACTTCTGCCATTTCATCAGTATCATCAGCTGCCCGTCTTTCTACAATTGCTGTTGCACGCTCTTCATGTAGCCTCTGCATTTGCTCTTCTAGTTCCTCTATATAAGGAGCCTTGTCCTGCAACAAATTCACCAGATGATGCTCAATCCTGAGAAAATTAAAAATTTCATGATTGACAAAATTACTAGCAAATATGCAATATTTTTTTTTCAAGAAAACTTCACAGGGAAACCCCCAGGCACTTTCCTGCATTTTTCAGATTGGTAACCAGTGTAAACCAGGAAATCTCATTTAAACATAATTTTATGATAACTAGAGTACAGTGATAGCATGGCATGTTCAATTGAACAGAGGATACATAATTATCACTATGCCAGGGGAAATTTCAACTAGCAGAACAAGGAGACCCAACGAGAAGCAACAGATATATAAACATCGAGAAAGATCACGTAACCTTTAAAAGGAATTTCAATTTTCTAAAAGCTCTTAAAGGCAAATCAATATTTTACATTAAATCCCTTAAAGAAAGATACAATAGAATTTCATTGCAATGTCAGAGTTGCCGAAAAGATGAATATTCAGACATAGCATTAATAGCCTCCAGAATTACTCCAACCATTGGAGACATGCTCAAATGGATATATAAAATGTGATAACAAATTTTATTCAAGCTGGACTAAAAGAAATCATCTCCATAGTTATGGATATATCAACCAAAGAAAACATCTTCATAGTTATGGATATATCGACCAAAGTTTGAACAGAATATTAAAGGGACGGTGTTACATTGCATGCAGTGTCCAAAACTATCATTTTGATTAGAGATCCATAATTTACCTCAAAAGGGGTGATTGAAATAAAGATACCAAGTTAGAATTTAATGCAGTGCACCATCCATGGATAGATATCCAGATTCCAAACAGAAAGGGAAAATTACATGATAGAGAGTATGTTTCATGTATATATTTCTTTTTTAGCACTGAAAACCGAATTAAAGCTTAGCCCTGTGTACCATCAATAATAGACAGCCAAATAAAAAGAACATATGCTTGGAATGTATTATAGCCAAATGTAAATGGTGAATTAGCTGATTGAGGATAGTGTAAGAAATGTATATGAAGACTTCAAACTATGGAATTTAGCAACAGGCAACATTCCTTGTTATAAATGCAAAATGGAGAATTGTTAAGTTGGAAAGGTTGCATTCTTTATGCATGTAGAAATCTATCGGAATATGGTTAAAAAGACTCTTGTGGGTTCCTGGTACTCTGATATCTAATTTATATATCATCCCATTCCAGCCAGCATATCATAGAGTCTGTTGTATATCTCACCTTAATATTTTATTGGGCATTAGACTATGTACATGAGTTATTCTGCATATATGCTCATAAATAGATTTTGTAATAATGTTCTAGTCACAAACCTTTACAATATTGTATTTCAGAATTTGTAGACGTCCAATTTTATGTAATACAAGCCATATCACTTTTATTAGTAATTTAAACATCATTAAGGATTCTCCCCACTATCACTGTACTCTAGTCATCATAAAATCAAGAATCAAGAAGGAGGTGGATGCTGCCCTAGCATGGGATCAGAATCAAGAAGGAGGAGGAGGTGGACGCTGCCCTAGCGTCTGAGGGAAAGCAGGAGAAACGGAAGAAGAAGGACCTCTCCAAGGTCAAATGCTTCCACTGTGGGGAGCTGGGTCATTATGCGACCCAGTGTCCAAGGAAGAAGAGTCAGGGAGAGGCCTCTGAGACCAAGGCAACGCCAACAAGGGCAGAGAAGGAAGTGGAGACAGACGATGACTATGCCATGAGTTCACACACACCACTTGAGCGAAAGTGGGGAGATATCGAAATGTAGTCAGACGAACTACAGGCGATGAGGGGCAGGATCCTCGAGGTACCCAGCCTCTTGGATTATGCCTTGCTACAAGAGCCCCGAAGAGGAGTAGCAGTACTGGTGGATGTTAGTAGAGACGGATGTGGATGGAGCGACAGAAGGAGCAACAGGATTCCCGGGACAACGTGAGGCAGCAGTGCAAGAAGCATGTGAGTGTTGCACCAATGCAGGATGGCACAAAGAGGTGTGCAACGGTGCGAGATGCATGGAGTTGTTGCAACAACGCAGAGGTCAAAGAGGGAGCACTTGTCAGCGACAGAGGGAGTTTCAGCATCGAGGGCGTCTCTAGCCTGACAAAGATGTTAGAGTTGGGAGATCAGTTACTTACTTCTCAATAACTGGGTTGTAGTGCAGCAGTTAGCAGTGGTAGTGCTATGGGCAGCACAATGCAGCACGATGAGAGGGGTTGCAGTGTAGATGCAACAGTGGCAGTGGTAGGGCCATGGGCAGCAGCACGGATGCAAAGGGAGTTGCAGTACGGATGCAACAGTAGCAATGGCAAGGCCATGGGTAGCAGTACAAGATGCAGCAGTGCAAAGGATGTTGGGCAGCAAGCCTAGCATCAGCACAGGGACCGATCCCAGATGATCAAAGTGATGCTCAGTGAGGAGTATTAATAGAGCACAATCCTCGCTAAGAGGGAGTGTTGATTTGGGGTAGCACCAGATGTGCTCTAGCCACAAAAATTGGTGGAGAGGCTAAGGCACATGAGATCTCCAATACCCAGAAAGGGTTTGGGCAGATTCTAAACAGTTTGGGAGATATTAAAATAATTAATATTTTTAATGGAGTCCCTAAGTTTAGACTTAGGGAAAATAAAATATTAATGTGAATTAATATAAAACTGTGTTAGAATGGTCCAAAAGTCATGGATCAAACTAGATATAATCTTAGCCATTGATTAGGGACTTAATCTCGACCGTTGATTTGTCAACGAGAAAAGTATAAGAGGAGGCTTGAGGGTCACTTGGAGAACACACCAAGAGATCAAGATTTTGACTTTCTGGGGCTGGGTTTGCTGAGAAAATTGAGAGAGTGATCAGAGTTGCAGCTGAGGGGCAGTGAATACAAAAGCAAAGAGGCAGAGATAGCACCAAGAGGATCAGCGCAGTAGTCGGAGAGAGGGACGCAGAACCAGCCAAGGGTTCACGTAGAGCCATCCAAGGCTCATGCAGAGACAACCAGGAGCTGCACAGTGCCTCAGAGGGCCAGCATGAGTGACGCAAAGGGCCAGAGGACTGACACAGTGCCTCCAGAAGCTGACGCGGGTCAAGCCAGAGAGAGGCTGACGCTAGGGTTTCGAGGGGCAAATTGGAGTTATGGAGCTGCCAGAGTGTTTATCCGAGGTTTCAGCCGGAATATCTGCTTCCGAGTAGAGAAGTACTACTGCCAAGATTTTTCTCTGTTGGGTGAGCTGGATTTGGCACCCAAATTGTATTCTAAAACTGCTTAATAAATCAAACCCTCAAATAGTTGCATTGGTTTTCCTGCATTGGGTTTTTCCAAGGACATTAGTCCAAAAACAGCGGTGTCACTTGTGTGTTTGTTTCTATTTCCTTCAGTTGATGATCTGTAATGTGTTGAGCATGTACTTGTATTTATTTCCAGTATTTACATGGTAAATAACTTGTTAATTAACAGAACAAGTAGGCAGGAATAAATCAGTAAAGTGCATGAAGGGTTTCTAACGTGTCAGACTTAGAAATTCCAACACCTTTCGGATTGACGAATGCCCCCACAACCTTCATGAGGTTGATGGACGTCATCTTGCAGCCCTTCACCAACTCGTCTGTGTTGGTATATTTAGACAACATTCTGATCTTCAACCAGAGTTAGGAAGAGCACCTACACCATATTTGACAAGTCCTCCAAACCCTGCGACAAGACAAATTGTGTGCCAATTTGGAGAAATGCACTTTTGGTATGACCCAATTCAATATCTGGGGTACATTATTGATGAGTAGGGTGTGCATGTGAACCCAGCCAAGATACAAGTTATTCAGGATTGGTCAGCCCCAACCACTATAACAAAGCTTCGTAGTTTTCTGGGTCTTGCCAATTTCTATCACAAGTTCGTGTTGGGATTCTCTCATATCACTTGGCCTTTAAGTTGAGTCACTAAGGGCGGAGCAAAAGCAAAGTTCTTTTGGTCCAAATCCCAACAAAAGGCATTTGCCAAGTTGAAGCATCGTCTCTGCTCTGCACTAGTGCTCATTACCAAACCTATAGCAACGGGCAACCATTTGAAATTGAGATAGACACCTCCGACTATGTTATTAGTGCAATTCTTACCTAGCAGGAGCATCTGGTGGCATATCATAGTGAGACACTTTCAAATACAATCCGAAAGTATCTCACTTATGACAAAGAGATGTATTGCATTGTGCAGGCCTGCAGACAATGGAAGCATTACATTTTGGGGAAGGAAACAATCATCCACATAAATAAGCAACCCCTGTAGTTCATACAGACACAAGGAAAGCTGCAGAACGATTGCCATCAGAAATGGTCTACATATCTGCAACGGTTCCATTTGAACATTAAGTACAAGAAGCGCAGCACCAATAATGTTGCACACTGCCTCAGCCGACAGCCCATTATGGCGCTGACCACTGTGCTCGACCCCTATGAACACGAGACTTCAGGATGGCCGCATCTTTACAAAAGTGATACAGAATTCGACACCACATACCAGATGCTCCTAGAAGGCAAGCAAGTTCTAGACTTTCACCTTCAGGGCACACTATTATGCCACCTGGGACACCTCTATGTTCCTTCAAGTGAGCGTGCCAAGATGATTTGGGAGGCACACTACAGTCAAGTCACTAGACATTTTGGGGTAGAGAAAATAGTGGCAGTGTTGCAGAAGTATTTTTATTGGCCAAACCTTCAACAAGATGTTGGGAAGTACATCAAATCTTGCACTGCCTCCGCCATTGCCAAACCTACAATCAAGAAGCAAGTCCCGTATACTACCTTGCATACTCCTATCCGGCCCTGGGAATCCATCTCCATGGATTATATGTCAGGCCTTCCTCTACCAAGCATGGCAACCACTGTGTTTTCGTGGTCGTTGACAGATTCTTTAAGATGGCCATTTTGGCGGCCTGCAAGAGTATCACAACAGAAGCCACTGCCAAACTCTTCTTTGAACGAGTGTAGGTAAACTTTGGGATCTCGCAGTTCATTATCTCAGATCGAGACAGCAGGTTCCTAAGCACATTCTGGTCAAGCCTCTAGTCATTGTTGGATACCAAGCTCACTAAGTCCACGGCCTTCCACCCCCAAATTGATGGCCAAACAGAGGTCGTCAACAGGATGATCGTGCACATCCTGCACATGTACAACTCGAAGCATCCACACACATGGGAAGAAAGCCACTCTATGTCTAGCACAGCTACAACAGAGCTCTCCATAGCTCCACTAGCCACAGCCCCTTTCAGGTGGGGTTGGGATTCCAGCGACTATGTCCCATTGATGTTTCCATACCACTTGCAGCTACGCAAACAAATTCGGCTAATGTCTGATCCGAAGCTGACAGAGCTACCAGCGTCACATTCAGCACATCCACCAGTAGGTCCATGACATATTGGACAGAGCAAATGCTAAGTACAAACAGCGTCATGATCAGCATTGAGTGCACACAAGTTCCAGGTGGGCAACAAAGTTTGGTTACATTTGCAAAGGGAGCGCCTCATTAGGGCCCACCGCAAACTTCGCCCGCTCCATTATGAGCCTTACACCATCACTAAGGTTGTAGGAGACAATGCTTTCGAACTCAACATTCCACCATTCCTTGGTTTGCACCCAGTGTTCAATGTGGACCAATTGTGGCCATACTTTCCCCCTTTGTTGGACACATCAGACATTGCAAAATAGCTCACACCAACAAAACTAAACCCAGACTGCATGGAACAAGTCACAACTAATCAGATCATGGACACGCAAATCAAGAACACTTGCCAATAGAAGATCCAACTGTATCGGGTTGTCAAAACTGGCCAACTCCTGCACTAAGGCAAGTGGCTCACCGAGGACCAAGTTCAGCAAAAATTTCCCCATCACATGGAGGCACTCAACGCAATAAGAACCATTGTTTCTTGGGGGGGCGGAGGGCGACTAATCCAGGTGGATATTGGTGGCCACCCACTTATTCCACTTGGACACCCACTGTTGTTTCTTTTAGTTTCCTTAATTGTAGCACAGTTAACTATTTTTGGTAGTTTTTCAGGTCCTAAACTTCTAGAGCCATTTTAAGGCCCTAAACGACTTTTTTTGGAAAACAAGCAAATGTGAGCCTTCAACTAAGATTTGCAGTGGCAAGTTGTAGTCCTCGGATAGATCTTTCTAATGAGGTATCGTACACATCAAATAAAGATCGTATGCCAAGTTATGACACGAGGAAGTTGATGTACCAATTTACCCAATGGGGCCCACAAACTTTTGCCGCTTCATCTCCTAGGGCTAGGTTTTTAGATGTTTAGGGTTTTCCATTGTTTCTCAATAATAAATAGGCATTGGAGCCTCATTGTAACTAAGTTCAGATGCATGCGCCGTCACATTTCTTCTCAGAGATAGGCTACCATCGCCCGAGCTAGTCTATTTCCATTCTATAGTTAAGCATCTTTTCAGTTCTTTCATATTAATGAAATGAAGATTTATTTCTGTTGCATCTCTGTGTTTATCTTTATATTTGTATTATTTTGCGTTCTTGCATAAGTCTGGATCAGTGGTCTAGTTGGGAGCAAATCAACTAGGGAAGACAAGTCGACGGTCAAGTCGATAGGTCAACAATCAAGTTGGAAGAGCAATTACCTTAATCAAAGTCAATGGTCAGTCAAGCAACTGATAAAAGTCAATAATATGTTAAATTTCCATTGAAGCTAGCACTCGGCACATTATTAACATAGCATATTACAACTCCATCGAATAAATGCAAGACTAAGCTCTTAATGCAATTAGAGGAAGCTAAAATTACACCAATATCAATCACAACTAACACATAGATTCTACCCAATCAACAGTTATTCATTAATAATTCAAAACCTACTTGGGCCCCCATCTTGGGATAATGGCCCAACTAAAGAAGAAACACTTGCAATATACCTTGGATTTGATCCAACAGAGAAAGCCCTATATCTATCCTTGATCTTCTTGTTGATCTAAATCTCCTATGTTGCACCCTTGTACCTTCCTTGGACCCAACACACTTGAGTGTCACACTCCTCACTTAAGAAAATATCTCTCAATCGCTAGTGTCGTTGCATGTGTCGTTCTCCTCTTTTAGCCTTGCTTACATTGAGCTAAATACCTAACCCTACTCTCCAAAATGATTGACAGCTAAGTTTAGATCTCACCTCACTTGAGATCGGTAGTTGAAATTCAAACATAATCACTAAAGTAAATTACTTTACTTTTCATGAGTTTCCTTATAGCTCAATAGCCAACATAATAATTATGTTTTTTTCCTAAGTTAGACTTAGGCTAAGTTACAATAACAACTTGCTCACACTTGAGCAGATGTCACTTAGGCGTGTTGGTTGGAGCAGTTGAAGGGATCACAATCAAGCAAAAGTGGGCCAAAGCAGAGAGTCAACTTAGACTAGTGGTTGACTAGTGGTCGAAAGAGAATCGACTACAATCGAGAATTATAAATCCCGAGATCCCCGAGATCTCATCCAATGATCTTTAGCCACATGTACTAATTTGAGATGCTTCGAATTATGGTTTACCTATGCCTTCAAATAGAGCATGATGTAAGGCCGATGAGATGCTAAAAGCAAAGAGATTAAGATGAATGCATTAGCCTTAGGTGTGGACTAAGGTCAACATTCATTATAGATTGGTTATAATATTCAATTGAGAATATAAAAGTTGTGGAGCTTAATGATTTGTCGGTTTTCTCCATTAAAGGTTTCCAAATCTATGTGTTATGTAATTCTTTATGATGTGCCATTGTTTATTTTCTGATCTTTAAGTTCTTTCATGATTTTCAAAGGTTTATGTAAATTGAGCTTCTAATCTAGTTTATATGTCTAGTTGTCATTGTATTTGGACTTTTTGCATCTATATTGTAAATCAAGTGTCTTAAGCCCAACATCTAGTATTGAAGCTCATTTGGCTACTTTTGTTGGAGAGGAACGTCTCCACTATCAAAGGTTGAGGATCTTTAACGTGGATCTGTTCAAGATTGTCATTCTTGATCAATATCAAAAATAAACCTATTTGAGTGGGAGTATTAAGATATAACTTCAATTAAAGAAGCATGGGTAGCAACACAAGAATTGAGATTGTGAAGTTCAACAACCAAAAAATTGAGCTTTGGAAGCTTAAAATAGAGGAAAGAACAATGGATCATTGTGCATCTCGAAACACCTCCAACTAAATGTCGACAAAGGATTGGGAGAAACTCCAAAAAAAATGAGTATGATTCAACTTTGTCTTGCAAATTCAGTGTTGTTGAATGTCTCCGGGGAAGACACTAGCAAGAAACTATGAGATAACTCAAAATCACTAATAAATAAGTTGTTTCTTTGGAAGAAACATACTTTCGGAGGATGGGAGAGAAATTATTGAGTGTTGGTGTCTTTGTTACAAAAGAAGAAAAATGTATCAGTTTGTTGTGTTCTTTGCGAAATTCATGGTATAGTCTAGCCATAACACAAATAAATTCATATCTACATGAATACTCATAGGAATCAGATGATCCTACACCTCTCGATGAGAGGGATCCAAGAAAAATATCAGCTGCCATAAATAAGATGACCCACATGGAGTTTGGCCCTAGTTGCCAATTTTAACACTCCCTCTCAACTAGGGAGAACTCCATCTATTGATCCTTCTGTCAGACTGTACTATCTTTGCCATCAGTGCCTTGCACTGCTCTGCTCTGCTGAACCATGAAGAAGAATTGATCGAGAATGCCTCGTACCATTCTCTACTGACCCGAAGTCAGTCCCATATGAAGAGAGTGTGTCATACCACTCTTACTGATCCCAATCAATTCCAAAAGAGAGTGAGTTATGTCACTCTTATTGACCCGAAGTCAGTTTCATTGATCCTAGATAAATATCACAAGAGAGTGTCTCAAACCACTCATACTGACCCGAAGTCAGTTTCATTGATCCTAGATCAATATCAAGAGTGTCTCAAATCACTCATACTGACCCGAAGTCAGTTTCATTAATCCCAGATCAATATCAAGAGAGTGTCTCAAACCACCCATACTGACCTGAAGTCAGTTTTATTGATCCCAGATCAATATCAAGAGAGTGTCTCAAACCACTCATACTAATCCCAGATCAGTTCCAAGAGAGAGTGAGCTATATCACTCTTACTAACCTGAAGTCAATTCCAATTGATCCCAGATCATGTTGGTCATCCTAGCATAGGTAGTACAGTAGATACACAATGTGTCCATCGGTACTACTATGGTCCCTAACCCCATTTCCCTACTCATTGGCCAAATGAGAGGTACTTCCCATGAGTCCCAGACTGCATGGGTTGGATACCTCAATAGGAGAACCACTCATCCTGTCCATAAGTCGCCACGAGGTATCACAGGGGAAGGTTGAACCATTCACCCTGTACACAGCGCACCACCAGGGGAGGGTGAGTCGCCCTATTGTCACTTGTTGCTCCAAGAAGTACCCCAAGCCCGCCGGAGCTCCCAAATCTCAATGCATGCATCATACAGGACTTGCATAAGAGGGTCTCTCAACGACTCCAAGTCATTCTGAAAAGTCACAAATTTGACCTTTCCTCGAGGCTTCGACAGAATGTCTACGACCTACGCATCAGTCCCAATGCGATGGAGCCTTCTTGCTCATCGATGTACCATATCCCAGATAAAGTGGTACCTGATGTCTATATGTTTGGAGCAATCATAACACACGGGATTCCTCAACAATCAAATCCCCCTCTGGTTGTCACAGAAGGTCACGATGGTATCCATCATGTGTCAAACAGCTCACTGAAGAGCTTTTGTAACCAGGCAGCTTCACACAAGGTCATACTCGTAGCTATGTATTCGGTCTCAGCGGTGCTCAAATCAACTGTCTTCTGCTTCCTGCTCATCCAGGATATCTAGCAGAACCCAAAGAGAACTAGCACCAAGAAGTGCTCTTGCGATCCTCCACACTGCCTGCTTAATCAACATCAGAATAATCATGCAGCTTCACATTTCCGACGGTGTATCTCAATCCATGAGAGATTGTGCCCTGAAGATATCTCAAATGATTCTTGGCATCAATCCAGTGAGACTCAACCAAATATGAGCCCAACATGCTAACTGCAAAACATATATCCAAACGGAAGTTCACCAAGAACATCAATGCGAATGAGTTTATGAAACTCAGAGGCATTTCCCAAATCTGGTCCGGCATTACTACCACATAACTTCTAAAATTAAGCTCCATCGTGGTAGTCACGGGCTTGCAGTTCACCATTCCAAATCCGGAATCCAACTCCCTCTTATTTTTGCAAATGAGAGCGTATGCACCTGTCAGAAAGAGGTCATCCTCAAAAGGTGCCAGTATGAGAGGTCTATCATCCACAACCTTCAAGCAATGGTTTGGATCAACTTCACTCCTAGTGAATCTCAACTTCATCAGATAGCTATCAATCCTCTCATATCAAGCCCGGGGTGTTTTTCTTCAAGCCATAGAGGTCTTTCTTCCACCTGCATACATGAGATTCCCGATCATGAATCTCAAACCCCTCGAGTTGTTCCAAACTTGTGGACCTGCTACATGAGGGGGATGGTCCCCTTGTAAGCTTTTCCTTCGGTACATCTCGGACATGTACCTTCATGCTCTTTATGAATTTAGGCATCCTTGTCACCATCTAACTCACATTGGGTGAGGCCCCATAATAAGTAGACCTCTGGTGCTATAGACGAGATGTGTCAACTGACATGGTTCCCAATGGACTTCCTGCAGGCTACAACTTGATACAAATTGCCAACCCTGAACCCATGAGCAAAAGCATCTTTGAAAATTCTATTTTCAAACACATACCTTTCCATCGATGAATGCCACCCGGAAACCTTTGATTTCCATTGCCAAAATGGACACCAAGTTCTTCTTGCGATCAAGTACATAAAGAGATTCTTATAAATAAATCGAGATACCCTCATTCAATTGAGAGGTAACATTCCCTTACCCTTTCCGAGATAGGTGGCATTGACTCCAAGTATAATCCCATGATTGTTTCCATCTCTACCAAATTAGAGAGTGCATCCTTCTATCCGATGAAGTGCCTTGAAGCACTACAATCAATAAGCTTGATTCCCAAAGAGTGTGGAGGAGAGGGCCAATATAAGATAATGCTTCTTTATCTTATCAAAACAAGATTTGATTCTTCATACCTGGGATTCCTTGCTTTGTTTGAAAAGTCAACTATTTTTTTGATGACCTGCATTATCTGTCATTCCTCCGCTCATTGAAGATGTCCCTGGAATGATTGTTATCTTCATCAAGTGATGTGTCCCTATCATTCGAACACTCCTTCACATAATGGTCGAACTTATTGCAAGCAAGGAATCTGCCTTTCCTTCCACCCTTAGATCTAGACTTCCAATTGAAGTGATCTTTAGGTAAGCCATCAGAAGCTTCCGCTACGCCATTTTGATAATATTCTCTGCTTAGACTTCACCCTTGGTGAATTTGAAGAGGGATGAGGAATCCATTGAGCCTTTCGTCCTTTCCCAACTGTCTTCGGTGATTGCTCTTTCACTCTTGCTTGGGCTTTGTCTTCACCTCAGCTCTGATACCATGTTAATTTTAGGTATGTTCTATGCTTAGAGCAATTTATTTCAATTTTCACAGTAGGCTCAATATCTTTTCCAGATTAGCAATCACATCAGCATAATAGTAAATTGCAGATTGAACATAAACATAAATCGCAAAAGACTAGCCAAGACAAGAGGACACAAGATGTGGCGCTAGCCAGGGCTAGCCAGGGACAAACCCCAATGTGGGGAAACCCTTGACCAATTCTTCTTATATGTTTCTTCAATAGTTCAGCAGAGAGAGAGAGATAGTACATATACAACAAAAGTCAACACTTTGACTTATCTAAATAAGAGCATAGTACATCTCTAAGAAGATGATACATGAGGTAGGTGAACTCAGTTGAAGACATGCTGCTTCAACTGATTCTCCAAGGTGACTCCATCACCTATCATTGTGTTGCACCTCATCATCATGCTGCACTTCACTGTGCTGCACCATGTTGCACCCGTCATCACTATGTTGCATCTCATCATGCTTCATTAATCATGACTATACCCATCACTGTACTGCTACACTATGCTGAGCTCTTCATTGCACTATGATGCACCCAAATGCATGTTGCAATACCTCATCATCCTGGTGCTGCAATACATTCTTGCTGCTGCTATATGTCCATCATTACCATGCTGTCCCATTGTTGCACCAATGTCCAGCAACACTGATCTACACCATGCTTATGCATTGCTGCTCCTATGTGCACTATGCTGCACTGTACAACATGCTATGCATTGCTGCTCCTATGTGCACTATGCTGCACTGTACAACATGTACTCACACTGTACATCATGTACCCATTGCTGCTCAACAAACTGATCCAAAACAGGTCAAATCTTTGACCCAACACACGACACAACTGCTGCTCCAAGTCTGCTGTACTGCTGTCCCTGGTTAGGGCATGTGCATGCTGCAACAACCCTTAAATACCTACACAAACAGTCTCCCTTTTGCTGCGGCCTAGTCTTGAAGAGGTGCTGGCACCCTTCTCTGTTGTCCTGGGCATAGATAGCCCCTAAACAGCTCCACGCTGCCCTCCAAAGAGAGTTAGGACCTGCGGCCCACCTACAGCACCATATGCTGCCCTCCAAGAATTCTGCACCCAAGACACCTCCAAGCAGGCTGAACCAGCCTCTCCTTGCCTCGGCCCTATAGGGAGCTGTCTTGGCCTCCCCTCACAGCAATTTGGCCCTCAAACATACCCTAGAAACAGCCCTAAAACACCACGTTCTTCTGTCCCTCTTTGCTGCAGCTAGGGCATGATAGACCTGCGGCTAGGGCAGCGAGCATAGGCCTCTTTCACTGTGTTAATGCTAGGACTGCGGCTAGGCATCCTTTAGGCAGCATATAGGGCAGGCTGGGGCAGCGTATAGAAGCAGGGATCTTCTCTCTTGGACTGCGGGTAGATCATCCTCTTTAGGACTGCAGCTAGGGCTTCATCTTCCTAGATTTCTCTTCCACTAAAACCCAAAACAAGTGGAGAGAAATCAAGAGTGAAGTATGTGTACTAATGACTCTCATGCCACCTCCTTTTATACTAAAACATTGAGCACACGTGGGGGTTATTTAGGTGTTGGCCAACCTTGACGAATTGTCCCATAACACAAATAAATTCATATCTCATAAATACTCGTCGGAATCAGATGATCTTTAGATCAATCCTACACCTCTCGATGAGAGGGATCCAAGAAAAATATCAGTTGCCATAAATAAGATGACCCACATGGAGTTTGGCCCTAGTTGCCAATTTTAACATAAAGTAATAGATAATGAGCGTCATGAGAGATTAATAAATGGGTAGGGGAAAGCGAAGGTAACAAACCCACCCATTATCATACTGTATAAATACTTATAAAGCTAAATGTAAAGCAGTCGGAGGACCTTCCCACCTATATCTAAGTATTTTTATGTGACTGATGTAATGTAGTTGGTTTCCCACCTATATCTAAGTTTTTTGTTTTGGTTACAACAATAATTGCCAGATAGAAGGTGTTTATGTGATACAATACACAAAACAGAATTGGGAAGAATGAAACTGTTTACACGAGAGTTTACAAATATTTTAACACTAGTCATCAAAAGAAAAACCACAAGCATTGGTCTGATTTCCAAACAGTTTGCAGTGGCATAAAATCCTAGTTCTCTGAATGAGCTATTAAAATACCATAAAAGTCATCAAATTTACCTTTAGAAATTCACATATAACAGCAATAAAATCACGGAACTTCTGCATGAAAACATATTTCTCCCCAGCAGACGCTAAAGACTTCTCCAGAACAGTAATGTTCATTAAGGACGCGGACAGATTCTCATCAGCCCTATGCAAATCAGCCTGAGTCCTTCCCTGGGTTTCCTTCATATCAAAACAAAAAAATACAAATATTTAAATTAGCCACAAAGAATAGATATATAATTCTCGAATCTACAGCAAAGGATAAAAAAAAAAAACTCATATCACTCCAAGTAACTTTCATCATTAGTTTTAAAAGGCAATGAATATATAACTAACCACAATATCACTTATGAGGTCTTGAGTGCTATGTTTTGCTAACAGTGGAAAGACACTTAAAAAATTGACTTGATAAATATTAACATCAATTTATTAAATAAAGAAGACTGATCTGTCAACCAAAAACCATCCAGCCAGCCATCCCTTTGCCACATGATCCTCCATGAACTAATTGCTAACAGTGAAAAGACACTTAAAACATTGACTTGATAACTACTAACATCAATATATTAAATAAAGAAAACTGGTCTGTCAACCAAAAACCATCCAGCCAGCAATCTCTTTGCCGCATGATCCTCCATGAACTAATCCAATACAACCACTGGAAAGATAAAAGGCATCCATTTTGCATGCATTGTTATGGAAGAATTAAAATCTTATAATAAAAGTTGGAACAATTGAGTTCATTGATTCTTAATTAGTCCTAACTTCTAAGTCAACTATAACTTTCATGAATGAATGATAGGAGACAACCTCTGATTTTCCTTCAAGGGAATTAAGACATTTAGGTCACTGCAACACAGGATTCTGGGAGGGAAATAACCAAAAAAAATTGCAGGGAAGGATCAACCATTTTTTATATAGAAAGCAGCAGAGATAGGTCAAACTTTTTTAAAGTGAGAAGTATAGGCATTGAAGCAGGAAAGACACTACAATCAAGCCACTAAAAGCACTAAAAACTAACTGATTCCCCATAAAAAGCAGGGACAGAGCAGTACATGAGCACCAACCATGGAAGATTTGATGGAATCTCAACATGGCTAAGGAGAACCATCACCTACTTACTTTGTTGATCCCTGAATCCAGTGCATGGCATGAACGAAGTTGAGTACTTCTGAAGTATTGACGCTGCAATTACATCGATCTTGAACTAAATATGTTTACGATGTGTGACAACAGTGTGCACCATAAACTGGAAACTTTTGTACTAATAACCATAACTAGTTACATCTACTATTAAAAAAATATATATTTAAATTTTGTGTTTTTGGACAAATTTGAATTGCCATGGGGTGGGGGGTTACTACATCTGTTATCGGAGCAAAATTTATAAATCAAAAAGGTTCCCCTAGTAAGGCATCAATGCATAAAAGGAAATGCAAGCTGCCTAAACCTAAGCAGAAAACAAACTCTGAGAATGAAAAGCACCACAAATTCACCCGAACCCCATGGCTGCCCTCACAATATGACAGAGAGATCATATAACAAACAAAAGAAACCCTAATCCACCTCCCTTCCTGCCAGTTTCGATGAGGAGATTCATTCTTTCGATTCACTTGATGCGTATTATTGTTTGTTTACACACTCCCATCATCAACACCGACATGGGATGAAAAAATGATGTAGTCATGCAGATTTAACTTCGTGAATTTCAAATTCAGATCCCCTCATTAGTGGCCTCAGAGAGAATTTGGTTTGACAGGGGCTTGCAGAGACTGGTGAATTAATTAGGATACAATATTTGATAAGCAAAAGTACAAAAAAATGTGTATTAAATGATGTCTTCTTAGATGCAAGTTTATTAAATTAGCACAGATCCATCTTAACCCCAGATCTATCAGCCATCCAGAGGGGTCAGATCTCTCGAGGTGAAAACCTCATTTTGAGTGCAAAAATTGAGGAAAGGTTTGCACCTAGAGTCATATGATCCTCATGATGCTCGACAGATGCGGGGTTAAGATGAATCTATGTTGATCCTTTATAATCATTTATTAGATATAAACTCCACATCTCTATATACAGAAATACTCACGTTTATAATCCAATTAAAACCCTAGTAATACATATAGCTACATATATATGGGCATGGCATTTTTCTTTGATAAGTATTAAGTTTTTATGTATTTATTAGCTAAAATGAAGTTCTAAAATATCATGTTTAAAAATATGAATCATCATTATTCTAATTTATATGGTAAGATGGATCTATTTATATTTTTATATATTTCATATCTCTATATAGAAATTGAAATATTCTTATTTTTAATTCTATTAAAAACATCATAACACATATAGCTTCACACATATGGGCATGACATTTTTCTTTAACATGTTTTATTAGTAAAAACAAAATTGCAATATAATAAAGTGAATTGATCAAGCTTATTATTTTTATTATTAATTTTACTACTACTTTTATTACTTATTATTTTTATTATTACTTTTACCACTGCTTTTATTACTTTTTACTCTTTATTTATTTTTTAATTAAATAAGCCTGATGTTTTATTATTATTATTATATGATTTAATGCTTAACTAGCCCATCTCCCCCCTTCCATTCCCCTCAATGTATGTAATGTAAATGTAGCCAACATTTTCCCATGCTGGGCTGTAGAGCATATCTCTGCTCAACCAGTGGCATATACCTTGCTGAGGATGTTGGTGATATCATAGTTTTAAAATTCGGCCGATTCGAAACGGAAACGGTCAAGTTGATCCGTTTCAATGCCCAGAAATGTGACTAGGTGGAGGAAACGGTTCAGGAGGCCGAGCCAGCCATGACTTGGCCAACTTGGCCGTTTCCGTATGACTCGGCCGAGTCATAACCTGCGGCCCGTAACCCCATCAAAACAGCGATTTGTCATTTTTTTAATGAAATTTTGAAGTGTTTGCTGATTGGTTTGGACTCCAAGGTGTTTTCTAAATTAGTTAAATGCTATTTGGGGTCCATTCCCCTCTCCTAGTATTGATATGCTATTCAAATTTCATGGTAATATTAAATTCTTAAAGTAAAAGGATGAAAATGAAGTACTTAAATTTTTAACATTACCATGAAATGACTCAGGATGTTTGAGAGTGGTTCCGGCCTCATTGGATTTCATATGGAGAAAGTAGAATTTTAGATTTCATTCAAAATCCAGCAAACTTATCAGTTTTTCAGGATTTCAGGATTGGAGGATTGCAATGTTTCCATTGAATTTTGTCATGTATTAAGGTATGGAACTCGTATTTAATCAAGAGCACCAATCCCTCTATGTACCTTGATGTTAGTGACATTGGTTGTTGAACTCCTCTGGGATTTGCTCCCAAACCAAGAGCTTCTGAAAATGTCACTCCCGCTCCCGTTTTCTCTCGCTCCCCACTTTCGCTCCCGCTCCCAAGTAACACTGAGCCAGATGATGTTGGCAACTCTAGCAGTAGCCAGTAGTACTGGTCACAGACTTTTGTTGTAGAGGCCATTTATAGCCTCCTTGATTATGTGTTTTTGTTTTGATCTCTATATCATCATCGTGTATGTATTGGACAGTGCACTAGGTGCCATTTTGATATAATGGATATATTCATGAGCCTACTTTGATCATATGTTGTCTTCTATCTATATTCTAATGCTGTGTGTTTGGAAACATGAATGAAAATCTTTAAAATTATGTGTTTTTATAAAAAATAAATATTTAATGTATTTTTTAGCACCACAGAGTCATTGAAATCGAGCCGACCGAGTCGATGAAATCGAGCCAACCAAGTCGATACCGAGTCGGAGTCGACCCTCGGCCGAGTCGGAGTCGGAGTTTTAAAACATTGGTAGTATGACTACCAAAGACCCAACCCAGAGATTACTCAAGCACTTGCTGGTATGCCTTACAGATCATTGAAAATACATTTAGTTTACTGGAGTTTACTGAAAGTTTAACAGGTTTCCAAGAAAATTATACAAACACTAAATTGACTTATTTTAATATATCTATAGTGTTAGATGATCCTGAATTTTCTATTTTCTGCATTATCTACTATGAAGGAAATGATGAGAACGATAGCTTGTAACTTGTTGCTTGGTTTGCAAGCCATACACCAAGGTTCCGATCTAGGGAAGGTCCTCATTCCCAGTGGCAGGTACAACTCCGAATTTTGGTGGAATAGCTAACCCATCATGCCGTTTGAGTACATGATTGTTGGTAAGTTTATTCTTCCGACGAACTCATGAAGCATCACTTCACAAGCATATCAAAAAAAATGGAGAAATTCAATAAAGCTAACTTACCCTGAGCCTCTGAAGACTTTCCTGTAAAGCTCGAGTTGCAACTTCAGCATGCTGGGAAAGCGACATCACTTCAGCGCTCCGGCTTCCATCAATAGGCCAATGTGGCGGCGGGACAGCTGCATAAGCGCTCCCTGCATATCCAACCGTTGGAGACACCTGAAATGAACCGGGCGCGGAAGTGGAAGCCGGGGCCGAGACTCCGGCCGCGGGCGCTTGCGGAGCCGTCCCCCTGTTTGAAGCATCATCTACTCGCTTTCCAAAACCCTTTCTAAACTGCTCTTCTTCCCATCTCTTATCTTCATCGTCCTCATCTTCATCACCGTGTTCTCTGTCTACTCTCAAGCTCAAATTACCTGTCCCCCGTTCCAGTGACTCAAAAACCCCTTTCTTAAGGTCGCTGGGCTTGTCCCCCAGCATTGCAAGCCTGCCATGAATCTCAACTTCGTCGTCGCTGGAGTCTGCTCCGTCCTTCAATAATTCACCGCCGCCATGGACAGACATCCGAGCACCATCCAAAGGAATATAATCCGGGGCGGCTCGGGCCTTCCGCAGTCTCTCGCGTTTGGCCCTAATAGCATTTATGGTCGCCTGGTCGGGAATTCCTACGTCATCCGTGTCGATGCCCTTCAAACCTAAACTGTCCTCTACATTATCCTTTTCCGGTCTAAATTTTTCGTCCTTCAATTTTTCCTCATTTAATCCCAACCCGTTGCCCTCGCCAGACGGCTTGACTAAACCCTTCAACACAACCACGGTCTCGGAGGGCTTATTACTCTCGGCCAGGGGTTGAGGTTTCGAACCCCCTAGGCTCTTGGTATTTTTCTGCAACTCCAGAAGCTTTTCTTTGGTGTACTCACCCGCCTGGGGCTGGACATTCGAGGTAATTGCAGGCACCGTGGGTGGCGCGCTCCGGTCCTTTGACGGGGCAATCTTGTGCGCAGAACCGTGGGCTACACCGAGCCCCGTTTTCTTTTTCGTTTTCTGGAAACCCTGCTCTGTTCCGCCATCTTCATCGGCGTCGAAGCTCAGGAGGTTCCGAGGCGGCAGCGGCCTGGATGATGTCTGTTTTTGTTTGGGTTTGTCCTTCCTAGCTATTCCGTCGTCATCAGCGAAGCTGAGGAGATTCGAACCCTGAGCGGGCCTGTTCGAAGGCTTTTGCTTGCTTGGCTTCTGGGTTTTGCTGGGCAATGGCTTGATGACCAAATTTTCGTTGCCATTGCCATTGGCATCCTCCTCCTCGTGATCTTCGGCTCGACGCCTGAAATTTTTAGCCTTGCTGTTCATCCTACGAACGAGCAGCCAGCCCTGACACGCTATGCCCACCACCACCAACTGCCAAATCTTTAAGCCCCTGCTCCAATTCGTATTTCTTGCGAATTAATGGAAGTGAAACAAACTTCGTGAGACTTTGATCAAGGAGACATGATAACAAGTTTGGAAAACCAAACAGATGTAACAGAGCAACCCTGTTTAAATAACCTTGCTTTTGCAACACAATTAAAATTTGCTTTTGCGTTATTTATTTGATTTATTTTTAAATAGTGGCGAAACCTATCAAAATTTAGTTACGCGTTATTATTGTGAATTAGTATTATTTAAAGAAATTCATGTTAACGTGCCAACTGGTTTGTTTGTAGGGTGTTGTTTTTCACGGGTAGATTAACTTATTTTTTTAACTCTGCCAAAAAACAGCTTCTAACTACGCAAACGTATTTTTAAATTATATTCTAGAAATTTATTTACAATGATTATTTACTTAAATCATATTTTTAAACCAATTTAAAATCTATCTATATTCATTATTAGTCCCTGCCGGGGACTATAAGCGATCGATAGATCGCTGACTTTGGGTTGACCGCGGCGATTTTTGCAAATATTTCGCATTTTTCCTAAGTTGAACTAAGGTTTACGGGGCGGAAGGGATTGGGGGTCTTATTACGCGCTTCGCATGGATCGAGGCGAATGGCACGTGGCGCGCGTGAGGGGCACGTGGTTGCATGCGCTCTGGTGGTCTGATCGGCGGCCAGGTGTCCGTCCTCGAGATTGGGGAATGTTCGGCCTGTGTTTTACTGTCTTCGCGGCATTTGGGTTGGTATTGTTACTTGCTTGTTTGGCTGTGCAGTCTGTGCGATGTTTGGTCTGCGGTAGAGTTCCTGCCTGCCCGGGTATTGTTACTTGCAGTCTGTGCGATTTTTCGTCTGCGGTGGAGTTCGTGCCTGCTGGGTGTGCCTTTGGTAAGTTCGGCTACTGTGTGGCCTGCATGCAAGAGTCGATGGTTAATTGAGCATTATAAGTTAATGGCATTCTGGTTGAATACTGAGGGTTTGTGTTCTGGTTAAATACTGAGGGTTTCTCTTACCTGCATGCAAGAGTCCATGGTTATTTGAGCATTATAAGTTAATGGCATTCTGGTTGAATACTGAGGGTTTGTCTTGTTGGCATTATGTTTTCTGGTATGACTGTATGTTACAGATGTTGTACTTGATGGCAACTCCAGTGGTAAGACTCTCAGTTTGTTGAAAATTAAGAAGGACGAAGGCAATCGGTTCAGAAAGTGCGTCCCCGCAGGTATACCATGCAGAACCCGCGTCCAGGGACGCCGGCCAGCCGTTCAGGGGGTGCGTCTACCCAGTGCACACATTTCAAGGCAGAGAAAAGCACGTGGGGGTTTCTTGTGTGGTATCTAGCCGATGGTTTTGTGTTTCTATGGTGTCGGCTCGTGGTATTGTTCCATGTTTTGGGGAGGAGCTTGCCTATATAAAGCAAAGGAGTTCATTTGGATTGGGTAAGTGTCTTGGGTTGAATATCTTATTTGGTGAGATCTAGTCCAGATCTAAGAGGGCGAATCTTCTAATGGACTGTGATCTCTATGGCGCATGATCAGATCTGTAAATCTGACTGTTTGGGTCTGTTCTGAAGTCTTCATATCATTTACATCTGAAGGGTCGCAGGTTCTGTAAAGGGCAAGTGCGCCGGGATGCTGATACTGTAAAGGGCAAGTGCGCCGGGACGCTGATACTGTAAAGGGTGAGTGCGCCGAGACGCAGTACAGTAGAAAGAGACCTGCGTGGGGACGCAGGGCGATCAAAGTTCAGGTGCGTCTCTGAAGCAGAAGGACGCGGCGCGATAATGTTTTCAGGTGCGTCTCTGTAGCGAAAGACGCGGCGCGATAGTATCTTTGGGTGCGTCCCTGAAGCAACAGAACGCAGAGCAGTCACAGGAACAGTGCGTGGGCACGCAGCGGAGCAGAAGGATATCTGCGTGTGGACGCAGAGTAGCAGAAAGTTAACGGCGTCTGGTCGCAGGCCACAGAAAGAAAAACTGCGTCTTTGTTTTAAGATGTTCTGTTGACTGAATTTCTCTGTTGATAAGGTGTTCTGGGTTGTATCTGTTATTACTGATCTGATATCTGTAGTGGTCTATATCTGTTATGTACTTGTTGATCATCTGATGCTTTATGAAAGGAAGTAGGGGGTTGTAGCTCCCTTCCAGGAGTAGACTGGAAAACGAGAAAGAGAGAGAGTTGTAGCTCTCTGCAGGTTGCAGCCTGCGTACTGGTAAAGGACTGCACCAGTACAAAATCATTGTAAAAGAAGTTTCTAAATTGAAAGAAGATAGAGACATATTGCAGCAGGTGGTTTTCACCCACATTGGGTTTCCACCTTACATCTTGTGTTCTTTGGTGTGATTATCTGTTTTTCATGCTCATTATTTTATGGTACTGACATGCAAAAATAATTCAAGATCAAATAAGGAAGATTTATTAAATTGCTTGATAATACTGATTCACCCCCCCTCTCAGTATTATTTTCAACATGTCTTAGCTGTGGTCGGCATGCGCTGTGGTGATCTCATCGGCGGCCAGTTGTTCCTCCTCGAGATGCTGGAAAGTTCGGCTTGGGTTTTACTGTCTTCGCGGCCTTTGGGTTGGTATTGTTACTTGCTTGTTTAGCTCTGCAGTCTATGCAATTTTTCATCTGTGGTGGAGTTCCTGCCTGCTCGGGTATTGTTACTTGCTTGTTTAGCTCTGCAGTCTGTGCGATTTTTCGGCTGCGGTGGGGTTCCTATCTGCTCGGTGTGACTTTGGTAAGTTCGGCTACTGTATGGCATTCTGGTTAAATACTGAGGGTTTCTGTTACCTGCATGCAAAAGTCGATTGTTATTTGGGTTTTACCCTGTTCGCGGCCTTTGGGTTATTATGATTACTTGGTTGTTTAGCTGTGCGGTCTGTGCGATTTTTCCTTTCTATTTGTTCTATTGTCTGCGGTGAAAACACAATGCGGTTGTTGCCTGTTGTGTTACCTGCATGCAAGAGTCCATGGTTATTTGAGCATTATAAGTTAATGGCATTCTGGTTGAATACTGGGGGTTTGTCTTAGCTGCATGGGTTTTATGCAAATTTGGGTAAATGTCTGCGGGAAGCTATGATTCTTAGTTGTATTGTTTAGAGGTTAAGTTCGGCTACTGCATTATAAGTTAATGGCATTTGGATTATTATTGTGAATACTGAGGGTTTGTCTTCTAGTTGAATACTGAGGTTTTCTCTTACGTGCATGCAAGAGTCCATGGTTATTTGAGCATTATAAGTTAATGGCATTCTGGTTGAATACTGAGGGTTTGTCTTAGCTGTGGTCGGCATGCGCTGTGGTGGTCTCATCGGCAGCCAGTTGTTGCTCCTCGAGATGCTGGAAAGTTCGGCTTGGGTTTTAGTGTCTTCGCGGCCTTTGGGTTTTACTGTCTTCGCGGCCTTTGGATTGGTATTGTTAGTTGCTTGTTTAGCTCTGCAGTCTGTGCGATTTTTCGTCTGCGGTGGGGTTCCTGGCTGCTCGGGTATTGTTCCTTGCTTGTTTAGCTGTGCAGTCTGTGCGATTTTTCGTCTGCGGTGGGGTTCCTGCCTGCTGGGTGTGGCTTTGGTAAGTTCGGCTACTGTATGGCATTCTGGTTAAATACTGAGGATTTCTGTTACGTGCATGCAAGAGTTCATGGTTATTTGGGTTTTACCCTGTTCGCGGCCTTTGGGTTGTTATTGTTACTTGGTTCTTTAGCTGTGCGGTCTGTGCGATTCTTCCTTTCTATTTGTTGTATTGTCTGCGGTGAAAACACAATGCGGTTCCTGCTTGTTCTGAGGGTTGTTGTTACCTGCATGCAAGAGTCCATGGTTATTTGAGCATTATAAGTTAATGGCATTCTAGTTGAATACTGAGGACTTGTCTTAGGTGCATGGGTTTTATGGAAATTTCGGTAAATGTCTGCGTGAAGCTGTGATTCTTAGTTGTATTGTTTAGAGGTTAAGTTCAGCTACTGCATTATAAGTTAATGGCATTTGGATTATTATTGTTACTTGGTTGTTTAGCTCTACGGTCTCTGCGATTTTTCCTTTGTATTTGTTGTATTGTCTGCGGTGAAAACACAATGCGGTTCCTGCCTGCTCGGTTAACTCTATCGCAAACGTTTGGTTGCGGTTCTGTTGTTCCAGGTGCGGCTTGTATCCCTCGACTGTGTGCTGTCGCTTTGGTAAGTTCGGCCACTGCATTATAAGTTAATGGCATTCTGGTTAAATACTGAGGGTTTCTGTTACTTGCATGCAAGATTCCATGGTTATTTGAGCATTATAAGTTAATGGCATTCTGGTTGAATACTGAGGGTTTGTCTTAGTTGCATGGGTTTTATGGAAATTTGGGTAAATGTCTGCGTGAAACTGTGATTCTTGGTCGTATTGTTTAGAGGTTAAGTTCGGCTACTGCATTATAAGTTAATGGCATTCTGGTTAAATACTGAGGGTTTCTGTTAGCTGCATGCAACAGTCCATGGTTATTTGAGCATTATAAGTTAATGGCATTCTGGTTGAATACTGAGGATTTTGTGTGCAGACTTCGTTAACCAATTTCGTCATTTGCACATTTTCTCATGGTACTGGCATAGGCTGGCTTGTGCCTCGGCTTCGTTGCAGGTACGGTGTTATTCTACTAATTGCTTTTTGTCAATAAGTTAAACCTTAGATTAAAATGTCATGTTAGCTAGTTATAACCAGATTGGTTCTGATATGATGTTCAACTACCTTGTTCTCCTCAGAGAGAAAAAATTATTTTATTATGAAAACAAAATTACATTTATTATATATGTTTCTGCATTTCACAGATATCCTTAAGCATAGGAAGTGATAAAAGTATTGCTAGGAACATATCTTGTTTCATAAACAGTTTCCAAAAATGTCAATATGATAGCCCTATCATAGTCATTCTAACATATATCGGAGCTTTGAAGCGAGTTTTATCTCATAAGAAATTAGCTACTAGATATGTCCATAAACAGTCCCATAAAAAAATACAGATACAGAGATATGCTTAAGCATAGGAAGTGACAAAAGTATGGCTGAGAAGATATGTTGCTTCATAACCAATTCTCAAAAATGTCAATATGACAACGTTGTCATGGTCATTCTGACATACATCACAGGTTTGAAACCAGTTTTGTCTCATAAAGAATTAGGTCCTAGATATGTTCATAAACAGTGCCATAAAAAATTATACATATAGATATTGACATTTAAAAGACATTCCATCAACTCTCCTTCCACTCTCTGTTGAATGAGCCAAGCTCATGGTACCAAGTGTAATCTTGCTTTTGACAGTCCATCAGTTTCCATGTTCCTGTCTTTGTAAACATGTTCAAACATGATGTGTTAAATACTCTGTTTAAGCAAGTCGAATCTCCTGAAATATAGGTTGAAGTTTATAATTATCCAATCAATTTGTTCCATTCATCCAATTCACCACAGTTTGTGAATCATCAAAGATCTGTAATTTTTGGGCATCTTCTTTCACATGCCACAATTGCCAACAGTCTTGGGACAATTTGCTTAGGCAGATTGTTGCTGTCTTTGCCAAAGCTGTCCTTTGAACATATTACATGTTCATCATTTATATGGATCATACCTGCAGTGTCCCATAATGATGGATCTTCTTGAGAAGTGTTATGGAAGTATGCTTATGCACTACTCGTATCTGGTTCAGTTTCCAAAAATGTCAATATGACAGCCCTATCATAGTCATTCTAGCATATATCGGAGCTTTGAAGCGAGTTTTATCTAATAAGAAATTAGCTGCTAGATATGTCCATAAACAGTCCCATAAAAAAATATAGATATAGAGATATGCTTAAGCATAGGAAGTGATAAAAGTATGGCTGAGAAGATATGTTGCTTCATAACCAGTTTTCAAAAATGTCAATATGACAGCCCTGTCATGGTCATTCTGATAATGAATAGCAGGAAACTTTTTACCTTGGAATATGTTAGAGTTGAAACCTAGCATAAATCAGAGACAATACTTTGTATATTTTGACAGTTGAATTGGTGCACCACTTATGTAAAACTCATAAATAGCCTCATGGTCAATTTATTTGACAAATGCAATTGACAATGATGTTAACTTTCAGAAATATTCTTAAAGTTCTGTTGCATTTGTTCATTTTGTCTTTCCATTGCTTCCTTTTGTTAACTTCATTTTGTGTTTCGATTGTTCCCTTTTGTTAACTTGCACAAATATTCTTAGAATTATGCTCCATTTTTTTCATTATGTCTTTGCATTGTTTGCATTTCCAATTTCTTTGTTATTTACAAATATGGCTTGCTGCTAGAAATTTGATATTTGTTTACCAAGATAATGCAATAACGTATTTTTTAATATACATACATTTTGTTCAAAACAGTCACGTTCAGTTTTTGCTAACTTCATTAATTTTTTTTGCAAAGCTGTACAAGACAATTGCAAAAGCCAACTCTGGTAAGCAATTGCAAATGATGGAACAAATAATAGATGTTGACAATTACAAATTCAAATTGCAATGCATTTTGCCTGAGAACATTGATATTGTATTAAAAAGAAATGGTCTTTTTAGACTAAATGCATTTTCATATACTGTAGGAGATTGTCTATTTGACTCGTTCAAAATGCTTCTACATTTTCGTTATACTTCAAATGAATTGCGAAATGGGTTAATAGACCACTTTCTTTTTTGCTTAAAGAACAATGACGTTGAAGCAATATAGTCATATCAATATGAACTAGCACCTGAGTTCCTATACGAGTTACATGGTGTTAATGATATTGGTACATATCTTCATAAAATGTGTTATTCTGCATCTACAAATATAAAGGAGTCTGAACGAGGTTTATGGGGTGATACCTTTTGCATACGTTGGTTAGCTAAATGGCTAGATATATCAATTGCAGTTTGGTCATTGACAAGAAAAACGAGATATTTGCTCTTCAATCAACATGAAAATGCAATTCCATATTGCATTCTCTTTCATGATGCAAATCCTGTTAGTGGTCATTATGAACCATTGGTTTACCAAAAGTTTCCAATTTTCATTTGCAATCAGTCTAATATCTACCTATCACCTATTTGCAAAGATGTTGAAAGCAATTGGATGCACATTGCAAATAATATGCTTTTAAATGGACTAACAATTGCAAAGCAAGTGACATATAATTGTGGTGACAGTCTCTTTAATGCAATTTGCTATTTAGTAGCAACAGAATTCAATGCAGAGTCTTTGCGACTTTACATTGTGCAATCTTTTTGCAATGCAGTTATGCATAAGAATCAAGAGGCATTGCATTGTTTAGAGCAATACCTGGTAGTTGATGCGATACACTATACAATGAATACCAATTGGCAATAATATCTGATAAATATGGCAATGGCATATGAAAAAGGACAAGTGGAAGGCGGACCATTTTGCCTGCAATGGATATCTGTCATATTCAAAGTCAATATCCAAGTATGGTCCTCTGTTACTAATAGCTTTGTCAACTACAGTTGCGCTTATTCAAGATGCAATGATATTGTTAACATCTTGTCATTCATGACAAATACATCGCATATTCACTATCATGCAATGATACAAGAATATGTTCACAATTCTCAACAATTGTCCATGGAAGCAAATGATGTTTGTAATCAATTGCATCGTGAGCATGTACTAGAAAAAGAGCAATGTATATCTCAAGTACATTTTAGCAATAATATTGCATTTGAGATAGCATGTCATTTAGAGAAAATGCAACCAACTAAGGATTGTAGGTCGAATTATCACAAGCTAAAGCAATTCATACGTGCAAAACGCAAATGCAATGACAAATGCAAAAAACCATTTTCTAATAAGAAGTCAAGAAAGAAAAATGCAATACAAATTTATATGGAAAAAGTCGAAGACACGCCTAGGAATATATGTGCAGTTTGCAACAAATTGCATTTTGCAAAAAATATTAGGTTCTTCACTACAGATTTGCAACAAAAGCATATGGATTTGACGTTGAACAATAGGACCTTTAGGAATGAAAACATATGTGTTTCTTGCAAGAAAGCACTCGAGAATGGAAAGCTACCACAATTTGCAGCACCCGAACAAATAAGACGTAACATTTCATTGCCAACTGTAAATATACTTTCAGACCTAGAAGAAAGACTTGTGTCATTGAGAATTGCATTTGCACAAATCAGACAATGGGGACATAGACGGTCACAAATTGGCTTAACAGGATCAATTATCAATCTACCAGTTCATATGGACATTGTGCAAAAAGCATTGCCACAATATCTAAATGATACAATGACAATTGCAGTTGCATTGAAAAGAAGATTGCAATACAAAAATGCATACCAAACAGGTAAAGTACGTCCGATTATTGTCATGAAGGCATTGAACGAACTATGTTCTAGAAGTCTTTATAAAGCTAGCAACATTTGTATAAATGAGAATTGGGCCCATGTTTTACAAGAGGATAATGAATACATTGTACAAAATTCAAACAGTGACAATGAAAGTGATACAGATAGTGATGCAAATAATGAAACACCTACTGAAACATTGGTGCATGGATTAATAGAATCACAACGCATCTACGATCTGCAAGACAATATTATTGAAGTGGCCCCTGCTGAAGGACAACGACCATTAGGCATCTTCAAGGACAAATATGCAGAAGAAATGAACTTTCCAACATTATTTTATGGCGATGCACGTGATCATGACATCACAAATAGGTTTAGTTACCAAAAAATTGTGCAATGGGAATTGTTACAAGCAAGTGGTGACTTCCAATATCATACAACAAATTTGTTTTTCAAGACAATGCGAATAATAATTGATAAAGTGCTTTCTTGCATATGGGTGCGAATAAGAAAGGGACAACTAAAAGGCAGGAAAATATTAGCAAAAGATGTCAAGTATCGAGCAAATTTGGAAAAGTTATTGAAGTCTGACATTGGATACATAGATTTCAAAAACATTCGCATATCTTCTGACCATTTGGAACAAATTAGGAAAAACATATTTGCAATGATACGACAACTAGGCCCTCCAACTTTCTTTGTGACATTCACAAGTGCAGAACATCGATGGAAACCATTAGTAGATACACTTGTCACATTGTTTAGAAATAAAGCAAATAAAAATGCTATTGATATATTAGAAGATGATGACATTGACTACCTTATAAGAAAATATCCAGTCACATGTAGCCAATACTATAGACATAGAATTAATGCTATAAAGCGATTGATATCTCAAGATACTACATTCTTTGGAAAAATATCTGATTACTATTTTGTAACAGAATTCCAAAATAGAGGAACTGAACATGAACATGGACTGTTATGGATAGAGAATGCTCCAATATATGGAAAAGAAAGCAACTCAGAAATTGAGAAGTTTGTTGACAATTACATCACTTGTAATACAGATCATTTGGAGCCAAATGTTGCTAAATTGCATAAACATCACCATACAAAAAGTTGTAAGAAGCGAAAAAATTCAAATTGCAAATACAACTTCCCCATGCCACCAATGAAATCAACAATGATCATTGAACCAACCAATGCAGAAAATACAAAAATTGTAGAGAAATCAATATCGTTTTTTGCATTCTTGGAGCAAACAAACTACAATGATTCAACAACACATGACGATTTCCTCCTAGAAATAGGGCTGCTACAAAATGAGTACATAGAACTATTGCAACATACAGTAAAGCAACCAACAATTTTCTTGAAACGAAAACCTTCTCACATTTGGAATAACAGTTTTGCAAACAGTATCCCTGCTTTATGGAATGCAAATACAGATGCACAATTTGTGCTAAATGCATATGCTGCAGCATCATATTGTAGTTCATATATGACCAAAATTGACAAGTCTATGACAAATGCATTTAGAAGAATACGGAAAGAGCATCAAAAAGATGAAATTGATGCTATGCAAATGATTCGTAAACTTGGAAATACATTACTCAATCTACAACAAATGTCAGCTCAACAAGCAGTGCATATAGCACTTTCATTGCCATTGAATTCTAGTTCAAGGGAATGTATATTTGTGAACACGTCTCCAGTTGATGAACGCACGTTTATGCTTAAACCGCCTATTCTTTTGAAACAAGAACCTGATGATTCAGAAGATGTTATGTGCCATTCCATTGTTGACTACTACATTGGACGATCAAGTTCCATTAGCAAAATCTGCCTTGCAGAATTTGTATCAAATTACAGGAAAAATGGCAAACCCATATCTAAAAGGAAAAAACCAAATGTTATACGATTTGTCAAATATAACAAACACAATGATATTGAAAACTTTTGTCGAGAGAAATTATTGTTATATATGCCATTTGAAAATTGTGAAGATACATTGAAACAAGAATTGCCTACATGGCTCTCTGCATATACATTACATGAAAAAACAATTCAAGTTAATGAAGCCAAATTTACATATAACATCAATCCAACATGGGGTGATTTAGAGACTGCAACAAATGAGCAAATTAGTTCTTTGAATACTAACGAAATGAATATGCAAAATCAAGAGAACAATTCCCATTATGAGGAATATGATTTGCAATCGAACTTGCAATTTCCAAAACAATTTGAAATGAAGAAAAAAATCAATCTTGGATTTCAAATTACTGCCCATCCATTTTTAATGGAGAACAATGAATATTACAAACTTAGAAGAATCTTGAACAAAGAACAACAAGCAATTGTAAAAGACATTGCAATTAAAAAAAAAAAAACCCCAAGGAACCAATTTACCTTTTTATTACAGGTGGAGCAGGTGTAGGTAAAACGCTCACAGCAAAAGCAATTTTCCAAATGCTTATACGAATTTATGATTCACAAAACACAACTGATCCTATGAAACCAAAAGGTCTAATATTAGCATACACAGGAAAAGCTGCATATAATGCAGGTGGAACAACAATCCATTCTGCATTGCTAATGCCTTTTAACAAGTCTCAACTGTTCTCGCTGAGCAAAGAAGTATTGGACAACTTATCAAAGCTATATCAAGAATTGCAAGTAGCTTTCATAGATGAGATCTCGATGATTGGAAGTCGGTTCTTATATTCTATTGACAATAGACTCAGAAACATAAAACATGTCCAAACAAAATACTTTGGGAACATTGACATCATATTTTGTGGTGATTTCTATCAAGCGCAACCTATTCAAGACTCTCTTATTTTTTAACAACCAACAATCAAACAATAACACATGATTTCTGGAAGGATAATGTCAAGTGCTTCCAATTGCATATGACAATGCGACAAACAAATAAGAGATTCATATTAGTGTTAAATAGAATGCGAACAAATTGTCAAACATCTGACGATATAACATACATGAATACAAGTTGCATGCGCCCTGTACCAAATGATCCAACATTTCCCTACTTATTTTACAAAAACAAAGATGTTGCAATGCATAACAAGAAAATGTTGATGCTAATGCCTGGCAAAGAAATTTTGATTGATGTAATTGACGAAAATCAGGAGAATAACGACAATTTCGCAGCTCATCAACATACGACTATTTTGCCTCCACAGCTTTTGATAAAGTTGAACATGTTAGTTGAAATGTATGCTTGCAATTATGATGCAGCAGATGGGCTAGTGAATGGTGCAGATGGAATAGTTAAAGCATATACCCATACAAATAAGGTCGATGTTCTGTGGATTAAGTTCCATGACCCTAATATTGGTCATCGACAATCTAGAAAACTAGGTCATTTGTACACTTCAAGATAGCACATGATTGGACACCAATATTGCGAATATCAAAACCAATGCCTATGACATCAAAGATGGCACCATTGAAAATACGAAAATAATTTCCAATTCAACTTGCATGTGCACGCACAATACATAGATCACAAGGCTTAACCTTGGATAGGCTTGCATTCGACCCTACTGGAGTACAAGTGCATGGCCTAGTATACACAGCACTATCACGTGTCAGAAACATAGAATCATTGTATTTGCTTAATCCTCTTAAACATAGCAACTTCAAGGTCAAGCAAAAAGTAAATTCTGAAATGCAACGTTTGCAAACCACTGCAAAATGGCAACTAGAATATGACTGTTCATCAATACAATCATTGCGATCCATCTTTATTATTTCATTGAACACTCACAATCTTCATGCGCATCTTACTGACATATGCAATGACTATGACACAATGCAATCTGATATCTTGTGCTTACAAGAAACACATATGTTGTTGTCTATGCAAAATGAATACTTCAAAAATTTCAATTGCATCTCAAGTTGCATTAAGCATGGAGTAATGATATTGATAAAGAAAAATATCATTATCCTTGAACATACCCATTTTGAAGACTGCTTTGTAGAAGCATTGTTTGCAAAAATAAAAGTTCACACATTACAAATTGCAATACTCAATATATATGCATCGCCACATGCAAACCTAAACAATATCCTCAACGTCATTGCAAAAGCCTTATACCAGTTAGATCTGAACAATATCACAGTTATACTAGGGGACTTCAATATTGATATGGTGCATTGCAATCAAAAAGCAAAGCAACTAGAAACCTACATGCAAAACTACAATCTTCATTTCCTAGTTGACTAAACTAATAGCATGCACAAATCATTGATTGACCATGTTTGGGCAAATCTAGGCAATATAAAGTATAGAATTTTCGTATTGGATGCATATTGGTTTGACCATGATATATATCTCTTGTCCTTGACCTATGATATACACATGAAACAGTTTACAAAATTCCAAATTTTGACATTTTTGCAATACCTCATTGGTTTTACCATATCTATTTTACTAAAGCAAACTACAATATCTTTTTGTGGTAAACGAAGTGATAACAACATACATACTATGCATTCTATTCTACATTTACATATATGGCGTTCTGTATTGATCAATGCAACTTGTTCCAAAGACAACCTTTTCAATTAACCAACACAACTATCCTACCATAAATTTGCAGATATGACCTCATCTATTTATGCATGCAGATTCTGCTAGTAAAACCCTTTTCAATTGAACAGAACGACCAAGAAAAAAGAACAACAACATGCAACATAAACAAACAGAGTATATTCTTTTTGCCTTTCCTCTTCTATGGATCTTGTCTTTTTGTTCAAGTTTACTTTTATATGTTCTTTTGACTTGTACTAAATATGTCTTGCTATTCTATAACATAGCATAAATCTTGAAAAAGGAAATGAAACAATTGAAGAAATAGAATGCATAAGCCAATTAGAAAGCGCAAACCAAGCACTTGTTTTCCAAAGGTATGTCTATGAGAACCACACAAAAATGGTAATCTGTATTTAGAATATTAATGTCTACTATATATGCATTCTATTTTTATTTTTACATATGTATGGTTCTATGGTTTTAATGTTCTTGTTCAGTTTTTACTTCTAGTTTGCACTAAATATATGTTACTATTCTATAACATAGCCTAAATCTTCAGAGACGAAACGAAACAATTGAAGAAATAGAATGCATAACGCAATTAGAAAGGGCAAGCCAACCACTTGTTTTGCAAAGGTATGTCTATGACAACTATACAAATATGCTGATTTGTATTTAGAATAATAATGTTCAGCAAGGCATGTTTATGACAACTATACAAATATGCCAATTTGTATTTACAATGTTAATGTTTAGTATATATCCATTCTATCTTTACATATGTATGGTTCTATGCTTTTAATGTTCCTTGTTAACTGTTTACTTCTATATGCTCTTTGAAATTGAACTAAATATATGTTCCTATTCTATAACATAGCATAAATGCTGAAAAAGGAAAACAAACAACTGAAGAAATAGACCACATAAGTCAATTAGGAAAGGCAAACCAACCACTTGCTTTGAAAAGGTATGTATGACAACTATACAAATATGCTATTTTCTATTTAAAATATTAATGTTTACTATATATATCTCCTCTTTTTACATATCTATATTTAAATGTATATATGTCAGATTAGTGTTTACTATATATATCTTCTCTTTTTACATATCTATATTTAAATGTATATAAATTAGAAAATCTTGGACGAGTGAAGAAAGCACTAGTAGTAAGTCCCCCCAAACAATGCAGCAAGAAGACATGTACAGGTTACATATCACAATTTCTTTATTGATTGCTTATCACAAAATACATGTGATAATATCCACACCATATTGAACCATGCGTTTGCTTCTGTTAGTCCAACTCAAACAATCGGAGCCAAACTTCATTCAACAAACGTGCAAAATGATACATCAAAAAGGTATGCATATGAAACACAACACTCTAATATATTTCTAGTTATTCAGTCTTTAGGAGAAACATAGTATTCTACAAATGTTTATAGCAATTTCTAACTAGGCAATTTTAATAGGCAAAAACAGATACTGCCAATTAAAGTATCAATTGAAGATCTCAATAGTCGTAAAATTGGGCAACTATTTGTTGGAGACATAATGGTTGTCTATAGTGCATTCCTTGATAAAGCAAACAAATCACGTCAAGTATTGCGAGCTGATTTGACAGATGATCAAGGAATGATGACTATAACGTTGAGTGTACCTGCACATTTGGTGGAGCGACATGAACAGAAAATTTTGCAAAATTAAGTTGAGATGTTTTAGGTTACACTTCCATGTTATTTCAGTCTTGCATAATTTGACTACTGTTTTGACTCAACTAGTTTATATGCATCAGCAAGTGCAGTTGATGATATCAAGTGCAACTCGTGACAGAGCATGATGATGATGTCACTCGTGAAAGGTACACAACATTTGCAAAATTTTGTCAATTGCTGCTATCATAATGGTTTTGCCGATCACTATTTCTGTACTAATGTCCTTGGCATTGTATATCACCTTTGGCAGTGTGACAGCAGCTGGTCAGCTTATCACAAAAACTACAGTTGAAGTTGTAACATCTGAATGCACAGTTGCAGCCATTCTAGGAAAGTCTGGAAATGATCTTGTTAAAATTCAGCAGTTAAGCTAGTATAAAGAAGCATAAATTTCTGCAAATTCCTTGGCATCCCCTTCAACTGAAATTTTTGAAACATGCAAACTTGGAATGAAGTGCTGTCATTGCTGACAAAATGAGATTGTATTGACAGAATGACAAAATGTTACAGCACAAATCCTATGTTCTTAAATGATCATCTTGTATCTGAACATTCATCTAGTCAAATGTTGTATTAATTATTAGTTGATAAAAATTGGCATTGGCAATTTTTATTTTGCCTCTATGGCTCTTGACTCATTATGCTAATGTTTAATGCATTAATTATTAGTTGATAAAAATTGGCATTGGCAGTTTTTATTTTGTCTCTATGGCTCTTGATTCAGTATGCTAATGTTTAATAAATTGGCATCTTTATCTGTTATATATTTGATTTTATGTAGAAAACCAATGTTATAATTCAATTTGAACAAGTTCCATAAATATAAATTACTATCTGCTATATTTAGTTACTTGAAATCATTTATCTAATATTTGGGTTTTTTTGTTTCTAATATTTGATAGCCATGTTGCTCATGCTTTACCATCATTCACCATTTTCTATCTACTATATTTAGTTACTTGAACTCATTTCTTTAATAATTGGGTTTGTTTATTTTTAATATTTGTTAACTACATTGGGCATGCTTCAACATCATTCACCATTTTAATGATGATTCACCATTTTGACCATGGATTAGCGACATGGCCATGCATTAGCATCACAACCATGTTAATTATGATAAACACTTTTTACTATTATTAATCATGATAAACATGCCAATTATAATTAAATTTCAATATCTCTGATCCAATATAAAAATATTGTTATTATTTATTTTTATTTAATTATAATATCACACTCTATCTTTAATGTTTAAATAAATAATGCATTTTATAATTTAAATTAGCCATATAATATTAAATACTGCTTATCCATTCATATTTAATTATAACTATTAAACTATTTATAGTTTTAACTAACTATAAATTTCCTATAATATTTTTATTATTCAGTATTCATAATGCAAAGATTACACTTCCAATCACAAAGAAATAAAATTCCTTGAATAAAAAGATTCCCACATTGAAATGAACTTTTATCTATTTTTTAAAACACTATTAATTGAATATGACTTTCATAATTTATAACATGTAATATCATTTCTCCCAGTTGTGTTAACCTGCAATAATTAGCTTATGCCAAGGTAAGCCTTTCTTGTCACCACGTATAAAGTTTAATAACATAATAACTTTTAAAAAATCAAGCTGCCAAAACATTATTTCTAACTAAAAAATAGAGTAATTTGAAGTGGTATAGTCAATCTCCATTCTTTTATTATTTTCAATTATCCCAATTTTCGTCATTCTATATGTCATCATACCTCCTATGCTTATGCTATGCCAAATAAATGAATTATATTAAACTATACTCCCTTATTAAGATAATCACAAAATAGAAAAACAACTATGTTTAATGGCATCTGTTTATCTGTGATGTAAGTCCTTTCATTATACTTCGAAAAAATTTCAATAAAAAACTAACTTACTTAAATGGAACACAGATATTGCAGAAAGCAAGAGTACACAACACCAAAAGATAATGAATTTTTTCTTGCAGATCATGATCAATTTACATTTCAACTCGTAGAGTTTGAATGTTTTTTTAATTTTAATCTGTTTATTTTAGTTTTTAATTTATAAAATAAACTTATCAAAATTACTTTGCTATTGTACTTAGATCCTATATTTACTAACCCAAAACTATAAAAAAAACCAAAAGTCATGTCCTTTTGCATCACAACAAATTATTAATTAAATGCAACAAATTACTAATTAGAAATTAGATACAAGGTTTATTTTCTTTGCTAATTAGTAATTGGAGAAATTTAAAATTCACACTAAAGTTATGATAAACAATATTTTTAAATAAATATATCTTTTGTTCTTTTGACCATGGAATAATTCCCAAATCATTGACATTAGCCTGAATGGCATCACTTATGTCCAAACATGTTACTAGATATCTAATCTTTCAATCATGGGTCCAAGACTCCATAATTTTTAAATGCTTAAGTTCTTCTTTGACTTCCGACAATCATTTATCTAAATATTGAACACTCTCCACCACGGATTTAATTAACAAATTTATATTCATAATAATGTTTATTTGCTCATTATCATTTTATGAATATTTCCATAATATTCAAATGTAAAAAAATAACAAAATTCTATCTTTTGTGCACCATGAATTCATTATTATGCATTTAAATATATTTTATACCCCATGCTTATTAAAATACATAACTTATTTTAACACTCTTTAATTCTTCATACATTATAATGCATTATTATTACCTTTTATAGTTTTTTCCCGTCAAAGTTTCCATGATTCACTCTTAAATTTTATTACATTTTAATTATTAATCTAAACATTTTCTAAATCATGACACATTGGAATATTACATCTAAAACTAATCTTACATTTATCACAATTCTTACTTAACAAACGCAAAGTTCATTATATTTCACTCTTTGCATAAAGTCAAAAAGTCCATACAACAATTCGCTATTCAATTCACTAAATCTTAATACAAGTAAACATGCCTAAACCACACTAGTAATGCAAACCAGCTCTGATGATAATGCAAATTAAACACAAATTAAATCTCAACCGGCAGGGACTAGCGCCACAACAGTGGCTCCTTGTTTATTTAATATGATTTTTTGAGATTTTGGATTATTTATTTAATATGATTTTTTGAGATTTTGGATTAAATAATAAATATAATGCCACATCACCAATAGTGTGTATCTTTTTCTCTATTGTTTAGTGACTCAATATTAACGTTTTTTTATAAAACAGTGGTGGTTGGTTGGTTGTATGGAAAATATTTTCATTTGTAAAGTTTTGTTAAGCTTTTGTTAAACTTGTTGTTTTTCTCCACTGGATTTAGTAGATAATCTTGAATTTCTGGATTATGGGGTTTGGTTTGCAGGTAAGGCCCCAAAAGACTCTCTTCTTGCCTTCTTGACAAATAAGAAGTTTAAATTACAGTAGTGTCCCTCGTCCTTAGCTTCAAAGAGGAGGGTTTTATTTTCAAACCATAATGTAAGAGCGAAATAGTTATCTCAGGTTGTCATTAGGAAATATGGATCAGGAGGAGCATGGACAACTCCAAAGTGTACAGGGGAAAAGGCAAAGAAAAAATGTGCACAAAAGTCCTTCAAGGCCCTTTTTGCAATGAAAGAATTAACCCTAGGGTTTGATGTGAACTTAGACAAGGTTGAATCTATGTCCCGAAGTGCCCTAATTAGTAAGTTTAACTACATTTCCATAACCCATGAGCAAATTTTATCCTAGGTGAAGGCGACTCAGAAACCTTTGGTGGGTTACATTCCTGTCGTGAGCATATAGGTCATAAATGGGTTCATTTTCATTTTTTGATTGAACCTTATCTATAACTAATTTTGAGTGAGCATTAGGTGTTAAGTAGAGGCACCATGTGGCTTCGGTGTTGGCATCATAACTTATGTCCAAGTACAAAGCAACAACCTCGTCGAAACCTTTGGGTCATGATGCTAAGCTTCCCTTTGGAGCTCTAGTCTAAGGAAGTTTTCATTAAAATTGCAATCTCCCTTGGCAGGTTTATGTATCAAGAGGAGGCTTCACTGATAGTGGTGAACAAAAGGATGGTTTGGGTTCTTATGGAGATGAACATCTCAGAGGGGTTCCCTGGGTGCTGAAAATAAAGTGGAAAGAAAAAGTTATATAATCCAAACCCTAGATTATTGGAACACCTCTTTAGGTGTTTAAATTGCAGAAGAGTGGGGCACTTGGTGAGTCCCTATATGGCTCCTCCTCGATGAGAGCTTTGGAACAAAAATCTCATGCAAGTTTTAAAGAAAGTTGAAGACTACAAACTTGGGGCGATTGTTATGGATCAGTCGAATTTCAAAAAACCCTCCTCCCTAATCCTGGATGTCACTAAGCCCATGCGGTCAAGCTCGAATCCAAAGGAGGCTTTAATAGCTGATGCCAATGGATGTGAGGGTCTCAAAATCCTGTATATGTTATTCCTTCTCATTATTCGGTTGTTTTGGTTGTGGATGAGGTATTGGATGACAGTGTTAAGGCTCACAAGGACATTAGCAGACATTTGTCAGTTTTAGTGCTTCATCCTTAGGATATTGTCAATAATGATGTCAATAAAGCCTTAGAGATCGGCAGATTGATCCTAGAACCTGGTGCTCCCCTTGCATGAACGAAGCATCTCTAGCGAAACCCCCTCTCAGGAGTGATGTCTCTGCCAGTAAGTTCTTCACTTCTTCCCAGTCCCTTATTCAATATTTGTCTCTTGAGGATTCTCTGATGATTAAACAATTAGAACAAAATATTTGCTCTTTTGTCACAATATCATATGCATCAAAAAAATATTCCTAGCATTTCTACTACCATCCCTCCAAAGTTTGTAAATGTTCCTACAGAGGATCCTTGTAGTAACCTCTCTATTGACTGGGAAGATTGTATTAATTGTGAACCTTGTCAAAATTGTGTCCTAAGAAAGAGCGGTTATCCTATGACTACCCTCTTTCATGCCTGCCTTGGCAAACCCTCCTCGCCTCCAATTGATCTCCTAGTGGAATCTTTTCATTGGCCCAAACCCTTTGCTACAAAATACTCGGAGTATAATCCCCCCTCGATACCCCTTCCCACTCCTCTGTCCCAAATTGAATGATCCTCTATCCCTCCTAATCTTGTCATGCACTCCTTAGTTCCTTCCTTCAAGGACATCTTAAATATGTCTCCCTTGCCTGTTTTTTCTAGACCAACCCCTCTTGATCATATTTTGAAGGAACCTCTCTCTCTGATCCAAAATATAATTGTCAGAAAAAAGAGCACAATAAAAAACATTTAGCAAGAGATGCTTCCTCTCAAGGGGCCATATAGGTTGGACTAAGTGTGTTTCCCCTTTCTTACAAGGAATTGGATGTTAGGGCCCTTAGAGCACATAAGCCCTCTATAGCCTTTTCCAAATGATTATTATGTCCCTCAACATAAGGGGGATTGGGAGTGCCTCCAAATTCAACTCCCTTAAGAGACTAGTTGAAATTCATAGACCCTCCATTACTCTGCTTCAAGAGACCATGGTCCTAAGGGAGAAGGCTATGGAGGCCTTTTGACATATATGCCCTCGTTGGTTTTCTTGTTTTATGGATTTTGTTGGCTTGTTAGGAGGTGTCCGCTCTCTTTGGAATCTTAGATCTACAATTTTTTTAGTTTTTCTCCTTGTCTGTTAGAATTATCTTGGAAGGTCTTGTAAGAGGCTTCCTCCATCCGCTCAATTTGGTTAACTACTACAGGCCCTATGGAGAAAGGCATGAATTTTGGGACAAAGTCCAAGCTAGTGCCCTTTTATTGGACTTTTCTCTCATGTTGGCAAGAGATTTAAACTTTACTACCTTGTCAAGGGAATCTTGGGGATGTCGTGCTCATTCTAACCCCACGCTCACATATTTCTCGAAGATGCTACAAATCAATGACCTCTGTGATATCACTCCTTTTCCATTAGCTCCTACTTGGAGGAATGGTAGAACCGGTGAGGGAGGCATAACAAAGCTCCTTGATAGGTTTTTGATGGTTGGTGAGTTGTCTAATAACGTGAGAAGATTTTGATCATGGATAATCCAAGAAAAAATCTTGAACCATCTTCCAATCTTTCTTAAGTTGTATTTTGAGGAGCATATAAATATTTATCCTTTTAAATTTAATCACGCTTGGCTGGAAGTGGATTCTTTCAGATCTTTGGTGTTTGACATTTGGCAAAACAATTCAGTTTTTAACTACTCTTTTGCGGTGGATACCCTTGCTAGGAACTTACAAAACACAATAAGATAGTTGTGGAATGGGAAAAGAAAAGGAAAGTTGAGCATTCTAATGAATTGCTTGTCATAGAGAAAGAGTATGAACAAATCTCTCAGGATCTATCACCTTAAATTTCTTTGTGGAGTTATCACATATGATGAGCTCTTTGGAAACTAGAAAACTGCATATTATGAGGCTGGAAGAAGAGACTCAGAGGCTCGAAAGCAGAGCGGCATGGATAGAGATGGGGGACATAAACATAATTTTTTTCATAATTATGATAATCACATAAGAATCATAAATTTTGTTTGGGAACTAGAGGTGGAAGATGGTAAGATCGTTACTAGTCAAAACAATTTAAAAGTTGTTGCGATAAACCATTTTTCTTCTCTATTTAGAGACTCTAGTGCAAAGAATATTATCCCTCGGCTACAACTCATCCAGAGCTATCTGAGATTCTTCAATCCCGATGATTCTTAAAGGGTAGGGAGCCTCATCACAGTTGAACTATTTCTATCCTTCTTTGAATTAATGGGTCCTGACCTTTGTAAAGCGGTAGAGGAATCTAAAAGGACGGGAAAGTCTCCAAAGCTATGAATGCAACTTTGTTTAGCTCTGATTCCAAAAAGCTCAAAAGAAAAGACCTGTTTTTATTACAAACCCATTTCTCTACTTAACTTGGTGTACAAAATCATCTCAAAGGTGATCTCTAATGGGATAAAACATAAGTTAGCAGAGAAGAGGACACTTAATCAATTCAGATTTCAAGCTGATAGACAAATCCATGATGCAATTGACATTGCTCAAGAGGTCCTCCACTCCATAAAAAATTTTATGGAAGCATTGATCGTCAAGATGGATCTCAGTAAGGGTTTTGACAAAGTTAATTGGACTTTTCTTAGATTAGTCTTGTTGCATATTGGACTAGGACTGGAGGTCACTAATTGGATCTTGGAGTGTGTGACCTCTGCAAAAAAAATTGTTTTAATGAATGGATCCTCCTCTTTCACTTTTCCTTACTCTAGACGCCTTAGACACGGGTGTCCTCTCTCTCCTCTCTCGTTCCTACTAGTTATGGAGGGATTGAGCCTCCTTTTGCTAGAGCAAAAGCATAAATAAAACATCAAAGTAATTAAAGTCTCTATCTGTAACAACCTTTGTGAAAATTCCATGTAATAAAAGTTAATAAAGGCAAAATAATAACCACAGTTGATGGGACACTTGTTCCAAGCTTAATGTTGGGCAAGAAATCCTAATGTGGGTGTTCATTTGGTTTATTATGACCAAGGAAATTAGAAAAGGCAATAGCTAAGGCTTTGGAAAGGCAAAATGGTATTTTTGGCAAATTTATTTGTGAAAATAATGGAAATTAGAAGAAAAGGAAGGTAAAAGGTCACATGTTGCATGTGAGGAGGAAAATAAAGGAAAATGAAGAAAATAAAGGCCTCATTGATAAAAAGGCTTCTGAGGATCAGTTGGTACCTTTTGTTAGTTCAGTTATGGAGCTCTCTCTCTCTCTCTCTCAGTTAGATTTCTCTTGGAGCACGTTGGCATTGGATGGAGAAAGGAAAAGAAGGGTAGAGGAAGGAAGGAGCAAGTGAGGAAGAGCAGGATCAAGCAACTACAACACGATTCTTTATAGGTATCAATTTGCATCTGTGTTTTCCTTGCTAGATTTGGCATGCACGGTATTGCATGTGGTTCTTTGATTTATGGCATGGATTTTGCCAGGCGTGACAATGTTTCCAGCCTAGCATTTCCATTTCTAGATAGCCATGGTGTGATGGGGTTCTCATATTTTGGTTGAGTTGGATTGCCAAATGGATTTGAAGCTCAATGAGGTGGATCTCTAAATAATAGAACACATGGCCTAGTAACCCTAAACCAGGCTATGGGTTGTGGTAAAGCCGAATTTTGTGTTGCCTCAGTGGGCCTAGGAACCCTCGATCAATGAATAGCGAGATATATGGTAAAGCTTAGAGGTGGGTGCTCTCCATCAGGCCTAGTAATCTCGGGATGGGATATGCGGTAAATCCTGGAGAGTGGGTCTCGATTTAGGGCCTAGTGATCCGGTGTGGATTGCAGTAAAGCTTGAGAGATTAGGAGACAGGAAAATTCCTAATGATGTAGGTGGAGAAATCCGGTGGCATCCTTGCATATTTTGGCCTAGTGATCTGGTGGAGATCATGGTAAAGCTTGTTATTACATGTTTATTGTTTGGCCTAGTGATCCGGGATGGATTACGGTAAAGCCAGGTTTCTATTGATGAGGGTGATGTGGTTTAGCCTCGGGATGCCCTAGTTGGTTCTTTTGGTTTGAGTCCCACATTCATGCTTAGAATATGCTAGGGGATGAATGGCTAAAGAGAGAATTGGCTCAACCATTCTATGGTCGGGTGGAATGTGGTAGTCCCATCACAGGTTGGCTTTTGCATTCATTAATAAGAGGTTCCTTCCTTGATATCTTATGTGTAAATGTACTGGTGTATATGTGGGTTTTATGCCTGATGTATCCTTGATATTTTTGTTGTTATTATGCTGGTTATAAGCATGTTCTATGACAGTGATGATGTATGCCTCTCCTCATGTTTTTATTTGTAAATGAATCAATAATGTATCTATGACCTACTAAATGATAATACAACTAATGATATAAGGGAACAATGATTCATAGTGATTCTCAGATAAGTATGAGACCCCTATGCTCGATTTGTTGTTTAAACCTGTAGATTACATATTTGTGACATGTTTGATGAAATGGTTGTTATGGCTAGTAGGGGTCTAGTTAATTCCTTGTTCAAGTAATTGCATTTGTATCCTTATTCTGTTGTTATCTTTCAGTTCTGAAAGTGTCATTGGGTTATGGGAAAGTGACCTGGCCTCTGGACCTGAAAAAGTGGCTCAAATCCCGTAGACACAGGCACATCACTGGGCAGAAAAGTCCCTGGACGCATGCTTACCCATATTGTGGGAGCGTCTAGAGCCTCCTGGACACATGCTTGTCCATATCAAGGGAGAATTCGGGGGTTTAATGATCTAAAACTTTAGTTGGTCTTAGGGGCTGGCTACCTGAGTGGTTGGGATGGCTCTTGGGAGTTTTGTTGCTGATGTGGAAGGTCTGTATGGTGTGTTTCTATCGATTCCACTTCCTTAAGGTCACCTAGGAGGCTGAATCCCATTAGAGTGGCTTCTTGTTGCATATTTACCCCAGTTGGCCAGTTACTTGGGTAGATGTGGAATGAGGGTGTTACACTCTCAAACAATGTATTACTCAACTACTTTTTATGGATGATGTGTTTTTATTGGGGTTTGGATCTATCTCGAAATGGTTGGTTTTCCAAAGGGTGATAAAATTATTCTGTTAGGCCCCTGGAATGGAGATTAATGTAAAAATATCCCCTTTTCTTCATAATGGTGTAAGTTCGGATTCCCTCTCTTCCATAAAGTCATTTATGCCTTTTTAGGTGGATGCATTAGAAAAAGGCCTAAAATATATTGGTTTCTTCCTCAAGCCAAATGGATGCCAAAAACAAGATTAGATGTGGCTACTTAAAAATTTAAGAAGTGATAAGCTTGTGGTGTTATAACTTGCTCTCCCTAGGGTGAAGAATGATATTAGTGAAATATTTTCTGGAAAACATCCTTGTCTTCTGGTTCTCCTTATCCAAGATCCCAAAATCAATCCTGAATAATATAAGGCAAAGGATATTTAGTTTTTTGTGGACAGGGAAGAAAAATAGGGAAGGGCTACACCTTGCCAGCTGGGACTCCTTGTCCAAGCCAAAGAAATTTTGGGGGTGGGGTTTCAAGAAATTTATTTGGTTTGGTAAGGCTCTGGCTCTAAAAAACATGTGGAGAAGCTTGTTTGGTGAAGGGATTTGGAGCCAAGTTATAAAGGAAAAGTATCTTGGAAGGGTGCCTGTGGTGGATTGGCTCAGATTAGTTATAAATGATGTAGCTCCTCCTCCCACATTTACCCACTTTGGAAAACTCTCCAGGGTAAACATGAGTTGAGTGTCACTATGATATGACCTGACCTCCAAGTTATAGTTATGGAAGTGGGGCTGACTAACTGACAACTTACAACCATTGCTCAAGGGCCATAGACCACTCAAAAGCCCACAAACCAGATAAGTATGAGACCCCTATGCTTGATTTATTGTTTAAACCTGTAGATTACATATTTGTGACATGTTTGACGAAATGCTTGTTATGGCTAGTAGGGGTCCAGTCAATTCCTTGTTCAAGTAATTGCATTTGTATCCTTATTATGTTGTTATCTTTCAGTTTTGAAAGTGTCATTGAGTTATGGGCAAGTGACCTGGCCTCTGGGCCTGAAAAAGTGGCTCAAATCCTGGAGATGCAGGCACATCACTAGGCAGAAAAGTCCTTGGATGCATGCTTACCCATATTGTGGGAGCGTCTGGAGCCTCCTAGACGCATGCTTGTCCATATCAAGGGAGCGTTCATGGGTTTAATGATCTAAAACTTTAGTTGGTCTCAGGGGCTGGCTACCTGAGTGATTGGGATGGCTCTTGGGAGTTTTGTTGCTAATGTGAAAGGTTCGTGTGGTGTGTTTCTATCGATTCCACTTCCTTAAGGTCACTTAGGAGGTTGAATCCCATCACAGTGGCCTCTCGTTGCATATTTACTACGGTTGGCTGGTTACTTTGATAGATGTGGGATGAGGGTGTTACACTCTAAAACAATATATTACTCAACTACTTTTTATGGATGATGTGTTGTTATTGGGGTTTGGATCTATCTCGGAATGGTTGGTTTTCCAAAGGGTGATAAAATTATTCTGTTAGGCCCCTGGAATGGAGATTAATGTAAAAATATCCCCTTTTCTTCATAATGGTGTAAGTTGGGATTCCCTCTCTTTCATAAAGTCATTTATGCCTTTTTAGGTGGATGCACTAGAAAAGGCCTAAAATATATTGGTTTCTTCCTCAAGCCAAATAGATGCCAAAAACAAGATTAGATGTGGCTACTTAAAAAATTAAGAAGTGAATAAGCTTGTGGTGTTATAACTTGCTCTCCATGGGGTGAAGAATGATAATAGTGAAATATGTTTTGGAAAACATCCTTTTCTTCTGGTTCTCCTTATCTAAGATCCCCAAACCAATCTTGAATAATATAAGGCAAAGGATATTCAATTTTTTGTGGATAGGGAAGAAAAGCATGGAAGGGCTACACCTTGCCAATTTGGATTCCTTGTCTAAGCCAAAGAAATTTTGGGGTGGGGTTTCAAGAAACTGATTTGGTTTGGTAAGGCTCTGGCTCTAAAAACATGTGAGAAGCTTGTTTGGTGAAGGTATTTGGAGCCAAGTTATAAAGAAAAAGTATCTTGGATGGGTGCATGTGGTGGATTGGCTCAGATCAGTTGCAAATGATGTAGCGCCTCCTCCCACATTTACCCACTTTGGCAAACTCTTCAAGGTAAACATGAGTTGAGTGTCACTATGATATGACCTGACCTCCAAGTTCCAGTTATGGAAGTGGGGCTGACTAACTGACAACTTACAACCATCGCTCAGGGGCAGCAGACCACTCAAAACCCCACAAACCACCCCAGGTGATCAATCCCTGAGTTGGAACTCTTTTCCACAAGCGAAACTCTCCAACCGCACCCATAACACTGCATGTTGTGGTTGGGAGATTATAATTGCACACATAAGCCTAGCTTCCAATGGTTATGACACAAATTCCTTAGTTTAATGCACGTGGTCGTGAGATCTATGCCACTTTTTCAGGCAAGCCTCCTAACCACCGCCTAAAACTACCTGTAACTTTCCTTGCGCTTTCTTGCTTGTCTTCTTTCAATTCTAAGTGAATTCTTAAGTGCTCCAAGAATGATTTAAGTGTGCAAGAGTAGGAGAGAATGAGAGTGTGGAAGGAGAAAAACTAAACTAACAAAAGTTGTGAATTGTTTCTTTGATGCCTTTTTATCATTGATCTCCCTTTTTCTTCATTTTCCTTCATTTTCCACCTAATTTACCTTGCATGAAAATTTGTGTCTCTTCACCTTCCTTTCTCATATTTTCCTTTATTTTCACAATTAAATGTGAATTATTGCCTCTTTTCCTTTGTCAATTTCCATAGTCTTTATTAACCACAAGTGATGCCCAATATAATGGTTTTCCCACCATTCAGCTTGGAATATGTATCCCATGACCTTAGTCTTATTTTATTTACATGGAAATTCAACCAGGGGTTGTTACAAACCCCTCCCTCTCAGGAAAACACCATCCTTGGTGTTTAATGATGCTTATAACCAACAAAACATGCTACCTATGGAGCTTTATAACACAATTCGATGCAACATTTACATCATACCAAACCATTGAAACCACGAACACCATATTGCTTATTAGAGCTTTATAACACAGTTCGATGCAGTATTTACAACATACTACTTATTGGAGCTTTATAACACAACTCATTGCAATATTTACAATACACATATGCATATATAAATATAAACCAAAACACATAAACCAAACACATCTTCTCAACCAACAAATAAAGAAGGATACAAAGCCCACATCTGATAAACCATCTCCCATGTAGCTTCATTGGGCCCAAAGTGCTTCCACTACACTTTAACTTGCTCTATTGCTTGGTTTTGGAGCATGAGTTGTTTCTGCTGCAAAATGAGCTAAGGTTTTGGCTGGAACTCTCCCTCTAGTTCCTCCTGAAATACAAACCAACCAATCACATGATCAACATCTTGCGCATATCTCTTAAGCAATGAAAAATAGAAAACATCATGGAATTTCACTGTTGGCAACAGTGCAAGTTTGCAGGCCATTGGTCCAATCCTCTAAAGGATCTCAAAAGGCCCACAATACCGAGGTGACAGCCTGGTACATGATCCAATCCTCGAGGAACTCCTCTTGGGCTTGATGTGCAAGTACACATGCTCTCCAACGTGAAACACCTTGAATGCTCTATGCTAATCCGCATAACTCTTATGCATGTCCTGTGCTACCTTTAAATTCCTTATGATAGCCTACATCTCCTGCTCCATCTCAACCAACATATATGATCCAATCAATACCATGTTCATTGGATCACTCCAGCTGATGGGAGTATTACAACTCCGTCTATAAAGAGCCTCAAATGGACTCATCCTCAAGGATTCATGATACCCATTGTTATATGCAAGCTCCATTAGTGGAATTTACTCCTCCCACTTCCTCTGTTGATGCATGACATGTAGGTTTTAACCCTGTACAAAAATTAGTTGCATACGAATTCTAAAAGATAAAAAATAAACAATGGCAAGAACATAAAACAAATATACACAGATATTTTCCCCTGGATTAGAAAACCGGGACTATCAGATTGATTTTTCATTATATTCCTTTTAATGTTACAATACATGTCGAAGCATTTATAAACCCCATCCATTAACCTTGGATTAGAACATAACCATAGTTTCCTTGACTGGATCTAAAAGATATCATGGGTAGAAAACCATCATGCCCAAAACCATGTGCAAAATCCATGCACAAAACCATAGGTAGGTCCGTCCACCTTAGTATAGGGTCCAACAAAAAAAAATTGGCCTACCGCGCCCCCTATGACCCCCCCGACTTCTCACGTGGGGCTAGTCATGGAAAGGATATAACACACACCCAACATGACATACATCCTCAACATATCCTCAAGAAACATGTTCCCCCTTTTTGTCTATCTATTTGTTTGCAGATGATAAGGTGTGTTGAATGTTAACTCTACCCCCAAGCCTGCAAACAACTCCTTCCAAAACTTGGAAGTGAACTTGGCATCTCTATCTAATATGATCTTCTTAGGAACACCATGCAATATCAATATCTCTCTCATGAAGATTTGAGCTACCTCACTAGCTAAATTTGTAGACTTTACTGCAATAAAGTGAGCTACCTTTCTCAACCTGTCAACCACAACCATGATGGAATCATGTTGCCTCGATGTACTCAACAAAACTATAATGAAGTCCATGGAAATGACCTCCTATTTCCATTCTGGAATCAGAATAGGTTGCAACAAACTAGCTGGATGCTTACACTTTGTTTTCACCTGCTAACAGTCTAAACATCTCACAACAAACTCAACCACCTCTTTCTTTAAGCTCGGCCAATGATAGAACTTCATTGTTGTCAAAGTCTTTTGATATCCTGGGCGACCTGCATACAACTTGACATGAAACTCCCTCGAGATAAGCTTCTTGAGCTCATTGTTATAATCTTGTTCCTAAATCTGACCAAGCGATCTGTTGTGAGGTGATACTCCTCATCTCTATCACCTTCACTCTGCTACTGCAATCTATGCTTCAATTGTGGGTACCAGTCATCATGTTGCCCTACATGCAAGATATGATCCTGCAAATTTGTCCCATAAGAGCTCACAACTGAAATGTGATTCACCAGCACTCTCCTACTGAGAGCATCTACAACCCTATTATCTCCTTTCCCTTGATGTACCTGATCTCAAAGTCAAACTCACTAAGGGTAGACAACCATCTAGCTTGTCTAACATTCAGATTGGGTTGGTCAAACAAGTACCTCAACCCACTATGATCACTCATCAAGACGAACCTCCTGCCAAGAAGATAATGTCTCCACACATTCAATGCATGAATGATAGTTTCCAACTCAAGATCATGAGTCACATAGCTCCGCTCATGCTCATTTAGCTTCCTTGACTTAGAGAAAACCACCTTTCCTTTTTGCATCAGGACTCCACCAAGTCCTTCCTTGCAAGCATTTATACATACCACAAACTCCTTATCAGGATCTGCAATCTTCAAAACTAGAGCATTTGTAAGCAAATGTAGTTTTACACTCCTTAGTCCACTGCGACTTCTTCCCTTTTCTCTGCAAGGATGTAATAGGATAACCAATGCATGAGAAGTTCCTGATCAACCACCTATAATAACTTGTTAGTCCCATGAATGATCTGACCTCATCTGCATTCCTAGGAGTTTGCTACTCCATGATAGATTTAATCTTCTTTGGGTCCACTGATATCCCCTCCTTGGAAACAACATGCCCCAAGTAGTGAATATGTGACTAAAAGAAACAACACTTGCTGAGCTTGGCATACAACTGATGCTCTCTCAAGAATCTCAATACTGCTACCAGGTGCTCTGCATGCTCTTCCTCATTCTTGGATTATATCAATATATCATAAATAAACATTGTCACAAACTTGTCCAGGTAAGGACACAACACATTGTTTATTAAACACATGAAAGTGGCTGGAGCATTGGTAAGACCAAAATGAACCACCACAAATTCATAATGTTCTTACCTTGTACAAAATGTGGTTTTGTAAATGTATTCTTCTTTGATGTGTACCTGATGATATCCTAATCACAAATCAATCTTTTAGAATATTGTTGCTCCCTTCAACTGGTCAAACAAGTCATCAATCCACGACAAAGGATATATGTTCTTAATAATTATTTTATTCAACTACCTATAATCAATGCACAACCTGAGATACACTTGTTCTCAATTTCAATTCCACCAACTCAAGAGTGCTCATCCTGTAAGGTGTCTTAGATGTTGGTGTTTCTCCCGACATCAACTCAATAGAAAATTCCACCTGTCTATGAGGAGGAAACTCTGAAATCTCTTCAAGAAACACATCTTGAAACTACTGCAAAATAGGGTACTTATTCAAGACTTCATCATCCTCAACGTCCTTCCCTTTGGCACTGGAAATATGCACTACAAACAATACACATCCCTTCCGACAACTGCGCTTTGCCTACATAGCTGTAACCATTCTCAATAATGTAGGCTTCTTCTTTCCCTTCAAGATTCTTCTTTTTCCATCATCATTCAGACACTCAATATCCTTATCATAGTAGTCCACTTTAGTCTTGTGAATGCACAACGAATCCATGCCCAAAAGGATATTGTATGATCCCAACAAAAACACATTTAGATGTGCTGATATAGACATACCATTCAATTCAAATGCACAAGATCTCACCCAATGATGAACTCTACTCTTGGTCCTTGTAACCAACTGCACCAACTAAGATTCTACATGCACTTCTTTATTCAAGTGACACTCATCCACCAAGTCATGACTGATATAACTATAATTGATCCAGGATCAATCAAAATGGAAACAAATTGATCACAAAGCTTACCTTCCATCTCAATAATGGATGCTTGATGATTAGTTTGTTTTTTATCTACTATTGCATAAATTCGAGGAATACTCTTCCCAACACCTCCAACTGTTTGTGCCTCTTGAGCACTGTAAATTTGAGGCCTGCCACTTTAGTGTGATTGGCACTCTCTCCTACAATGCTCTCCACCATAAGTCAAACACCTCAAAGGCTTCCTACCATCACCCTTATTCTGCTCCTTAGGTTGAAATCCATGTCCTCTCTCAATTGCATTGAACTTCTTATACAATGCTACATTCTCCTTGTCACTTGCATCTTGAGGTCTTCCTCATTTCTTAGCCCACTTTCCTTTAATCTTCTTATTACCTTTCCAAGCCTTCGTAGGCTCAGACTTGCACTTAGATTGCTCATAACAATGCTTCAACTTTTCGATGACTTCCTCCAATGATTGAGGCTCATCATAATCAATCTAATCTTTAAATGCTAAAGGAAATCCATTGATGAACCTGTTGAAGCCCCGAAAATCGGGTCTACAACAAGGGGGATACCCGCTCGGTCCGGACCTTGGTTGGCAGCTCCTTTTCCGTTTGGTATAGCGGGTCCGACTGGGGATATGGGACCAGTTTCCCAATTTGTGTGTGTGTGTGAGAAAGATGAATATTTCTGTTTCTAACAGTTTCTAAATGGAATACTTCTACTCTAATTCTAATCTAATAATAAAGAAACTATATTCTAATGACAGAAATATGTAAATCTACACTAACCCGGGGTGTGATTTTTCTTCTATGCGATCTAAAATGATTTCAAACAACAACTGGTAATAAAGATCATTCAGCTGTTATGAGAAAAGAATTCAGTACAGATGAACCACTTCGTATAAAAAGTTAGACGAAACAGTTGTGCAAAACATATCGCATAATGAGCTACTCATACACTAAGCATAAATAAATAGCTATCACCGTACAAAAGTGCCAAATGATAACTCAGGCATTCATACATTAATATATAAATAACTGAAATGAACATCACTTTAACACAAGGCAGAAATAGTTAAGAGATAGAAATACCATTTATAACTAGTCCTACTCATGAGCTTCAAGTGATCACGATTTATCTCTCCTTGATCAAATATCCACTAAGAGTACAAAAGTGCAACATCAGTAGCAGATATCAAATGCAAACATTAATAAATCATGTTCCATTCATTCATCAAAACCTCCTCAAAGGGTACAAACGTGCATGTTCTGGGGATAAGTTTTTGATAAATTTCAGGACCCTTCTCTAAATGCATGAGAAGGGTTTAAATACTACTTAACTAATTCTAAAAATAAATTATTAAAAAAATGTAGGATGCGGTTTAAATGACCGTCCTCTTTTCAGGAAAATAAAAGAAAATTAAAGCTAAAATTAAATCTAACACTAAACTACTTCTGTATTTGGTCCTTAAAATTGCACGCATGCAGCATCTGTTTGAGCACAGTCGGCTGGCTGACTTCCACTTTTAGCTGAGCTGAGTAAACAGAATTGACAAGCGCTGGCGCCATCTTTTCGGCCGAATTGATGATACACTTAACATTCATCCATTGGCTATGTGGCTTAACCAAGTAGGCCCAGTAATAATCCCAGTTCAACCTGGTTAACCCTTGGATTAATTGTGCCTTTTCTTGAGCTCTTTGTTTCCAATCTGGCTGTAGTTTTACTTTCTTGCGATTTTCGGGACTTGCAGGTGGCTGAGCAACTAGCGGCTTTCCTTTTTTAGAACTTTTTCTTAGCGAATCTCACATCGGAAACTACCTCCGTTCTTTGATCCGGGTTTCCTTGATGCGTTTTTCGCCTTTTACGCTTTTTCCTTCCAACAGATATAAAGTTCAATATTTGTAAACATAATACTTCTGTGAACTCTTGACATTGAGTCTTAAACTGTTTGTTTCTGATTTCTGCATTGTCCAGTATCCACTTCACCATGTTTGTATATGGAAGGGATTTTGGCCTTGCTGCTATCCAGTGTAAGAATCAGCAGGCTAGCTCTGAAAGGGACGCTTCTGAAGAACCATCTGAGCCCGCGCTAGCAACTACTTCCATTACCCTGGGATTTTCCTCTTCGAGCAGATTATACATGCCTTCCCATGTAGCTATTCCTGCGTCTCTGTTACAGGGCGTGTTTGTATATAAGGGCGCCATTTCCTTTTCTTCTGAGCTCAGGGCTTTGCCTTTCTTTCCCATTTCAACCTGTGTAATGCTTTGTATCAGTCTCTGTCCTCCGTTCCTGCAATTCACGAGTGAAGCGAAAATGAATGACAAGGAAGGGTGATGGGAAAAGTTTTAAATGTCGCAGACATATCAAGCATACCACCTTACGTGAAATGATTCTTTCGATAAGCACGCACCCATAATCCATTAAAACTGGCAATTACCTCATTTATTGGCATTAAAGCGCATAACTAGGTGTCAGCTTAAGGAAAATACTTTTCTTGAATAATTCATCCAAAATATCCGCGATTTTGTGATTTGCTTCGCAACATCGCAATATTGCAATATCGCAAAAAATCGATCGCTCGTGACATTGCATTATAGTATTATTGCGCATCGCGAAATTCCAAAATCGCAACGTCGCAATATCGCAAATCGCAGAAATGTTATGGTGACAATCTTCGTTAACATGTTTCCTGCGAGATGCAATCTTGCGATTGGCGCTATCGCATATCGACAAAATTTAAAGTATTTCAACGTGAGTTATGCTGAATGCGATGTGATATTTGTTCATTATCGCATATCGCGATCTCGAAAATGTTGGCATTGTGCTTGTAAGGTGGCATCCCACTATCTTATGCGATGCGATGTTTCCTAAGGAAAGATTTTAACTTACCTTATCATAAAACTTAGACTTCTTAGGATTTTCCAAGGGGGTTTCCTAAGTTTATGATGGTAATTTTATTCAAAAAGGAAATTTAAACACTACTTTGATTTTTTAGATTTTTAACAAAGGGTCCCCATTTATTTAGTATTAGGGATAACACTAAATAAGAAGGGGGGTTGTTGCTGGCCACAACAATTGGCGATTCACTTGGAAGTACCAGTTATCTCTGTTTTTTTTTTTTATTTTCAGAACTTCCAAAACAGAAAATTTTCCAGAAAGTTAAACTTTATTATAGAAAGATAAAGTACATTATATTCTAACCTGTCAATGACATTTTGTTTCAACTATTTTCAACTTTGATTATTTGCTTCCTCAAGCTAGTCCTTGTATTTACATCAATCATTACTTGGATTGTAAAGATAAAACAAAGACTTCTCTGTAAACCAGTTTTAAATATGTTCATTTGTCGTAGGTAGAGCTTCTGCTACCAGCAGGCGTTTATAGCCTCGACAGGGTTACCTGTTACCCAACAATGATCCTGTATCCTACTTAAAGAAACCCACAATTCCCAAAAAAGAATCCATATCCACACTTATTACTTTAATTTTTCTTTTTTATTCTTAAAGAGCAATGTCTTGGTTTGGTGGCCAATTCATGACACAGTCATTCACTGATTTATAACTTTGCTGAACAAGCTGGCTCGTGATGAGACCCCTTGCCTTTTGATTGCAACAATCTTGAGTCTTTGCCCTGTTGTGGTATGCAGTATTGGCAAAGTCAACAAGTTATAATATCTGTGATTATGATAAGTCGGCTCGTGATGAGACCTCTCACTCTTTAAGACAAAGTGTATCCTTGGATTGTTCCTCTGAAAGTTGTGATTTCCTTAGTAGGGAGGAAGTCATTATTTCCTTAAGATAGCTCTGGACGACAATAGTAGAGTTTTTGGAAATAGTTATTCTACAGAGAATCTTTATTTTGTTATTGATACCTTTCGTTGCACTGATATAAAACAATTTCTCACTAAAGGTTGTGTTGATCAAATTTTTATGAAGTTGAAACTAGTATCATATCTAGGCTAGAGTTTTTTAATTGTATCTTTCAATAATAAAGATCAATTTTCCAAAAGATTTGTTATTTATACAATCGAAAGATCAAAATTTGAAAGAGAATTGGTGTCTTTTTCATAAATGCCTATCGCAACCATTCACAACTGGTTTTATTATGAAAAGAAAAACAACTATTTTACAAAAATAGAAGACTGATCTTCTATGGAAAATATTTCTTGAGAATTTTACCATTAACAGGTAAAAAATCTTTATTCCCTGCTAAATTTTGTAACATGAAGGTTGATGGACCTATGATTTCTACAATTTGAAAAGGACCAAGCCACATTCTTTGAAATTTTGTATGTTTTCCCTTTTCCTCATGAGCCTTGTCCCATTTTAAAACTAAATCTCCTATCTGAAAATCTTTTCTGGATACCATATTGGAATCAAAAGAGGCTTTCACCAATGCTTGATGATGAGCGTGCGTAATCTTAGCCCTTTCTCGTTGTTCTTCTAATTTAATTAATTCCAGCTGCCTAAGTTGTAAAGAAGAAGTTGGTACTTCATCAATGTACTGAACTAAGGCTAAAGAGGGAATTGCCAGATGTGTTGGAAGAACCACTTCTTTCCCATAAACTAAATTAAAGGGAGAAGTGCCGATAGAGGCTTTCTGTGTTATTCGGTCTGCCCATAAAGCATATATCAAAGACTTATGCCAATTTTTATGATTTTGGTCAATGGTTCGCTTGATGATTCTAATTAAGTTCTTATTTGTGGACTCGGCTAAACCATTCCCTTGTGGATAGTAATTGGCAAAATATTTAAGTTTGAAACCTCTTTTGAGTGCAAACTCAGTCATTGCATTACCAAAAAAGTATGATGCATTATCAAACATTAAAGCGGAAGGCAATCCAAACCTGGTGATTATGAATTGATCTATGAATTCAATGTTATTTTCAGCATTAGCCGTCTTGAGTGGAACTGCTTCTACCCATTTAGTAAAGTAATCTGTCGCTTTGAGGATGTATCTATGTTGTTTAGAAGAGTGAGGAACAATCTCACCTATTATGTCCAATCCCCACTGCTCAAAAGTTTGTTTGATGGTAACTGGTTGTAGTGGCAAGGATGGTTTTTTTTGTCTTCCGGCAGCAGTTTGACAGACTTGACATTTTCTTACGTAGTTATGTGCGTCTTTGAATAATGTGGGCCAGCAGTAGCCTGCGCGTAAGATCTTATGAGCAGTTGCATCTCCAGCGTAGTGTCCGCCTGCTGGCCCATCGTGGAGTTCCTGCAACACTTTTTCAGCTTTAGTTTTCTCAAGACATCTAAGTAGAACAGAATCATAATTTATTCTGAAAAGAATGTCATTTACAAGTTGATATTGTTTGGATTTTAACCTCAGGGCTCTTTTCTTGGTGTGATCAAGGTTTGGAGGAGCATATCCATTCTTTAAATAATATATAGTATCAGCATATAATGACTTAGCATCGTTTAGGCTTACCTCGTATACTTGTACCTCTTCAGATGGATTTTCGGGCATTAGCGATGCTCCTGCCAGCAGTTTGCAAAAGCCTTGACCTTTTACAATGTTTGCTGGTTTGATCCCTACGCCGTATTCTTGTAAGGCAGTAACCCAATTTGCCCTTTTTTCACCCACATCCTTCTGTACTAGAACATTTCTTACTGCTGGAAATGGTACTATGATCTTGGTATGAGTCTTGAGTAAGAAAGGTCTGAAATATTTAATTGCTTTAAAAACAGCATAAGCTTGTTTTTCCACATCTGAATAATTCAATTCAGCACCTTGTAAATTGGAACTGAAAAAGCAATTGGGGCTTCTGCCTTCTCTTGATTTGCTTGAGTGAGTATCGCAGCATATGATTTATCTGAGGTAAAAGTGTACAAAATAAAAGGATCGGAAAAATTCAGAGTTGCTAACGATGGAGCGTTGATAATGGCTTGTTTGATCAGGTTGAAAGCCTCATGTTCATCTTGGCCCCATTTAAAGTTTGTGTTCTTTTTAAACATGGCTTGTAGAGGAGACACGATTCTAGAAAAATCTGGAACGAATCTATTTACAAAGTTGATCTGGCCAAGGAAAGATTGCATGGCTTTCTTATTGTGAGGTAGGGGGACTGCGGAAATTTCTTTGATTCTGTTAGGATCAATGTGAATTCTAGACTTTGACACTATGAATCCTAGAAGCTTTCCTTCACTCAATGCGAAGAAAGATTTTTTCGGGTTAAGCGAAATTCCATACCTCAAACAACGTTGGAATATTTGTTTTAAATCCCTGAGGTGGTTGTTTCGTTTCTTGGAATAAACAGTAATATCATCCAATAGATTACTACTGACTTATTAACTAACCCTTTGAATGTGATGTCCATGGCTCTTTGAAATGTGGCACCCGTGTTAATCAAACCAAATGGCATCTTTTGATATGCGTATGTACCCCATTTAGTTCTGAATGTAGTTTTCAACTGATCGTCGGGATGTACCAGCACTTGGTTGTATCCTGAGAACCCATCCAAGAATGTCATTAATTCTGAGCTTGCAACTGCCTGCAGTATTTGTTCCATGGGAGGTAAAGGCAAATTATCCTTTTGGCAGGCCTTGTTAAGGTTTCGAAAGTCAATGCAGATTCTGATATCCCCATTTTTCTTTATAACAGGTACCGTATTGGAGACCCATTTAGAATGTCTAACGGGAAAGATTATCTTAGCTTTCAATAACTTGTTGAGTTCAGTTTTAATCTGATTTTCTAAATTTGGATGGATCTTTCTCAACTTTTGTTGGACAGGTTTTTCATTATCAATCATTGGGATAGTATGTTGGATGATGGAGGTGTCGTATGTTTTGAGTTCATCGTAATTCCAAGCAAAGACACTTTTGTATTATTTCAAGAGACGAATATATGCTAATTTCTCTTTAGGGGCTAGGTTGATGTTCTGTGGTTTAGCATCAGTTCCTAGATTTACTAATTCATAATTCAAAGTTGAACTTTGGAGTTTTGAATTGGTAGATCTTTTAAATCATAAAGGTCCTCTAATTTGACTACTGACTTAGGTATAGCATTGTTAGTACTATCATGTTGCAATTGTTGGTCGTGTTGGTCTTTGTCAATTATTTGATTGGTGTAGGATCCTTCAGATGTGAGAAAAGTCACGATATCAGGATCGTCATTGAAAATCCTCCAATTGGCGATGTTATCAGGGATAGATGGTCTAAAAATTAACTCAATTGAAAATCGGTCAGGGCTAAAATCTTCTGAAGGAATGAGCTTGGAAGCTACGTTGGCTAAGAGGTCTGTGCTAGCATTTTGGAGTCTGGGAATTGACGAGATATTAAATGCTACAAAATGTTCAGTTAGATCTTGAACTAAAGATTGGTAATGCTTTAAATGACCTGATAAATAGTGTATAGTATTGCGTACCTGTCTAATTATTATTTCAGAATCTCTGAAAACTTGCAGGTATTTGACGCCTAATCCGATTGCCTTGTACAAGCCTTGGACTAGAGCTTCGTATTCTGCGGTATTGTTGGTGCACTCGAATTCGAGTCTGCAAGTTAACATGGTTTTATCTCCCTCTGGGCTTACTAATACACATCCTGCTCCTGCTCCTTCGTTAGACTTAGAACCATCAAAAAATAATTTCCAAAACAAAGATTTATTTACAGGACTATCTATAAAATTAATGCATTTAGAACTATATGTTTGAGAAAAAATTTCTACTTGAGACAAAACAGAATGTTCTAAGTAAGGTGAAGTATGAGCATTAAAATTTCCTAAGAAAGAATCTATTGAATAATTGCCAATAATGTTAGAATTATATGCTACTGGTTCATTTTCTCCCTCGAGTTCTATTACTATGTATTTCTGATGTCGTTCATGTTCAACTTTTATTTGGTTGGGTTTACCATTATAAGGCAGCCACATATGTGACCAGTCAGTTGCAAAGTATCCATGAAGTTTTTCTGACCAATCTCTGCTAAGAATTAAGCCATAAAATTCAGGAATATCAGCAACTAAAATGTCGATAACTTGACATACCTTTGGGTTGGATGACAGTCTTATGGTAACCTGATTTAACTCGCCAATCACTTCAACTTGCGATAGATCTAGCTGAACTATGCGCACAACGGATTTCTGTGGTTGAACATTCAATTTTGCACAAATTGATCTTGGTAAAATATTCAATGAAGCTCCAGAATCCACTAAGCAATTATGCACATTTTTATTGAAAATTTCATAAGTAAGAAAAAAAGGGGGAGTATGCGATCTCGATCTTCCTCCAATTAATGCGATATCGTTTGGATCAACTTTATTTATCATATTAGTCGGAGGTCTTCCCACGTCATGGGAAGCTTGAGAGATTACAGCAGCAGGTAAGGGTGCAACTGGCACAGCATGTAATTCTTTCAAAAGTACTTTCTGTTGGTGTTTTAACTTGCTCAATTCAAAAAGAGTAATATTTTCCCTAGTCTTTTTCATGTCTTCAACAACGTTATACTCCATTTCATCCGAAACAATTAGCATTTTAGATGGAGTATATGTGTATGTTTGGACTGGGCTGGTTTGAGTCGCTTTAGGTGATGTTTTCTTGGCTACGACTTTATCCTTAGTCATTGAGCTTGCGCTATTTGGCTTAGGTGTAGCCTGAGGAGGATCAAGTTGATTTCTGCTATGAGTACTAACCGGGAATACCTCTTGATCTTCCTCATTTGGGAGGATGAAATCCCACATACCTTGCAATTCTATAACTTCCTCTTCATCAGTATGCTCTTTAGTAGCGTTTTCCTCTTCTTCTTCTTCTGATTCAGCATTTGAAATAGCGTTAGGGGGTTTGGAATCAGTTGAAGGATTTCTTTTAAAAGGCCTGTATGGCTTTTTGGAAGAAGTTTTTGCTACCTGTTTCTTGATGTCGACCATTTCGTTAGAAATGGTCTTCAAAACTTTTTGTAATCCTTCTAAATCGAATGGATCTTTCGGTTGTTTTTTCTTGGGATCTTCTTTGAAAGAGACCTTCTTAGATTTTCGTTCTTCCATCGCATTTTTCTTTTCTAAGGCCGTAATACGTTTCTCTACTGTTATTGCTTCTTTCATATTTTCAACTAAAGTTGTTTTTTTAGTCCTATCAACAAAGAGTGCTAAGTTTGATGGTAAGGCAGTAATATACCATTCACATCGCACTTCTTCATTAGGCTGAGAAGCAGTAGGTATTTTGTTTAGGATTTTGTTGAAACGTAAGTTGAAATCTTTGATAAGTTCTCTTGACTCAGCTCTAAGATTAGACAAGTCATTGATCAGTGTCGCTGTAGACCTGTCATCACCAAACTTGGTCAAAAATTGTTCTTGGAAGATGTCCCAACTAGTAATAGATCCAGATGGTAACGAGAAATACCATGATCCGACTGTTCCTTGCAAAGTGTAAGGGAAAAGTCGAACAACAACATCCTCATTAGTAACTCCATTGAGATTTATGGACAACATAAAGTTATTTATATGTTCTTCTGCTAGCATGTCTGCCTCAGGGTTAAACTTAGGCAACCATTTTTCAGGATGGGCCGGTATTTGACTCAAGGGTGCAGGCATTAAGACTGCCCCTGGATTATTCCATGGAGATTGGGCCATTGCTGAACTACTAACAAAAGAAAGTGCAGAAGATGATCCTTGTGGTTGAGAAGATGAGGATATTATGACTCCAGATGTTTGAGAAGGAGTTGAGGAAGTTACAATAGGCTGATGGACGATGATCTGAAGTGGAGGAGTGGATGGTTGACTTCGCGGTGAAGAGGTTGAGATGGATGATGATGATGAAAGAGTCTCACTATCGGATCCTTTAGGAGACTTCCTTGCTCTCTTCCTAGAAGGTAGAGGTAATTCGGTTGGCTGAATACCAAACTTTTCGCTCTTTAACCTGGTGAGAGGATGAGCAGGGTTGTATTGCGAAGTCACGTTGCCTTGAGATTTATCAGATTTCTGAGGAGATATAGAAAATCGCTGAAGTTTGTGAATCAAAGATTCAACTTCAGGAGGTTCAATAGTAGATTGTTCTGAAATGTCAGGGTTTGTAGCAGCGGCTGTTGATCTAGCGACTTCTAACTCTGGATTTAAGGTTTCTGAATGCAATGGAGAAGTCAGAGGAGATGGTGAGGGCGATTTACTCTCAGAATGGTATTTAGATTTGGATTTGCTTGCCATTCACAGTTTGAGGCCCTCCTTCTAGCGCCAAATATGTTGAAGCCTCGAAAATCGGGTCTACAACAAGGGGGATACCCGCCCGGTCCAGACCTTGGTTGGCAGCTCCTTTTCCGTTTGGTATAGCGGGTCCGACTGGGGATATGGGACCAGTTTCCCAATTTGTGTGTGTGTGTGTGAGAAAGATGAATATTTCTGTTTCTAACAGTTTCTAAATGGAATACTTCTACTCTAATTCTAATATAATAATAAAGAAACTATATTCTAATGACAGAAATATGTAAATCTACACTAACCCGGGGTGTGATTTTTCTTCTATGTGATCTAAAATGATTTCAAATAATGACTGGTAATAAAGATCATTCAGCTATTATGAGAAAAGAATTCAGTACAGATGAACCACTTCGTATAAAAAGTTAGACGAAACAGTTGTGCAAAACATATCGCATAATGAGCTACTCATACACTAAGCATAAATAAATAGCTATCACCGTACAAAAGTGCCAAATGATAACTGAGGCATTCATACATTAATATATAAATAGCTGAAATGAATATCACTTTAACACAAGGCAGAAATAGTTAAGAGATAGAAATACCATTTATAACTAATCCTACTCATGGGCTTCAAGTGATCACGATTTATCTCTCATTGATCAAATATCCACTAAGAGTACAAAAGTGCAACATCAGTAGTAGATATCAAATGCAAACATTAATAAATCCTGTTCCATTCATTCATCAAAACCTCCTCAGAGGGTACAAAAGTGCATGTTCTGGGGATAAGTTTTTGATAAATTTCAGGACCCTTCTCTAAATGCATGAGAAGGGTTTAAATACTACTTAACTAATTCTAAAAATAAATTATTAAAAAAATGTATGATGCGGTTTAAATGACCGTCATCTTTTCAGGAAAATAAAACAAAATTAAAGCTAAAATTAAATCTAACACTAAACTACTTCTGTATTTGGTCCTTGAAATTGCACGCATGCAGCATCTGTTTGAGCAGAGTCGGTTGTCTGACTTCCGCTTTTAGTTGAGCTAAGTAAACAGAATCGACAAGCACTGGCGCCATCTTTTCGGCCGAATTGATGATACACTTAACATTCATCCATTGGCTATGTGGCTTAACCAAGTAGGCCCAGTAATAATCCCAGTTCAACCTGGTTAACCCTTGGATTAATTGTGCCTTTTCTTGAGCTCTTTATTTCCAATCTGCCTGTAGTTTTACTTTCTTGTGATTTTTGGGACTTGCAGGTGGCTGAGCAACTAGCAGCTTTCTTTTTTTAGAATTTTTTCTCAACGAATTGCGCATCGGAAACTGTCTCCGTTCTTTGATCCGGGTTTCCTTGATGCGTTTTTCACCTTTTACGCTTTTTCCTTCCAACAGATATAAAGTTCAATATTTGTAAAAATAATACTTCTATGAACTCTTGACATTGTTGGCATTATGTTTCTGGTATGGCTATATGTTACAGATGTTGTACTTGATGGCAACTCCCGTGGCAAGGCTCTCAATTGTTGAAAATAATACTGATTCACCCCCCCTCTCAGTATTATTTTCAACAATTGGAATCAGAGCAGGTCCTTCAAAGAAGCTTGATCGCTTGAAGGTAGATCGTTCATCATGAGCAACTACGAGAGAGAAGCATCAATCAGGCCACCGGTTTTTGATGGGACAAACTTCAATTATTGGAAGGTAAGAGTTACTGCCTATCTTCAATCTCTTGGTACAGAAGTTTGGGACATCGTAGAGACAGGCTATGCTTTTCCTTCAGCTACTCCTACAGATGCAGCCGAGAAAAAGAAGTATGAAACAAATGCGAAAGCAGTCAGTACTCTATTAGGATGTATATCTCAATCAGAATTCATGAAGGTAATGCACTATAAAACCGCAAAAGAGATATGGGACAAAATTGTCACGAGCTATGAAGGAGACGAACAGGTAAAACATGCCAAACTTCAAACTCTCAGAATTCAGTATGAGACTCTCAAAATGTATAATGATGAAAGTGTGGCTAACTATTTTCTTCGGGTAGATGAGGTTGTTAATTGTATGAAAAATTTCGGTGAAGAAATAAAAGAGGCTATTGTGGTTGAAAAGGTTCTAAGATCATTGTCCCCCAAGTTTGAATCTAAAGTATCTGCAATAGAAGAAAAGGAAAATCTATGAATTCTTACTATGTCTCAGCTACATGGAATTCTAACTGCTTATGAAATGAGAAAGGGAGGTCCATCAGACAGAAGAGAAGCTGCTTTCAAGGCATCAGGCAAAGGAGATTATTATGAAGCAAGCCACGTCCCAGAAGAAGAGGAAGAAGAATCAAATTTTGTCAGAAATCTTCAAAGGGGTTCTGGAAGGTTCAGAGGTAAGTTACCTTTTAAATGCTTTGCTTGTGGAAGAGTAGGTCATTATGCTGCAAAATGTCCTTATAAGGATAAAGGAAAAGAACCTGCTAGATGGAACAAGAAACAGAACGCAAATAAGAAAAGCTACTACACTCATGAAGATAGTGATGGTCTATCAAACAGTGATGAAGATGAACAAGGTAATGAATATAAGTTGTTAATGGCATTTGAAGATGATGATTATATGGATGCTATAGATGTGGATAACCTTTATGATGAAATTACTAAACTCAAGAGATGTATAGAAGAAAAGAACATGATCATTGATACTCTACAATTTCAAATTGATGAAAAGGAAAAACATCTTGAAAAATTAGAAGGTGAAATTGTTGGTCTTAGAAAAGAGATTGAGAAAACAAAAGCTATTAATCTCAAGTTTGTCAAAGGATCTGAAACTTTGGATGAGATTATCAATGTGCAGCGGTCTCCACTAAACAAGACAGGTCTGGGCTATAATGGAGAAACTTCTCAAGCATCCACCTCAAAAAGTTATCTTGATGCAGCAAGAAGAAATGAGCAAAAGCACAATGAAGATCATCAGGTAAAGCAGGGACGAATTACAAACAGAAACTATCAGGGGCAATCCATCTTAAGGGTGAACAAAAGCTACAACCAGCCACAGGTAAAATCTTCTCAATTTGGTTCAAGAATAGATGAAAATAGAAATTACAATCAGTTGGCTGGTAGATTCGATAACCGCAGAAGTTTCTTCAATGGACAATGCTTTTCTTGCCATAACTTTGGTCACAAAGCAGCGCAATGTGTTGCATATAAAACGATCATGACTAGGGAAGCTCAAAAACAAAGAAGTATGACAGGAATTACAAAAAGAACCTATAACAACTTTTCGGTTCTTGAAAATGAAGTTGACTGCTCTATTTGCAATAACTTTGGTCATGAAGACTCTAAATGCAGGAGCAGGTTACAGCAGAAAAAGGAACCAGCCTCAAGCACCAAAACATGGAGAATAAAGGAACCACAAACAGAAAGATGTGGGATAGCATTTTATGCAGAGGGACAGGAAAATCTATGGTACATTGACAGTGGATGTTCGAAGCATATGACAGGTGATAAAGAAAAACTTGAGTCTTATTCTGCTCTAGAAAAGGGAAAGAAAGTCTCTTTTGGAAATGATACTCCTGCAACTATAAAAGGAAAAGGCATTGCTCAGTTAAAAGAAAAGGTCAAGGCTAGAAATGTTTTGTATGTTGATGGATTGAAGCATAATCTTCTAAGTGTCAGCCAGATGTGTGATCAAAGAACCGAGGTTATATTCAAATCAAATGGATGTCTTGTTCGTGATCTTGATACAGGTAAAACAGTGATCAAAGGCAAAAGAACTCCAAATAATCTGTACATATTTGAAGAAGGACAACAACAATGCTATCTGAGCAAGGATGATGAGCACTGGTTATGGCATCGGAGGTTGGGGCATCTAAGCTTTTCACAAATAAGGAAAGCATGCAAATATCAGGCAGTTCGCGATCTTCCAGATATCAAAATTCCTGACAACACCATATGCAAATCATGTCAGTTTGGAAAACAAACCAGAACTAACTTTCCAGAGAAGGAAGGATCAGCTAGCATGCCTCTTGAGCTAGTTCATACAGATACATGCGGTCCATTTAGAAAAAGAACACCTAGAGGAGAAGAATACTTGATATTATTCATTGACGATTTCTCCAGGTTTGTCTGGCTAGGACTTATGAAGCACAAAGATGAAGCATTTGAAAAATTCAAATCCTTCAAAGCCTTGGTGGAAAATGAATCAGGTCACAAAATTAAGTGCCTCAGATCCGACAGAGGTGGGGAGTTTACCTCAAATGAATTTTTCGATTTCTGTGAAGAACATGGGATAAGAAGAGAATTCTCTACAGCTAGAACTCCTCAGCAAAATGGAGTTGTGGAAAGAATGAACAGAACAATCCAACAAATGGCTCGTGCTATGCTTGATGAATCAGGAACTCCCGCAACTTTCTGGGGTGAAGCTGCACATGCTGCGGTTGTTATTCTCAACAAAACAAATGTCCGGGTGAACAGCACTCAAACTCCTCATGAGCTATGGAGTGGTAAGACTCCTTCGGTAAAGCACTTCAAAATCTTTGGGAGCAAATGCTATATCAGGAATATTGATGAGCAGCTTGGCAAACTTGAACCTAGAGCAGATGAAGGCATTCTTCTTGGTTACTCTCCACATAGCAAAGCATACAAATGCTACAATAAAAGACTTGGCAGAATTGTTGACAGCATTGATGTAGTGGTTGATGAGAAGGGATACATTCCTAGGCAAGTACGTCATGAAAACATCGAAGAAGATGAAGGATACCCTCAAAGACAGAATGATGAAGAGGAAGAACCTCAAGAAGAACCAGAGGAGCAGACAAGAATAGAAGAGAAAACCCCATCCAGATATGTTCAGAAGAATCATCCAGAATCTCAAATTGTGGGGCAGAAAGAAGCAGGTGTACAAACAAGAAGAACAGTTGCAGAAGCCTCAAGCTATTTGGCATTACTCTCCTCCACTGAACCAAAAAATGTGAAAGAGGCATGCAAAGATGAATGTTGGGTGAAAGCAATGGATGAAGAACTTGAGAAAATCGAAAAGAACAACACTTGGGAGCTGGTTCCTAGACCAAAGGATAAGAATGTTATCGGAACAAAATGGGTCTTCAAAAACAAATTGAATGAAAATGGAGAAGTAATTAGAAACAAGGTCAGACTTGTTTGTAAAGGGTATGCGCAGCAAGAAGGAATAGACTTTGAAGAAACCTTTGCTCCTGTTGCAAGACTTGAGGCCATCCGAATGTTCCTTGCTCTCTCAAGTTTTCAAAACTTCAAAGTATTTCAAATGGACGTGAAATCAGCCTTTCTGAATGGAGATTTGGAAGAAGAAGTGTACATTGAACAGCCAGATGGGTTCATTCTTGGAAATGATCCAAATATTGTATGCAGATTGAAAAAGGCTCTCTATGGTCTCAAACAAGCTCCAAGGGCTTGGTACTACCGTTTGGACAAATATCTTCATCAACAAGGTTTTTCAAAAGGATCGGCAGATAGCAATCTTTATATAAAAGTTGAAAATGACAAATTGCTAATACTTGTTGTGTATGTAGATGACATCATTTTTGGGAGCAATGAAGAAGCTATGAGTCAAAACTTTGCCTTGGTCATGCAGAAAGAATTTGAAATGTCCTTGCTAGGAGAACTGACATATTTCCTTGGTTTGCAAATCCAACAAAAAGAAGGAGGAATCTTTTTATCTCAAACCAAGTATCTCAAACAGATTTTGAAGAAATATGGTATGGAAGATGCAAAACCAGTATGTACTCCCATGGTCACAGGATGTAGCCTCAATGCAAATGATGAATCTGCACCAGTACATCAACCAACCTACAGATCTATGATTGGAAGTTTACTTTATTTGACAGGTACCCGACCGGACATCATGCATGCAGTTGGAATAGTTGGAAGATTTCAGGCAAATCCGAAGGAGACTCATCTTCAGGCAGTGAAGAGAATTTTCAAATATCTTCAAGGGACTTAAAATTATGGCTTATGGTATCCTAGAGATACAGATCTTACACTTCATGCTTATACAGATGCAGATTGGGCCGGAAGCGTGGATGACAGGAAAAGCACAAGTGGTGGTGCGTTCTTTATGGGTTCCAGACTGATATCTTGGTTCAGCAAGAAACAGAGTTCAATTGCCTTGTCTACAGCTGAAGCGGAATATGTTGCTGCTGCATCTTGTTGCACCCAACTCCTTTGGATGATGCAGACTTTGCAGGATTTTCAAATCACTTGTAAACCACCAATCCCCATCTTATGTGATAACACAAGTGCAATCAGCATCTCAAAGAATCCTGTTATGCATTCAAAAACCAAGCACATACCAATCAAGTACCATTTTCTCCGGGAACAAGTACTTGAACAGAAGGTCAAGTTGGAGTATGTTCCTTCTAAGGAACAAGTTGCTGATATTCTCACCAAACCATTGCCCAGGGACACTTTTGAATACCTCAGGCAAAAGCTGGGGGTTGTTGATGCATCATCTTATTGTTGAACCTTTTCTGATTGATGGTACAAGTTCAGGGGAAGCATATAATGCATTGTTGGCATTATGGAGGATGGTCAGAAGGAGATCTTGGAAATAGCTGCAATATGTCTCTATCTCTTTCATGGTGGATTATGGTTCTTTGTTGCAGATCTGGTTCATTTTCAGGGGGAGCATGATCTTAGGGGGAGCATACCCCTTTGCCCTTGATGTCAAAGGGGGAGAATGAAGTTGAAGTTTGTGAGGTTGCCATCAAGTCCAAAGGGGGAGATTGTTGGCATTATGTTTCTGGTATGGCTATATGTTACAGATGTTGTACTTGATGGCAACTCCCGTGGCAAGGCTCTCAATTTGTTGAAAATTAAGAAGTACGCAGGAAATCAGTTCAGAAGGTGCGTACCCGCAGGTACACCATGCAGGGACCGCGTCCAGATACGCAGGCCAGCTGTTCAGGAGGTGCGTACCCCCAGTGCACACATTTCAAGGCAAAGAAATTCACATGTGGGGTTTTCTTATGTGTTACTCTTGGTATTTAGCCGACGGTATTGGGTTATTATGGTGTCGGCTCGTGGTATTGTTCCATGATTCTAGGAGGAGCTTGCCTATATAAAGCAAAGGAGATCACTTGGCTAAGTATCTTTAGCAATTGAATATCTTTAGATCTGAAATATTGGGTTATGGTCTTAAAAGCTTGATCTATATGAAAGGGAAGTTGAAGGCGAATCGGTGAAGGGTGATCTCTCGAGCGCATGATCAGATCTGAGCAACTGTGTCACTCTGGTGGACTGCCTATTCGGCCCTAATCAGAAGGACGCAGGTGTTTAACAGAAGAGCTGCGTGGGTACGCAGTGCAGAAATAGGAGATCTGCGTGGGTACGCAGTGCATAAACAGGAGATCTGCGTGGGGACGCAGAGCAGAAACAGGAGACCTGCGTCGGTACGCAGAGCAGAAGAAGGAGAACTGCGTGGGTACACAGAGCGACTAAGGTTCAGGTGCGTACGCATAGTAAAAGTACGCGGCGCGATAATATTTCTGGGTGCGTACCTGCAGTAACAGTACACGGCGCGATAATGTCTCTGGGTGCGTCCCTGCAGTAATAGTACGCAGTGCGGTTGAAGGAACAGTGTGTGGGCACGCAGTGCGGCAGAAGGATCTCTGCGGGTATACGCAGGGAAGCAGAAGGTGAACTGTGTAACGACGCAGGCCACAGAAGTGAAAACTGCGTATCTGTTCTGTTGAGTGAATTTTTCTGTTGATAAGGTGTTCTGGGTTAGTTCTGTCATTGCTGATCTGATAAATGTAGTGGACTGTAACTTTTATGTACTTGATGATCATTTGATGCTTTATGAAAAGAAGTAGGGGGTTGTAGCTCCCTTCTAGGAGAGACTGGAAAACGAGAGAGAGAGAGAGTTGTAGCTCTCTGCAGGTTGCAGCCTGCGTACTGGTAAAGGACTGTACCAGTACAAAACCATTGTAAAAGAAGTTTCTAATTTGAAAGAAGATAGAGACATATTGCAGCAGGTGGTTTTCACCCACATTGGGTTTCCACCTTACATCTTGTGTTCTTTGGTGTGACTATCTGTTTTTCTTTGTTCATGCTCATTATTTTATGGTACTGACATGCAAAAATAATTCAAAGAACAAATAAGGAAGATTTATTAAAAAGAATTAGATAATACTGATTCACCCCCCCCTCTCAGTATTATTTTCAACAGACATTGAGTCTTAAACTGTTTGTTTCTGATTTCTGCACTGTCCAGTATCCACTTCACCATGTCTGTATATGGGAGGATTTTTGGCCTTGCTGCTATCTGTGTAAGAATGAGCAGGCTAGCTCTGAAAGGGACGCTTCTGAAGAGCCATCTGAGCCTGCGCTAGCAACTACTTCCATTACCCTGGGATTTTCCTCTTCGAGCAGATTATACATGCCTTCCCACGTAGCTATTCCTGCGTCTCTGTTACAGGCCGTGTCTGTATATAAGGGCTCCATTTCCTTTTCTTCTGAGCTAAGGGCTTTTCCTTTCTTTCCCATTTCAACCTGCGTAATGCTTTGTATCGACCTCTGTCCTCCGTTCCTGCAATTCACGAGTGAAGCGAAAATGAATGACAAGGAAGGGTGATGGGAAAAGTTTTAAATGCCGCAGACATATCAAGCATACCACCTTACGTGAAATGATTCTTTCGATAAGCACACACCCATAATCCATTAAAACTGGCAACTACCTCATTTATTAGCATTAAAGCGCATAACCAGGTGTCAGCTTAAGGAAAATACTTTTCTTGAATAACGCGCCCGAAAGATCTGCGATGAAGTGATTTTGCGATTTGCTTCGCAACATCGCAGATCGCAACATCGCATTATAGTATAATTTCCGCATCGCGATATCGCAAAATCGCAACGTCGCAATATCGCAAATCGTAGAAATGTTATGGTGACAATCTTCGTTAACCTGTTTCCTGCGAGATGCGATCTTGCGATCAGCGCTATCGCATATCGACAAAATTTAAAGTATTTCAAACTTGAGTTATGCTGAATGCGATGCGATATTTGTTCATTATCACATATCGCGATCTCGCAAATGTTGGCATTGTACTTGTAAGGTGGCACCCCGCTATCTTATGCGATGCGATATTTCCTAATGAAAGATTTTAACTTACCTTATCATAAAACTTAGACGTATTAGGATTTTCCAAAGGGGTTTCCTAAGTTTATGATGGTAATTTTATTCAAAAGGGAAATTTAAACACTACTTTGATTTTTTAGATTTTTAACAAAGGGTCCCCATTTATTTAGTATTAGGGATAACACTAAATAAGAAGGGGGGTTGTTGCTGGCCACAACATAACCTTTGGACCTTTGTCTTCTCATCCTTGAGGTAGGGAACATACCTCAACAACTCCAAGAACTTGGTCATGTACTCTTCGTTTGTCATGGAACCCATCTTCTACTCATAAAACTCCTTGGCCTTTTCATCATAACATCTCTCATACAAGTACTTCTTCCTAAAGAGTCTTTTAAACTCATGCCAACTAAGCTCCTCTACCCTAATGCCTCTGACACACTTCACATCTTCCCACCAAATATATGTTTTTCCCTTGAGACTGAAGATCAATATCTTGCCTTTCATATTCTTTGAATAATAATGCAATCTGAAGAACTTATTCATCCCAAGCAACCATGCTTCTACATCTTCCTATTTCTTCACATCCCCATCAAAATTAGGAGGCTTGGCTTTCTTAAACCCCTATGGAAAATATTGCTTCTCACTTCTCCTATAAGGATGTTGGTGGTGGTGACAATGATGTCTCTCAAAATTGAAACTATAATAAAATCCATGAGTGCTAGCCTTCCTGTTAGGTGTATCCAAAGATCTACCACCTCTTACTCTATCATCTTTGTCCAGCCTATATCCTGTTCGAGACCTGATACCATATTCCTCATTAGTCTTTTCCTCCTGTCCATGACTGATCCTCAGTTGTAATTACTTCTACAAAATCTGAAAGGCTCTGGAGGATAACTGCATTAACCTCCACTTCCTTTTCTTGAGCTTGGGAAAGCCTTTCCCATGCCTCAATCAACCTGTTATTATCTACCTTGCAACTATTGATTTATGCCTTCAAAATTCTTAGAGTATCTGCTAAATCAGGAGAGTACTCTTCTCTTTATTACTCAACTGACCTATCCCATTCCATTGAATTCGCATAAGGCCTATAAGGGGAGTCATGCGAATTGTCGTCCACCATTTTGCTCTTGATATCTAATCTTCTATCTTCTGCAAACATGTCATGTTATATAAACCAAATAGAGACATAATCAAAATCATACCTTAATGGAGTTCAGGGGAGGTTATCACATCTGCACAAATCAGTCTAGATTAGCACGATATATTCACAAGCATATCAACTCATACATAAATATTATCATCATAACAAGAAGTAACCTACATGCATGAATGACAAACACATAAACAACTAACATGCATACATAACCATATGCATTTATCCCATCCAGTCCAAGCGTTTGAACCTAGAATCTCTGATACCACCCTGTAACGCCTCCTCCCACATTTACCCACTTTGAAAAGCTCTATATAGTAAACAAGAGTTCAGTGTCACTGTGATATGACCCGACCTCCAAGTTCTAGTTATGGAAGTGGGATCGACTAACTGACAACTTACAACCATCCCTTAAGGACTACAAACCACTTAGGAGCCTACAAACCACCCCAGGTGATCAATCCCTGAGCTGGAACTCTTTTTCATAAGAGAAACTCCCCAACCGCACCCATAACATTGCATACATGCAGTTGGGAGCCTATAACCACACGGATAGGCCTGGTTTTCGTCGGTTATGACCCAAATTCCTTTGTTTAGTGCATGCGATCACGAGATCTATGCCACTTTTCAGGCAAGCCTCCTAACCACTACCTAGAGCTACCTTTAACTTTCCATAATCATGACAATAAGGATAAAGTGTTAAGCAAACATAACTTGAGCCATATATTAACCAATACATGCCTAATGCAAGATAGACATTTCATCAAACACATGACAAACATATAAGCTACAGTTCATAAATGCATATTTGATCATAAGCTTATGAACTTCATCTGAGAATCACTAAGAAGGCTCAATGTCCTCTCAAGCTAGTTGTAATAAAACTTGTTAGCCCATGCATTCATCAATCATCCAGTAACATATCAAATCATGAAAAAGAGCCATAGCTAGAGCACATCATAAAACCATGCATATAACTAGCATATATCCATAATAGAAACTATGATGAATCAGCCATAAGATCACCATGATAATCAATAAAAGTGCTCATAGATCATAATAGGAAAATAACTCATTTTAACATATGAAAATTCCAACCAAGTCAAGGACTTCCACGTACCACCTGACCATAGATTGGGCTGAACCAAATCTCTCTTTCAGTTAATCACCATCACACCATAATCCAAACATGAACATGGGATCATAAGGGTTAAATAAAAAATAAAACCAATGAGGGCTTCCAGAGGCCAAACCACTTCAACTTTTAAGCACAATGATATCACATATATGATCCATAAATCACTAACATCAACCAGAGTGGTCTTTATATAAGTTGTCTAGGGCTCTAAGAACTAGTAACTCAACCCACAACCTCTAGGGAATTCGAGTTGTTTCAGGGCTCCAGAGCATTTGTCCCAACCCGCAAGCTTCAGGGGCTAGTAACTCAACCCACATTCTCCAAGGAACCCAAGGTGTTTCAAGGATCCAAATAATTTGTTCCAACCCACAACCATAGGAATCTTGAAAACCAATCAGAAAAGGCAATGGGGGACCCACTACACCATGGCTATCTAGGAAATGGCAAAGAAAATTTGAAACCACTCTCAATCCAGGCAAATCTCAATGCCAATGACAACACATAACCAAGTGTTACACAGTAATTTGTCACTGCCTCCCTGTCAGTTACCCTGCTGTGTCAAGAATTCACAACAATCAAGTTCATGCCTTCTGAACTGGCCCAAAACCCACTTTTCCAAAGTTTTCCTCATCAGCGCGTCTGTCTCTAAAATATCCGCGCTGACCGGCGGCTCTTAGTGTATTCAGTGCGCTGCCAGCGCGGAAGCACACGACTTTTCCGCGCTGGTCGCCAGCGCGCCTCTGCTTGTATTGAGTCGCGCTGACATGACTTTCCCAGTTATCGAGGCGCGACGTCAGCGCGTCAGTTGCCTTATAATCCGCGCTGATCCTGTTTGGGCGAATTTGTTCCAACAGCCAGCCTTCCAGATTATTCCAGGCTTGGTTGTTGGCTTTGTGAGTATCGACTCCCTTCTATGGCATGTCTGTTCGACCCTTTGCAACCACTTCCCTCAAGGATAAGCTCATCCTTCCACCCTTTTAGGAGGCTCCTTCTCCTATATAAACTTCCACCATTACCATGAGCAGCTAGTTTTGGAATAGCTTGGATTGTGTAGAGCTTATAGTGCTCAGATTGCTGCTACTATAGGTATTTGGTGTGCTAAGTGTGGAAGTGATTGATAGCTTAGGGAAGGTTGTGTTGTGTTGCTAGTGTGAGAGAGAGTTTCTTGCCTTGAGGGAACCATTTCCAAAGGTGAATGCTTGAGACGCTTGCTGACTGGCCCCTCCTGAGAAGGATACCGACGTCAGAACATTTGGTTGTACTCTTCTCTATTTTGATTAATAATAGATGACTGCTACTATTGTTCCATTCTCGTTTGTCTATGCAATGATTAAATGTGAATTACATCTTTTCTGACTGATGTATGGTTGCTTTTACTAGATTTCACGCTTGCGTTTGTTTCCTCTTCGTGTGTGCAGGTATCTATTCGCGGGGATCGCGGAGGAGTGTGACCAGCCGAAGCGAAGGAGCGAAGGCAACATCTCTTCGTCAAACGACAGCGCATGAATCCAAGTAGGTGCTCTGTACCTCTTGTTTAATTGTAATTAGGAACATGCATAGTAGCATTGTGTGATTGTTGCTAGACCCTTGCTGGGCTAGTAGGGATCGCCTCTATCCGTAGAGGGGATTTACCTCTCCAACAATTTGGCGACTCCACTGGGGATCAACCTTTTTGTCTCTCGAGTCCATCTTTGTGTTGAAATTTGATTGTTCTCTCTTGTCGAGATTCTGGGATTGTTTCTCTGCCTGCAAACTTTCTGGGTGCATCTGAGAAGTGTTTTAACTGTCAAAAGGTCTTTACCTTTGGTTTGGGAAGTTTTTGTTTTGGTTTTATTGGTTTTTTGCCCTCAGCGCGCTTTAATTAAAAACAGACGCGCTGACGTCGCGTCCCTTCTTCTGTGCTGCCTTTGTCATCGCGCCTGTATCATCCATAGTCGCGCTGACCTCGTTTTCAGAGACAGCGCGCTTTATCCGTGTGCTTCCGCGCTGACGTCGCACACCTGCTTCTTTGTCTTCCCTGTCATCGCGCCTGTATCATCCATAGTCGCGCTGACCTCGTTTTTAGAGACAGCGCGCTTTATACGTGTGCTTCCGCGCTGACGTCGCGCGCTTGCTTCTTTGTCTTTCCCGTCATCGCGTCTGTGTGATTTATAGCCGCGCTGACCTCGTTTTTCCGAGACAGCGCGCTTTATCCGTGTATTTCCGCGCTGACGTCGCAAAGTTGCTACGGGACCCCTCCTGTCAGCGCCAAGTTGCTGAAGGCCACCCGCGCTGATCCTGTAAAATTTGATTTTGTCCAGATCAGCCCACTGAACCTGCTCCTTTAGCTTCCCCTCTTCTCTCCCCTTGGTTTGTGGCTTGTTTTTCACTATTTGAACTCTGAGCTGCTTGCTTACGAAGTCTTGTTCCACAGGGTTTCGTTTTGCTCATCTTTTCGGTTTTGCAAATACCTTCCTCTTTGCTGTCGCTGCTTGGTTCGTGTTTCCATCATTACTTTTATAGTTGCTGGATTGTGTTGAGTCTCTAATTGACTGGTTGTGACTCTCATCCTCCGGGTGTTTGCTTTTCTCCATTGATTTCGCACTCTAGCCCTAGGGCATCTAGAGGCCGTGTGTGTGTCAAGCCTTCCGTAGGGATCTTGTTTGCTTGTTTGACCAACCAGTTTCAGATTTGTTTATGCACTTGTTCAGTGATTGTTGAAGTGTTTTGGGTTGTGTTTCCGAGTGGTTTTCGCTTCCTCCTTACTTGCAACCCTTGCTTGTCTTGCCGAGCTTAGATCACATAGCTCGTGCGGAAATTAGTTTTCCTTTTGATTTGAAAGCTTTTGTTGGATGTTTTGGGAACTTTGTGTGCTTTCATTAAGTAATTTGCTTGGTGTTCCAGTTCCTCCAAATTCATTTAGATGCTTTGTGCCATTGAAAGGAAATCAAACTAGTAGCTTTGTTTTAAAAAAAATTGAAAAGGAAAAGAACATTTCGTTGATTTGCATTTTCAAAAGAAAAAGTTTCCTTTCCTCGCTTTAGCTGCATTAAGTTGCTTGTTTGCTTGTATTTGTTTTGTTTGGTCAAGATTCTTTACCTTCTCATAGCTAGAATTCATCGAACAAAATGAAATTCTTTGGCATGTAGTTCGCATCTAGGTAATTGTGAGAGAACATACGATAGAACCTGAAATCGAAACTTAATCTCAAGATCAACTGTAAAATGAACCAAATGAATCTAAAAACGCATTGGAACTAAACGCAAATATCTAGAGGTCTAGGTTAGAGACGTGTTCCGGCGTCTTTAAACATAGTCACTGTTGTTTCACATTAGGTTGGGTGATTCCTCCTTCTGTGACTCGATAGTGGTCTAACACGGACTGTGCTCCCACGTACCGTCGCGTATATAGGGAGACCCCACTAGGATTTTATCCTTTATCCATAGGAAGCCGAGTTTGCCGCCTTGTGAACCGTAACGCACCGAACACAGCATTCGGGAAGATTGACTGCAGTACGGAAAGTCCTTGGCTCTCATACGATTGCTGAGGTGTATAAGCAGTTTTACGGGTCGCTTGGTAAACCTTATACCTAGAGTCTCCAGAGCAGTAACTTTTGATCCTTTTCGGACTCCCTAAATGAAAAGGTGCCTGTGAGCGTCTTGTCACTTCGTGCTCATTAAACATTCGAAGGAGACTGGAGTCATCTTTTCGTCCTTTTCTCGACTCCTGAAACATGAAAAGGTCAAGTTTGGTTCTTGTGTCTTAAAATTAATTCGGCCACGATAACATCACCTGTTTTAGATCTTGTGTGCGATAGTTTTGAGTAGGGTTTTGTCGTTAGTTTCCTTTAGGTTTTCTAAGGGGTCTGGTCATCCTGGCTGACCCATCAACTCCCGGTCCAAGTGATCAAGGTTCTCCATCTTCTGTTGCTCCAGAGGTACCAGTTGTAAGCGGTACTCTCCCTATTGTCCCGAGTATCCAGCCTATCAACGTACGTGCCCCAGGTGACGAAGATTACATAGAAGATTGGAATCCTATCTGGGAGCCCGATTATACCCCTCGTACCCCTCTCGGTATGTCATCTTCAATGTCTACTTCCTCCATGGATGAGACAACTTCCAGCACCGGTGAGACGCCCATGGTGACAGACATCGAGACCCCGATCCCGGCTTCCTCCCCCCTCCCTCCACGATATCAATCAGTGAGGGATAGGATAGCCGCTAGAACTACTTCTACGACTATATGGGATCCTAGTCTTATTGCCTCCACCGGGCCCTTTGTTTCGCAGCCCCTTAGTACACCCCTTACGTCAGGGCTTAACACGCCCGTTACCTCAGTTCCCACTAGACCTACCGTCTGTGTAGCACGTCCGACTCCGGTTGTCAGTGCTGAACCGGCATCCTCGTCTGCAAACCCTCAAGCTGGTCCCTTTTCTGGTGGCATTCCAGGAGCAGGGCCGTATGATGCTTTTGGGCAACCCATAACGGACCCAGATTACGAAGGTCCCCTCTTTTACTATGATGAGAACGGTGAGTACCTCGAGACCATTTCGGTCCTTCCTCATCGTCCTTTCGAAGAAAACGAGGAACCGTTGAACGTTACGTATGATCCCGCTACTCACATTCTCCATGGGAACCGGGATCCTCCCAGACAGCCCCAAGGACCACCCAATCAAGGCCAGCCACTCTATGTGCAAACCCCTCAGGGGCAACCACTTTATGGCCCGCCTTACCCAGGACAATCTGGGGGCCCACAGGGTCAACCTTACCAGGGACAACCCTCGGGCATTGGAGGTCCGTCGTATTCACATCAGGGTCAACCTACTGGACAACCAGGGCAGCCTTACGTTCAGCAAGGCCAACTCGGTTTCCAGCAAGGGTACCCATCTGGACAAACTGGGTCAGTTTATAATCCTCAAAATCAACCAGCAGTCCAGCAGGGGTATCCTCTTGGGCAGGGGGGGCAACCTTACTTACAACAGGGCCAACCTACCGCCCAGTCTGGTCATCTTCCTGGGCAGGGTGGACAACCCTATGTTCAACAGGGCCAACCCACCGCTCAATTCATGAATCCTTCTGGGCAAGGGGGGCAGCCTACTATACAGCAAGGCCAACCCTCTGCTCAGCCCATGCATCAAGGAGGGCAGCCTGCCATGCAGCAAGCCCAGCCCTCTTCTCAATCTGTTCACACTGGGGGGCAAACGGGCCAACCGTCTATACAACAAGGTCAACCCGCTGTCCGCCCTAATCGTCAATCTGGACAAGCTGGCCAACCTCGGCGTCAACCAGCTATCCAGCCAGTTCAGTCATCCGTTCCGCAAGGACAACCCTTGGTGGCGCATGGACAACCTGGTGCCCAGCAAGTCTATCCTGCTGGCCAACTAGGTCCATCTCAAATCCAACCAGGTCAACCTTCGGGACAAATGGTTCAACCCCAACCGGTTCAAGGACATTACCCTGGGCCTCAAACTCAAACAGGTTATCAACCTTCTTATCAAACGCAGCCTGCCTATCAGGCTCCGTATGGGGCCCAGCAATCATATGGCTACCAGCAACCCCAGGGGCAAAATCAGTTTGCTCCTTATCAAAATTATCAGCAACCACAGGTCACCCCTTATCAAAATTACCAATATGGTGCACCTGCCGGGCAAGCTGCTGGTACATGGGGAGCTGGGGGGCAGACACAGGGACAGTCGTCCACATATGGCCAGAATCCATACGGACAGAACCCCTACGGACAAACTCCCTATGCGCCAGGCCCTTTTGGACCAGGTCCATCGGGACAAAATTCTTACGCGCCAGGCCCTTTTGGGCCGGGTCCGTCCGGACAAAGTTCGTGGGGGCAACCACAATCTGGGTGGAACCCTAATGTCGCCTCGAATCCGCAGCCACAGATGTCCTTTAACCCGCAGCTACCATTTTTAGCAACGTTGGAACTGCCTGATGTGTCCAAGTTAACAAATGACCCTATTTTGCATAATCAGTATTGGCCACCGGTTCCAACCAAAATACCAGGTGACTGTCCAAAGTTTGACGGCAAAGCCGGTGAGGACCCTCAGGCCCATGTAATGACTTATCACCTTTGGTGCTCATCTAACTCGTGGCTTGATGATTCTATCCGGCTTCGCCTCTTTCAGAGGACTCTCACTGGTTCAGCTGCTAAATGGTACATTGAACTCAATCGCGGCATGTTTTCAGATTTCAACTCGTTGGCTATGGCCTTTTTGACTCATTTTCAGTTACCCATTCGGTACGAGACTGGGACCCATCTTCTCACGTCTCTCAAACAGGATACGGCTACGCACATCTCTGATCATATACATGAATGGAGAAGGCGTCGTCGCTTGATTAAATTTTGGATTCCTGATCAACTCCTGACCGAATGGTTCACGACTTCCTTTGTCCCTAAAATTGCAAAAGATATCGCAATGGGAGCGTGTGTAACTGAGGAGCAAGCGATCGCGCGAGCTCAGTACCTCGACTTAGTGTATTCTCAGTCAGGTACTTTGTATGAGTATTTGCCAGACGCCCCGAGGCCCGGACAACCCAAAGCTCCACCAAAGCCTTCTGTTGATGGAGTCATTGGTTCTGTAAATTCATCATCTAAGAAATCGGCCGCGAACCCTGGGAAGCAGAAACAGAACGCCTCTAACGAGAATGCTCCTCAGGGCCAATCTATTTCTGGGAATACCTCCGAGGTAAACGCCGTTCAGTCCACCGCGGCAGACAAATCCTCGAAAGGCAAAAAGAAAGGGAAGGCTAAAGATAAATCTGGACAGCCCAAGCAGAACCCTCCTAAACCTCCCTCTGAGGAAGGAGCCAAACGGAAGCCTAAGTATCCTTGTCTCATCTGCGAGGAGGATCACTACACCAAGGATTGCCCTAGGCGGTCCGAGGTTAGTCGGCTTTTGAAAGGTGCTCCAGGGCCTCCTGCCGTGCTTAAAGAGCCTTTCCCGTCCCAGCAGACGCATCAGGTGGCAGATCCCTCTCAATCCTCTTCCTCGTTCGGTTCTCAAGTGTTCATGGCTGGAACGATCCCCATCCATGTTTCAACTCGAGCGAAAGATTATCCATCTCCAGCCGGGAAAGAGCCGGAGGTTCCCTCCAGCGCTCCTCCGTCCAGTTCTGGTCCCCTTCACATCGAACGGCCCGTCACCGAGACGATCCCCCGACCCCCTCCCAAAGGTGTACTCAGGAAGTCATCTTATAACCCCAATGCTCGTGCTGCCCAGCATTATAGCATTGTCGAGGACTTAGCTCAGGCTCCATCTGCTATGTCTGCATTAGAAGTCCTCCAGAGCTGCCCCTCCCAGAGGAAGTCCTTGCTATCAGCGATTGGTGGCATAGACCCGACAGATTTGGATTTAATTTCTTTTGATCTCGAGGGTTTCACACAGAGACTGCCTCATTAGGTAGCCTTCCTTATACAGGTTCTCATCAACGGCAAAACGATCCATCGTACAGTCATTGATGAAGGTGCCTCAACCTGCATCATGTCTGTTGCTTGCTGGAAGGCTATTGGTTCTCCTGCTCTGAGCCAGTCTCCTACGACCCTGGAGGCTTTCGATGGAAGAGAATCTCGTCCATATGGTATCCTCCCGCGATTGCCTATCTCTTTAGAAGGGAAAACCGTAGAAGTAGAGGTTGAAGTCGTTGACGCTAATCTCACTTACAACCTCCTCCTTGGACGAAGCTGGACATACGCCATGCAAGCCGTGGCTTCCTCCTTGTTCCGTGTCGTTCGCTTCCCCCATCAAGGAAGAATCGTCACGGTGGACCAGCTGTCCTTTTTTGCTTCCTCTTCTGAAGGGAATGTGCCATTCGTAGAGCATACCTCCAAGTCATTAGTGAGTGTGGGTGCTGGATTATTCAAAGATCCCTCCTTGATGGGAGTCTTTCCCCTCCCACCTCTGAATCTCGCCTCTGTTAATATGATTTTAGTGCGTTCTGATCCATGGGTCCTTCCCTTCTTGAATCAGGAAGACTCTTGGGGCGATATGATGTCGTTGAGTCCTGCCGAGCTCAACTACATCGGAATTGTCGCTGCATCGACTCCCCCTCCTGAACCTGCTTTTTCAAGCAGCGTTCCCGATTCATATGATCACTTCCCTCGGTTGGGAGACGAGGCCACTTCGGATCCTTTGAAGGAATCATTCCCCTCCGATGAGGCTATCATTGAGACTATGTCTCTCGAGGAGCTCCCTTGGTTAGATTACCACCATCGCTCTTCGTTTCTCCCTCCACATTCGGAAATGGTCGCGTGTCTCGAGCGGTTTGCTTCATGTGTCCCGTCTCCGCCTCTCCAAACACCGGTTCAGTTATATCAAGTGTCCTCGGAAGGCAATATGGGTAACATTACGCAAACCCAGGCTATCGACATCTCTGTCAAACCAGGGATTGTCGAGAATATTTTCATTGGAGTCACATGCACTCCTGAGGAAGTTCAACTTTATACCGCTTTATTTCATGAATTCCGTGATGTTTTCGCATGGTCTTACGAGGAAATGCCCGGCATCGACCCTAGTATTGTGGTGCACGAAATACCTACTTATCCCGGCGCTAAGCCTGTTCATCAGCGTTTACGTCCAGTGCACCCTCGAAAGGCTGCAGCCATCAAGGCCGAAGTTGAAAAACTCCTTCGAGCTGGTTTCATCTATGCCATTCCCCTCACGGAATGGGTATCCAATATAGTCCCTGTGAATAAAAAGCAGGGCACTATCCGGGTCTGTGTTGACTACCGCGACATTAATCGCGCCTGTCCGAAAGATAACTTTCCTACGCCTTTTATTGATCAGCTTATTGATGACTGCGCAGGAAGCGAGATTTATTCGTTTATGGACGGCTTCTCTGGTTATAACCAGATCAACATAGCCCCCGCAGACCAGCATAAGACAACTTTCATTTGTCCTTGGGGCACCTTCGCTTATAAGAAGCTACCTTTCGGTCTTAAAAATGCCGGTGCCACTTTCCAGCGTGCGATGTCGTATGCTTTTCATGATATCCGACACATCGTACAGCCTTACCTGGATGACCTTCCAACTCATTCATCTAAACGTCAAGACCATCCATCTCATTTACGCGAAATCTTTCTCCGCTGTCGACACTACCGCATTCGACTAAATCCGCATAAGTGTGTCTTCTGCGTAGAATCTGGCCGACTGCTCGGGTTCATCGTCTCCCGGGAAGGAATCTGTTTGGATCCCCTTAAAGTCGAGGCCATTTTGAATCTTCCTCCCCCTGCCTCTCTGCAGCAATTACAGAGCTTGCAGGGTAAAGCTAATTTTCTCTGACGATTCATTCCAAATTATGCCGAGGTGGCTAAGGGTTTCACACGGTTACTAAAGCGAGACACACCCTTTCGTTGGGACGTTATCGCTCAGGAATCTTTCGAGCGTCTTAAAGACCTTCTTGTCTAAGCTCCGCTCTTAAGACCTCCAAATTACCACCGTGACTACACTCTCTATCTAGCTGCCCTTGACACCACCATCGGCATGGTTCTAGTGCAGGATGACGATGCTGGCACTGAGCATGTTATCTATTATCTTAGCCGCAACCTTCTGGATACGGAAACTCGCTATGCATATGTCGAGAAGTTGGCATTGGCTGCTGTCTGCGCCGTCCAACGATTCCGGCATTATATCCTGTTGCGCACAACGACCGTGATCTCTGATTGCAACCCCATGACCTACATTTTGTCACGTCAGCTGCTGGGGGGCAAATACTTGAAGTGGATCGTAATCCTCCAAGAGTTTGACTTGGAATTCACTGCAGCCAAGTCTAAGAAATCTCTGGTCTTTGCTGAACTGCTCTGTTCCTTACCATCTCATTCTGCACCATCTCGCTCAGAGGAGCATATCCCGGATGAAACACTGTTTCTCATCAGCACCCTCGACCCGTGGTATGGGGACATTATCGTATATTTACAGACGTCTTCCTTCCGTCCGAATGTATCGAAAGATGCTCGACGGCGAATTCGTCACCAAGCTCAACCCTATCGCATCTTGGGCGATACCCTGTACCGCCTCGGCGTTGACTCTGTTCTCCGCCGTTGCTTGACTCTCGAGGAGGCTGAGCGGGTTTTGAATGACTGCCACTCCGGCGCTTGTGGCGGCCATATGTCCGGCTATGCTACCGCTCAGAAGATCCTCCGTGCTGGTTATTTCTGGCCTTCCATCTTCAAGGATTGTATCCTTGCTGTACGAGCATGTCACGAATGCCAGGTTTACCACCGGAAGATGCGTGCACCTGTTGCACCACTGCACCCTGTTGTCACCGTAGGACCATTTGCCAAATGGGGCATCGATTATACATCCTGTAACCCTCGTTCGGCCGGGGGGCATGGGTACATTATCGTTGCTGTGGATTATTTCACCAAGTGGGCCGAAGCGATGCCTACATTAAACGAAGACGGTTACACAGCGGCGCAGTTTTTATTCAATCATGTCATTACTCGTTTCGGAGTCCCCCAGGCTATCGTCACAGATCACGGAAAGCATTTCCGTAATCACATGATGACAGAGCTAACGACCCAACTAGGCTTGCGCCAGGATAGTTCGACACCGTACTATCCACAATCTAATGGTCAAGTTGAAGCCGTGAACAAAGTTTTGATCACTATGCTTCAACGCACCGTCAATACGCACAAGTCTAATTGGCATCTGATGCTGTTCCCAGCCTTGTGGGCCTACCGGACTTCCGTGAAGGACGCCACCGGTTTCACTCCATTTCAATTGGTTTATGGACTGGAGGCTACCCTTCCTGTCGAATGCGAGATTCCTTCGTTGAAATTAGCTGTCGAGTTGCTTCCCAACACCACTCCGGTGGAGGAACGGCTTCTGTACCTAGAATGGTTGGACGAGACTCATCGTTTAGCTTCTCTGGCCATCGAAGCGCAAAAGAAGAGAGTCAAAGCTCACTTTGACCAGAATATTCATCCTCGTTCCTTCGTTGAGGGAGATCTAGTACTGCTCTACGATCAAGCTAAAGATAAGCTGGGGGCAGGAAAACTCGAGTCCATGTGGCTAGGTCCCTACATCGTGAAAAGAGTTTTACAAAAGGGCGCATATGAGTTGATTGATTACGAAGGAAACCCTCTTGACAAGCCCCGCAACGGGCTGTATCTGAAGAAATATTACATATTCGCGGGGATCGCGGAGGAGTGTGACCAGCCGAAGCGAAGGAGCGAAGGCAACATCTCTTCGTCAAACGACAGCGCAGGAATCCAAGTAGGTGCTCTTTACCTCTTGTTTAATTGTAATTAGGAACATGCATAGCAGCATTGTGTGATTGTTGCTAGACCCTTGCTAGGCTAGTAGGGATCGCCTCTATCCGTAGAGGGGATTTACCTCTCCAACACCAAGGAATTACATGCATATACCATGCATCCAGAAATCAACAAGGAGATCACACATGCAACCTGTTACCTACAAAGTAGGCTTGTTTTAGTTGTTAATCCAATTGTATCCTTGTGCTTCCTTGCTTTCCTTTGCTTTCTTGCTTGTCTTCTTCCAAATATAAGTGAATGCTTGAGTGGTCCAAGGACACTTCAAGAATTTTCTAAGTGTGCAAGAGTATGAGAGAATGAGAGTGTGAAAGGATAGAACCAAAACTGAACTAAAAAAAAAAAACTGTGAACTATTTCTTTGATGCCTTTTTATCATTGATCTCTCTTTTTCTTCATTTCCTTCATTTTTCCTCTAATTTCCCTTGCATGTAACTTTGTGTCTCTTCACCTTCCTTTTCTCCTGTTTTCTTTTACTTTAATAATTAAATGCCAATTATTGCCTCTTTGCCTTTGCAAATTTCCATAGCCATTATTAACCACAAGTGATGCACCCTATAATGTTTTTCCCACCACTCAACTTGGAATATGTGTCCCATGACCTTGGTCTTATTTTATTTACATGGAAAATCAACCAGGGGTCGTTACCTACCCCTCCCCTTTGGGGGAACACCGTCATCAGTGTTCAATGATGCTTATACTAGAAAAACATGCTACCCATGGAGCTTTATAACACAACTCGATGCATTATTTACAACATACTGCTTATTGGAGCTTTATAACACAACTCATTGCAACACTTATAATACACATATCCATATATAAATATAAACCAAAACACATAAACCAAACACATATGCTCAACCAACAAATAAATATGGATACAATTTCTGCATCTCATCAACCAACTCCCATGTAGCTTAATCAAGCCCAAAGTGCTTTCATTTGAACTTTAACTTGCTCCATTGCTCGGTTCTAGAGCATGAGTTATTTCTGCTGCAAAATGCACTGAGGTTCTGGCTGGAACTCTCCCTCTAGCTCCACCTGCAATACGGATTGATCAATCACATGATCAACATCCTGCACATATCTTTTAAGAGATGAAACATGAAAAACATCATGGACTTTCACTATTGGCAGCAATGCAAGTCTGTAGGCCACTGGTTGAATCCTCTCAATGATCTAAAAAAGCCCACAATATCGAGATTCCATCTTGGCACATGATCCAATCCTCAAGGAGCTCCCCTTGGGCTTGATGCACAAGTACACATGCTATTCAACCTAAAACTCCTTGTATGCTCTACGTTGATCCAAATAACTCTTCTACAAGTCCTATGCTTCCTTTAAATTCATTTTGATAACTTGCATCTCCTACTCCATATTAGCCAACATATTTGATCCAGCTCCGTGGATCACTCTAGTTGATAGGAGTATTACAAGTCTATCAATAAAGAGCCTCAAATGAACCCATCCTCAAGTATTCCTAGTACCCATTATTATATGCAAACTCCACTAGTGGAAGATACTCCTCCCACTTCCTCTACTGATGCATGACATACATCTGCAACATATCCTCAAGAATCTTGTTCACCCTCTCTGTCTATCCATCTATCTACGGATGATAAACTGTGTTGAATGTTAACTTTGTCCCCGTGCCTGCAAACAACTCCTTCCAAAACTTGGAAGTGAACTTGGCATCTCTATATGATATGATCTTCTTGGGAACACCATGCTATCTCACTATCTCCCTGATGAAGATCTGAGCTACTTCACTAACTGAATTTGTAGACTTTAATGCAATAAAGTGAGCTACCTTGCTCAACATGTCAACCAAAACCATGATGGAATCATGTTGTCTCGATGTCCTCGACAAACATGTAATGAAGCCCATGGAAATGACCTCCCATTTCCATTCTGGAATCAGAATAAGCTGCAACAAACAAGCTGGATGCTTACACTCTGCTTTCACCTACTAACAATCCAAACATCTCACAACAAACTCAACCACCTCTTTCTTCAATTTCGGCGAATGATAGAACTTCTTGACTGCTGTCAAAGTCTCCTGATGTTCTGGGTGGCATGAATATGGCTTAACATGAAACTCCCTCAAGATAAGCTTCTTGAGCTCACTGCTATCTGACACATAAATCTTGTTCCTAAATCTGACTAAGCCGTCTGTCATGAGGTGATATTCCTCATTCATATCACCTTCATTATATTGTTTCAATCTTTGCTTTAGTTGGTGGTACTTGTCATCATGTTGCATTGCATGCAAGATCTTCTCTTACAAATATGTCCCATAAGAGTTCAAAACTGAAATGCGATTCACATGCACTCTCCTACTGAGAGCATTTGCAACCATATTATCTCCTTGCCCTTAATGTACCTGATCTCAAAGTCAAACTCACTAAGGGTAACCAACCATCTAGCTTGCCTGACATTCAGATTGGGTTGGTTAAACAAGTACCTCAACCCACTATAATCACTCATCAAGACGAACATCCTGCCAAAAAGATAATGTCTCCACATCTTCAATGCATGAATGATAAGTTCCAAGTCAAGACCACGAGTCACATATTTCCTCTCATGCTCATTCAACTTCCTTGACTCATAGAAAACCACTTGTCCTTCATACATCAGGACTCCACCAATTCCTTCCTTGCAAGCATCTGTACATAGCACAAACTCATTATTAGGATCTGCAATCTTTGATACTAAAGCATTTGTAAGCAAATGCCTCAACTACTCAAAATTACTTGCACACTCCTCAGTTTATTCGAACTTCTTCCCTTTTCTCTACAAGAATGTAACAGGATAACCAACCCATGAGAAGTTCCTAGTGAACCACTTGTAATAGCATGTTATTCCCATGAATGATCTGACCTCGTCCACATTCCTAGGAGTTGGCCAGTCCATTATAGCTTTAATATTTTCTGGGTCCATTGATATCCCGTCCTTGGAAACAACATGTCCCAACTAGTGAATATGAGACTAAAAGAAACTGCACTTGCCGAGCTTGGCATACAACTAATGCTCTCTCAACAAACTCAATATTGTTGTCAGGTGCTCTACATGCTTTTCCTATTTCTTGGAGTATATCAATATATCATCAATAAACACTATCACAAACTTGTCCAGGTAAGGACACAACACATTATTCATCAAACACATGAAAGTGGTTTGATCATTGGTAAGACCAAAAGGAACCACCACAAACTCATAATGTCCATACCTCGTACGAAATGTAGTCTTGTAAATGTCTTCTTCTTTTATGTGCACCTGATGATATCTTGATCTCAAATCAATCTTTGAGAATATTGTTGCTCCCTTCAACTGATCAAATAAGTCATCAATTCGTGACAATGGATATCTATTCTTGATAGTCACTTTATTCAACTGCATGTAATCAATGCACAAATTGAGAGTATCATCCTTCTTCTTTACAAACAATATTGGTGTACCCCATGGCGATACACTTGTTCTTATGTATCCCTTGTCAAGCATTTCCTGAAGCTGCAACTTCAATTCCACCAACTATGGAGTTCTCTTCCTATAAGGTGCCTTAGATGTTGGTGCTGCTCCCCACATCAACTCAGTAGAAAAATCCACCTCTTTACGAGGAGGTGACTCTGAAATACCTATAGGAAACACATCCTGAAATTGCTGCAAAATAAGGTACTTCTTCAGGACTTCATCATCCTCAACATCAATCCCTTTTTTGTAGAAATTTTGAATAATCTAACACATATTCATAGAGATTATCCTGATCATACAATTATAAGCGGAACATGTATAATACATAATCTCCTCTACGTTGATCATCAATTTATAGAAGCAGAAACATTCACAGTTGTACATAGAAGCATCAATCACACATATCAACACAATATTTTCCTGGGCAAAGCATCTCGCTAAAAACCCCACACTATCTGTATATTAATGATTGAATCATGTAACAATACATAGTACAATGCTTATCACAAGAAATCCAGTACCAGCTCCACCTGTTACACACAATACAGCTCAGATCTGATCTCCAAATCTATTCCACTGCTTGCCTACCTCCACAGCTCAATACCTGCTCAAGAATTGATGAGAATGGTTTACCAAACTCGTATTTGACCTGCAAATAATCACTCACACTGTGTTGGATGTGAGCACAGGCTACAATTCTTGGTATTGGCCAATTCATTGGCATACTCAATCCCTCTAATTGTGCAAATCATCATGCACAACTATAGTCACAATTGATAGCAATCTGATCCTCTAACACCTGTCCCTGCTGAACTGAAAATGCACTGACATGCAACTGAGTTAACTGATGTATACTATAGTTGCATTATGATTTAATAACTTGTGAATTAATTAATAACTAATTCACCCAAATCATCTCTAGTCTATTGATCAGTTAGACTAAATACAACCAGTTTAACAAAGCTAAACTGAACACAACTCCATCAACTGCACCTCCAGTCCACTAAACTAAACTCACTTGAGTTCTAACTGATGTCCTGCATGCAAATATTAGTCATCCCATAGGTAACCACGTATTTCCTTCTGGGATCTGCATGTACCACATCCATAGCTCATCCTGAAGTGCTCCAAGAGAATAAGATCAAGTTTATAGTCCAAATATTATTATGAGACAATAATATTTGACTTTTTTATTTTTGACAGCCAGTCTAAAAATAGACTTTGACCACTCACACTGTGATCACTCACACTGTGGTCACCCACACTGTGATCACCCACACTGTGATCATCCCCGCTGGGATCAAAAATAGAACTTGCGCCATAATTTGCCTGCGGGCCCACTTTGTGAAGGCGACTCTTTTCACTAAGCTCCATCATCTTGTTGCATTCTCAACAAGCATTTCTTGTTGCACACTTTTCAACATTCCCTCTCAACAAGAAAGGATTCTTCTCAAACCCGATCCTTTAACTCTGGAATGTTCTCCATGCAACACATCTGGCTGGTCCACTTGCTCTGTCATCAAAGTCTTTAACTGTTATTGCCTATGTCGACTGAAAACTCTGCATCTCTGTGCTCTTCAGTATCTGACTGCTCTAGCCTTTGTTACTTTGATCTCTGACTGCATCCGTGCTGCTGCTGGTTCTATCTCCCAGCATTGCATCCGCACTGAACCTCCCAACTGACCTCCCTGTTGGGCTAGAAACATCCTCTGATGCTGAAGCTCTACCTGCTGCTGACAAATGCTCCCTCTCTGACATCTGCGCTACTGCAACATCTCCATGCATCTCGCACCATTGCACACCTCTCTGTGCCACCTAGCACTATGCAAAACACTTGTGCCTCTCACATTGCTGCAGCCTGCTAGCTATGCGTTGTCCTGGGATTCCCTGCACTCTCGCTTCATCAGCATCTGTCTCTACCCAATCAGTCAGTTCCTGCTACTACACATCTGGGCTCCCGTAGCAAGGTCTCATCCAAGAGGTTGGGTACCTCAAGGATCCTACCCCTCCTCCTTGGGACAATCAATCCACATCACCCCACCTCCTACCTGGAGGTATGGCTGCATGTGATCCCTCAGCCCACCTGGCTCGAAGTTTCCCTCTATTAGAGGTCTCTGGATGAGTAGATGTCTCTACTCGATCTCCTCTCAGATTCCCCTGTTGTGGCTCCTCCACAACCTCCTGAAGCTGCTGCACCAATCGTGGCTCCTCCACAATCGTCTGAGACTTCTTCTGGCTTTTCATGTTGAGAGGTAATGTATGCTCCCTCTCAACCACCAAGTCTCCATCATGACAATGAAAGCATCACACTTTCGATTTTTCAACCTTCTTCCCATCATTGGAAGAACAAGATTTGGAAAGAGAACCCTTCTCCTTCCCCTTCTTCACCTTACTCGCCAAGGCACAGTTCTCCTCATCCTGCATGGATGAAGAACCGTCTCTGGTGCTCCGTCTAATCTCCTCCTGCATCAAATCCGACCATAGTCATTCCCAATTTGGCAGTTTCTCCCTTCCATTCACTAAGTCCTGGTAGCTATGCCAACTCTTAGGAAGGTCAAGGAGTGCTAGACTCACCATCCTCATCCGACAGTCACCCCCACACTTCCCAGCTCATCCCGACATTGGGTGAACTTCGTGAGATACTGGGGCATACTGTCTCCATTCTCACACTTAATGTTTCTGAGCTTTATCTCTTGCTTTGGAATAGATCTTCAAATTCCACCAGCTCAAAACTCAACCGCTTTCGATCTAGAATTCGTGAGAACAAAGTATTTCTTGTACAGACATTGACTGTCTGGGCATTCACCGGATATCTTACCTTCCAAAAGAAGGATTAATCCAGAGGTTACCTGGCCTGATTACAGACTCTTCCTGAAGAAATAAAATGTAAACACTTTCTGAATAATAGATCCGATGATCAATCCTTGCTTGATATCCTGTAAAAATATTTTCTACAAATCAAGCAGCTCCGATACCATGTAGAAATTTTGAATAATTTAACACATATTCACAGAGATTATCCTGATCATACAATTATAAGCGGAACATGTATAATACATAATCTCCTCTACGTTGATCATCAATTTACAGAAGCAGAAACATTCACAGTTGTACATAGAAGCATCAATCACACATATCAACACAATATTTTCTCGGGGAAAGTATCTCGCTAAAAACCCCACACTATCTGTATATTAATGATTGAATCATGTAACAATACATAGTACAATGCTTATCACATGCAATCCAGTACCAGCTCCACCTGTTACACACAATACAGCTCAGATCTGATCTCCAAATCTATTCCACTGCTTGCCTACCTCCACAACTCAATACCTGCTCAAGAATTGATGAGAATGGTTTACCAAACTCGTATTTGACCTGCAAATAATCACTCACACTGTGTTGGACGTGAGCACAGGCTACAATTCTTGGTATTGGTCAATTCACTGGCATACTCAATCCTTCTAATTGTGCAAATCATCATGCACAACTATAGTCACAACTGATAGCAATCTGATCCTCTAACACTTGTCCCTGTTGAACTGAACATGCACTGACATGCAACTGAGTAAACTGATGTATTCTATAGTTGCATTATGAGTTAATAACTTGTGAATTAATTAATAACTAATTCACCCAACTCATCTTTAGTCTATTGATCAGTTAGACTAAATACAACCAGTTTAACAAAGCTAAACTAAACATAACTCCATCAACTGCACCTCCAGTCCACTAAACTCAACTCACTTGAGTTCTAACTGAAGTCCTGCATGCAAATATTAGTCATCCCATAGGTAACCATGTATTTCCTTCTGGGATCTGCATGTACCACATCCGTAGCTCATCCTGAAGTGCTCCAAGAGAATAAGATCAAGTTTATAGTCCAAATATTATTATGAGACAATAATATTTGACTTTTCGATTTTTGACAGCCAGTCTAAAAATAGACTTTGATCACTCACACTGTGATCATCCCTGTTGGGATCAAAAATAGAATTTGCGCCATAATTTGCCTGCGGGCCCACTTAGTGAAGGCGACTCTTTTCACTAAGCTCCATCATCTTGTTGCATTCTCAACAAGCATTTCTTGTTGCACACTTTTCAACATTTTTCACTGGAAATATGCACTGCAAACAATACACATCCCTTCCGACAACCACACTTTTCCTGCATAGCTATAACCATTCTCTCTGATGCAGGCTTCTTCTTTCCTTGCAAGAATCTTCTTTCTCCACCATCATCCAGACACTCAATACCCTTATCATAGCATCCCACTTTAGTCTTGTGAATGTACAACCAATCCATGCCCAAAAGAAAACTGTATGATCCCAACGAAAGCACATTTAGATGTGTTGATGTAGGCATACCATTCAACTCAAATGCACAAGATCTCACCCAACGATGAACTCTTCTCTTGGTCCCTGTAGCCAATTGGTACCAACCAAGATTCCGCAAGCACTTCTTTATTCAAGCGACACTTATCCACCAGGTCAGGATTGATATAACTATAATCAGATCCAAGATCAATCAAAATGGAAACAAATTGATCACAAAGCTTACCTTCCATCTCAATAATGGATGTTTGATGGTCAGTCTGCCTGCTATCCATTGCTGCATAAATCTGAGGAATACTCTTCCCAACATCTCCAACTGTTTGTGCCTCCTGAGCACTGTAAATATGAGGCTTGCCACCCTAGTGCGATGGACACTCACTCTTGCGATGCTCTCCACCACAAGTCCAACACCTCAAAGACTTCCTACCATCACCCTTATTCTGCTCCTCGGGCTGAAATCCATGTCCTCTGTCAACTACATTGAACTTCTTGTACGACACTACATTCTCCTTGTCACTTGCATCTTGAGGTCTTCTTTGTTTCTTAGCCCACTTTCATTAATCTTCTCATTATCTTTCCAATCTCACTTAGGCTTAGACTTGCACTTAGACTGCTCATAATAATGCTTCAACTTCCCGATGACTTCCTCCAATGGGCGAGGCTCATCATACTTAACCTTTGGACCTTTGTCTTCTCATCTGTTAGGTAGGGCACATACCTCAACAACTCCAGGAACTAGGTCATGTACTCTTCATCTGACATGGAACCTATCTTCAACTTGTAGAACTCCTTGGCCTTTTCGTCATAGTATCTCTTAGACAAGTACTTTTTCCTGAAGACTCTTTTAAACTCATTCCAATTAAGCTCCTCTACCCTGATGCCTATGACGCGTTTCACATATTCCCACTAGATATTTGTTTATCCCTTGAGACTGAAGATCATTATCTTGGCTTTCATATTCTTTGAATAATCATGAAATTCAAAGAAATTTTTCATCCCAAGCAACCATGCTTCTGTATCTTTTGATTTTTTCACATCCCCATCAAAAGTAGGAGGCTTGGATTCCTTGAAATCCTTTGGCAAAAATGCATCTCACTTATCCTATAAGGATTCTAGTGGTAGTGACAATGATGTCTCTTAGAACCAGAACTCGAATAAAATCCATGAGTGCTAATTTGTCCGTTAGGTGTATCCAAAGAATTGCCACCTCTGACCATACCATCTATGTCCAACTTGTATCCTAATCGAGACCTGCTACCATATGCCCTGTTTGTCTTTTTCTCCTGTCCACTACTAATCCTTAGTTGTCCTTACTTCTACAAATCTAAAAGGCTGTGAAGGATAACTGCATTAACCTCTGCTTGGGGAAAGCCTTTCTTGCGTCTCAATCAAACTGCTATTTTCTTCATTACAACTTTTTATTTTTGCCTTCAAACTTCTCAGAGTATTTGCTAAATTAGAAGGGTACTCTTCTCCTTGTTGCACAACTGACCTATCCCATTCCATTGAATTCGCATTAGGCATGTAAGGGGAGTCATGTGAACTATAGTCCACCATTTTTCTCTTCATTTATGATCTTCTATCTCCTGCAAACATGTCATGTTAGATAAACAAATAGAGACATAATAAAAATCATACCTTAATGAAGTTCATGGGAGGCTATCACATCTACACAAATCATTTCAGATTAGCACGATATAATCTCACAAGCATATCAACTCATACATAAATATCATGATCATAAAAAGAAGTAACCTATATGCATGCATGATGAACACATAAACAACTAACATGCATGCATAACTGTATGCATTTAGCCCATCCACTCCAAGCATCTGAACCTGGAAGCTTGATACCTCCCTGTAATGCCTCCTCCCACATTTACCCACTTTGACAAGCTCTCTAGGGTAAATATGAGTTGAGTGTCACTATGATATGACCCGACCTTCTGAGTTCTAGTTATGGAGGTGGGGATGACTAGTTGAAAACTTACAACCATCCCTCAGAGACTATAGACCACTCAGGAGCCTACAAACCAACCTAGGTGATCAATCCCTGAGTTGGAACTCTTTTTCACAAGATAAACTCCCCAAACGCACCCATAACATTGCATGCATGTGGTTGGGAGGCTATAACCGCACGCATATGCCTGACTGCCAATTATTATGACCCAAATTCCTTAGTTTAGTGCATGCGGTCGCGAGATTTATGCCACTTTTTAGGAAAGCCTCCTGACCACTACCTTGAACTGCATGTAACTTTCCAGAATCATGACAATAAGGATAAAAATGTTAAAAAAACAAAACTTGAGCCATATCTTGATCAATACATGCTTAATGCAAGAAAAACATTTCGTTAAAAAAATGACAATCATATAAGCTATAGGTCATGAATGCATATCTGATCATAAGCTTTTGAAGTTCATATGAGAATCACCAAGAAGGCTCAATTCCCTCTCAAGCTAGTTGCAATAAAACTTGTTAGCCCATGCATTAATCAACCATCTAACAACATATCAAATCATGAACGAGATCCATTGCTAGATCACATCATATAACCATGCATATAACCAACATAAAACCATAAAATAAACTACGACGAATCAACCATAAGATCACCATAATAATCAATACAAGTGCTCATAGATCATAATAGGAAAATAACTCATATTAACATATGAAAATGCCAACCAAGTTAGGGACTTCCACATACGACCCAACCATAGATTGGGTTGAACCAAATATCTCTTTCAACCAATCACCCTCGCGCCATAATCCAAGCATGAATGTGGGATCATAAGAAACCAAAAATAAAACCAACCAGGGCTTCTAGAGGCCAAACCACCTCAACCCTCAAGCACAGTGATCTCACCTATACTATTAAGAAATCACTAACATCGGTTCAGAAATCACTAACATCAACTAGATTGGTCTCTATCCAAGTTGTCTAGGGCTCTAAAACTAGTAACTCAACCCATAGCTTCCAGGGAACCCAAGTTGTTTCAGGGCTCCAGAGCATTTGTCCCAACCCACAGGCTCCAGGGACTAGTAACTCAACCCACAACCTCTAAGGAACCCAAGTTGTTTCAAGGCTCCAAAGAATTTGTTCCAACCCACAACCATAGGAAACCTGAGAACTAATCAGAAAAACCAATGGGGAACCTGCTACACTGTGGCTATCCAAGAAATGGCAAGGCAAGGCTGAAACCACTGTCAATCCAGGCAAATCTCCATGCCAATGACAACACATAACCAAGGAATCACATGCATATACCATGCATCCAAAAATCAACAAGGAGATCACACATGCAACTTGTTACCTGCAAAGTAAGCATGTTGTAGCTATTGATCCAACTGTCTCCTTGCACTTCCTTGCTTTCCTTTGCTTTGTTGCTTGTCTTCTTCCAAATCCAAGTGAATGCTTGAGTGCTCCAAGTGATAAAAACTGTGAACTGTTTCTCTGATGCCTTTTTATCACTGATCTCTCTTTTTCTTCATTTTCCCTCTAATTTCCCTTGCATGCAAATTTATTTCTCTTCACCTTCCTTTTCTCTTATTTTCCTTTATTTTCATAATTAAATGCCAATTATTGCCTTCCTTTGCCAATTTCAGCCGTTATTAACTACAAGTGGTGTCCACTATAATGTTTTGCCCACCATTTAGCTTGGAAAACATGTCCCATGACTTTGGTATTATTTTATTTACATGGAAAATCAACTAGGGGTTGTTACAAATAAGCCAGTTAACAAGGACTCCATTGTTTGGAAAGCCCTCATGGACTCTTTCCCCTTTCTCTTCAATTGTATTGCCTAGAAAGTTGGGGATGGTTCTTAGGTGATCCTTGGCAAGGATATTTTTATTGATGGTTTTGGTTGCTATAAATGATCTCAAAAACTAATACATATCTTAAATTCTAAAGGTTATTTCTCCTTGAACTATGTCAAAAGAGTGGAGCCTTGTCCTTTCTCGAATAGTTACTGCTTGAATCCTGCAAATTTGGGTCTTGAGGGACACTTATATAGCAATAGGGTCATCCTAAATAACTCAAAGGATTTGTTTGTATGAAGCTAGAATACTTCTTTTGGTAGGGTGAAAGAAAAATACACATATGAATCCATTGCTCTTTCTACTGTAGATCAGGGAGTTTGTTGGTGGAATAGCGTTATTTGGAGTTGGAACATCCTCAACAATATGAAATGTTTCTTCTAGTTAGCCTTGCAAAATAAAATATTAACCTAGGAAAACCTCCAAAAAATAGGTTTTTCTAGGCCAAATTTATGTTGTATCTGTAGGATTCAGGAAGAAACAGTGGGCCACTTGTTTATACGTTGTCGGATTGTCAAGGAAATATGGTAATCAGATTTATAGGTTTTATATATAAGGGAGAAAATTGACCAGACCTCCTTGAAGGATATTCTTCTCCATTGGAAAAATAAGTCAAAAAATATTTGTTCCCCACCAATATTTGTTGCTTAGGGAATCTGACTCCTTAGAAACAAAGTAATTTTAAAAAATTCAAATATCAGCTTAACCCAACAATCTTCCATTATTTTATCACTTTTTAGGTAATATAACTTGAAACAAATTTAAAAAAACCAAAGAAAGATCAATTTCTCAATCATATCATAATGTTTTCCCAGTTGGTTTCTTTGATGGAGTTGCTCAAGGGGATAGTAGCTTTTAAAAAAATTAATTGCATTCAAATTCTAGGAGATTCAAAATGCCTAATAGATTGGTTGGCAGGTAAAGCTCAATTAGAAGTCGTAAACCTTGCTACTTGGAAAATTAAAATTGTGGAGTTAAAGAAATATTTCTTGGAAATCAGCTACCAACACATCCACAAAGAACTAAACATAACAACAAATCTCTTATTGAAAAGAGCTCTCTTTATGGACACTGGTGTCATCTGTTATGAAGAATTGGTTAGCAGCTCAACTGAAAGCGCTCATTCTGCGCCTATATTTTAAACAAAACTTTCGGGTTTTCTTTTTAGTAAAAATCTTAGACTATTTTTTCTACTTTTTGATGTTTCTTAGTGTTGGGGACACATCCCTTAGCAGATTCTTGTCGATATATCTTGATCATCTGTTATGAAGAATTGGTTAGCAGCTCAACTGAAAGCGCTCATTCTGCGCCTATATTTTAAACAAAACTTTCGGGTTTTCTTTTTAGTAAAAATCTTAGACTATTTTTTCTACTTTTTGATGTTTCTTAGTGTTGGGGACACATCCCTTAGCAGATTCTTGTCGATATTTCTTGATCTCTCTTTAGACAATTTCATATTTAGGACAAAAACTAAATTCTCTAGTTTTGTTTAGTGATTTACCTCTCCTGGATAATGCTGTCATCTACCCTTCTAACAGTCTACTGTAAATTATGTTGCTACAAAACTTATTGTGTATGACTGTTTACGTCTGTATGTTTTTTTATTCCAACTAGAAAAACAAAAACGTTTCTTTTTTTTGTTGAAAAGAAGAAGTAAATAAAACTATTTTTAAACATAAAAAAAGGAATGAAAACTTTGAGTTCTTTTATGGAAAGCAAGAGAAAGTGATGAAGGGGAAAATGCAATGGAGGCCGCTTCCAAAAACTATCCATCTTACAACTCTAAAGAAGTTAACAATTTTATTGTTAAAAAATAAAATTCTTGTTCCAATAAAAAGAGCTCTCCACATTTAAAAGGAAATATCTAAAAGAAGCTTTCTTAAAAAATAACTACATTAGAATTTTGAAGAAATAAATAGCCTTATTATAATAAGGAAAAAAATTGGGAAAAAAAATATTTAAATGAAAGAAATTATAAATATTTCAAAAAATAAAATTTATTATCAAATTTTATAAATTTTGCCGCTAACTAATAGTGAAAATGTTGATAGAAAATCTTACTAAGAAATGAGAAGTTATTTTAATTTTGGATTGTTGCCCATTTTCTAGACTCTAAAGTGATAAGATTCATGGGGAATGATAATAAGAAATTGTCGCTGAAATTGAAGATAGAATCAATACAAATTGAAAAATAAAGAAAAAAACGATGAATTAGTTATTGAATTAGTGAGCAAATAAACCATTAATCATTAATGAAATTTTTAGTAAGTGCATTACAAGTTTAGAGTATTATTAATGAATTGAAACAAATTACATGTAATTTTTTTTTAAGTGAGGATGAGCATAGTGTTTATTTAAAACAATTATGAAAATTTGCATTAAAATATTTATTTATTTTATAAAGGTTGATTTTTTTAGTCAAAGGATTTTAGTTCAAGTTGTTTGGTGAACAATTTGTTTCTCCAATTGGGTGGGTTCAAGTTTCGAGAGACATGTTGTATTTGGCTCATTAGTGGCGTTTATGAAAAGTTGTATCTGGTGTAATAATGAGAGTTTCGAAGTTATCAATTCTCCAAAAATTCTCAGTATTCTTAAAAAGAAGAATAATTATTTTTATCATGTTGCTTTTGATAATGTAAAATAGCGTACATGTTATTTTAGTTATTTTTTATTTAATATTTTATTTTTAATAATGCTAATTCTTTTGTTTCCTTAAAATTGATTATTTTTAACATATTGTTTTTAATAATGTGAAATATAGTATTTTTAATACTAATTTTTAATAATGTTAACTATTTTTTACTACAACAAAGTATATTTTATAAAATAAATATTGTAAATTAATTTTCCCCGATGGGGCTAAACGAATGGAGGGATGAGGTCATCAGGGAGGGTGCCCGTCACCCCACCGATTCCCTTGGTTATAAAGGTGGGGTGGTGTGGCACACCTCCATCATGCAAATTTGCATGCAAATTAAATTCATTTCAATGTAAGGTAAGTTTAATTTTCTCAATTCGATGATGGAGGAAAGGCAAATGAAAGAGGGTATAAACCTCGCATGGCAGCAAGGACTCCGGTTCTGCGACACTATAAATGGAATTACCTTCAGCCATATGTGTGTCTAGTTTGTTTATCTGGAGAGGGGGGTGAAGCCAGGAGACTCATGCGTTGAAGGTTGTCGAGCTCGAGGTGATGCTAAGACTTCTCAGTTGTAGTGCATTTGGGACCCTTGCACAAGGGTTCCTTGACTTTCACAACTGTATTTCGGTCCCAAAATTAAGGTGTTTGTCACGTTCTCCTGCATAATTGAGTGCCAGTTGAGTTTGATCCTAAGTTCACAGGCCTGGAACAAGGCATGGCTAACTGTTCACCCATCTTGGTTTTACCTCTCAACTGCTATTGGTCTCACTTTTTTTAATGGTTTTTTCTCATCTCTTGTTGGGAAATTTGGGAGCTTTCTAGCCCTGTGTCTTATTTTGAAAGTTGGGGTTTCACTACTCTGTCTAAGGCCTTGGGGGTGCGGCTAGCAAGGGAAGTGTCAACCCACTACCTCTCCAGGTCGGCCTCACTACTTCAATTGTTGTCTAGTACATTATCGACTTAATTTGGGATTTTGGCATTTTGGTGGATGTTTTGGTTATTTCCTAGCTCTAGTTTCAACCTTGGCTCTCAAAGTTTGTTAATTCTAGTAGTTGAGGTCCTGGGTTCCTAGTCTGGGTTGGACACGATTAGTCACCTTCTTGCTAGGTCTCCCTCCTCATTCAAATTGTTCTTTCGAGGACTTTGTGTCTTTCCATTAGAGGGTTGTGAGCTCCCAACCATCCAGCTCTTGGGATTTCATCTTGGGTATTTTATGTATCTATTTGAGTAGATGGTTATTTAGGATCAGCTCTGGGATTTGGATGTCTAAGTGAGTTTGACACCTTCAATGGATCTGTAACCTTTCTGTCTTGAGGTCCTGTTGGTTTTTTATCGATATCAAAATTCCATATCCACGTGGCAGAGCTAAGAGGGGGATGGGTGAGAGAGGACAACATGGAAAACTTCGATTGGAGGATATAGGACAAGGAGAGGTCATTGACCCTATCCTAACCCATGCTCCTGGTATTGAAGCACTCGTCCCTGCTCAAGATTTCTTTGGCAGTCATCTCTGACACATCACTCTGCTTTTAGATAAGCCTAGTAGGGATCAACATAATGTCAGGAACAAGATTATGCCTTCATGAACGATCTTTAGAGAAACTAGTGGCATATGCAAGATAGATTGGCTAGCCCGCAAAGGAGCCAATAACACCTATAGAAGAAACTGGACGGATTTGAAGGAATATTGGCCCACATGGAGAAACATGTGCATTGTGACTTCAAGCCTCTGCCATCACTGGGCTTTAGATCGAAGCATCCTACTCTAGTAAATTTATCAAACTCATAATGGTTTTTGGTTGTATATTGATCTTAAAAGTTTTTTGGTTTTATGCGCCCTTCCGTTTCTAGCTAGCCATGTTTTTTCTAGAAATTTGTAATTTGTTTTGGCAATTACCTACTGGCCAATTAATCTGGTAAGAGTGAGGTCTGTAGGATTTTTGAAAACTGTAAACATTGATGTAATCTTTTGGCATAAATGAAACTATTAGATTCACAAAAAAATTTGTAAATTAATTTGCTTGTCAAATATTTTAAGGTTGTTTGAATATAAGGGGTTAATTTACTTAATTGATGTCAATGTTATTAGGGTTTTAGCTAGTTTTGTGTCAATAAGTACCCAATTTGAATTCCCCTAGATTAGACATTCTTATGTATGTCAATAAGTAGGGATACCATCCATGAATATAGGGAAGCATCCCTTGCATTTCCTCGTAAGGTTTTCCTTATAAAAATAATGCGTAAAATCTTCTTTGATGATAAAGGGAAACCAATATCCTCCAAGGAGGGTGCCTAGGAGCGGGTGTTTTCCCTCCACCTTGATATGATTCTAGCTCACAAGAAAGGGGGTTGTGGCTCTCACTATACTTGACGCATTTCATGCACTCCCGTCACTTCATCGATCATGGCATGGAGCTGACACAATGCCAGATATCATTTGAATATTGTAGGTGACATATGGAGGTATAAGAAGACTCGACGGGAGAATTCGATCAAATTGGTAGAGTTGGAGGAAAAAATTGATTGTATAAGCCATAACTTGATCGTTCTAACCAGGAGATCACTAGACATCTCCTTCTCCTTGAATGAGAGTAGTGGCTAGCCAATGAAGATCCCTGGAGATTTTGCCAAATAGTTGTTATGGCTCACTAGGTTTTTGCTTTGCAACACTAGTAGTCTTTTTGTCTTCTCATGTTAATGTATGTCAAGGTTTGACGCAACCAACTTGTTTTTATAAGTTTTTATTTACAAGATGATCTAGCCAGACAATGTCTTCGCAACTCTGAACTTATATTACTGATTTAGTTTCCCTTCAAGCACACAAGTGGTATAATTTTTTTGGTATATGTAATCCTTTTTTGACGTAATGCAAAGTGCCTAACTTCATTTTTTTTTAAATAAAGTGAAACCATTATTAGGAGGTCCAACACCTTCTCTAAAATGCATGAAAAGGTGTATACACCAATTGAGATTTAAAGCTAGATCATCTTTATAGTAAAAATTCATCTTAGCCACTAAACAACAATCCAACAAATGATTCACTTGCAAAAAAACATTATACAAAATAACCACTTCGAAGAAATATCATAAAAAATGGACTTGGGATAAAGGGCATTCAAATTGATTTTCTTTTTAACACATTTTCTCACATAAAAATGGAAAGAATCCACCTATACAAATATATGCAATTAAAAACAATAACTTCACCAACCTGAAAGTACAATTTTTAAATATAATGAAATCTCTAAATCAATTTAAATAAGCAACATCAAAATTTAAACAAGTGAAATTAGGAACCGAGTTACTTATACCTACCTCTTTACATTTTAATGTAATGGTAAGTATTCAACCTAATATAAGGCAACAACCAGGCTTGATTTCGAGTGGTGTCGCAATTATGCCTTCTAGTTACCGATTCTACTGTACAAGAAAAATGTATTCAACCTAAAACTACAACTGTTAAATATAATGAAATCTCTAAATCAATTTAAATAAGCAAAACCAAAATTTAAACAAATGAAATTAGGAATCAAGTTATTTATTTATTTTTATTTTTTTCATGGAAAATTAGTGTAGGTCCACCTGAAGGGACCACACCCCCGACCAAACTAATTTGAGCCTAGCCTCGAGGGTGTCGATGAGAATTGAACCTATGAACTCCCAATGGCAAGGTGCTTTAGCAACGAGACATTGACCAATTGAGCTAACCCTCAAGGCTAATTAAGAACCAATTTACTTATACCTACCTTTTATATTTTACTGTAATGGTAAGTATTCATAAAAGTATTAGATAATAATAATTTTCTAATAAAATTTGTAAATAAAGAAAAATAATAAATTAACAATTTAGTTTGTTTTATTTTATTATTAAATTTATGCTTTGCCTTATCAAATTTATATATTTTAGTGTGAACAAAAACATTTATAAGAGCTAATGCATTATCTTTTACAATTTTATAATAATGCAAATATTATAGTAAAAAACATACATACATAAAATTCATAAATACATGATATTTTATACTACCCGTAGTTCTTTTGTAATGGGTAGTGTATGACTACCAAGCCCTTTAAATTTTACCAAGAAAGAAAGATTAATCTTAAAGTAGTTTATATGTTGCGAGGTAGTTGTATTGGAAAAATGATAGCATTTTAGTGATCTTTCACTTGTATAGTGCAAGTTAAAATTAATTATATATATATATAGTCATACAAAAAAATATAGTTTTATAAAGTGTATAAAATCTATTTTTACATGAAGTAGAGTGCCTTTCATGTGCTCTGTCTTGATTTTGAATTTTGTAAATTCCTAAGAGAAGTTTCCCTTAAGGTATCGTATTATCTCAAGGGTGGCTAATTGTAAGAAATCTGCAGCGTACCTGTGCCTATGGTTGGGTGGAAAGTGACTCTCCCTTCTTTAGTTGCCAGTAAACTTAATAGAACCAGATAAATGTACCTACCTTTCTATTAATGAAATGAAATTATTATTTAGTGTTTCATGATTTTGCTACGTTGACTTGTTGTAAATGTTTGTAATAATGGATTGAAAGTTATGATGTTTCTTTGAGTATGTCTATGATGAAGAGGTGGAACAATGTTGATTATGCTTGGTTGTTAGCTGATATTATACCTGCAGACAGGATATATTGTGTTCAGTTTTTTCTTTGATTATCTATTAATTTATTTTGACTAAAAAAATTGCAACCCTCTTCAAAGTTATACATTTTTTTGTTATTTATTAATAATGTTTATTTTATTTATTTTAAATTTTATTGGTTCACATTTTTACCCTTTTATTGTGTAATGATTGTACTTCACTATATTTCCTAGAATAAGGTAGAGTAGAGTAATGACTATCTGAAAATAGATAATTCAAGCGTACAAATCCATAAATAAATGTCAAGGTACTTGCAACTTGTGTTTTGATACTTGTACTGATGAGGACTAGTAGCGAGCGTTTTAATGCCTGTACTTCCCCACTTCCCAGTATATACGAAAGACCGAGACAACATTCTCTGTACATATTGTTTATTTAATATCAATGTTCACCATAACGTGATTTCATTGATTTTAGCCTATCATCATGTGCCTTTTAAATCAATCAAATCACTTTTACATATAACAAGACAATGTCTGTCCACAATGGTAATTATGGTGTCTTACAATTGGGTTCATAATTCTAAGTGTTTTAATATACATATGAAAGGTCTTATATTTATGAATTATTATAATGTTATCTTAAAACTTTTGTTCGTCTCGGGCAAATTTTAAATATTATATATTTGTCATAAATGTTGATGCAACTTAATATTTTATATAAAAAAAAAAGTGTTACTTAAGAGTCCATGCTATATTTTTATGAAAAGTAGGTTTAATATTTAAAATTTAGTGTTTTTTAATCAGATATATAATTAAAAAATGAATATATATATATTTTTGTGTGTGTTGTGTTGTGTTAGTTTGTTTGTATATATAGATATATTATATAATTATTGAAAAAAATAGAATTAAAAATTGATCAACATGCAACATTAGTCTATGTATTACTTTATTATATCAATATATTTTCATGTAAATACTAATTTTCATGACATCACGTTAGCTGATACAATGATGCATATGAATGTTTCATATTAACAAAATGAAAGGAAAATATTAATTTTGATAATATACTTTTTATTATTACTATACAAATATACAGTGATATAGTATAATAATAAAATAGTTAAAATTATGTGTATACCTTATATGTGTATGCCCTATTTAGTAATGTGATGATAATGTTAATATGACAAGTTCCCAACCCCAAGTTCTGCATATCTTCCTTGTCACATCAAAATTCAAAACATAAACTCCACTTGACTATGTAGCATGCTCAACATCGTTCTACCTATGATTCTAATGAAAGCTATAGGCATATCAAAATGCAAAAAAAAAACACTTTAATTATAGTAATTGTATAAGGTGGTCTCGAGGTAGGAAATTTAGTTAGCATATGGTGGTTTTAAAGTAGGAAATTTAAAACGAAATTAAACTAGATGGTTTTTGTAGGAGTCTTTAAACTTAATTTAATGCATTTGCTTAATGGAACTTTGGATTAAATGGAAGGTTAAACAACTGCTCACTATAGTTTCGTTGGCATTGTTGTAGCTTGTTTAAATTTAATAGTAATTATAACTAGCAATTGCACCTAATGTTGCAAAGGAAAAGTTGTAAGGAATAAATTTGAGAAGGTTTGGTGCATATTTATTTATCCTCTCATAGTTATTTCTGACCATTTTTCAATATTGAACTATTTCACTTGATGAAAAGTTTGGAGTCTTTTACATTCTACTTGCGCACAATTTGATTATGAATGTGTTGATTTATGCATTATTGCGTGTCAATGTACAATGGATGAGAAGGATTTATGTCATACATACATTTCATAATTACCGTTAAGTTACTCGAACAATATGCCTGATACATGAAAATAAATAAAAATAATAACATAACTCTACATGTGCATTTTTGTACCTTCTCTGCTTGAAGCAAATAATTTTTAATTTTTGCTTCACATTGTTCAATCCACATTCTTTGGAAAAGTTATGAGCTTGCACCAAGATGCATGGAGATCCATCTTAGATAATACAACATAGTCAAACCCATGAAGCTGCTTTGCAATTTTATTATATGTAAGTTTTAATGCTTGGAAATGCCCACATCAGGGTGGGCATATCTATGAGGAACAAAAATTTGTCAAACAAGGAAATATAGATTGACTTGTGCAAAGCCATATGAAAGTTCCTTGTGATTTTGAAGGACGCCAAACATGGATTACTAATATGAAGAACACAATGAACTTTAACTGCAATACAATAAAAAGCTAGTAGTTTGAATGACAAATCATCGAAACTCTCCTAACTTCAATTACAATAAAATAAAGCGCTGAAACTTTTAAATGTTACTCATGAAAAATCAATGAACGGTTTCAGACTCTGCTAAATGTTTGATTGGTTGTTAATTACTTTTAGGATAGATTTACTATTGTGGAAAAAATCTCATAGGCATCCATGTGATGATTCAACAAGGATTACTTTGTCACACCATGTCTCTTTGTTTTCCGCATGCACTACACAATCAGTTACCACTGAATAGGTTTTACTTTACATGTTTCTTTATGAAACTCCTACATAGGTTCAAAGAATAGGAAGGTAGATATGGTTACAACACGCTTGCTAGTCATCAAAGAGTCTTGGTTGTGTCGTATAACATGATATTGAGTTGGTTGAATTCCCAGGTCCACTACTTTCACAACAAAGAAATAACAATACAATCTTAGGAATGTATGAACCATGAGAAATGTTACTCTTACATAAAGGAAACAATGGATCTACCATACCCCCTAAAAGTTTTCATAATAAGTTGGGTTAAGTTTTTTTGCTTAAAAAACTTCATGTAATTTCACAACACGTGGTTGATTTGAACCTAGTAGACTATTATGATACAATATTGATTATTGGTGGAGTGTCCACTTAAAATATTTGCGAGATCAATTTAATGAGAGCAAAAGAGTATTTAATCTACAAGAAAAAGGCTATCAACTTCTCTCATTTATTTTAATCTATAGAACTTGGATTACCAATATGAATAACACAACCAACTTCAATTGCAATATAATAAAAAGCTAGAAGTTTGAGTGACAAATAATAAAAAGTGGTTTCCAGGTTCATCTCAAGTAAAAAAAATTGTTTTTGACTATTGATTATGCAACTTAGACTGGTGATTGCATTGAAGATAGAAGAAACCATGAACCTGGCTCAAATGCTTCTCAATTCCATAAATATTGGAACTTTACAAAACGGGTTTGTTTCCCTTATCTTCTTCAAATAATTGTTGTTTTTTTATTACAAGTTTCAACTTTGTCATCACCTACTGTAGAGAAGTTTGATACGTATAAAAGGATAAAAATAATATTTGTAAATAATTCCGAGAAAGAAGTGGAGCATGTTGGAACTGATTTTTAGGGATATGAAACTCAAGGGGGTGTTCCAAAAGTGGAATTCCAATGGATGTTGAATCGATTGAATAAAATGGAGATAGGATTAGGGAAGACAGTAAAGACCATGAGGTGAGGAATGAGCTGGAGGATCCTCTTGAAGATGTTGTTGACTCATAAAATAAAGGCCTGGAGAAGTTAAGATAAATTTGTCCCTTGAACCTTAAGATAGAAAATGTGTTCATGACCATCATGTTCCTCCACTGATGAATTTGTCCCAACACTTGAAAAGTGTACAGTAAAGTTAAATCTCATCTTGAAATGTGAAGCATAAAAAATAATTTATTTTTCAGCAATACCCTGGAATTATAATTGTTCAACAAACTCCCTAGGAGAGTGATTATATGCAACATGATGAATGGGTGATTTTTGATGGATTGATATTGGTTGCAAATGTTTATACTTTATCCATGGTTTTTGAAGCCAACTCAATTGTATTTCAGACACAAATGCTTACAAGATAATATCCTCAATTTAGTTTCATCATTTAGATTAATATTTTTTTTCCCATGGAAAAAAGTCGTAATTTCTATTGATATAAAGAAATTAAATTTTGTAGATGCCAAGTGCATATGCATATGGAGGCAAAGATGCCTGACGAGTTCACAAACTATAGATCGTAAGGAATGTCTGTAATATCTCCACGCAGGGAGTCCACTAAGACTGTACTAGTTGTTACTGATATAAGTTGATCAAAAAATAAGTCCTGCTCTACGCAGAGAGCAACAAAAAACTGTACGTTACCAAAAATATGAGTTGTAACTCATGACAAAGTAGTGGAAATATATACATATAATACAAGAGATGTTCTATATATATGAGGGCCTTATAGCCCATTTTCTATAGGATCATCAAAAGGTCTATGATAATGCTGGTAGAATGTTCCATCTATCTCCTCCTGTATCAACCAGTCATTTCCTTGTCTATGCACTACCTCTTTTGATAGTTGATCTGCCTCTGTGTTTTGTTCCCTGTAAATGTGTTGACAGACAAAGGAGTCAAATGAAGTAATCAGTCTTTTAGCTTCATCTAATATATGCCTCAATGAAAATGCATAGCAATATGATGCATCATTCAACCAGTTGCAAACGATTTTAGAATCTCCAAAAAGTTGTAGGTGTCTGCACTGTTTTTGCAATGCAAAGTGTATAATATGTTTTGCTGTGCAGAGTTCAGCAAAATTATTGGTGCCCCTGCCTAAGTTAATTTGGATCTTGAAGCAATGAGATTCATTGAGGTAAAGGATGGCTCCACCCCCACAGCCTGCCTCCTGAGCAGAGCCATCAAAATATGCCCAGGGCTTAGATTTGTCAATGTTTTCAGGTCTGATAGTGCGGGGAGGGACACTGGTTTCCTCATCTGGAAGCAAGTCAAAATCGGCGATCGTATGGTGCAAGATGACAGGCCAATGGGGGGACTTGTAGTTGAAAATGGCCTGGTTACGAGCTATCCAAAGTGCCCAACATACTAGCAGTGGCATATTAATGTTTTTTCCTTTGTGATTTTGACACCATAAATTCCATGCATCCATGAGATTGTGCCCCTGCCAGTTTTTTAAGGAAGGATAGTGAGTGATGATGGATTGCCAAAATTCCATTGCTGTAGGGTATTTTAGAAAAAGGTGCTCTGTGCTTTCTTCATCTTTGCGGCACAAGTGGCACCAGAAAGGGCCATAAAATGATCTCTTCATCAGGTTGGTCCCAGTAGGGATCTTGTCAAAGAGGATGTTCCACATCAGTAATCGTGAGCGGGGGGCTGCCTTGAGCTTCCAGAGTATTTTCCAAGTTGGAAGGATGTCCTGTGGCCTGTAAGATTCCATAAGCCTTATATAACCTTGCCTCGGGGTGTATACTCCATGTTTTGCAAAGGCCTAGATTATCTCATTCGGTCCATCAGCGAGTCGGATGTGTGCTTGGGTGAGGCCATTCGTGTGGTCCTGCCATTCATGTTGCCACTGAACCGATATCTCCAAATCTCGTGCCGATACCCATGCCTGCTGAAGAAAAGAAGAATTGTCGTTGTCGCCGATGTGCTTGATGTGTGTAACTCCTTTGCTGTGTAGGTACCTTAATAAGTCTGCAGATAGTCTATGGGCATTGCCACAGCCTATCCACGGATCCAAACCGATTCAGACAACATTGCCTTCCTTGATACGCCATGTAATGCCTTCACGCAGAAGAGGAAGTGAACCAATGACCGCTTTCTAGATATTAGATATGTTATGTCTTGTTTCATGCTGTTGTCGGAACCAATCCATCAGATTCAATGGCCTGATGTACTTCACTTGTGCAACTCGGGACCAGAGACTGTTACTGGTGATGAGCTGCCAACCGAGCTGGGCCGCTAATGCTCTGGAAAATAGATCAAGCCTCTTGATGCCCCACCCTCCCCATCTCTTGGGTTTTGCAATGGTATCCCATTTAACCCGGGCAAAAAGCTTTCCCGGTTGGTGTCCCTTCCATAAAAATCTACAGAATATACTTTGTAATCTACTCAAAATACCTTTAGGTATCCAGGCCAGGGTCATCTAGTAGACTGGAGTGGCTTCAATCACTGCTTTGATGAGCATCAGTCTGCCTACCCGAGAGAGATATTTATGGTACCATACTTGAAGTCTTTTTTCCACTTTCTCAATGAGCCAAGTCCAGTCCGCTATCCTGTAACCGAGAGGCTTTAGTCTAAACCCTAGATATTTTATACCCTCTGCCAAGTTCAAAGAGGTGAACGGGAAGCGCTGTGATGAGTATGTGATCTCATGTTGTGTGAAACCAACAATAGTAATCGTGGATTTGATATCATTTATCACCATCCCCTTGGCTTGTTGAAAAAGAATGAATAAGTTCTGGAGGGTCGTGGTGTCCCCAATATTGCCATTTAAGAAAATCAGAATGTCATCAACAAATAATAGATGAGCGAGAAAAAAATTTCAGCTATTTTGATGCCTGTCAGTTGATTTCTATCTCGAGCAGATGTAATAGTTCTACTTAGTCCTTCCATAATAAGTAAGAAAAGCAAGGGCGAGAGTGGGCATCCCTGTCTGAGGCCTCTCTCCGAAATGAAAAAGGATGTAGCTTCCCCATTAAGTAGCACACTGTAAGATACATCAGTTATACAACTCATAATCCATTTGATATATGCAAAAGAAAATCCTAGATGGGTCAGCTGTAGTCTGATGTAGAGCCAATTTGTTCTATTGAAATCCTTTGATAGGTCCACCTTTAGTATCAGTCCTTTCTGCTTTTTGAGCTGCATTATATGAAGGAGTTCTTGTGCTATAGCAATAGCTTCATGAATCTGTCTGTGGTGTAGGAAGGCAAATTGCTCTGGAGATATATGACGAGATAGAATAGGTTTCAGACGATTGGCAATGATATTAGCAATGATCTTGTATAGACAATTACAGAGGGATATGGGGCGGAAATCATTGAATGAGATGGGATTGTTCGATTTTGGAATAAGTGCTATGAATGTGGATTTGATGGCTGAGGATATTCTGTCGCTCCTTCTGCAATTCTCCACGATCTTGAGTAGGTCATTCCCAAGGATATCAAAGAAAGCAATGTAAACCTCAATGGTCCACCCATCTAGACTAGGGCTTTTATCTTTTTTAAACCATTTTAAAGTTGCCTCCAGTTCTTCCATGGTTACTTCCTTCAGTAGATCTTCTGTGTCTTCATGTTGTACAAACGTGGGGAAATGTTCAACCACCCGCATGATCTCCATGATAATTACATCTCTAGGGGCTTTATATATACCCCTAAAGTGCTCTGTAGCTAGTCTAGCCAGATCCTTCTGAGTTGATACTGTATGTCCTTGCACATCCCGCAATTCCCAAATAGTATTAATGGCTTTTCGCCCATTGGAAAATTTATGATAAAACTTTGTGTTATCCTCTCCCTCGGTGAGCCATATTGCCTTGCTCCTAAGCCTCCAGCTTTCTTCTCTTTCCTTCAGAATATGTGAACACTTCATGATGAGGGAGGAGTAGAGTTCTTTGTTCTCAGGAGTAGGGAAGGTGCCATTTGATGTGTCCTCATGCGCAACAATGACCCTTTCTGCCTCCCTCAGAGAGTTGTCATCACTGATACGCTTCTGATGTGCCCAAATTTTAGAGATCCTCTTAAGTTCAGATAATTTCCTAATAAAGCCTTCAGTATGACCCTCTCCTTCTAGTATAGGGTTGGTTTGCTGATGGTTAGTTACCAACTGTATATATGAAGGGTCCTTTAGCCAAGAGGCATTAAATTTGAAGGGGCTCCTGATCTTTTGATTTATGTCGGCCATTTCCAAGAAAATTGGTCGATGGTCAGAGATGCCTCCAGTTCCAACCCATTGTCGAATGCGGGGAAGTCTGTTGAGAAGAACTTCCTTGATGAGGAACCTGTCAAGTCTTCTGGCCAAGCTTTGATCTCCACTACGGTTGTTAGTCCAAGTATACTGTAACCTGGCCGAAGGTATGTCCACCCATTGATGTTCCTCAAGTAGGTTGGAAATAGTATCTGATAAGGAGTCTACTTGAGCCGAGTGTCCCCAAGATTCACAAAAACCCATCGAAAAATTTAAGTCCCCTCCAAGAATAATGTTATCTGCCTGTAGAAGGTCAGATTCCAGTAAGGATCTCCAGTAGTTAGCCCTGTCTGCACAAGGACCATAGACATTCATGATGCGAATATCCATCTCAATGGAGTGTGCAAAAATGTCCAACCCAATGAAGCCTCTGCCTCCCCAAATATTTCTGATCTCCAATGCTTTGTTACTTATCCCAATAGCTGAACCTCCTGATCTCCCAGACGCATCCAAAGCATGAAAGGTCCAATTGGGCAGCCAGGAGTTAAGAGTGTGGATTAGAGGTTTAGCTAAACAGAGGGTTTCTTGAAGAAATATAATGTCCGACTGAGACGAGGTGAGCAGTCTCCTGAGTGCTAGTTTTTTGGGCAAGCTAGCAAACCCTCTGTAGTTGAAAGATAGGATCTTCATGAAGGGTGAAAAAGAGGGCCATTCTTCGCTCTAAGGGTCCTGAAAATGGTTTGCTGTCGCCCAAGGGCAACTTCTTCATCCGCAATGTGTCTGGCTTTTGTGATGCGAGAGGGTCGGCCTCGAGAGTTCTTATGGGTGACAGGGGCAGCCTCAGAGTCCAGACCAATGGCATCAAAGCCTCTATCCTTCGATCGAGATCGAAGAGAGTACCGGGGGATACAGAGGGGGAGGGGATGGGGTGAGATGGGAGAGAGGAAGATGACAGGGATGGCAGGCAGGGGGATGTGGAGGGAGAGGGGAGAGGGAGAGAGCATATAAGGGAGGATGGAGGGGTGAGGCCCTGGGATCTATGCAAAACCACAGAAGTCAAGTGTGCTGATAGAGTAGACGTGCACATGATGTGATGAGATGCAGTAACATTAGATATGAAAGACACAGGAGCCAAGTGAGAGGGGGATGAAAGCAACATACCCGTCGTCGCGATGTCCTCCAGTTCAATCACAGAGCGTACTAGAGATGGCGAAGGTGGGTGAGAAACTGAGCTTTCTTTTACTGCTTCCGCATTATCAGGGAAACCTTGGGGTTCTCCAGTGACTTTTGCACGCTCCTCTTGACTCTTCTCAGTATTCTGCCGAGGGGGATTAGCCAAGGGATTCTTGGTCTCCCATCCCTGTACATTATCCCTGTTTTTCCGGAGGAGTGGACAATCCCTGTATAGATGCCCCACTTTGTGACATATGCGGCAGCGATACGGGATACCTTCATAGTCAATTATCTGTTTGCGAGCTGTGTCCCTCCATTGTATGGTAATGAACTCTTGTAATCCTCCCCTGGTGTCCAGATTGATAAGAATCTGAGCATAAGCCATCATACCTGTGTGCTGGTAGGATTTATCATAGTCCATGTAGGAGCCTATCGCATTGCCAATCCGCCTGAAGATATCTTCTGACTAGTATTGCAGTGGAAGGCTTGGGAGTCGAATCCAAACAGGTCCAATGCCTATCTGCTCTGTCTCGGGGTCAAAGAGGGGAGTCCAACGCTTAAGGAGCATCGGGGCATGTTCAAAGTGCCAGTAAGAGGACAAGACCCAATTGGTGTGATCAGCACGAGCGAATCTCAACGCAAACCATCCCCTCACGAATGTTTGCATGAAGGGGATGTCCACCAGATGTTGACCCCAAACTTCAGCTGCCTAGGACTTCAAGCGAGCAGCCGTGTAGTTCCGACCTCTGATGCGCCCAACCAGTACCCTGTCAGCAAATTCCATGGTCTCGCCCCACTGAATGTCCTCCTCTAGTCTGAGAAAGATGTCGTCCGCCTTGGACTTGAAACACCTGTACTTCTTCTTAGGGCCCAGTGGAGGAGGTTGGTTATGTGGCCGGCCCGGGGAAGGGGCTATAGCAACCGGGGGGGTAGGGTTAGGGTACGAAGAGGATGGGTTAGCGAAGCCCTCAGTGACAGGGGGGACCGGCGAGCGGAGGAACAGTAGTGAAACTGCCAGACGGAGGGGTGTGAGAGACTTGTGAGGTAAAACCGGCCGAGACAATGGGTAACAAAGGGGGAAAAAATGGCCGGGTAAAAGTACCAGACGCCGAGGGATCCAATCCAGGGTTAGGGTTCAAACAGCCGGAAACGAAACCAAGGGTTGCCGGAGAGTGAGGGGGGGTAGAAAGTGCAGGCCAGGTTGGAGGGACATCCGGGAGGACCACAGGATATGACCGCGACTGTTCCCCAAGAGAATACGAAGGGTAATTCTCGGTGAGGCCAGAGTTATACATACCTTCTGATGTGGAGAAAGAGGAGCACCAGATGGATACCCCCTCCAGCGGGTCTTCAGTGTAATCAACGGCTTCGAGATCCTCCATGATGCCAGCTGCTTCTCGGAACGGCGGACACCTCAGATAGTAGTAGAAACCGGAGAGTATGACAGTTCTCAGGGAACGGACCGAGATAGGCAGGTAAAGCGAAACCGTCTGCGGGTTATCAACCGGGAGTTGCGGCACAGTGCAATCCCCTCGAACTCCCAACAGGTCAACCAGCTCGAAGCATAAGGGAAGGTGACAAACGGTTGTGATAGCAAACGACAGATGTGCAGGTTAACGGTGGTCCAGCATGGTCACAGTAAACTGCAGAGGAACTTGTAACCCTAACCCAAACCCTCGCGAGCCATCTCCCCAGTCTGATGATAGATCTATTGATTTAGATTAATATTATTGTAATGTAATTCAATTTTTATAGGTTTTTGGTATATGTTTCAATTTTTAGGGTTTCATATTTCAGATTAATATTACAAATCATCAAAAGTATCCTAACTTCAATTACAATAAAATAAAGAGCTAAAACTTTTGAATGTTACTCATGAAAAATCAATGAACGCTTTTAGACTTTGTTAATTATTTGATTGGTTGTTAATTACTTTTACTAAGATGCTTCCTTGGTACCTCAGTGACCTTCTTGTAAATAATTGAATCTGGTGGAACCTAAGATGGACTACCTTGAAACATGTGCAACCAATCCAAAACTATAAAAAGGAATAGCTATCAGGATATTCTACAACGTCCTGCTTTTGTAGCATCAAATCTATATATAGTACCAGAAGGAACAGAGTGCATAAAAGTCGTAAATGAATACACTACATAAAGGAATTGGAGTGCAAGTCAGATTCACTTACCTTGAAGGGTTTTTAAGTGATGTAGCCTCCAATTCAAATGAAATATATTTGCGAGATGGATGGTGTGTTGCTAGAGAGTTTCCTAATGAAGTAATTGTTTTTGTGTGTTTCCTTGTGGATGCAATATTTTTCGGATTATTGTTATTTTGAATGTTAATGTGAGACCCTAAAATTCCCACAAATTTTGAGAAGCATAATGAACATAATCCTGCTCTAACAAAGGTCTAGAAAATAACTACTTTTAGCAAACTATGTAAAAATGCTACAGGTTCCACCAAAATTGTTTCATTTTGTTGTTGGATTCTTTATAGGTGGTTGAGTTCAAAAAAATTGTACTATCGTATGTTGTTGTATGTTTTCTTAGAGATATTTGGATATCCCTTTAAATGATCCTTTTTTCAAACCTCTCCCAAAGGATGCAAATTCAATTTCTTACGTAAAAAACATAGCTTCTAAAATCTGTAATAACAACACAATTAACATTCTCAACATAAATAAAAATCCATTCATATTGAAGACCTAAAAGAGCTTGTAGATTGAACATGTATAACCATAAATATTCCTCTACCTTTGCCCAGGTCAAATAATGGAGAAAGTTGTCACCAATGTAATGAACCCACACCTTTGTACTGCTGAAGCTAATCCAATGATTTAGAGTTGATAATAATTCAATGTCATTGTTTTAAATTTATACAAAATATTGTTTAGAAGTATAATTCAATAATTACATGAAAAAAAGTTGAATAAAAATAAAATAGTTCAATGTTAAATGATGAAAAATATGAATAACATAAATGTAATCAATGCAAAATAGTTTAGAATCTCCATGTATTTTATTGTACTTTTCTTATAATAACAATCACTAATTTTTTGATATTCCTTATTTTCATTTAAATTCATCTAAAAATGGAATTTACAATTATAGACCATTCAAACCAACCTTTTAACAAGAGATTGTCTTAAACATCATATCCTCCCTCTCTTACTTGTCACAACCAAGGAGACATGATACTAGAATATTAAATATGTCAACAAATTTATATACCAAGCAATCAGTGTTGTTAACGAGACACGATTATACTATAATAAATACTAAAAATCTTAGGAAGTGTCAATCCATAAAAAATATGAACACCATTAACGAGAAACAATGACACTACAAAAATGAAGTGGTGTATAAATGGGCAAACAAGTAGATTTACCTGTCAACCAACGCTTTCTGACACAATAAAAGCATTTATAAAGATGACCAACAACTTAAAAGAAAAATAAGTATGAATTATCGTGATGTGCAAATAATGGTAAATTTTTTGTATGTAATCAACCAACAATAATATATCTTTGGTGTAATGATAATCCAAAGCAAAGTAAAAGATACAAGTTCTATGTAAAGAACATCAACAACTTAATTTTTATGCTTAACATGTACCTAGTTATATTAATAAGAAATGATAATTTGATATCCCTTACTCTCATTTGGATAATTTCATATCTTTCTATTTGAAATTTGTTGTAGTAATATCTTAATTTAGTCATTGTTTTGCCCATTTTGTCCATCTAATGAGAGTCAACTGTTAATGAGTAAATAAATATGAAACAACTTAAATGACTGAAGTTGAAATCAACTTAATCTCATGTTCGCCATTCTCGGAGGTTCTCTTCTCGTGCCTGATAGGTTACCACCTCAGTTTCATGAAAACATGTAAGCTCTTGACATGCTTCAATCAAGTTAGCCTACGACCTACTTCAACCATATCTTTCACCGGGTTAAAATTTTCTTCTTGTAAACACTTCAACATTGGTATTTCTTGAACATTCTCCATTTACAATTTTTCATTTGCAAGCACCTCAGCATTAGCATTTCGTCAAAATCCTCCATTTACAATTTATAATTTATATAATTGAATCTGGTGGAGGCTAAAGCATTGAATTTGTTTTTCAAAATTTATTAATAAAGATTAAAATAAAATGAGGATTTTAGAGATCCATGGCACTAACTTCCAACTTATAGAATCTAAAATACCCAAATCCACTCTAAGTCATTTGCAATAGATTTAGCGAAAAAAAAGTGATATTACTGACTTGTTGAGGGTTGCAATGTAATGGACCCTGATGAAGCAAGTGATATCTATTGAAGACAAAATCATGATGAAACTCTTTATGTGTTGAATAATACAAAGCTTCTGACAGTCCCATGTGAAGAACAATAATATATATCAATCCTTCTGGATTCCAAAAGGGAATGCATCGAAGAAATGGAAATAAGTGGTGAGAAACAATTGCCATGTATTCCTGTAGTATAATGAAATTATCCCTGAATCCATAGACACACATCAAACATTGACATATATACATGCACAACTACAATTTCAGAAGGAATTGATGTAAATTCACATTCATAAACGTTGTTATAAATTATTTGAAATCAACTATCATAAGAGGAAATTCATAAATTTCCAAAGGCACATGATATTAATGATCTAGCCCTGTTCGTTGTGTAATAGAGAAAGAGAAAGGAAACCAGAAGGCCAAATTCAGGTACTCTGAGTAATCCCCACCCACTTCGAATCTTCTTATATGTTGTCATCAAAGAGAGCACATGTGTCTACTATATATACAATGAAAAACAAATATTCAGGTTGCTTTGTGTCATCGTGTCAAAGCTAAAGTCAACAAAAAAAATGACGATGGTTAAGTTTACATATATCCTCTAGTAACATCTCTTGATATAGATTTACCTCATTCATTAAAGTCACTTAAGGAATTGAAGAAGCATCAAAAACACAGTGAGAAAGTAAAAGCGACAACATCAATGAATTTGCTCACATTAGATGACTCTTACTGTCAACATTTTATAAAAGATACCTGATCTATAAGCAATTATGTGCAAATGAGACACATATTAAGAACACGAACGATCATGGTAGCAAAAAACAACACATATGCATCACAACAACATAAACATGCATGGTAGGTTCGACACTTCAACACATAAATGGAATGAGTCTAAGGTTTCTTCCTCGTGATTCGAACGCATCAACAATAACGTTGAATTCTAGAGCAGATGCAAGCTCAGGGCGTGGGTTGCAAACACAAATCCAACCACATCGTGACTACTCGCTGAGGCAATCTTTCAAAGAAGTTACACTAAAAGAAAATAATATATACAATCTTGGAAAAAATAACTTAATGACCAACTAAATTAACCTTGTGTTATGAAAATTAGCAAACTTTGCTCCCCTAGTGTGAACTCTACACCGTGTCTGGAAGGACTGATGAACAAATAACACAATCTCTCCAAGAGAAGCCCTACATGAAAGAAGGAAACCAACAAAGCTAAAAGTAAGAAACCATGCAAAAAAAGCGAGAATATGGAAAAACATGAAGACATCGTGAGATTTTCGATGCGAAAAAAGGTTATTGACGAATGGGAACTTTGATTTTTTTTTTTTTCCTTAGTTTTGGGTAGGCGCTCACCTCCAAACCTTGTCACTTGCAAGCAAAAGTAGAACTAAGCAACCTTAGTGTGTTGTTCGAATTAAAATCGAAAATGTAATATAGTGACCAAACCTTGAATGGAAAACTTACCGCAAGAACTCGTGTCTAGAAGGACCGATGAACAAATAGAACAATTCCTATAAGAGAAACCCTCTTTTGGAGAACTAAGAGGGGAATAAGCCTTCGTGTTAAGCCATCAAGAAACCGTTCGTTTGATTACTTTTTGAACGTGCCCATTGCATGCCCTAACTATTAGTTTTATTTTAACTATTAACTATTAATCCAATAGCCTAAAATCTTCAATTGTCTAGCATTCCATTCCATCTGATGGTGTATACTAGTACACAATGGTAGGGGGATTTGTTCTCAAAAGGGAACACCTTACACCGTTATTATTATTATTATTTGAGTCTAAAAATTCTATTGATCATAAATAAAATTATGCTTCATTATTTTTATTATTATGTTTATATATATATATATATATATATATATATATATATATATATTCCTTTATTTAAAAATATTGTAAATTTAATTTTTAAATAAGTATCAATAAGTTTTGGGCATACTTTTTAATTTTGAAATAAATTCAAAGGAAAAGTAGAAAAAAGTTTAAATAATGAAATTTTAATAATTTAATATTAATTTTATTGCTTTGGATTAATCTCTTTAATTATTTTTTTTTATATTATACTCCAACTAAGGTTAAGAGTTTACCACATTTTTATTTCAAAATTGTTAGGTGTCTTTTTTCTTTTGCCTCTTTTATCAATGTGTTTTTTTTTTTAAGACTCTTTTCCATTTGAATAATTTAATATTAATTTTAAGGATTCATTGATTTACTATATTTTTGTTCTTATGGTAAGTTAGATACTAAGCCAATTGTTTTAATAATTTAGTTTTTGTTGTTTTATCTCTTTTAACAAACCTGGTAAGAAATTCATAGGGGTGGAATCACATCTATTCAATGTAGAGATTATTGGTAGGAAAATTTTGAGTTAGGTAGTTTATTTGTTTTTGTTTTTTTGTTTTTAAATTTATTTTGTTAAATGTTGGTGATTTTGAGAAGTTTCTTTCCATACAAAATGTGAATGACAATATTTTTTTTTTAATTGGCTAAGGTATTTAATTTATACAAAATAACTTATGTTACTAAATGAACTATGCATAAGAGATCTCCATGTCTTTTGTGAAGGATTTTTTTTCATTGACTAAGATAACTTATACAATATAATTTATTTTCGTATGATAAGTTATACATGACTCACATTGTTTTAATAATTTATTTTTATTTATTTTTCCATAATTGTTAGTTGTGCCTTTTCTTTTTTTTTCTTCTTTCTAGATTTAATAGTTTAATATTAATTTTAATCCTTTGGTTATTGATCGCTTAAATACAATTTTTTACATTATACTTTTTCCAAGGTTACTAGAGTTTTATTGTCATTTTTCTTTTTCTCTTTTCTAATTTTTCTAATTTAATATTATATTTTAGTAATTTGGTTCTTAATTTTTTTAACAACTATTGTTTTAGATTATACTCAGAGTTCAGGTTTACCGGATTTACTAGATATATTTAGGTTATTTAATTTATTATCAACTTAGATCTATTTAACTCCAGATCTGATGCAGGAGCATCCAATGAGGGCACCATGACCGGGTGTTGGTCTCTGCCAAGATGGAAGTTGTGTTAACAAAATTTATTTATTTATTTATTTTATTTATTATTTATTTATTTATTATTTATTATTTTTTTATTTTTATGTTAATTTGTCAAAGTAGGGTGGAAGATTTTGTTTACTTTCAGTTTCAGTACTAGTTAGGGACAGTTTGGTCGGTTAGGGTCATTAGTTTGTTTGTCTTTAATCAATAGAAATTTAATAATTGTTCTGTCATTTTGGAGAAAAAAACAAAATGTGTTTGATGTAAAATCTTGTCAAAAAGCAGAACCGAATACAAGCATCGTTATGTAACTAAATAGAATTACAACTGAAAACAGTTACTACACAGTTCAAGTAACTGTGAACAAAGACTACAAATGTACATGAAAAATCCATTGAAAGGGTTCAACATTTTTAGCATTCAAGCAATAACAATAAAAGAACAGACAATTCGAATCCATCTGTGTGTCCATAACATTTTTGTTTTTGTTTCCTAATTCACCGAACATCAGAGTAACCGATACAATGCATACATACAAGTTTATTTAATTCTTATTTTTCTAAGAAACAAAGTCCAGACAACGAGACAGAGATGCACTTCCAGAATGAGGGTTTGTAACCCGTGAAAGAAATCGACAGTGAATGAACAGGAGCGAACACAGACAAACAAATCGGACAAGTTAAGCACATACGAGCCATACATTATTTTCCTAATTTCGAAATCGACCACCAGAACGAATACCAGAGCAACTACAGTGCTTTCTGTTCGTGGAAGAAATTACAAACACAGCTGCAAATTAACAATCCTAATTTGAGGGCGTTTAAGTCGGAGTGAAAGGAACGACAGCCAACAATTACCATTAAAACAAAGGTAATCAAAACCAACATTTCTTTGGAATTTTTCTTTCAATTATAATATGAAATGTATGAGCATACATAGCAGAGTTCCAACATAACCCACGAACAGTCACATAGCCGACAGTCGACAAACCCTAGGTGAGGGTTTTGGGAAGCGGCTCCCACACATTATAAATTACAGTCAACAAGCACAAAATCGAGGAAGCCTACGCTAAACAAAACGACCAGGATGCTAGGCTATAGCCGAGAGACAACATTGACCAAGCATTGAGGAAAACCAAACCCTCAATCTCACAGGCCTAATCCTAAAACTAAAGATTAGTTGCGTTGACAGAGCCTACCAGGCAGAGGCCGGCGTGATTGTTTCGAGCATACCCAACTGCAAACCCTATCACCTGCACAAGAACCAAAACGCAGTTGTTAGCAACCTGTCGACAGAGGGAGAAAAAAAAAGAACAAGTGCATGAATGAAATTGTAAGAGGGATTCATTCCCCTACCTGAAGGGTTCACAACAAGAACATAGTACAAGCTCTTGAACCTCAAATTCCAAACAATGACTAAGACAAAGGAGCGGCCACATTAGTAACAGAAGGATGGAAAAAAGCAAATTGAAACATGGACGGAAGAGGCTACCTGCATTGAAGCCGAAGACCGGAGAGCGCCATGGTTATGCAACCTGAGTGCATGCCAACCCACTGAGATTCACAAGCAAGACAACCTCATACCAGAAACCAAGCCCGTGGAGCAAAGACCAGTTGAAACAATTGCAAAAAGAGCACAGAAAAACACTTACACAGGCGGCAGAACCATTTTTGGTTGCCTAATGAACCAGGACCAAAAGTTATCCAAGAAAATATAAGAGTCACACTGTCGGACAAGAAAACCCTGAAAGTGCGCCCAACAGGTGCAGCGCAGCTGCATACACAGGCAGCAAAACCACAACAGAGCAAACCTCGACGACAAAGTGCAAAGAACAGAAGTGGTTGAATGAAAGACAGTGGAAGGGTTTTGGCGTGAAACGAGGAGCGGGAAACGCAACCCAAGGCACAGTACAACACAATAAATTCATACATAATTGCCACCACATCATGTTCCAGAAATATCCGAGGACGAGACAATAATCATATCCTAATCCATAGTTAATCATTTTTTTATATCATTTAAATATTGATTAATTTAAACAGTGCTGGGTTGGTCCCATCAAGATCTATCAAAAAGATTAAATCTCTAAAGATGTAAACATTTCCTGAAGTTTTACAATAAAAAGAAAAAATTACACCTTCATATATTTGATCCTCTTGACCCTTTGAATTAAAATAGATATTTTATATAGTTTAGAAGATAAAAGGATGGAACAAATTAGATGTACTAAATTTAAGCCCAAAAGAAAATAGTTCTTGGTATTCTGTCTCACTAGCATAAGGAAGGCCTAAAAGTGTTGTACACAATGAGAAGATTCAGGCTGAGTTTTCGTCATTCTTGAAGGTTCTCTTCTCATGCTTGATAGGTTACCACCTCGGTTTCATGAAAACATGTAAGCTCCTAACATGCTTCAATCAAGTTAGCCTACGACCTACTTCAACCATATCTTTCACCAGGTTAAAATTTTCGTCTTGTAAACACTTCAAACTTGGTATTTCTTGAACATCCTCCATTTACAATTTTTCATTTGCAAGCACCTCAACATTGGCATTTTGTCAAAATCCTCCATTTACAATTTATAATTTTAAATAATTGAATTTGGTGGAGACTAAAGCATTGCATTTGTTTTTCAAAATTTATTAATAAAGATTAAAATAAAATGAGGATTTCAGGTATCCATGGCACTGACTTCCAACATATAGAATCTAAAATACCCAAATCCACTCTAAGTCATTTGCAATAGATTTAGCGAAAAAATGTAATATCACTGACTTGTTGAGGGTTGTAGTGTAATAGAGGCCCGATGAAGTGAGTGATATTTATTGAAGATACAATCATGATCAAACTCTTTATGTGCCGAATAATACAAAGCTTCTGTCGGTCCCATGTGAAGAACAATAATATATATCAATCCTTCTGGATTCCAAAATGGCATGCATCAGAGAAATGGAAATAAGTGGTGAGCAACAATTTCCATGTATTCCTGTAGTATAATGAAATTATCCCTAAATCCATAGACACACATCAAACATTGACATATATACATACACAACTACGATTTCAGAAGGAATTGATGTAAATGCACATTCATAAATGTTGTTATAAATTATTTTAAAATCAACTATCATAAGAGGAATTTCATAAATTTCGAGAGGCACATGATATTAATTATCTAGCCGTGTTCGTTGTGTAACAGAGAAAGAGAAAGGAAACCAGAAGACCAAATTCAGGTACTCTGAGTAATCCCCACCCACTTCGAATCTTCCTATATGTTATCATCAAAGAGAGCACATGTGTCTGGTATATCTACAATGAAAAATAAATATTCAGATCGCTTTGTGTCATCGTGTCAAAGCTAAAGTCAACAAAAAAATGACGATGGTTAAGTTTACATATATCCTCTAGTAGCATCTCTTGATATAGATTTACCTCATTCATTAAAGTCACTTAAGGAATTGGAGAAGCATCAAAAGCACAGTGAGAAAGTAAAAGCGACAACATCAATGAATTTGCTCACATTAGATGACTCTTACCGTCAAAATTTTATAAAAGATGCCTGATCTATAAGCAATTATCTGCAAATGAGACAAACATTAAGAACACGAACGATCATGGTAGCAAAAAACAACACATATGCATTGCAAAAACATAAACATACATGGTAGGTTCGACACTTCAACACAAAAATGGAATGAATCTAAGGTTTCTTCCTCGTGATTCGAAAGCATCAATAATAACGTTGAATTCTAGAGCAAATGCAGGCTCAGGGCGTGACTTGCAAACACAAATCCAACCACATTGTGACTACTCGCCAAGGCAATCTTTCAAAGAAGTTACACTAAAAGAAAATAATATATACAATCTTGGAAAAAATAACTTAATGGCCAACGAAATTAACCTCGTGTTATGAAAATTAGCAAACTTTACTCCCCTTGTGTGAACTCTACACCGTGTCTGGAAGGACTGATGAACAAATAACATAATCCCTGCAAGAGAAGCCCTACATGAAAGAAGGAAACCAACAAAGCTAAAAGTAAGAAACCATGCAAAAAAAGCGAGAATATGGAAAAACATGAAGACATCGTGAGATTTTTTATGCGAGCAAAGGTTATTGACGAATGGGAACTCTGAATTTTTTTTCCTTAGTTTTGGGTAGTCACTCACCTCCAAACCTTGTCACTTGCAAGCAAAAGCAGAACTAAGCAACCTTAGTCTGTTGTTCGAATTAAAATCGAAAATGTAATATAGTGACCAAACCTTGAATGGAAAACTTACCGCAAGAACTCGTGTCTAGAAGGACTGATGAACAAATAGACCAGTTCCTGTAAGAGAAACCCTCTTTTGGAGAACTAAGAGGGGAATAAGCCTTCGTGATAAGCCATCAAGAAACCGTTCGTTCGATTACTTTTTGAATGTGCCGATTGCGTGCCCTGAGTATTAGTTTTATTTTAACTATTAATCCAACGACCTAAAATCTTCAATTGTCTAACGTTCCATTCCATCTGATGGTGTATACTAATACACAATGGTCGGGGGATTTGTTCTCAAAAGGGACCATCTTACGCCGTTATTATTATTTGAGTCTAAAAATTCTATTTATGCTTCATTATTTATATATATATATATATATTGTAAATTTAATTTTTAAATAAATTTCAATAAGTTTTGGGCATACTTTTTAATTTTGAGATAAATTCACAGAAAAAGATAGGAAAAAAGTTTGAATAATGAAATTTTAATAATTTAATATTAATTTTATTGCTTTGGATTAATCTCTTTAATTATTATTTTTTTAGATTATACTCCAACTAAGATTAACAGTATACCACATTTTTATTTCAAAATGGTTGTCTTTTTCCTTTTTCCTCTTTTATTAGATGTGTTAGTTTTTTTTTTTAACTTACTCTTTTCCATTTTGAATAATTTAATATTAATTTTAAGGATTCATTGATTTACTATATTTTTGTTCTTATGATAAGTTAGATACTAAGCAAATTGTTTTAATAATTAGTGTGTTATTTTATTTATTTTAACTAACTTTGTAAGAAATTCATATTGTGCAATTACATCTATTAAATGTAGAATTTATTGGTAAGAAAATTTTGGGTTTGTTTTTTTGTTTATTATTATTATTATTATGTATTTTGTTAAATGTGAGTGATTTTGAGAAGTTTCTTTCCATACAAAATGTGAATGACAATATTCATTTTTTTTAATTGGCTCAAGTATTTAACTTATACAAAATAACCTATGTGGCTAAATGAACTGTGCATATGAGATCTCCATGTCTTATGATAAGTTATACATGACTCACATTGTTTTAATAATTTATTTTTATTTATTTTTCCATAATGGTTAGTTGTGACTTTTCTTTTTTCTTCTTTCTAAATTTAATAATTTAATATTAATTTTAATCCTTTGGTTATTGATCGCTTAAATACAATTTTTTACATTATACTTCTTTCAAGATTACTAGATTTTTATTGTCATTTTTCTTTTTCTCTTTTCTAATTTAATATTTTTTTTCTCGGCAAAGACTAATTCTATTAACTGAAAAGCAAAATAATATTACAAGGAGTTGAGGCCTCGGATAACATCACCCGAGAACACTCAACGCAGCAAAACTGCCCTACGATAGGGAGAACCTGGGAGAACCAGTTATAGAAAGCTAGAGAACAGTTGTAGAAACCAGAGATAGACCAACATAACATAAGGATAAGACCCGAAAGCAAGACAAAAACTTTTCCAGCCACCCAGAAGATCTTTATACTGCCACTGCCCGAGATAAATAATAAACCATTTGGCTGTAGATGCTGAACCAGAACTGTAACCAAAACTGCCTGAATTTGAACATACGAGACATCAGCAAAACCGAAAATGTTTGGGTAGGCCCAGGTGGCCTTATATTGTCACGTCCTCATTCAGAGGCTCCTCCACCACCGAACACACGTTGCCAATCCACATATCTTCGTTTCCTGCATTCTCGCCCTCTGGGTTCGCCGTGAGGGGATGAGTGGCAGTGGAATTACCTTCCCCGTCCACCGAGACAAAGGCTTCAGGAGGCAGAGTAACGCTGGGAGCATCGCCCCTGTCGAGCATCTTTCCCTTCCGATTCTCCAGGCTTCCCTCTGCCATAAACTGCTCACTGCTCTGACTGCCCGCCTCCCTACAACCGCTCTGAGAAGGCTCAGATGCCACGCGCACCATAGGATGAGGCGGGATTTCTTCTTCAGAGAGGATAATAGTGATATGAGCTGTGATCATTGGCCTATTAAGATTGCTCTGAAACTTGAAGTGAGTGGTCTGAAATGCGTTGTTCGGAATCAGCCTGCGAGCAGGGCTAAGATGTGGCGAATCCACCGGAGAGGAGGGGATATTAACACGAGGCAAGGCAAGATCCATGGAACACCTTGCCTTCGAACGCCCCCGGCCACCTCGGCTCCCCCGGAGCGACTCCTCATACGCTGGTGTACCATGTTGAGGTGATGAGGGGGAGGCACAGTAAAACCAGAGGCGATGTCGGGAGAGAAATAAAACAGCACAGGGAACCACTTCGATCGCAAAAAACAGGCCTGAGAGTACGAGGAGGGCGACACAATTCTAACCTCAAGGGCAATTGAAAGCTTACCACTGATAGCAGAGACTAACCTGCCATCAAGACCCTCAACAGAACAGAACCACAGACAGGAGGGCGGGGTGCAGACAGGAAGCTTGCCTCTGTTTGCAGAGACCAGCCTTCCACCAAGACCCGCAGCTAGCCAGAGCCTGGAACATGAAGGCTGAACGCTAATAGTGGGAAGGATAGCCCAGAGCACCATGATTATAACAACCATAACTTCACCTTGGACGGAGCGAGCCATTAATTCAGAAATCCTACCAAATATTCCTCGCTTAAGATTATCCATCTTGCGCCAGATGAATTCCCGGGTTGCCACATTGATCTGTAGTTGGCAGTATCATGCTTGTCCGTCCATCATTAAGAACCTTGGATTTCATTAATTTCACCCGCATCCAGGTTTTTCTAATTTAATATTAATTTTAGTAATTTGGTTCTTAATTTTTTTAATAATTATTGTTTTAGATTATACTTAGAGTTCAAATTTAAAAAAAATACTAGATATATTTAGATTATCTATGCTTTATAAATGCTTATATATATATATATATATATATATATATATATATATATTTTTTTTTTAATTCATCATAATTTTCATATTCATGAATAATTTTAAAATTTTTTTGTTTTATTTTAGAAAACTAATTTTATTTTATTTTTTTCCCTCGTTTTTATGGCTAGTTATTATTTAAAAAAATGATACATAGTTTGATAAATCTTATTTAAATCTCATTCGTACTTATTTATGTTACTTCACAGGTTATATATTTCATGAATAACTGATATAATATATTAAAATATTACAACTATAACATTGTTTTTTCGGATGTATTTTATCAGTTATTCATGAAATATATATTTAATAACAAGGGAGTAAATACATAAGAATGAGATTAAATAGATATATGAAATTAAGGGAATTACTAGATTATCTATGCTTTATAAATACGTGTATCTATATATATATATTATTATTTTTTATTTTTTTAATTCATCATAATTTTTATATTCATGAATAATTTTAAGAAAACTTTGTTTCATTTTAAAGCATTGATTGAATTTTTTTTTCTCTGATTCTTTTTTTCAGAAAGAAAAGCATTATATTTATATTGAGGCAATATATACAACATATACTTGATGAGTTCTCATGAAAAACATGACTGTCCAGGAAAGACAGTATGGCAATCAGAAAAAGATGAGCTGAAGCATCACATAAGAGGAGATTTAAAATCTGATAAAAGATTTCACCACCATTGTCTCCTTTAAAACATCAGGAGAGGGAAGAATCCCACAGCCAAACTATAAACAAACTTCAGAATCAAAATTATAAGCATTGTACCCTCCGGACGATCTGCGGTCATGTGATAGGAGGATAGAGTGCTGTGACAGACGACATCACATATTTGAAGGAAATGTTTGAATTCTCAAAAAAATTTAAATTCCTCCATTTCCACAGGCACCAGATTGTTATAGGGAGGACAGAGCGCTTGTTTACATCTTGATAAATCTTATTTAAATCTCATTCGTACTTATTTATGTTACTTCACAGGTTATATATTTCATGAATAACTGATATAATATATTAAAATATTACAACTATAACATTGTTTTTCGGATGTATCTGATCAGTTATTCATGAAATATATATTTAAGAACAAGGGAGTAAATACATAAGAACGAGATTTAAATAGATTTATGAAATTAAGTATCATTCCCTTAAATAACAACCACCGAAGCAGAAAAGAAAAAAGAAAATATCACTTCTTTAAAATGAAACTTTTGCATCATAAAAGTTGTGTGATCTCCGCGCGGTATGATGCACATACTCTGCTCCCTTTATGACAAAACTGCAATGCTTAGTTGACGAGAATTCAACGTGAATCTTCTTAGTGTCTTCTACTTCCTCAACTTCATTTAGATCCACCTTGGACAACCCCTTAGAATTGGCTGTTTGTAATGTATTTTAAAATATAGATATTTGTACACTTTTTTATTTTAGTATAATTATTTTTCATAAATTAATAATTAAGTATTAGGGGTTTTTGTAGTGTATTATATTAGATATCAATTTGGGATTCAACTATGTTAAGTAAGTCATTCATTTATGACCATTTCCATGAGATGTAGTCGTAACCAACTAATTTCTCATGATTTTTGAATAGTCCACTTAGCACTCATTGCATCGGGTGATGCTCATAGGGGTGAAGAAGTGGGATTGAAAACTACACAGTTAAGCGCGCTTGAGCTAGAGGCAATCTGGGATGGGTGACCTCTCGGGAAGTCCTGGTTACCGGGTGCAAGCCCCGCAAGTGATGATTGATGCTATGTGATTCATTTCACTAGTTTCAATCCCACTTCTTCACCCTGTGAGCATCACCCAATGCGATGAGTGTTAAGTGGACTATTCAAAAATCATGAGAAATTAGTCGGTTATGACTACCTCTCATGGAAATGGTCATAGATGAAATGAGTGCTAAGTGGACTATTCAAAAATCATGATAAATTAGTTGGTTACGACTACCTCTCATGGAAATGGTCATAGATGAATGACTTACTTAACGCAGTTGAATCCCAAAATGATATTTAAATTAATAATTATTAGATTATTAACATTGATTCTTCTCAAGACATTTTTTTCAAAATTCTTTGACCTAGACAACAATTTTTTTTGCTTCTGCCTGCGCTACGGCGCCTTTTTGTTTTGCGCCCTAGGAGCTTCTACCCTGCGGCCCTACGGCCCCGGGCCCTCTGCCTTCCTCCTCTACGCCCTTTGTCCTTGCGCACATCTGACCCTGCGCTGTGCACTGTGTGGCCCGTTTGCTGCTGGGAGGTGGCCCGTAAGTTAGGGTTCGCCCCCATGTAGGTCCCAGGCTCGCCCTAGGCAGACCCCCTCCCCCCCCTTCCGCCTTCATCTGCCGACACCTTCAATCGACTCTTGGCCGGTTTGCCGCAGAAGAAAAAGAGTGAAGCAGCCAAATTTGTTAAGAGGCTCAAGGATATTCCTGAAATCTCCTTGGTGCCAGAGACCCCGACCCAAGTCGCCCTGTCCTTGGCTGAGCGTGCCCTCATTGGCCAGTTCACCGGACTATGGCCATCTCCTAAGTCCACTGAGATCTAGGTCAAAAAGAACTGGGCACCATTGATCAAGAATAGCATCACATCTTATTTTTTGGGACGAGGGTTTTTCCTCTTCGAATTGACCTCTAAGGACGACAAGGATCTGATCTTCCAGAATGGCCCCTATTTCATGGGCCCCAGGGTCTTTATCTCAACAAATGGATGCCAGATTTCAACCCTGCAGTCGATGTTCCCACGGCTGTACCGGTGTGGGTCAGGCTTCCAAACCTCCCAGTTCATTGTTGGAACTGGGACTCGTTGAAGCACATTGGCAATGCCCTTGGGAAATTTATAGATCGAGCAAACAAAAAAGACCAATATGACTGTGCCCGAATCGGCGTAGAAGTAGACCTAGAGGTGGGACTCCTGGAAGCCATCAAAATCAACGTAGGAAGCTGGACTCATGTGCAGAAGCTAGATTATGAGCAGCTGCCCTTCAAATGCCGAAAATGTCATGTCTACAATCACTTTGCCAGAGGATGTCCATCCAATGCTGAGCCAAATAAGGGTAAGGAAGAGGGCTGGAACCAGGTCAAGCGTGCCAAGACTTCCCACAAAACCCACAAGCACGGTGGTCCAAATGGAAAAGACCCCCAGTAGGCCCCTACTCAGCAATCCCCTCCCAGAATGGAGCAAGAAAATAAATTCTCCCCCCTAAACTCGCAAATAGAGGAAACTTAGGAAGCAGACACCCAAAAATCAACCCCACTCGCAAAAGGTACCCCCTCTTCTCCCAAGGGGGCGAGTCTTGCTAAGTGCTCCAAAGGAAACACTGTAGAAATCGAGGAAGTGGAGCAAGAATCTGAAGGCTCAGAGGAAGAAGGCGAAGTAGGAGAATCCCAAGCTTCGATAAGGAGATCCACAAGAGGCCGCAAAACATATTAGGAAAAAAGAGATCAGGAAACTTTCAAAGATAAGCTACAAGGCAGCCAACCAACTCTTGAGAAGCTATTAGCGTCAAAACCAAAGATGATGAGAAACCAGCCCCAAGGCTCCAAGGGAGCCAACCATAAACACAATTGATGAAGATCGTCTCCCGGAACTGTAGAGGTATGGGGAGCAGAATCAAAGAAGAAGCTATCAGAAGTTTAATAAGGATAGAAGCTCCTGACATACTCCTCATTCAAGAGACCAAACTGGAGGACTCTGCCTTCCTTCATGCAAGTAAGAAACTCTGGAATATATGCGAGGCGAAAGAAATCTCAGCCTAAGGGGCTTTCGGCGGGTTGGGCACTCTTTGGAATGCTAGCAAATTCTCAGTCATTTCTGAGACCCTTAACTCTCACTGGCTATTTTTAAAACTGCAGCATTTAGACTCAAAAGAGATTTTTAGTCTCTTCAACGTGTATGTCCCTGTGAACGCTGGGAAAAAAAGGCTTGCTGGGAATCCATAAGAAACCAAGCAAACCTTGTGAACTTGGAGAATACCATCATTACCGGCGATCTAAATCTCTCTCTTCTTTCAGCAGATAAGAGAGGAGGCAACATTGTTCACGATCCAGCAAGGGAATGGGCAAAGGATCTTATGCAGGACTGGGACCTGCTGAACATCAAGCCAATCTTTGGTAAGTAAACTTGGACTAATAAAAGAGTTGGCCCTGACCACATCGCTGCTAGGCTAGACAGATTCTTTCTTCAAAGCTCTTTTCTTCTGCTTGGTTTAGAGGCTAGAGTCCATATTCTCCCATGTAGCACTTCTGATCATAAACCCATCAAGCTTGAGCTCTTGGCCCAACTTGATCATGGGCCTATTCCCTTCAGATTTAGCCTGATCTGGGCTAAGGAATTTGATTTCATGTAAATAGTTAAGGACATTTGGTTGCAGCCAGTCAAAGGCTCCCCCTTTTTTGTCTAGGAGGAGAAGCTCAGAAGAGTGAAAAGGGCTTTGAAAAGTTGGGCCAAATCTCTGCCCAATCCAACCAATGAAAGAAAAAAAATTCAATGCACACTGGATAACCATCATCTCCAGGTTGAAAAAGCTGACATCACAAAAGAGATTCTCGATAAAGAAGCCCAACTCCAGCAAAACTATCACACGGCTTGTCTAGCTGAGGAAGAATACTGGAGACTTAAGTCACACAGTCTTTGGCTTAAAGCAGGTGATAGGAATTCCTCCTTTTTTCACAAGCAAGCTCAGGCAAGGAAATGCACCAATTCCATCTTCGAAATCAAAGATGTTACTACCATTCACAAGGATATTGTAAACATAAAAAAAAGCAGCCTCCCTTCACTTTAAAAGCCTGTATAGTGAAGATATAGATATGGACCAAAACTTTGATATGATAGACGTGGTCCCCTCCTTGATTACTGTTGAAATGAACCACCTCCTTGAAGCTAAAGTCAACAAGAACGAAGTCAAGGATGCCCTCTTTGCCATGGACCCAGACAAAGCCCCTGGGCCGGACGGCTTCTCAGCCAGATTCCTCCAAATCTGTTGGTCGATTGTGGAAAAATATCTCTTCAAAATGGTTCTAAAGTCCCAAGCTTGCCAGAAAGTCGGTGGCAACACAAATTCCGCTTTTCTTGCTCTCATCCTCAAAGAGAAAGGAGCCAACTCCTTCAATAGGTTTCGCTCGATCTCGCTTTGTAATATTGGATACAAATTGATTACCAAAGTAATCGCTAATAGATTGAAGCTCATCCTACCCAAAATCATTCCAGAAAGCCAAGGAGGCTTCATTCAAGGTAGACAGATTGTGGACAATTTCATTCTAGTCCAAGGGGCAATCCACTCAAGTCTGAGTCGCAATGAAAATATGGTTGTCAAACTTGATTTAGCAAATGCATTTGATCAAGTTAGGCATAGTTTTCTGCTGAAAGTCTTACATAAGCTTGGATTTGGTTCGAACTTTATAAACTGGATTTAGGCTTGCGTCTCGGAGCCTTGGATTTCCCCGTTAGTAAATGGCGGAGCTACTGATTTTTTCAAAGCCACAAGAGGCCTCAGGTAGGGGTTCCCTCTCTCACCCCTACTATTTGTTCTTCAAGCCTCAGTCCTCAGTTTTTATTTAGGCAAGAAAATGATGGATCAGGAAATCGCTGGGCTCTGCATAGCAAGAGGCGTTAAAAACATGAATCATGCCCTCTTTGTTGATGACACCTTGTTGTTGGGAGCTGCTTCTGTGCTCATGGCTTCCAGATTTAAAGGAGCTCTGGATGAGTTTCTTAGGGTATCGGGAAGCATACTAAACAATGGAAAATGCCACATCTATTGTTGGAATACATCACCTAGTTTGCTCAACTCCATTTCCAGATGCTTTGGTTTCGCTGCCTTCTCAACTTGGACTTCCTTCAAGTACTTGGGTCTCCCTATTTTTCTCAAAAGAGCGTACAGCAGAGACTGGCTCCCCCAATTGGAGAAATTCGAGAATAAGTTGCTTGCCTGAGGCTTTTCCTGGCTCAACATTGTTGGTAAGTTTGTACTCATCAAATTTGTTCTTAACAGCCTTCCCTTATTTCAGTTTTCTATCCTTCTTGCTCCCACTGGTATAATCAGAAAAATGGAGGAGACCATTCGAAATTTTTTTTGGAAGGGGGGAAAGCAGAATGAAAAAAAGATACCGCTAGTCAATTGGGAATCCATCTCCAAACCGCTGTTGGAAGGAGGTTTGAATTTCAAAAATCTTTGCAATCATAATATTGCAATGGGTGCTAAATTAATTTGGAGAATCATTGCACCTAATCTAGGCTGGGTGCAATTAGCGCTATGGAGAAAATATTTCAAAGGCCAGCGCTCTCGCTGCCTAGATCATCCTCTGCTGCATTCAAATTTGCCTTTTCTGAAGCTCTGTATGAAAGCTTGCCCTGTCATCAATGCTCATGCCTACTAGGTTCCCAATAATGGCAAAAGGATCAATCTATGGACAAATAGGATAATGAACAATGGTCCATTGGGAGACTGCTACTCACTCCAAGCACTGCACATATGGATGAACGAGGCTGGTTTGCGTTCTCTGTGGGACATTTCCATATGGCATGGTCCTCATTGGGCTGGTTGGAATCTTCAAATGCTCCCAGAGCTGCTTATGGAGCACGATGTCTTATTATCCAATCTCCATGGTTCGACTCCAATGTTGGATAAAAAACGTGACTCAAGAGGATAGGGTGTGCAAGCTGGTGGCTACACCGTAGCTCTTGGCTACGCCAAGCTGTGTGAGTGCCCTCACATGGCCACGAACCCAACGCCGTGGAAGGGGATATGGCATTATCCTTCCTTGCTAAAGATAGACTACTTTAGTTGGCTGCTTTGCCACTCCAAAATTTTGACTGACGAAAATCTTCAAAAGTGAGGTTTCCACTGCCCTTCAAGGTGCAGCATGTGTAAGGAAAATTAGGAAAGCATAATTCATCTTATGCTTGAATTTACTTTCACAATGCAAATTTGGTTCGAGCTATTGGGAACTTTGAGCTCCAACTTCCCACTGCCATCCTCCATTTCTGATCTATTCGCTAATTGGCTGCAAAGGTACCTGGTCCAAAAAACAAGATTATTAAAGCTGCTTGGTCTACTCTCCCTAAAATAATCTGTTGGCAGGTTTGGCTTGAGCGAAATAAAAGGATCTTCAGAAACTATGAACAGGATGCCAAGCTTGTGATAGTTAAGATAAAATGCCAGTTAAAAGAATGTCTGAGAGAGCATAAAGACGATTCAAGTTTAAGCCAGCAAGATATAAATTGGGGCTCTTCTCTCGATCTTCAGTTCCAAAAAGTTGCAAATAATATCTCCCTCCCTAAAGATTGGCAAATAAGGGCTACAACAAAAGAGTTCCAGGGCTGGATTACAGACATTCTCTATTTTTTGATGGGGCTGCAAAGGGCAACTCTAGAAGAGCTGGCGCTGGAGGTGTCATATTGAACCCAGATGGCATAAGGATCCACAATTTCGCCTGGGGTTTGGGCATCGCTTCCAGCATTCAAGCTGAGGCTTTTGCCCTTTTCCAAGGTCTTAAGCTTCTGAAAGGGTTGAACATCAGGGAGGCTAATGTATTTGGGGATTCTCAAGTTATTATTAACATTATGGTGACTCATTCTAAGCCTTCGGACCTAAGGCTTGCAAGGCTGATCTTCAAAATAACAGATCTTGGAGACTCATTTTAGAAATTGAATTTCTACCACGTGTTGAGAGCTAACAACAAGGAGGCAGACATAGAAGCCAACAAAGCAACCCTTCTTACGGCTGGAGCTTTGCTCAAAGGCGGAGATGAAACATGGGATCCAATTCCTTAATTTAGTGAGCTGTCATGTTTTACTACCTATTGTTAAATCAGTTTGTATGTACCCACAAGCTTGGGAAAAGCACTGAAATGGACCACATAGTAGCAACTAAAAAGAGATGTGATCTAAGCATAAATGCCATGGCCTTTCAGGGTTGTGCGGCACTCGTGGAATTAGGCTCACCTTTTGTAATCTGAATTTTGGCATTGAGGCCAAGTATCTAATAATATCCATTAACTGTTTCTGTAAAAAAAAAAAATTGATTATTCTCGGGTTTTCTATTGGGTATATTCCTTTTTTATTTAATCTTAGTCTTGCATTTTTTTTTTTTATCAATATTCTTAGTTTCTGATAATAAAAAACATATAATGTTTACTTGAAATTCGAGTTGTCTTTAGTGTGATTTTTTGGAAGCTTTTCCGGTGGGTTTTTCCGGTTTAATTTCTCTAAAATCCGGCAAGAATTTATTGAAATCACAAGTTTGATGGGTAACCCATGCACAATCTAAGTGCCCTAAGGGTTTTTGAGGGTGTTGAATCCATATATACAATAAAAAAACCAGTTTAAATAACACAAATCAAGATTTCACCTCAAAATTTTCCTCCGGATTCTAACACTGAAAAGTCAAAAAATCACAATAAAAACAACTCCCTTGAAATTGAGGACACTTCAACTAAAACACAACAGGTTCCAAAAAACCTTTATCTTTTTAAAATCAATCACTTTAACTAAAACGGAAAATGTTCCAGAAAAAAATACTTCATCTTTTTAAAATCAATCGATCCATAACATATAAAGAAAGACCTCACCTTGGCACATGCTCACACATCATGGATTAACTCAAAATGATTTTAATTCCAAATTAATAAAAGGTTATTCCTCTATTTTGAATCCTTCATCACAGTCCAGACTTATAACTTAACCGACAGATGTTTGACCCTTCACTATTTCAAGATTTTCATTATTGAATTTCTTGTCTATGAATATTGTGCGGAATAGTTGACATATTAGATTCATATTGTGCAGAGTTGTAGATAAATTAAAAAAAAACAGAGAGTATATTGTACAAAGGCCCACTAAAATAAGAAAACTTAGTGAATAAGCTCTAATTTTTTTCTTAACCTGCCTTGATTTTCTTTTCCTTTTGGATTGCTTTTGAGAAAAATGAAATAAGGAAAATATATTTAAACTAGAGTTGAGAAAAATGAAATAAGGAAAATATATTTAAACTTGCTGAAAAATGGTTACATTTAAAGCCGTGAATTGTAGCGCATCTGAGAATACATGTAAATACCAATATTGTGGATTGAAAGAAATAAAGAATTACAATATTTTTCAACTTACAAAGGCAGAGAATGCAAATGCAATGTGAATAATTTTACCCATTTATGGAATAGAAGAACGATAAATAATGAGACTCGTAGCACTAATGTTACGGTGTTTTAGAGAACTTAAGTAATAAACATCTGTGTTGTTTCTTTTTTCCTTTGTATATCTGAGTTTCTATGGATGAAAAATTTTCTCGTAGATCTCCCAAAGTTCCAACTAAGGAAGAAAATTCCAATCAATACAATATAATACAAATATATCACAAAATTTCCTGAAATTTTAATTTGATAGTATTTTTAACACTATCTTTATTTTATAAAATAGTCTATATAATAAAAAAGGTTTTCGTGCACGCTATCTAATTCTAAAGGGATAGAAGGTTATTCCTCTTATCTTAGAAACATTCATCACAGTCCAGCAAGATACATTCATCACAATCTAGAATTTCACCCTGACCAGCAGAAGTTTGACCTTTAACGATTTTTATGCCAACAAAGGCTATTGACTAATGGGAACTCTCAAAAATATTCGTCAGTTTTGGGTAGTCGGTCACCTCCAAACCATGATCATCTGCAAGCAAAAGCAGAACTAAGTAACTTTAATCTGTTGTCAGAATGAAAATTGAAAAAGTAATATAGTAATGAAACCATGAATGGAAAACTTACCTTAAGAACTCTAGTCTGGAAGGACTAATGAACAAATAGACCAATCCCTGGAAGAGAAACCCTCTTCTCGAGAACTGAGAGAGGAATAGGATTAAGCAATCAAGAAACCATTCAACAAGATGCAATTGTTTGATTACTTTTTAAACTTGTCCATTACCTGCCCTAACTATTAGCTTTCTCTTAACTATTAACTATTAATCCAAGGGCCTAAAAATCTTCAATCGTCTAACATTCTATCATATGGTGCATACTAGTACACAGTGGTAGCTCGGGAAGTTGTTCTCAAAGGGAAACACCTTACAACGTAAAAAGAGTTAAGGGTTTTCTCAATTTTATGATTTTAAGTTTTTTTAATTTTCTTTCAAAATATTATGATTATTATGTTCTATTTTATTTTTTTTCCAATTTTACCTCTTTTTCTTCCAGTTTTGGTTTTTGGTTTCATCATGCATTTATATAGGCTTCCATTTTGCTAAATATTCATAGTTTTTAGCTTTAATTTAGCTTTATATAAACTAAGCGACAAGTACTCACTACTATATAGCTTGTTTCCTTATGTGTGACCTTTGTATACTGAAGTAATTCCTTGAATTAAAACTTTCATGTGTATAATGTTGTGAAGTGTAATTTATATGTTGGTTGGTGCTCTATAACTCTTTATGCCTCCATAGGACGAAGAAGATATATGTGCATTCAGAAGTATTTGGGTGCAGTATTTTCCATGTCAATGTCAAATTTCAACCTCTAGAAATTAACTTGGAAAGCCTAAAGCTTGCAACTTCTAAAATTAAGGGATTGGAGGTTCTAGCCACAATCGTTGGCCATATGGTGATTCAGATTTATGTTGGAAGGAAATGGAATACAAATATAAATACAAACACAAAGCTACAACAAAAATAAAACTTTAATTCATTAATAACAAAGTACTGAAAAATTGTTACATGCAGAATGGAAATAAACTAGTTTGGCCGATGATAGCTTATCTTTGAGGAAATATATGGCGTCTACATGACTTCTGAACTATTTTACAATTGAGGCTCAGAGGAATATTTATTATTGATAAATAATGGAAAACCATAAACATTCAAAAACCTAACCTTAGGAGATGGAGTGCCAAAAATCTGTGTGCCCCGTTGGGGTAAATTGGTACATCAACTTCCCGGGGTCGTAACTTTGGCATATGATCTTCGTTTGGCATGTACGAAACCTTTTTAGAATGATCTATCTGAGGACTACAACCTTTGACTGAAAACCCTCGTTGTAGGCCACATGTTTGCCCATTTTCCCAAAAAAAAAAGTCGTTTAGGGTCTCAAAACGACTCTGGAAGTTTAGGACCCGAAAAAATACCAAAAATAGTAAGTAGTGCTATAATTAAAGAAACTGAAAGAAAAAATGGTGGGGGTCCAAGTGGAATAGGTGGGTGGCTATCAATTGTTGAAAAATGTAGTGAAAAATTCTCAATTTGATTTTGCCTTGATTAAATTGAGAAAATTCAAATTTCCACATCAACAAACAACTTGGATGGAGTTAGCTTGTGTGACATAGCTTGTGTCACCCAGTTTACTCAGTAAATTCAAGTTGTAGGAGTTAGAGTTCATTTAAGAATACGCGATTGCTAATTTGTAGCAATCAAGATCAATTATATCAAGTTGTTTTCAGTTAAACTAGTTCCAATTGTTGGAGGAACTAGTGGAAGGTCAATTGTGGAGTGGGACTTCAGTTAAACTCAGTGATCATCCAGTTAACTGATCAATCAACCAAAAATAGCTAGTACATGTAGAGAATTCAAGTTCCCCAACTGTGGTGGAGATTCCAAGGTAATGTAACATCAGTTGTAGAATATTCTTGAGTGTACATGTGTTGCATGCAGTTAGATGATCAACCTTGGGAATTGCGCAATCCATTTTGGAGAAATTCCTAAATAATAGGGGCCTAATTTCTCAAGGAATTGCGCAAGGAAATAATAGGTCAAGCAGAGGTAGAAATTGACTAAATCTGGGTTAGAGCTTCTCAGTGAGCAGAGATATAGGTTATTCACTTGCAGGTTGTGCTCAGTTGAGCAAAGCAATTGTAATACATCTCTATTCATCAGATTAATGCAAGCAGGCATTGGGGTTTTTAGTAGATTGCTTTCCCCTAAAAAAATATTGTGTGCATGTGTGTTATTTCTCATTTCATGTTTGTGATTGATGTTCTAAATTGTGAATTGAATTTCACAGAGCAGTAGAGTAGGTTTGTGTCTTGTGATTTTGATTAAAACTTCATGAGCAGTTGCAAATCTACACCATAATTTCTACATGGTATCAGAGCTAGGTTCACATTAGAGCAGGAATTCCAAAGTTGGTTATCAGGAGGATCAAATTTGTAGTTCGGTGTAGCAGGATCTCTTCAAAGCTAAGAAGATGACCTTCAATGGGTTGAGGCTAGAGTATGCCTTGGACGACACCTCTAATTTCATCGCATGGAAGGATCACACGGAGGCGACCGTATTGGATGACAATAAATTGCTAGAATACAACAAGAGAGATGTAGAAAAACCTGTAGAATTTGATGTCGAGAACCTTTCTCATTGGAAGAAAGATGTAGCAAAGGCAAGGAGAATAATATTGGAGGGACTATGTATCAGATGCTGACTATGTATCCTTCCTCGTTTGTCAGTTGAGGCAAAGCAATTTTGGCTTGGTGTTTTAGTATATGCTTTGGTATATGTTTTGATTATGTACATATGTATGTGGATGTAAATATCACCACAAGCTGTGTTATAAAGCTCCACTATGTGGTATGTTGTTATGATGTCATGTTATTATGTTGTTATGTTGGTTTTGTTTTTAGAAGGGTGATCATTGTAAATACTGTATTGAGCTAAGTTATAAAGCTCCATCGGTAGTATATATTTTGCTACAACATTTTTTTGGTTATAAGTGTTATTGAACATCGAGGACGGAGTTCCCCCAAGGGGGAGGGTTCTGTAACAACCCTGTCGAAAATTCCATGTAATAAAAGTAAATAAAGGAAAAATAATAACCACAGATGTTGGGACACTTATTCCAAGCTAAATGTTGGGCAAAATCCTAGTGATGAGGATCACTTGTGATTGTTTATGGATAAGGAAATTGGCAAAGGCAATGGCTAAGGCTTTGGAAAGGTAAAATGGCATTTTTTGAACATTTATTTATGAAAATAATGGAAATTAGGAGAAAAAAGAGGTGAAAGGTCACATATTTCATGTGAGGAGGAAAATGAAGGAAAATAATGGAAAATGAAGAAAATAGAGGCCTCGTTCATAAAAAGGCTTATGAGGATCAGTTGGTAACCTTTTTTCAATTCAGTTTTGGAACTCTCTCATTATTCTCTCTCTCTTTCTCATACTCTTGGAGACTTATAGTTTTCTTTGAGCACTCTTGGTGGGTGTGACATGGATTTTGGAGCAGGAAGGCAAAGGAAGAGCGAGAAAGCATAAGAAGGTATTGAGATCAACAACTACATCATATTTGCTTGCAGGTACCGCGTTGCATGTATGTTTCCATCACTAGTTTTGGCATACATGACACACGCATGTGGTTTCTTGGTTGCGATCTGTCATTGGCATGGAGGATTGCCTGAATTGACAATGGGTTGCCTAGCCTTGCCATTTCCTAGATAGCCATGGTGATTGTGGGTTTACTTTCATTGTTTGTTTTTGGTTGGTTCTCATGTTTCCTTAGCTTGGGTTGAGTTATTAGTTCCTGGAAGCCCTGGTTAGACAAACACTCTGGAAGCCCTATAACAACCTGGGTTGAGTTACTAGTCCTGGAAGCCTTAGTTGGAGAAACGATCTAGAAGCCCTTGGTGGGTTGAGTTACTAGTACTGGAAGCCTTGGTTAGACAAATGCTTTGGAAGCCCTTGGTGGGTTGGGTTACTAGTCCTGGAAGCCTTGGTTAGACAAATGCTCTGGAAGGCTGACGACAGCTGTGGGTTGAGTTAATAGTCTTGGAAGCCTTGGTTGGAGACCAATCTGATGATGGTTTTGTGATGTCCGACTGTGAGGTGGAATCACTATTTGATGGGTTGAGGTGGATGGCCTCTGGAAGCCTTGGATGAGCCTCGATTGATGTGTTCTTTGAGATCCCACATTCATGCTTGGAATATGGCACGAAGGTGAATGACTGAAGAGAGATTTGGATTAGCCATTCTATAGTCAGGTGGAACGTGGAAGTCCCATATCGGGTTTGGATTTTGCATCATTAATGAAAGGGAATTTCTCCTTGTATTACTTAGATAATTTTGATGGATTATATGTGGACTATACTTTCATGAGTATTTCTTCTGCTATTATGCTGGTTATGTATGTGTTTTATGACAAAAACCATGTGTGGCTCTCATCATGTTTTTACTTGTAATTGGATGATCAATGTATCTATGACCTAATGGATGGAATGAAATTTGATGTATTGAGGCATCAATGGTTCTTAATGATTCTCAACTAAGTATGAGACCCCTATGCTCAGAACTGTTATTTACACATGTAGATTACATATTCACGATATGTTTGACGAAATTCTTGTCGTGGCTAGTTGGGGTCCAGTCAAGGTCTTGAACAAGTATTTGCTTTAGTACTGTCATTTCCATGTTATTTTACAAATTTGAAGAGATGGTTCAATTATGGGTATTGACCTGGGCTTTGGGCCTGAAAAAGTGGCTCAAATCCTGGAGTTGCTGAAATAACACTGACATATTTGGTCTCTGGTCGCTGGAAGGAAAGCCTGTGAGAGCGACTTTGGGTTTCTGGTTGCCCTCATGCCTATAGCATGGGAGCGACTAAGGCTTAAGTTGTCCAAAAGTTTAGTGGGACCCCAAGGCAAGTTGTCTAAAGTATTGGATTGGTTCCTGAGGGTCCTGTAGTTGATGATTAATGTCTATATGGTGTGTTTCCATCGGTTCCACTTCTTTAATGTGACTTAAGAGGTCGAATCATATCATAGTGGCCTCTTGTCGCATGTTTACCCCGACTGGCCAGTTGCTTGGGTAGATGTGGGAGGAGGGTGTTATAGAGTGATATCAGAGCATGGTTCACCCCTCAAATTTGATGGGATATGTATTGGTCATGCATGCATGTCAGTTGCATGTGTCTATCTCACACTTGCATTCTATGTGCTTGTTGCATTTGCATGATGTTGTTCATGGTTGTAGTGATGTCGTCATTTGAAACTTGAGGTTGTTGTGGTGGAATGCAGCCTCGTGAGCGTATGACTGGTTAAATGTTGATTTATGTTGCTTACATGTATCGTTGTAGTATTCTTGGTTACATTATTGCATCCTTGGTTACATTCTTGTATGCTTGGTTACATGTATCATTCTTGTAGCCTTGATATCAAGTATTGTTCATTCATGCTTGATCATACGTGTTAATGCATATGTGTGGATGGTTATGCATCACTTATGCATGTTCATTTTTGCATGTGGTAAAGTGTACAATGATGTAGTGTTTGTTGTCATGCATGAGGTCATGGTGTGTGTTGTTGTTGAGGTCATGCATTGATGACTGAACCCTAGCTAGAATGATGGTTGCATGGTCATATGCTTATGTTTTATATTTATATATGTTGTCATGATTATGTTATACCTATATCACGCCAATTTGTTGATCTTGTAGACAAGGCATCCTCCCCGAGCTATACTAAGGTAATTTGGTTTATTGTGATTTGGTTTAGTTGACATAATAGACCTTGCAGGAAGAAATATCAAATGGCTAGCAAGATGGTTTACTACAAATACTCTCCATATGAATCCGAAGAGCAATATGGTGCTGGGAACTCTTCCGATTTGGTAGTTACATTGAGAATATTAAATAAATAAATAAAGAGTTGTAAGGTAGATAATGATAGAATCATGCAGGCACAGGAAAAGCTAGCATAGGTAAATGCAATCATACTTTAGAGCTTGTCATATTTGCAGTGACAGGGACCACTTCAGATCAGCCATGAGCACAAGGATAGAAAAAACGGGGCATATGGTAGTATATCGCATGGTGGTCACAAGTCAGATAGTGATGACACAGTCAGAGATGGTAGATGGTTGGACACTATGGATAGGAGAACGGATAGACATAGGTGTGATTCTAGTTTAGATTCAGATAAGCACCATGATCGTCATTGGTATCATCCTTACAGGAGAAGTGTTAGGGGATATTTTCCAGATGAGTTTAAGAAAGAGAAGCCACCGACATACGATGGAGAGATGAAGAAACCACAAGATGGAGAGGCATGGTTGTTTGGCATGCAGAAATTCTTCAGGTTGCATGACTATTTAGAGAACATTAAAGCTAGAGTGGCTACATCCAGTCTTAAAGGTAAAGCAAACATTTAGTGGGAAGATGTGAAGAATGTTATATGCATTCATGAGGAGGATTTGACTTGGATTGAGTTTCAACGGCTATTCAAGAAAAAGTATTTGTTAGAGAGATACTTTGATCATAGAGAAAAATAATTTAATGAGTTAAATATGGGTTCCATGACAGATGATGAGTACACTAGCAGGTTCTTGGAGTTACTGAGGTATGTTCCTTATCTCATAGAGGAGAAGTCCAAGATTCAGAGGTTCATTAGTGGGTTACCGGTTTCATTTAAAGATAGAATGGAGTTCAATGAGCTTATATCATTGGAGGAGTCCATTCAGAAGCTAAGGCATTGCTATGAATAATCGAAGCGCATAACCGAGACTAAGACAGGCTAGAGAGGTAATGCAAAGAATAAAGGAAAATGGGACGAAAAGAAAGAAAGGCCTCAAGATACAAGTAATAAGGAGAATGCCGCACCACTTAAGAAGTTCAATGCATCAGATAGAGGACAGGGATTCCGATTAGGAGAACAGAACAAAGAGACAGGCTGGAAGCCTACAAAGTTTTGGAACTGTGGCAAGGATCATTGCAGGAGAGATTGTTCGTAGAATCAAGGTGGTAGACCTTAGATATACAGTGTGCAGGAGACACAAACTATTGGGGACGCTGGTCAGATTATTACGCGTACCTATGCAACATTGGACAAGAAATCGACATAGCATCAGGCATCTATCATTGAGAAGGACTATAAGCTTTGTGATCAAGTTATTTATATTTTGATTGACCCTAGATCTAATTATAGCTATGTTAGTCCTGACTTGGTGGATAAGTGTGGTTTGAGTAAGGAATTGCATGCAGAGTCTTGGTTAGTGCAGTTGGCTACAAGTACAAAGAAACGAGTTCATCATTGGATAAGAGCTTGTGCATTTTATCTGATTGGTATGCCTACCGCAACACATTTGAATGTATTACTATTGGGTTCATACAATATATTGTTGGACATGGATTGCTTGTATCTTCATAGAACCAAGGTAGACTATTATGACAAAGATATTGAGTGTGTTGATGATAATGGAAAACCAAGAGTCTTATAGGGTAAGAAGAAAGCTACATCAGTTAGGATGGTGATAAATATGCAAGCAAAGCGTAGTCGCAGGAAAGGGTGTAAGTTATTCGTAGTGCACATTTCTAGTGATAAGGGTAAGGAAGTTGAGGATATGGATGTGTTGAGTAGGTACCCAGTTTTACAACAGTTCAAGTTTATACTTCCTGAGTACATTTTGGAGTCGCCACCTCACAGGGAGGTAGAATTTTCGATTGAGTTAGTGCCAGGGGCAGCTCCAACATCAAAAGAACCTTACAAGATGAGCACACCTGAGTTGGTTGAGTTAAAATTGCAGCTGAAGAAAATGTTGGAAAAGGGATACATTCGGCCAAGTGTATCACCATGGGGCACACCGATATTGTTCATAAAGAAGAAAGGTGGAACACTCAGATTATGCATTGATTACAAGCAGTTGAACAAAGTGTCTATCAAGAACAATTATCCATTACCGAGGATTGATGACTTATTCGATCAACTGAAGGGAGCAGTAGTGTTCTCGAAGATTGATTTGAGATCTAGATATCATCAGGTATGCATCAAAGAGGAGGACATTTATAAGACTGCACTCAGGACTAGGTATGGGCATTAGGAGTTTGTTGTAGTTCCATTTGGCTTAACTAATTCTCAAACTACATTTATATGTTTGATGAATAGTGTGTTGCGTCCATATTTGGATAAGTTGTTATTTTTTTCATTGATGATATACTGGTATATTCTAAAAATAATGAAGATCATGTTGAGCACTTAGCAACAATGTTGAGATTGTTGAGAGAGCATCAATTGTATGCTAAGATCAGTAAGTGTAGTTTCTTTCAGAATGAGGTATATTAATTGGGGCATGTTGTCTCCAAGGAGGGAATTGCAGTAGATCCAGAGAAGGTAAGGGCCATCATGGAGTGGGTAGCTCCTAATAGTGTGGATGAGGTGAGATATTTCATGGGTTTGGGAGGATACTATAGGAGGGTCATCAAGAAATTTTCGCATATTTCTTATCCTATCACATCATTGCAAAGGAAAGGTAAGAAGCTCGAATGCACTGAGGAGTGTGAGGCTAGCTTTGAGAAACTTAAGCAATTGTTGACACATGAAATAGTGCTATAGATTGTAAATCCAGACAAAGAGTTTGTGGTATGCACATATGATCGTAAGAGAGGGCTTGGTGGAGTCCTTATGTAGAATGGACAGGTGGCATGTTATGAGTCCCAGAAACTAAATGAGCACAAGTAGAACTACCCGACACATGATCTTGAGTTGGAAGCGATCATAAATGCATTGAAGATGTGGAGACACTATCTTCTTGGTAGGAGGTTTGTACTTATGAGTGATCACATTGGGCTGAGGTATTTGTTTGAACAACCGAATCTGAACGCCGACAGGCTAGATGGTTGGCCATGATCAACAAGTTTGATTTTGAGATCAGGTACATCAAAGGTAAAGAGAACAAGGTGGTAGATGCTCTCAGCAAACGGGTACATGCAAATCCCTTGGCAACTATGAGCTCCTATGGGATAGATATACAAGATAGGGTCTTGCGGGCAGGTCAACAGGATGTCAGATATATGGATATTGTGCACAGGTTACGGTAAAACACAGTTTCAGGTGATGGTACAAGTACATGTATAGATATATGTGACAGTATAGGCACAAGTTGTAGAAATTCTAACTATAGATTAACCTGATAATGCAATGTAACTAAAGAAAAATACTTTAATCTACTTCTACAATCAAACTTGCGGAAGCTTAATCAATTTGAGCAAGATCAAATGGAACACATATAACCAGAAGAGGAAACAATAACCATGAACCATAATACTCTTGGGAAAGCCTCAGTTAAAAACCCTACTATCTGTATTGTCATACAAGTGGAAATAATTCAGGATTACACATAGCTTTAGCACTCACAGCTATCCAGCTCTCAGTACAATCCCTCACTAATGCTCATAGATAGAATAGACTTCTCATATGCCTTCTCCTATTCCCTCCAAGCCTCCTATTTCCTTGCACAGTTTTCCTTGGGTGATCCAGTTGTAATCTTGTGTGACACTGATCTCACACACTGCTCCAACACACTGTAAAACTGTGCAAATCTCAAGGAATGAATTCCTTCTGCATGCAAGAGATTTATTATAGGAAAATTATTGCAATTGATAGTACACTATCCTTGTCTTTAATCTCAACTGGATCTTTGTCTGAACTGACATGCATGAGTTATTTATGAGAGAATCTTCAGTTATCTGGAGTACACTAGTTTCATGCATGCATGCATTAACTAACTGAACTCACAATTAGTTCCACAAATTGTGTGGAACTAATTTAACTGGACTTAACTCAGTTAACTGAGCTAACTAATTACAACTCAAATACAACTCATCCTTATCTCCTTAACTAATGGATAATCTCCTTAATTTAGGGAATAATTGTTGCATGACTTCACAAAGACTTCTAGCTTGAATTTCTCCAACTAATTAACTCAAAATGAATTAATTAATTATTTTTCAAGCAGTTGGTAAGACTAAATTCGAATTTTAATTCAAGGACAAATTAAAATTGGAATATTCTTGTTGCCACATTTGAACACTCCCTCTCAACAAGAAAGGGATTATCTGCCACCTCGATCCTGTCTCTATGGAACTCGAATTTACAATTTGGCAATTCCTTAGTCAAAATGTCTGCATCTTACTCCTTGGTCGAAATATACTGGAAAAACATGATAATCCTCACCACAGAGTCTCTGGGATGATGATACCGAATGTCGATGTGCTGGGACCTGTCATGAAATACTGGATTCTCAGAGAGTTTGATACAACTCTAATTATCGCAATAGATCACAGTTGGATCCATCCTCTCATCAAACAAGCCAACTAGAATTTTCTGCATCCATATGGCCTCACATGCTGCCTGACTTGTAGCCATGTATTTAGGCTCTGCCGAGCTGAGTGCAACCGACCTCTGTTTCCTGCTGTACTAGGAAACTGCAGCCGACCCAAGGTTGAAAATTCATCCTAATGTGCTCTTCCGATCTGATGGACTCCCTGCCCAATCTACATCCGTGAAGCCCTGTAGCTTCACTCCCTTTGTCCGTCTGTACCATAATCCATACTGAGATGTGCCTTTGAGGTATCTCAAAACATGCTTAGTTGGCTTCCAAAACATCTTGTTAGGCTAAACCATAGCTTGACTCAGCTGGTTCATTGCATAACACAAATTTGGTTGTGTTTTCACTAAATACATCAGTGAACCCACAAGTTGCTGATACACAGTAGCCTCTACTACTTCTCCTGAAGTAGCATCCTCCTTCCTCCAGTTACCTGCTAGAGGAGTCTGCATGGGCTTGCACTTCTCCATGTGGAATATCTTAAGTATCTCATTGGCATACTTGCCTTGAGACACAAACACTTCCCCATCCTTCTACCACACTTCCATGCCAATGAAGTAGTGCATGAGACCCATGTCTTTCATCTCGAATTCTCTTGCAAGGTCCTCCTTGCAAGACATGATAAACTGATCATCACTTGTTGATATGATATCATCAACATAAAGAACAATGATCGATGTCTTACCTTTCACAATGATATGATATAGGTTCACATCCACTTCAGTCTTTGTGAAGCCCAACCCGGTGACGTATTTGTCGATCCTGGTGTACCAAGCACGAGGTGCTTGCTTCAGCCTGTACAAATCTCTCTTGAGTCGGCACACATGTGACTCACGATCAAAGGTCTCAAAACCTTCTGGCTGCTCTATGTACACCTCTTCCTCAATCTTGCCATTGAGGAATGCAGTCTTCACATCCATCTGATGGATCTTCCAACCCATCTATGCTGATAGTGCCAACATCAATCTGATAGATGAGTACCTTGCTACAGGAGAAAAAGTCTAATCATAGTCGATCCCCTCGACCTGTGAAAAGACACGGGAAACAAATCTTACCTTATGATTTTCCACACTACCATCAACAACTTGCTTTACCTTGTAAAGCCAATGGGAACTCACAACTGATTTTTTCTCTGGTCTTGTAACCACATCCCAAACACTGTTCCGAAATATGGATTCATACTCCTCCACCATAGCATCAACCCAAATCGGCTGCTTCATTGCTTCCTCAAAGGAAGATGGCTCGGTCTCAACACATTCCCCAACAAGGGCCATGTATCCAGTGTACCTATCAGGTGACCTCCTCTGTCTGCGCTGAGAAGATGGTTCTCCCACACTCTCTCTTGCATCTGACAACAATCTGTCAGCTTCTCTTGTGCTCTTCTGTCCCTCTTTGGAAGACTCTACTTGAGTGGATGTCTCCACTCCTGGAACCTCTGCATGCGGCTGCTCCACATCAATCGAAGGCTCCTCCTCCTTAGGAACCAAAAGTTCCTCCACAGCCTGTAGTTGGAGCTCCCTCTCAAGGGAAACTTGCATGGCCTTCTGCTCATCAAACTTGAGATCTTTGCAAACCACTGTCCTCCGACTGTTAGGCAAGTACACTCGATAGTTGTGGGGTGTATCAATGTACCCCACAAGTATCCCCAACTCTGTTGTTGGCTCAAGTTTCTTCAGGGCATCCTTGGTCACATGGCAATATATCAATGAGCTAAAGAACATGAAGTGACCCACATCTGGTCTCTTCCCGGAGAAAGATTCCTCTGGTGTCTTCATCCCAAGTATGCGATGCGGGCTTCTATTTTGCAAATAGACCACTGTGTTGCATGCATTAGCCCACAAATGAAGTGGTAGGCCTTGGTCATGCAACATTGACCGAGATGCCCCTACAATTGTTCTGTTCTTTCTCTCGGCCACCCCATTCTGCTGTGGGTTATGGGGTGTCATCTTCTCCCGTTTAATTCGTTCCACTGCACAGAAGTCCTTAAACTTGTGAGAGACATACTCTCCACCGTTTTCGCTTCTCAAGGCCTTGATCTTCTTCCAGATTCTTTCTCAACCAAAGCTTTGAACTCACAAAACTTTGAGAAGGTTTGGTCCTTCTTCTGCATGAAATAAATCCAACATTTACGAGAAAAATCATCAATGAAAATCACATAATACCTTTGCTTCGCGGTGGATGCTGTCAAGAATGGTCCACACACATCAGTATGAAATCGCTCTAAGATTGCTTCAGCTTGACTGTCTCGATCATGAAAGGAAGACTTGGCATACTTTCCCAAGGTACAACCTTTGCATGTGTCCACTTGCTCAAGTTTACCTTTGGGAAGTCCGGTAGAGATCTGCTGCATTATCTTCAAGGCCGCATGATGCAAGTGGCCTAGCCGCATATGCCATAACTCACCAATGTCTTGGCTTTGTACCAATTCTGCTTCCGAACTCAATGCCACACAATCATCTTCCCCTATTTTATAGAGATTCTTCACTTGAATCCCAATCCTCTTGGTCTGATCCGTGGCTATGTGTCTTAAGAACGCATTTCCTTTACTAAAGACAACATCGTAGCCTTTGTCCTCCAACATCGCGATCGATACCAAGTTCTTCTTCAGTCCAGACAAATACTTCACATTGGTCAAGGTGAGAGGAGATCCATGCTCCCTCTGTATAGCAATCGTGCCCACTCCTGAAACACTGCACTTCCCGTCATCACCCATCTCTATGCGCATCTTGAGGTCTTTCTCCTCCAAGGTACTGGACAAACTTTTATTTCCAGTCATGTGGAATGAGGCTCCACCATCTAGGTACCAAACACAACCCACCGTCGATGAAACCATACATGTGATGAGGGCAAAATCCAATTCAAACTGAGAGGCTAGTGCCTCACCTTCTGATCCTTTCGAGGATCCCTTCTTGGATTTCTTCAATGGGCAATTAGTTGCATAATGGCCCATCTCATGACATTGAAAGCATCTAACTTTAGATTTGTCAATCTTCTTCCCTCCATGAGAAGAATTTGATTTGGAATGGGAAGCCTTCCCTTTCCCTTTCCTTAACTTACTTGCCAAGGCCAAATTTTCTTCATCATCATGCTTAGATGAAGAACCATCTCTTGTGCTTCTCCTGATCTCCTCCTGCATCAGATTCGACCATAGTCGTTCCCAATCTGACAGTTTCTCCTTTCCATTCACAGAGTCCTGGTAGCTATGCCAGCTCTTTGGAAGGCCAAGGAGAGCAATACTCACCATATCATCATCGGCTGTAGTTATTCCCACACTACCAAGCTCATCTCTGTAGGTGGTGACCTTGTTCAGATATGTATAAATGGTATTTCCCTTCTCCATCTTGATTTTCTGAAGCTTATCTTTGAGCGCCAGTTTCCTCTGGTCGCTACTGTTCTGATATAGGTCCTTCAATGTCTTCCACATTGAAAACATAATCTCCTTCGCATGTTGACTCGAGACAATATGGTCTCTAACTCTCTCCAGAAGAATCCTTCTCGCCTTCGCCACACACTTCTTCCATTAAGCCAATTCTTGTGCATTAGCTATAGCTGGCTTGGGGATTTTTTGATCAGTGAAATCCTTCAAACCATTGTCTTCTAATACCACTTCCATGCGATCCTTTCATGCTATGTAATTCGAGCTGCCATCCAGAGCATACTCGAGTCTCAAGCCATTGAACACCATTGGTGAACTTTGAGGTGTGATAAGAATTTGATTTTGTACCTGCAACCAAGAACTTCAAACTTCGAATTTCCCTTCTCATTATACTATTCACAACTTCGATAACCTTTGCTCCGATACCATGCAGAAATTCTGACTGTAGATTAACCTGATAATGTAATGTAACTAAAGCAAAATACTTTAATCTACTTCTACAATCAAACTTGCGGAAGCTTAATCAGTTTGAGCAAGATCAAACAGAACACATATAACTAGAAGAGGAAACAATAACCATGAAACACATAAGAATACTTTGGGGAAAGCCTTAGCTAAAAACCCCACTATCTGTATTATCATACAAGTGGAAATAATTTAGGATTACACACATCTTTAGCTCTCATAGCTATCCAGCTCTCAGTACAATCCCTCACTAATTCTCATAGACAGAATAGACTGCTCATATGCCTTCTCCTCTACCCTCCAAGCCTCCTATTTCCTTGCGCAGTTTTCCCTGGGTGATCCAGCTGTAACCTTGTGTGACACTGATCTCACACACTACTCCAACACACTGTAAAACTGCACAAATCTCAAGGAATGAATTCCTTCTGCATGCAAGAGATTTTCTTATAGGAAAATTCTTGCAACTGATAGTACACTGTCCCTGTCTTTAATCTCAACTGGGTCTTTGTCTAAACTGACATGCATGAGTTATTTATGAGAGAATCTTCAATTATCTGGAGTACACTATTTTCATGCATGCATGCATTAACTAACTGAACTCACAATTAGTTCCACAAACTGTTTGGAACTAATTTAATTGGACTTAACTCAATTAACTGAGCTAACTAATTACAACTCAAATACAACTCATCCTTATCTCCTTAACTAATGGATAATCTCCTTAATTTAGGGAATAACTGTTGCATGACTTCACAAAGACTTCTAGCTTGAATTTCTCCAACTAATTAACTCAAGATGAATTAATTAATTAATTTTCAAGCAGCTGGTGAGACTAAATTCGAATTTTAATTCAAGGACAAATTAAAATTGGAATATCCTTGTTGCCACATTTCAACACAAGTACAAGTGATGGTACAGGTACTAGTGCAGGTGCATAAGATATGGATTATTGTCTTACAGTGGATGGATTGGTTAGGTTTAGAGACAGGATATATGTACCAGATAACAGTGAGCTCAAGAAGGTGATCTTGAGGGAGTTTCATGCGAAACCTTATTCAGGTCACCCAGGTTATCAGAAGACATTAACTGAAGTGAAGAGATTTTATTATTGGTTGAATTTGAAGAGGGATTTGATAGAGTTTGTGGCTATATGTTTTGATTTTCAGCAAGTGAAAGTAGAATGTAAGCATCCATGTGGACTGCTACAACTGATTGTGATTCCAGAGTGGAAATGGGAATTCATTTCCATGGACTTCATCATAGGGTTTCCGAAGACAATGAGACAACATGATTCCATTATGGTTATTGTGGACAGGTTGACGAAGGTTGCACACTTCATTCCATTGAAGTCTACATTCTTAGCGATGTGGCACATGTATTCATTAGAGATGTGGTTATACTGCATGGTGTTTCAAAGAACATTGTGTCAGACAAGGAGCGAAGTTCACTTCCAAGTTTTGGAAGGAGTTATTTCCAGGTTTGGGCATAGAGTTGGCCCTCAGTACGACATATCATCCGCAGACAGATGGACAAACAGAGAGGGTCAACAAGATATTGGAGGACATGTTGAGGACGTATGTGATGCATCAATAGCGGAAGTGGGAAGAGTATCTCCCTTTGGTAGAGTTCACATACAACAACGGTTATCAGTAGTCATTGAGGATGAGTCATTTTGAGGCATTGTATGGGCGAAGTGGTAACACTCCTATTAGTTGGAGTGATCCGGTTAACAGGATATTGATTGGAACAGATATGCTTTCGGACATGGAACAGGAAATGTAGGTGATCAAGAAGAATCTAAAGGCAACATAGGATAAGTAGAAGAGTTATGTAGATAGGAACAGGTTGTTTAAGGAGTTCTAGGTTAGGGAACATGTGTACTTGCGCATCAAAATGAAGAAGATCTCCTTGCAGATTGGATCATGTGCCAAGCTGGCACCATGGTTTTATGGACCCTTCAGTATCATTGAGAGGATTGGGCCAGTAGCCTATCAACTTGCACTGCCTCCGATAATGAAATTCCATGATGTTTTCCATGTATCTTTGCTTAAGAAGTATGTTAAGGATGCTAATAATGTGATTGACTCGTTTGTATTGCAGGTGGAACTAGATGGAGAATTCAAGCCAATTCCTTAGTGTATATTACAGAAAAAGGTGTTCATGCTCTGGAACCGAGAAATCAAGCAAGTTAAGGTGCAGGGGAAGCACTTTGGGCCCAATGAAGCTACATGGGAGATGGCGGATCAGATGCAGGCTATGTATCCTTCCTTGTTTGCTGGTTGTGGCAAAGTAGTTTTGGCTTGGTGTTTTAGTATATGTTTTCATGATGTTGATTTATGTACATATGTATATGGATGTAAATATCGCCACAGGCTATGTTATATAGCTCCACTATGCAGCATGTTGTTATGATGTCATGTTATTATGTTGGTTTTCTTTTCAGTAGGGTGATCATTGTAAATACTGCATTGAGCTATGTTATAAAGCTCCATTTACAATATATGTTTTGCTATAACAATTTTGTGGTTATAGGTGTTGTTGAACACTGAGGACGGTGTTCCCCCAAGGGAGAGGGTTCTGTAACAACCCTAATCAAAATTCCATATAATAAAAGTAAATAAGGAAAAATAATAACCACGGATGATGGGACACTTATTCCAAGCTTAATGTTGGGAAAAATCCTAGTGATGGGGATCACTTGTGTTTGTTTATGGCTAAGGAAATTGGCAAAGGCAATGGCTAAGGCTTTGGAAAGGAAAAATAGAATTTTTGGCACATTTATTTATGAAAATAATGAAAATTAGGAGAAGAATGAGGTGAAAGGTCACATGTTGCATGTGAGGAGGAAAATGAAGGAAAATAATGGAAAATGAAGAAAATAGATGCCTTATTCATAAAAAGGCTTATGAGGATCAGTTGGTAACCTTTTGTCAGTTCAGTTTTGGAACTCTGTCATTATTCTCTCTCTCATACTCTTGGAGACTTAGAGTTTTTTTGGAGCACTCTTGGTGGGTGTGGCATACTTGGATTTTGGAGCAAGAAGGCAAAGGAAGAGCAGGAAAGTGCAAGAAGGCACTGGGATCAACAACTACATCATATTTTCTTGCAGGTACCGAGTTGCATGTATGTTTCCTTCACTAGTTTTGGCATGCATGGCACATGCATGTGGTTTCTTGGTTGTGATCTATCATTGGCATGAAGGATTGCCTGGATTGACAATGGATTGCATAACCTTTCCATTTTCTGAATAGCCATGGTGATTGTGGGTTTACTTTCATTGTTTGTTTTTGGTTGGTTCTCATGTTTCCTTAGCTTGGGTTGAGTTATTAGTTCTTGGAAGCCCTGGTTGGACAAATGCTCTGGAAGCCCTGTAACAACTTGGGTTGAGTTACTAATCCTGGAAGCCTTGGTCAAAAAAATGCTCTAGAAGCCCTTGGTGAGTTGAGTTACTAGTCCTGGAAGCCTTGGTTGGGAAAATTCTCTGGAAGCCCGACAATAGATGTGGGTTGAGTTACTAGTCCTGGAAGCCTTGGTTGGAACAAATGCTCTGGAAGCCTTGGAAGGCTTGGATGAAGACCAATCTGATGATGGTTTTGTGATGTTTGACTGTGAGGTGGAATCGCTGTTTGATGGGTTAAGGTGGATGGCCTTTGGAAGCCTTGGATGAGTCTTGATTGATGTGTTATATGAGATCCCACATTCATGCTTGGAATATGGCATGTGGGTGAATGGATTACGAGAGATTTGGCTCAACCATTCTATGGTCGGGTGGAGCGTGGAAGTCCCATCCCGGGTTTGGATTTTGCATCATTAATGAAAGGGTATTTCTCCTTGTATTCCTATGAGAATTTTGATGGATTATATGTGGATTGTACTTTCATGAGAATTTATATTGCTATTATGCTGGTTATGTATGTGTTTTATGACAGTAGCCATGTGTGGCTCTCATCATGTTTTTACTTGTAATTGAATGATCAATGTATCTATGACCTAATGGATGGAATGGATGTTGATGTGTCGAGGCATCAATGGTTCTTAGTGATTCTCAACTAAGTATGAAACCCTTATGCTTAGAATTGTTATTTACACCTCTGGATTACATATTCGTGATATGTTTGATGAAATGCCTATCATGGCTAGTAGGGTTCCAGTCAAGGTCTTGAACAAGTATTTGCTTTAGTATTGTCATTTCCATGTTATTTTATTGATTTGAAGAGATGGTTAAATTTTGGGCAGTGACCTGGGCCTGAAAAGGTGGCTCAAATCCTGGATTCGCTGGCATAACATTGACAGATTTGGTCTCTAGTCACTGGTAGACAATCTTGTGAGAGAGAATTTGGGTTTCTGGTCACCCTCATGGCTATAGCATGGGAGCGACTTAGGCTTAAGTTGTCAAAAAGTTCAGTGGGAGCCCAAGGCAAGTTGTTTGAAGTATTGGATTGGTTCATGAGGGTCCTGTAGCTGATGATTAATGTCTATATGGTGTGTTCCATAAGTTCCACTTCCTTAATGTGACTTATGAGGTCAAATCATATCATAGTGGCCTCTCGTCGCATGTTTACCCTAGCTGGCTGGTTGCTTGGGTAGATGTGGGAGGAGGGTGTTACATATTATTACTCCCCGCTTATGAAGAAATGGTGTCCATTTCATTGAGTTCCCCTATCATATGGGGAAACTTCTATTGAATTTTTCTCATAGTGAGTCACTTTCCTTGGTGAAGAGGTTGCCCTGTTTTCACAACCCAATAGATTTGTTTGTGTTTCTAGTGGGTATCATTTGTATTGGTGTCGATGATTAGATCCATTGGGTCCATTTCAATGTTTTCACGATTTATTTCCATCCACAACCTTTGTGATTGTGTAAGTATTGTATTAGAGTGGCCTAATCTTCCTATTGGGTCCCGTGATCCGAATGGAAAATGGCATCAACCCATGGTATTCATCCACCTACGTTATTCATCCACCCATGGAGTTTATCCATGGTATTGTAAGTGGAATCCACCCATGGTATTTATCCACCCATGGTATTGTAAGTGACATCCACCCATGGTATTCATTAACCCATGGTATTTGCCCACGGTATTGTGACATCCACCCATGGTATTCATTCACCCATGGAATTGACCCATTGTATTGTAACTGAAAAATACTATAAGTAACAAGTCACATTTTGTAAAAATACAGATTGTCCACCATAATGTAATCCTTATAGTTATTATCTATTTTAATAAAAAAAAAAATTGTGGTTTTGTTTATTGGACATTCTACTCTTTTTCTTCTGGCAATTCCATTTTTTCAAATCTTGGGGGCCTCCCCCCCAAGATCCATTTCAATCTTTTAGATCTTGAGGGCCTTCACCGAAGACCCGAATCAGTGGTATCAGAGCAGGTTATGATTCCATGGGAATGAGGGTTCCATGCATATTTCAGTTTCAAATTTTTGCAGCAATACTCAACAAACTTCAGGCATGCGCTGCAACCTCCACAGAGCACTTTCTTGGGCCAAGCAGGAAGAATTTTTATTTTTTCATTTTTTTGCAGGATTTTCTTTTGGGCGACAAGTTTGCAGATCAGATATGAAACATTTGGTGCAACATTTACAAATACAAATAACATATCTGGATTCCTTGCGAAAATATACCAAAATTCAAAAAAAAAAGGAAGGTCGAATCAGAGTCTAGATGAAGGAGATATCGCTAATTGAAAATTAGCTATGTTGTAGAATTTTTTTTTGACGACAACTGGTGGATGACGACTCTCCTATCATTTTTTGAAGTTTTTGTGCTGAATTTCAGAAAATGGATTGTAGATCTAAGCTCCTCTTGAAAAATCACCCAATTTAAAAAAAAATGGGTCAAATTGGAGTTCGGATGTGGGAGATATCGCTGATTCAAAATCGGTTTTTTTTTTTTAATGACGGAAAAATTGCAGCGTGAATATGAGATTCTAGAGTGTCCAGATAAGGATTTCCAATACGAGGGAAGATGAAAATTGGTCCTTCTATTTCCAAAACCAGGTTATAATAAATGTTCTGAGTTATATTGACCAATTTATGTCCATTTTAATTCTGGAGCAGGATTCGGAGTAGGTTCCCTTTGGAGACATGTCCTCCCACCTCGCTTTAGGAGGCACCTGCTTCACATTCATTAGTTTCAGCATAACAACATTTGACTTGAGTTCTTTGGAGACGTGCCCTCTCACCCTTGGCTATGTAGGCACCTGCTACTTCATCAACAACCAACATCATGGTTATGGGTCAACCACACAAAATCCTTGTCATCAAAGTCCATTTTCTAGGCTGAACACTGTTAGTATCACAGTTGGTCACAAGCATTATAGGGTATCTCTATCCTCGAATCTTCATTTTTCATGGTTATGGGTCATCCACAAACTCACACTTCATCGAAGTCCATTTGCTAGGTCGCACACTGTCAATATCACAGTTGGTCACAAGCATTACAGGGTTTTTCTATCCTCAGATCTTCTTTCATCATGGTTGTAGGTCATCCACAAACCCACACTTCATCGAAGTCCATTTTCTAGGCCGCACACTGTCAATATCACAGTTGGTCACAAACATTACAGGGCATATCTATCCTCGGATCTTTGTTCATCATGGTTATGGGTTAACCACATAAAGCCCTTCTCTTAAGTGGGTCTTCATATTCAACAAAGGCTTCACAGGAGGGAACTTCACGCAATGGGGACCATTGCTTCTTAAGGAGGGATGAATGATCCGAATGGAAAAGGGCATCAACCCATGGTATTCATCCACCCATGGAATTTACCCATGGTATTGTAAGTGGCGTCCACCCATGGTATTTATCCACCCATGGTGTTTATTCACCCATGGTATTTTCCCATGGTATTGTGACATCCACCCATGGTATTCATTCACCCATGGAATTGACTCATGGTATTGTGGCATCCACCCATGGTATTCATTCACCCATGGAATTGACCCGTGGTATTGTAACTGAAAAATACTATAAGTAACAAGTCACATTTTGTAAAAGGATAGATTGTCCACCACAATGTAGTCCTAGTTATTATCTGTTTTAATAAAAAAAATCTTTGTGGTTTTGTTGATTGGGCATTCTACTATTTTTCTTCTGGCAATTCCAATTTTTCAGATCTTGGGGGCCTCCCCCCCCAAGATCCATTACAATCTTTTAGATCTTGAGGGCCTCCCTCCAAGATCCGGATCATCCTGTGAGGTGCTCTTTTTGTAAATGTATCCACACCTTATCACCAACCTGAACTTATGTGGAACCTTATGTTGGTCATGTCACTGCTTGTACTTGGAATTATCTTTCTGTGAGATATTATGGATCTATTGCTAGAGATGTTAGATCCGCTGAGTAAATTCTGTTGCCTTATGTGACTCAAATTAAGCATAGGAGGACTTTATCGATGACTAAGAAATGGGAATAACTACATCGATACGGGCCAATGGTTGGAACCATAAGAACACCTGAAAAGGACTTCGAGTGAATTTTTCTCCTAGTGAGTCACTTGCCTTGGTGAAGAAGTTGCCATGCTTTCACAACCCGATAGAGTTGTTTGTGTTTCTAGTAGGTATCCTTTGTCTTGGTTTCGATGATTTGATCTAATGGGTCCATTTAAACATATTTAGGATTGATTTCTGTGTGGTGCAATTGATCAAATGCCTCTAAGGCATCCAACATAGGTGGGAAATATGGTCAAAGCATCTCCACATTAAATAATGGGTGCAAGCCAAGGAAAGTGGGAATGCTCAATTCAAAATCATTTCCACCCACAACCTTTGTAATTATATAAGGCCCATATCAGAGTGGTCTAAGCTTCATATTGGGGCCTGTGAGGTGCTCTTGTTGTAAATGTAAGCACACCTTAATACCAACCTGAAACTTATGTGGAACCCTATCCTGGTCATGTTGCTACTTGTACTTAGCGTTAAGTTTCTGTAAGATATCATGGACCTATTGTTGGAGATGTTGGATCCACTCAATAAATTTGGTTTCCTTGTCTAACTCAACTTAAGCATAGGAGGATTTTGTTAATGAATATGCAATGGGAATAGCTACACCAATTGGGCCCAATGGTTGGAACCTCAAGCACACCTGAAAAGGGATATGGCCAATAGAGTTGTGGAGGGCTCTATTATAACTATGTTGAACACATGGAAGGCTTTCATATCATGTACAAGGATTCCTAGAGTTTTACATGCATAATATATGCACAATCATCATGTTTACCACTTCTATTTGTTCATCTGATTGGTGATGAAAGGAAATTGATTTGGTTAACTTGTTATCCATGAGATGCCATAAGTTGCACCAAAATGTGCAGAGGAACCTACTATCCCTATCTGAAATAGTGGTCTGAGGTAGCCCAAAATGAACCCAAACATGCCAAAGGAAGAGTTTCACAGTGGCTTCAGTTGTGATACTTTTCTTGAATGGTTCTAGAATGGCCATCTTAGAGAATCGGTCGAAAACCACAAACACACAATTACTACCATGCTTGGTGGATGGAAAACCTAACATGTAATCCATGTAGACTAACTCCTAGGGCTTGTCTAGGGTTGGTAGACTAGTTTACAACCCCTACTTCTTGATGGTTGGTTTAGCAATTACATAGGTAGTGGATGCTCTAATATATAATTGGACATATTATCGAACTTTGACTAGTAAAATAATTTTGAAGTATTGCTATTAGCTTCTCAACACAAAAGTTCCCTGCCACCTGACTGGAATGTTCCTCCCAGATCATCTTAGCATGCTTTGTTGAAGGAACACAAAGGTGGCCTACGTAGCACAAAATCACATCTTGGATATGAAAGGTGGCCTATGTAGCACAAAATCACATCTTGGATATGAAAGTATGGAACTTTCTTGCCTACCATCAACATCTCACATGTGGCAGTGAAATCAGAGTCATTGTTGTATAATTGTGGCCACCTAGGGGTCTTGTGCCCACAAGAGTTAAGAAATATGGTTAGTGCCACAATTGGGGGTCGAATAAGGTAGTTTGCGACATGATTGCTCCTACACTTCTTGTATTTGATGTTTAAATGGAATTGTTTTAGGTATGTGGAACATTTTTTCTGGTGGTCATTATGTAACTTTCCTTGTGCCTACATAAATTGAAGAGGCTTATGATGAGTATGGATGATTGTCTCCTTCCTCAAAATATAATGATTCCATTGTCGAAAAGCTTTCACAATGGAGTACATATCCTTATCATAGGCGGGGTATCTTCAGGTCATATCAGATATTTTTTCACTGTGATAAGACACCAGATGTCCGTGTTGAGTGAGGATTGGACCAATAACATGGTTAGAGGTTGTTGCAGATATTTTTGGATGAGGGTAGTGTAAAGCAATGATGGTGTTTCAAATACTCAAATGCATTCTACTATTACTCAGACTAAAAACAAATTACTTTTGTTCGTACTTTGGTCACTTGACTTAAGGGTCAAGTGATATAAGGGAATCCTAACATAAATATTCGGTAGATGTTAACAAGGCCAAGAAGCAACAAAGCTCTGTTGGAGACATCAAGGTTGGCCAATATTGAACAACTTGGACCATAGATGGGTCCACTTGCAACCCATGTTCATCCATGATGCATCCTAGGTATTGTATCATGTGCATGCCAAGTGAGCATTTCACCAAATTGGCATACGACTTGTGTTGCCATAGAGTGATCAAGAACTATTGAATGTGTTGCAAATGCTCCACCCAGGTTCCGCTAAAGATGAGGATGTTATCCAAATATACAACCATAAAATAGTTTGTGAATGACTGCAGGTATTCATCCATCATCCTCATGAATGTTGTTAGAGCATTAGTCAAGCAAAAGGACAAGACCAACCACTCGAAAATGCCTTCTTTATATCTAAACATTGTCTTTGATATATCGGTTTGTCCAATTGGAACCTAGTGGTAGCCTGACTTGAGATGAATCTTACTACAAAACTTGGTAATATTAAGCTGATCAAGAAGATCTTCAATCCTAAGGATCGCGTTTTTGTTCTTGATAATGATTTTTTTTTCCAGGGCTTAATAATCAATATAGAGTCTCCGTGTCCCATCCTTCTTCTGCACTAATACAATTGGACTGGGCAGTGTTACTGTCAGTGTCTTCACACTGCCATTAGTGATCAAAATCTGCTCTTTTGCATTTCATAGTAGGAGTCCCATACTGATGAGTTTACATTCCATTAGGTCATGGATTCACTGATGGTAGGGTTTTCTTCAAATTTTTACCTCATGATCTATACTTGCTAATCCTCTTTCATATATTCCAGTCATGGCTCATGTTCACTTTGCAATTCATTTCATTAGGTCTTAGGGTTTGGTCTCATTAGGTTTTAGGGTCCCACCATGGTCAAATCCAATAATTACATGCCAATAATGATCAGAAAGGACATGAGGAGGCCAATAATGATTGGTAAAGTCATAATTTATCATTTTGAAAGCCGAATGTAGGTGAAAACAGAGTATTTTGTTTTTATCTTCATTTATGATGTAATTTTATCTTTTCATATGTAATATTGGTTCCCAGCTACTCCTAAGCATCTTGTGATGTTGCCAAGCACCTGCCACTGCAAAAATCAAGTCATATTGAGCACCAATCCACCTACAAGAGAAAAAGAAAACAAGCATGAAAAACAGAGTATTAAAAAGGACAAATAGAAATTAGAAAGGTGGGTTTTTCAAAAGCAAAAATCAAATGGGGTTCATATAAAACCCTCCCATCCTAATTTCAAAATCATTATGCCATGTTTGCAAAAACCAAAGGAGAGAAAAACATCAAATGAGCAAGTGTTTGTGAGAAAGGAAGTCAGGCACTGCGCTTAGAGAGAAAAATGCCATGCTTCTGAAGTTTTTGGCCCGACGCTGTGCTTAGGGAGGAGGGCGCTGCGCTTAGGGGCCACTTGCTTAGTTAAAAATATAATGGGCGCTGCGCTTAGAGGGTGGCGCTGTGCACGTGGGTAGTGGGACTACGCTTAGGCCAGCCAACCCAAAAACGCTCCCAACTTCAGATTTATGCCAAATTTCCTCTAATTCCACACTTGGCAAGTAAGTATCACTCCTCTCCCTTCAATTTGGTTGGCACATGTTAATATTTTCATTAGTTTCCACTCATTTATAAAACCTTGATTCTCATCATAAACCCTAAATCATTTGGTTTATTTCACTACGTAGCTTCATAGCTACAACCTTCCACATATCATCTCCTCCATCCTCACCTGCTTCACATCACTTGTTTTTCATCCCCATAAACCCTCCTCTCATTCTCATAATTTGTGCCCTAGCTATAAATACATACAATCACTCATAAACCCTAGAGCCTACCCCTCATTCCATTCATATTGGTCTCTCTACACTATAAATTTTGTGAAATTAAACAGTGAAACCATGGACAGAGGAAGTGATTTTGAATATGATGAGGAGACAGCCAGTGACAGTTCTGTAGAGAGACATAGGCAGAGAAAGCCTCACAAGGGAGGAAAAATCATAAGAGAAGAGCCCACCAATTTAAGAGAATTGCAAGCTTGCCCACTTGCAGTCTCTTGTTTCAGACACCTTGGATGTTTTGAATGCTGTGAACTAGTGGAAAGAGTTCAGTTTCATCATGAGTTAGCCAGACTTTTTGTGGCTCATTTTCATAACTATGAGGTGACAGTTGTCGGAGTAACCTTCACAATATCACCAGTTGTCATTTCAGAGGCCACTAGAATTCCTAATGTTGGTGAGAAATGGTACAAGTCTCATGACCTTGATGATCATTACTATGAGCCTTACATCAAGCCTCAGTACAGAAACCATGTTAAGAGGCTTTTCCCCTTTAAATTTTTGGAGAACAGGTATGTTACTTTGATGAGGATTATCATCAAATATTTCACTTGTGGAGGCAGATTCTCCTTGTTGTATGCTTACCATATCAGACTCCTCATGCACTTCACCAAGGTCAAGATGATGAATCTCCCATATTTCTTGTTTAGAAACATTGACAAAATAGCTTACATTGTGCAGAAGAAGCCATACCCTCAGCAGTTGAACAACATCTATAATTACTCTTTGATCAAAATCATTGTTCTTCACCATCTTAGTCTTATTAACATTCCTTGGGAGAATTTCATTGCTCATGAGATGTTCAGAGGTCCACAGATCCCTTCACTAGTGCATCAAGAAAATGGTGGGCCTTGTAGCCATGGGGAAACAAGGGAAGAGTTCAAGGAAATAAAAAATGCTGAGGTGCTAGTGTACTTGACATATCAGAGAGGTACAAGGGGACTTTTTGAAGCTTCTAGGCAAGTGTTTGCTCCACGGGATGTGGAAGGGACCTTGCCTTCTTCATCAGTCCACAGGAAAATGTTATCTCCACAAGGTGTGGAAGGGGATTTGCCTTCTACATTGACAAAACAGGTACAGGTTGAGCAGTTGAGCAAAGGCAAGGAAAAAGTGTAGGAGGAGAACCTTGGTGATGAGGAGGAAAGAGATTTTGACTTGATTGAGCATGAGGAGCTGCAACAACACTATACTCATCATGGAGTTAACATCATTGACTTGGAGGCTCAGGATGAAGAAACCATCAAAGACATTATCATACAAGAAAGGGAATCTCAAATACAGGCTTTGGTAGACAACTTAGAGAGAGCCAAGTTCATGATCAAATACTTGGAACAGGAAAACAAATAGTTGAGAGACAAACAAGTCCTCATGGAGCTGGAAATGATCAAAGCAAATAGGCAAATTGCCAAAGAGGCTCATGTCACATTGACTCCTATTGAGCAGGAGATTGAAAATGATAGGGAAACTTGGCTTGAGAGAGTCAACATACATCTAGAAGGGCTCATTGAGAAGGCCAACAGGGATAAGAAAATTCTCAGACACATGGCATACCATTATATGACCCGCAACAAAATTTGTAACATAAGGATTAGAAAGTTAAAGGCTAGGCTAAGGAGAGCTTTGGAAGGCAAAAAGGAGCAAGATAGATTGAAGATGTTGGCTGAAGCCTCCCTAGCCCATCAAAGCAGTTGATGGTGGTGTCTCATGCCAAATTTGGGCAGATTTTGAAGAAATTTTGTCATTTTGAAATTTTGGAAATACAAAACACAGAAAATCTACCTAGAAGGGTAGTGCCATCAGCGCTGCGCTTTTTCTAGGGGAATTCAATGCACAAATGGTTTACATTTTTGGATTCAAGGCATCAAGAACATGCACCCTACCAATTTTTAGAATTTTTGAAGCAGATTTAGTCCACCAAAAGGTCCAAAAACACTCAAAATTTGACCTCTTTGCCAGTTTTTGGACACACAGAAGCAGCCTTGGGAGAAATAATTTTTTGAGGGGGTAAATGAGCTCCAAATCCATAAATTCCAGGTGTTCCAGAAACCAGACTTTAATATCTTTCCAATGAGCCATCCTGGGCTCAATTTTGATGATGGGAATTCCTCCAAAATTGGACTCAATGTGGATCTGCGCTTAGGACCAGTGGCGCTACGCGTAGGGCATTTTTACTCAGGATCACTGTTTTGCTAAATTTCGACCATTTTCTTGTTTTCTATCTCATGGAGGTGAATTTTCTGATGTAATTAATGCCATGGTTTGTAAATGTAATAATAAAACTCTAGTAGATGGTAGATTCATTAGATGAAAGTGGTTTTGAGGGTAATGAATCAGTTTCCCTTCTTTTAGAGGCAAGTTGTTTCACTACCTAGATTCTTGGTCCTTGTTTGGAAATGGTTGAAATGACTCCTCTTCTCATGGTTTCGACCCCTGATGGTTAGGATGAGGGATTTCAATGTCTATATCATGTATTCTCTTTCTCATTTGCAAGGGTTGGATTCAGTTGGATGCTCATGTACTGAACACATATCATTTTGTAGCAGTTGTGGCAGGAAACTAATAAAGTTGCAGCTATTTTTATGGGATACCTATTGTATGGCCTTTATCAGGTGTTTCTTCTTCGGTTATTATGTTCTCATGTTATTTATGTATGCCTATTTCATATAATTTCCTCTGATTGGTTGTTTTCAAGTCAGATAGGTGGAATACATTAGGTTTTAATGCTTTGCCTTGGGAAAACACCAGTATTTCATGTCTTTTCTACTGTTTAGGAAGGATTCATGACTTGATCATGCCCTTCTTAGCTCCTCACCAGTCTAGCATTTCACCCCATCAATCTTAAGGTGTTGAATCTCATACCTGCCTTGCCCCATAAATTCCCCTGCAATTTTGACTTAGTTTCCCAGACCTAAATTGCCCAGCTCCTCCTGATTTGGCAAAAACACTAACAACTTCAATCAAAACCCTTGAGCTACTATACCTAGCATAAAATATTGTTCCTGATCCAGTCATCTTGACTGAGATCCATAAGGAGAGAGTCCTCTCCCAGCCTGGTAGGGCTAGCTACCAGGTTAAGCTTGGTTTGTGGTTACCCTGGGATTACCTCCCTTCAGCCTGAGGTCAATCTAGGTGATAACATAGTGGCGACCATACTGGGGAACCTAGTTTTATGTTCCTCAACAAAATGTATCAAGTTTATATCTGATTGTTGATGGTGGACAATGATCAGACACCAGAAGGCTGAAATCATTCACCTGGCGACTCTACATAAGTTTCGAGATCAGATCCAAGGACTCCACTAGAGGATGAACCCGACCAACAAAAACATGAAAGGAAAATATGGAAAGATCAAGTATTCAAGTTGGAATTTCATCCAAGACATTACGTTATTTGTTATAAATTATTTCTTCTCTTTTCCCGAGAACATCAAGAAGGCTTTACGAAGTATATTTTATTTGAGAAAAGATCCTAGACCTGCATTTGATTCTTTCCCTTTGAAGATTGTGAATACAAAATGTTCGCGTGCCTTTGATCTTGATCAAGACCCTTCTTTCGAATCTTATGATGACCTTCTTCAAACTGATGAGCCTAAAGAGACCAAGACTGATTCTACAGCTTTTGTATATACTCCTATACCTTGTAAAATTCCGGATAGATACAAGCCTTTGATTTTACCTCCTATATCGCATGCTTTCCCTAAAAATCATTACCTATATCTACCAAGATTTGATGGTGAATGTTACAACATCACTGCTGAGAGACATGTACTAAATTTTGAGTCTTTTCTTAACCTTTTTGAAGTTGATAAAGAGGATGTCAGTATTAGGCTTTTTGCTCTTTCTTTGGAAAGCAAAGTCAAGAGTTGGTTCAAAACCCTGCCTGATGCGAGCATCTCAGATTTCCAACAATTCGTCAAGATTTTCCTCGACAAGTGGGTGGTCAAACAAAACCCTTTCTTGATTCTAGAAGAGTACAACTAGCTGAAAAGACAGCCAGGGAGACAGTACAACAATTTTCTTCCAGATTTAACCAAGTTTATTGTTCGATACCTATTAATATAAGACCTCCTCCTAGATCTGCTCTCTTGCATTATTCGGAAGCCTTTGATCTAGAAATGGATTTTCAACTGAGAGAAAGGAACCTTGCAACACTTGAAGAGATGCAAAACAATGCAGTAGATGTCGAGGCTAATTTGCTAATCAAAAGGGAAAATTTGAAGGAAGAAGAGATGAAGAACATAGATCCAGAGGAATCAACACCTTTAGAGGTAAAGCTCAACATTTTGGTAAGTGTAGTGGAAGAGATGATGCAAAAAATCACCACAAGGAAAGAGTATGATGTTCAAGACCACGACTCACTGATTGAAGAAAAACAAGTGGCTGATCCAAAACATTTTCTTTCTTAGCCCAGTTGTCATAGATCTGATAATGATTGTTTTATAGATCATCTTGGAGAAGAGAGATCTTTTGATTTGACATGTATGCTTGATGATGTGTTTTATATTAATGATTTTCCTTAGTTTGATCAGTATGATGATGATTATGTTCTCCAAACAGAAGCTAGTCTTGCAGACAAATCAACAGCTGGTTTGTGGAAGGAGGAAGTTCACTTTCAGCAGTTTGAATACAACGATCAACCGAAGCATATCAGTTATGGAAGTGAGGAGGAAAGTGCAAAATTTTTTGAAGTAAGTGAAGGATCTTGCCTTTGTGTTTTACTTCGTTTTAGTTCATTAGAGACCACCTTCGTGCAATCAAGAATCAACCGTCGATAAGTTTTGATCTTGACCATCTAGAGGGTGCCAATGAAATCCTTGTTTAAGACTTCTCATATCTAGATTTGTAGCTTTCAAATGCCATTGAATATCAAGTTTCAGATGAAGACTTGGAAGCTGGAACCATATGATCAAATGATGCAAGATGATTCCGTGCCATTATGTTTTGAATCATTTCAGTTTTTGAATGGAATTTTGCATAGTATATCTTCAAATGAGCAAACTGTCAAAAATCATGCAATCCCATTGGAACCAATAGAAAATGGGTTGCAACAGTCTTTTCAAGTTTTTCACCATCCAATAGCTGATGTGTTGGATGATGTCTGCAGTCAAATTCCTTCTCCATTAACTAACTATGAGCTTGAAAAAAGTATTGATACAAACTTGATCCGGCAGCCAGTTTCTTTATCATTTTTAGCAGAAGTCTCGTCACAAAGCTCAGATGAAAGGTTGCATTCATGGTATGAGGAGAAGCAAAGTAATCCATTGGATGAGCTAAGTCCCAGTGCACATAAATTTCAAGATCCTTATGCAATATTTTTGGAGTCATATAGAGAATCCATATTATTCAATCTGGGAAAATTTGGATCTGTTTACAAGTTTTCATGGGAGTTGCCTTTCAGTAATTCTCTCTTGTTGTTCATAAAAAGCATTTGCATAGAATTCAAACAACAACCAAAATTCTTACTTGGTTGCATTGGTTGTTTCATTTCAATTGATCAGGTGATGAATGGAATAGTTAGAGTAGGTTTTATTGAATAAGCTCCATTTTGAGCATATTTCCTAGTTTGTCAGTTGTGTTTTAGTATCGAGTCAATTTTTAGTTGAGTAAAAGTCAGTTTGTGTATTTGAGTCATCAGTATTCAGTCAGATTGAGTTTTTTTGACTCCATTGCCCAATGGATAAGGCTACTATGTCTACGGTGTTCTTGGCACCTCCAGGGAGCTACCATCCCCATTGGAATCAATGTTAGTGTTAGTGTCTTCACACTGCCATCAGTGATCAAAATCCGCTCTTTTGCATTTCATAGTAGGAGTCCCATACCGATGAGTTTGCATTCCATTAGGTCATGGATTCATTGATGGTAGGATTTTCTTCAAAATTTTCCCTCATGATCTATACTTGCTGATACTCTTTCATATATTTTAGTCATGGTTCATGTTCACTTTGCAATTCATTTCATTAGGTCTTAGGGTTTGGTCTCATTAGGTTTTAGGGTCGCACCATGGTCAAATCCAATAATTACATGCCAATAATGATCAGCAAGGACATGAGGAGGCGAATAATTATTAGTAAAGCCATAATTTATCATTTTGAAAGCTGAATGTAATTCTCACCTCAAAACTTGTTTTGAGGTGAAAACACAGTATTTTGTTTTTATCTTCATTTATGATGTAATTTATCTTTTCACATGTAATATTGGTTCCCAGCTGCTCCTAAGCATCTTGTGATGTTGCCAAGCACCCGCCACTGCAAAAATCAAGTCATCTTGAGCACCAATCCACTTGCAAGAGCAAAAGAAAACAAGCATGAAAAAAGAGTATTGAAAAGGGACAAATAGACATTAGAAAGGTGGGGTTTTCAAAAGCAAAAATCAAATGGAGTTCATATAAAGCCCTCCCATCCTAATTTCAAAATCATTATGCCATGTTTGCAAAAGCCAAAGGAGAGAAAAACATCAAATGAGCAAGTGTTTGTGAGCAAGGAAGTCGGGCATTGCGCTTAGAGAGAAAAACGTCGTGCTTCTAAAGTTTTTGGCGTGGCGCTGCACTTAGGGAGGAGGGCACTGCGCTTAGAGCCAAGAATTGCACTTAGGGGCCATTTGCTCAGTTCAAAATATAACGGGCGCTGCGCTTAGAGGGTGGTGCTGCGCACCTGGGTAGTGGCACTGCGCTTAGGCCAGCCAACCCAAAAACGCTCCCAACTTCAGATTTACGCCAAATTTCCTCCAATTCCACACTTCACAAGTAAGTATCAATCCTCTCCCTCCAATTTGGTTTGCACATGTTAAGATTTTCATAAGTTTCCACTCATTATATAAAACCCTAATTCTCACCATAAACCCTAAATCATTTGATTTATTTCACTACGTAGCTTGATAGCTTCAACCTTCCACATATCATCTCCTCCATCCTCACCTGCTTCTCATCACTTGTTTTTCATCCCCATAAACCCTCCTCTCATTCTCATAATTTGTGTCCTAGCTATAAATACATACAATCACTCATAAACCCTAGAGCCTACCCCTCATTCCATTCATATTGGTCTCTCTACATTGTAAATTTTGTGAAATTAAATAGTGAAACCATGGACAAAGGAAGTGATTTTGAATATGATGAGGAGACAGCTAGTGATAGTTTTGTAGAGAGACATAGGCAGAGAAAGCCTCACAAGGGAGGAAAAATAATAAGAAGAGAGCCCTCTCCCGACCTAGTAGGGCTAGCTACCAGGTTAAGTGTGGTTTGTGGTTACCCTAGAATTACCTCCGTCAGCTTGAGGTTAATCTAGGTGATAACATATTGGCGACCATACTGGGGAACGTAGTTTTATGTTCCTCAGCAAAATGTATCAAGTTTATATCTGATTGTTGATGGTGGACACCAATCAGACACCGAAAGGCTGAAATCATTCACCTGACAACTCTAAATCAGTTTCAAGATTAGATCCAAGGACTCCACTAGAGGATGAACCCGACCAACAAAAACATGAAAGGACAATATGGAAAGATCAGGCATTCAAGTTGGAATTTCATCCAAAACATTACGTTCTTTGTTATAAATTATTTCTTCTCTTTTCCCAAGAATGTCAAGAAGGCTTTACGAAGTATACTGTATTTGAGAAAAGATCCTAGACCTACATTTGATTCTTTCCCTTTGAAGATTGTGAATACAAAATGTTCGCATGCCTTTGATCTTGATCAAGACCCTTCTTCCGAATCTTATGATGACCGTCTTCAAACTGATGAGCCTAAAGAGACCAAGACTGGTTCTACAACTTTTGTATATACTCCTATACCTTGTAAAATTCCGGATAGATACAAGCCTCTGATTTTACCTCCTATATCCCATGCTTTCCCTAAAAATCATTACCTATATCTACCAAGATTTGATGGTGAATGAGACAACATCACTGCTGAGAGACATGTACTGAATTTTGAGTCTTTTCTTGACCCTTTTGAAGTTGATAAAGAGGATGTCAGTATTAGGCTTTTTGCTCTTTCTTTGGAAAGCAAAGTCAAGAGTTGGTTCAAAACCCTGCCTGATGTGAGCATCTTAGATTTCCAGCAATTTGTCAATATTTTCCTCGACAAGTGGGTGGTCAAACAAAACCCTTTCTTGATTCTAGAAGAGTACAACCAGCTGAAAAGATAGCCAGGGGAGATAGTACAACAATTTTCTTCCAGATTTAACCAAGTTTATTGTTCGATGCCTATTAATATGAGACCTCCTCCTAGATCTGCTCTCTTGCATTATCCGGAAGCCTTTGATCCAGAAAAGGAGTTTCAGCTGAGAGAAAGGAACCTTGCAACACTTGAAGAGATGCAAAACAGTGCAGTAGATGTCGAGGCTAATTTGTTGATTAGAAGGGCAAAGTTGAAGGAAGAAGAGATAAAGAACATATATCCAGAGGAATCGACATCCTTAGAGGTAAAGCTCGACATTTTAGTAAGTGCAGTGGAAGAGATGATGCAAAAAATCACCACAAGGAATGAGTATGATGTTCAAGACCACGACTCATTGATTGAAGAAAAACAAGTGGCTGATCCAAAACATTTTCTTTCTTATCGCAATTGTCAGAGATCTGATAATGGTTGTTTTATAGATCATCTTGGAGAAGAGAGATCTGTTGATCTCACATGTATGCTTGATGATGTGTTTTATATTGATGATTTGCCTCAGTTTGATCAGTATGATGATGATTATGTTCTCCAAAGAGAAGCTAGTTTTGCAGACAAATCAACAACTAGTTTGTGGAAGGAGGAAGTTCACTTTCAGAAGTTCGAATACAGTGATCAACCGATACATATCAGTTATGGAAGTGAGGAGGAAAGTGCAGAAAATTTTGAAGTAAGTGAAGGATCTTTGCCTTTTTGCTTTACTTCGTTTTAGTTCATTAGAGACCACCTTCGTGCGATCAAGAATCAACCGTCGATAAGTTTTGATCTTGAACATCTAGAGGGAAATGAAATCCTTGTTCAAGACTTCTCATATCTAGATTTGCAGCCTTCGAATGCCATTGAATGTCAGGTTGCAGATGAAGACTTGGAAGTTGGAACATATGATCAAATGATACAAGATGATTCCGCGCCATTATGTTTTGAATCATTTCATTTTTTGAAGGGAATTTTGCATAGTATATCTTCAAATGAGTAGCCTGTCGAAAATCATGAAATCTCATTGGAACCAATAGAAAATGGGTTGCAATAGTCTTTTCAAGTTTTTCACGATCCAATAGTCGATGTGTTGGATGATGTCTGCAGTCAAATTCCTTCTCCATTAGCTAACTATAAGCTTGAAAAAAGTATTGATACAAACTTGATCAGGCAGCTGGTTTCTTTGTCATTTTCAGTAGGAGTCTCGTCACAAAGCTCAGATGAAAGTTTGCATTCATGGTATGAGAAGAAGCAAAGTAATCCACTGGATGAGCTAAGTCCCAGTGCACATGAATTTCAAGATCCTTATGCAGTATTTTTGGAGTTTGATAGAGAATCCATATTATTCAATCTGGGAAAATTTGGATCTGTTTACAAGTTTTCATGGGAGTTGCATTTCAGTAGTTCTTTCTTCTTGCTCATAAACAAGCACTTGCAGAGAATTCAAACAACAGCCGCAATGCTTACTTTGTTACTGATGAGCCCCCAAATTGGGTAACCTATTGGGCTCATTTTGCCTAATTATCCTTGTTCAATCCTCCATTTTTCATAGATTATGCATGTTTTCCTAGTATGTTTATGTTATTTGAACGAATAAGGGTGGTCACTCTACCTAGGAGGCTAATACGTGGTTATTTCAGGATTTTTGGACAAATTTTGGAGCAAAACCAAGCAATCATGGGTTAGCTGATAGCCAAGCTTGAGGTGAGGATTCGTAGGGAGGTTGTCTCTTGCATTAAATGGCCTTCCTAGAAATCTCCGCCCTTAACACCGAGCTCCATAGGCCACCAAACCGAGTTTTAAAGGCAACCAAGTAGATTTTGGAGGAGTGACTGTTCACTAGCAGTTGGGACAGCCAAGTCCCTTGAATCTAGGAGGCTTGCTAGCCCCCTCGTATTGTACAAATAGGAATGCCTCAGCCTTCATACTTTACTTTTGGAACCATTGTTATTTTTGCACTATAGTGCTGTCATTTTGCTCAACTTGTTTTATTGTAGCTACTACTGTACAAATTTCTTATGATGGTTATTTTTGAGTAATGATAAGCAACTCTACTTGGTATTAGATCTGAGTCCTTTATAGGAGCCTGCAACTCGTGGGGTTGGGCCCAACCCGAGTGCTAAGGCCTCCTCTATGTATTGCTAGTTGTTCTTTATGCATTTGCAAAAACATTTCTGTTAAGTAGGTTAAAGTTTGCTGATTAAATAGGTCATTATAAATGGTTAGATAGACTTTTGAATGCTCAGATTTTGTTGATAGGTTGTTAAGAGGAAAAAGCTTCAAGAAAAGGGCCATCAAACATCTCTGGTTTCACCTCTCCTTCAGTAGGATCTGGAGCTGGGATCAGGATAACTTTGCTGCCCACAAAAACACTGATTTTGCCGTTCCATGCAATCACTAGTGTTTGATTTTCATATGTAGAAGTTGGTTGCAATCTCAGACTTTCATTTGCTTAGTTGCATGAGTTAAAATACATGGTTTCATTGCAGGTCACACTTCTGTTCATTCTCTTTATTGGCAGCTAGTGGATTTAGGTCATCATAATTAGGATTTTGAATTTACAGGTCTTCGTTGGATCAGTTGGAAAAAACGCCTTGCAGAGTACCTGTACCACCCCTTCATCTGTTCATTCGCCATCAGCACCATCCACTCCACCCTCTGCTTAGAATCCTTGCCTCCTGTTCGCCATTCGCTCCCATAACCCTAGTTTTGTGTGTAACATTTCTTTAGTCTTCTTTGAACCAAATACAACCATCCACACCTGTTCACAACTCCATCCACCAAGTTATAGACCATCTCCAACCCTCACCCTACCTCCACACTCACTCCTTCACCTTTTCCTCTCCATTCATCCACCAAAAACCTCATCTCTGAACATCCTGTAGAAAATTCTAGACATCCTGTAGAAAATTGCAGACATCCTGTAGAACCCCTGCAGACTTCCTGTAGAGGCTCACGAATGAGGTTTCTTGACAGTCAAACTTGGTGAAACTATATGGAAGGGTGTTAGGGACCCCTTAGGCCCTCTATGAACCTTCTTGACCTTTCCCAAGCATTTCTTCTTGCATATCAACCTCTGCACAACCCAAAAACAGTCAAATCATATGCATAATAACTCTGGCAACTTATTCAAAAATACAAAAAGATGTTTCTTTCAGATGTTACTGTAGAAGTAGCTTAGGTACATGTATTTACCTTCCTAGAAGTCAATGGCATTTCCTTCAGTAGTTTGCATCCTCTTCTTGGCATCAATAGAGTTAGCTGGTAGAATTAGGGTTTGCTAGGGTTTGCTAGGGTTTGCGTTTTCTTTTAGCTTTTCACTGTCTTTCTGCAAGTAGATCAGCCTTCTTTAAAGTAGATTTCATCCATCGGTTAAAAAGCTTCTTCTCAGAGCCCATAGAAGTTGGCTTGAGCCCCTAGCGGACTTGTGCCAGCTGACCAAGTGATAGCTGCGGCAAGAGCTAGTACTTGTGCATACAGCACCGTCGCTTCCAAGTTTGTTACGAACTACCAGGTTGATAAAAGTAAAGAAGGGAGTCCCAGGAGTTGTAGCATTATTGCTGCAATACTGGAGCTCACCACCTCTTTTTGGTGCCGTTTCCGGGGAAGCATTAGAGTATTTGTGATTGCTGCTTTTCTTCTATTTTCCTACTCTCGCCTTCTACTAAGTATTTTATTTCATTTCCATTCTACAATTTCATTTCTGCAAAAGTAAACTAGACATTTCTTGCTTTCATAGATTAACCTTTCAATTCTGCAAGCATAGAATAGAATCTCAATTTTGCAAGTGTAGTCTAGTATTTCCTTCTTGTAATCTGCTTTCAGCAAAATAGATTAGTCTTTCCCTGCTTTCATTTCAATTCCGCATTTTCATTTCTGCAAGATAGATTTTAGTTAGTTGCAATTCCATCTGTTTTAGTTTTGTAGGTACAAGCAGAAAAAAGAAAAAACAACCAAAAGTCCTTTCATGCCTCGTAGGAACAGAGATAATACCAGAAAATTCCTACCCAACACCCCCACCACTTCACTAAGTCACCCTTCACTCTTCTTTGGTGGCAGTGATCCAGAAGAAGCTATAGGTGAACCTCCTGAGATATAAGAAGATCCTATAACAGAAGAAGAGCAAGAAAATATTCCTTGTGAGACTATGGCTGACAACAGAAATGGTAGAGACAATGATGAGAGAATAGAAGGTACCTTCCCCATCCGAGAGACTAATGGGGACATGAAAATGAAGAACATAAGTCCCTCAGCCTTACCTCATTTCCATGGATTGACCACTGAAGACCCTGATACCTTCATGTTTGAGTTTGTTGTCCTTTGTCAAAGTTATGACTATACAGAAGATGAGAAAAAGTTGAAACTTTTTCCCTCTACCCTCAAGGATGCAGCATTACACTGGTTCATGGGGTTACCTGGAAACAGTATCACTACTTGGGCTCAGATGCAACAAGCCTTTAACAACAAATACTGGGATTACTGTAGGTCAAAGGAAACCATGGGGGAAATCTTTCGGATGACCATGGGAAATGATGAGTCTCTAGAGGACTATGAGGAAAGGTTCCAACTTAGCTATAAACGGGCCAAGTGCACACTTGACCCTGAATCTCTAAAGCTGGTTCTGCTCCGAGGAGTCCCTAAAGACCTTCTAGATACCCTTCACATGCAAGCCGGAGGAGATATTTACTAACTACCTTATGAGGACATAAAGACTATGTTTAGAAACCACTCTAGGGCAGCCCAGAAAAGAGGTAGGGGGAATCCACTTTCAGCTAGTACTACCTTCTCCAAGCATGAGTTTGCTAATCAGATGGAAGACCTCAAAAGTGGGATGAGACAAACCATTTCCATGCAACTTGATACTTTCTGAATCCAACAAAAGAAAGAGGAAGATGAGAGGGTTTTGGCCATTTTCTGCCCCAGATGTACGAGGAAGCACCCTAAGAATGAGTGTCCATTGCACTCAGTGGAGGTATGTTTCATTTGTGAGGAGAACCACCCTACAAACCAATGCCCAACCTTGCTCGGATTCAAAGCCATGTACCAAGGGACTGAGGCACCCACTGAACCTCTCTACTTCCTCAACCAAAGGAAACCGCATGGACCTAGACCTTACCAACAGGGGATGCAAGGGACATCCCAAGCTTATTATAGCCCCAATCAATCTACTCACATGCCTTCTTGGGGTCCCCCTGCTCATCCTTCCTGGTCTGCACCTCCTCCATGGTCTTATCCACCTCAATACCACTCTCAACCTATTGCTCATTCGTTTCAATCACATGTCCAGCCACAGCCTCAGTGGAATGGACCTCAACTGGGGTGGAGGCCCCAATACAACTCTCCTCCTGCCATTCTGCCTCCACCACCGGCTCAACCACAACCATTACCTCCTGCTCCTCCAAGACAACCTGTCAGGCGGAAAGAGTCGATTGTGCGAACACAACCAACCTCCCTAGGAGCCTAAGACTCTCTAGTGACAAACAAGACAAACAAGAGCAATCCTTCTCTAAACATGCATTTACTATATGGGAAATCAAGTGTTTAGATCCTACCTGTAATCCAACGCTGTTGTAGCAGTCCAGCTCCGCTGATCCGGATGAGCTCCTCCTTCACTTTGAAACCTGCATACACTAACAATCAAACGATTAAATAGCACTTGATAATCTCATAGAATAAAACATATTTAACACATAGACCAAGGAGTACATGAAACAACTCATAAATAACAAGTTATTGAGAAGAATGAACTCATTTGCATTAATAGGTAACAAAAGGAACAAATACAACCTGAGCCTTGGTGTTGTGCAAGTCCTTCCCAGGGTCCATCAAGAGTTCTCCTTTACTTTGACAAAGCTCACCCACTTCCAAATAGAACAAGCAAAGATGGCAATCTCTCCTCACAAGCTTCTAAATGGGAGTCCTAATTCCTGCGGCATCTACCCTTAGAAATGTATAGCTTCCAACCTCTTCTCCTTCTGGCCCAATGCCTGTATTTATAGTGCTCAAGAGGAAGTTAATCAGGTCCACCATCAATGGGATAATCCCCTCTTTGGATGGGATAGCTCCCTTATTGATGGGATAAGTTCCTCTTTGGTAGGAGTGCATGAACCATCTGGAGGCGCTCAATACACGTCGAACAACCTTCTAGAATGCTCTAGAAATGACCACAAGTAACTTTTTAAAGATGAAACTTGCGCATTTTAACCTTTACAGGGGGACGCACCTGCCCCTTTACATACAGAGCGTCCAAAGACGCAGCTTTTGTGAACATTGGGTGCGTACCCGCAGGTAAGGTTGAGAGAACCTGCGTCCCCAGAGATAAATACATTTATAAAGACTTTCTCTCTTTTTGGAGTTTGACATGGAGAGCAGAGGCATAAGACTTGCCTAAGAGGATAGCATGACTGTTGATAGAGCCATACTAACTGTAAATAGTCATGGTGACATTTTTTAGTGTAACAGATTGCCCCCTAAAGTGCGAAGCCTGTAATAGATTAGGGTTTTGTATTATCTAGGAAGGGTGAAGCGCTTTATCATTTCAAGGATTATCTCGTGGAGAGCCTGGTCAGAACCTGCAATTTTCAACACAAAATACATGTATAAGATTATATCATCACTGAGGTAGGCATTCCCATACTCAGATTAAAACTTTAACTAAGAGACTAACTACTCTGATACATGAATGATCTTGCAGTACATCATAATCATAGACTTTTGTAGACACAGTATGGGCACAACCATCTATTTATGATTAGTCTACTTAGATAATGAATACAAAACTCCTCGCAGCCTGGATGGTGGAAACTAGATCCAGGGTCTTCATTTCTACTTCCAGAATTTGTACGATTCTAGCCATGCGAATAAATGAGTTGATGTCGAACACGGTAGAAACCACTTGATTACCAGTTGATGATGTAAACTGTTAACAAGTGTGAGAGAGACCACCAGTAATGTCAATGGTTCTCAAAGTACCCAGTACAATCCATGAGATGTGAATGAATGAGTTGATGTCGAACATTTCACGGAATCCTTCGATCGAAAGTCAATGATGTAAACTGACGTCAAAGGCAAGAAACCTGCCATTGATGCATGCAGACTTCAAGGTACTGACGATTTCTAAGTCATCTCTCTAGATAATGTGCTGATGTCGATAGAAAGCGACCCGTTGAAGGCAAGCCCACAACACGAAATCATTGTTCAAGTTGAAGAAATGTTGCTGTAAGGACTGACTCAGGGATGGTCAAATGGATGACAAGTATTTTGCAGATGAAAGTTTTGCTTGCAGACCTCTTGAACACATAACGACACGACAGATGGCTTGGTGATGAATAACTCAAAGTTAATCCCCGGAACCCGGCTAAAGACTTTTAAAGTGGTTTGATCAACTGTGAGGTAAAAGATTTCCCAACCCAGGTGAATGAAAAGTGTCGTGTTCAAGAGTGGTAATAAAGTTTCTTCTGAGACAAAAGATAACAAACAGGTTCATTCTTCTCTCTTTTCCCCCACCATTTCTGGCAAGTACCTCTTTATTTTTTAACAAGCTTGAGGAGGATAACATATGCTTGATTATAAGCTCACCCTTCGGATGAGTCCAACCTAGTTTTGATTCGAACCCTAGGAAGGAGTGGTTCATTCCTGTTTGTAATTGAACAGGTCCTTTACTGTGAAATGTTTAACGAGCCCAGTATAGTCGCCAATTTGTCAGGCGGAAAGAGTCGATTGTGCGGACACAACCAACCTCCCTAGGAGCCTAAGACTCTCTAGTGACAAACAAGACAAACAAGAGCAATCCTTCTCTAAACATGCATTTACTATATGGGAAATCAAGTGTTTAGATCCTACCTGTAATCCAACGCTGTTGTAGCAGTCCAGCTCCGCTGATCCGGATGAGCTCCTCCTTCACTTTGAAACCTGCATACACTAACAATCAAACGATTAAATAGCACTTGATAATCTCATAGAATAAAACATATTTAACACATAGACCAAGGAGTACATGAAACAACTCATAAATAACAAGTTATTGAGAAGAATGGACTCATTTGCATTAATAGGTAACAAAAGGAACAAATACAACCTGAGCCTTGGTGTTGTGCAAGTCCTTCCCAGGGTCCATCAAGAGTTCTCCTTTACTTTGACAAAGCTCACCCACTTCCAAATAGAACAAGAAAAGATGGCAATCTCTCCTCACAAGCTTCTAAATGGGAGTCCTAATTCCTGCAGCATCTACCCTTAGAAATGTATAGCTTCCAACCTCTTCTCCTTCTGGCCCAATGCCTGTATTTATAGTGCTCAAGAGGAAGTTAATCAGGTCCACCATCAATGGGATAATCCCCTCTTTGGATGGGATAGCTCCCTTATTGATGGGATAAGTTCCTCTTTGGTAGGAGTGCATGAACCATCTGGAGGCGCTCAATACACGTCGAACAACCTTCTAGAATGCTCTAGAAATGACCACAAGTAACTTTTTAAAGATGAAACTTGCGCATTTTAACCTTTACAGGGGGACGCACCTGCCCCTTTACATACAGAGCGTCCAAAGACGCAGCTTTTGTGGACATTGGGTGCGTACCCGCAGGTAAGGTTGAGAGAACCTGCGTCCCCAGAGATAAATACATTTATAAAGACTTTCTCTCTTTTTGGAGTTTGACATGGAGAGCAGAGGCATAAGACTTGCCTAAGAGGATAGCATGACTGTTGATAGAGCCATACTAACTGTAAATAGTCATGGTGACATTTTTTAGTGTAACAGATTGCCCCCTAAAGTGCGAAGCCTGTAATAGATTAGGGTTTTGTATTATCTAGGAAGGGTGAAGCGCTTTATCATTTCAAGGATTATCTCGTGGAGAGCCTAGTCAGAACCTGCAATTTTCAACACAAAATACATGTATAATATTATATCATCACTGAGGTAGGCATTCCCATACTCAGATTAAAACTTTAACTAAGAGACTAACTACTCTGATACATGAATGATCTTGCAGTACATCATAATCATAGACTTTTGTAGACACAGTATGGGCGCAGCCATCTGTTTATCATTAGTCTACTTAGATAATGAATACAAAACTCCTCGCAGCCTGGATGGTGGAAACTAGATCCAGGGTCTTCATCTCTACTTCCCGAATTTGTAAGATTCTAGCCATGCGAATAAATGAGTTGATGTCGAACACGGTAGAAACCACTTGATTACCAGTTGATGATGTAAACTGTTAACAAGTGTGAGATAGACCACCAGTAATGTCAATGGTTCTCAAAGTACCCAGTACAATCCATGAGATGTGAATGAATGAGTTGATGTCGAACATTTCACGGAATCCTTCGATCGAATGTCAATGATGTAAACTGACGTCAAAGGCGAGAAACCTGCCATTGATGCATGCAGACTTCAAGGTACTGACGATTTCTAAGTCATCTCTCTAGATAATGTGCTGATGTCGATAGAAAGCGACCCGTTGAAGGCAAGCCCACAACACGAAATCATTGTTCAAGTTGAAGAAATGTTGCTGTAAGGACTGACTCAGGGATGGTCAAATGGATGACAAGTATTTTGCAGATGAAAGTTTTGCTTGCAGACCTCTTGAACACATAACGACACGACAGATGGCTTGGTGATGAATAACTCAAAGTTAATCCCCGGAACCCGGCTAAAGACTTTTAAAGTGGTTTGATCAACTGTGAGGTAAAAGATTTCCCAACCCAGGTGAATGAAAAGTGTCGTGTTCAAGAGTGGTAATAAAGTTTCTTCTGAGACAAAAGATAACAAACAGGTTCATTCTTCTCTCTTTTCCCCCACCATTTCTGGCAAGTATCTCTTTATTTTTTAACAAGCTTGAGGAGGATAACATATGCTTGATTATAAGCTCACCCTTCGGATGAGTCCAACCTAGTTTTGATTCGAACCCTAGGAAGGAGTGGTTCGTTCCTGTTTGTAATTGAACAGGTCCTTTACTGTGAAATGTTTAACGAGCCCAGTATAGTCGCCAATTTGTCAGGCGGAAAGAGTCGATTGTGCGGACACAACCAACCTCCCTAGGAGCCTAAGACTCTCTAGTGAAAAACAAGACAAACAAGAGCAATCCTTCTCTAAACATGCATTTACTATATGGGAAATCAAGTGTTTAGATCCTACCTGTAATCCAACGCTGTTGTAGCAGTCCAGCTCCGCTGATCCGGATGAGCTCCTCCTTCACTTTGAAACCTGCATACACTAACAATCAAACGATTAAATAGCACTTGATAATCTCATAGAATAAAACATATTTAACACATAGACCAAGGAGTACATGAAACAACTCATAAATAACAAGTTATTGAGAAGAATGGACTCATTTGCATTAATAGGTAACAAAAGGAACAAATACAACCTGAGCCTTGGTGTTGTGCAAGTCCTTCCCAGGGTCCATCAAGAGTTCTCCTTTACTTTGACAAAGCTCACCCACTTCCAAATAGAACAAGCAAAGATGGCAATCTCTCCTCACAAGCTTCTAAATGGGAGTCCTAATTCCTGCAGCATCTACCCTTAGAAATGTATAGCTTCCAACCTCTTCTCCTTCTGGCCCAATGCCTGTATTTATAGTGCTCAAGAGGAAGTTAATCAGGTCCACCATCAATGGGATAATCCCCTCTTTGGATGGGATAGCTCCCTTATTGATGGGATAAGTTCCTCTTTGGTAGGAGTGCATGAACCATCTAGAGGCGCTCAATAGACGTCGAACAACCTTCTAGAATGCTCTAGAAATGACCACAAGTAACTTTTTAAAGATGAAACTTGCGCATTTTAACCTTTACAGGGGGACGCACCTGCCCCTTTACATACAGAGCGTCCAAAGACGCAGCTTTTGTGGACATTGGGTGCGTACCCGCAGGTAAGGTTGAGAGAACCTGCGTCCCCAGAGATAAATACATTTATAAAGACTTTCTCTCTTTTTGGAGTTTGACATGGAGAGCAGAGGCATAAGACTTGCCTAAGAGGATATCATGACTGTTAATAGAGCCATACTAACTGTAAATAGTCATGGTGACATATTTTAGTGTAACACAACCCCAGATGCTTGCCCAACCAAACCCGAACCCCAACAACCGACAGGCCCAACAAGTATACACTGGGGAAACAACATGTCCTACCTATGCTGTGGAGATCCAGGAGATCAAACTGCGATCTGGAGAGACCCTTCCAGATCGCCAACCTCCTCCCCCGGAGGATGAGGAAGAGAAACAGGAAGGTGAACCCAAAGCCATTCCACCCTTTCCTGAGCGACTAACAGTAACCACACAACCAAACCCAGAGGAGACTGAACTTCTGGGGGAACTAAAACAGTTGTGTGTGAAAATACCCCTTCTCCAGGCCATCAAAGATGTACCGATATACAACAAATTGATTAAGCAGAAGTGTTTCAGGCACCCAGGAAGGAGAAAGAGAGATGCCTCGACAATCAATGTCATAGGAAAACTGTCTGATCTAATGTTGGGGCAAGTAATCTGTCCAAAGTATTTGGACCCTAGGAGTCCTATAGTTGATGTCCACATCAATGGCACCATTATCCCCCATACCTTCATTGACCTAGGGGCTGCCATTAATGTGATGACCAGGGACACCATGCTTAAACTCAACCTTCAAGGTTCCTTAAGGAAGACTTTGACAGTCCTGCAATTGGAAGATCGCTCCACCGTGACTCCCGAAGGGATTGTGGAGGATGTCTTGGTCTCGGTTGACTCTTGGGAGTATCCTGCGGACTTCTTAGTCCTTCAACCAAAGGCAAAGCTTACTGGATACCCCCTCATTTTGGGAAGGCCTTGGTTAGCCACTGCGGATGCTTACATCAGTTGCCGAGCTGGAAACATGACCATCAAAAATGGTCCTATGTCCAAGCAGCTAGTCCTATACCCTCCTGCCCAGCCTCTGCTAGAACATGACTTACCGCTCTGGCTGGAAGAAGGAGATGAGGATGAGGTATACTCTGCACCCTTGTGCACCATAGAAACCACTAGGGGAGGTCCTCAAACCGAGGATGATTTGATTGAGACCTTGATTCGTAATCCACCTCCCAGTGCATTGTCCTTAGAGGAATTGGTGGAGGATACCCAAGCCAGCACCTTAGTGGACCTCTGTGTGACTGATCCAACCTCTCCCAGAATTAAGAATGTGGAGTTTGGCCTCGAAAGAACTTTGAAGATCAGCTCCTCCCTATCTCCTTCCCAGGAGAAGGAGTTGTTTAGCTTACTGAGCAAACATTTAGATGCTTTCGCCTGGAGCTATAAGGAGATGAAAGGAGTCCATCCTTCGGTCTGTACCCATCACATCTACATTAAAGAAGATTTTAAACTAGTCAGGCAACCTCAGAGGAGAATGAATCCAACCCTTAAGGACATTGTCAAAGAAGAATTGAAAAATTGTTGGATGCAGGATTCATCTATCCTATCTCCGATAGTGAGTGGGTCTCACCCCTAGTGCTTGTGCCCAAGAAGAACGGGAAGTGGAGAATCTGTGTAGATTACCGGGAACTTAACAAAGCCACTAAGAAAGACCATTTCCCTTTGCCTTTCATAGATCAAGTGTTGGATGGACTAGCGGGGAAGAAGTTTTTCTCTTTCCTAGATGGGTTCAGTGGGTATAACCAGATCCAAATCAGCCCGGAAGACCAAGATAAAACCACCTTCACCTGTCCTTGGGGTACCTTTGCCTATCACGTCCTTCCCTTTGGGCTATGTAATGCTCCTTCCACTTTCCAGAGAGCAGTATTGAGCATCTTTTCTGAGTTGGTCCATGATTCAGTAGAAATCTACATGGATGACTTCACTCCTTATGGGTCCAACTTCCGAGAAGCATTGACCAATCTGGGAAAAGTTCTAACCAAGTGCATTGAGATCAACCTGTCCCTCAGTCCTGAAAAATGTGAATTCCTGATGACTGAAGGGACCGTGCTAGGACATACCATTTCTCGCCAAGGATTACAAGTGGATCCTAATAAAATTAATATCATCCAAAAGGTCCCACCTCCTCAAAAGGTAAGGGATGTTCGGAGTTTCCTAGGCTTAGCAGGATATTATCAAAGATTCATTAAAGACTTCAGCAAGCTAGCCTCGCCTTTGTTTGGACTCTTAGGGAAAGATGTTGAGTTTAAATGGGCCGACAATTGTCAAGGGGCACTGGATGAGTTGAAAGAAAAGCTGGTGTCTGCCCCGATCTTGAGAGATCCAAACTGGGCCCTACCTTTCCACATCCACACTGATGCCTCGAACAAAGCCATAGGGGCAGCCTTAGGACAAATTGAGGAGAAACTCCCATATGCCATATGCTTCTTCAACACAAACCTATCCAAGGCAAAAATGAACTATACTATAACCGAGAAAGAGTTTCTGGCTGTAGTCCATTCCCTAAACAAGTTCAGACACTACATCATCGGTTATCAAACATTTGTGCACACTGATCATGCTGCGATTAGATATTTAATGAATAAGCCTGATGTCAATGCTCGTATTATTAGATGGTTACTTTTGTTACAGCAATTTGATTTGACGATTGCCGACAAACCAGGCAAGGAAAATGTTGTTGCTGACTTCTTGTTTAGAGTGGACTTGCCTGCAGGTGGAGAAGGGACAGTGGATGACCAGATGCCAGATGAACATCTATTTGCTATCTCAGTACTCTCCCCATGGTTTGCCGATATAGAAAATTACTTGGTCTCCGCACAGTTTCCTCCACATCTATCCTCAAAAGAGAAGAGCAGAATTGTAAGGAAGAGTGCCCCGTTCACATGGATCGGGGGCAACTTGTTTAAGCTTGGTCCAGATCAGATATTGAGACGTTGTGTTAAGGAGGAGGAAGTCTTTGACATCCTCCTAACCTGTCACGATGGACCTTGTGGAGGCCACTTTGCAGCAAAAAGGACTGCCTTCAAAATTCTACAGGCAGGCTACTATGCCTACTCTCCATCAGGATGTCAGAAGATACGTCAGCCAGTGTGACTGATGTTAGAGGATGTGGAAACCGACTCATAGAGATGAAATGCCTCTCCAACCTCAAGTGACCTTTGAGCCATTTGAGAAGTGGGGCATGGATTTTGTGGGTCCTATCAACCCTCCTTCAAAGCAATGGTCTTACATCATTGTGTGCACCGACTACCTGACCAAGTGGGCAGAAACAAAGGCAATCAAAGCAGCAACAGAAGAAAAGGTGGCTGAGTTTCTGAGGGAAAATATCTTCTACAAGTTTGGCTACCCAAGAGAGTTATCCACAGATCAAGGAAGCCAGTTCACCTCCAACCTGATTGAAGATTTGCTCGCTCATCACAAGATCAAGCACAAGACTTCCACCCCTTATCATCCTCAAGCAAATGGGCAGGTGGAAGTCACTAATCGAGCATTGGAAGGGATTTTGACCAAGGTTGTGAGCAACAATTGAAAGGATTGGGAAGATCGCCTGGTTGAGGCCACCTGGGCCTACAACACCACTTGGAAGACCACAACCGGTTTCACACCTTATGCGTTGGTCTATGGGAAGAAAGCTTTATTGTCCATAGAGTTCGAGTACAATACATTAAGGGTGGCAGCTCAGCTGGACCTAGATCTCAGCCATGCTCAACGTGAGAGATTATTGCAGCTGAATGGATTAAATGAACAAAGAATGCAGGCCCTCCTCCACTTAGAAGTAGTTCAACTCTAGAGGAAGATATGGCATGACCGACACCTTAATGAAAAGCAATTCCAGCTGGGAGATTGGGCGCTGCTGTATGACTCAAGATACAAGGATTTCAAAGGGAAGCTGAGGACAAGATGGTTAGGACCATATACAGTGGAGAAATGTAACAACAATGGTTCAGTCCTTATCAGGACCATTGATGAAGAGGTCATCCCCATGCTTGTCAATGGACATCGACTGAAAATCTACAAGAGACCCCTCCCGAGGCAGGAATTCATTGAAACTGTGGAAAAATCAGTGCTGGTAATAGAGCAGGGTTCTACCTCTATTCTGGCCACACCTTGATCATCAAAAAAAAAAGAAGATCCTTGGACGAAAAACTCTCTGAGGCGGCCAGGGCAGGCAGTGAGGGTGAAAACCTCATGGAGGTGCCCCTGCTGTCTCTAGAAAAATAAAGAAATGGAATAAAAAATATCCTTGGGTGAAAACCTCTTTGAGGCGCCTAGGGCAGATAGTGGGGGTGAAAACCTCATAGAGGCGCCCTTGATGTCTCTCAAAAAAAAAGAAAAAAAGAAAAAAAGAGAGGAAAACATAAGGAGAAAAAGAAAGAAAAAAGAAAAATAGGGCTGATCTTTGAAATTATTGCAGGTTGCAGGGATATAATGCAGACAAAGAGGGTCACACAAACCAAGGACAGGGGTCCATCCCAAGCTACCAGGCATCCTCACCGACACTCCCTCCATGGCCACACACTTTTTCCATGGTTTGGACACATTCGGGTCAAGATTGAACCTCCTACAGGAAGTTTCAGGGCTTTCTATAGGAAGTTCTGCATTTCTACAGGAAACATCCTGTAGAACCTTTGGATGAGCCAAAATCGATTCTGGAGGAGGATTTAAGACTTGAAGTTTGTTGGTGAGGCCTGGAGCCACCCCTTTGTCCCATCCATCACCTGTTTCCTCTCTTTCCACTGCCATTACCACCATTTGGTCCTGTACCCCTGCACAGTCATGTAAAAAGTCATGTTTTCCTCACATCGCCATTTTTTTTTCCAGGGGACAAATCAAATACATGAAGGCCTGCATACTATACCTGTCAAAATCTCCAAGAGGACCCTTCACCTGTGACTGTAGCCGTGCCCGTTTCAGCATGCAGCCCAGGAGGAGAAGCAACTACAGGATGTCCTACAGGAATCCTGTAGCAGCTGATCCGCCTGGAATACACACTATGGAGTCAGGAGCAGTTGAAATCAGCACAGGAGGCATGCTACCAGCTCCGCGAAAATATGAACACCTTCTCCACAGCTGAGAGCAGACGGGGCCGTGCATGCAACATTCACCACCATAGGACCGGTTCTTGAAAGCCTTGCATCTGGCATCAACAAATGGACGAGGGAATTACCACGCCTGTGCATGAAGTAGCAGCGAGCAAAACCATTGCTTCACGTCTAAAAACCTGCGAAACACATCCGCGGTCACCCCCAGGTAAGTGCCTAACCTTATTTCGTCAAATTAACATGAACTATACTGTGAAACGTGCATGACTGCGAATGTGTGGATTGAACAAATGCAATGGTCAGTCAACTGGCCATCCACAGCCAATAGAACTGTCTCGTGGGATCCGAACGAGCATGGTTCCGCTCGATTATGCCAGAAATACGTGGAGCCGACACGTGGGAAGTGCCCAGTCGAGGAAATCAGTAGATTTGCAGTGAAATCAGCGGACTGACAAGGATGACGGCGGGTAATGGCGGAGATAGATACTGGTGGACAGAAACACACCGAGGAATGATGGCCGTGACGTTGTCTAACGGCTCGGCTTGGACGCCTCACCCCGCGCGCCATGAATTGCACCGTATTTCAAAATCATTCGGACAGAGCACGCACCTCAACCACTGTCATTTATGCCACAACCGATTTTTCAGCACCGTGAGCATCGTCCTCCTATACAGTTCGCTAGCCTGAATTTCTCGGCCCAGTTCAAACTATTCCCGCATCTCAGACTTGCTCCGCAGTGTTGTGACGTCCTCCAGAAGCATCAGAAGCTCTCTACATGAAGGAGCTCTACAGGGAGCAGAGTGAAAGCTACTGGAGCAGAGAAACCCGTGTCTGTGCGTTGAAATTGGAAATCTCGAGGAGAGGTAGGCTCGAACATGCCATCCCCATGCTTAATTTTCGAAAGGTGGTGAATTAGCTTGTTTGAAGTGGGGAAAATTGAAACCAGTCTGCCTGTGGTCAAGAACGGTGGTTTGCTTATATAATACACAGAATTTCTTTTGAATGGTGCTGCGTCGTACTCACCTCCATGATTCATGTTAACAAACTCTCCCCATTATTATGACAAACTGCTGTGAGGCTCACCTGTGTACGCATCAAATTTTTTTTGCGTGACTGTTATATGATTGGTATAAAAATTTGCTCTGCACTCTGTCTGTGAGAGCTTCATTCCTTTTGACAAGTCGAAGTCTTGGGCGGCAGCAGTATTTTAACCAGAGAATTGGTGAAAGGGGGAGATACAAACAGTGGAGAAACCCTGTCTTGAGAACCAAGGGGGAAAACCACATCCGAATTTCCATTCTAACCAGAGCTCAAGCCGAAAACAGGGTATTTTCACCATGCCTGGAGGGTTTATCAGAAAGGAACCCTCGGATTCCAAGAAATTGAGAGAAACTCCTGAGGTGGTAGACTTGTTTACCCGTGCAAAGTGGATGACCTTCTGTGATAAAATCCAAGGTCACGATGATGAAATAACAGAGGAGTTCCTAAGGTCCCTGCAGCCCAAATAAAAAACATTGGCAACTGTAAATTTCAGGGGATTGACCTTGAAACTCACCCCACAACTCATTAGCCGGGTCACTGAATTGCCATTGGGGATGCCCTGGGATAAAGAGGAAAGGAAATTGGGCCAAAAAGCCAAAAAGGAATTCTTCCTACCAGAAGAACAATTTTCAGAGGATAAAAATGGGGTCCGGAGAGCTAGCTTACAACCATTTTGGAGTGAGGTCAGCCTTCAAATTATGAAATATATTAACTGTGAGGGGCGATTTAGTATTGTGTATGGGTATCACTTCTGCTTGTTAATTGAGCTTAGGCATAAGATGGATTTGCCCTCAGAACAAAAATTGAGTATCCCATACTTCCTCCTGCAGTCATTGATGGAGTGTGGCACAAAACTGAAGGAGGGGACACTAGACCAGCTGGCTCATCATGGGCTTATCAAGCTCCTCGTAGAAGATTCCCTCCATACTTATACCATCCCTATCTCCTAGGAGATTTTCCGTAATATGACCAAGAATGATGATATTCGGACTCTGGCAGAAGAACTCACTTCATCCAGCAGTGAGGAGAAGGAACATATTGAGGCAGAGAAAAAAACTAAAGGTAAGGAAGCTAAGGGTAAGAAAACCCAGGACAATCCATCACAGGAAAAGCCACAAGAAAAACAAAAGGAAAAGCAAGAAAAAGGACAAGCTGTTGAGGCCAAAGCTGGGAGTAAAATTAAAAAACCAACGCCAAGGGAGGAATGGTTGCAAACACGGGCGGAGAAGATTGAAAGGATGCAAACAACACCCAAGGCAACCACAACACAAGTCAAGGAGAAGGCACCCTCAGCCAAGCAAGCCAAATCAGGGAAAAATGGTTCTACAGGAAGCCAGCAGGATATTTGTACAGGAAGTCAAAAAACTGCTTCCACAGGAAGCCAGAAAACGACCACTACAGGAATTTCTACAGGAAATCCGGGGAAAGGGCAGCAGAGGAGAAATCGGCTGAGCTTTTAGCTAGGGAGGCAGAAAATGTGCTGGCCACCCTAAGCACATTCCCCAAGCAGAAGGAAAAGCGAAAGAGGGAGCCTCCCCTGTACTTTAAGGCAAGAAGAAGTGTAAAAATTAAAACCAGCAGACCCCAACCTCCATCCAAAGAACCAATCACCATTGTAGACACCCCTACCACACCAAAGGAGAGGTCCCCCTCCAAGGCAGCCATCACTTATGAGCGGGGAAGCCCGAAGACATCCACCTGGAGGGAGAGGATGAAAATGTTAGACACCAAAACCTCTCTACAGGATGCTGAAACCATTCTACAGGAAGCATTGGCTACGTTGAAGGAGACCGAAGAAATTGAGGGTGAGGCAGCCAAATCACCACAAAAGGAAGAAGAGGTCGAGCACATTATGGAACCTAGCCCCCAGCCCAACTTGGGCTCCTATTATAACTTCTTGGAGGCCAGAAAGATCATTCCTCAGAAATTCACAGTGCCACTCTTCCTTGCACTAGAGGAAGAGAGGGTGAGGACCCACACTTGGATGAAAATCGCTAAGTCCAAGGGAGTAGTAGATATAGGTCCTCTGGACTAGCAGCTCAAAGAGGCCAGAAGAGAATTGGCTATGGTGCGACATGTGGAGAGCATCGAGCGGGTCAGGCTACAAGAAGAAAATGAGCAGCTCAAACAACAGCTACAGTCACAGGGACAGAGGCAGGAAGACAGGCCTCACATCTTGAGGGAACAAGAGCAACAAGAGGGGCCCACAACAGCCATAGATACCCCTTATGAACAGCAAAGGAAGGAAGGGACATAGACTAAAATTGAGGCACTGAACCAGCAGCTCCAGGAACAAGAACTACAGATACATTCTCTAAAACAATAGCTGCAAGAAAAGGAGGTCCAACTGGCCTGCATGGCCAGCTGGGCAATGGAAGCTCTGCAGTACAGGCAGCCTGCCAAACCCTATGCCCTTTACCTCAAGGACCAATGTTTACAGTTTCAAATCAATACCTTGGCTCAAAGGGGCATCACCCCTTTCCAAAATTATCATCAGTTTGCAGCTTTATGTGGCAGCAGTTCATTTGAGGATAGGGCCAAATTGGCAGAGTTCTACTTGCACAACTTTGCCCTTCTAGACATGAACGCATGGGATCCTAACACGGTGGTAGGGGATGTCTAGCTTATGGCCATGGCCTCTTGGATGAGCCATGAGGAGAAGAGAGCAGCAGAAGTCCGCAATATCATAGGCAGAGAGCTAAGTGAGCCTCTCATGATTAGAGCAGAGCCAGATGACCCATCAACAGTGATAAGCGCCCACCAGCACTTGACCAACAGTCCTCAGGATCTACCGGAATACATTGAGCAACAGGCTCAAGCCATTGCCCATTTTGAAGACATGGAGAGACTGTTGGGAGAAAACTGTATGCATGCCTACACAAGGTGGTGGAACACACTGCCTCACAACCTGAAGATAAGGGAATACCATTCTCCCACTAGGATGAGGGAGGCCTTGGCAAGGGTACCTCTCTACAAAAAGTTGATGCAGGACTTGTAGGCCAATTAGATTGGCTTGAAATTCAGTCCTCCTTTACTTCTGGGATTTCTAGAAGGAGTAAAGGAAGAGGAGGAAGGTAGATAATGGGAGAAAGTGGAGAGGAAGGCAGGATTCCACGACCGGGAAGAGGATATCACATCAGAGGCTTGGGACGTGAGGGAGGCGAGCAAATCCATAAAGGATGATGAGCTGGACTAGTTGCTCAGAGGATGAGCAACCGATTCAGCAGGGGGGTGATGATGAGCCCCCAAATTGGGTAACCTATTGGGCTCATTTTTCCTAATTATCCTTGTTCAATCCTCCATTTTTCATAGATTATGCATGTTTTCCTAGTATGTTTATGTTATTTGAACGAATAAGGGTGGTCACTCTACCTAGGAGGCTAATACGTGGTTATTTCAGGATTTTTGGACAAATTTTGGAGCAAAACCAAGCAATCATGGGTCAGCTGACAGCCAAGCTTGAGGTGAGGATTCGTAGGGAGGTTGTCTCTTGCATTAAATGGCCTTCCTCGAAATCTCCACCCTCAACACCGAGCTCCACAGGCCACCAAACCGAGTTTTAAAGGCAGCCAAGCAGATTTTGGAGGAGTGACTGTTCACTAGCAGTTGGGATAACCGAGTCCCTTGAATCTAGGAGGGCTGCTAGCCCCCTCGTATTGTACAAATAGGAAGGCCTCAACCTTCGTACTTTACTTTTGGAACCATTGTTATTTTTGCACTATAGTGCTGTCATTTTGCTCAGCCTGTTTTATTGTAGCTACTGTTGTACAACTTTCTTATGATGGTTATTTTTGAATAATGATAAGCAGCTCTACTTGGTATCAGATCTGAGTCCTTTATAGGAGCCTGCAGCTCTTGGGGTTGGGCCCAACCCGAGTGATAAGGCCTCCTCTATGTAATGCTAGTTGTTCTTTATGCATTTGCAAAAACATTTCTTTTAAGTAGGTTAAAGTTTGCTGATTAAATAGGTCACTGTAAATGGTTAGATAGACTTTTGAATGCTCAGATTTTGTTAAGAGGTTGTTAAGAGGAAAAAGCTTAAAGAAAAGGGCCATCAAACATCTTTGGTTTCACCTCTCCTTCAGTAGGATCTGGAGCTGGGATCAGGATAACTTTGTTGCCCACAAAAACACTGATTTTGCCATTCCATGCAATCACTAGTGTTTGATTTTCATGTGTAGAAGTTGGTTGCAATCTCAGACTTTCATTTTCATAGTTGCATGAGTTAAAATACATGGTTTCATTGTAGGTCACACTTCTGTTCATTCTCTTTATTGGCAGCTAGCGGACTTAGGTCATCATAATTAGGATTTTGAATTTATAGGTCTTCATTGGATCAGTTGGAAAAAACGCCTTGCAGAATACCTGTACCACCCCTTCATCTGTTCATTCGCCATTAGCACCATCCACTCCACCCTCTGCTTATAATCCTTTCCCCCTGTTTGCCATACGCTCCCATAACCCTAGTTTTGTGTGTAACATTTCTTTAGTCTTCTTTGAACCAAATACAACCATCCACACCTGTCCACAACTCCATCCACCAAGTTCTAGACCATCTCCAACCCTCACCCTACCTCCACACTCACTCCTTCACCTTTCCCTCTCCATTCATCCACCAAAAACCTCATCTTTGAACATCCTGTAGAAAATTCTAGACATCATGTAGAAAATCGCAGACATCCTGTAGAACCCCTGCAGACTTCCTGTAGAGGCTCACGAATGAGGTTTCTTGACAGTCAAACTCGGTGAAACTCTATGGAAGAGTGTTAGGGACCCCTTAGGCCCTCTCTGAACCTTCTTGACCTTCCCAAGCATTTCTTCTTGCATATCCACCTCTGCACAGCCCAAAAATAGTCAAATCATATGCATAATAACTCTGGCAACTTATTAAAAAATACAAAAAGATGTCTCTTTCAGAGGTTACTGTAGAATTAGCTTAGGTACATGTATTTACCTTCTTAGAAGTCAATGGCATTTCCTTCAGTAGTTTGCATCCTCTTCTTGGCATCAGTAGAGTTAGCTGGTAGAATTAGGGTTTGCTAGGGTTTGCGTTTTCTTTTAGCTTTTCACTGTCTTTCTGCAAGTAGATCAACCTTATTTAAAGTAGCTTTTGTCCATCGGTTAAAAAGCTTCTTCTCAGAGCCCATAGAAGTTGGCTTGAGGCCCTAGCGGACTTGTGCCAACTGACCAAGTGACAGTTGCGGCAAGAGCTAGTACTTGTGCATACAACATCGTCGCTTCCAAGTTTGTTACGAACTACCGGGTTGATAAAAGTAAAGAACGGAGTCCCAGGAGTTGTAGCATTATTGCTGCAATACTGGATCTCACAAGTTACATTGGTTAATTCATTTCACTTGATCAAGTGATGAATGTAACAATTAGAGTAGGTTTTATTGAATAAGCTCCATTTTGAGCATCTTTTCCAGTTTGTTAGTTGTGTTTTAGTATCAAGTCAATTTTTAGTTGAGTAAAAGTCAGTTTGTGTCTTTGAGTCATCAGTATTCAGTCAGATTGAGTTTTTTACTCCATGCAAAATGGATAAGGCTACTAGGTCTACGGTGTTCTTGGCACCTCCAAGGAGCTACCATACCCATTGGAATCAATGTTAGTGTCAGTGTCTTCACACTGCCATTAGTGATCAAAATCTGCTCTTTTGCATTTCATAGTAGGAGTCCCATATTGATGAGTTTGCATTCCATTAGGTCATGGATTCACTGATGGTAGGGTTTTCTTCAAAATTTTCCCTCATGATCTGTACTTGCTAATCCTCTTTCATATATTTCAGTCATGGCTCATGTTCACTTTGCAATTCATTTCATTAGGTCTTAGGGTTTGGTCTCATTAGGTTTTAGGGTCCCACCATGGTCAAATCCAATAATTACATGCCAATAATGATCAGCAAGGACATGAGGAGGCCAATAATGATTGGTAAAGCCATAATTTATCATTTTGAAAGTCGAATGTAGTTCTCACCTCAAAACTTGTTTTGAGGTGAAAACAGAGTATTTTGTTTTTATCTTCATTTATGATGTAATTTTATCTTTTCATATGTAATATTGGTTCCCAGCTACTCCTAAGCATCTTGTGATGTTGCCAAGCACCTGCCACTGCAAAAATCAATTCATCTTGAGCACCAATTCACCTGCAAGAGCAAAAGAAAACAAGCATGAAAAACAAAGTATTAAAAAGGGACAAATAAACATTAGAAAGGTGGGTTTTTCAAAAGAAAAATTCAAATGGAGTTCATATAAAACCCTCCAATCCTAATTTCAAAATCATTATGACATGTTTGCAAAATCCAAAGGAGAGAAAAACATCAAATGAGCAAGTGTTTGTGAGCAAGGAAGTTGGGCGCTGTGCTTAGAGAGAAAAACGTTGTGCTTCTGAAGTTTTTGGCCCGGCGTTGCGCTTAGGGAGGAGGGCGCTGCGCTTAGGGGCCGTTTGCTTAGTTCAAAATATATCGGGCACTGCGCTTAGAGGGTGGCACTGCGCACCTGGGTAGTGGCGCTGCGCTTAGGCTAGCCAACCCAAAAACGCTCCCAACTTCAGATTTACGCCAAATTTCCTCCAATTCCGCACTTGGCAAGTAAGTATCACTCCTCTCCCTCCAATTTGGTTTGCACATGTTAAGATTTTCATAAGTTTCCACTCATTATATAAAACCCTAATTCTCACCATAAACCCTAAATCATTTGGTTTATTTCACTACGTAGCTTCATAGCTACAACCTTCCACATATCATCTCCTTCATCCTCACCTGCTTCTCATCACTTGTTTTTCATCCCCATAAACCCTCCTCTCATTCTCATAATTTGTGCCCTAGCTATAAATACATACAATCACTCATAAACCCTAGAGCCTACCCCTCATTCCATTCATAATGGTCTCTCTACACTATAAATTTTGTGAAATTAAATAGTGAAACCATGGACAGAGGAAGTGATTTTGAATATGATGAGGAGACAGCCAGTGACAGTTCTATAGAGAGACATAGGCAGAGAAAGCCTCACAAGAGAGGAAAAATCATAAGGAGAGAGCCGTCTCCTGACCTAGTAGGGCTAGCTACTAGGTTAAGCGTGGTTTGTGGTTACCCTAGAATTGCCTGTAGGTTTTAACTCCGTACAGAAATTACCTGCATACGAATTCTAAAACACATAAACAATGCGAGAGCATAACACATAAAACACATATACACAGAGATTTTCCCCTCGATCCCAAAACCGAGACTACCAGCTTGATTTCTCATTATCTTCCTTTCAATGTTACAATACATATCTATACATCCCGAAGCGTCCAAAACCTTGTGCGAAAATCATGCACAAAACCATAGGTGGGTCCACCCAACCTAACATAGGGTCCAAAAGTGGGGTTACGGGTGCCCTTCAAATCCCCTGTTAACTACATGGAAATAATATAACACAACCCAACATTCTCCCACAAGAGAGCTTAGTCATTTTCCCAGCCATGAAATGCCCATTGTCTCTCTACACCAAGAGAAATTCTCAAAGCTCACAGATTTTTTTAATGCATCTGCAGTATTCTTTAAAGTGTCCACCTTTACCAGCAACACCTTTTTGTCTTCTATCATATCCCTCACAAAGTGATACTGAACATCAATGTGCTTTGTCTTTGAATGATATGCAGGGTTCTTTGCCATGAAAATTGCACTTTGGCTGTCACAGTCTATCCTTATAGCTTCATGTACTAACCCCATACTTGAACACAATCTCTGCAACCAAACTGCTTCCTTACTTGCATGAGAGGCTGCCATGTATTTTGCCTCTATAGTTGATAGTGCCACTACATATTGTTTCTTACTCATCCAACTGACTGCACCTCCAAATAAGTTAAACACATACCCACTTGTAGATCTTCTCTGATCCAGATCTCCAGCCCAATCTGCATCAACAAAGCCATGAATATCCAACACTCTGTCCAATCCCGGTCTTCCTTGGTAGCAAAAACCATAGTCACTAGTGCCACGCAAATACCTGAAAACCCGCTTTACTGTTGTCCAATGCTCCTTCCCTGGTTTTGACATAAACCTGCTCAATACTCCCACTGCATGTGCAATGTTTGGTCTAGTACAGACCATTGCATACATCAGGCTACCGACTACACTTGCATATGGAACATGAGACATGTCCTCTTCCTCTTCTTGTGTCTTGGGACACTGTTCAGCAGATAACCTCACACCTACAGGAATAGGAACCTTCACCGGTTTACTATCCTGCATATTAAACCTCTGTAGTATTGTCTCGACATACTTCCTCTGGTTTAACCAGAGCTTCCTCTTTTCCTGATCTCTTTTAATTTCCATGCCCAAAATATAGTTTGCAGCACCAAGATCTTTCATGTCGAATTCGGAGGACAATTGGGTCTTAAAATTCTAGATAATTTCTTTGTCAATTCCAACCAGCAACATATCATCCACATACAAGACCAGATAAATAACACGGTCACCAAATAATTTAAAATACACACAGTGATCTGCTTTGCTTCTAGTGAAGCCAAGTCCCCGTATAAATGTATCAAATTTCTGATACCACATCCTTGGTGATTGTTTTAACCCATACATAAACTTCTTTAACTTGCATACCAATTCTTTCTTACCCTTCACCGCAAAGCCTTCAGGTTGCTTCATGTATATTTCCTTTTCCAGATCGCCGTGAAGAAATGTTGTCTTCACATCCATCTGTTCTACCTCAAAATCAAAAGCAGCAACAACTGATAAAAGTAATCCAATAGAAGTTACCTTGGCAACAGGAGAAAAAATATCACCAAAATCAATTCCCGGCACTGGGAATAACCTTTTGCTACCAACCAAACTTTGTATTTCTCCACTTTTCCTTCTGCATTTGTCTTCTTTTTGAACACCCATTTGCTGCCAATGGGTTTCCTCCCAGCTGGCAACTCCACCAGATCCCAAGCCTCATTTTTGTGCAAAGATGCCATTTCATCAACCATGGCCTCTTTCCAGAGTTTTCCATCCTCTGAATCCACTACTTCCTTCACAGTTCTGGGATCATCATCAGTAACAGACAAAGAAAAATTTGAACAGAGAGTAGATGGACTATACTTCTATGGCTGCCTTCTTTCTCGAACTGATCTTCTCATAGCCGGAGTTTGTGGCTCTTCATCTTCTGATTCCTCCTCTATTGTAGAGTCTGATTCTTCCTCCTTTAGCTCAAACTCTATCTTCTCAGGTTCCTTTGGTTGGACTTAATGTTTAATAACATCTTTTACCTCTCTGAACACCACATCTCGACTGTACACAACCTTCCGCGCGACTGGGTTCCAAAGCTTATAACCTTTTAAACCATCCTTATACCCAATAAAGATGCACTTTTCAGATTTAGTATCCAACTTGGTTCGTTTCTCCTTTGGAACATGTACATATGCATCACATCCAAATACCCTCAGATGTGAAAGAGAGGGTTTCTTACCAGTCCATACCTCTTGTGGAGTCTTATCCTCCAACGCTGATGAAGGTGACCTGTTGACTAGGTAACATGCAGTATCCATCGCCTCTGCCCAGAATTCCTATCCTAACCTGACACCACTGAGCATACTTCTTTCCCTTTCCATCAATGTCTTATTCATTCTTTCTGCAACTCCATTTCGCGGAGGTGTATATGGAGTAGTCTTCTGTCGTGCTATACCACACTTCTTATAGAATTCTTCAAATTCCTTGCTGCAAAACTCTCCACCGTTATCTATCCTCAGCACCTTTATCTTCTTCTCTGTCTGATTTTCCACGAGAGCCTGAAATTCTTTAAACCTGTCAAAGGCTTCAAATTTCTTCTTTAGGAAATATATCCATGTATTCCTTGAGAAGTTATCTACAAATGATACATAGTACACAGACTTACCCAATGATGGAACCTTCACAGGTCCAAACACATCACTATGCACAAGTTCTAATATATGTTTCTCCCTCTTACTACCAGAGGGGAAACTCACCCAATTATGCTTCCCATATACACAATTTTCACAGAAATCAAAATCCAGAGAGCTATTACTCATACCTTCTACCATACCTTTACCATGAAGTATTTGAAGGCCCTTCTCTCCAATATGTCCAAGCCTTTGATGCCACAACATGGTATTTTCTCTAGAGACCACTAGATTTTCTTCTCCACTTTTAGGAACCATAGAACTATTGCACCTATCAATAACAGTGCTACCATGCAGCTTGTACAGAGTTCCAATCCGAACTCTCCGCATCAATACCAGTGCTCACCAAACAATTTTGTAGGTATCCTTCTCGAACATTGTTTTTACACCTGCATCATCCAGCTTGCTTACAGAAATCAAATTTCTGGCCAATGCAGGAATATGCAAAACACCTGGAAGTGTTCTAACTCTTCCACCATGCAATTTCAACTTTACTTTTCCGCGACCAACGATTCTAGCCTTCCTATCATCCCCTAAGAAGACATCACCACCATCGTATTTCTCATACTCGCAGAACCACTCTCTGTGGGGAGTGAAGTGAAAGGATGCACCTGAGTCAATCAACCATGCTTCATGATCTACATGTGTACTTGAAGAAGCCAAGTACACATCCCCACCTTCATCTGAGGTGGTTTTCGCCTTTGCAGAAGGAGCATCATTAGATCCCTTTCCTTTGTTAGGAGCTTTAGTTTTACAGTCCCTTTTGAAGTGCCCTTCCTTTCTGCATTTCCAGCACACCACCTTTACAGGTTTTCCTAGAGATTTAGATCTCCCTCTAGATTTAGATCTCCCACTCCATGACTTATTTTTGTTTCTGTTCTGGGACCGTCCTCGTACAGACAAGGCATCACCATTCTGGCTCTCCATATTTTTCTGTCTCATCTCCTCCGTCAGCAAGGTTGAGACTATTTCATCAAACTGCAAGGTAGTTGCATTGCTACCTTGCAATAACCAGACTATCCCATGAATCTGGTAGAGAACACAACAAACTGATGCACTTATCTCCATCTGAAATTTAATATCAACAGATGCTAACTGACTTACCACAGTATTAAATGTGTTTAGATGCTCTGTCACTGAGTCTCCATCTTTCATCCTCATCGCAGGAATAATTTATTCACCAGAGACTTAGATTGGTACAAAGTCCCTAACTTTTCCCACAAAGCCTTTGTTGTAGCTTCCCCTGATACATTCAACAATACTGAATCTGAGACACACAATCGTATTGTGCTCTTTGCCTTCCGATCCAACTTTTTCCATTCTTCATCGGACACTCCCATTGGTTTAGTACCCGGATCTACCACAATCCACTGATCTTTATCCACCAACAGATCCTCCATCTTGAGTTTACACAACTCAAAACTCTAACCATTAAATTTCTCGATCTCTATCTTTCCACTGCTTGCCATCTTCTTTCACCACCAGAATCGATCTCGCAGATCTCCCACTCAACAGGGTCTACCATAGGCCCGAGCGAAACCCCTCAGCAACAAAGGTGCCCCCTTTAAGCCAAATCTGCTCTGATACCAAATGTAGGTTTTAACCCCGTATAGAAATTACCTGCATACGAATTCTAAAACACATAAACAATGTGATAGCATAACACATAAAACACATATACACAGAGATTTTCCCCTGGATCCCAAAACCGGGACTACCAGCTTGATTTTTCATTATGTTCCTTTCAATGTTACAATACATATTTATACATGCCGAAGCATCCAATACCATGGACCGAAAACCATCGCGTCCAATACCATGGACCGAAAAACCATCGCGTCCAAAACTTTGTGCGAAAATCATGCACAAAACCATAGGTGGGTCTACCCAACCTAACATAGGGTCCAAAACCAAAATTTTCCGGGGCACTGCCCCAGACCCCATAAAGTGGGGTTATGGGTGCCCTTCAAACCCACTGTTAATTACGTGGAAAGAATATAACACAACCCAACATTGCCTCCCTTCAGCCTGAGGTCAATCTAGGTGATAACAGGGAGCTCAATTGAATGTGGCCATTTTGGATGAGCTCATGAATATGATATATTCGACCATTATGTAAAGGATCACAATATATGAAGTTAAATGGAGCGAATATATCTTTCTGTGTCTCTACAATTTTTTCCACTTCTATTGTTAAGAGATAACTTGCGTAGAGGTTGTAATGAAATTCCTTTCACATTTTGACTAAACCATAAAGAGAACAAACTTTGCAGTTTGAGATATTACCTTTTGGAACTGTTTTGATGAGGTGAATGAAACTACAATAGTCAAGACTACCTTTTGTATCCTGTAGAGCTGACCTCTAAGAGTAACAATGAAATTATGATGATGAGACTCGTAAATAACATTATGTTTCCATATATAAGGTTGTCCTAAAAGAACATCATGAACTTCAATTCGGGAAACATCACACAATACTTCATCTTTGAATGGCTTTATGTCGTAAGACAAGCGACGCTACTGGCTAACACAAATGTATCGTCCATGGATCAACCAAGAAATGATGTATGGTAGGGTGTGTGGTATTGTCGAAAGCTCCAATATCTTGATGACATTAGACGATATCAGGTTATTTTGGCTTCCACTGTCCATGATGAAATGGAGTGGGGCCCTTCACCCACATCTATGAGTGGAAGATGCGCTTCCCCTCTTTAAGCTCCTTTGGCTCCTCTGGTTGGAAATTTATGGTTGTAGTGATAGAACTAGGCATTACATTGATGATATGCTTTCCTTTATCCCATATTAAATCAAAAATAAAGGTAGACTCTATTTCCTTTTCTTTAAGCTCCACCAATATTGATTATTTTGAGCAATAGTCGTCATTGTTGTGCAAGGGGATTTTGTGGAGCTCGCACCGCTTTGTAGTGTCCCTTTTCTACTTCCCATTATCCTTATTTTCTCGTTACTTGGGGTGGTTGTATTGAGGTTTTCTCTCCTCACTTATTCCCTTGTTATGTGAGTTAGGGCCACCTTTTCGAGGCTTATGTTGCTTTCGATTTATAGACCCAAGCTCCCACTTATTCTGCTACTTCAATTTCTGCTCATTTTGACAACATATCAAAAAGCGCCTCCCAATGGGGAGATGTCCAACAAATCCATATTTGTTTGGATGTACATGTGTAGGCCAATATGTTACTTCAAGATGAGGTGCGACTCAGAGTATCTGATACCCAACTTTGAGTGCAAGGTATGGAAATTATTTATTGTGTTATCGTTAAATCCAATCCTCCTAAACAACTAGACCATCACAAGACTTTTACTATTTCTCCCAACCTTATTCAACTTCCTAGAATTATATTCGACTCCTTATATATTACCCCTATTCATATGAAATCAATAAAATAGATTAGAACAAATTTAAATGGAGTTAATGACATAAGTGGCATCATTTAAGGAATGCCACAAATCCATGTAAGTGCATATGCATTCTTTTATTATGGCTTTAATCTATTTAATCATATATAAACAAAAAAAGCAAACATTTAAAAGACTAATATCACTAATTAGCATATGTAACTAAACATAATTAATAAAGTATTACCATAACTATGAACTCCATAAAAATGGGAAAGTTGTCCACAAAAAAGGTAAAAGTAAATAATTACAAGATATAAATGAAATGCTTCTCATTATATTATTTTTTACTAATAACAATTGACTTCTTCATATATATATATATATATATATATATTGTAATTCATATTATAACACATATTTTACGAAGGTAAACACAAATAAATTGTGAGAGTTAATTCCTCCCCAAGAACTAAAATACCCATTTCCTATCCTATATCAAAATTCAAAGGAATCACTCCATAAAAATTTTTATCAAAATATTTTCCATATTTTTACATTTGGTTAAAATTATTAATTTTGCAAACATTTCATTGATGAGATATTATTGATGGGAATTTCATAAAGTTTTAAATGCTTTCATAACTCTACCTCATATTTACAACTTACTAAAGCAAAAGGAAGGTAATTTGTAAACCATTTTCAGTCTAGTATAATCACTTGTCATCCATTAATATTAATTGTCATACATTGATTTTGGACTTTAAAGGCCTTCTTTTGATATGATTATAAACTATGAACCCTTTATTAATAAGTTTATTTGGGTTGTGGTAAGGATTTATTTTTAAGTTTTAGACATTAATGAAATGAAATTTACCGAAGTAAAATGTATTCCAGATTTTAGGGTTTGGTTATAAATTGAAATTTCTTAGTGTGATTACCCCCAAAAAACTAAAATGATCAAAACATATAAGGGAGGTGAATAATGCAAATTCAATCATTAAAACCTATAAATATTTATATTAGGACTTTACAACACGTGTGAACCAATATGAAAAGTGTATAATTATTTATTGAAACTTTATAACCATTCACAGATATAGAAACCATATAAAATGGAGGTTATGGTTGAAATATTACATCGATCCATATGTTATCAAAATAACGTGTGAGGCCCACCTCACACATGTGAATGTTTTCGGCTCGTAGTTGTAAGATTAACCCACTTTTGTTCTACACTCGAAATCAACAACAATTGTTCGTTTAAAATATTTTCAACCTTTAGATCCTATTGGGTCAGATAAAGGTTGTTAACTTTCCACTAGTTCCCCTCCCAAAATCTCAGGATTTATTGATTAAAACAACATGATCCTTGGGATCTGTTCGGGTCCCTAACTCGAAACAACTCCCTCTCTCCTTCCCTGTATAAATTATGATGTAAATTTGCAACTGCTCATGAAGTTTTAATCAAAATCACAAGACACAAACCTACTCTAGTGTTATGCATAATTCAATCCAAAATTTAGAACATCAATCACAAACTTGCAATGAGAAATAACACACACGCACACAATATTTTTCCAGGGGAAAGCAATCTTCTAAAAACCCCTTAGCTTGCTTGCATTAATTTCATGAATAGAGATGTATTTCAATTTCTTTGGCACAACTTGTAAGTGAATAACCTATCTCTCTTTTCACTAAGAAGCTTTAACCCAGAAATAGTCAATTTTTCCCTCTACTTGAGCCCCTATTTCCTTGTGCAATTCCTCGAGAAATTAGGCCCCTATTATTTAGGGAATTCCTCAAATTGATTGTACAATTCCGAGGGTTGACCATCTCACTGAATGCAATACCTGTACACTCAAGACTAGTCTACAATTGATGTTACACCGCCTTGGAATCTCCACCACAGTTGAGGAACTCGAATTCTCTACATGAACTAGCTATTTTGGTCTTATTGATCAGTTAACTAGATGATCACTTAGTTAGATTGAAGTCTCATTGCACAGCTGACCTTCCACTAGTTCCTCCAACAGTTGGAACTAGCCTAACTAAAAACAACTTGAAATAACTGACCTTGAATGCTACAAATTAGCAAACACACATGCTTAATTTAACTCTAACTCCTCCAACTCGAATTTGCTAAGTAAATTGAGTGACACAAGCCATGTCACAAAAGTTATCTGCATCCAAGTTGTCCGCTGATTTTTCTTAATTTAATCAAGAAAAATCAAATTGAGAATTTCTTATTGCATTTTTCAACACTCCCTCTCAGCAAGAAAGGGATTGTAACCACCCCTATCCCACACTTGTGGAACTCAAACTGCCCTTTTGACAAGGCCTTTGTCAAAATGTTAGCATCTTGTCCCTCTATTAGAATGTATTGTAGCAACATTATCTTCCTCTGTACACAGTCCCATAAATGGTGATACTGGATATCTATATGCTTGGATCGATCATAAAATACAAGATTACCAGAGAGATTGATGTAACTCTGATTAGCATAGTATATCATAGTTGGATCCATCATCTGACCTAGTAGTCTGACAAGTATCTTTCTCATCCATACTGCCTCACATGTTGCTTGACTTGCATCCATGTATTCTACTTCTGCCGAGTTGAGTGCCACAGATCTTTGCTTCTTGTTGTACTAAGAAATAATTGTGGACCCAACACTGGAAATTCCACCTGCTATACTCTTTCGGTCTGATGGATTCCCCACCCAATATGCATCTGTGAATCCACACAACTTCACTCCCTCTATCCGTCTGTACCATAGTCTAAACTGGGTAGTGCCTCTAAGGTACCGTAAAACACGCTTAGTTTTCTTCTAAAATAATTTTAATGGCCTAACTATAACTTTTTTTAGTTGTTTGAATGTATAGCACATATCTAGTCATGTGTTCACACAATACATTAGTGAAGCCACTAGCTACCGATAAATGGTAGCATCCACTTCTTCACTTGAAGTGGTATCCTCCTTCCTCTAGTTGGTTGCTAGAGGTGTCTCCATGGGTTTACAAATCTCCATGCAAAATCTCTATAGTATCTCATTTTCATACTTGCCTTAAGACATAAATACTTCCCCATCACCTTGCCATACTTCCAACCAAGGAAGTAGTGCTTGAGACTCATGCCTTTCATTTAAAATTACCTTGCAAGGTCCTCCTTACAAGATCTTATCAACTACTCATCACTAGTTAAAATAAAATCATCAACATATAAGACAATAATAATCAATTTACCTTCTACCAAGATATGATAAAGGTTTGCATCAACTTTACTTTTGGTGAAGCCCAAACTAATGAGATAGTTATCGATCTTGGTGTAACAAGAAAGGGGTGCTTGTTTGAGACCGTACAATGGTTTCTTGAATCTGCACACATGATACTCTCAATCAAATGTCTCAAAACCTTATGATTGCTTGATGTACACCTCCTCTTCAATAACTCCATTTAGGAATGTTGTTTTTACATCCCTCTAGTGTATCTTCCACCCCATCTGTGTAGCTAATGCAAGAATTGATCTAATGGATGAGTACCTTGATACAAGAGAAAATATATCCTCATAGTCAATTCCCTCAACTTGAGAGTACCCCTTGGGCACAAATTTGGCCTTATAATTATCTATGCTTCCATCTGCTGCATGCTTAACCTTGAAGATCCATCTCGAACCCACAACTGATTTATCTACTGGCCTTGGGACCACTTCCCAAACACTGTTCTTTACAATGGATTCATATTCCTCCACCATTGCATCAACCCATACATGTTTCTCTACTTCTTCCTTGAAAGAGGATGGCTTAGTCTCTACAAGCTCAATAATTAGAGCCATGTAGCTAGTGTACTGATTAGGTGACCTTCTCTACCTGCACAAATTTGAAGGATCTCCCACATTCTCCCTCGCACCCTACACAAATCTATCAACTTCCTTGGTTCTTTTCTTGCCTTCTATGGATGGTTATGCTTGAGTGGATGTCTCCACTCTTTGCTCCTCTATTTTTGGTTTCTCCACAAATTTTCGAGGCTCCTCCTTTGGAGCTAAAATCTCCTCTTCAGGTGGGATTTGAAGCTCCCTCTCAAGAGAGCATCGCATCACTTTATCCTCATCAAACTTTACATCCCTTCACATGACTGTCAATCTGAGGGATGTAAAGCACACACAGTAGTTGTGGGGAGTTTCTGTGTAACCCACAAATACCCCCAATTCTGTTGTCAGCTCAAGCTTCTTCCTTGATTCTTTGGAGACATGGTAGTAAACAGAGGCTCCAAAAATCCTGAAGTGCGACACATCCTTCTTTCTCCCTGATAAATCCTCCTTCGATGTAATCATGCCCAAAATATGAGGATGACTCTAATTATGCAAATAGCATATTGTGTTACATGCTTCATCCCACAAATGCAGAGGTAGGCCTTGGTCATGCAACATTGCCCTCGTTGCTCACACAATTCTATGGTTCTTTCTCTCAGCCACCCCATTATACTGTGGGTTGTTGGGTGTTGTCAAATCTCATCAAATACCTTCTTTCACACATAAATTTTTGAACTCATTCGACATGTATTCACCTCCATTATCGATCATGAGAGCCTTCACCTTCTTGCTGATTTCTTTCTCAACTAGTGCCTTGAATTCTATGAACTTGGAGAATGTCTCATCTTTCTTCTGCATGAAGAAGATCCAACACTTCCATGATAAGTCATTAATAAAAATGATAAAATATTTGTGTCTGGCAATGGAGGTTGTCGAGAAAGGTCCGTAGACATGAAAGTGGATCCTTTCTAGGACTACATGTGCTTTGTTGTACCGATCATGGAATGTGGATTTTGTGTACTTCCCCAAAGTACATCCTTTGCATACATCTTGCTACTCAAGTGCTCCTTTAGGGAGGCCAATGGTTATTTGTTGCATAATCTTCAAGGCACCATGATGCAAATGGCCAAGTCTTATGTGCCAAATTTCACCAACATTGCGACTCTCCACCTTAGTGCTTAATGCAACACAATCTTCCACATTTAGCTTATATATGTTTTTCACACGAACCTCGATTTGCTTCACCTGTCCCGTGGTTGTGTCTCAGGAATGCCTTTCATTTGCTGAAGATCACATCATAGCCATGGTCTTCCAAAACTGCAACAAAGATGATATTTTTATTTAGGTCTGGAACGAACATGATATCCTTGAATCTGAGAGGGGAGCCTGATTCCCTCTGAAAGGTGACTGTACCAATATTGGTCGCATTGTACCTTGCATTATCCCCTAGCTCGATGTGCATCTAGATATCTTTCTCCTCCATGTCATTGAAAAACTCTCTACACCCTATCATGTGGAACGATGCACCTAAGTCCAAGTACCACATGCTTCCCTTCATTGTACGTGTCGTGCATGTGATAAGGGTAAAGTAAAGCTTGAAATGTGAATCCAAGGCTTCACCTGCTGCTCTTATTGAGGTCTTCTTGCTTTCCTTTTTTTGTGGACACTTCGTGGCATAGTGCTTGAATTCATGACAATGGAAGCACTTATTTTTTGACAAATATTTCTTCTTGCCCCCTTGGCTAGGTTCTGGTTTGGTTTGAGATTTATTTCCTTTTCCCTTCTTTCACTTTCCAACCAACACAATTTTTTCTTCATCCTCGCCCTTGGATGAAGTTCCATCTCTAGTATTTCACCTTATTTCCTCCTATACCAAATGAGCGCATAAGCATTCCAAATTCGGTAATTTCTCCCTCCCGTTCATCAAATCTTTGTAGCTATGCCAACTCTTGGGAAGGCTTAGAAGGGCGAGGCTTATGAAATCATCATTTGAAACAGTAACATCAACTCCTACAAGATCATCATAAACTTGTGTGAACTTACTCAAATACTACTGAATAATGTCATTCTTTTGAATCTTGATATTTCGAAGTTTATCCTTGAGTGCCAGTTTCCTATGGCCACTACTATTTTGGAACAGATCTGTTAGTGCCTGCCACATTGCATAAGGATTTTCTTTCCCATGGAGATTGGTGATAATGTGATCTCGTACTCCCTCCAATATTATTCTCCTCGCCTTGGCTACATATTTCTTCCACTAAGAAAGGTTCTGGGAATCAGATGCTTGTGGTTTTGCAACAGTTGTCTTGATGTATTCTAGAAATCCATTGTCATCCAATACCGCCTCCATGCGATGAAATTATATAAGCCTTCCAAGGCATACTTTAGCCTCATCCCGTCGAAGGTCATATTCCCAACTCTATAGAGACCCTACTACACTGAACTGCAAATTGGAACCTCCTAAGTACCAACTTCAAGATTCTTGCTCTAATGTGAATCTTGCTCTGATAACACATAGAAATTATGATGTAGATTTGCAACTGCTCATGAAGATTTAATCAAAATCACAAGACACAAACCTACTCTACTGCTCTGTGAAATTCAATTCACAATTTAGAACATCAATCACAAACATGCAATGAGAAAAAACACACATGCACACAATAGCTTTCCATGGGAAATCAATCCGCTAAAAACCCCTTTACCCGCTTGCATTAATCTCGTGAATAGAGATGTATTAGAATTGCTTTGATCAAATAAGCACAAGATTCTCTCTGCTCACTGAGAAACTATGACCCAGACTTATTCAATTTCTACCTCTTCTTGAGCCCCTATTTCCTTACGCAATTCCTTGAGAAATTAGGCCCCTATTATTTAGGAAATTCCTCAAACTGATTGCACAATTCCCAAGGTTGATCATCTGACTGCATCCAACACCTGTACACTCAAGACTAGTCTACAACTAATGTTACACTACCTTGGAATCTCCACTAGAGCTAGGAACTCGAATTCTCTGCATGCACTAGTTATTTTGGGTTGATTGATTAGTTAACTGGATGAACACTAAGTTAAACTAAAGTCTCACTACACAACTGACCTTCCACTAGTTCCTCCAATAGTTGGAACTAGTTTCACTGAAAACAACTTGAAATAACTAATCTTGATTGTTATAAATTAGCAATCACACATGCTTAATTGAACTCTAACTCCTCCAACTCGAATTCACTGAGTAAATTGAGTGACACAAACCATGTCACACAAGTTAATTGCATCTAAGTTGTCTGTTGATGTGGAAATTTGAATTTTCTCAATTTAATTAAGGCAAATCAAATTGAGAATTTCTTGCTGCATTTTTCAACATTTCGCCACTCGAAAGGCATATATTTAGCTTAAACAATATCTCGTTAAAATTAAAATCCTTTTTTATCATAACTTAGAAATATTAATCAAGTCTGCACATAAGGAATAACTTCAATAACACAGGTGACATAAATCTCATTTGGAGAGAGGTAAAGATTAAATAATGAACATATTTCTCATCTGATATTGTTACTTTTGAAATTTATTAATCTTTGTAAATGATTTTAATAAAGGACGTTAAAATTTCTTACCGAGTATTTCTCTCACCATTTACTTTTCTTATTTAGAAAATGAATTCATGCCTACGAAATACATTTTAGAGTTTATAGCTTGGGTTAGAATTTGAAGGATTTAATAGGTTTTAGGTAGGATGAAATTAAGAAAAGATTTAAATCATTCATGAAGGGACCATGTTAAAAATGATATATTTATTTGAATTATTTTACCTACAATCATTATGGAAATTCATTCAAAGAGTGAGGTAAGAAATTTGTTTACAATATTTTACTTATGACTTTTATATAATTATTTTTGGCGTAATTTTGGTTTAGTTAATGTAGGAAGCTAACTATGGAGCAATTAAAGATTTGGGGAAATAATTAAAAGGAGAATTAGTATTAAAGAGGAAATCATTAAGTTTTGTTTTAAAGGTCTAAGAGTATACGAAATTCTTCCCATGGTTTTCGAAACATAAAGGAGCTTTGAATATAATTCATATTTTCATTTTTTTATTATTCAGATTGTTACAAGAAAGCAATTATTCAAACTTTCAGTATAAAAACCTTTAGTTCTCATTTGAAGTCGAGGGATGGAAAGCTTCAGAGGTGAGAACGACTTATAATTCTTGACAGTCTGACTACACTTGTTGCACAGACCGATCACCGATGCTTTATTAATATTTTGTTATGCAATTTCAAAACCATATTTCTTCAGTTTTCCTTTTCATCTCCATTTGTTTTGTGTGCGTATACACTGATTCAATTTGCAGTCTATACAATAGACATGATTGATTGTTTATATTGCATTACTTTACCTAATTTGTGATTCTCTCATATATAAATATTATTGGAGGTATCAAAGTTGGGATATTTGTGCGGTGTATTGTCTAATTGACTAGAAACAATTATTTTTGGTTGTTTTATTACAATATTTCACGCATATATATGTATTACAATAGTGTGTAATCCTTTTTTTCATTTATATTCTTATATTTAAAAATATTTGTGTGCTTGAGTCCATATATTTGTTGACAAGCTAGTAGTTGACTTGATCAACAGTGTTTTGTTGCAACAATTAAGGGATATGTTCACTTTCGAGTATTCATATTATCCATAAATGAACTTGTTATTAAGGCTTGTCCTTGAGAGAGATTGGAATGTGATAATACATGATATTAAACTATTTCGTTCTTTTTTATCATGATGAGTGGTGAGTAAATAAGGATTCAAGTACAACTAACACTTCATTTATTTTTCCTTTTCTTTTTATTTTTCCATATTCATTTCTAATTTGTGTTATGTCATTTTCTCCTTTCATAATTAAGGTTTTATTTGTAATTTTTGATCTTTTATTTATTATAGACTCCCTTCCCCAAAGCTTGACCACTCGTTCTTTTAACAACACACTTTCAGATCATTAACCAGGCCTTATTTATTTGCCGAAATAGAAAATATTTGTAATTATACATTAAACACAGGGAATATCCCCTGAGGTGAAGGGAGACCATTCCTATTCACCTAAATCTGGTGGCTTTTAACCCTTATTGAATGTCTTTCTACGTTGTCCTTCGTTGCCAAGACAATATGGGAACCAACATTCTTTTCGCAGCGTTGTCGGGGATCAAATTGTCAAGGTTTAGTTGCCTCCAATAACTGAATTAACAATTAAGTTTGTGATCCGTTGTTGGACAAGGTTACAGTTGCATGTGCCTAAATAGATTTCAAGCAAATAATTCATGGTTTAAATAGTTCACATGGTGACTCCTTGGTTGCTTAAATGGATTTTTCTACGACTTTTGTTTCTAAAAGATTTACTCCACTCAATTTTGATAATATACCAGGTTTCCCAAATTAATTACCAGAGATAAATGTGTGGGATACTTACCTGCCCCACTTTCGTGAAGATGAAGTTGATGATCCATCACAACACCTCAATGAGTTCCATGGTTGCATTCCAAAGATAGGGGTTTATCATGAGGATGTACTCATGAAATTGTTCATGATGTTTTTGGAGCGTAACACATGACAATGGTATATGAGGCTTACTCCTAATGGTATTTCATCTTTAAGAGATTTTTATGCCATTTTCTATGAACATTATAGAATTATATGTTCCTCTAAGTTACTTCTTGAAGATTGTTTCCATTCAAATGAGCTTTGTAATAAATCTGATTTAGGATTTCAAGAAGGTGATTCTTGTGTTAATGATGAAGTTGAATGTTCGCAATATGAATTTAATGATGGTAATGAAATATGTTTACCCCCTGAATCTTTAACTGAACAATGCATTATATCTAGTTTTTCTTGCCAAGATAACCTTGAAGTACCTAATGATACAATGACTCAGTTGAATCTTGTTTTTCATTATTTGTTTCCCCTTATCATTATGCTGATAAAGTTTGTGAAGAATGACATGGTGGGGAAGGAATTATGTTTACCACAACATCAACATTATCTGTTCATGGCTATGCATCAACTCTGGAAGACCTTTCTCAGATAAATAAATAGGTACATGAAAATGTTTTCAGTGATTGTGATATAAATCCATATAATGTTTATGTTGATTATTATAAGCCGCTTGTATACGATGTGTACAATGATGAGAAATTAACCCTTGATCACAATTTTCAAATAGAGGATGATTTAGATGCAGGTTTTTCATTAGAATCATTTCGTAATTACGAAACTTTTCATGTTGATACACATGAAGACATAACTAGTTTAACATTGTTCCATAATAATGAACCTATTAGTGGTGAATGTATTGAGAAATGTACAAAGTATGTATTTGACCTTAGGACTACTAATGTGTTAAACTTTTTGGTCATTATTTTAGTTTCAAATTGTTTTATGACTAACCCTATGACCATATAGGACAACCATAAGCAAGAAATACACATGAATTCTTTGCATGAATAGATTACTGACATTTCAGGGTCTTATTCATCAAAAGTTCATACAAGACTACATGATTTCGTGGAACAATGGATGAGTGCATACTTTGAAAAAAATATTCAAGTTATCAGTCAAATATATTTCAAGAATTCTTGGTAAATGAATTATTCCGCTGTTTCTTTCAGTAGTTGAGCATATTATTGTTTTTTATAAACATGAATCCTAGAAAAAGGAACCATGCAGTTGGTAAGCTTTTAAACTAGCTCATTGGATTTATGATTTCTTTGAAAAAAATGGTTATGAAAACAAATATGTACATGAATTATTGTAAAAAAATAAAACCTTCTATTAAACAATATAAAGATGAGATTCTTTGCGTCTTGAAAAATCCTTATACGATCATAACTAGAATGGAAAAATGGAACCATGAGTCCTTGGTGTACACCATATTAATGAGTTTGGAACACATCCCTAAAATACCTTGTTCATAAATAAGGTTGAGGAGTAATTATTTTTCTAAAGGGCTCAAATCGTCTTTCTCTAGCAGTCTCAAAATTCATATCGAACATTTTTTACCACATCTTTCTTTTCGTACTACTTACATACAAATACCATGAGGGATTGCATTGACTTACGCGTACTAGAACTATAAACATAGGGTTTGGTTTTCATAAAATCTAATTGAAACTTTAGTGGAACTAGTTAGTTACAATTACACTCCATTCATGAGACCTTCCCTAATCACCATACTACTTTAGGGGCAAGAACCTATGTCTTCTTGGGTGGGGCATGCTGATATCTCCACTGGGGATATAGGCACTCGCTGATAGTAGCAAGGTCAATGGCACTAGATTAAAACCAAGTGTGTAATCCTCCCACTCCTTCTCTTGAGGCAACTTCTAATGGGGTATGTTGATATCTTTGTCGGGGCTATGGAGGCATGTTGGCAACAAAGCAAGGTCAGTGGTATAGGAATAAGTCCAATGTGTGATCCTCCCATCCCGTAGGAAAGAAGCACATATATTTAAGTAAGCGCGCATAATTTCTAAAATAAATTAAAGGAAGACCTCTAACATGAAGAGTAAACAAGAATTCAAAAAGTCTCTTATCTTGGGATAGTGGATGACTACACCAGGGCAATGGACGCTTGTTGGCAATGAGCGACGTTCAAATTTGGAAACTCATGTTTTGGAAACAAAAAGGGGAGAAAAAATCCATGATAACTAGTCTCAACAATTTTAATAGAGCTTGACTCTGAGATAAAAGTCATGTTTTTTTATCTTAATCAGTACCATAACTTCTGCAATCACCCAATCAATAACTGTAAACATGCATTACTTATATATTGTTATGAAATTTCCTCATTAAGAATGAGAAAAATATCAATCTATGATTGATTTTCCCTAAAACATTATCATAATTACCCTGGTAGACTGAAAAACATGAACAAAGGCCTTGTATATGAACAACAACTAAACTCATTAACCTATATACTAGGATTTAATGTGATTACCTTGGTTTCACCCTTGCTATTGGTCAGTTTTAACGTTAATATGCACATATTTTCACTATGGAAATAAGATAGGTTAGGATTTACATTTTTCTGCATTAGAATCTTCTCTTCCTCCTCTTTATTAATAAATGAAGGGTTTAACTGCCTTATTTTTCTTCAAACCATAAAAATGATATATCTTCCTGCATAAATAAGAATGGATCGTATTGAAACTTTCTCCTATTTGGATTTTCAATATGTTTGATCTTCATCAAATTTTGATTATTTATCCATGAATCTTGCAAATTTGTTGCTAAACTCTATGAAATTCTATGCATATTAGTTGGTAATGTTGAACTATCTAGCTATATCATCAATTGACAGAAAATAAAAATGATCAACAACTCTTACATTATAAAAAACGTTAATATACACATTGATTTATCGTCTTGATGCATCATATAACAAAATGCACTTGCACCTTGCACACTTTTGAGACACGAGTAAAGGATAAAATTAGCAAATTAACTAGTAAGTTTCTAGCATCATGCTTGAATCTTTAATAGTGGTAATTACAGGGGAAATTTAAAGGACATTTATTTATAATGCATTAACATTCGATGTTTATGGTCAAATAATAATGTTGTTGCAGTATATTTCATTCTTGTTTTAAATGGCTCCATGTCCAACAAGGGGCACCTGCTCTGCAGTTCTTGGTCCTTGTAGGAGGCACCATCCTAGTAGGAGCTAGATCTTGTCGTCAAATCTAACCCTCCTAAAAAACTGGACCTTCACAAGACATTTCTTATTTATCCCAACCTTATTCAACTTCCTAAAATCATATTCGACTCATTATAGATTACCCCTAGTAATACGAAACGAAATCAATAAAATAGATTAGAACAAATTTAAATGTAGTTAATGACATAAGTGACATCATTTAAGGAATGCCACAAATCCATAAAAGTTCATATGTATTATTTTATTATAGTTTTAATTTATTTAATCATATATAAACAAAAACACAAACAATTAAAAGATTAATTTCACTAACTAGAATATATAACTAAACATAATTAAGAAATTATTACCATAACTAAGAATTCCAAAAAATGAGAAAGTTGTCCGTAAAAGAGAAAAAAGTAAATAATTACAAAATATAAATGAAATGCTTCTCATATATATTTATATTTTGTATTTCATATTATAACACATATTTTACAAAAGTAAACACAAGTAAATTGTGAGAATTAATTCCTACCCTATAATTAAAAGCTAAAATCCCCATTTCCTACCCTATATCAAAATTCAAAAGAATCACTTCATCAAAAAGTTTATCAAAATATTTTCCATATTTTTAACTTTAGTTAAAATTATTAATTTCACAAACATTTAATTAATAAAATATTATTGATGAAAATTTCATAAAATTTTAAAAGCTTTATAAGTCTACGTCATATTTACGACAGAATAAAACAAAAGGAAGGTAATTTGTAAAATCATTTTCAGTCCAATACAATCACTCGTCGTCCATTAATATTAATTCTCATACATTGATTTTGGACCTTAAATGCCCTCTTTTGATCTAATTATAGAGTATGAATTCTTTATTAATAAGCTTATTTGAGTTATGGTGATAATTTATTTTTAAGTTTTAGACATTAATGAAATGAAATTTACCCCATGTATTCTATATTTTAGGGTTAGGCTATAAATTGAAATTTCTTATTGTGATTACTACCCAGAAAATAAAATGATGAAAACGTATAATCCACGTAAATAATGCATATTCAATCATTAAAACTTAAATATAGGTTATAAATTGAAATTTCTTATTGTGATTACTATGAAAACGTATAATGCACTTAAATAATGGAAATGTGATCATTAAAATTTACGAATATTTAAATGAGGATTTTACAACATGTGTAAATTAATATGAAAAACGTATAATGCACTTAAATAATGGAAATGTGATCATTAAAATTTACGAATATTTAAATGAGGATTTTACAACATGTGTAAATTAATATGAAAATGTATGAAAAAAAAATTATGCGATGTATCTGAAAGATAATTTAAATAATGAAATTATGCATGTATCCGGAAAATAATCTAAATAATAATGAAATTTACAGAAACCTCAAAGACAAATGTATAATTATTTATAAAAACTTTATAACCATTCACATGAAAACCATATAAAATGGAGATTAGGATTGAAATATTACATCAATCCATATGTTATCAAAATAATGTATAAGGCCCACCTCACACATGTGAATTTTTTTGGGGGTCATAGCTGTAATATTAACCTACCTGTTGTTTTACACTCAAAATCAACAACCATTGTCCCTTTAAAATATTTTCGTATTCCCCACCAGAAATGCCAGGAGTCGTCAATTACAATAACATGAACCTTTGAATTTGTTCGGGTTCCTAACTCGAAACAAATTTCTCTCCTTTTGACCCCCAAAAGGCATATATTTGGTTTAAACAATGCCTCATTAAAATTAAAGTCCTTTTTATCAGAACTTAGAAATATTAATGAGGTACGCACACAAGGAATAAATTTGATAACACAGGTGACGTAAATCTCATTTGGAGAGAGGTGAAGATTAATTCATGAACATATTTCTCATATGATATTGATACATTTTAAATTTATTGAGGATAGTTTTGGAGGCGAGAACACTGGTTGCACAAACCGATTATTGATGTTATTCATGTGCGCGGTGTATTGTCTAATTGACTAGAAACACTTGCTCTTAATTGTTTTATTACAATATTTCACGTAAATATATGTATTAAAACAATGTAGACTGTTTTTGTTCATTTCTATTCTTATATTTAAAATAATTCATGTGCTTGAATTTAGATATTTGTTGACAAGTTGGTAGTTGGGGTATTGTCTAATTGACTAAAAACACTTGCTCTTAATTATATTACAATATTTTACGTAGATATATGTATTAAAACAATGTATACTTCTTCTGTTCGTTTCTATTCTTATATTTAAAATAATTCATGTGCTTGAATCTAGATATTTGTTGATAAGTTGGTAGTTGACTTGATCATCATTGCTTTGCCCCAACAATTAAGGGATTTGTTCACTTTCGAGTATTCATATTATCAGTAAATTAGAATGTTCTTAAGACTTGTCTTGTAAATTAGAATGTTCTTAAGACTTGTCTTTGAGAGAGAACAGAATATGATAATACATGATATTAAACTATTTCATTCTTTTTCATCATGATGAGTGGTTAGTAAATAAGGATCCCACTAGAATTAACACTTCATTTATTTTTCTTTTTCTTTGTATTTTGTCATATTCATTTCTAATTGTGTTCTATCATTTTATCATTTCATACTTAACTTTTTAATTGTAATTTTTGATCTTTTATTTATTATAGTTTCCCTTCCCCAAAGCTTGACCACTCATTCTTTTAACAACACACTTTCATATCATTTATCTGGCCTTATTTATTTACTTAAATAGAAAATACTTGAAATTATATATTAAACACAGGGAATAATCCCTAAGGTGAAGGGAGGCCAACCCTATTCACCTAAAGCAGGAAGGTTTTTAACCCTCAGTGTGTCGTTCTAGGTTGTCCTTCGTCACTGACACAATATGGGAACCAACATACTGTTGCACCCTCTTGTCTCTCTCCTATCACAGAGTTGTCCATCTCATGTATTGGTCGTCATAGTTCCCTATAGGATAGAATTTAACCTTACGGGCATGAAAAAAGGGGCCCAAGTTTTCTCTAAATTGAACATCACATAATCATCTTCACCATATTTCTCCTAGTAACCTTCCCACCATTTTTTGACATGGGGAACAACTTTCAGTAGCATGAAGGCGATCTTCTCATTGAAGAATTTTTTTGGGAACGAGTAATAGGCCCCTGACAAATTTAAACATTTATCCAAAGCATTTGCATCAATTTTTCCTTTAAATAAGTGGTTTTCAACGTTAACTTGTACCTTTAAGGGTGTCCAACCTCCAAAATTGACACTTGTTGAAGGTGCCTCTACTGTTGTTGGCAACCGTCGAAGCATCTAGGTGAAATTATCGATCATATCATTCATCTGGCACACGAGTGCTTCCTTGAGAAAAAACTTGACAGGATCTCCTACTCCATCATCTTTCTTTTATTTTTCCATGGGAAGCCACTTGGGTTTGTGAGAGAAATCATTCCCAAGTGAAACTAGCTTGAGACCCAACTCTCTATACCCTAACCTCATTGAGGACATGTATTGCAAAATAACAAGGACCATATTTCTCTTCTAACATTGATCTAAGGTGTACAAGGAATGAAATGAAATCCGTGAAAGTAAATGGAACACACACACATAAATATAACAAATATTACAATAATGTGGTGGAAACCCAACTTTTATTAATAAATGAAATAACAAAACAATGTTGAACACTAAATGGCTAGAATGGTGGTAGTTATATTTGAATGGGGATAGATGACAACTACTCGCATTCGTAAAAGCTATTACAAGATGTCAAAAAAATGGCCTTTTAACATAAAGACATAACCCTAGAGGTCCAAAAACCTAACCCTTGAAGATGAAACATTAAAATGTTTGCAGGGCTTGATGGGGTTAGTTGGTATGTCAACTTCCTGGGGTTGTAACTTTTACATACAATTTTTGTTTTCCGCGCTCAATAGCTCGTTGGAAATTTCTTACCAAGATTTACACATTCCAACTAAGGCCTAGGCCAAAGCATGCATCTATCACCTAAACCCTTGCCACATGAAGAAAAAAAAGTTGTTTAGGGCCTCAAAAAAGCCCCATAAGTTTAGGACCTGATACACTGTATAAAAACTGCCAAGATGGAGAACTGTGCTTTTAGAAAGTGGAATAGACAGATGGTCATTAATATCCACCTATATTGGTCCTCCCCCCTTAGGAATAAATGGTCTCCATTGCATTGAGTGCCCTTATCACATGGGGAAACTTCTAATAAATTTGGCTCATGTTGCGCCACTTGCCTTGGTGAAGAAGTTGCCCTCCTTTCATAACCTGATAGAGTTGTATGTTGCTAGAGAGTATACGTTTTACCTTTTTGTCCATAATCTGATCCACTATAGCCATTTCAATGCAATCGAGATTGATTTTTGTGGGGGGGAATTTCTTGGCTTCCTTTGAGGTGTCCAACAAAGGTGGAAAATATGGTCGAAGCAACTCCACATTAAACACTGGGTGCAAGCCAAGGAAAGGGGGAATGCTCAATTCAAAAGCATTTTCACCCATAGCCTTTGTGATTGTGTAAGGCCCATATTATAATGATCTAAATTCCTATTGGGGCCTGTGAGGTGCTCTTTTTGTAAATGTAACCACACCTTATCACCAACCTGAAACTTATGTGGAACCTTGTGCTGGTTATGTCATTGCTTGTATTTGGCATTGGACTTTTGTAGGATATCATGGACCTACTATTGGAGATGTTAGATCTACTTAAGAGAATTGGTTACATTATCTGACTTGACCTAAGCATGGGAGGAATCTATCGGTGAATATGCAATGGGGAAAACTACATCAATTGGGGCCAATGGTTGGAAACCCAAGCACACCTGGAAAGGAATATGGCCAATAAAGTTGTGGAGGGATCTATTATAATTATGTTGAACATATAGAAGGGTTGACCACTTATGTTTGCTCATCTGACTGGGAACGAAAGGTAGTTGATTTGGTGAACTTGGTATCCATGAGATGTCATAGGATGAACCAAAAGGTGTTGAGGAACATATTGTCCCTATTTGAAATAATGGTTTGAGGTAGCCAAAAATGAACCCAAACACACTCAAATAAGATTTTAGTAATGGCTACAACTATGATACTCTTCTTACATGGTGCCAAAATGGTCATCTTGGAGAACTGGTCTACAAATAAAAACAGACAATAATTACTATGCTCGATGTGTGGAAAACCTAACATGCAATCCATGGAGACTAACTCTTAGGTCTTGCTTAGGTATGTAGGGGAGTGTACAACCTTGTTGATGTTTCAAAATTAGGTTGCTTCAACATCAACACATCAAACCTTCCGGCAGCTAGTGCGAAGTAGTGAGAGTGCTTGCATGGGGTTGAAAGCTGCAAAAGTAAGGTTGAATCCATGCCAAGACTGACACAACTCAATCCTCTCATCTTCATTAAGGAAATCACAACTTTCAAGGAACAATTCTATAACGTGCAATTCTGATAAAAAATGAGAAAATAAAACAAGAAAAGAACTAACTATTAATATAGACATTGAAAGAAAGACTTTTATCTCACTACATAAGAAAAATAACTAATACCATTTCCTCTTTAGGTGAAAATTTTAAAATCATTAAAGTGAAAGATTAATAAATGAGAGTATTATTTAAAATGTTAGTTCTATCCTTGTGTTATTAAATTCTTTTTATTTCTATTTTTTATATTTACAAAAATAAAATAAATGTTAAACAAATATACCAAACAAAAATATAATTTTAAATTATAAACCATATAAAAAAGAAACTAAAGTTAATGTAAATAATTAAAATAAAATTATATTAGATAATATTAAAGCATATGATGTATAGATATAAACAAGAAGACGTGAGAATCATTAAAAAAAAAAAAAGGAAAATAAAACTAAGATGCCATAAGAAACCACATGATGGGTTTTAGACCAGCGAAGGAAAAATTTTAAAATTCAGATACAAGATTCTGCTAACATGATGGTAGACTTCAATTATTTGGAAACCAAGTTCGTATATTCGTATAGAGGAGAAGAGAAAACCAAAGTCAAGCTAAAACAAATCATTAGCGAAAAGTTTGATCACAGTCCTGCAAAACCATCACATAGTCATTACCGACAAAATGTTAATAACCTGTGGAAATTATGCAGCAAAAACCCAAACAAATACCTTTGCACGACAGTCTTATAGATCTAGTGTTGTTGATCAATGACCTAGGTCATTTTTGAGAGATAGCATGACACTCAGATGGGTTTGGGTGAATCCGTTTGAATTTTCTTTATTCTTGCTCCATCATGCAAGTTAAAAGCTTGATACAATTTGAACTATCTAACTACCTAGTTGTACTTTTCTTTAGTTATCCTTTGAACATTAGTACATAATTTTATTCATGGAGTAATTTGATTCCATTATAGCAGTAAGTTGTAAGTCAATTACCTATAATCAGGAATACCACTGGAGAAGTGCTCGCATTAACTCTTTAAGAGTGACAGTGTGTCGAGGTTTGAGATGCCTTATAATGAGACTGGAAAGTGTACTTATATCGTCTCGACCAAAATATGTTATTCAAGAGACTGAGGAAACTCAGAGTTATTAGCAATCAGTAGAAGAGGTCGAGGTGATCTTTGTTAAGGTTATTGTTGAAAAGTCATCCTCCATTTGATCCAGTACTTGTAACCTTGTTAACTATTGAGACCTATTCATTTTCTCACATACAATCATGTTAGTTGCTTGTTTGAACTCCTTTGTTTCCCTTAAATTAAGACCTCTCATTGCCCCAGAATACATGGCTTTTTGAAATAGAATAATGTTATTTTTAATGCAACATGACCTCACTAGAGGTCCTTGTGTTTTTAGATCCAAATACACAAGGATCCCATTACTTCATCCAATGTAAGACCTCTCTATTTATCTATCACTCAAGAGTTAAATAAATGAATTTGAAGCATATTTTTCCACCTATATCTGTTGAGTTGTTGTTTGGTTGCAAACATGGTTTTCATCGCTCATACCTTTTGTTGTAGGCTTATGGAAAGCATGTCAAACATTTCCTCTTCAATTTTTCAAGTAAATCATGAATTAGATCAGCAAGAAGTCCATTTCTAGCTTCAAAGACCAGGTGCACGACTTCCACTCCTCAAGCTGACTTGGGACTAGTGTTAATTGTAAATTTCACTTCGACATCATATGTATGATTTTGTTTTCAATTAAAAAAAGAACACATATCCCACATGTGTTGTGGGAAGGTAAAATAAATTGTACATACACCGTTGTAGGCACTAACCTCCTTTGACAATGAAGAGTTCATTTTGGTGGTCTTTGGAGCTTGAATCAAATGTTTGCATATGAACCATGCTAATGGATGTAGAATGGATGTTAATAATAAAGGGCATCAACGGTTGATAGAAAGGGGGGACATTTTTATGCCACTTATCCTTTTGTTGTAAAAAAAATTGAATAGTTTCTATTGCAATTTGATGTTGTAAAATAAATTTGAATAGTTTCTATTTCAATTTCATGTAGTCCTTTTTTTTCAAAGTAAGGGCTAAGTTCTTTCTTTGTGTTTTAGAAAAGGGAAGGAGACCCTTTTTCATAAATCACATAAAACTTGTGAGACGTGTTATACAAACATAACTGGGATATATAGGTGCGAAAGTGATGTAAGGTGTGAAGGTGTTTAATTGTGATATTAGGGTGCATAATTCATATATTTGAGGTGACATATTTTAGCTGGGCTCGGATAAGCAATGTTGACGAAAATGTCGTCAACAAACCCCTACTTCTTGATGGTTGTTTTTGTAATGGCACAAACAGTGCATGATCTGATCTACCGTTGGACATCTTGTCAAAGCTTTGGCCAATAGAAATAGTTTTGAAGTACTTATATTGTCTTATCCAAAACAAAGTTCACTGCCACTAGACTACAATGTGCCTCCTAGATCATCTATGCATTTTTGCTTGAAGAAACACAAAGGTGGCCCAGGTAGTGTAAGAGCACATCTTAGAGGTGGAAGTTTAGAACATGCTTGCTTTCCATTAACATCCGTTATGTGGAAGGGAAGGCATAGTCATTGTTATATAACTATGGCCACCAAGAGGTCTCATGCCCACAAGAGTTAATAATTGTGGTTAGCGTAACAATTGGGGGCCAACCGAAGCGCTATGTGAGATGATTGGTGCTATCCTTCTTGTATTAGATGTTCAAATGGAATTGTTGTAGGTATATGGACCATTTTTCAGGGAGGTCATTTTGTAAATTTCCTTGCAGTGTCTGCATAATTGTAGGGCCATGTGATCAGTGTGGATGATTGTCTCCTTCCTAGAATATAATGTTGCCATTTTCAACATGCTTACATGATGGAGTACATATCCTTATCATAGTTGGGGCATATTCAGCTAGTATCACATAATGTTTCATTGTGATAGGCCACCAAATGTCCTTATTGAGTGAAGAATGCACCAATAGCATGGTTAGAGGAATCTATCTCAATCTTCAATGGTTGTTGCAGGTTTGCTAAGGTTGAGGATTGGTGCAAAGCAAAGGTGGTGTTTTAGATCGTCGAGTTCCTTTTGATGTGACTTAGACCAAAAAATATATGATTTTTCTCCTCCTTTAGTCACTTGACTTAAGGACCAAATGATATAAGAGAACCCCAACATGAATCTTTGGTAGTAGTTAGCAAGGCCCAAGAAATTTCGAAGCTATGTTAGAGACGTTGGGGCTATGAAATCTCAAATGACTTTGATCTTGTCTAGGTCCACATGCACACCATGTTCATCCACAATGTATCCCAAGTATTGTATTATATGCATGCCAAATGAGCATTTCTCTAAATTAGTATTCAACTAGTGTTACTATAGGTTGCTCAAGACTTGTTGAATGTGCTGCAAATGCTCTGCCCTAGTTTTGTTAAAGATGAGGATATCATCCAAATATATAAACACAAAAGAGTTTTTGAATGACCACAATATCTCATCCATCACCCTCATGAATATTGTTAGAGCATTATTCAAACCAAAGGGCAGGACCAACCACCCAAAAAGGCCTTCTTTATATTTGAATGTTGTTTTCCATACATCAGTTTTTCCATTTGGAACCTAGTGGTAGCTTGACATCAAATTCAATCTTACTAAATAACTTGGAAACCTTAAGCTAGTCAATAAGATCATCAATCTTTGGGATTGGGTATCTGTTCTTGACAGTGATATTTTTTAGGGCTCAATAATCAATGCAGAGACTCCATGTCACATTTGTCTTATGCACCAATACAATTGGACTCTTGCAAGGTGAGGAGCTTGGTTGAATGTGTCCCTTTTTTATTAGATCATGAATTTGATGTTTTATTTCCTCATTCTCCATGAGAGAGACTCTATATATTGGGCCATTGGGTAAAGGAGCACCACATATCAATTCAATTGAGTGTTTAAATTGGAAATTTAGGGGCACCCCAATAGGTGGAGCAAAGTTATCTATGTATGTCTCAGATACGATGTTGTCCACTTTCTTTTGTTGTTTAGAGAGGCGTCATGCAGAGGTTTTGGTGGCTGCAACGACCTTCTTTTCATATTTTGACTAAACCATGAAGAGAACAAACTTTTTTGTTTAAGAGATTACCTTTTGGCACTACTTTGTTAAGATCAAAGAAACTATAATAGTTGGGACTACCTCTAGTATCCTATAGAGTTGACCCCTGAGAGTAACATAGTCACTATAAGGACAAGATTCATATTCAACATGATGTTTCCACATAGAAGGTTTTTTCTAAAAGAACAATTGGGAACATCAAATAGTACCTCATCTTTGAAGGGATTAATGTTGTAGGACATGCAACACTGTTAGCTGACCTAGATGTACCATCCATGGCTCAAAAAACCAATGGTGTATGGTTCCAGGTTTGGAACTATCGACAAATTAAATCTCTTGATGACATCCACTGATATCAATTTATTTTGGCTATCGATGTCCACGATGAAATGGAGTGGTGTCCCCTTCACCCACGTTTGTGAGTAGAAGAGGCACTCCCCCTCTTCAATCTCCTTTGGCTCTTTTAGTTGGATCTTTATGGTAACGATGGTGGCAATGTGTTTTGCATCAATGATCCTCTTTTCTTTATCCCATTATAAATTAGAATCAAAGCTAGATTTTACTTCCTTTTCTTTAAGCTCTACCAACAATGATTGCTTTGAGCGACATTAATTAATGTTGCGCCAAGGGCTTATGTGGAACTCACACCACTTTCCAGTGTCCTTTTTTGACTTCCCGTTATCATTCTTTGCCAACAACTTGGGTTGGTTGTCTTGAGGTTGCATCTCCATGCTTTCCCCCTTTTATATGAGTTATAGCTTCCTTTTTTGGGATTATATTGTAGTGGATTTGTAGACCCATACTCCCGCTTATTCCGCTACTTTAATTTTTTCTCAATCTTGATATAATATCAATAAGTGACTCCCAATGAGGATATCTCTAAGAAATCCATATCTATTTAGATGTATCTATGTAGTCCATTACGGTACTTAAGACTAGTATCTAGACCCACACTAGTTTGAGTCTTTGATACCCAACTTTGAGTGCAAAGTATGTAAAGTATGGGTGTATGTTGACATTGTCTGTATTCACTCTTGTCGTAGAGTTGTCCATCTCATATATTGGTTGTCATAGTTCCCTATAGGGTAGAATTCATCGTTCAGAGCATGAATAAAAGAGGCCCAAGTTGGCCCTACATTGAACATTGCAAACTCATTTTCACTTTACCTCTCTTAGAACCTTCCCACCATTTTTTGACATGGGGAATGACTTTCAGTAATGTAAAGGTGATCTTCTCATTGTTGGAATAATTTTGGATAAATTAATATCCCTATAATATATTTAACCATTTTTGCAAATCATATGCATCTATTTGGACTTAAAATAAGGGGATATCAAAGCTAACTTGTACCTTGAAGGTTGTCACACCTCAAAAATTGCCATTTGTTGAAGGTGCCTCGACCGATGTTGGTATTCGTCAAGGGATCTCAACAAAATTTTACATCATATCATTCCTTTGTCGCACAAGTGTTTCCTCGAGAAACCACTTGATAGCATCTCCCAAACCATCATCTCTCTTTTCTTCTACCATGGTCATCCATTTGGGTTTGTGAGAGCAGTTGTACCCAAGTGAAACTAGCTCAAGACCCAACTCTCTATACCTTGACCTCATTATGGACATGCATTGAAAAACAACAAGGAGAAGATTACTCTAATACCATTGATTTAGGGTGTACAAGGAATGACATGAAACGTGGGAAAATAAATGTAACACACAGGAGAAATATGGAAAATATTACAATGGTATCATGGAAACCCAACTTTTATTAATAAATTATGTAACACAATATAGTAGAACGCATACGGGTTAGAATGGTGGTAACTCTCTGAATAGAGAGAGATGGTGGCTACACGCATTTGAAAAAGATATTACAAGAGGAATATGTAATGAATTTTTTAATATAAATAAAGATCCCTAGAGGATGAAACACCAAAAGGTTTGTAGGCCCTGATGGGGTTAGTTGGTGTGTCAACTTCCCTAAGTCATAACTTTTGCATATGTTATTTGTTTGGCGCACTTGGTGGCCCCTTGGAAAGGTCTAGCCAAGAGTTAAAAATTTAAATTTAGGCCTAGGCCATAACCTTTGACTATCATTTGAGCCCTTTCCACATTAATAGAACGTTGTTTAGGGCCTTAAAACAACCCCAAAAGTTTAAGACTCGAAAAAATGTAGAGAAACTCTCAAGATAGAGAACTGTGCTTTGAGATGGTGGGAAAGGTGGGTGGCCACTGAAATCCACCTAGATATGTCCTCCCCAATTAGAATGTAATGTTATTCATTTTGTTAAGTTTCCTCCATCATATTGCAAAACTTCCGTTGAATTTGGTTGTTGGCGAGCCACTTGCACTGGTGAAGAAGTTTCCCCGATTTCACGACATGATAGATTTGTATGTGTTGTTGGTAGGTATCCTTTGCCTTGGTGTCCATCATATGATCCACTCTGTCCATTTAAATGTATTCAAGATTGATTTTATGGGTTCCAATTTCTCGAATTCCTTAGAGGTTTCCAATAAAGATGCCTAATATGGTTGAAGCAACCCCACTTTAAACAGTGGGTGCAAGTCAAGGAGGGGATGTATGCTCAATTAGAAATTATTTTCACCCACAACCTTTGTGATCTTGTAAGGCCCATATCATATTTTTCTAAGCTTCTTATTGCGGCCTGTGAGGTACTATTTTTGTAAATTTAACCACACCTTATAACCAACCTAAAACTTATGTGGAAACCTGTGTTTGTCATGTTGTTGCTTGTACTTGGAACTCAATTTTTGTAGGATATCATGGACCTATTATTGGATATGTTGGATCCGCTCAACAAATTTTACCACTCTATTTGCCTCAATCTAAGCATGGGAGAAATTTGTCGATGAAGATGCAATTGGAATAACTACATCAATTGGGGCCATTTGACGGAACCTTAAGCACAACTGAAAAGGATTGTGTCCAATAGAGTTATGGATTGATTTTTTATAATTAAATTGATCATACGGATGAATTTTTTCATATGTATGGGGATGTTTGGAGTTTCACACGCACAAAATACGCACAATCATCTTATTGACCACTTTTGTTTGTCCAACTGATTGGGGATGAAAGGTAATTGATTTGGTCAACTTGGTATCCATGAGATTCCATAGGATAGAACAAAATTTGTTGAGGAACCTATTGTCCCTCTTTGAAATTAATGTGTGAGGTATCCCAAAATGAACCCAAACACATTAAAATAAGAGTTTAACATTAGATTTAGATGTGATACTCTTTTTGCGCGATGCCAAAATTTCCATCTTGGAGAACTAGTCAACAACCACAAATGCACAATCACTACCATGCCTTGTGAATGGAAAAATTGACATGTAATCCATAGATACTCACTCTCAAGGCTTGTTTAGGTAGGTAGAGGAGTGTATTAACCCTGCTTCTGGATGGTTAGTTTAGCAATGGCACAGGAATTGCATGATCTAATATATTTTTGGACATCTTGTCAAATATTTTTCCAGTAGAAATACTTTTGAAGTATTTCTTTTGTCTTCTCAACACCAAAGTTCCCTTCCACCCAACTATAATGTGCCTCTCAGGTCATCTTGGCAAGCCCGCTTCAAGGATCACAAAGTTAACCAAAGTGGACAAATATTGCATCGTAGAGGTGGAAGTCTAAAACTTGATGACCTTCTATCAACATCTGGTATGTGGTAGTAAAGTCAAGGTCACTATTGTATAATTATGGCCACCCAAAGGTCTCGTGCCCACAAGAGTTAAGAACTGTGGTTAGGGAAACAATTGGGGTTCGAATGAGGCATTTTGTGACAAGATTGGTGCCACCCTTCTTGTATTTAATATTGAAATGGAATTGTTGCAGGCATGTAAACCATTTTTTATGGCGGTTATTCTATAACTTTATTTGTGTTTGAATAAATTGCATAGGTTTGTGATTAGTGTAGATTATTATCTCCTTCCCTATATAATAATGCTTCCATTGTCAATATGTTTGCACGATGGAGTACATCTCCTTATCATATGTGGGGTATCTCTGAATAGTATCATAGAGTGTTTCACTGTGATAGGCCACCATATGTCCTTGTTGAGTGAGGTATTCACTAAAATTATGGTCAAAGGCATTTATCTCAATATCAAATGGTTATTGCAGTTCCGAAAAGGTGAGTACTAGTGCAAAGCAAAGGCATTGTTTCATATCCTTGAATACCTTTTGTTGTGAATTAGAACCAAAAAAAAAAAAAAAAAATCTCCTCCTTTGGTCACTTGACTTAAGGGCCAAGTAATATAAGAGAACTCCAACATGAATCTTCAACAGAAGTTAGCAAGGCCCAAGAAGTTGTGAAGCTCTCTTAGAGATGGTGGGGTTGGCTAATCTTGAATGGCATGGATCTTCGTTGGGTCCACATGCACCCCATTTACATCCAAAATGTATCCCAAGTATTGTATTCTCTGCATGCCAAATGAGTGTTTCTCCAATTTGGCATACAATTTTGTTGTCGTAGAGTGCTTAAGACCTACTGAATGTGTTGCAAATGCTCCCCCTAGATTTTGCTAAATATGAGGATACCATCCAATTATACAACCCAAAAATATTTTTTGAATGGTTGAACGATTCCATCCATCATATAAATGAATGTTTTTTGGAGAATTAGTCATGTTGAAGGGTAGGACCAAACACTCGAAAATGCCTTCTTTAGATTTGAATGTTGTCTTCCATACATCAGTTTGTCTAATTGGAAGTCGATGGTAGCCTAACTTCAGATAAATCTTAGTAAAGAACTTAGAAACCTTAAGTTGGTAAATAAGATTGTTAATCTTGGGGATTAGGTATATATTGTTGATTGTGATTTTGTTTAGGGATTGGTAATCAATACAAAGTCACCATATCCCATACTTCTTTTGCACCAATACAATTAGACTCCTATAAGGTGAGGAGCCCAATCAAATGTGGCACTTTTAGATGAGGGAATGAATATAATTTTTTATTTCCTCGTTCTCCAATATAGAGAATTTATATGTTGGGTCATTAGATAAAGGAGCACCAATTGTTAATTCAAATGAGTGTTTGACTTGGTAGTGTAGGGGAAACCCGACAAGTGGAGGGAGGATATCTCTCTATCTCTCTACAATATTTTCCACTTGCTTCTGATGTGTAGGGAGGTCTCATGCAAGGGTTGTGGTGGCTACAATGAACTTTGTTTCACATTCTAATTGAACCATCAAGAGAATGAAATTTTCAGTTTGAGAGATTACCTTTTGGTACTATTTTTTCGAGATCAATGAAACTACAATAGTTGGGACTACCTCTAGTATCCTATAGAGATGACCTTTGAGAGTAATAATGACACTTTGAGAATGAGACTCATAAACAACATGGTATTTTCACATATAAGTTTTTCCTAAAATAACATCAAAAACTTCAAGTGGGGAACACCACATAGTACCTCATCTTTGAAGGGCTTGATGTCATAGGATAGGCAACATTATCAGTTGACACTAATGTATCGTCCATGGCTAAAACAATCGATGATGTATGGTTGGGGTTGTGGGACTGTCAGTAGTTTCAATATCTTGGTGACATAAGCTAAATGATTAGGTTCTTTGGGCTTTTGTTATCGATGATGAAATGGAGTGGGGCCCCTTCGCCCACATATGTGAATAGAAGAGGTTTTCCTCCTCTTCAAGCTCCTCTGGTTCTTCTGGTTGGATATTTGTGGCTTCGGTTGTAGCACTGAATTCTACATTGATGATTCACTTTCCTATATCCTTTTCTAAATCAGAATCAAAGCTAGAGTTTATTTCATTTTTCTTAATCTCCTCCAACAATTATTGTTTCAAGTGACATTCATCAGTGTTGTGGTAGGGGATTTTTTCTTCTATACATCAATTTGTCCAATTGGAACTTTGTGGTAGCTTGATTTTAGATCAATCTTACTAAAGAACTTGGAACCCTTATGTTGGTCAAGAACATCGTCAATCCTAGGGATAAGGTATCTTTTCTTGACAATGATTTTTTCGGGGCTCAATAATATATACAAAGTCTCCATGTCCCATCCTTCTTAGACACAAATACAATCAAACTCCTACAAGGTGGGGAGATCAATTAAATGTGACCCTTTTGCATGAGCTCATGAATCTGACATTTTATTTCCTCATTCTCCAAGAGAGAGATAATAAATATTTCATTGCTAGGTAATGGAGCACCAAGTATCAATTCAATTGAGTGTTTGACTTGGAAGTGTAGGGGCACCCCCACGAATGTTGTGAATATATCTCTGTATGTCTGTAAAATATTTCCCACTTACTTCTATCATGTAGAGAGGCGTTGTGTAGAAGTTTTGGTGGTTGCAGTGACATTCCTTTAACCTTTTGAAAAAAACATCAAGAGAACGAACTTTTCATTTTGAGAGATTACCTTGTGGTACCATTTTGTTGAGATCAATGAAACTATAATAGTTTGCAGTCTCTATAGTATCCTTCAGAGGTGAAATTTGAGAATAATAATGACACTATGAGGATGAAGCTCATAAATAACTTGATGTTTTCACATATAAGGTTGTCTTAAAACAAAACCATAAACTTTAAGTGGGGAAACATCGCACAGTACCTCATCTTTGAAGGCTTGATGTCATAGGACAGGTGGCACTATTGGCTGACACATATGTATCATCCATGGCTCAACCAAGCAATGGTGTATGGTTGGCATTGTGCCACTTTTTCAACTTCAATAACTTTATGACATCAACAAATATGAAGTTATTTTGGCTCTTGTTTTCCACAATGAAATGTAGTGTGCTCCCCATCACCAGCATATGTGAGTGGTCCCCCTCTTCAAGCTCCTTCAGTTATTCTAGTTGGATATTTATGGTCGTGATGGAAACACTAGGTTTTGAATCAATGATTTTCTTTCCTTTATCTTGTTCAAAACTAGAATCATAGCTAGACTCTATTTCCCTTTATTTAAGCACCACCAACAATGATTTTTTTGAGTAACGTTCATCAGTGTTGTGCTGGGGGATTTTCTAGAACTGACTCCACATTATAATGTCCTTTTACTTCACATTATCATTCTTCACTAGTGATTTGGGATGGTTGTCTTGATCTTGGCTCTCCTTTCCTTTTTCCTTTTTTGTGAGTTAGGTATACCTTTTCCAAGCTTCTATTACGACAGATTTGAAGACCTAAACTCCCGCTTATTTTGTTTCTTCAAATTTGTGCTCACATTTGACAACATATCAATAAGACACTCCCAATGAGGATATGTATAGGAAAACGTCTATCTTTTGATGTACCTATGTATGCCATTATTCTACTTCAATCCCAGGTGGTGCTCAGATTCTTTGATACCCAACTTTGAGCACAAGGTATGGACATTATTGGTGTACTCTAGCAATGTTTGGTCTCTCTCCTGTCACAAAGTTTTCCATCTCATGTATTTGTAATCATAGTTCCCTAAGTGGTATAATTCCTTCTTAAAGGCATAGACAAAAGCGGCTCAACTTTGTTGTACATTGAATATTGTAATCTTATCTTCGTTATATTTCTCCTAGTAACCTTTCCACCAATTTTTGACATGTGAAACACTTTCGGTAGTGCAAAGGTGATATTTTCATTGTCAGAAAACTTTTGGACAAAGTAATATCCCTCTAACATATTCAACCATTTTTCCAAAGCATATGCATCTATTTTTCCTTTGAATAAGGGGATGTCAAGATTAAGGTGTACCTTGAAAAGTGTCGTGCCACCAAAATTGTTTCTTTTTGAAGGTTCCTTGGCCACCATTGGCAACCATTAAAGGATGTAGGTTAATTTTCCATCATCTTATTCCTTTGTCATGTGAGTTCTTCCTAGAGTAATAGTTTGATAAGATATCTTACTCTGTCATCTCGTTTTTCTTATGACATGGGATTTTGAGTGCATTTGTGACATGATTCATTCCCAAGTGAAACTAGATCTATACTCAACTTTCTATATCCAGACTTCATCGGGGACATGCATTGTGAAGGACCTCGTTGGTGAAGGTGCAATGGGAATAACTACATCAATTGGGTCTAATGGTTGCAACCTTAAGCACACCAGAAAAGGGTTTTGGCCAATATAGATGTGGAGGTATATGTCATAACTATGCTAAACATATGCAAGGCTTTCATCACATGTATGGGGATGCTTGGAGTTGTACATATGCAAGATATGCACACTCATCCTATTGGCCACTTCTGTTTTTCCATCTCATTAGGATGAAAGGAAATTGATTTGGTGAATTTGGTATCCATGAGATTCCATAGGTTGGACCAAAATTTTCTTAGTAACCTATTATCCCTATCTAAAATAATGGTCTAAGGTAGCAAAAAATAAACCCAAAAATTCTAAAATAAGAGTTTAGTAGTGACTTCAGTTGTGATACTCTTTTTACATGGTGCCAAAAAGACCATCTTGGAGAATGGCTCGACAACCAAAAACATGCAATAAATGGCATGTTTGGTAGATATAAAACCTGACATGTAATCCATAGAGACTAACTCTAAGGTCTTGTTTGTGGCAGGTAGAGGAGTCTACAACCCCTACTTCTTCATGGTTGGTTTAGCAATGGCACAAGCAATACATTATCTCATATACCGTTGGAGATATTATCAAAGGTTTTTCCATTACTATGATTTTGAAGTACTATTGTTTTCTTCTTCACACAAAAGTGCCCTGCCAACCCACTATAATGTGCCTACTAGATCATCTTGGCACACTTACTTCAACGTGGACCAGGTAGCACAAGGGAACATCCTAGAGGTGGAAGTTTCAAACATGGTTGCTTGCCATGAATACCTAGTATGTGCCAGTGAAGTCATAGACATTTTTGTATAACTATCACCACCAAGAGTTTTTGTGCCAATAAGAGTTAATATTTTTTGTTAGTGCCAAAACTAGGGACAAACAGAGGCAGTCTGCAACACAATTGGTGTTACCCTTATTATATTTGATGGTCAAATGGAATTCTTCTAGGTATGTGGACCCCTTTTTATGGTGGTCATTCTGTCAATGTTGGTTAAATTAATGATTAATTTTAGAGTATTGGCTTGGGGTCTTGAATTAGGAATTGTTCGCTTAATGGTGTGTAGGTGTGCACAAGTGAATATTGTGTGATGACTTGCAAATAAACAAATACTACTACACAAAATCAAAGGAAATAAGTTGTGTAAATGGTAAATAACTTTGTTTAAAATTATAGAAAGGACAGATTTACAAACAAAAATTTATTCCCACCCAGTTGGAGGATTGCATGCACAAAGGAGAGGCTCTAAACAAGGCACATGAAGGTTATATATGATGACAACAAAATCAAGACTGAAATGTAAACTGATTTGCTAAGTAACAACCTACTAAATGCATAAAATTAGTATGGAAACAATGGTTTTTGGTTGTAACAAATCTGGAACATATCTATCAAAAGTGGGGTTTAACAAATCTATATGATAGGAAAACAAAATGAGACAAAAGAAGACTCTTTTTGGACTCAATCTTTTCTAAGAAAAACAAATTTCATATCTAAAATATATGGTGGTGAAGTAGAGTTTTTTCAGTCCAAGTCAACAGACTCCCAATTTAAACATCCAACTCTTTTTGTCTGAAAATTTACTCGAAACCCTAGAAGAGATTCTTTCTTTCCTCAAGAGTTGTAAAAAAGAAAATATCTAAATCTAAAGATAGATTGTATATAGAGGGACACTGAGACCCTACAGAGGCTTAAAATTGAAAATAGAGAAAAACTTTAATAAAGACAAAAAATGATTATTGTATAAAAGGAACTTGGAAGTGTGCTCTTATTTAAGCTTATGGGGGATTTCTTGTGTTGTCCAATGCTCTTTCTGAGGCAATTCATGCATTCCCAACTCACCTTCTAACCATAAAACTTCATTCCACTCTTAGGGTTTCTAGTATGAGGTCAACTGAGATTCTTCCATCTTCAAGATCGCTGAGACCTGTGACCTGTAGGACATGACCAACAACAAAAAACAACACTTTCTCCAAAATAATCACACTAAATAAAATATTTCCTAAAAAAAAATTAGCAACAAACATAAAAACCCACCAAGGACTAATGTGTTCAGATCCCCAATGGAGTTGTCATTTTTTGGTGGGTAATATGTACAAGGGTTGGTAGAAAACCTTTTTCTATTTGTAGTTCCAAATATACTAACAACAAAAATGGATATAAAACCCTATATGTAACAATGTTATTGTTCATTAAATAGATCTGTTAAATATTTAAGAATAGAAAAGAAAAGAGTGTTGCATACACATACTCTGCAAAAAAAAAAAAAGAGTTATAACACCAATATACCTAATGAATGAAAATTTATGTTAAATAACAACTGTGGAGGAAAAAATATCAATGATGGTCACTATGTCCTCTTTCATGGGAGAGTTCTTAGTACCCCTCTCCTGCAAGTTTCCATGGTTTTCCCTCTTCCCACCCACCTTACACTAGGTATCATCGTAAAAAAGTGTGAAATCTCTACAAGTTTCTTATGGATTTATTTTTAAGGGGAACAATTACCCTGTGTTTATTACTAACATTCATATATTAATATGATATATTTAAATTCTAAGCTATCATACAAAGGTCATTTTTTTCTTTTTCATTTCTTTTCTCAATTGTTGCTTGGCTTAACTACTAGCACAACCATATAAATAAAATGGTTGCTAAACGTCGGTAGGCATCAATCCATAATAAGCAATAAAATACACACTTCAATATACATTTCACATTGATAAAATTAAAAAAACCAGAAAAACTAACTGAATTATAACTTTACTTTAAATTAGTATTATTATTATAATAATAAAAATTAATATATAAGTTAAACATATATACCTTTAAAAAAACATGGAACAATATTCTTAACCATGGAGATTTTGTTAGGTCCCTATAATACTACTGTATTCCCTTATTATTATTGTCATAGTAGCCCCTTATTGTTATCATTGTGTCCATGTTGTCCCCATATTGTTATTATTGTGCCCCATAGAATCCCACTATTGTTATTGTTGTGCCCTTAAATTATTGTTATGTCGCCTTTGATTATATTCTGACCCCTTAGACTCCTATATATAAAAACGAGGTTTTGTCATTTGTAAAATCCAAGAATTGTTCATTTGTGTAATGTAAAGGAGGTTTCCCCCTCTAAGAGGCTGATTTTGAATTCGTTGATCTCTCTTTTCTTCTATTTTGTGACTTGGTTGCATAACATTTGGTATCAGAGCTTTGGATTTAGGGTTTCGCTACTTCAAATAGGTCATTGTGGAATTTTTGCTATAACTTTTTTTCTACGAAATTTCAGAAGTTGTAATTAAAACCTATTTTAGCTAAATCTTGAGGAACCTTAGACCCTAATTTCAGATCTTGTCTCGCTATATTTGCGGAGTTATGATCCAAGGAAGTTAGGGTTTTTTTGCAGGCTCCTAAATTACCACTCAAACAAGTGACCTTGGGAAAATCATCATAACTTGTTATCTAAGTATTGTATTAAAATTTTATAAATAGTTACATAAAGAGTATAGACTATAGTATTCTTAGTATCGTTTTCAGGTACGAAGGTCGAAATAGTGACACATGGCACTTCGTACAAGTTCGCTCTATTGAACTAGTCTATAATTAAGTCATCGTGGGATATTTGACATAACTCTTTCTTGGAGAATCCAATCTTGATCATACTTACGGGGTTGGAAAGAGGACACAGAGGACTATCATATAATGAAATTTCAGACATTGGAGATCCAAAATTACATAGATACAACAAATTCAATATCAAGCTCCTACAAAGCGAAAAAGGTGTGTAGTCTTTTTAAAAATTTGCATAAGTATGGTTTGAAAATTTAGTTTGAAGTGATTCAAAGAGAACATTGAAACATAATTATCCTTAATTGATGCCCCAAAGAAATAAAATGGAAACACCTAGTAAGAAACCTGAAATCTCTAGCATGACTCATGAAGAAGAGGAAGAAATGCAACATGATATATCAAAATTATGAGACCGAGTGCAAGAAATTTCACTCTCACAAAAGGTAACAAAAGCTAAGATTGATGGTTTAAATAAAGGCGTGGAAGCTAAGATGAATGGTGTGGAAGCTAAGATGAATGGCTGGAATCTAAGATGGATGGCGTGGAAGCTAAAATGGATGGTTTAGAAGTAAACATTGAAGATTTGAAGAAATACATGGAAGGTTTGAAAGGAGGTTTGGCAAAGTTGCTACAAGAAATGCTTCCTAATGGTGAAAAGGTAGTAGAGGAAACTCATGATGAGAATAAAAGAAATTTTAATTGTGATTTCATAGAATCTAACGTTGGATTGAAGACCCACCATGCTCCAAAGATTGATATGAAGAAGTATGATGGAAAGGATCCTGTAACATGGATACTACAGATGGAGCAATATTTCAATCTCCATAATGTGCAAAACACATAAAATGTACGCATTACAACTTTATATTTGGAACCCAATCAGTTTGTGTGGTATCGATATGTTTTCTCTCATAAACAAATTGTCACTTGGTCAATTTTTATGGAGGTCCAATGATAGCACATTATGAGGATACAAAAAGCAACACCTTCTTTGGCCAATTGATAAATCTCAAAAAAAAGGGTACAATGATGGAGAACATTGAGGACTTCTAGAAATTGAATATAAGAGTAAAAGATATTCCAAGGAGCATAGGATTGATGTGTTCATGGGGACTTTAAAGGATAACATCGAACATGAGGTTCGCCTTTGGGAACCTGACTCATTGGAGAAGGCATTTAGGTTGGAAAGAAAAATTGAAAGCAAAAGTATGGCAACAAGGAATCCTACCACTCACAACTATAAAGATGGAAGTGTTGTTGCCCCTAGCCTTCCACGACCTACAAGGTTAACGCTCAACAATTGGAAGAAAAAAGAGAAAAAGGGATTTGTTACAGTTGTGATAGAAAATACACTAAAGGTCATAAGTGTGCTAAGAAGAAATTATTTTACATAGATTTCAAAGAGGAGGAAGAAAAGGAACAAGAAATGTCAAAAGAGGATATACACCATGAACCAACGCTAGAAAAAGAAGAAATGAATCTGACCATATCTTGTAATGCATTGGCAGGAATTACTACTCATCAAACTCTCAAGATAGAAGGACATATCAAGAAGAAAAAGGTAATAGTGTTGATTGATTTGGGTAGTACCCATAATTTTATTCATTGTAAGATGAATTAAATTGATTCATATATCCAGCACCAGAGTGTCAAGTAATGGTTGCAAATGGAAGAACCACAAATTTCTCTGGAAAGTTCCATAATATCAAGCTATCCATGGGAGAATACGTATTGAATAGTTCAATGCTTTCCATTCTAATGGGTGGTGTTGATGTTGTACTAGGAGTCCAATTGCTACAATCTTTGGGTACGATAGCTTTTAATTTTCAAGAACTTTTCTTGAAAAAAAATTGGAAGGAAAGGAAGTTGAATTAATGGGTATCACAGGGAAACTGAGAAAGATAATCAACTCTAACAACATGACAAATATTCTAAATAAATAACAACAGGGCGTAATTGCACAATTATGTTCACTGGAGATTCCCACATCGAAATCATCTATTTCTCCAAACCTCCAAAAACATTTGGACAATCATTCCAAGGTATTCGAGACTCCCAAAGGCCTCCCACCTACTCGTGATCATGATCATGCTATTCATTTGATTCCAGGAAGTGTTCCTCGAAAAATTAGGCCTTACAGATATCCATATTCCCAAAATAGTGAAATTGAACATATGGTTGCAGAAATGTTAGAGGCTCGTATAATTCAAACTAGTCAAATTTCTTTCTCTTCTCCAGTACTATTGGTGCACAAGAAGGATGAATTATGGCGCATGTGTCTGGATTATAGGGAGCTTAAAAATCTCACTATTAAAGATAAATTTCCCATTCCTATCATTGATGAATTATTGGATGAATTACATGGAGCAATTTACTTCACCAAGTTGGATCTTCGTTCAAGATATCATCAAATCAGAATGAAGATTGAAGACATTCCAAAAACAACATTTAGAACTCATGAGGGTCATTATGAATCTTTTGGCCTTACCAATGCATCTTCTACATTTCAAGGTTTGATGAATTCCATTTTCAAACCCTTACTTAGAAAATATTTGTTAGTATTTTTTGATGATATACTAATCTACAGCAAGTCTTGGAATGATCATGTTCAACATGTTGACTAGGTGCTCAAACTATTGGAGGAGAAACAATTATATGCAAAAACCTCCAAGTGTTTCTTTGGAGTATAAGAGGTGGAATATCTAGGTCATTTTGTATCTCATGAAGGTCTTAAGGTAGACCCTAGAAAAATTAAAGCCATTAAGGAATGGAAAATCCCCACATCCATAAAGCATCTGCGAGGATTTCTCGGGTTAATGGGGTATTATCGCAAGTTTGTTAAAAATTATGGGAGAATAGCACCACCTCTAACAACATTACTAAAGAAATATGCATTTTCTTGGACTTGAACATCTTAAAGAGGAAATATTCCAAGCATTGGTCTTAGCTACACCAGAATTTAAAAAACCTTTATTGCGGAATGTGATGCCTCAGGAAATGGAATTGGCACTGTTTTAATGCAAGAAGAAAGACTTGTTGCTTTCGAAAGTCTTCCAATCAAAGGAAAGTATTTACACAAGCCTATTTATGAGAAGGAAATGTTGGCAATACTACATGCACTTAAGAAATGGTGACCTTACCTGACGGGAAGACACTTCAAGGTAAAAACGGATCATGATAGTCTTAAATAATTTTTATAACAAAGATTATCTTCAGAAGAGCAGAAAAAATGGGTCACAAATATGTTGGGTTATGATTCTGAAATCATCTACGAAAAAGGGAAGCAAAATGTTGTTGTGGATGCACTCTCAAGAAAGGACGAGGATGTGGAAGCATTGTTTTGTGAAATTACTATTATCCAGCTAGATTGGATAAACGAAGCAAGGGATGAATTGAAGAATGATGAAGAAGTGTGGGCACTCATTCAAAAGTTACAACAATATCCCAGTACATCTGATACATTTAGCTGGAAAAATGATTTGTTATGGTACAGAGATCACTTATACCTCTATAAGAATTGCCAACTCAAACAAAATATTCCTATGTAATTGCACACCTCTCCCTTAGGAGGGCACTCAACATTTTTAAAATCTTACCACAGGGTTAAGAAGGAATTTTTTTTGGGATGGCCTTAAATCTGATATTCAAAATTTTGTGGCAGAATTTTGGTTTTCCAACAAAATAAAGTTGAGACAATTAAGACCTCAGGTTTTTTACAACCTTTATCCATTCCAAGTAAACGTTGGGGGAAGGTTTCAATGGATTTTATCACAGGTTTACCCAAGTCCGAAGGAAAGAGTATCATCATGGTGGTAGTTAATAGACTTACCAAGTATGCACAGTTTTGTGCGTTATCTCATCCATTTAAATCCAGTATAGTTGCCACTGCATTTATGGAAACAATTCAAAATCTACATGGAAACCCAAAGATTATTGTAAGCGATAGAGACCCCATTTTCACTGGAAAATTTTTGACAGAATTATTTTCTTATCTATGTACTCAGTTAGCTCATAGCTCATCTTATCATCCTCAACCTGATGGGAAAACTGAGATAGTGAAAAAATGTTTGGAAGGATATCTTTGTTGCTTTTTATCTGATAAACAGACATAATGGGTCAAGCGGTTTCCTCTGGTTGAATGGTGGTATAACACTTCCTTCCAAACTCTAGCAAAAATGAATCCATTTATGGCACTTTATGGATGTCGTCCACCGTCCATCACATCATCTTTAAAAGAAAATTCTAAGGTTCAATCAGTGGAAGATCACATTGAGCATCAACAACAAGTTCTTCAACTCTTAAAGGATAACCTCACTTTGCCGTAGAATACAATGAAACAACAGGCATATCAACATCGCTACAAAAGAAGTTTTGATGTAGGTGACTAGGTATTTATACAACTACAACCATACAAACAAATGTCCCTCAAGCAAGTGAAGAAGGATAATAAATTATCACAAAAGTATTATGTTCCATACAAGGTGTTACAAAATATTGGTACTATGGCATACAAATATGAGATTCATGTATCTTCCCTAGTGCACCCAGTTTTCCATGTTTCATGCTTAAAGAACGTTATAGGTGACAAGCTACCAGTTCAAAAAATATTGCTAGAACTTGACGAGGAAGGAAAAATCATATTGGAACCTGAAGCAGTCACAAAAACAAGAAATCAGCAGCTACGAATTCGATCAATTTCAGAGTATCTCATCAAGTGGAAGAACTTACCCGCTTAAATATTCCACATGGGAGGATGAGAATTTTATGCAGAAGCATCTAGAACTACTCAAGCATTTAGGACAACACTTTTTTTAAGGAGAGAGACATGTTAGGTCCCTATAATACTTGTATATTCCCTTATTATTATTTTCATAGTAGCCCCTTACTGTTATTGTTGTGCCCATGTTGTCCCCATATTGTTATTATTGTGCCCCACAGAAGCCCACTATTGTTATTGATGTTCCCTTACATTATTATTGTTATGTCGGCTCTGATTATATTGTGACCCCTTAGACTCCTATATATAGAAACGAGGTGTTGCCATTTGTAACATCCAAGAATTTTTCATTTGTGTAATTTAAAGGAGGTTGCCCCCTCAAAGAGGTTGATTTTGAAGTTGTTGATCTCTCTTTTCTTCTATTTTGTGAGCTAATTGCATAACAGATTTACCCCCACTTTACCATGGAGATTATTAATTTATAAATAGGATTTGTTACAATACCATGGCTCATCAATACCACACACCAAAAAACTATAACTCACTTCATATGACACTTTTCATATGATTTGTTTTAATTAATCAATTTAATTACAAGGGTAAATGGCATAACTACATTGGAGATAAATCTCAACCATTGATATGTGTACTATGTATTACATGGAGGTTAAATCCCTACCGTCCATTTAATAACTATTAATAATTTGGAATGGATTTTTCTCGAGTTTTTTTGGGGGTTTCCTCTTTCAAGCCTATGATAGTGATGTCTAAGGCAATGTACTCAAAACTTAATGCCATCGGTAGCTTCCAATCTACAAGGCCTTAGCTCCTGTCAAGGAAAATATGTAATCTTTGTAGCAAGATCTGGAAATCGAGGATGGTAAAGATTGTTAGCCAAAAAATGGTCGCCAAATGGAGGAAGATCTAGAGGAGCTTATCGATTTCGAGTTGAGACCCCCTTGCGGTAGGATTTTCTAGCAAAATTTTGAATATCGACAAGTGGTAGACTCTTCCCCGATAAAGAAAAATTTGTATCGCGCTAACACATGCCCTTGCATGTAGAAAACAGTAGGTGGAGGCTCTCATGGAAGTTGCATGGCTCCCACTCCTCTTCACATGGTCGTCCCAGCCTTGACTTCGCCACCACACCTTGTATCCTATAATATCGACCCCCCACAACACTCTATTCCCACTTGCAACAATGGGGAGAACCCACAAACCCTGAAATTTTATCCTCCAACACATAGGAAACACATATATTTTCGGAAGAGACGTGAAACAACTAGTCTAATAATGGGGAAGGATATCACCATCTTGTGTTTTATGGATTATGAAGGTGAAAATTTAGTGGGGGGATTTGGGGTAAAAATATGTTTGGTCTCAGCTCTGAAACAATGGGTCTCCTCATCATGGACACCTCTCATAACCTATGACTCTATAGTGCATTCATTGGCTCATGGATAGTTGGCGTTTGTATTCAGGATATAGGAGGATTATGTGCTTATTATGAAGCACAGTTAGATTTGGGGGGAGGAAGGCCTACTTTTAAAGACCTGGTCAATTTCATTTTAGCATGAGAAGGAGCCAGTGGATAAATTAATGGTTTGGGATATTCTACCTAGCTTGTCCCTCCACTTTTGGAGCTTGGATACCTTCACAACCATTGGAAATAAGTTGGGTTCCTTTGTTGGAATGGAGGATGGATGGTAGGCCAAAGAGGACCGTAGAATAACATGGATTCAAATGGACATAAACCTTAGGCTTGGACTTTTATCAGAGGTGGAGCTTCATATGGAAGGGAAGGCATGGACTCAGAGGATCGACTATTACAAATTACCCTTCAGGTTCCATCAATGTCGGGAAATAGGGAATTTACTCAAATATTGTACTAGGAGCGGCCCCCTTGGGCTCAATGAGGATATTTTCGATTTTAGGAATAAAAATATCGACTCAGTTAAGCCATTGTTTCATTTTTGGGTGCATGTTAGGGTTCGCACAAAGGATCCTTCATCAGCTAGAGTTGAGCCTGGAATTGCTCATTCATGTTAAACATAACCATGGCGAAGACGGAATATGAAAGATAAGCATTGAATGAATCTATTATTCACATGATATACATTTATAATACAATGGAGTGATCCTTGGATTCATCATCCAAGGTCTCTTGGATTTCCTTTGATTGTTCAACTTCCACACCATAACCCTTAGAGGATTAGGTGTCCAACATTCCCCCCCTTAATCCGAAGGGGTATGTGTGAGTCCAAGAAGAGATTCGTAATAAAAAATGTGAAAAAATTCATGGCAATACTAGTTTTAATGTGCTCTCTAAAATGTTGGTATAAGTTGGTGGTTTAAGGATGCCCACCAACACTGGAACGCTTAGTGCAATTCCTGAAACTCTTCCAAATCTGGCAAGAAGTTGAAATATTTTGTTAAAGGAAGTGTCCCTAATGCTTTGGAGAGGGATACCTTCAACCTGGAAAAAGGAGGTCTACAACCTACAATGGATTAAGGATGACCAACAACTCTGGAATGCTTAATGCAATTCCTGAAACTCTTTCAAAATTGGCAAGAAGTTGAAGTCCTATGCTAGAGGAAGTGTCCCCAATTATTTGAAGAGGGAGAAGCTCAACTTGAAGAGGGAGGTATCAACCCCGCATAGATGGTTTAAGGATGACCACCAACCAAAGCCATGCTCAAGGGAACCTATGTCTCTGGATACAACTCTGAATCTGGTATGGCAGGTTGTGGCTCAAGCTCGCTTGAAGTTTTGTGTCTTTGGCTACAACTCTGAATTAGGCAGCAGGTTCAGGATGTGGCTCAAGATCGCTTGATGTGTGGCTTTCGAGCTTGTATATTACCATCACCTTCCCCACTATCAGATACAAGGTGATATGATCAAGAAAACTCAACGCAAGACTTTTCAATACTCTAGAAGAAATTCTGACATATGACTGAAATATCTTCTTGGTTGTTGAAGCGCATTGCCAAGAAGCGATCTATCCAAGATGAATCTTTGTTCTTGCAGGAGGTTTTTTTTTGAACCATCTATTTGAAAAATTATTGGTTTTATGATAGTGAGCATATGGATGAATATAAAAACAACAATATTTCATGGCCAACTTTGTCACAATGTTGGAATTTAATAATCTGTTGTGGTTGTTGTGGAAGAGAAGTAGAATCTTGAACAGCTGAAGGTGAACTATTATGAATAAATCCAGCACTCTGAAACTGGATGAGCTTTGAGTAATTTTTAATATGAAAGTACACATCATTTTCATCTCCAAGGCTAGTTCTATCTATGTTATTGAAAAGCTCTTCCCAAGGTCTAATGATGGGCTTGGGAAGTGTATGCTGAATTTCTGCTTCTTTCTGCATATTTTCTCCTTCATTGGGTACTAGATCAACATTATTGATTTGTTGCTAATGGGAGTCTGTCTCAATGTTTTGAACAAAAACAGGTTCAGAATGATGACTCCACTATTGTAATTCTTCTCGTTGAAGTTGATATTCAAGCTCCAAAAAGTCTACCTTTTCCTTTGTATACTGCGAATAGGTTTTAATATCATAAAGAGTGTTCTTGCTAATGTTTATCATCCCATAAACATTGGCATGTAATAAAGTATTCAATAATTCTAATATATTATCCATTCGATCCATTTCACAATAAATGCAACAACATCAACCAATGTGCAATAATTCTTAAAGGAATTCAATACAAAAGTCTTCTCTCCTTCACAAAGGACTGCTTTTATATAAAGTGCATAGAACTGCTCACGATCTAGAACAACAATTCTATTATACCAACTTGTCTCACTCCTTAAATGACACTTTTTGGAACTATTTCCAGTGTTGCCAGGAGGTTGTGGGTATTAAGATAATGTGATATCTAAACACCACGACTGCTCATGGCTTCAGCTTTGTGGTCTTCTTCAGTTTTGTAACTTTCAACTGCTCCATAAGGCGATTCTTTAATGGTGTGGTAACAATCCTTTTAAGGAAATCTACAATGAGATAGGCAACGATGTGACTATGTAGTTGTATTTATTTTCTTGAGACTCATACTACTTCTTCCAAGCTACACATTCAATAGTCTTGACATCCTGATAGTGATTCTAGCACAAAGTCTTGTAATAATAAATTTATAACTACCATAATACTCAGCGAACTAGAAATAAAGAAAACATTTCAAGTAGATAGAGCCTTTGCGATATGTTTGTGCGCATTTTCCATTTATGGAATAATTGGCGTGGTCATGGTTTTTCTCTTATTTGTAATCACTAGAACCTCATAAACTCATTATCAGATGAACTCCCTTGGATCAATAGTGCGCTAGATGCAACCTTGAATTTCAAAAATGTGCACAAAGACTTTACATTCCACCATGCCAATAATTTCACAGAGAATTTACATTTCACTAAAGCCCTACTTTCAAATCACATCCCAGCAGCCACACCACGTTGAGCAACCACACCTCAACATAACACCACAATTATGCAAGGGAATCAGTCCACACTAACATATTCAACACAAACAACATTCATGGTCTTCTGTAGAACATCGTTTAACATTTAACACAATATTCAATGATAGCTTCCTATATAAATTTTTTCGACGCACATATAAAAAACAACTTCCTATACAATTTCGATTGTATACAAGTTTGGCTTATCCGAAGGAGAATCGAAGGTCAAGAAAATTGATCCCATCATTGTCAGTATAATGATAGTGACCACAAATCTGGTACAGTTGTCTATGCAAATTGCTAATTCAAATAAAGTATAGCATAAATATGTTTCTCTGCCCTTGAGGTCTCTTACTGCATCTACAACAATATACGTCCTTCACAAAATGGAGCTCAACACAACACGCAGACACATTGTTAGGCAGGAAACATTCACCATGGTAGGTCAGACCAGTGTAGCACAACCTCATACCTAAGTAGGAAAATTTTGAGCATGCACAGAAGAGAAGGTGAATAGTCCCTAACAAAGCGCTGGAAAAAAACGACGGTCAGAGGGAGCACTGAGCATAAATAGTTAGCGTTATAGCTAGTGGGGAATAGTGGACTCGTTGTGGACTATGAAAAAAAACTAGCTCCATGACACTAAATTTGGCACCCTCAAACCTTTTGTCGACACTCTCACCATCTCAAACTTTTCTCTGAGACATATTTCAAACTTTGGGTCACTGGTGCATCACAATTATTTATTTTTCTTGACTCACAACGTGTCTGAAAACAATTTTTGGGCATGACAATAAACTGCCCAACAACTCAACTCAACTCAGCCAATTCGCATGACTTGTTACCCAATCATTCCAACTTGTTCTGGCCTCCTCGGTGTGTCCTGGCCCGAATGATTTGTTCTGTCATCGCATCACGTGACTAATCATTTAAAACTCATTCTACCTTCATTTAAAATCAATGGTGGGGATTGGAGTAATATCAGATCATCAACCAATTATCTTACAGGTATCAAATAAAGAAAGTAAAGAAAAACCATTTCCATTTTCTCTCCTCTTGGCTTGAGGAGGAGTATTGTTCACTCGTGGTTAGCATATGGAATCATCTCCAGCCCTTAGCCTCCTCATCCTATATGGATCAATTTTCTAGCAATATGACTTCTATTAAGAAAGATTCCTATGAATGGGCTAAGGGATTCCACTGGAAAAAAAAGGATGAGGTTGATTGAATTAAGAATAAGTTAAAGTAAATCATCTTATCAATGGACCCAAATTCCATATCTATGGAGCTGTGGGAGTTGATGAAATATATAGAAGCAAAGAGACATGCTTTGTTATTAGAAGAAGAGGAAATATGGAAATTAAAAAGTTGGGAAATATGGTCATCTTCGGGGAACAACAACACTATATTTTTTCCATCATTACGCTAATGGGAAAAAACAAGCCAACACAATTTGGAGAATTACGATCCTTTTCATCGAATAAATGGTATCCTTTAGGGACAAAGTAGAGTCGAGAGTAAGATATTTCCCAAATATTTTTCATTTCCTCTAGGGTGCCTTATCCAGGATATCTTACAGGTGGTCTCAAAATTTCCCTGAGTTGTTAATGAGGAGATGAATTGTTACATGTCCGAGAAATTTGTAAGCAACAATTTTGGGCAGCATTATCCTTAATGAAGAGGGGAAAGAGCCTTGGCCTCAAAAACTTCCCTATGGAATTTTACTTGGGATTTTATGAACTAATAAAGGAATATTTGATAAAGGTAGTGTGGGGATCTAAATCTTCAGGAAAAATGATTGCCTCTTTCAACTTGACCTTTCTCTGCCTCATACTGAATATATAGGAAGTATCCTCCTTAACATATTACAATCCTATTGCCTATTGTAACCTGATATACAAATTAATATCCAAAATCATTGCAAGAAGAATCAAACAGGTTCTGAGTTATTTTATTTTGAAGGAACAATTTGGTTTTATTCATCATAGAAACTTTCACGATGCGGTATTTTTTGCTCAGGGAGTTTTCCATTCGTTTAAGAAGGCTAACTTAAAAACAACTATTATGAACCTTGATCTGGCTAAAGCTTCTGACAAGGTAAATTGGACTTTTCTTCAATCATTTCCTATTCAGTTGGGTTTTAATATTGTTATTGTCAATTGGATCATGTGGTGTTTTCAAAATGCACCATTTGTGGTTATGATCAATGGCTCTCCATCCCCTTTCTTCTCTACATCAAGAGATATTCGTTAGGGTTTTGTCTATCACCTCTTCTCTTTATAATTTTTGTTGATACTTTCATTCGACTGATGGTTGAGTCCCAGGCAAGGGGTCTTTTTGGAGGGGCGAAAATTTTGGATTCAAAAGAAATTTCCCATCCTATGTTTGTGGATGATTTTTTTTCATATTCATATGGGAATCATAGGGATCTTATCTCCTTAAGAAATTCCCTGGATCTATTCTACAGAGTAATAGTTATGGAGATAAATGGACTCAAATCTTGCATCTTGATTAATGGCATGTCTGACGAGGTTGTAGCGCAAACTCAAGATATTTTCCCCTTCCTTTTCAAAGGTTTAGAAGAAATCTTAAAATACCCAGGGTTTTATTTAAGGCCAAACATATACCGAAAAAGTGGATTGGCCATGGATGATAAGGAAATTACAAGGGCACATTTAGGTATGGTCGAACTATTTTCTGTTAAGAGGTGGGCACTTGGTTCTGGTCAAATCAATTTTATAAAGTATTATAGTATATCGGAATTCTATTGTTGTAATTCCCAAAGGAGTTCTCAAGCATATTTATAATGCATACTTAATGGTTTTATGGATAGCCTCTAGCACTCATAAAGGATTCGCACTGCTCCAAGGGAAGCGAATCATGGCTCCAAAGGAGCTTGTTGGATGGGGGCTCAAGAACATTCACTTTTTTTCCAAGGTGTTGACGAGCATAAATCTATGGCAGCTTACTGATATCATCCCTCTAGTACAAATTTATGTAGGCTAAGTACTTACCAGGTATGTCAATCATAGATTTTTTTAGAGCTTTTGATAAGTCACTCACAGGATCGATAGTATGGAAATACCTAGTTAAATCTCTCCCTTTGGTCAGTAATTGTCATGGCATGGAGAGTGGGGAATGGTAAATCCATCATAATCGGATGTGATCTATGGTATGGTTTCAGGAATAGCTATAGGCTCTCTGAACCCCTTATTCAAGTATTACAACATCTGAATCTTATGATTTTATCTAATGGCAAATCTCAATCCCTTAAGATTAGAGGTCAGGAAGGTTGGAAGACGACCAAAGATCTAGGGTTCACAGTTGACCTAGCAGTGAAATGGGAGAGGTTTTTCGATCCTATAGAAAAATATTAGGTGTGTCTATGTGAATACATAGATGATTTGCTTTGTTGGACCAAGAATCCCCAAACTGGAGACTTCACAACAAATTTGGGTTATAATTCTTGGCTTGAAGAAAATTTCGCTGAAGTAAGATCTTGGTGGTGGAAGGTACTTTGGTATGCCAAGGCACCAGTGAAATCCAAAATTTGTTCCTGGTTAGCTTTCAATAAAAGACTCCTTACCTAGGACAAGTTGCAAAAAATGGGTTAGTGTGGTCCAAGTCGATGCTCCTTGTGTAAGCTCCAAGAAGAGACATATGTATGTCTTTTGTTGTGTTGTTGTTATACCAAGAAAATGTGGAAATATCTATGGTCAGAGTTGAAGATGTGTTATCAGACATGTGTAGAATATAGTGGCAAGGTAAAGCTATTGAGGCCTTTTCTAGTTGACCTTGTTTGTTAACTTCACATGTATAGTGGGCTAGAAATCAAAGCACATTCCAAGAAAAGTTCTTTCCCTTGGAGATATTTGCAACAAAGATAGCAGCAATGGAACAGAAGTTCAAATCAGATCCAAAACACTCATGGCCCAAGAATCTGATTATGCCAATTATATACTTTGGATACCCATGGGTTTTTTTGAAGTGGTTATTCAAGGTCATCTTCCTTGATGTGGAGTGGGGTGGTTATCTATTTCAGTCAATCTAGTTCAATTCGTTGAAAATATGGGCCAAGAAAGTGCTCCAATAACAACATAGAGTTTGCAGACCTATAGATGTTGTTAGAGTTGTCCAAGGAAAAAGGGGTAAAGTGCCTTCAGGTAATGGGAGATTCTAAATCAGTGATAAACTGGGAAAATCACAAGGAAGAGGTAATAATACTTGGCATGGAGACCCTGCTATCGAACATTCGTGAGGTCGCTAATCCCTTTGAACTCATTTTGTTTTGTCACATTTTCCGTGAGTTGAATATTGAAGCTGATGCTTTTTCCAGAGAAGATTTTGAATTACCTATTTGCTTTGTTAATTATCATGTATTTCTGGATGGGGAGGAGGTTGAGTCCATGAGGAAAAACCTCTCCTAGACTCTTCAATTTACTTGTTTTGTATTTGTTTTTTTCTAGGAAGTATTTTTGACGATAAAGTTAAATATGGGGCCTCCCAAGGATAGTAAACACAGTTAGGGTAATGACTCTAAGGATGAAAAAGTCTAGTAAAGACATAACAAAGAGTATATGTATATATTTTACTTTATACATATATATATGATTTTTTCTATGAAAAAAAAAGCTATTAATAATTAAATTAAAACTCTAGAATCCCTATTCCAAAAGAGACATGGCCATCGACATAATTATTTATTGTTCATATTTATAGTGAAATTATCTTTTAATAAGGTATATACCACTAGACACTTTTGATTTGTGTTGATTCTCTCTATGAAATAATTCAAATATAGCAATCTAAACTAGATGTACTATGTCACATTCACTAGTGGGGATAGAAATAATAATTCCAAGTGTAATATTTTGTTTTTTCTAGTCGACATACTATGAAATCATTCATGGTGTTCTCTTGTCCTTATTGCACCTTATTTTGTGAAGTAGGTGGTTTTATTTTTACTTAAAAACATTTTGAAAAATCATACTAAGTTGTTGAAGTGGAGAGACTAACAACCTACCTTTTTTTTAAATAAATTTATTTCTATTAAACTAATACCAAATTACATAATATAAAAATCCTTTTGTCATGGTTTGCTAGATTGGAAAGCAGACCAATGGAAAATGTAAATTTCTTTTGTCCCAAATGTCCATATGCTAATTGGATACATACAAAAGGTTCTATTAACTAAGACTTCATTATACAAGACATTATGTTACAATACTAGTAAATTTCAAGTGAAGTAGAAAAACCATAAGTCAACTAAAACCATCAAGAGGATGTGGAAATATCAATATTACTTGGAATGGATAAATTGATTGAATGTGCGGGATTTGGAGTGTTGCATAGTTGATCCTAAATACAAGTCAATTCTTCATGTTCTTCCACCCCTAGCAGCGTAACAACCTAACCTTATTATTGAAAGATGGTGTTTATTTTTTATTAATATAAGAAATATTTCCATTCTTCTTCATTGAAGGAAAAACAAGTTATACTTATTATCTCTTATATTATAAAGTATAGTCGTACATGATTGAAGAGTATAATTTCCCTCTTGCAAATGTAATTCCATTATTTTTCGTAAAGGAGTAAAGTTCAATACAAACTATACAACATGAAATAGACCCTAAGTAGGGTAGATTTACAAATGGATCACCTTCAAAAAAGTCATAATGCCTTAACCTAAATAATGGATTTCTCATCAAATTATTTTACCAAAAATGATGTTGAAAGTTTGATTAACATTTCATTACATCATTTGTGTTGTGAAATGCTCCATTTCAATAGTTTTCTTCAATGTGAAAACCATTGGATCTAGGTGGTAAGCATTACTTGTAACAATGATAGGTTTTGTAGGCTTCATGCATATTTGTTCCTCAAACTCATAGATAATAAACTAAATATTTGGTCAATTTAGTCAATAATTTAGCCTATAAGTAGAAATCCCTTGTTCATATTTTTAAACAACCAATTTCGACTATCATAGAGATATACAAGGAGTTAATTTTTGTTCTTTATTTGTATTATATAATTGAAAATAAATAAATTCTATGCCTCTAATTTTGGAGAGTTGAGGGAGAGGGGGTGAGACAGATGATCCCTAGCCGCCTCAAGCCTTGTTTCATGCCTTCCCTTCTTTCAATCTAACATGGTTCTCTATAGTGCAAGTGTTGTTGTGGATGGGGAGTTCGTGGAGGCCTCTCATTGGAGCATTGGATTCAAGCATTTTTTTTATTTTTGTTGATTTTTTCCGCTACATGTGCTCTTCTACAGGGTTTCTTACTTAGGGTTTCGTTGTTGCCCTATGGTCACTGATCATGTGGGTGCCATTGAGGTTTTGGGCTTTATGGCCCTGTTTATTGTTGCATGGTTCTAGATTTTTATTGTCAATTGTGGGTTCTGCTTTCCTTCACTCTGTTGTGCTCGTTAGTGCTGGTTCAAGTGTCATCGTTGTTTATTTCATATTTTGTGGCCTTGCTTCTTGTCGCCCAATCTTGGGCATAATGTTTCGGCTACCAGGGTGACCTGTGCCTTGGTCCTAGTTTTTCTTTCTAAGGATGTTAATTTGTCCTTTTTTGTTGGATATTTTCTGTCGGGGTTTTTAAATCCTACTCTTTAATGTTTGGTGGCCTATCGATGGGTTCATTTTTGCAACCCCTAGGTTTTCATTTTCTATTTATTGATTTAGGTTTTCTTGATGGCTCTTCGTGTTGGAATTATGACTAATGTGTTGTCCTTGATGGAAACCTACTTAATAAAAATGTTGACGTGATGGTTATGAAAATTCTAAAAGAGAGAAAGGACAAAGGAATATCAGTTCAAAGACAAAGGGATTATAAAGGTGAATTTTAGGAAAGTACACGTAGGTCCTATGAAGAGAAGTTGCGTACATATGTAGGTATGATGAAGAGAAGTCGCATACAGTTTCTGCGCCATGGTATTATGAATACCAGGGGTCTTTACCATGGTATTGGCCCATAGTAATGAGTGTGATAACAAATTTTGGATCCTGTCAAACAATACCATCAGTGTTACTAAGGGATTGGCTTAAGGTATTGGCTAAGGCTCATACTATATAAGGAGATGGAGATCAAAGTGTTAGGTGTGCATGTGATGGTTTATTTATGAATAACTTGCTCTGAAATAAGTGTACACCAGGGAGCATGGAGATGGATTAGAAATAATAGATATAAAATGACCACATATTGGATAATTTGTTTAGGGTTAGATAGATTTGTGATGATGATATTATGATGTTTTTTGTAACAATTTGTATGCCAAGATTTGGGTTTGACATATGTTGTGTTGTGCAGCGAGGGTATGATTAAGTTCTTACAGATCTGTATGTTGGTTTTCCACTGAGAAGTTGCGTACATACACGAATCTTCATCTGACTAGTCCCGTATATATTCTGCAGTATGGACAAATATGTACAAAGGTGTGGTGAACAATAATTGTGTACATACACGGAAGTGCTTTATAAGAGTCACGTACATTTGCTAGGGTTTTGTAATATGAGTTTAATGATGTATGATCAGTTTTGTTATGTTTGTTGTTGTATGTCAATGAATTCTCTCTTATGATAATCTTTGTTTGACATTTCTTATTGGGTCGAATTGTTTATGGAATGGTATGTTGACTAGAGATGATGCTACTATGTGATGATTTGTATCTGGTTCAATGAACTATGATGGGTTCAGTATGTGATTCAGTGATTGGTATAGTGTGACAATGATTTCGACTCAAATGTTCATTATTTTAATATTTGTACATAGGTCATCTTAAGGAGAAGCATGTACATATGTGGGTATGACTCAGAACAGTAGCATATATATTCTGACATATGGTTGATAAGGATTCGCAGTAGCAGCAGTTGGTTTCTATGATGTGTAACAGTGTTTGGCTTATTTATGAGTAGTTGTGCATTGATATGATCTATCCTAGTTTAGTTTTATTTGATTTATTTAAGGATTCAGTTGGTTCAGTGATTGGTTTCAAGATTTTTTATTTGGTATTGGGCTTAAATGGTGGTAGTGGGTCCAGTCTGAAAATATGATGAAAAGTGGTATGCTAATTTGATGTTGTGAGTTAGGTGGATCTAATATGAAATCTTATGAAACGTGTTCCACATAGGTGTTGAGGGTTAGAGCCTTTAGTGAGGGAGTTGAATTTTCCTTCTAGTGGTAGTTGGTAAACCTGATCATGGGGTTGGAGCTCCCTTCCGGTGGGTGTGGGTAAATGAGATCAGGGGGTTCGAGCTCCATTCCAGTGGGTGCTGGAGAATGAGAGAAGGTTGTAGCCTTCTACAATTGGGTGCCTACGTATTGGTATGAGTATGCACCAATACAACATTGTAAGATGTTTTCTTTTATAATAAAATATGAAGACAGAGACGATGACAACATTGGTTTTCTCCCACATTGGGTTTCCACCTAAAAATCTTGGTGTCCTTATGTGTTGATGTGTTTCTTATGTGTGATGGTTTATTTTGTTCTTACTACTCATGGTTATTTTTTAATTAAAGGCTAACAAAGTAATTATACATTGTTTAAAGTAGAACAAATGATTAAATATATGAAAGGTTAGTTAATTGTATATACGTGGTTTTCCTTCATCATAGTCATGTACATATACTTGTTAACTTAATGATAGTAGCATACAGAAATCTGAACAAGATATTGAAAGGTTTAAGTGAGCTTTAAAAATATTGAGTTCAACCCCCCCAGTATTTTTCCCAACAATTGGTATCAGAGCAGGTCACTTCAGTTGAAGCTTAACCGCTTGGAATGGATCAAGGATGATGGGAAAGAATAAGATAGCTAGAAGGAATGAGTCAGAAAATGGTGGTAGTGATAGTGATATATCAAATGCAGTGACAGTTATAGATGTCAACATATTTTCAGTCTTGGGAGCACCCCAGTTTCTATTGATCAAGAATGAAGAAGACGGTAACAAAGAATTATCAAGTATGGGTTCTTGTTCTAATTGTGGTCCATTTCCTTGTCTATGTAATAATGATGTTAGCTAAGATGACAATGGATCAACTGAAGATCTTAAAAATAAATTTGAGAAGCTAGAAAATAATGAACTTCAATAGAGAATTATGAGAATGGCGAGCGAGAGTGCTAGGGTTTCACAGGTAGGATAGCGGGATTGGGAGTGGAATCTATGATCAGGCCCAAGGAAAGAGTGAACGTTGATTTCAGGGATGCAAAGTCTAGATCTTGGCAGTTTCTTTCCTCCGGTTGGGCTTCTGTTGTATTGCCTGTGGTGGGTGGGTGACCCATACGCTGGATTTCAGGGTACCAAATGCATCTTGAGGCAGATGAATAGGACCCTGCGGAGGCCATTATGACAAGAGCTACCAATGATAAAAAATTAAAAATTAAAAATAAATAAATAAATAATTGTGGATTCGAATAATACAACCCTTCAGGAATGGATTTGAGCTAATGGGAAAGGAGGCAGATGATGGGTATCTATAGACCTAGACTTTACATCACACCATAACAACATGCTCCTACGTTGTTACAACAGATCTGCATTGGTTGGAGTGTTCACAATCAAAAACCCTCTGATTTTCCCAAACCCTTAGTATTTTTGGCCTGCCGATAGAGGTATGGGGGAAGGGGGTTTAATGCAAACATGATTGCATGAAGATACAAATTGGGGCTTCCACACTGTGGCACTAGGCCTGCTAGACACCGAGGCAACAATCAATCTCCTTTTTCTACTGGAGAACCACACATATACATGATCTCCATTGACTAAAACAGAGCACTTGTCGAGACAGGCTATCATGGGGTTAGCTCCTGTCATGCACCCACACAACAATCATAATACACATTCTTTATTGCAATACGGAGCACCTAGAGTTGCATGGCATAACAAACTCCAGATAGATATAGACCCCCCATAGTTGGTAAATTCTTATCATTTTCAAATTATTAGTAAAACCCCTTCGGGGATGTCTTTTCTGGTTTGGGTTCTTGTAACATATTGTGTATTGCATCTGAAGTATATCATCTCCCAACATATTGGATATCCTGTCGGATTACAACATTTTATATTTGGGGGCAGAGCACTACAAGACCCCAGACCCTTGAAGAACTACAATATTATATCAATGTCTACTATAACACACAACATGAGGTTGCGAGGTGGCGTTGCGGCCTCTAGTAAAACAAAACATACAGGGGGAGGCATTGGATGTAATTCAAAAAAAAACAATGAAACACAATAGAAGCACATAAATGGAGGACTTTCTTTAAAGAATATCCTACAAGGAAAAATCACACCTTCAGTGACATCAAAGCAAGTCGGAACTGAACCCAGTCCATATATTATGGAGCAACTAAATTATATCCCAGAATTAAACATAGATATACCAAAAACATTTGAATCACAAGCCATTATTTGTCGATTCAATTATTTCTGGCCAAAACCTGTTGAGCTCTTTCATTGGATTTTCACAAACTGGATTGTTCACTATGAAATTCACCTATGTTCCAAGGGGTTCTTCATTGTCAAATTCCATTCATCAGAGGCAAGAGACATTATACTACAGGAAGGACCATGGTTCTGGGGATCCACGGGCCTCTTCATCACACCTTGGTTTCCGGAATTTGATGCTAATACTATGGTTGTTTCTAAGATGCGAGTATGGGTTCGGTTGCACAATATCCCATTATATTTTTGGGACCAATAGATCCTTGTTGGTATCGGCAACTCCATTGGGAGATATATTAAAACAGACACATAAATACTGGAGGAAAGAGTGTTCACTTTTTCTCATATTAGTTGGAAGTAGATCTCAGCAAAGGCTTACCGGATCGCATACTACTGAAACACAAACAATGGAGCTGGGCACAGATACTAGATTATGAAAACACAGCCTTTAGATGCAGAATTTGCAGGCAAACAGGACACCTACAAAATACGTGCCCAAAAGCCAAAAAAGATATTCGAAGAAAGAAGAAAACAGGGAAACAACCCAAGGGTTGGAAATTTCCCCCCCAAGACTCTAATGAGGAGGAGGAAGTGGTTGTGGAAGATCCCATACCCAATGAGAACAATCAGATGGACAAAGAACCAGAAGTACAGGAGATAATTCCACAAGATCCTATGGAATTACAACCGACAAAGATTCCAAATGCAATGGATTCTAATGGGTCAAAACAACTACATACATCAAACAATTTTGGTTCTGATAAGGACAATCCTCAACTTGATGATGTTAATTCGCTTGCACTTGTATCTACAATGTCGTCTCAAGGGGAGTGGCGTAAGTTTGAGAAGAAGAAAGGGGGAAAAACATGATTTCCCCCCATTGTACATTAGTTTTCTTTCTTTAAACTTCTAATCAGCGGTCATTGACTTGCCGATGTAATGCGCCTCAACATATGAAACATGTAATTTTTTTCATTAATAAAATTATGATTTTTCCTTGGGAAAAAAATACAATTAATCAACTAAACTTGCACTCATGGGTAAAAGTAAAAGTAAGCATTCTAAATAGAAAACAGATTCAAAATTGAAGGCCCTAGAAGCATAAAAACCAGGCAAGACAGAAACAATAGACAATGAAGGTGTACCTTGTAGAAATTTTGAATAATATGACACATATTCACAGAGATTATCCTGATTATACACTTATAAGCAGAACATGCATAATACATAACCTCCTCTACGTTGATCATCAATTTACAGAAGCAAAAACATTCATAGGCGCACATAGAAGCATCAATCACACATATCAACACAGTATTTTCCCGGGGAAAGCATCTCGCTAAAAACCCCAACTATCTGTATATTATATTGATTGAATCATGTAACAATACATAGTACAATACTCATCCCAAGTACTCAGTACTATCTCCTCATGCTACACATAATACAGCTCAGATCTGATCTCCAAATCTCCCCCGCTGCTTGCCTGCCTCCACAGCGCAATACCTGCTCAAGAATAAATGAGAATGGTTTACCAAACTCGTATTTAACCTCCAAAGAATCACTCACATTGGGAAAGATGTGAGCAGAGGCTATAATACTTGTTATTGGCCAATTCATTGGCATACTCAATCCCTTTGATTGTGCAAATCCTCTTGCACAACTATAGTCACAACTGATAGCAATCTGATCCTCTAACACCTGTCCCTCATGAACTGAACATGCACTGACATGAAACTGAGTTAACTGATGTATTCTATAGTTGCATTATGAGTTAATAATTAGTTTAACAACTCACCATTATTCTATTTGCAGTTAGACTAATTACAACTAGTTTAACCAAGTCAAACTGAACACAACTCCATTAAATCCACAATCAACTCCACCAAACTCAACTGATTGAGTTCTAACTGAAGTCATGCATGCAACAACTCAACTGACTCATAAGAAAAACTTATTTCCTTCTGACAGCTGCATGTTCCACATCTGTAGCTCAAACGGAAGTGCTCCAAGAGAATAAGATCAAGTTTATAGTCCAAATATTATTATGAGACAATAATATTTGACTTTTCTATTTTTGACAGCCAGTCTAAAAATAGACTTTGATCACTCCTGCTGTGATCACTCCTGCTGTGATCACTCCTGTTGTGATCACTCCTGCTGTGATCACTCTTGCTATGATCATCCCTGTTGTGGTCACTCCTGCTATGATCATCCCTGCTGGGATCCAAAAATAGAACTTGCGCCATAATTTGCCTGCGGGCCCACTTAGTGAAGGAAACTCCTTTTCACTAAGCTCCATCATCTTGTTGCATTCTCAACAAGCATTTCTTGTTGCAGACTTTTCAACATGCCTATGATAAGAAATGATAATTATCAACAATGGAAAGAAAAGATAATTCTAATCTAATGAACCTTGATGTTTGGTATTTAGTATGCAATGGCTTCTCTAAAATTCCTCCATCAGATGAAGAAGTGAAAAATAATAGTAAGACATTAAGTGAAATCATTAATAGCATACCTAATTCAACATTAAATAGGGTTATGCATTATGAAACTACAAAGGAGGTATGCGATAAGCTATAGTAAATCCATGAAGAAAAACCAAAGAAAGGTTGTTCATCAGGAGAACTATCAAGTAATCTTATTTCTAATAATATGTCAAAATATGAACATGATGGAGTTACTAATTCAGAAGAAGACAGGTTAGAAGAAATTTTTAATCTTAGACTTGATCTTTCTTTGAAAATGGTTATCAATATTAAAGATAAGTTGTAGGCATATGATAACAGGGATCATATTAAATCAGTAAATGTTGGAGTAGAATCTAAGCAATATTGTGAAGGCCTTGAAGCAGAGATTGTCTCTCTAAAATCAAATCTTGAAAATTCAAACAAGAAAAATGAAGAACTACTTCAAGCATTTGAAGAACAAGAGAATGGGTTGAAGGAAGAAATTATCAACTTAAAGGAGAAAATGGAAGAAGGAAGAAAGGTTGAAGAAGGAATGAGAAAGCAGTATCTTGAAAAGGAAAATCAATACCAAAGAATGGAGGTTGAGGTAAACATTCTAAAAGGTAAATTAGAAGAAAAGGATAAACATTTGAGATTTCAAGATAGTACTAAGATTTTGGATAACATTCTTAGTAGTCAAAGGTATCCTTCCATTAAATATGGTCTTGGTTTTCATGAAACTGTTAAAGGAAAATCTAGTTCACAAGCTAGTGAAAAGGAATCTAAAGGGTAACAATGCAAAACCTAAAGTGCTCAATAAAGAGATAAGAAGTCAACCTGATCAACAAACAAGGAAAGTAAATCTTCAAAGGAAATCATCTGCTCCTAACTATAGAAGTGTTAATCGATTCTCTCCTCTGATCAATAATGTTGAATGCTTTATATGTCATAATTATGGACATGTTGCAGCCAATTGTAGAAGCAGATTATTTCAAGCAAGGAGTCATCTCACAAGAAGTACATCAGCTCCTAGGTACTCAGGTTTCTTCAAGGGATATTGTTTTACTTGCAACATATTTGGTCACAAAGCTATTGATTTCAATAAAAGGAATATGAAACAAAAATATTATGATTCCTATGCTCTCTTTTTTGGTCATATAAGATGTTATGTTTGTAACAAGTTTGGGCATGTAGCAAAATAATGCAGGAAAAAATCAATGAATCTCCATAGACAACATGGAAATCAATCAGATAAGAATATTGATAGACCTGAAAATGATGAATCCTCCAACATTTCTCATAATAAGCAGAAAGAAGAAGAACAGATAAGGTGTGGTCTTGCTCTCTACTCGTTTGAAGATGAAGATGAATGGTACATAGACAATGGATTCTCTCATCACATGATTGGAGATAAGAGTAAGATGGAGTCTCTTAGGAAAAACCAATATGGTAAGGTTATTCTTGGAAATAGTGCTCCAGAAAAAGTTCTGGGAAAAGGTAGATATGGAATTAATAAACATAGAAGATCAGTTGATACTTTATTAGTTCAATGGATAAAGCATAATATTCTAAGTGTAGGGAAAATGGCGAATAAATGAAATCTATAGTGTTTACATCAACCAAATGCAATGTCATAGATGAAGAAATTGGAAAGGTCATAGCAAGAGGATATAGAAATCCAGACAAATTATATGTGTTTAAAGAGATAAAGTCTCGCAGAAATGAGGAGGATAGTTCCTCTTCTTTGGATGTAGATTAAAAGAATATTGTCTCTACTACAGTACATTATTTACTCATAGTGACTACAGAAGTGATGTGAGGTACATGACCTCATGAGGAGCAAAAGATGATTATCATGTCCTCATGATCAATGATGTATGATATCAGGGGGAGAAATACATATGTATATCTTGATGATGATTCCCATGTTGATTTTATATTCATGTTTCTTATATTACAGACAGTGCATCTGATGTAGTAACAGTGAAACCGGAACATACAATATAGGCTCAGGGGGAGTTGTGGCTATGAAATTTCAGCACTTTACTTTCTGTATGCATATCTCATGAAGGACAGTCGCATATATACATGAGTTTTGGTCTAGATAGCCGCGTATGTTTATCTGAGATAAAGAAATTGTGGGAAAAACTCAGGGAGAAGTTTTGATATGTTTCAGTTAGTTATTATTCGACTTTCAGGTTCTGACATTGGTTGGTTATAGTTTGTTGATGTTCAGATACTACTTAGAAGAAATATTGTCTTATGATGGTTATGAGTTGCTACAATATGATATTGTTGCTTTGGTTATTTTGAAGGCTTTACTGATTGATGAACATGATATGATCAAACCTGACAGTGAATAGTTGGCTCAAGTTCAAGGGGAGTGTTTGTTATGCTTCTAATAGTGCATTGTTGGCATTATGATTTCTTGAGAATTCCTTGTTGCATGATGATGTTCATGATAAGTATATATATCATTGATGATGTGTATTTGTTGTTGTTGAAGACACATATGATGTTGTTATTCTATCATTAGTGATGATAAAGTCTTGGATAAAGTTGCACTTAGTGGAGTTAATTCTACATGAAGAGGATATGCATGTCATGGTCCTTATTGACATTAGTTGATGATGATGAGTTTCACTCACTACTTATATGTTGTTGTCATTATGTCTTCAATGATGCATAAGTTGCATATGGTGCAGTTATGGATGATGCCTATAGTGTTGTTCTTGGTTCTCACATATGTTACATGTACATGATATGCTACACATGGTATGTTGCTTGAGGATTATGGTTCTTCGTATATAAAGCATGTTGATCTTGATGATATGAGATCAAGGAGATGGGATACTAACAAATCTTGATTGTACAATCTCATGCTATGATTGGTTGATGATGATGAATTCTTACATATTGTTATCTCTATGTCATGGGATATCAATAAATTGCAAATAGGAATCTTATGGACATGGAAAATTTTAGGGGCTAATGTTCGCCCAGTGGGCTAATTTTCCATGATTTTTCCACAAAAAAGATTCGCCAATTTCCAATTTTATAAAAGACGATTCGCCCAAATTTTAGAATATAAAATTATTTTACCTTAAAAATCGCCAACATTATATAGAGACTATATATAAAATAATTATAAATTTGAATAATTTTACAAATATATCAATAAACATTTATAATTTGCATATTAGGGATTAGTGAGATTCGCCAATGTTTTAAACTTCAAGAAAATTTTCCATCCTTAAAATTTTCCTTGCTTATGGATGATCATTTGACTTGCCTATGGTGTGATGATTCTTCTTGATACACTTGATTGATGTTGAAGGTTATCCTTATCTTTGATAGATGCATATGATGACATCATGATCCAAGAGAATGGTATTGTTTCCTATGTGGAAAAGGCAAGATACATGAAGATAAGAGGATGGTTATTGATATACTATTGCTACAACTACTGGGTGATTGATGATGTTGAAGGTTAATGCTACATTTCCCTATCTTACTTTATGATTCATGAAAATATATGTTTTTGAGTTGCAAAAGATCTATATGTCTTTGATGTAGATGGATTAGGGCCCCTCCTCCAAAGGGAAAGAGAAAATTGACCTCGATGAGGTCAAGGGGATGAGCTGATAACAGATCTCTAAGGGAAAATCTTATGTTGTTGCTACAATTTGGTAATGTTGCATACTTGGTCACAGGTTTATGATATTGAAGCTACATTGTCTTATCTTTCATATTGATGATAAGGATGTGCATGTTACTATTCATATTGTTGTTATCTATGTTGCAAGATCCTTTGATAACTATTATGGTCTTGCTACCACATAGTTGAGGTCCTTGTATTTGGTGTTGATCATAAATGTCATATGTGTCTCTTGATGTAAAGGTCATGTAAAGACCCTGTTATGAAACCAGCTCAAGAAAAGATAGAAAAGAAAGATCAACGCCTTAGAATTCAGCCTCTTCGAGGGCGCAACCTCCTTTACATTACATAAATGAACAATTCTTGGATGATACAAATGAAAAAACTCCTTTCTATATATAGGAGTCTAAGGAGTCACAATATAATCCAACCGACCTAACAATAATAATATAAAGCCACAAAAATAACAATAGAGGGATTCTATGGGGCACAGAAATAACAATATGGGGGTAATAGGGGCACAACAATATAAATAAGGGGTATAACTACAATAGTAATGGGGTAATCACTAGTATTATAGGGACCCAACATGCCCCTCTCCTTCAAAAAAGTGTTGTCCTCAACGCTTGAGCAGTTCTGGATACTTCTGCATAAAATTCTCATCCTCCCATGTGGAATCTTCAGCGGATAAGTTCTTCCACTTGATAAGATACTCTGAAATTGATCGATTTCGTAGCTGTCGAGTTCTTGTTTCTGTGACTGCTTCCGGTTCCAATATAATTTTTCCTTCCTCGTCAAGTTCTGGCAATATTGTTTGAACTGGGAGCTTGTCGCCTATAACCTTCTTTAAACATGAAACATGGAAAACTGGGTGCAATCGAGAAGCTGCAGGAAGCTCCAATTTGTATGCCATAGTACCAATCTTTTCCAACACCTTGTACGGACCATAATACTTTGGTGATAATTTATTATCCTTCTTAGCTTGCTTTAGGGACATTTGCTTATATGGTTGTAGCCGTAGGAATACCCAATCACCTACATCAAAACTTCTTTCACTGCGATGTTGATCTGCCTGTTGTTTCATTCTATTTTGTGCCAACACGAGGTTATCCTTTAAGAGTTGGAGGACTTGTTGTTGATGTTCGATGTGATGTTCCACTGCCTGAACCTTAGAATTTTCTCTTAAATATGATGTGATTGATGGTGGTTGATACCCATAAAGTGCCATAAATGGGGTCATTTTTGTTGTTGTATGGAAGGAAGTGTTATACCACCATTCAGCCAGAGGCAACCATTTGACCCATTGTGTCTGTTTATCAGATACAAAGCAACGAAGATATCCTTCCAAACATTTGTTTACTATCTCAGTTTGCCCATCAGATTGAGGATGATAAGATGAGCTATGAGCTAACTGAGTACCAAGACAAGAAAATAATTTTGTCCAAAAATTTCCAGTGAAAATGGGATCTCTGTCACTTACAATAATCTTTGGGTTTCCATGTAGCTTTTGAACTGTTTCCATAAATGCAGTAGAAACTGTACTGGCTTTAAATGGATGTGATAATGCACAAAAGTGTGCATACTTGGTAAGTCTGTCAACTACCACCATGATGACACTCTTTCCCTCAGACTTGGGTAAACCTGTGATAAAATCCATTGAAACCTCCTCCCAACGTTGGCTTGGAATGGATAAAGGTTGTAATAGATCCGGTGTCTTAATTGTTTCAACTTTATTTTGTTGGCAAACCAAACATTCCGCCACAAACTTTTGAATATCTGATTTAAGGCCATCCCAAAAAAATTCCTTCTTAACCCTGTGGTAAGTTTTTAAAAATCCTGAGTGCCCTCCTAAGGGAGAAGTGTGCAATTCCATAAGAATCTTTTGTTTTAGCTGGGAATTCTTACAGAGGTATAAGCGATCTTTGTACCATAACGAATCATTTTGCCAGCTAAATGTATCAGAAGTACTGGAATCTTGTTGTAGCTTTCGAATAAGTGCCCACACTTCTTCGTCATTCTTCCATTCCTCCTTTGCTTCGTTTATCCAATCTGGTTGGATAATAGAAATGGCACACAACAATGCTTCCACATCCTCATCCTTTCTTGAGAGTGCATCTGCCACCACATTTTGCTTCCCTTTTTTGTAGATGATTTCAAAGTCATAACCCAACATCTTTGTGACCCACTTTTGTTGCTCTTCAGAGGATAATCTTTGTTCTAAAAAGTATTTAAGGCTATCATGATCCGTTTTTACCTTGAAGTGTCTTCCCATTAGGTAGGGTCGCCATTTCTTAAGTGCATGGAGTATTGCCAACATTTCCTTCTCATAAATAGCTTTGCTTAAAAACTTTCCCTTGATTGGACGACTTTCAAAAGCAATGGGTCTTTCATCTTGCATTAGAACAGCACCAATTCCATTTCCTGAAGCATCACATTCCACAATAAAGGTTTTTGTGAAGTCCGGTGTAGCTAAGACCGGTGCTTGGCACATTGCCTCTTTAAGATGTTTAAAGGCCTTTGTTGCTTCCGGAGTCCATGAAAATGAATCTTTTTTCAATAATGTTGTTAGAGGTGCTGCTATTCTCCCATAATTCTTAACGAACTTGCGATAATACCCTGTCAACCCAAGAAATCCTCGCAGATGCTTTATGGATGTGGGGATTTTCCATTCCTTAATGGCTTTAATTTTGCTAGGGTCTACCTTAACTCCTTCATGAGATACAATATGACCCAAATATTCCACCTCCTGGACTCCAAAGAAACATTTGGATCTTTTTGCATATAATTGTTTCTCCTCCAATAGTTGTAGCACCTTGTCAACATGTTCAACATGATCCTTCCAAGACTTGTTGTAGATTAGTATATCATCAAAAAATACTAACACAAATTTTCTAAGGAATGGTTTGAAAATTGAATTCATCAAACCTTGAAATGTTGAAGGTGCATTGGTAAGGCCAAAAGGCATGACCAAAAATTCATAATGACCCTCATGAGTTCTAAATGCCGTTTTCGGAATGTCTTCAATCTTCATTCTGATTTGATGATATCCCGAACGAAGATCCAACTTGGTGAAGTAAATTGATCCATGCAATTCATCCAGTAATTCATCAATGACAGGAATGGGGAACTTATCTTTAATAGTGAGCTTGTTGAGCTCCCTATAATCTGGACACATGCGCCATGATCCATCCTTCTTGTGCACCAATACTACTGGAGCTGAGAAAGAACTTTGACTCGGTTGAATTATACCAGCCTCTAGCATTTCTGCAACCATACGTTCAATTTCACTTTTTTGGACATATGGATATTTGTACGGCCTGATGTTTGGAGGAACACTTCCTGGAATCAGATGAATAGCATGATCATGATCACGCATAGGTGGGAGACCTTTGGGAGTCTCAAATACCTTGGAATGATTGTCCAGGACTTTTTGGAGATCTGGAGAAATAGATGATTCCAATGTGGAAACATCTAGCGAACATAATTGTGCAATTACACCTCTTTGCTCCTTTTTTAGAAGCTTTGTCATGCCATTAGAGCTGATTATCTTTCCTGGTTTCCCTGCAATACCCCTTAATTCAACTTCCTTTCCTTCCACAGAAAATTTCATGAAAAGTTCTTGAAAATTAAAAGCTATTGTACCCAAGGATTGTAGCCATTGGACTCCTAGTACAACATCAGCACCTCCCATTGGAATGGAAAGCATTGGGCTAGTCAATACATATTCTCCCATGATAGCTTGATATTATGGCACTTTCAAGAACAATTTATTGTTCCTCCATTTGCAATCATCACTTGACACTCTGGTGCTGGATATAGGAAGCAATTCAATTCTTTTGCTACCCTACAATGAATAAAATTGTGGGTGCTTCCTGAATCAATCAACACTATTACCTTTTTCTTCTTGATTTGTCCTTCTATCTTGATGGTTTTAGGAGTGGTAATTCCCGCCAATGCATTACAAGATATGGTCGGATTTATTTGTTCTTCATCTAGGCTTTGTTCCTGGAATATATCCTCTTCTTTTGACTTTTCTTGCTCATTTTCTTCTTCCTCTTCACAATCTATGTAGAATAATTTCTTCTCAGCACACTTATGACCTTTTGTGTATTTTCTATCACAATTGTAACAAAGCCCTTTTGCTCTTTTTTCTTCCAATTGTTGTGGTGTCAACCTTGTAGGTTGTGGAAGACTATGGGCAACAACACTTCCGTCTTTATAGTTGTGAATGGTATGCTTCCTAGTTGCCATAATTTTGTTTTCCATTTTTCTTGCTAACCTGAATGCCTTCTCTAATGAATCAGGTTCCCAAAGGCGCACATCATGTTGGATATTATCCTTTAAAGACCCTATGAACACATCAATCCTATGCTCCTCTGGAATATCTTTTACCCTTATGTTCAATTTTTGGAACTCCTCAATGTGCTCCATTATTGAACCATTTTGTTTGAAACTTATCAATTGGCTAAAAAAAGTGTTTCTTTTTGTATCCTCATAATGTGCTATCAATTCTTCCGTAAAAATTGCCCAAGTGATAAATTGTTTACGAGAACAAAGCCATTGATACCATACAAACTGATTTGGTTCCAAATATAAAGTTGCTATACGTACCTTTTGTGTGTTTTGCACATTATTGAGATCGAAGAATTGCTCCATCTGTAATATCCATGTGGCGGGATCCTTGCCATCAAACCTCCTCATATCGATTTTTGGAATGTGGTGATTCTTCGATCCAACATTAGCATCTATGGAATCATGATTAACATTTCTTTTCTTCTCACCATGAGTTTCCTTTACTACCTTTTCACCATTAGTAAGTATTTCTTGTAGAAAATTAGTCAAATCTGTCTTCAAATCTGCCACGCCTGTCTTCAATTTTGTGTTCAAATCTATCTTCAAATTGTCCATCTTAGCTTCCATGTCATTCATCTTAGCTTCCACGCCATTTATCTTAGCTTCCACACCATTTATATTAGCATCTGTTAACTTTTGTGAGCGTGACATTTGTTGCACTTGTTCTTGTAATTTTGATATATCATGTAGCATTTCTTCCTCTTCTTCATGAGTCATGCTAGAGCTTTCAGGTTCCTTACTAGGTGTTTGCATTTTCTTTCCTCGGGGCATCAGTTACCGATAATAATGCTCTACTATGCCCTTTGAATTCCTTCAAAATAAATTTTCAAACCAAGCTTAAGCAAAAATTTAAAAAAAATCTACACACCTTTTTTCACTTTATAGGAGCTCGATATTGCCTCTGATGTATCTCTGTACTTTGCAATCATCTAGTTCTAAACTTGTGACCTGTAATAGCTCTTTGTGTCCTCTTTCCAATGCCACAAGTCTGACCCAAATTGGATTCTCCAAGGAAGAGTTATGCGAAATCTCCCATAGTGACTTGATTATATACTAGTTCAGTAGAGCTAACTTGTACAGCATTCCGAGAGTCACTGTTTATACCTTTGGATCTGAAAAACACCCACAAGAAACTACAGTCCGTCCTCTTTCTGTAACTTCTTACGAAACTTCAATCCGATCCCCAGAGAGAAAGTTATGACGATTTTCCCCAGGTCACCTATTTTGAATGTAATTCAGGAGTCTGCAAAAAGACCAACTTCCTCAAATCATATCTCCGAAAATATCACGCAAAAAGCTCTGAAATTCGGACCCAAGGTTCAGCGCGATTTCTTCTCAAATGGGTTTTTTTTTGCGACTTCTGAAACGTCACAGAAAAAAAATTATAGCGAAAATGCCACGATGACCTGTTTGGAGCAGCGAAACCCTAGAATCCAAAGCTCTGATACCAAATGTTATGAAACCAGCTCAAGAAAATATAGAAAAGAAAGATCAACGCCTTAGAATTAAGCCTCTTCAAGGGGGAAACCTCCTTTACATTACATAAATGAACAATTCTTGGATGATGCAAATGACAAAACCTCCTTTCTATATATAGGAGTCTAAGGAGTCACAATATAATCCAGCCGACCTAACAATAATAATATAAAGCCACAAAAATAACAAGAGGGATTCTATGGGGCACAGAAATAACAATATGGGGGTAATAGGGGCACAACAATATAAATAAGGGGTATAACTACAATCGTAATGGGGTAATCACTAGTATTATAGGGACCCAACAGACCCATGATGTATAAATTTTAATATTCAACCATGTTTGGACTATTGGGGTCAAGTCAATTATGTATGTAATCCCATTTTCGGCATTTGATGTAATGTTGAATCAAATATGTAACCCCACTGTATTAGGTGATTGATGTAAGCATGAGTCCTTGGTAATAGGAAAGGTCATACTTGGTTAAGTCATAGAATCATGCACTTCATTGAAAATCTTCCAGAAGATTCAACCTATGCTCAGGGGGAGCATTTTCAGTATTCATATTCAGCATATTAGACCTACAATGATCCTCTCTATAAAGGGAGAAAGAAGTCTTCATTCAGCATTGGTCAGCCCTTTGCCCTTGATGTCAAAGGGGGAGAGTAGCTTGGTGTTTGGAGAAGAATGCTTGGAGAGAATATTGGTATGCTTACAAATGTTTTTGATGGTGACCAAACACCAAAGTGGTTGCCATCAAGTCCAAAGGGGGAGATTGTTGGGAGTGTGACTAATGTGTTATCCTTGATGGCAACCTACTTGATAAAGATGTCAACATGATGGTTATGCAGATGCTAAAAGAGAGAATGGACAAAGGAATATCAGTTCAGAGACAGAGAGATGATAAAGGTGAAGTTTAGGAAAGTATATGTTGGTCCTGTGAAGAGAAGTCGTGTACATACGCAAGTATGATGAAGAGAAATCGCATACAATTTCTGCACCATGGTATTATGAATACCAGGGGTATTTACCATGGTATTAGTCCATAGTAATGAGTGTGAAACCAGATATTTGATCCCGTCAAAAAATACCATTGGAATTACTAAGGTATTGGCTAAGGCTCATACTATATAAGGAAATGGAGATCAAAGTGTTAGGTGTGCATGTGATAGATTATTTATGAATAACTTGATTTGAAATAGGTGTGCACCAGGGAGCATGGAGATGGATCAGATCTAATAGATGTGAAATTACCACATATTGGATAAGTTGTTTAAGGTTTGATAGACATGTGATGATGATATTATGATGTGTGTTTGTAATAGTTTGTATGTCGAGATTTAGGTTTGACAGATGTTGTGTTGTGCAGCTAGGATATGATTCAGTGATTACATATCGGTATGTTGGTTTTCCATTTAGAAGTCGCGTACATATGCGGATCTTCTTCTTACTAGTCGTGTATATATTATGCAGTATGGCCAGATCTGTATGCAGGAGTGGTGAATGATAAGCGTGTAGATACATGGAAGTGATTTATAAGAGTCACATACATCTGATAGGGTTTTGCAGTATGAGTTGTTAATGATGTCTGATCACTTATGTTATGTTTGTTGTTGTCTATCGATGAAGTCTCTCTTATGATAATTTGTGTTTGACAATTCTAGTTGGGTTGAATTGTTTATGGAATGATACATTGACTAGAAATGATGCTAGTGTGTGATGATTTGTATCTAGTTCAGTGATATGTGATGGGTTCAGTATGTGATTCATTGATTGATTCAGTGTGACAATGATATAGACTTAGTTGTTCAGTGTTTTAATATCTATACACAGGTCCTCTTAAGGAGAAGCACGTACATACGCAGGTATGACTCAGAATAGTAGCGTATATATTATGACATATGGTTGATCAGGGTTTACAGTAGCAGCAGTTCGTTTCTGTGAGGAGTAACAGTGTTTAGCTTATTAATGAGTAGTTGTGCATTGATATGATCTATCATGGTTTAGTTTGATTTGATTTCTTTGAGGATTCAGTTGGTTGAGTGATTGAGTATGATTATTGGTTTCAGAATTATTATTTGGTATTGGGCTTAAATGATGGCAGTGGGTCCAGTCTGAAAATATGATGAGAAGTGTCATACAGGTTTGATGTTGTGAGTCAGGTGGATCGAGTATGAAATATTATGAAACGTGGTCCACAAAGGTGTTGATGGTTGGAGCCTTCATTGAGGGAGTCGAAGCTTCCTTCCAGTGGTATCTGGTAAATTTGATCAGGGGGTTGGAGCTCCCTTCCTGTGGATGCCAGTAAACGAGGTCAAGGGGTTGGAGCTCCCTTCTGGTGGGTGCCAGTAAACGAGATTAGGGGGTTGGAGCTCCCTTCTAGTGGGTGTTGGAAAAAGGGAGAAGATTGTAGCCTTTTGCAGCTGGGTGCCTGTGTATTGGTATGAGTCTGTGCCAGTACAAGATTGTAAGATTTTTTCCTTCATAATAAAAGACGAAGACATATGACTACAGCAATGGTTGTCTCCCACATTGGGTTTCCACCTAAAAATCTTGGTGTCCTCATGTGTTAATGTGGTTCTTATGTGTGATGGTTTATTATGTGCTAACTGCTCATGTTTACTGTATAATTAAGACTAATGAAATAATGATACACTAGTTAAAGTAGAACAAATGATGAAATATATGAAAAGTTAGTTTCACTGTATATTCGTAGTTTTCCTTCATCATAGTCAAATATATACACTAGTTTACTTAATGAAAGTGGAGTACAAAAATCTCAATAAAATTGAAAAGCTTAAGGTTTTTAAAACACTGATTCCCCCCACCCCGAGTATTTTTCCCAACACCTCAGGATCTTTTCAAATGGAAAATGTTATTTCTTCAATTTATTTTTCTTTTATAATACATTCCACACATATGAAAAATGTAATTTTCTTCTTTTCTCATAAATTACGGGTTATTTTTTTTTAAAAACAAAACAAAACAAAACAAAAAATTATAAAAATATCTTTGTAAAAAACTAACTACATTTAAATTATTATAACTTTATATTTATATTAACCATTGTGTGACCATGAATCAAAATCATTACTAACTATACAACAAACTAAATTATAATCTTCTATAAAAAATAAAATATAAAATAGGATAACATAATTTTATTTATCTAATATATTATATTAATGATGAAACTCATATATTTAGATAATTGTAAAGTTTATTTTGTCATTTATAAGATTGTTTTCTTTATGTTTTCTTTTATGTTGAAATGGTTTTAGAAGACAAATAAGAAAACGAAGAGTGAAATGTAAATATTATAATGATTAATTCTGGTCAAATATTATTATATCTTAATAATAGTAAGATTACTTTTCAACTCCTTTGAATTTGAGTCATCATTTTCAATTTACACATCACGCAAATATCAATCCTTACTTTACTAGGTAATTTAACATTTAGGAATTGGCCCAAAGCCTTGTGAACTTGGACTCCTTTAAAAGCATGAGATGGTATGGTATTCACTTTCTCAAGGACTTGTTCTTAATATGTTTCTATCCTCCGAAGTGTAATAATCGAACCTTTTATCATTCAGTTACAAACAACCTTCTTGATTTTGTTTTTATTTGGATTTGCAAATTGTCAAGGCATCTTTTAAAGAACTTGTAACAATTATCTTTGATCCTATGCCTAAGTCCACCTTGGAATTTTAAAAAAATAGTGTGACCTTAATGTGACCTTAATTTGTCAACCAAGGTATCATACAAGCATTTCTTACAATATTTCCGCTATGTTCATGCCAAATGTACACATTTATGGTACTTCTCCTGGAGTTAAGTGGATATGTGTGGATATGTGTTTATTCTTTTCCATTAATGGTTGTTTTCACATTAAACTCTGATATCAATTTTTTTCCCTCACTTTTAGATTATTAGTGTTACGGCATATCTCTCTTACTTGGTTGTAAAGTGCATTTCACTTTTTTCGCTGAAATTGTTTCAGTTGCCAAACAAGAAAAAATATGATCCAAATAATATTAATAAAATCAAATGCAATAAAAAAATCTAAAAATAGAATTTTAAAAGTTTATGTTGCTATTATTGCTCTTGTAATGTTTTTTTGAATAATCACTTCTGGAAAATTCAGTAACCTATTTGATTCTCATAGGCGGTAAAAGAGGATCAATTAATTTGATTATTTAAATGTCATGTGGGAAAAAACATATAAAAGTGACATTGAATAATTAAATTAAAAAAATTGTTATCAATTGATTATGGGAGAAAATTTTGAAAATTCTATAAAGCCACTTTATATTATTTAATTCAGTTGGAGAAGGCAAAAAAAGTTAAAGAAGAGGTAAGGGGAAAAAGTTTTAAAAGAGAGGCCCGTGGTATTTTGGCATTGATTATTTTGCTAAATTCGTTTTGGTGAGCTCATGGAGCTTTTGAGTAAAAGGCAAAAACCCTAGTAAGGATTAGCTTTGGTGGTGAAACATATCCACCTTAGTTGATCAAGATTGGTTTCAGTAGTGAAACACATCCACCCTAGCTAGTCACCAAAAGAGAAATCATCCAGATTATGAATAGGTGCTTATTGTCGAGCATCCATTCCATTATCATATCATGGTACAACTAAAGATCGAGAAATTTGGAAGATCATATTTTTACCAACAATTCGCAGAAACCAAGGAGGTCGATTTTATTATTTTTATACAAATTTTGGAGGTATGGGTGAACCATTACAATCTGATTCTATTGCTCAAGCTCAGTGTTATTCCTATCATCCAATAATGTGAATAATAGCTTAGTTGTAGCATTCAAAGGAGGATGAATCAGCTCATTTATAGCAATTATAAAAGTTATTTCATCATTGTGATCTACATAGCAAAATTTATGCCATTAACCAAGTTCCTAGAAGTTGATTTGGTACTTAGAAAAAGGTTTACCAAATTGTAATTTTCATGGTCGAATTAATAAATTAGATTCCAATTGACTCAGTTTGTTGTTGAGAAATTTTTGTTATATATTGGCTATGATATCACTGTGTTAGAAGGGTTTCTCCACAAATTGTTGTGTTAATATTCATTGGTTTATGTGTTGTATTGTCTTACTTACATGCAAAGTATTTAATGAAATGTTTTCCTGCAAAGTTTTTGACAAAATGTCGGAATGGTAAAAACTAAAGAATTGCAAGTTTATTCCAGTAAGGGACAATAGAGTGGTATCAGAGTTGTGCATCCTGCCAGCCTGAGGGGCCTGAGGGGTTTTTATTTTGAGAAATGCTCTCAATCACTTGGAGCGAGAATTAGTTCTCCCAGTGAAAAAGATGAACACAATTACCATGCAAGAGTGCTTGCCAGAATTCTTGCAAATCTTTGAAAACCATAACAAGAACCTAACAAATGTGTTAGAGCATGTTGGAGCATTGGCAGTTGAATTATCAGTGGATACCAACCCAACGAATTATTAGAGTGCAAGAAATCATGGAGGTCAGAAAGCAGTGAAGGGAAAATAAGATTGTATATCCGAAGATGATAGAGCAACAGTTGAAGACCAAGAAATCAGCCTTACCAACAAAATTGTTGAACATAATCCCAACAATAAAGAAGTTCTCTCGTGCAAAACAAGTGGGGTGCATGCAATATCTACTTTCTGTCAAAATTCACTAGAAAATGATGTTCAAAATTCCATGTCCAACAATGACACTACACAAAGCAACAAAGTATAGTACATGTTACAGATGCAAGGGGGACAACTCTTGGTGTTTCAAAGTTTGAAGGTGAAAATTATGGTCAAACTACCAAGGACAAATTTGGAGAGGTTGCACCTGTTGAAGATAAACAAGGTGGAGAAAGAGCATCTATGTCATTATGCATTGATCACAAAAACTTAATGCAACTTGGAAAAGTTGAGCCAGTAGAGCAATTAGCAAATAATATAATAACCATTAGTGGCTGCAAAAGTGGCCTAACATTTTCAACCACAAATGATTCAACATCATTTTTGGTTAATGATTGTAGTCAAAAGCCATCTATTTCATTTCTTGATAAAGAAATGAACACCACATTTACATTAATGAGAATAACAATTGAGAGAACAGATGATTGGGAGATTTATGACATGTTATTAGAATTTGATTATAAAGTGGCATTTGGTTCTTATGGTGACTTGTATAGAGGCACTTACCATGGTCAAGATATTGCTATTAAAATTCTTAAGTCTAAATGTTTAGATGCATATTTGTTGCATGAATTTGCATGTTGACATAAGAATGTGGTTCAATTTATTTGTGTTTTCACAAGGCTAACATATTTGTGCATTGTAATAAGTTTATGTATGTGGTAGTGTCTATGGTTATCTGCATGGCTCTTCTTAAGGAGTAGCATAATCTGGGGCTTTCTCAACAACTTGCATGGTGTCATAAACTAAACATTCATGCTAATATTATTAATTTACTTTGAGTCAAATGGAGAAATTCAAGTTGGCTAGTTTAGGTTTGCAAATGTGGCATCATGTTCAAGAGGTTTCTCAAGGAAGGAGGCCAATAACTAATCCCTTCAATGATGAGGTAAAATATTCCTGTCATGGTGTTCATTAGAAAAAAATTGAGGTAAAACATGTGCCTCAAAACAAAAATGTACAACAAAAATCAATTTTATAAGAACCAATAGGATTCAATATGATGATGTCAACAGTGGGGGATGATTCACCATTTTTGGAGTACAAAAAAAAAAAAAAAAATCTCATATTTTCAACTTATCTCCCTATGATTTTACTCAAATTTTAATCAGGAGCACTCGTTGGATGTTGAATTTAGTTTTACATCCAAGGAGTACCCATGTTACATATTTTTGATGGACCCTACTACATGAAAAATGTGATTGTGATCGCGTTTTTCATGTATTTCACATTTTTCGTGTAGTAGGGCCCATTGAAAGTATGCAACATGGGTACTCCTTGGATGCAAAATTAAATTTCACATCCAACAAATGCTCCTGCTCAAGATTTGAATAACATCATAGGGAGATAAGTTGAAAGTACGAGTTGCAAAAATAGTTTTTTCTTTTTTCCCTCGAAAACTTGATGAAGTAATCTAATCTTATTTTATTATTTCCACTATTATATTATAATTTTCCTTAGTAGGTCCATTTTAGACCTCAAATTTTTTGTAATGTCAGTTCGAAGGATGGTGTAGGGAGCATTAGGAAACGCTACTATAGTGACTTTAGGTATTGGCAGTTGATACCAGGGAGTTGTGACGAAGCTCCTATCAAAGAAAACCATTTTTCAGTGTTTTGTTTCTCGTTAGGGGGAGAAAAACTATGCGTCAACATTATTTCCTAAACGCCCCAAGGAACTCAAGCAAATTCAAAATTTGGGAATATCATCTTGGGACTAGAACTTAGATGAACAGCATTCTACTTACCCTACTTTGTTCCCACAAGCATGGATGGTATATGACGGTGAGCCAAATATAGAGCTAAAAATCACTTGCCGACAAATTTCTCCTTTATTTCTCACAACTACAATGAGAGTAGTTTACTAGTAGTTGTATTCTCTTACATGCATAAAAATACAAGGAAAACTACTGCGAATGTCAGTATTCTTTTCACTTGGACTATTTCAATTGGTGTAAAGTCAGAGTTTTTTGGTTGTCATGTCAATTCTTCAATGATGACAAAAGATGGAGTGCAAGTGGTGCTTCTTTATCATAGGACAATGAAGGATCTTCCTCCAATGACATTTTCCCTAGCATCCCAGCAAACAAGTGATGTTAGTGTGTTTGTATTCCCTTGCTTTTCAATTTCAGGAAGCAACTCCAAGTTCTGAGCGAGAGACATGAGGTCTCAAATTAAAGAGCATGGGTCTTTTGATGAAAATACTTGCGGCACACCTTCGCCTCCTTCAAAATAGGGGACTTCAATTGGTGTTGTTTTTGCAACTTTGATAGTAGTTCCAGCTCATGAAAAGATGATTGTTACATTTGCATTAGCATGGGACAATCCAGAAGTCAAATTTCCTAGTGGAAAATCATATTAAAGATGTTATTAAAAAATGTATCTCGTTGATGGAAGTGCACCAACAAATCCTGTTCGGGATGCCCTCATTGAGCATCAAAATTGGGAGTAAACTATAGAAAGTTCGCAAAGTCCTATACTACGAGATGATAAACTCCCGATGTGCTATCATGTTACTTTGTTCAATGAATTATACTATCTTGTTTCAGGACGTACACTCAGGACAGATGGCTTACCTGCAATCCAGGATAGAGAAAAATCCACAAAGGAATATTTCTTCAATGGATGGCTACTTTTGGCGGAAACAATAACAAAAGTGCAAGAGTACATGTTGCATTACCATTTGGAAATATTAAGTTGGAGAAGAATGGAGAACGTTGATAAAGATATCCTTGCAACTTTAGGACATGATGTGGATGCAACTTCAATGAAAATTTGGATAAAATGGTCGTGAAATTGTAAGAGATGCATAGTCCATCTACTTCTAATTCAACCTTTAAACCACCCCCACTGAATGATAAGGAGGAAAATATTGGGCAGTTTCTTTGCTTTGAAGGAAATGAATATTTGATGTGGAATACTTATGATGTGCATTTCTATGCATCCTTTGCATTGCTTATGTTATTTCCAAAACTTGAGCTCAGCATCCAAAGAGATTTTGTTGCATGATACAAAAAAGGTGAAGTTCTTATTTGAAGGTGAATGCGGTGTCAGAAAGGTTTTAGGTGCAGTGCCACACGATCTTGGACTTGATGACCCCTGGTGTGAGTTGAATGCTTACAATGTTCATGATTCTAGTAGATGGAAAGATCTTAACCCTAAATTTGTCCTACAAGTTTACAGAGACATGGTTGCAACTGGTGACAAATCATTTGCCCGTGCTGTTTGGCCCTCTGTCTATATTGCCATGGCTTACATGGATCAATTTGACAAAGATAAAGAGAGAATGACAGAAAGCGAAAACTTCCCAATTCAAACATATGATGCATGGTATGTTTCTGGTACTTATTGTGGTGGGCTATGGCTAACAGTGCCTCAGGCAATTTCTACCATGGCAAATGAAATTGGTGATAAAGCTTCTCAAGAACATTATTGAGCTAAATTTTATAAGGCGAAAATTGTGTATGAAAACCTATGGAATGGCTCAAACTTCAACTATGATGACAATCACAGTGGTTTCAACACTTCCATAGAGCCAGATCAATTCACTGGACAATGGTAGGCATATGCTTCAGGTATGGCACCAATTGCTAACATTGGGAAGCTCAAGGTGCACTTGAAAAGGCTTATCAATTCAATGTGATGAAGGATGAGCTTCCTCTAAAACGTGTATATACAATATTTGTAAAACTTTCTCCCATTACAATGGGAATTATACATCCAATTCTTATAAGTACACTAGTTTATGAAGAAGGACAAGAATGCATGTTTAAGAGGGGCACATAGGAAATGCTTCTTCAATGTGTATCATTCTTTAGCCAAGATTTGGAATCATCCAAGGATTTTTATGAGAAATGGTTTACATTGTAGTGGATTGTTTCCCAGTATGGCGAAGTGTGATAGTGATACTAGATCTAGTGGTATTAGGATGGTATAACAAATGTAAGTTGGAACATTCTATAGGGATATTTGGGAACCTAATTTTGATATGCAAGTTATTGATTGCTTAAGGGCAAGCAATCTTGGGGAGGGAAGGTTGTAACATCCTTTTTTGAATTACCATTTCTGGAGAACAACTCAGTAACCTATTTCTGGGTGAAAATACAACATGTAAAAGTGACATTGAATAACTGAATTAAAAATTTTGTTATTAAGTGACAATGGGAGAAAAAAGAAAAACTTTATCAAATCACCTTATATTATTTAATTGAGCAAGAGAAGGAAAATTTAATTGAGGAAGAGAAGACAAAAAGGTTAGAGAAAAGGTTATAAAAAGAGACATTCTAATAACCCATGATATTCTAATGAGAAAATTATAAAAAGAGAATTCGAGCTCACTTTTGATTATGCATTGGTTATTTTTCTAAATTGGTTTTGGTGAGCTCTTGGAGCTTTTGAGTAAAGGGTCAAAACCCTTGTGAGGATTAGTTTCTTTGGTGAAACATTCACCCTAGCCGATCAGTGCTGGTTTTAGTGGTGAGACACATCCAACCCCAACTAGTCAAAAAAAAGAGGAATCATTCACATTCTTTATAGGTGTTTGTTGCCAAGGTCCATTCCATTGCCAGATCGCCATACAGCCAAAGATTGAGAAATTTGGGAGATCATATTTCTACTAGCAGTTCTTGGAATCCAGGGAGGTCAAGTTCGTCATTTTTATCAACAAATATTGGAGGTTTGGGTGAACCATTTCAGTCTAATTCTATTGTCCAAGGTCAGCACTATTCCTATCAGCCAGCAGTGCCAATAACAGTTGAGCCATAGTACTCAAAGGCAGACAAATCAGCCCATGTACAGCAATTATAAAAGCTATTTCCGCACTGTCATCTACACAGCAAAATTTGTGTAATTAGTCCCCAGAAGTTGATTTGGTGCTTTGAAAAAGGTTGCCCAGTTTGTAATTTTCATTGTCAATTAATAAATCAGATTTTAATTGGCCAAGTTTGTTGCTGAGAATTTTTTGTGATATTATTGTGTTAGAAGAGCTTCTTCACAAATTTAAAATAATATTGGTTGGTTTGTGTGTTGTATTGTCTTCATGTTTAATTACATGTAAAGTGTTTGACAAAATGTTAGAAAGATTAAAAAAAACAAAGAATTACAAGTTCACTGCAATAGGAAACATTATATCTCTCTAAAAAAATTATTATCCCGTTACAAATGGAAGATTATAAGTTTCTTACAACGCAATCAATTAATCACCAAAAATAACTTCAAAAATTAAATCTGAAATTCAAAACGAATGATAATTATGTGAAATTTGAAAATGGCACTCTAACAGCGAGGAAAGTGGCTCACTTCTGAACAATTTTAAAGGTCAATTACTCTATAGAACTTTTGAAAGTTGATATATAACTGATCAACTAAAAACACAAGTACTATGATGTTTGTTTGATGAAATTTGAAAGAAAGATGCATTTCAAAGTTAGCTTGCATAATTTTGTTTAAAAACGAGGCAATTTTTAAATGACTTCATAAATCCCCTCTAACACATACAAAAACACCTTGTGATTGTACGACAGCAAAGGATTTGATAAATCCCTTAAATAAATGGACAAAAGCCTTGTAAAAGAAAAACAGTTGTTGGTCTAAAAACAGCAGGCATATTTCGAGGTCAAGATGTTACAAGCTACACTCTTGGATATAAACATCAAAACATAGATTAAGTTACGATTAACAAACCTAAGTAATATTGGACACTAGAACCAATCGCTCATTAAAAGCCAATCCACTTTCTCAAACATAAATTTAAAATGTCAAAATAAAACTTGAGTATGGATACCACTAAATCTTGGGAAGTGTATGCTTGACAAACTATTAAATATTACAGTTTTCAGCAATAATGCATATCACACACTAACTTGCATTTAACGAAAACACTAAATTGCATTGCTCTCAATATCACCATAAAAACATTTATAAATAAACATTAAACAAGTGCTTACATCAAATAAAAAGCTATACTCTATATGTTTTCACTTTCAATAAAATTGAGAACTCATTATAGATAGCACATAAATCTATTTTAACCCCGAATCTATTAAGCGCCAAGAGAGATCCCAGAAAAACTGTATGTATGCAAACATCTTAAAATTTAAAGGATTCAGGGTTAAGATGGATATTATATACTAGATTATTCTTTTTGTGAGCCTTTTCTTTCTTTTTCACGTTAAACTCTGATGTTAATTTTTTTCATAGATTATTAGTGTTACGTTTTCACTTTCAATAAAATTGAGAACTCAGAATAGATAGCACATAAATCTATTTTAACCCCGAATCTATTAAGCGCTAAGAGAGATCCCAGAAAAACTGTATGCAAACATCTTAATATTTAAAGGATTCAGGGTTAAGATGGATATTATATACTAGATTATTATTTTTGTGAGCCTTTTCTTTCTTTTTCACGTTAAACTCTGATGTTAATTTTTTTCATAGATTATTATTGTTACGTTATGTGGCACCTTCCTCTACTTGGGTAGTAAAGAGCATCTCACTTCTTTCAGTGCAATTATTTCAATTGCCAAAAGTGACAAACAATGACCCAAGCGATCATTCAAAAAATCAGCCATGGTTAAAAGATCTAAATGAGATAAACAGAATTTACCAAGTTAACTTCACGTCGTTATTGTTGCCACCTTTCCAAGAAAACTAGTGTACTGATACAAATGGAAGACATAAGTGTACTTACAATGCAATCAATTAAATGCCAAAATCTAATAACTTTGAAATACAGTCTGAAATTTTAAAGGAATGATAATGCTTCCTTCATCTTAAGATGTGAAATTTCAAAATGGCACTTTAGCAGCAAGGAAAGTGGGTCACTTCTGAACTATTTTTAAAGGTCAATTACTCTGGAGAGCTTCTGAATGCGGTTCAACAAAAAGTCTCCTTGTTTGATAGTTGCTTGATAGAGAGCATTTTTAGCATCCGGCCTGTTAGTTTCTAGAACACCAACAACTTTATCTATTTTGCAGTGAAGCCTTCCTGCAGCTATGAAACGAGAAAGTTCTCTGCACACATAGAAAGAAACACAACAATTTGATTAGAAGATCTAAGCATTGCTTAACTCCATGTTTCATATCTAGCAAGCAGTTCACCTAAATGCTGAAACCCTCCTGATCAGCATAGTAACATCATGAAATGCACAGCATAAAATGCACTGCATTCTTAGATATTTCAGATTGCTTACCTGTCAATAAAATCAACACTAACACCAAAAGCTCTTGCCATAGCCTCCATGGTTACACTCTTGTAGGATTCCAGAAACTGAGAATAAACAACAGTGCGGACTTCCCTCATGTAATATCGGAAATGTGGATGCAAGTAGCGATCTAATCTTATTTGATCTGTCAGGCCAGCTGGGTAGAAGACAGTAATTGATTTAGTGACATCAAAGCCCCATAAAGGTAACAAGGCATGCAAATTACCAAAATATAGAGGCAGAGAGATAGAGCAGCATATCTACAGATGTTAAAATTCTAGCAACTTCTGCAAATGACCTAATTACGAATAAGAGTGGCTCTTTTTGTGCACTGAAATTAGACTTGAAAGATATAAAATGCAAGGGAAATGCTCACCAAATGCAACAAAGAATGACTTGTATTGACAGCCATAAAGTGAATTCAAAAAGTCTGAAAGATGTGGTATCTTGCTAATCACAGTCAAAATCTCAGGTGCATCCACCACCTGCAGTATCATAACTCCATTGTATTAGTAAATATGTTCTTCAGGACAGGAAAAATAAATACACCTAGAAGACATCTGAAAAAATCCAATACCTTTTGCTTTAGGGAGACTCTGTCCAGTGAGATTATACTCGTCAGCACAGTGTAGAATATGAAGGTATCATATGGGAAAAGCTCATATGTTGTGAATGTTGAAATAGAATCCAAAAATAGCTCAGCAGCTTTCTTGAAATTTCGTGTAGACATACAGTAAAGGCCTTCATACACCTTCAGTCGGTTTTTCCTTTCCCAATCACCCCCTTCCTCAAACAAACTGCATGATGGCCAACAATGTCAATAACTGCAAGGTTGCATTGCATGGATTGAAGAAAAAAGCACAAGACAGCAACATAAGATGACATACCTCTTAGCTTTATCAATGCCTTTCGAAATCAAATCAAAGTCCATGAAAAAGAACCCAAGCTGAAGTGTGTGGAAAACTAAGTCCATCTTCTGGCCTACAGCAACTGTTTTACCCTCGGTAATTTTGATTTGCTCCAAAGCCTTTTCCTATAGAGAAGAAAACAATAAGGTTGGTATTTGCTCCATCAGGATAAAGATTATACCAAGTATTTTGAAAATATAAATTCCTGAAACAATGAAGTAATGTAGGAGAGTTATCATATACCTTGTCACCAATGCGTATGTAGTACAAGGATTTGGCAAGATGTGCCTCTCTTACTTCACTTTCACCTAAATTCTCTTCTGCATCACTAACTCTGCAAACACATGAAATGACAGTAAATAATCCACCCCCAACAAGAAGGCAAAAGAAAACAACCAGCACAGCTTCTTGCTGAAAGCAATATATCATAAATGATAATTCACAAGAAAAACAAAATTTTCAACAATGTCAGAAATGCACAAGTTGAATTGACACCAAAAAGAAATCCTGCAAAATAGCCTGTTAAAAAAATAATCCTTTTATGCCATATGGTAAAATACTTTTGATAACAGACCAACAAAATAGTCTTTAACAAGGAAAAATAAATACAGTTTTTAGCCATCCTCCGTGATATGCTTCTATATGAAACTAGGCACATTAAAGTTTAAACAGTACAGCATTCCGACATACCAGCTACTAGATGAGGAAAAGCTTCCCTTTGAAGCACGGAAAGAATAAATATATAACTGGCAACAATAACAAAAGTGGAAAACAAGACAGCTTGCAAAGTGATGCCGGTCCAGTTATTAAAAGGCACAAAATGAGAGATCCTCACCCCGCCCACCACCCTTGCAGAAATATTAATTTTGATCACCATAATATGACCACCTGTAATGTCCCAGAGGGATTAATTGGCTCAATGGATGAAGTAGCCTATCAATCCCCGTAGGCTATAGTCCTCGATAAAGGGAAAAACCCCAAAATGCCCAATGTTGGAGCAAGTTTGGGGCAACTGGGGCAAAAAAGCCCAAAGTTAGAAGCTTGGTGTGAACATCACTCAATTAATTAAAGAGAAACCCCTCATGAGAATCTATATATACAAGAGGCCTAGAAGCACTTGAGGCATCATTGAATTGGATCATTTGTCTCTGTTTGTCTTTGAGCTTGAGGCTCTGAGGGTTTTAAGACCCCATCTTTCTTCTTGGACTAGCTTCTGTGGAGATGATCCCACCCTACCTAGTCATTCTCCTTCATTCCGATGTGGGTGGATAATAATTACCGTAGTTAATAATTATTTTTATATCAATGTTTTGAAACCATGGATGATGCATGATAATAAATAAAATAAATCATAATATTAAACTGAGAATCTACTCACATGATAATTTCAATTTTACCATCGTAATTATGATTCTCACCCATGGTATTTACACATGGATTTTGTAAACCACGGTATTTACCATGGTATTTTAATTTATTATATTTACCCATCGTATTGTAATTTATTATATTGTAAGTTTCATTTCTTCAATAACTTGGATTGTACCAAGATTAATGAATCAAGGTTCATGAAAACTTCAATTTTACCATCATAATTATGATTCTCACCCATGGTATTTACAAATGGATTTTGTAAACCATGGTATTGTAATTTATTATATTGTAAGTTTCATTTCTTCAATAACTTTGATTGCACCAAGATTAATGAATCAAGGCTCATGAAAACTTCAATTTTATCATCGTAATTATGATTCTCACCCATGGGGTATTTACACGTGGATTTTGTAAACCATGGTATTTACCCATGGTATTGTAATTTATTATATTTACCCATGGTATTGTAATTTATTATATGTAAGTTTCATTTCTTCAATAACTTGGATTGCACCAAGATTAATGAATCAAGGCGCTAGAATAGTACTATGATGGGTGATAGTACTATGATGGGTGACATGTTGGGAAATTTCTAGTTCTTATTATTTTGTCATTTTTTGGTCTCATTAGTACTATGATGGGTGACCTGTTGGGAAATTTCTAGCTCTTATTATTTTGTCATTTTTTGGTCTCATTAGTACTATGATGGGTGACCTGTTGGGAAAATTTTAGTTCTTATTATTTGGTCATTTTTTGGTCTCATTCCTCCAACCATCTGGATCAATGGTATCAAAGAAGTTTGCTCTTATCTATTTTCCTGCGCATGTCCTGAACGAGGTCAGGGAACAAAGGCGCTAGGACTTGAAATACTGCAACCTTTTCAAGACCATCCTCAACGATGTTGACAACCTCACATGGTAGACGAAAAGAAAAATCAAGCAGGAGATCCGATCCTGTTAACTTGTTGCTCGAGGAAGCACTTAAATGACAGAGGAATAAGATGATGGACAATTTCACCGAGATCCTCTGGCGACTCCCAACAACGGCCGAGAAACCTTCAACCAATAGACATTTTGAATGCTCAACACCCTTCAAGGTACAAGTTAACTTCGATATCCGCCTATTCAAAGGACAAATAGATGTAGAAGCTTTAGATAAATGGTTAAATCTACTAGAGGGCTATTATTCGGTCCAAAATTTTTCTGACAATGAGAAAATCACCTTTGCACTCCTAAAATCTCTACCCCATGTCAAAGATTGGTGGGAAGGTTACTGGGAGAGGTGCAATGAAGATAAGCCTAGGGTGTACAAGGCAAGCCCCATTTGGGCCGTTTTTGTTGACGCCCTCAAGGAGGAATTCTACCCTGTAGGATATTATGAAGACTAGTACATGAGATGGACCATATTACAACAGAAAAGGGACCAAGCAGTACCAGAGTTCACAAATATCTTTCATACTTTGCGCACCAAGCTAGGTATCAAAGACTCTGAAAAACATTTGGTACTCAAGTACCGTGGTTGTCTACACAGATACATCTAGACAGAAATGGAGTTCCTCGACATATCCTCACTTGGCACCGCATACCGATATGCTATCAAAAAAGAGCAAAAATTTAAACAGAAGAAACGAGACTTTGTATTTGCGGATCCTTCACAACAAAAGCAGGGTAAGGGCATCCCCAATCAACAAACAAAGAATGGTAATGGAAAGTCAAAGGAAGACACTGGGAAGTGGTGTAGGATCCACAGAAGTCCCTCCCACAACGTTGATGAATGCCCGCTTAAAACAATATTTCTTGGCAAAGCTTAAAGAGAAATAATAAACTCTAGCTCTGATTTTGATTTTGAGCAGGATAAAGAAAGTTGATCATTGATGCAAAATCAAATGTTACCATAGCAGCTACGAAGTTCCAACTAGAAAAGTCAGAAGAGCCTGAGGAGGGGAAGCACCTATTCCATTCACAAATGTGGGTGGCAAGAGCCCCGCTACATTCATCATTGACAATTGGAACCAGAAGAACCTGATCTCAGCCTAGGTCGTCTAGAGATTGAAGCTACCAATAGTTCCACACCCCCAAGCATACACCATTGGTTGGTTGAGCCATGGAAGACACATTCGTGTCAGTCAGCAGTGTCGTTTGTCCCACAGCATCAAGCCCTTCACAGACGAGGTATTGTGTGATGTTGCCCCACTTGAAGTTTGTGATGTTTTTAAGGACAACCTTATATCTAGAAACATTATGTTGGTTATGAGTCTCGACCCCGTAGTGTCATTGTTACTCTAGGGGATCAACTCTACAGGATACCAAAGGTAGTTCCAACTACTGTGATTTCATTGATCTCAACAAAACAGTGCAAGAAAGTAGTCTCTCATACTTCCAAGTTTGTCCTTTCCACAATTCAGTCTAAAGGTGAACCACAGGTCACTGCAACCACCACAGCTTCAGTACAAGCTCTCTCTATAGAACACAAACAGGTGGACAAGCTTGTAGAAGGGTCCAGAGATATATTCACCTCACCTACAAAGGCGCCCCTACATCCACTTACACTAGATGACAACCTTCCATATGTTCAGTGTGGCTACAACAAAGCTCTTTACAACTCCATTAAGTCTTTTCAAACATGTTCAGGGTTCCAGCCAGCAATCCCCATGGATGTCAGGGTTCCTCCCCTCGAGCAACCAAATTTGTTGAACGATTTCGACACTTCCAACCACAGGTCCATGGTGCCCTACCAACAACCAATGCCAAGTACAAACAACGACATGACCAACATCAAGTTTTGTGTAAGTTTCAGGGTACAACATCGAGTGGTTAAAGCAAGGCAACTTCTTCTCCAAGGCAAGTGGTTCACCAGGAACCAAGTTTAGCAGAAATTTCCTCATCTGATGAGGAGCTTTATGCAATAGGGACCATTGTTTCCTAAGGGGGAGGATTGATCCAGGTGGATAATAATTGTTGTAGTTAATAATTATTTTTATATAAATGTTTTAAAACCATGGATGATGTATGATAATAAATAAAATAAATCATAATACTAAAGTGAGAATTTAATCACATGATGATTTCAATTTTACCATAGTAATTATGGTTTTCACCCATGGTATTGTAATTTATTATATTTACCCATTGTATCGTAACTTATTATATTTGCTCATGGTATTTACCCATGGTATTTGAAATGTACTGAGAGGGAGAGGCGGTGAAAGATCCCTGTAAAAAGTATAAATACAGAATTTGACTGCAAAGTGATATATTTATTTTTACATGGCGATATATTCATTTTTCATCTATGAAGTTTTATTTCTTCAATAACTTGGATTGCACTAAGATTAATAAATCAGGGCTCATGAGAAATCTGCAATTAAGCGCATGGGAAGTTTTTAGTTATTATTTTGTCATTTTTTTGGTCTCATTCCTCCAACAATCCAAATCACATTCTTTCTATTGGTTTCCTTGTTCTTGCAATTGGGACTTAATTTTGGGAAGATCTGTGGCATGGCAGTACCTAACCCTACTGAAGTTGGACGAGTTCTCTGAGGTTCAATTATTGGAAAAACCGAAATCTTCTTGAGTTTATCTATCACAGATTTTTTCTCTCTCTGGCAAAAGAAAGACGCCTTGAAGCAGAGCGCAACTCCAAAAGCTAGTATAACGGATCTAAGGAAGATTAACAAGACAATCCAATCTTTCTGAGGCAACATCACTTGTTGAAAATAGTACCAAGGAGGGGTGTTACTAGGGGCTTTTAACCCTTTTAGCCTAACGAGCACATTAATGGCTTTTGTCTTGATGACATTTATGAGTTATATTAATGTCATGGTAGGAAAAGGTACTTAGAAGTGTTGTACCATGTACTTTTTTCTAATATTAAAGTGAGGAGAAAAATCACTTTATGAGAAGAAATTAAAAAGGTACAAAACTTAAAAAAAAACACTACGAGACTTTTAAGTGATGGGGCCAATGTATGAGGGGGGTCATTTGGGAGAAAAGATCTCAACCACACATCTTGAGATTTGAGGATGATATCTCAACCATTAGATCTTAGGTTTAGGGATTCGATCTTTTCCAAGGAGACAAAAGAGGAAAAGGGAAGTTCATTCTTCACTTCACACTTGAGAGAGCATGAGGGGAAGAGAAGAGGGGAGAAAACTTCAAGGAGAGGAGGAATTGCAGCAAATGATTGAGGGGCTTGAATCCCAAGGAGGCGAACCGTACAGCAGCATGAGTGTCAAGGAGAGGTAACATGATTTTCAAGGAGGACAACAGCATTTCATCAGCACGAAATTCAAGGCAATCAAGCACAAATTTCGAGGAAGTGACAATGTTGTTGTGACTTGCATATGTAGTTATCGTATGGAGGTCTCGTATGTATGCTAATATTCGTATTTTATTTATAGTTGTAGGTGGGTCATTACAAGTTAGCTTCCATTGGAGAGGCTATTCTAGATGAACAATTGGTTAGGATTGCTTTGGATGGGTTCCACGAGAAGTGGGATGGTTTTATCCATGGCTTGGTGGCCATAGAGCATTTTCCTTGTTGGAGGAGGATGTGGAACAATTGGTTAGGATTGCTTTGGATGGGTTCCACGAGAAGTGGGATGGTTTTATCCATGGCTTGGTGGCCATAGAGCATTTTCCTTGTTGGAGGAGGATGGGGAACGATTTCATCCAGGAGACAAGGAGGCCAAAGGGGGGCAACAAGATTGGTGGGGGAGGTGAAGAAGAGAATGTTGCTCTTGCGAAAAAGGGCAAGAAGATGAAGGCCAAGAAGAGGTCTTCTAGTGGAGAAAAGCATAAGAAGGGGAAGCAGAAGGCTAAGGAGGGCATGAGCAAAGTGAAATGCTTTGCTTGTGAGAATATGGGTCACTATGCTATACAGTGTCCCAACAAGAAGGGTAAGAAGAAATAGTGAATTGCAGCTTTAGCTGAGGTGGATGATTTTGAGATTACATTTGATTCAGAGTGTGAATTGGTGGTGAGTTTGGCCACTCATGTTACATTTTCCCATGCATGGTTCATTGATAGTGGAGCATCCTGCCATAGGATCGGAGTGAGATAACACTTCACGAGCCTTTTAGAGGATGATGTAGACTTGGAGGTTGTGCTTGGAGACAACTCAAAGTCAAAGAGGCAGGAGTGGGGACAATTTCATTTCAGAGGAAGTCTCTACCTCCTCTGAAGGTGACAAATGTTCTTTATGTTCTAGGGTTGAAGACAAGTTTGATATCAGTCTCTAGCTTAGAGGACAGGGGGTTTGAGGTACTGTTCCAAAAGGGACAAGTGTTGATATATCCCAGAGGATCCAGTATCGAGTCTGCTCGTGTGATTGGAGCTCATAGTGGGAGACTATACAGACTTGTGTTTCAGCCCATTACAGCTATGGTAGCACAAATCAGTAGCAGTGAGTTGTGTGAGCTATGGCACAGGAGGATGGCCCACTTGCACCATGGAGCTTTCAGGATGTTGAGGGAGATGGTTACAGGTTTGCCTGACTTCAGCACAGAGCATCATGATGTGTGCAAGGGGTGTGCTTTGGGAAAGTACACCAAGACACCTTTCCTAAGCAGTGACAGCAGAGCTACAAGTATCCTTGATTTGATTCATTCTGACATATGTGGTCCCATTCCCATGTCCCATGTTTCATTGAGTGGATATGAGTATTATGTGACTTTCATTGATGACTACTCTAGGAAGACTTGGATTTGTTTCCTAAAGACCAAGGATGAAGTCTTCCAGAGGTTCCAAGAGTTTAAGGCTCTTGTGGAAAACTAGACAAGGAGGAAAATCAGGGTGTTGAGATTGGACAATGGGGGCAAGTATACCTCCACGGAGATGAAGGAGTTTGGCATCAAGAGAGTGTACATCGTGCCTTACAACCCCCAGCAAAATGGGGTGGTAGAGAGGAAGAACAAGACCATTGTGGGCGCAGCTAGGGCGATGTTGCATGATCAGACAATACATTTCTTCTTGTGGGTTGAGGCGTGCAACAATGTTGTATATTTGCATAACAGGAGCCCACATAGAGTCTTGGGGAGCATGACTCCTGAGAAGGTGTTTAAGAAGCTGGAAGTTGGGCACATTAGGATATTTGGATGCCTTACTTATTCACACGTCCCTGAGGAGAAGAGGACGAAGTTGGAACCCACTGCAGAGAAGGGTATCCTAGTGGGTTACAGTGATACCAACAGAGCCTACCATATATATCTCCCTGCACAAAGGAAGATTGTCCTAAGGTGGGATGTTATATTTGAGGAGGATAAGGCTTTAAGGAGGTCTCGGGAGGTTGATCAAGTAGAGCAGCAGGCTCCTCAGCAAGGTACCACACTACAGGTTTCAGGTGCATCGTGTGGCGTATTAGGATTAGGAGGTTCACCTTCTTCAGGGGTGATAGGTTCACAGAGTACAGTTTCGCTTGGTTCAGGATCACCTGGTTCATGATCACTTGGCTCAGTCTCATCAAGCATGGGATCTCAGAGTCCAAGATCTCCATTGGTTATAGCAGAGCCTTCCTCGTCACGGGGAGAGGCACCAATTGAGGATTTTACCATACCACCATAGGAGACTACTATAGGGAAGAGGAAGCCAAAATGGCTTTAGGGGACCCTGAAGGAGGCTCAAGAGGCAGTGGGGAGACCCAAGTGGTCTGTGAGGGAGAGCATTGTTGAAATATGTAACTAGGTTCGGTCTTCGTAATGACATATGTAATCATGATTTTATGTGTTTAATGCAAAAGAGAAAATTAAATTTATTACTATTGTTCTTGAGGCATGGATTTCATGCTCAAGAGAAATTTATTTTTAGGTCAAACACCCATTGAGTGCTTATAGGGCTTGTTATTTAATCTACAAGTCAATTGAGTCATTGTGATGTATTGAAGACCCATTTGGGCATGTTACATATTGTAAAAAGAATTTATTTGAGTCAAAATAGAGTCAAAAGACCCTCCAAGAACTCATCATGATGCAAAGATCAAGTCGGCCTAAAGATAGCAATTTGTACCCCTCACAAGCCTATAAATAAGAAGGAAATCAGCCTCATTTGGAGATTCATTCAAGGAAGTTCGATCTTCTCAAGATAGAAGCTGGAAAAGGACGAAAAAAAGGAGAACCAAGTCGAAGTTTTTGGGCCCATCTCTCTCATGTTAGGGTTTCTATATTTGTTAGGCACAAGAATTTGTTGCAAAAAAGTTTGTTGGGCAAGTCAAAGTTGCAGAAGAATTTATTGGGCAAGTCAAAGTTGCAGAAGAATTTGTTGGGTAAGTCGAAGTTGTTGGAAGCAAAGTTTGACTTGGTCCTAGAGGGTCTTGGTCAAAGGTCATAGGTCTTGGAATTCGTCAATTGAAGCTCTATAAGAAGAGAAGAATTCTTGTGGGTTTTCCTCTTAGTTGGAGAGGTTTTGGCCCTGGCTGATCGCCTACATCTTGTGTCCTATTGTCTTATTGACTGTATTGTTTGGTAGTTGTTTGATGATAAAGAACACTAATAATAATCAAGCGTAAGAAGAAGCTAATCAAGTTAAGTAAAAATACATCACAAGAAGTTATCAAAGTAAGAGAAATCACCTAATCTAGTTGCCCCTAGATTTCTCAACATGGTTACAAAGCTAAGTTGACAAGACAAGGAAAGGCAGCTTAAAGAAGGACACTAAAGGGTGGAAGCACTAGAAAAGCATCTAAGCATCAAGAAGTTTGATCAAGAAAGAAAAAGGAGCTTAATACCTAACGAAGAAAGAAGAAGGAGAAGCGGAGCATCTTAGTTCTGTTTTTGGGCTATATTCCTCCACATGTGCGAAGATTAGGCATCATCTCGCCGCTGAAAATTATGAAGTATAAGCTACTCCAAGAGAGCCAAAGTTTTGGGGCAAAAGAATTCTCCCTTGCAAGTCGAATTAATAAGAAGAGGATTCCATCCCAATCAAATGAGAAAGGAGACAAATCCATCCATCTTCTAGTCACAAGTATGAACTAGGGTTTCTGCAGAAGAAGTCAAAATTGCAGTCCTACAACAGCATGCCAAAAATTTGAAGAAGGGTCGAAATCTGAAGTTGTAAGTTTGACAAGCGTGACTGGAAGGAACTAAGAAGACCTACACATTGAAGCATCTAAAAGTCTCTACATTCTATAGAAGCAAGAAGAAGCATAATCATCATCATCAAGGAATCGAGGTGATCTCCCTCTCGTTGAAGGATCACTTTTCAAAGGAAGACATCTTCTGTCATCATCAAAATCAAGAAGGCATCAAGTTGAAGATATTAACATCAAGGATCATCTTCACTTGACAAGTATTCTTTATATCTATATTTGAATCTATCAAAATGACTTCATTTTGCAAGGAGAGCAACAAATTGGTTGGGTCGTCAAACTTTCTTGCATGGAAGAAGAGGATAGATTTGATCCTCATAGAAAATGAAGTCATTGAACATGTTAAGGGTTATGTCACTAAACCTCCAAAGGAAGAAGCTCAAGCTCTAACTGAATACATGAAAAAGGGATCAAAGAATCCTTATGTAGCAAAATTGGAAAAGTCAAAAGACATCTATGACAAACTGGTGGAATTATTCTCCATAAGTACTGCAGGAGAAGTGATATCATTGAGAACCGAGCTCTACAAGATGATGATATCAAAGGAAGAAGGAATAGCCTCATACTTCATGAGGGTGTCAGAAATACGAGACCAACTGCAAGAGTTGGGGGAAATCATGAGAAATGACCACCGTGGTACTAAATACACTACCTGATGGATGGGACAACTTCGTATCAAGCATTTTTGGAAAGAAGGAAGCCACCTCATTCAGTGAACTCTGGTCATTGTGTAAAATTGAAGTAAACCAGGTTAAAAGCAAAAAGCAATGTGGGACCAGGTGAATAAGTTCAAGCATTTGTTGCCATGTCTAAAAGAAAAGGGAAGGTTTGAAAAAATTTGGTCCTCAAAAGAAAAGGATATGTCAAAGATCCAATGCTATGGCTGTCAGGAATATGGGCATCACAAGAAAGATTGTCTGAAATTCAAGAAGGACAACAAGAGGAAAGAAAGAAATAAAGCTCATATCACCAAAGAAGTGGAAGAACCTGATGAGAAGAAATCCAAAGGGATAGATCTTCACTATTAGGGTTCCTCCAATGCATAGCAAGGAGAAGTAGGAGGTGAAAATACCTCTACCATGGTAGTCAAGATGAGAAGCATTATGACTAAATGCATCTTAGTAGAAGATGGCATCATATTAGAAGCATACCATTAAAACAAGAGCTCATTAGAAAAGCTTGAAAGGATAGCTGATGTAGAAGTCTACATGATTGTAGCAGTCATCATAGAAAGGAAGTAGCTCTTGGTAACCTCATTGAAAGCATAAGTAGTACTTATGGGAAAAGAAAATTCATCTAGCATAGAAAGAACTCATCATGTATCATCATCATTAGGAAGGAGCATTTGCAAGATGAGGATAATCAAGATCCTCCATTGGAATCTTCATTGGAAGGTTCACCTCTCTTGAAAGAAGCGTCTTGTTGAGAATTCCATCTTGTATGGGATTCATGGGATGATGGTATGATGGCAAAGGAGTACAATCGGTCAAGATGGTAAAAGTACTTTCAATCAAAGAAGTTGCCGAAGGAAGACTATGACCATGTCATCATATAGTTGCAGATAGCATGGATGAATGCTCTACCTCATGAGCATGATCAAAGAAAAGGGATCTCTTTTGTTGGAAAGATGCATGAAGGCATGGTTCACATATTGACAAGATGAAATCAACATAATATGTCCTCATATGGAATATGAGGTGGTTGACAAAGACAAAGGAACTACAAATGGATGTTCCTGAGGAGCAATATGTGAAGAAAGAAAGAAGAGATCGTGAAAGTTGCAACTAAGGTCACAAGGAATCAACATTCAATGAATCTAATGTGACATCTCCATGGGAAAGGTATGAAGACCTTGATAAAGTCTGAAAAGGAAGAAGACCCTTGACATTGAAAGTCTTGGAGATGTGTTTATGAATATGCAAGATGTTGATGTCTCTAGCAGTAAATGTCATGATGAAAGGCCATCACAAAAGGTAATTTTGATTTGATGTTCATTTTTGGTTTTTGAATAACATCTGGATGGGTTAATGCAGGGCTACTGGAAAAAGAGTTGTGGATGTCACCTACAACTAGCACTCATGTGGTGGGATGGAAGATCCTAAAGGAAACATGATGTGGAAGAGGTAGTTGAAAGAAAGAAAGCCAAATGTGGACTAGAAAATCACTTTCCAATAAAGGGAAGGATGACATCACTGACTTGAAGAAAGTGATGAATGGTTAATGCCTACAAGATGAAGGCTCCATAATAATGAAGATAAAATTCATGACATTGAAAGGAGGAGCTCAACAAGCAGCTAAAAGTCACATGATCTCCATTAAAGAAGAAAGTTGTTGTTGGAAGCAAGTCCCTAGTTAGGAGGGTGCTTGGATAAGTCCTTGGATAAGAGGGAGCTTGGGTACATTACTTTTACAAGAATGGGTACATTCCTTTATAGGAATGAGTATATCCTCCCTAGTTGAGAGGAGAGATAGACACATCATTCTTGTCTTCACTTTGGGAAGAAAGAATGGAGGATTGAGTAAGCATTTGACATCCGAAACTCTTTGAGGATGTGGTAGGGCATCCAAGATAAGAGTAGTCGTAGAAGACCAATATTCTTTGAGGATTGGGAATGCAAGATAAGAATAGTCCTGGAAGGACATACCTTGTGAACACCCAAGTGGGGTATGTTCTTTGAGAGACAATGATGAAGGTGTCTATAAATCATTGGTCTCGCCAGCATTGTGTTATGATCTTGTGGAGAGATAGAGTTGTTAGTCAAGGCCTTGCTATGTGACAATGTTGGATGATATGATGCTACACATATGGGTTACCAATCTGACTCTTCTTATGAGAATTCTTCATATTGAGAACATCCAAGCATCTTGCATGGATTATGAATAAATCCCTAGTTAAGAGGGAGTGTTGAAATATGTAACTAGGTTCGGTCTTCATAATGACATGTAATCATGATCTTATGTATTTAATGAAAAAGAAAAAAAAAATTATTATTGTTGTTCTTCAAGCAAGCACCCATTGAGTGCTCCTAGGGCTTGTTATTTAGTCTACAAGTCAATTGAGTCATTGTCATGTATTGAAGACCCATTTAGGCATGTTACATATTGTAAAAAAAAATTATTTGAGTCAAAATAGTCAAAAGACCCTCGAAGGCCTTGGCATGATGCAAAGATCAAGTCGCCCTAAAGATAGCAATTTGTACCCCTCTCAAGCCTATAAATAAGAAGGAACTCAACCTCATTTGGAGATTCACTCAAGCAAGTTCGATCTTCTCAAGATAGAAGCTGGAAAAGGATGAAAAAGAAGGAGAAGAACTAGATCGAAGTTTTTGGGCCTCCCTCTCTCTCATTTAGGATTTCTATATTTGTTGGGCAGAAGAATTTGTTGGGCACGTCGAAGTTGTAGAAGAATTTGTTGGGCAAATCGAAGTTGTAGAAGAATTTGTTGGGCAGGTCGAAGTTGCAAAAGAATTTGTTGGACAGGCTGAAGTTCCAGAAGAATCTGTTGGGTAAGTCGAAGTTGCTGGAAGCAAGGTTTGACTTGGTCTTCGAGAGTCTTGGTCAAGGTTCATACGCCTTGGAATTTGTCAATTGAAGTTCTATAAGAAGAGAAGAATTCTCGTGGGTTTCCCTCTCAGTTGGAGAGGTTTTGGCCCTGGTTGATCGCCTACATCTTGTGTTCTATTGTCTCATTGATTTTATTGTTTGGTAGTTGTTTGATGATAAAGAACACTAATAATAATCAAGTGAAAGAAGAAGCTAATCAAGTTTTAAGTGAAAATACATCACATGCAGTTATCAAAGTAAGAGAAATCACCTAATCTAGTTGCTCCTAGATTTCTCAACAAGCAAACCACCAGAGAGTTTGGGTGGCTTTGTGGCAGATGTTGTGGAGACAGAGCCAACTAGTTTTGAGGAGGCCGCCAGTCAACAAATCTAGAGGGATGCCATGGTAGAGGAGTATTCCTCTATCATGAAGAATGATGTATGGGAGGTAGTGCCACGTCCTGAGGGGAAGTCAATGGTGACTTCCAGATGGCTCTACAAGATCAAACATGTTGCGGATGGTAGCATGGAGAAGTTCAAAGCTCGATTTGTGGCACGAGGGTTCTCACAAGTAGAGGGAGTTGACTATGAAGAGGCATTTGCACCGGTTTCTCGTTATACTTCCATTAGAGCAGTGATATCTATATAGCAGAGATGGGATGAGGATTCACCAAATGGACGTGAAGACCACCTTTCTCAATGGTGTTATACAGGATGAGGTGTAAATTGAGTAGTCTTAGGGCTTTGAGTTGCATGGGAAGGAATCTCATGTGTGTAGGCTTAAGAAAGCACTGTATGGACTGAAGCAAGCACCGAGGGCATGGTATGAGAGGATAGATGTCTACTTGCAGTAGATGGGTTTCCAGAAGAGTGATGCAGGTAGGTGACGATCCACTCAATCTGGTTTTGTATGTGGACGACTTGTTTATTACAAGGGAGGACAAACTCATCCAGCACTGCAAGAGAGATCTTGCTTCAAAGTTTGATATGACTAATATGGGGTTGATGCATTATTTTCTGGGGTTGGAAGTTTGGCAAGAGGATGGGCATATCTTCATGAGCCAAATCAAGTACGCAGGTGATATATTAAGGAGATTTCTTATGGAGGATTGCAGGCCTATGGCTACTCCTATGATCACCAACATTCCAAGTTGGTGAACCCACTTTGTATCGACAGTTGATCGGTTCATTGATGTACCTGGTCAACACTACACCAGATTTTTGTTTTGCAGTCAACACGTTGAGTCAATTTATGATGGAGCCCAAGAAAGTACACTGGATGGTTGCAAAACATGTGTTGAGGTACTTACAAGGCATAGTGGATTTTGGTTTGGACTATGTCGGGGTGAATGGAGTTATGTTGATTGGTTGCACAAACTCAAATTGGGCTAGCAGTGCTAGTGATTGGAAAAGTACCCGAGGTGTTGTTTCTCATTGGTTCGTGTTGGACACCTAATCCTAAATGGGTTAGTGTGGAAGCCGAATAGACCAAAGCAGTCCAAGAGACCTTGGGATCTGAAACCCAAGAGTCACATATTGTACTATAAATGTATATCTTATGTTAATAAAAAATGTACTGCATGTTTTATCTTTCATATCTCTTGTGCTGTCCATGTGTGTTTAACATGGTATCAGAGCAGGCGTATTCCTGCCCTGCATAATTAATTTGAGCCATTTGTTGTATGGCCTTTCTGTGCAGTTTATTTCTGCCATATTCCTCTATACAGACCTGCGCCCTGTCTGCTCATATTCTGCCCATGTTCTGCAGGCTGACATGTCTGTCCCTGCGAAATCTCAGTGATTGTTTAATAATTTCGTTGTGTGTGAGTTCCATTTTGATATGCGTTGTGAGTCTCAACCCAAGCCTGCGCCTGCCTGTTCTTCTGAATATAATAATCGCTCTCTGGCTGTCCTGACAGAGAACTGAACAGTCAGACCATGTCATAAACGTTTCAAAAGGGCGTTATGATTATACTCTGCGGATTCTCACATCTCACCTGCGCTGCCCTGACATATTCATTTGAATGCGCTCAGACTCCAAAACCGTTTCATATTCTCTGCAAACTGGGCTCTGTCCATAATTAATGCATCTGTCCTCAAACGCCTCTCTCGTTCATTTGCAACGCGTCGTGTGCTGTGCTGCGTCTGCCTCTCCCTCCAACTACGGTTCTTCCCTCCGAGGGCTCATCCACCGTATGAAAGAAGAGCGGCTCAGTCGCCGACTGTCGTCAATGGACATCATCGAATACCCAACTGCTGTACAGGGTGGTTTCTAATCTGTCATTCCCTCTTGGTTCTGAGGTAGGGTTTTAATCGCCCCCAAAAAAAAAAAAGGAAATTCTACAACAGAGACATTATTTCCAAATCCTGCGGATTTTAATCTCTTCAAAACCGTCATAACTACAATTAGAAATTTTCTGCTCGGCCACCATCGTTGTTATTGAATATTTTACGTTGATCCATTTAGGGCTTTATTATACATATGATCAAACTTCTGGGTTTCCGTCCTGGAAAAGCATAAGGGATCCCTTTACAAAATACCGTGGGAGATGTCGTTCTTAGTCCTGTGAAATCGATCCATCAAGAATGTTGCGCGCAAACCCATTTGCGGCGTCATTTTCATAAAATTCAGTGAACCCTCGATGCTCCAACTATAGGGTAAGCGTCTGCAAAATTTCCTCTTGGGGTTGTCTGGAGTAGAGTCAGAGACAGTATTATCTTTGATAATAAAGAAGCCTTCGCATATCGTCTGACTAATATCCTTCCTTGTTGGGTGGGGCATTTGTAAACCTTTGATCTTCGTTGTCTTTGTAAAAAGCTTGTGCAATTTCTTTCATCGCAGACATTTTGTAAGCTTTTACTGAACTTTTATATCACAGTCCTCCTAGGCTCCTGTTGTTTTATGAGGAAATGCCGTGTAAGATGGGGTACGTCTACCAATAAAATTCTACGGACACAGTATAGAAAGTGCGGAACATAGTTTTCTTGTTTGGTATATTTGTTGTGCCCACCAGTGCGACTGGGGGCATACTGTATTGGCTGCGAAGAACGCCATTTTCTAGTCTGGCAGCAATGGACGATTTTTGGTAATTGAAAATAGTTTACGAAGGACAGTGGTTGATTTTAGTGGGGACAGATTGATGTTTCTTGGATAGAGTCAAGTTAGCTGTTAAGGTGGATTGATCTATATTAAATGTATCTGTTTTGTACCAGTCTAGCATCAAATTGTTGTCAAGCATAAGATGCTTCCGTGTTTATGAGTTTCTAGAGTGAACCTTCTTCCAACTGTCCAACAATAGTGTGCAGGTGCTTTTTGGCAGAGGCTTTTTAATGATAGAGTTGAAAGCGGAAGCAGTATGGATGAGTCCAACTATCTTTGATGAACATTTTGACTTTCAACTTGAGGATGGCAACGGTATAAAATTTTAGAAGTGGTTTGTATCAATTCAATAGATCCGTTAAAGGTCTGTAAGTTTTCCACGCTCAGCAGGGTAGCCTGTTATTGGCTGATGATTTGGTTGCTTTACATCAATCGCTGGGATTTAGTGTAATTCTAAAAGTGTCCATACAAATATTTTGAAAAGGAAAAATAAAGAAGGTTCCCTGTTCGTCAGATACGAGTCACTACTCGTTAATTAGAAAGTTTCTGTTTCCATGTTGTGGATTCACTGCTTTCTTTTGTGTGGCTGAAGTGAAGCCGAGAGCACTCTTGCACAAGGAGCAGAGTATGCTACTTTTTACAGGCTACTGAATTCATTTCTTGCAGCCAGAATAAAAATGCAGTAAGGTTTGGGTTCGTGTTTTTGCTTGCTCGGCCTTCTTCAAAGCTTCTATTATTGTGTATTTGAAAATTGGATTTGAAGGATATTTTCAGTTCAATAGAGTCAGGGGTTCAAATCTTTATTTGCTGCAAGGTGCTGGTGTAAAATTCAAATGTGAATTCTCTCATTGAAATAGTGTCCAGACTTTTATACTTGAGAGATGACATTGAGATTAATTTGTATAAGGTATTTTCTGTGGTTGTTTGGGAAAGGTTCCAGTTAAAAGAGGTCGTGTTTCCACCTGTGTAAATTGTTGAGAATCTTTCTAGTTGAGTCTAATCAATAGTGCAGAAAGGGGCTAATTCCCTTTAGTCTCTTTGTTGTACGAATCACCCTTGTTGTGCATCGAAGGTTCCAACTGTTGTGTTCACACCAATATTCAATCCAAGTTCCAAGCAAGTTTGCAGTTGCTGCTGCCCCAATTGTGGCATTGTATTTAAAACTCATTATAGTGCATTAATTCCTTGATTCCACTGCTGCATAAAGTTTTTGGTGAGCTGATTGTAATCTTTTATATTGCACACTGATCATTTGCTGACATTTATAAAGGATATTGCTGTGTACTGTTAGAAGACATTACTTTTCTGCATTGAGTAGTAGTTGTGATCAGTTTTTTAAGGTGTAAATCAGACATTGAAAAAAAAAATGGCCAGAACCAATGAAGTATTACAGTTCCTTAAAAATCTGATATTATCTACTGTTGATGACACATTACAAATCAGCAAAGGATCTCTCTCAGAAATTCAGACATGTCTACAAAATGCACAGGAAAAGATCGATTTTTTGCAGCTTGAATCACAGCTACAGCAAGAAGAGCTACATCAAAATAGACACCATTCTGAACCTGTTTTTGTTCAGAACATTGAGACAACCACCCATCAGCAGCATGTTAATAATGTTACAGTTCATTCAAATAAAGCAACAGTTGTATATGCAGATGCAGAAACTCAGTCTGCACTTCCCAAGCCCATCATCAGACCTTGGGAACAGCTTGTCCACAACAAGCACAGAACTGGTCTTGGATATGACAAGGACTTGTCCTTTCATATTCCAGACTATGCCAAGCCCATTCAGTTTCAGAGTGTTGGATTCATTCATGACAGTTCAGCTGCTCCTCATGACAGTTCAGCTTCAGCTGTTCCAGACTCTGCCCCTCTTCTACAGCAACAACAACAACAACAAAAACAACAGATCGTGAAATTCCAACACTGTGATCGAGTTGGCCATTTGAAAGATCACTGTTTTGATCTTCAACCATGTAAGCACTGTCATAAAACCAGTCATTCTTCACACAGATGCTTCATAAACAAACGTCCTGCAAGAACAAAGATTCATCTTGGATGGATCGCTTCTTGGCAATGGGCATCAACAGCCAAGAAGATATTCCAAACACATGTCAGAACTTGTTCCAGAATATTGAACAGTCTTGCAGTTGAGTTTCCTCCATCATCTCACCTTGTATCTGACAGGGGGGGAAATGATGGTCATCTACAAGCTTCAAAGTCACATCAAGCGAGCCTGAGCCACAACCTGCCACACCAGTTTCAGAGTTGTAGCCAGAGACAAAGATGCCCGTGAACATGCCTTCAGTTGGCAATCTGGGACACTTCCTCTAGCAGAAGACTTCAGCTTCTTGCCAGTTTTGGAAGCATTCCAGGAACAAAATTGAGAACACTTCCTCTAGCAGAAGACACCAGCTTCTTGCCAGCTTTGGAAGAGTTCCAGGAATTGCATTAAGCATTCCAGAGTTGTTGGTCATCCTTAAACCATCACAGGTTGAAACTTCCCTTTTCAGGTTGAAGTTATCCCTTTTATGCGGGGTGAGACCTCCCTTTCATGGTTGAAGGTTTCCCTCTTTAAAACAATAGGATCACTTCCTCTAGCAGAAAACTTCAGTTTCTTGCCAGTTTTGGAAGAGTTCCAGGAACTGCACTAAGCGTTCCAGTGTTGGTGGTCATCCTTAAACCACCACCCTTTATACCAACATTTCATAGAGCACATTCAGCCTAGTGCTGCCATGCATTTTTTGCACATTTTGTATTACAGCTCTCTTCTTGGACTCATACATAACCCTTCAGATTAAGGGGGGGAATGTTGGACACCGAATCCTAAATGGGTTAGTGTGGAAGCCGAATAGACCAAAGCAGTCCAAGAGACCTTGGGATCTGAAACCCAAGAGTCACATATTGTACTATAAATCAGTGTTTTACGAAACGGCCGTACCGAAACGGAAACGGCCGTTTTTGACCGTTTCAATGCCAATTTTTATGACCCGGCCCATGACCCGGTTCGGCTGGCCGAGTCAGCTATGACTCGGCCGAGTCAGCCAATGACTCGGCCGAGTCAGCCAATGACTCGGCCGAGTCATAGCTGACCCGGTCAACCCGGCCGGGTCCTGTAATGACTCGGCCGTTTCAATTACAGATGCATTCTTCTTAGGGCAATCTACTTCAGATTATATGCAGATATTCAAACACTTCCAGGTATCGACCTCACAAAAATGAGTTGTATTTAGGCTTGAAATGTGCCTCACAGGGTCGGATACATGAGGTATGCAAGAAACAATTAATCAGTTAGCTAGAATTTATGGCTTGTTGTGAAGTGTTCAACTCCTGTAGACAAATCGAGATGTCATCTAAAGCAAGGATTTCAATATTCAGATTTGCAATAGGAGGCTCTATTAGTAATGTCTGTAACAACAATAGTTACATCAAAGTTTTCATGGCAGCAAGAATGTTCACCTTGCATAATTGAATGTGTATCATCACCTGCTTTAGCATCATTGCCTTCAAATCAAAAGTATAGTGGCACTCCTTTCTGTAAGGAAGAAGACTGCAGTTGTTGTTGTATGGAATGACATCAAAGAATGATAAAGTCTCATCTTAATGATGAAGTGCAGAATCCAGATTGACAAGGGCTTGACGATCTCCTAAAGCAAGGATTCAGAGGGAGATGTAATGTTTTGATGATGTATGTCCATCAGATAAGGATCCTCCCATTTTCAAATGAAAGAGGTAATTTTAAGATGTAAGATCTAGCTTTGTTTCTAAGTGTCAAAGGTCTGGTAAAATTCAACAGCTATTGTAGACTACACACAGGGACATTGGGGTATATCATACATCACATTTAGCTGCCACGCAATGCTTTTGCACTAAACAGAATATTCTTTAATGTATACCTCTGTTCTAGAGGCGAATAGTAAAGGATCAGAACCGTGTCATAATCATAGAGTTGTGAACCACTGTCAAAACAATTTCAGAAAACCAACGATTATGCCCTCAGAACAAAATGACTAAAACCTGCAAAATATATGTTGAACGAACCCAGGGAATCCCAGAACTATAAACCACAAACCCTTATACAAGTTCAATGCTGTTACAGATCAAAGGATGTCCGAATTATCTTATCTCTTTTGGAGAGAGGATGGGTGCGTTTAAATAGATTTGGATAGGCTTTCATGACAGGCAGTCTACTTGAGTATTTGGGAGGGAAGCCCAAAAATTTAATTTTTTAATTAAAACAAGTTTTGGAGCCAAGAATCCCACGCTTAAATGAGGCCATTTTGTCCTCTATTTTGGACCATAGTATGATTAAATTTCCTCGTATATTTAATACATTTTCAAATGTTAACCTTAATCTTTTGACAACCTTTTGGTCCAGCAAGATATTAGAAGGTTCAATTTGGCATTTTCAACAATTATTTAGCCTTTTAATATGCTTCCATATTATCAACTTATTTGGGGCTTGTGACCACATAGTGGGTGCACCAACTTAAGTTGGACATATCTTTCAAACAGTAAGGAGTCTCGCAGCGTGCTATATATTATTATATCCTTAGAATCGTAATGACGAGGAGAATCCAATAAAGATGGTCAACCAATAATGAAGCGGAACATAAAGATGAGTCTTTGATCATGTATGACAGAGTCACAGACTACAGTTGACTATGTATTTACTATTGCCATTGGGTACACCTTACCATTTTGATATAATGGATTGGTTCATGAGCCTACTTTGATCATATGTTGTCTTCCATGTATATTATAATGTTGTGTGTTTGGAAACTTGAATGAAAATCTTTAAAATTATGTTTAAAATATTTAAAATTATGTTTTTTTATAAAAAAAATAAATATTTAATGTATTTTTTACAACGACCGAGTCATTGAAATCGAGCCGGCCGAGTCATTACCGAGTCCGAGTCGATCCTCGGCCGAGTCCGAATCCGAGTCCGAGTTGTAAAACACTGCTATAAATGTATATCTTATGTTAATAAAAAATGTACTGTATGTTTTATCTTTCATATCTCTTGTGTTGTCCATGTGTGTTTAACAGTTCGGCAATTGTATCATGGATCAGCAAGAAACAAAAGTCAGTGGCATTGAGCAGCACAGAGGTAGAGTATATGGCAGCTAGTCTGGCAGGGTGCGAGGCATTATGGTTTCGCAAGATGCTTTTTGGTTTATTTGGTCAGGATGTTGAGACCAACTTCGATATATTGTGATAATCAGAGTTGTATCAAACTAAATCCAATATTTCATGATTAGTCAAAGCATATTGAGATCAAGTATCACTTCATCAAACACTGGGGTCAGTGAGGGGCAATGAAGCTCGAGTATATATCCACTGATGAACAGGTAGTAGACATTCTCACCAAATCATTGCCAAGGGGCAAGCATGTATTTTTCAAAGACATGATGGGAGTGGTGAGGAACACCTTTCTCGGTAAGAGGTAGTGTTGAAAATAGTACCAAGGAGAGGTGTGACTAGACTTTTATGCCTTTTAGCCTAGTGAGCACATTAATGGCTTTTGTCTTGATGACATTTATGAGCTATATTGATGTCATGGTGGGAAAAGGTACTTAGAAGTGTTGTACAATGTATTTTTTCTAATATTAAAGTCACTTGTACATTATAAAGTGACTTTATGTTAAAAGTACTGAGTGTACTTTTCTAATATTAAAGTGAGGAGAAAAATCACTTTATTAGAAGAAATTAAAAAGGTACTACGAGACTTTTAAGTGAAGGGGACAATCTATGAGGGGGGGTCATTTGGGAGAAATTTTCTCAACCACACATCTTGAGATTTGAGGATGAAATCTCAGTCATTGGATGCTAGGTTTAGGGATTCAATCTTTTCCAAGGAGACAAAAGAGGAAAAGGGAAGCTCATTCTTCACTTCACACTTGAGAGAGCATGAGGAGAAGAGGAGAGGAGGAGAGGAGGAGAAATTGCAGCAATAAGTGAGGGGCTCAAATACCAAGGAGGAGGACCATACAGCAGCACAAGTTTCAAGGAGAGACAGCACAATTTTCAAGGACAGCAGAATTTCATCAACACAAAATTCGAGGCAGACAAGCACGAATTTCAAGTGACAACGTTGTTCTAAGCCGAAATTCGAAGCACATATTTCAAGATTCTGTCTACTTCAGGCAGCACAAAAATCAAGGGAGATTTCTGCTGTTTTCTGGCACAAAATTCGAGGAGGTACATTCAACTTTGGGCATGCAATTCAAAGTAAATTTGAGAATTGTTTCGAGGCTGTTTCTAGGCACAAATTTCGAGGAGTTGGGCAAAGAAGAGATGCTTAATCTCTGGGCACAAATTTCTATGTAAATCTAATTTGTCAGTGGGCACAAATTTCTAGAATGTGTGCATTTAATGCTACAGCAAAAGGGAGGGAGATAAGTACTGTGTATTTTTATGTACTTATTTAAATTATTCAAGCAATAAAATCCTCCTTTGAAGATTGGTTTTCCCCAAGAGGTTGTGGGGTTTTTCCAGGGTCAGATTGACCAAAAATAATTGTCTCGTGGGTAGTGAATGCTTGCATTTAATGTGCCTTTAATTATCAGTTGTTAGGAAAGAGAAAAAGAGTAGAAGCACTCTTTATGTTTGCAATTAATGCACTGTGAATTTTATATCAACGGGACAAAACATGTGGGTTGGGCCTAAACAATCATATGCAAAATTGTAAACACGGTCAAGGGTGCAGGGCATTAAATTTTCTACACCACTTGAGGAGAATTGTCTGAAGCAGATCACATATCTTGAGGCTGAGTAATCGTTCTGTGGCAGATCACAATTCCTGTAGCCATCCCATGACAGACTGAAGTCCAAAAGTAGACCTGTGACAGTCCGAGGCATCTAGTGTTGATAATCCGAGCCCCTTTTTAGGCTGGGCAAGACTTTCTGGAATCATCTCATGGGTCCTGTAGCAGATCGGTACATTCTGAGGATCAGAATATCATTTGCTACCCTGCAAGTGATGCAAAGGGTTTTCTAAAGCTGGAATATAGTGTGGGTCCTGTGACTAAGAAGAAAAAATCCCCAATGAAGTGCGCACTGCGAAGACCTAACCCGCAATAGGTTTGAGGTATTATATGAGCCAAAACCGATGTTGAGTCCTCGCCTGAAGTAGACGTCACTTCTTTTCTCCACTCACCGTCAGATGGTAACACTAAATGGTAACAAATCGAAGGATTGTTGACAAAGGTTCTGATCTATGATTGTCATAAGTTCGAGATCTGCTGGGGCAACTTACGAGCAGTGAAAAGGGCTTAGAGAGCATATGAAGAAAGTCGTATATAGAGACAGGAAATTCACCAACCCTATTTGGGTATGTTCTGGATAATGTTAGTAGAATAGTTTTCAAATTGTGAGTCAGAATAACTGGGATTTGATTTATTTTAAAATCTGTGGAGCTCAATTGTACTGGAACTTTTGAACCTGGGTTGTATTGGTATTATCGGACTGTTACAACGGTGTGTTGAATTTTATTGTGGAGAAGGGATACTGTTGAACACTGAGATTGTGTTTGGATCTTATTATACTGTACCACTGAATGTTTTTTTTCGTTTCGCCATTTAATTGAGCAAAGAAATTTTGAAAACCTAGTTATCTGAGAACCCTATTCAAAATTTCCCTAGTATACTACAGTGGTATCAAAGCTCAAACATTAAGCCACCCTGTGAGTACATGAGTTTTGAATGCTTCCGGAGGACACGAGCAATGTCACGGTAAGGAAAAGGAGAAACACCCATCATTCAATTATGGGGGATAGAGCAGGGCAAGGGGAACAGGATCATGGCATCTTACCCAGTAGTCAATACAATACTCCAGGGATAGCAGCAAATGACCGGCATATTATTGCAGGGACAACAGCAAGGGCAACAATTGATTCAAGGGCAACAGGGTATAGCCCGGATATTAGCTCAAGGACAGCAACAATTCAATCAGTTAATGCCAAATGGCTTGACTCTTAGGAAACCCAAATGTTGTTCGCAACAACAGGGCCACCACTGAAGGTAGCGGTAACCATAATCCTAGTCCTACTGTGCATACAAACACCAGGGCAGCTAGCAGAGGCGATTACAGACTGTTACTTCCTCAATTTATAAATAATCAAGCAGCAACAGCCCATGAAGCAGCAGAGTCGAACAGACTCTTTGATGACTACTCTCAGGAGTATGCAGCATTGGAAGAGAACACCCAAGCAGCCCTAACTTTCCAGGAATATAGCAACATCAGATTCCATAATAGACCCAGGGAACAACGAAATTCTGAACTATCGCACAAAGTAAGTAAACTTTCCCTCCCCTCATTTGATGGATCGTCAAAATGCTCAACCAGGGCTTGGGTGCAAAAGTTGGACACCTATTTCCGACTCAATCCCATGTAGTAAAAATACATCACAAGCAGTTATCAAAGTAAGAGAAATCACCTAATCTAGCTACCCCTAGATTTCTCAACATGGTATCAAAGCTGAGGTGACAAGGCAAGGAAAGGCAGCTTAAAGAAGAACACTCAAGGGCCGAAGCACAAGAACATCATCAAGAGCATCAATCATCAAGAAGGATTGTTCATCTCAAGAATCATCACATCTCAAAGAAAGAAGACCTCAAAACCCTAGCTCATCTAAAGAAGGGTTCTTCACTTGAAGCATTCTTGAGAAGCTCACATCGTCATCACAAAGAAAATATCTATAGGACCCTACCTCCACTCAAAGAAGGACTACTCATTGAAGCATCTTGAAGTCTCTACATCCAAGGGAAGCAAGAGGAGGCGTTGTCATCATCATCAAGGAATCAAGGTGATCTCCCTCTCTTTGAAGTTTCACTTTTGAAGGAAGACATTTTCTATTATCAACATCATCATCAAAATCAAGAAGGCACCAAGTTGAAGATATTGTCATCAAGAAGCATATTCACTTGACAAGTAAGAACCTTTATATTTATGATTGAATCTGCTATCAAAATTACTCATTTTGCAAGGAAAGCAACAAATTGGTTGGGTCGTCAAACTTTCTTGCATGGAAGAAGAGGACAAATTTGATCCTCATAGAAAATGAAGTCATTGAACATGTTAAGGGCCCAATCACTAAACCTCCAAAAGAAGAAGCTCGAGCTCTAGCGAAAGGGGAAATAAGAGTTCAAAGGATTCTCATAGAATCCTTCAAAGATCGCCCCATTCCATATGTAGCGAAGTTAGAGACATCAAAAGACATATATGAGAAGCTAGTAGAATTGTTCTACATAAGTACTGCTAGAGAAGCGATATCTTTGAGAAACAAGCTATACAAAATGAAGATCTCAAAGGAAGATGGAATAGACTCATACTTTATGAGGGTATCAGAAATAAGAGACCAACTACAATTGGGAGAAATAGAGACCAACTACAATTGGAAGAAATAATGTCCAACAAAGAAATGACCACCATAGTCCTCAATGCGCTACCAGAGGAATGGGGCAGCTTTACATCAAGCATCTATGGAAAGAAGGAAGCTACCCCATTCAATGAACTTTGGTCATTGTGTAAAATTGAAGAAACCGGGTTGAAGGCAAAAAGCGATGTAGGATCAAATAAGCAAGTTCAAGCATTTGCTACCATGGCTAGGAAGAAAGGAAAGTTTGGAATATTTGGTCCTCAGAAAAAGAACAAGAAGGATATGTCGAAGATCCAATGCTATGAATGTTATGAATGTAGGCACTACAAGAGAAATTGTCCTAAACTCAAGAAGGCCAACAACAGAAGAGGAAGGGAAGACATCCATATCACCAAAGAAGTGGGAGAACTTGAAAAGAAGGAAGTAAGAGATCTCTACTATGACTAAGATAATCTCCTCCACTAAGCTCTTTTCAGTTTTTGTAAATAATAGTTGTCATGGCAAGAAGCATTATAGGCATGATAGGATGCATCATAGTAGAAGATGGCATCATATTAGAAGCATACCATGGAAGCAAGAGCTCATGACATCATTAGAGAAGCTTGAAAGAATAGCTGAAGTAAAAGCCTACATGGATATAGTAGTCATCATATAAAGGAAGTAGCTCTTGGTAACCTCGTTGAAAGCATATATAGTACATATGGTTGAAAGAAAGTCATCTAGATGATAGAAGGAATTCATCATACATCATCATCATGAGAAAGTAGCTTTTGTCGGATGAGGATAATCAAGATCCTCCGTTGAAATCTTCATTAGAAGGTTCATCTCTACTTGGAAAAAGCAAGTATCTTGTTGATCATTCCACCTTGTGTGGGATCCATGGTTTAGAAGAATGATGGTGTGGTGATAGGCAAGTGCAGCAAGTCAAGATGATTGAAGTACTCTCAAATTTCAATCAAGGAAAGAAAGTTGTCGAAGGAAGTCTAGATGACCAAAAGGAGAAAAGAGTTATGTATATATTTGATAGATTAAGTCGTGTCATCATATAGTTGTTGACAGCATGGGTAAATGCTCCACCTTTTGAGCATGATCAAGGATCTCTTTGAAAAATGCATGAAGGCATGGTTCACATATTGACAATATAAAATCAACATAATATGTCCTCATATGGAATATGAGGTGGTTGACATAGATAATGGAACTATGGATGAAAGTTCCTGGGGAGCAATATGTGAAGAAAGAAAGAAGAGATCATGAAAGATGTAACTATGGTCACGTAAGAAAAGGGAATTCAACATACAATGACTAGAAGAATTGATCATGACATCTCCATAGATAAGAAGACCATGATAAGGTATGTAAAGAAAGGAGACTCTTGACATATGAAGTCTTGGACATGTACTTATGAATGTGCAGGATGTTGATGTTGCAAGCAAGCAAGATGTCATGATGAAAATCCATCAAAAAAGGTAATTCTGATTTGATGTTCACTTTTTATTTTTGAACAACATCTAGATGGGTTGATACAGGACTACAGAAAAGAGGGTTGTAGATGTCATCTATAACTAGCACTCATGTGGTTGGATGGAAGATCCTAAAGTAAATACGACTTGGAGGAGGTAGCTAAAAGCCAGATGTAGACTAGAAAATCACTTTTCGATGAATAGAAGGATGACATGACTGATGTAGCTCATGAAGGAAAGTGATGGATGGTCAACGCCCTACGACTAATGAAAGCTCCATTATGAAAAGGATGAACTTCATGACATCGAAATAATGAGCCCCACAAGTAGCTGAGAGTCCCACGATCCATACCTATAGCAGAAAGCTTCTGGAAGCAAGTCCCTAGTTAAGAGGGAGCTTGGACAAGCCCCTGGATAAGAGGGAGCTTGGGTACATTCCTTTTATAGGAATGGGTACATCTTCCCTAGTTGAAAGGGAGAGAGAGAGAGAGAGACATCATTCTTGCCTTCATATTATAAAGAAAGAATGGAGGATTGGGTAAAAATCTAGCATCTGATACTCTTTGAGGATGTGGTAAGGCATCCAAGATAAGAGTAGTCGAAGAGGATCGATATTCTTTGAGGACTAGGAATCCAAGATAAGAATAGTCCTAGAAAGACATACTCTGTGAACACCAGGGTGGAATATGTACCTTGAGAGACAATGATGATAGTGGTTGTCAGTTATTCGTCTCACCAGCATTGTGCTCTGATCTTGTGGAGAGAGATAGTTGTTATTCAAGGCCTTGCTATGTGACAATGTTGGTTGGTATAATGGAAATAGATGGCTTACCAATCCGACTCTTCTTATGAGAATTCTTCAAATTGAGAATGTCCAAGTACCTTGTATGGATTATGAATACCTCCCTAGTTAAGAGGGAGTGTTGAAATATGTAACAAGGTTCGGTCTTCACAATGACATATGTAATCATGATTCTCTATTTAATGAAAAAAGTAAAATGAATTTATTATTGTTATTCTTGAGGCATGGGTTTCATGCTCAAGGGAAATTTATTTTTAGGTCAAGCACCCATTGAGTGCTTCTAGGGCTTGTCATTGAGTCTACAAGTCAATTGAGTCATTGTCATGAATAAAAGACCATTTTGGGCATGTTAAATATTGTAAAGAAAATTTATTTGAATCAAAAGAAAGTCAAACCCTCCAAGACCTAGTCAGTCTAAAGATAGCAATTTGTACCCCTCAAAAGCCTATAAATAAGAAGGAACTTGACCTCATTTGGACATGTTACCCACCATTTTGTGAGTGATATCCCTAGGAGAAAAATATTTCTCCAAGATAGTCCTCAACTAGCAGCCCCTTGCAACCATCAGCTAGTTCATTGTGCCATTTCTCCACCACCTGAGCCATCCATGTGGTCCCTCGCCCATCTACCATGATCGTATGTTTGAAGGTGGGCCTCCCGAATCTAAAGGTATGCCTTGTCATTTGGACATTGAGTATTGTAGTTTATTTATCATGGACACTTTTGTGTATGGATTAATGGGGAGATTTGGCGGAAAAAATGGGCTAGGTTTGTGCTTCTATCCCCTAGACCCCTTTTAGGAATTAACCTTGCATTCTAGTCCCGTGAGATCTCTTTTACTGATTATCTGGTTCCGGGGATGGTATTTCACAAGAAACCCCGATTTTGGTTACGTGGTCTCGCTCTCTTATTCGCTCATATTACCTTCTTTCCACTCATTATTACCCCATCCATCATTTCTCCCACCTGGGTCCACATTCCTCCATCAAGTCCACATAAGGTCAACTCGCCCCTTCCCCTTGCCCACACCTTGGGTCATGGCCTAAAATGAAGCCCGGAGGTTGATGTAGCTGAAAAGAAAGTTAAAAGCATATATGGCCACATTCAACAAGAAAAGTACCAAAAAATGCAAAAGATGATCGGGACAAAAACATTTTAGCACATGGGCAAAATTCAACACATAAGCTCTACCCCATTATCATGGCCATCACCCTGGTTCCTATAGGTTCTATGAGCCTTCTTCATCATATATAGGAACCCATGATTGTCCCGACCCTTAGTGGGCGATGAACCGCCCCACCTTAAAAGGGGGATTCCACTGCTATATCTTACATATCATGCTCTACCCCCTTGAGCCTCGAGCAGTGATTCAAAGAAAATCACAGAAAGGCAAAAGGCATAAAAGAAGGGTAGAAGAACCAAGGTCAAGGCACCTCATGTACCATGATTACTCCCTCCTACACATTATAAAACCAAAGTATCAGCTTCCCTCTTATTAGCTCTCCTTGTACCCCAGCGTGTGACCCAGGGTTGCCCCTTCTCATCCCCTACTTCATTCACCTATCTGTCACATGCCACCAGTACCTCGACTATATTATCCCCTTTAGCAGTAGAAACCACCTAAGCTTGGTTAACCCCATTTGGGGTTTAGGAGATATTGGCACATCCCAAAGCCCATTATGGAAGGGCAAGCCATTATGAAGTCCCCACCTGTGGTCCACGATTAGGTAAGCTCATTTACTCGATTTCTCTAATGACCTGTTGCACTCAAAGGCTAGGGGACGCATTGAATCTTATGCAAGATCGTAGATGGTTTCCATTTGGGGTTTGGTCTCCCTATACGGGGTCCTGTTGAGAGCCATGGGCCTCCACAGCAACAGATTTCACTCCATGGATCCCCACAGCTCGTGGTTCACTTTTTGGACGAGGAAGATGCACTTGATCCATCATGCCCAATTGGCCCTAGATCTACACCATACACTTAGCAGATGATCCAAGACTTACATGATGATGTGGCATCACCTACGCCATTATCCTAGCCCCTGAGGGCGACATACAAGCATCTTCAATTTGTTTGGAGACCCATGAGGACACTTGTGTGCCCCCAAATGTCCTTTGGAGCACCACAAGTTATTACAAGGGGCCACCCCCTTGTCCACTACTTTTGAGAGTCCTTCTCTTCATTGTGGCACCCATGGACCTCATTAGGCCTCTTATAGAGCCCTACGACATGCATAGATTATTATTTGACCTCTTGAGAGGCTTACTTCTTCATTTATGAGCTAGTTTGGTAGGTTTGTCACCAAAAAGTTGTATTATTAGCACATTATTTTATTTTGGGGCTTATGTAGGCCAAGGAGGTTAATTCGAACTCCTAAGATGTGTATAAGTGAGGTGAGATCATTTCTCATCATCACTTTGGATTGGATCTCTCTCTTCTTTAGAGAATTTCACACTTTTTCCTAGAGGATGAATTGGAGCATTTATGGATGAATTTTGATGTATATTTATTGGTCTATCTTCTCTTGGAGCTTCCCTATTGTCATTTGTGAATGGTTGGATATTCTCTACTGCATGTAAGTACAAAATTTTGATGTTAGTCTTGTTACTTTTGTAATATATGTTGGATGGGATTTTCGTTGTTTTAAGGCTAATTGTTGCATGCAAATTATTGCTTAATATTGTGGGATTGTCTCTATTATAATGTTCTCTCCATGTATTGGCCATGTAGTATGAACGAAATTTCCTAGGGGTAAAATTTGACCTTGATAAGCCATTCATCTTGTATTTGAAGTATAAAAGCTGCAATATTGCTTTCACTTGACCTAGAGGGTTTGTGAAGTAATTTTGAGGCCTCCTTGACTGGAACCAAGAAATCTTACACATAATCAACATAGACTCCATTCTCCCAAGGATTAAGGCATTGATCTACCAAGGGTGGTCACCAAAACTCTTATTCTTTCACCTTCTCCCAAGTCTAGCCACATTGGGGTGCCTAGGGCATCAATTTCCCGACAAGCTAGCCACTAAAAAAATTCGATCTCCTAGGGTCTCCTGTGTTGGCCTTTCCTCTAGCCCTCCTCCAAATTTGAAGACATTCCGACGGAGGAGTTGGGAGAAAAGCCAAGCCCTAGCTTCAGGACCAAGACTTTCCCTGCCAGGGTCAAACCAACATCTGAGTAATTATATTTTCTTTGATCCTCTCTCCACCTTGTCTAGGGTAAGAATATTATTGGTTGCTACATTCCTTTTGCATATCCTATACTGGGTCTATTTGGCCCCATGTGGTCCCACCCCTTTAAAAAACCATTTTTCATGAACCATCCGGGACACAAATTCTAACAAGGATTTTAGGGATTAGGAAACTCCTTCACAAGTCTTATCCCATAAACCTAGCCCTTAAATCCTCTCTTCCTTTCCATAGATTACCTAGTACCATGCTTACAAAGCAAGCAATCTTCATCCTTCAAATTCTGGGAAAGGGTCATGCGGGTCACTCATATCCATTGACCTATCCTTCATTAGTGACTCCACACATACTGAGTCTCCTCCCATCGATGAAAGTCTGTAAATAGAAGGGAGCATTAGCTGAGGTGACAATGGGCTAAGACTCCATTTGTTGCCCTTGGCCTAGCATTTGCCCTTTAGGGATTCCCCTTAGGTCCCTTGCTATTTTGAGCGATAACAGGACACACTCTAAAACAAGTTTGATCTCCTCAAGAAAGTAGTTGGAAAAGAATGAAAAAGAAGGAAAAGAGCACGATCAAAGTTTTGGGTCTCTCTCTCTCTCATGTTAGGGTTTCTACAATTTTTGGGCAGATCGAAGTGCTAGAAAGTTGTTGGGAAAGTTGAAGCGCTGGAAAGTTGTTGGGCAAGTCGAAGTGTTGTCGGGCAAGTCGAAATGTTGTTGAGTAAGTCAAAGTGCTAGGAAGAAACTATTGGGTCGAAATTCTAGAAGAATTTGTTGAGCAGATCGAAGTTCCAAAAGAATTCGCTGGGCAGGTCAAAGTTGCAAAAGAATCTACTGGGAGGTCGAAATTTTAGAAGTTGTTGGAAGGAAAGTTCATCAAGGAAGAAAGGTTTGACTTGGTCTTGGAGGGTCTTGGTCAAGGGTCATAGGTTTTGGAATTCATCAATGGAAGATTCTATAAGAAGAGAAGAATTCTTGCGGGTTTTCCTCTCAGTTGGAGAGGTTTTGACCCCAGTTGATCGCTTACATCTTGTGTCCTTTGTCTTATTGTTCTTTATGGTTTGGTAGTTGTTTGATGAAGAGAATACTAATAATAATCAACTGAAAGAAGAAGTTAATCAAGTTAAGTAAAAATACATCACAAGTAGTTATCAAAGAGAAATCACCTAATCTAGCTACCCCTAGATTTCTCAACATTTCCATCCATCCAACTTCAACAACAATAGATTTGAAAACAAAATTCAAATCATGGAGCACACATTGGGGCCCATGATCTCAATTGCTTTGATTATTTGCAGAAATTTGTAATGAACAGTAGTGCATGTATAGAATATCCAATACAAGGACAAAGTTAAATGCATTAGGATAAATAATTTATTAATTATATAAATGATAATAATGAGTATGAGATGGGTTTTCTTGGGAGAGAGCTTTAGAGGACTGAACGATGAACCCTAACATCCTTGATGCCGCCTCCCTTCCTTCGGCCGCCGTCTGGCCTCTGCTCGGCCCGGCTGTTGACGGAGACGCGCGATACAGTCATGGAGCGTTGGCTTTCCCCTTCATCGGTGAACTGCAAGTCTTCCAATTTCTTCTGAGCGCCCCCCTCTCCCCTTTTTGTTCCGTTCGGGTCTCTGGGGTTGCCAGATTGCGGCCCTCTGTTGCTGCTTCTCGCACCCGCCGCCCCCTTCAGATTGCAAACGCAATGGTTAAGGACGAACAGGCAGATTTTACTCATGCTTCTCCTCAGGTGGCGGCTACTGGGAAGACATTTTATGATCTGGAAGGTTGCTCAACCTTATTACTACCTCCTCTGTCCCCCAAGAATAGCCAATACTCTGTTTTTAATCTTCAGAATTCCCTCAGATCCCTGGATCTGCCAGGATTGTCCTTCTGGAAACTTTATGGAGCGGACTGCATCGACAGACTTATCATCGATGGGATTTTCCCATCATCTCCTCATATGCCCCTGCGGCAAGTTCAGAAAAAGAAAGCCCTGCAAAGCTCCTGCCGCCTCTAGTCTCAGATCTGCAGAGGAAAGAGGGGCTTTGATCCTTCTTCTTCGTTTCAAATCCAAATCAAGCTCATCTCTGGCAAAACTCTGCTACAATGGGTGAGCTCCTCAGATCTAGTGCATGACCTCAAGCATGCTCTGGAACTCAAGCTGGGGATACCTTCTGCAGCTCAACGCCTTCTCCACGAAGGTAAACAACTTGAGGATCTCTGCCCTCTTTCTTTTTACAGCATTAAGAGAAATGCCTCCATTATTTTTGCCCTTCGTTTGAGAGGGGGAGGTGTAGGACAATCATCCTTAGCCAAGGCATTTTCATACAAATATGTTGTCCATGCACAGAAGCAGGAGAAAACAGTTCCACCAGTTCAGGCCCCCAAACCTTTTATGGTGGACAAACTGGAGGAAACCCCCTCCATTGAAATAGTGCATCCAACGCTGGATGAGCAATCCCAAAAGTTTGCAGAGCATGGCATTATTTGCAGGTTCAATGGGCTATGGCCACGCACATCATACCTCTACTAGTGGATTCACTCTAACTGGACCAACAATTGTAAGGTTCTATTATGCTCAAAGGGCTTTTTCATTACAGTGTTTGCTTTTGATGAGGATTACCAAAGAGCCTTAAAAGCAGGGCCATGGTTTTGGGGTTCAACAGGTCTATTCCTCACCCCCTGGTTCCTAGACTTCGATCTGTCTACAGCAATCATCACCAAGCTCCCAATCTGGGTCAGACTTCCTAATCTCCCGACGCATCTACGGCACTTTGTTGTATTCCAAGGAATCGGCAATTCTCTAGGCCGCTTTCTAGACACAGACATTTCTAGAGGGGAAAAGGGCCTATACACCTTTGCCAGAATCTGTGCAGAAATAGACATGAGCAAAGGTCTCCCTGACAAGATCAATCTCAAAATTGGAGACTTCCATTGGACTCAAAACTTGGATTACGAGAACACAGCGTTCCGCTGCCGCAACTGCCATAACACAAGGCACCTTCAAAGCTCTTGTCCCTCGATGCCTGCCCAAAAGAAGAAAGCCAATCCTAAGCAGAAATCCGAAAACTGGAAGCCTCATGACCCTCCCCCCATGGACAATTTTGATTTCAGCTCAGATGAAAAGGAGGAGGGTGAGGAAGGAGTGGAAGCAAAGATGGTACAAGATCCGCCCTCGGCTGAGCCTAAGGATTTGTCTGTCCAGCCAAACTCTCAGAAAAGGATTCGTCTGTCCAGCCAAACTCTCAGAAAAGGATTCATGAATCCTCTACCTCGGATTCAGATAAGGAAACCTCTCAGTCAGCCCAGCTCAGTTTGCAAATCATGCCAGCGCAGCAATACCCTCCTGAATGGGTCAAAGTTGGTAAAAAGAAAGGAAAAAAATGTCTATTAGTTGATTCTTCCCATGTTGGGTAGAATCCTATGCTCTGTTTTTGTTCCCCGGTTCTTCTAGTTTCTTCCTGCTCTCTTCTACTCTCTTCTCTTTTCTTCTAGGAGTCAAGGTGGATTCTATCCTTTCCGGCTGCCTGTGTTCTTACTTCTCTTGGCTGTAACTTCTTAATGTACTATACGTTCTCTTAATAGATTTAGTTTTTACCGAGAAAAAAAAAATAATGAGTATGAGATGATACAATGAACCTTGTGACGATATACTTAGATGCATTAACTAGCCATAAAGTTGAAGGGTTATGCCTCTTAGTTTATTAATTATTGTTATTATGTAATATTTAATCATGTCTTTTATATTCACTACATTGCCTTCTCTTCAAGGGTGCTTTGTCTTCAAAGCATGTAATGCTTTAACTTGATTGTTTGTCATTAATTATTGTTATTATGTAATATTTAATCATGTCTTTTATATTCACTACATTGCCTTCTCTTCAAGGGTGCTTTGTCTTCAAAGCATGTAATGCTTTAACTTGATTGTTGTCCCTGATGTTGTCATAGTTGGAGAAATGCCATGGTATAATTTTCAAATTGTTGTGTCACACTATATATGGATTGATCCATCCCATGTCGAACTTCATTGGGACCTTTTGTTGGTTTGTTGTTTGGACAAAATTTCTCATCTTGTGCTTCCAAGTAAGGTGTTAATTTCATCCCCACTTTATTTTGGAATTGTGGTTCCTTTGTAAATACTAAGAATATTGTTTATATTGTTATTGATTTTGTTGTCGGTCACTGTTGTCCCCTATGTCCCCCCGCTCCAACCCCCACACCCCCTAGTTCTCTCACTCACGGTGAGATTGAATATCGAGGCATCATGTGCAAGTGCATCTTCTAGCACCACTTCAGGCCTTTGAGTTGGTTCTTGGGCCAAAGAGGGTACCCTCAATACTTCCTCAAGTTTTATTCTCTAAGGTCCAACCAGTTTTGTTGAGGAGGCCAAGTGATGCAACGTGGTAACCTCCCTAGCTTACAACCAACAAAACAAATAGAAAGGTGATGTATGTTGATGGAGGGAGACTAGAAAGAATGATCAAATTCTGCCAGGCACAAGCTTAGCTAATTTTAATCAATGGAAAAAACCTGTGAGCAATTTTTGAAACCGACGTTTCGGACTAGCTAGGTGAGTCCATCATCAAGGTAATGAGATCAGTATTTTGAGAAGAGAGAGTCAAGAAATTGTGAACCTATTAATAGAATAGGATTCTGGCTCTTGACATTCTCATCTTCTCAAAATTAAGAGCATTGTTCTGCATGTCCCTTCCATGGTGGGACTTAATGGTGTTGAAGAGAGATTCCATACAGGTTGGTAGAGAATTTTAATCAATGGAAAAAACCTGTGAGCAATTTTTGAAACCGACGTTTCGGACTAGCTAGGTGAGTCCATCATCAGGGTAATGAGATCTGTATTTTGAGAAGAGAGAGTCAAGAAATTGTGAACCTATTAATAGAATAGGATTCTGGCTCTTGACATTCTCATCTTCTCAAAATTAAGAGCATTGTTCTGCATGTCCCTTCCATGGTGGGACTTAATGGTGTTGAAGAGAGATTCACATCAAAGGGTTGCCTAATCATACCTCCATCCTTAAAAGATAAATGACAAAAGGAATGACTGTGAACTTAAGCGGAGGTCGAACACTACTTTCGTGATACAAACACTCATTAGAAGAAAACCAAATTAGCAAGGAAAGCATAGATACATTGGTTCCTTCAACAACATATGAGACAAAAAAATGTAAAACAAGGAAACAAGGATAACTTGCATGAGTGTCATTGAATTCATCAGTGGAAAAACACTTTAGTCTTGATTACAAAAACAAACCCATCAGTTCATTTGATAAGCTTTAAGGGATTGTGGCTCTAAAGCACCCATTATTTAATACAACCAGGGCACTAGGGGTAGGGGCTATAAAATCATTGTTGTAGACCCAATTGGATCCCTTTAATAATTATGCTACTCAGATAATGCCTACAAAGAGAGAAGGAGAATGAAAGGAGTGAATAAGTTGGCACCAATGTTGTAGATCCTTCTAATCAGCCAACTGCTCTATATTTCAACAACATAATAATGCAAATCTCCAAATGATCCTCCTTTTGTGTTGTTGTAGATGCTTTTATAGCCTCTACCTTCTCAAAATGGTAGGTTGAATGAATCTGTGATTTTCAGGAAAGGTTGTTGGGCCATCATGTTGATCTTATTATCGAAGAAGCCACACTAGGAGACAACCCAAAAATGGTTACTTGTCCACTTCTATCCCTTTCTAGCTTTAGATCATTCCCCTTTGAGTGCCAATTTGGTGGTGCTTCCGATCCTAATGGTTGCTAAGAGTGGATGACAGATGACCATGAATGTTGTAATTAACACGCACAAGCTTTGGTGGCTACCCCCATTGCCTTATTGGTAAAACTTGCCATCTCCCCTCTACTCACGACTTCTAGGTAATGGAGTGGTGGCTTGAAGGCAGGGAGCAACATTGCGCTTGAGTGTTTTCATTTTCCATGGACCCCTTTCTTCTTTGTAGGGTAATCGACAATCTTGGTGAAATTCCCATTGAAGTCGTTTATGTGCTTTCAAACAAAGCAACATAGCAACTTTTGATTAATTGTGGATATCTCGTGATGGTACCATTGGATGAATCTTTAGAGGGGGACACATGGCAAGCACTTATTGTTGCAAGGATCTGAATCCTCTCAAATGTGAATCCTTTGCCAATTGAATATGAGATATTGATTTTAGAGAGCAACGATGATCTTCATTGTTCGCAAGCCCCCAAGGCTTTTCCTATATTCCTCATAGGGCCAGGCCAATTAAGACATCAATATAATATCATGAGAGGAACTACAGTCATTGATCTACCCTCCACAAGGAAACCTCACTTAATCTATTCTCACAAGAGAAATTTAAGTTATTTACAGTGCTCTCTATTTTTTGATCCCACACTTGCATTAACCACTACAATGCTTTGTGGATTGTTGATCTACCTTTTGTAGCGAAAACCTTAGTGGTAGATCTACTTTTGCAACACTATAATTTTGGGCCTCCCTGTATCATGTCCCCCCACAAACAATTTTGGACTATCAATCTATCTTGTTGAGGGTAATCTCAATCATTCTCGACACCAACAATCTTATAATCTTAGGTCTCCTGAATCCTAACCTCCTGTGAATGAACCACAATTGTTGATTTGTTTGGGTGGGAGGATTCTCAACCATTGGTGTACTCCTTCAAAAATGCCTACTCTTCACCCATGGTGTTAAGTAATAAGTTTGCATGGATTTCAGTATGAATTTCACCCTTGATTCACAAGGATGTGGCTGTGGATGGGAACATGGAGCCCAGTGTGGTTGGCCAAATTTTCTTAGAGGTTGGTTGAGCACTTTGGATAGGGACAAAATTCATAGAGCTTGTGATGGGATGGAAAAAGGGTCCTTTTATCAATTTTGAACAAGATGCCTAAGGTCAAAAAAATTCAATTTGGGTGGGGGGGGGGGGGGGGGGGGGTGGGTCAGGTAATAATACTTCAGAATCACTCTTTTAATTCGAATGACCTTCTAATTTGTGTTTTAATTTTTGTGTTATCAATTGATAACATTCCAAACAAGTGTAAATCCGATTTAATGATATTAATTAGATTTATACTATTTCCATTCTCCAAGGCCAATATTTCTTTGCCTAACAACTTTTTTATTTCATTTGGGTCATTCATTACTTCTTTATCAATCATTGATTCCTAGCTAGTAGGTTGTTCTAACACTTTTTATTGTGATTACTACTCCTTCACCTTCTTGATTTGTGCAACCTGTTGAAAAATGTAACTAGGTTCAATCTTCATAATGCCTATTGTAATCATGATTTTATGTATTTGATGAAAAGAGAAAAGAAAATTATTATTGTCATTCTTGATGCACGGGTTTCATGCTCAAGGTAAATTTATTTGTAAGTCAAGCACCCATTGAGTGCTTCTAGGTTTGTCATAGAATTATGAAGTCAAAAGAGTCATTTTCATACATGTGAGACCCCTTTGGGCATGTTGTATCTTACAAAGAAAAATTGTGTAGAGTCAAAAATGTCATAAAGACCCTCCAAGGCCTTGTCAAGCAAGTTGGCCTACATGAAAGATCAAGTCAGCCTCATGGAAGCAATTCGTACCCCTGGAAAGCCTATATATAAGAAGGAACTCGACCTCATTTGAAAACAATAACAAGCAAGTTCAATCTCCAGAAGAAAGAAGCCGCAATACCAGAAGAAAAGGATGAAAATCAAGGATAAGAAGAAAAGAAGCAAGATCGAAGTTTTGGACCCCTCTCTCTCTCTTGTGTTAGGGTTTCTAAAGTTGTTGGGAAAGTTGAAGTTGTTGGAAGTTGTTAGGCAAGTCGAAGTTGCTAGAAGTTGTTGGGCAAGTCGAAGTTGCTAGAAGTTGTTGGGAAAGTCGAAGTTGTTGAAAAGTTGTTGGGGTCGAAGTTGTTGGAGAAGTTGTTGGGGTCGAAGTTGTTGCTGGAAGGTCAAAGTTTGTTGCTCTAAGTTGTGTAAGGAAAGCTCATCAAGAAGGAAGGTTGACTTGGTCTTGGAGGGGTCTTTGTCAAGGGTCTTAGGTCTTGGAATTCATCATTTGAAGATTCTATAAGAAGAGAAGAATTCTTGTGGGTTTTCCTCTCAAGAGGAGAGGTTTTGACCCTAGCTAGCAACCTACATTTTGTGTCCTCTTGTCTCTTTGATCTTCATTGTTTGGTAGTTGTTTGATGATAGAAAACACAATAATAATCAAGTTAAAGAAGAAGCTAATCAAGTTAAGTAAAAGGACATCACAAGCAGTTATCAAAATAAGAGAAATCACCTAATCTAGCTGCCCCTAGATTTCTCAACACAGCCAACCTTAATTTTCTTCATCTTTCTTTAATAATTCCTTGTCAAATTTCTTCTTGAGATCTAAAAAAATTTTTGTGACACTTTCTCATTTAGTTGATGTTTTGGAAGATCATCTTATAATTCTTAATTTGAGACTCAAATTTCTACATTTTCACATTCTTTAAATAATCATTTGCATTAGCTATTCTCTGACAATTGCGGCAAAGGAAATTTTTATATTTGAAGGTTGAAAAATATTCAAACCCCATTGCACAAAAAGGACAATAAGTTGAATTATTTGTGGAATTCATACTACTTTTGCTTATATTACCATGGTCTATGTGTATTCCTTTGTCAAAAGTACTCTCAACTGTATTTTTTACCTTTGTTATGAATTATTCAACCATCATGGTATTTTAATCTCCAAACAACAATGATGCAACTATAGTTATATTGATATAATTCCTTTTTGTTTGGAAATCAATAAAATCTACCTTGTATGGTGGCACCCAAACAACAATGTTCTTCTAGTGATAGTTTGATAGTAGTGATCATTACAAGAACTAGATAAACCTTGTATATGTGGCTCTAATTCATGGCAATCGATTTCTTGAGGCTTAACTTGATATTGTTGAAGCATATTTTCGCTATGATATCCAAAATGTATGGATCTAATGGTGACTAACTTTAAATTCTTTTATAGTTGCATTAGCATCTATTCTCACCATGCAACTAGTTATAAAGAAGACGTCAGCGGGACAATAATTATCTAATTATGATCACTTCTAATAATATTCATTCAGCTTATTAAATTATTTTATAGTTGCATTAGCATCTATTCTCACCATGCAACTAGTTATGACGAAGACGTTAGTGGGACAATAATTATCTAATTATGATCACTTCTAATAATATTCCTTCAACTTATTAATTATGCCAATCAATTGATGTTGCTTCCATTGTCAAGGCAATTTAAGCAAACAATGTGGTTTTCCTTCTCTAAACTAGCTTTTTATAGCAATCACCATCATAGATTTGAGATCCAATTTTTTAAGACCCACTATTATTTGAAACTCTACATAAAGGCACAGTCTAATTGTTTTACATTTTGGCTGGAATTCAACAATGCAATTTTTGGCAAGATTATGATTTTTCGTTGTTTAAAATGTATTTTTGAATGCATAAATGGATTCAACGCCTTGAAAAACCCTTGAACATTTGGATTATGCAACTCAACAGCTCAAACTTCTGATTCCAACAAATTTCTGCTGAGTTTTTAGCAAAATTGACTAGAAAATATGACCAGAAAAAGGCCAAAATGCAGAAGAGTTAGACTGCGGCCTATATAAGTGATCTGTTTTTCCTCTATTATGATGGCTTTTAACCTATGAAACCAGATTCGTCCAAAATAGGCCACATGTCCTAATCCCACGAATTTGACACGATTCGATGGGAATTCGAATCCAAAAATGGGACACGACGTGTCCTAACGGGACACGATCGAATCCTGGTCGTGTCCCGTTAGGACACATCACGTCCAAAATCAAAAAAGTGAGGGTTTATGAGGTTTATGAGGGAGGGTTTATGAGATTTGTGAGGGTTTACGAGGGTTATTTTTGTTAGAACCGTACTGGCAGCCATGTACCCATAAGGATTTTTCAAGACTATTTATTTTAGTCCTTGTCATGATTGCACTACCAAGGAGTGTTATTAGGACCAGTTGATCCACACTGGTACAGATGTTCAGTCTTCAAACCAGTAGCTGAACCAGATCAGGGGGCTAGTTCAGACCCATTCACAACTGGTTTGGTACTGACACCAGCGGGTTCACACCAATTCACACACTAATGGATTGTGGGAACACCAATGGTTCCGGGGAGGGGAATGAAAAATAAGGGGAAAAGAGAAAACCCTTCCTCCTCACTCCCAAACCCTGAAATGCGCAAACTTCACATATTGGTGCCTAATGGTTAAGATATACCTATGTGTGTGTGTGTGTGGATCATTAAATTCTGCATATTTTGTAGTTTTTTAATAGATTGGTTCACGGGACTGTTTTGGTTCTGTACCAATCTGACTATTGATTGGTTCTGGTTCTAATAACACCGACTAAGTGTGGACAAAATCAGATTACTGAAGTCGAAGTATATATTATATTATTTTAGCACAACCGTAGATATCATCAAATCTTTACCATTAGACATGTTATCTTTTAACATTGCATTCTGCAACTAATGTCTCCACTACCAGTGATTCTCTGTATGCATGATTTGTCCATGCTATTGACATTATGTGGTTTAGAATCTGATGAGTAAAATTGTTGGGAACCTCTCTACATTACAGTAAAACTAACACCTAGATGAAGATCTATGTTTGAAATCAATGAATTTGTATCATTAATGAGAATTTGTGTAAGAAATATCTAATTTTTAATATATATATATATATATATATATATATATTTAATAAAATAATATATAACGAATCCTACGTGTCCTGTTTTGGGGGGTCAACGTGTCCGAATCCGACTCGAATCCCCGTATCCTACGAATCCCGAATCCCTGTCTCAGGTGACTTAGCTTTTAACAAGTTTCAATGCAACAATCTTCTTCATTTTCCTCTTCAATTTGCAATGGAATAATCTTGCCTTTCAATGAATTCAAAAATTTAAATGGCCAAAAGCTAGTTTGTGGTCAAGGACTTGGAAGGAGCTCTGACACCACTTTGATGAACAACAACAGTTCATGTATAGAATATCCAACATAAGAAGGGCAAAGAGTTGAAATGTATATAGGATGAATTGTTATATAACTGATAATGAATGAGTAAGAGATTAATACAATTGGCCTTGTGAAAATGTACTTATACATCGAATAATCACAAAGATGAAGGATCATGTCACTTAGTTTATTACTATGACGGTGGTGGTAATGATGATGAAATGCTTATTTATGTACTTTATATTCATTACACAATCGTTCAACAGTGTTCTCCTCACTCAAAGTATTTATTTCCCCCATGAAGTAAGGGCTTGAAAGAGACATGAATATCATATTTACCAATGGCATATTCATTTTATCAGTCCCGTGATCTAAAACAATGGACACACCATTAGAACTCCAACTAAAAAACGTTGGTTCTAGTAGTATCTACACAATGAGCTTCTCCTTTTATAGAAGGCTAGCACATAAATTCTCAAATGTTGGCCACTTGTAACCCCTAGGCACTTCATTCACCGTCCTAAGCATGTCTTGCCAATATGGCTCCAATGAAGGGCATTTTGAATGCATGCAATAACCTGGTTTCAACCCCTATGGAATATCATAATAAATCATGTTATTATTGCACTGCGAGTAGTCTTATGAAAGTGGAAAATTAAAAAAAAAGAACCATAAAAATAAACAACTAAAAAAGTGACTATAATAATAATATATAATAAAATAAACTATAATAAATCCATCTTAACTCCCATCTAATATATAATAAAATAGCCTTGTGTAGATTCATTTTAACCCCCATCGTTTAGGCATTGATAGGTTTTGGATTTTACTATCCCCCTCGATGGTTAATAGAGTTGAGGTTAAGATGGATCTATGTTGGTTTATAAAGAGATGGTTTATTTGATGGGTGTCAAACCAAGTGGCCTAAGTTATAAGTGACCATGTGTTAAAAAGTAAAAATGAATTATAGATATGCCTACTGCAGAGCCCAACCGATGAAAGTCTACAACTCCATGTAGCAAGAAAGAATAATGTCGTGGATGTATGTTTCTAGTAACCACCCTATGGATATTACCATGATGTACTTAAGTTTGAAAGTGAGTATACAAAGGAAATATAAAAAAATAATATCCACCAAAAAGGTTGCTTGAGGAGGAGCAAGGGGGCTATGATACCACAAGGGGGCATGAAAACAAGGGATGCATGGGTGAATTGGCCTTGACACTTTCCCTTTGAGAATAACTACCTTTTTGCCATGCTTTCCCAAAAAAATTCTTGTCAACCTTCAACTTGTATATACAAAGTAGAAGTTGACACATCCTTTGGAAGAGAGAATGTAGACCTTGTGCAAAGAAAAAGTCTCTTCTTGATTTCCATTCATAACTTTCTTCAATAATTCTATCCTATCACTCTCCCATTAGTCTCCTTTTGCCATCCTTGAGACATTCCTATCCTTGGTCAAATATAACTTGTATGCCTGCAAATTGGAAGAGCATTACATGAGTATGTTGGATAGTAGAGCCCACGGTAAGCTAGGGACTGTTGTTGTGCATTAGGGAGGAAAATGAGATTGGTTCTTAAGGGAGAAAAATAGTTAGAATGTCCACAATAGCTAAATTCAATTATAAATCCAAAACCATCTATTTGTGCTAAGAACTAGCCATAGTTGAGGCACATGTCTATTATTCCAACATACCCACAAAACATTCAGTTAACCAAATTCTTCCTACTTGCACTAGAGTGCTAGAAGGGAAGGATCCCTAAGGCACTATAAGTAAAGAAGGAAATGGGAGATTCTTGAGAAACTGAAGCACAAAAGGGAAGGACCTTATCTTGCATTTTGTTTCGCTAAGGAGAAAAGGGTCCAAACTAAATGAAAGATGGGTTAAATGCCTAGAGTGTTAGTTGTTGAGGTCACTTCAAAAGTGTTTACACATGCTTGGGGGTGCTTCTATGATGTGGGGTACATGGTGTGTAGATGATCATTGGATATGTTGTGTGTACAAACACATGTGAGGTGGCTTACTCATGGATTGCTAGACCTTATGTGAATGCCTGTGTGTCAATCTTCTTTGGAGCCTGGAGACCTAGACAACATGATGGAATTCTTCATGATGTGCACATGGAGAGTGGGTGGCTTGTTTGGAGGACGACTTGTCTTGGAGGAGGAGCATTTGGCATTCTAGAGTAGGGTGTTGAGGCCTAAATGGCATGATGATGCTTGATCACTTGCATGGAAAATTGTGCTTTAGTTGAGGATATTTGGGTTAAGAGAGTGATCCTATAGGTGTGGTGGACTAGGAGGAACATATGGCATAGCAAAGCAATAGAGCTTTGGAGGCTCATGGAGATGGAGAGTTGTACCTCCTTAAGGAGTGTTCATGCCTTGGAGCCTTACTAGTTGGATATCTTCACCATGGAGCTTGATATGTGTCATTTGTGGAGGGAATTCTTCACATATGGGCCTATCTTATTGTGGTTAGATTGCTTATAGTGGATTGGGACCATTTTGTATTATTGACTTCCCTTACCTCTCATATAAATAGCGAAAGGAGAGAATAATTCCATATCATCATCATTGCACTCTATTCTTTGTACTTGTCTTGTAGGGATGAAGATGGTAGGGCTCATGAAGAAACCCTAGGTGAAGACAACGATTATTCTTAATTGTTCTTGGAGAGATTACTCTTGTGAGATGTTAAGGTTTTCTCTTGTGAAGAACGTCATGGCGAGGGTGATGACCATCCATGCACATTCATTCATCACAAACTTGTGTTAGAGATGTTAGGAGTTCAGCACACATCTCTCTCTCTCTCTCTCTCTCTCTCTCTCTCTCTCTTTGTATTCTTCATTATATTATCTCTCTTTGCCTTGGTGCACTAGGGACCTTGAAGAACTTCAAAGGATATTTTAAGGTTAAGGTCTCACCCTAAGGCAACAAAGAAGCTAGGGTTTGTGATAAACCTAGGATCGTTGTTCTTGTAGCTCTTGTGAGAAAAGAAGATTATGGTTTTGAAAACCCTCGTACAATTTGTTACACTTGATGGATGGGGAGAAGAGAAGAAGATGTCTTGGACACTTGTATGAGACAAGTGTTGAAGCCAAGGAGCGCTTGATAGTGTTGATGCTAGCTTATTGTGGATCTTTGATGGTGTCTAGGTTTTCATTATTTTTGCTAGCCAAAGTTTGGGGAGACAAAGAATGCTATTGCTCTAGGTTTGCATACAACTACATTGAACCTAGTTAAAGGTGCTTTGGAGCACTAGCTTTGTGATAAAGTTGTGGTATGTACATGTGCTGTCCAAAATTGTGTAAAGCATATTTGATTTCAACCTGTATTATGCTTTTGATTGGTAATCCAGCATTTGTTGTTCATGTTGATTTGACATAAATAGTGCTGAAATAATTGAATGATTTAACATATAACTTGAAAATAAGAGGTATTTTCTGCTGTAAAATCTGCTGTAATAGAGTGATTTTCAGATCTGTTATATGCTTAAATAGTGTGGCCTAAGCGTTGTAACTTGTTGGCACTGAAGCACGTTTGTTCGGCATCTTCTCTCAAGTTTCCTAGTAATTTGGACTGAGAGGAAGTGAAACATTTGCTGCTGGTTTCTGCTGTAATTAAATACTTCAGATCAGCCCTAAGGATGAAAATTCATTGGCATGAAAGCTGGAAAAACCCCTGTTGAGAGGTGAATTCTTTTGTTTGCATTAAAACTCAGATTCACAAAATCTACCTGGAGGAGTTCTCTTGATGGATTGACCATAGATGTACAGCAAGTTTATATGCTTGGGCACTGTCGTTTAGGCTGAGTGAGAATAGAGCCCTGTAAGAGATTTCTTCACCCTGGTGGTATTGTAGGCTAGTTTTGGGAAGGGAAACCATGACTGATTCATATGGTTGGGCATTGGATCGCTCCTCAGTAACCAGCTTGGTGGACATCCATATGAATAAAGATAAGTGTTGCTCTTTAGATTGAATGGTTTAATCTGTGTTAGTGTTTCTGCCAATTGATTCTAGGAAATATGTTGTCTCTAGGATTAATGTCAAGGTGGTTCTATTTTAAGCATTCTTAATAATAAACATGACTGTTGAATTTGGATACACTTCCCTTATGACCTACATATATGTAGTGTTAATTTTGCTGTTGTTTTATCTGCATAGTGCATATGAATTCTCACAGTTGATTAATATAGGGTAGATTTTTACTTGTGGTGCCCCAATGCCCAAGGGAGGTGTCTGGGTGTGATATAATGCATATATGTCCCAGGAAACTCTGTTGTTCATTTGATCACTCTCAATCATGTCAAACAATTTTGCCAAGATTCCAGTGTTCAATCTGTTGCGGGCTTCTTCGATTATTAAGGGAACCTGTTGTCCCTTTTTTGAAGTTGCTGGTGTATGATTGCTTCACCATCGTTTCTTCCTTGGACAACTGTGCTTCATCATGCTCCTTCCGAAACTAATTCACGTCCTTTCGGTTGATAGTGGTGCAAAGCTTAACTCCCTTGTTGGGAATCCAAAGAAAATGGGCCTTTTCCAGTAAAATTATTCTTGCACTTGTTGCAATTCCATAAGCAGCTTCTAACCAATGATTAGCCTTCTTACTGTCATTGTTACATATTTCCAGGGAGATAAATGCACAACATATTTCCGTTCATTTTCTTCACCATGTGTTCTCCCTCCACCACTTGTGACGCGATATAATATTATCAAAAAATAATAACAACTTGGTTTGGTAATCAAGAGAACCTTGGGCGTGTTTTCCTAAATGGGTACACCCTTCACTGGAATCTGGCACTAATACTTTTCCATTAGAAGGGAACTAGTGCTCTGGTTGACAGTGGGTTGTATTTTGCCAGTAATATGAGAGAAACTTTGGAATGAACCATCATTTTTGCCACTGTCACATATTTCTCTCATTAAAAAAGAAAGTAAAAACTATTTATGATATTTAGAACCTTCCAGTATAATTAATGAAAACTGCGTCAATATCAGCATAAATTTAAGATTTTGAGGATATAAAATAAGAAAGGGGATATACTTTGATGGAACCGATGCTATAGTATATACAGTTTTATGTATATCTTTTTCTTACGATTATTTCATGACCTACACATTGTCGTAGCTAACTATCTTACCAGTAAATTATACCATTATTTTAAATATACATGAACTATGTGACAAGTAACAAAACAGAAACCCTAATAGAGAGATCTGCGGATTCCATGAATCAAAGAAAAAAGAAAGGAGGGACAGAAAGATACGTACTTTTCGTCGAGTTTCTTGAGTTCTTCCTCTATCTTACCCCCCATGGTCTGTAAAAGGCTTTGATCTATCTCCCACCCTAATTCTTCGCATAATGACTCGTACAAATTCGCCATGTCTGCACCAGTTTCGAACACAAAACCAATTGATGTCAGCGGCGATGATGAGCATTATTATTTACCAGGCGACATTAGAAGAAGCAAGGATTTAGAAGAAGAATAACAGACCCTCCGCCTTGATAAGATTGAAAACCTCATTCTTGAGCTCGACTTTTTCAATGTCAGGAACATCGGGATGTCTGAGCAGAAAAATCTTGTGGGCTAACACTAACTTGGGCTCTTGCTTTCCTTCTTGGGGATCCATCGTTACTCACAAACCAGACAAATCTTGAATCTGTTTATGAGAAACCCCGACAGAACATATATGGAGAAATGAGAAGAAAAAAAAGACAGAAGCAACCCTCACTTTTCCCCTTTACCTCTCTTTTTCATTTTGGAAATAATTTAATTTAATTGAATACCGTTACAGAGTTTTGCTTGTTTTATAAGAATGCCATTTCTCCTTTCTTATTTTTGTTCTCGTGTGACTATCGATGTAAAATGCGTTTTAGTTAAAGTTTGAATCATATGGAAAAAGCAAATTTCAGTAAACAGCTTGTATCGAAAATCAACATTGAATTCATAGTCATTATATTATATAGGGGTAACGTTGAATTAAGTTTAAATATTTTTTTAAGGTTATGGTTAAGTTAGATTTCAAATTAGTATATGAGGTTTTTTATTTATATGATAGGTTTTTTTGTATAATGATTTGAAAGTTTACGAAGGTGTATATACTCTACCTATTTTAGGAGTTGAACCTATTACTTGTGAATACAAGTCATTAGATACTTCCTAAAAGATTCAAAGGAGGTATTGTTATGTTAGCCACAAGTAGAGTTTCAATCCTACCCATTTTGCTCCAAGCCTTATAATAAAAATTGGTTTCAATGGTTCTTGATATGGTTTTGAAAGGGAAGCAACAATGTTCCAAACTCTCATTGTGGAGGCTTCAAAAAATAGATCATACCTAAACTTAAACAAATTCATGTTTCTCGAAGAAGCTCTCAAAGGTTTCGAGAATAAAAAATACTACCCCATCTCTTGAGAGTAAGGCTCTCATCTTTGTTGAGGAGGCTCTTATAAGGGAGTTAATGGGGCAATGGTTATGCTATCAAGTGATAATATTATGGGTAAAAGAACATTGCCTCTTGTTAATGACAAGGTGGTTAAACTCCCTCCTTTATGAAAGGGGCTACATAGGTTTCCTATTTTTATTAAAGGATGATGAAGATCTAATATTTTCAAAGCAACTCTTACTTCTTTGGGCCTCAAGGGCATTGCCTAAGTGATTGGATACTTGGATTTAATCCTATGGAAGGCATCCCTAAATTAGTTCCAATGTGGGTTTGCCTCCCACATCTCTTGTAATGTTTTGGGACAACCTCACCTTATAGGTCATTGGCATCAACATCAAATAGTTTTTGGACAAGGTCATCTCAAAGGCATGTAAATATTTATGTGTGCATATTTGTGTCAAAGTTGATCTTGAAAACAAATTACCATAATTCATTTAGCTAAATTTGGATGGATGGTTTGATTGTCAAGTTATGGATTGTGAGCAACTTCCTTTGAAGTGCAACTCTTGCCATGAGTACAACCACTTTAGCAGAGATTGCAGGAAAGGACCAATACCATCAATTCCAATCCTTAAACAACTGATGCAAATGGTGGGAAAAAAGTAGTGCATACATCCAGCAAATCCACCCACAAAGTCTAAAATTGACACCCGTGCTCATCCCAAGCTTTGACAAATTGTTTTGAGGTCCTAAATGAGAATTAACTACAAGAGTGTGTAGAGGCATATCCTCGGGAAGGTCATGTCGAGGAGGAAGAACACAAGGAAGCAAAGAAAACAGAGAGGGAAGAAATTAGTTGATGAGGAAGGAGTGCACAGGTTGAGGAGAAACACCCCCCCCCCCCCCCCCCCCCCCCACCGCCCCCAACATGAGATGTGCCAAAGTCAAATCCTCAAACCAACTGATATGTTCACATTGTTAAATAGTCGATTAAATGCATGCTAGTCACAAGAGGTATGACAATAGAAGCCTAAGAATGAGAAGTTGAATGAAACAGAGTGTTGATTTCATAGTCTTCACTTACTAAATTTCGTTAATGTTTTTAAGGTTTGTCAATTAATCAGGTGTACTTTTAATATGTATATTTCTAGGTAGTCAATTTGTTAGCCAATATTCTAATTGGTGTGTAAATTTATGGTCTAAAATAGGTCATTCTATAATTTGACATATATGTTGTTACTTTACAGGTGGAAAATTGAAACTATTGTTTTATAAGGTCCATTTTAGGGGTAAGTCTTGCTTTAACTTGGGGTCCAAAAACTTCCAATGCATGTTTAAGGCCTTAAATAGACATTTTTGGGGTCAAAATTCCAAGAACATGGTTTGTAACCTCTGAATGTTTTTCTACACGTCAATAGATTTCTAATGATGTGATCACCTCAGTTGGAGTTTGTATGAGGAAGTTATGCCTCCTGCAAATTGACCTATCTTGTTGATCACCACGATACCTAGTGGATGCCATGTCGACTTCCATTACTTGCACATGTAGAGCTAGTTGTGTGTGGGTTTTTAAAAATATTATAAGGGGTCTAAAACCATAACCTTAATCAAGAATTAAGGCGTGCAAAAATCCTATCCCCCTTAGAGATGACTATCAAGCCATGTTAAACATTAAGCTACTAGGAAAGGAAGGGGTTAATGTGTTAATGTATGTTTGCCATTGTATCTTTTCTATTTTATTAAGAATCTATTTATAGCAAGTAATTGACTCCATATATGTGTGTGTGTGTGTGCACACACACACATACATATATATACCCCCCTGAGCATCCATAAACTGTCAATCTATTTTCCATGCATTAGAATACAATTGTAGTTCCTTAATTGAAACTCCAAAACCATGGGAAAAACCACCATGCACCATAAAACTACTCAAGGCAAAAACCATGTGTTGAAAATTGCCCAAAAAATGCAAAAAACCACCCAATTTTTTTTTTAATATTGCCCTATAACCTTGCCTAAGGGGTCTTCTGCCCCCGTGAGAACCCCTCAAGCAAGGGGGCTTCCCCCCCCCGAGACCCCTCCCACTGTGCCCAATGCAACATATAACACATTGGAATATTCATGCAAAGAATATAACACATACCTAACATGATTGAGCTTTGAGTTAGACTTCACAAAACTCATCTCCAGTGCTTCTCCTTAACCCTCCTAAGCTCTTAAGACTTCAAACCTATCATTGAAGTGATTGGGAAGATATGATTGTGGACTTTTTATAGGCTAGGACCTCAAAGGATGATTATTTTGGTGCCTTTTTGAAACTTGGTTGAATGGTTTTTGCTCAAAATTATTTTGAGTAGTTTTATTCAAAGATGGTTGAGTTTCTTGAACTCTTAAACATTTTTTAGCAAAATGGCCATATTCATGAAAATCATTATACTTGAAAGGGATCTGCTAACATTTGAATATAATTTCAACCCTCTAAGTTGAGTTGAATTGCCTCCGTTAATCTCTTTTCAAAATAAATATCCACATAGATTCTAGCACAAGTGCAAATGTTCCCTTTTGTTTTTGCTTAATCAATGTAAACAACCCAACTTATCTCCAATAATTTTAAAGGAGGCAATTCCCCATAAAATAATGGGGAGAGATAATAGTCTAATCGATAGAGGAGTAAAAGAATTTCCATATCATGATCAAAATCAAGAGTCCAGTGGGAAAGGAACATTCTCTTAGTGCCCACAAGGTAGGGACTTGATCTAAAGATTAGGTATCTCTCTTTTGAAATTTCAAATGTAAAAACATAGAAACCTTTCCTATGGTGGAGTAAAATAATAGTTCTTGGAACATCCTAGTTTTGTGCAATCCATTTTACTATTCAAGGACTAGGGCAAAGGCCTATAAGCTTACCTTTCAACCTCTCTCATGAGAAAAAAAATATTTCTTTTTTTCCTTAGAGGATCCCGTGTCCAAATTGGGGATGGTTTCGATCCTTTTGGTAAACTAAATTTTTGAAGACATTTCTCACTAATGATTCTAGAAGATTGAATTAAAGAAGCAAATACCTCTTCATTAACAATGGAAATCTCACCCATGATGAAACTAGAGCAAGAAAAGTGCAAATCCAATGATTAGAATAAAAGGCCACAAGGACTTGTCAACCAATAAGTGTTACCTACAACTTCCAAAATAGGCCTTGATTGCAACAAACAAGTCTATTAACAATGATTTATTGTAGTTAGTGACTTAGGGTGAACTCTAGCCACCTAGGCGATGCCTACAAAGAAAAACTCATGTGCCCTTACCCTCATTTTTTCATTGACCAAGTAGGTGTTAAGCCATGAGTCAATAATAATTAATATCGAGGAGAATATGAATCATTGGATCACTCTCTGTCAAGAACATATTGTGATTGTTGGATTACATAACTACAAATGCATAGTAAAGAAACACACTTTTACCTTAAGATACATTAGACCAAGTGTCTCTTCACTAACTGATGGCCCTCAATATTGCAGCAATAATGTTGCAACTCCCAAGAATCTCAACTTTAATTATCAACCCAGAGTTAGTACAAACTTAAGAGGGGTCGACACTATATGCGCAGTAGGCATTATCTCTTCCTATTTTGGTCCTCATGCAAGTGAGAGATGTAGTGTAGGTTAGATGAACATAAATATAATCAAACTGCCAAGCTAACTATGTTACAGGGTAGTGGAATTGCAAAAATGAAATGACACACACATATGTTGATTGCAGGAAATGAAAAGCACACTTTGCTTAAAAATAAAAGACTTGCAAAGTAAACCTGAAACCTATGCTGCATAAGCTAAAAACAACGCCCATAAAACATATAGTAAAAGCATCTAAAGGCAACTTCATGAGATTTATACCCTTCTAAACTCCATCCTCATGAGAGTGATACTCCCTCATAATCATGTTGTAAGAAAGTCCTTGTCATCTCCTCTGAAAATCTTGTGAACTATCTTCTCCCAACAACCTGAAGGTGTCCTCGAAGTGTAGGATGGCTTCTACTGGCCTTTGTTTCCAAATATTCTCTATCTGAAGGTCTTGTGCAAGAATGGTGTGTGCTTGAGCAAGCATTGGAGGAGACAAGTGTTTTGGTATCATCCATAATGGCTCCTTTAATTCTCCCTCCATGGTCTTTTTCACTTCTTATGCTTTAATTTCCTCATGTGTCAACCAAGTGGCTAATGCAAACAAATATGCATCCCCCAAGTAGGGATTAGGGTCCCAAACAGGCATATCAGAGAGGACAAGGTTATGCATATAAAATTCAATTAATTTTTCTTCATCTTGCATGCTACTCTCTTGGTAGAAGTATATGAAGTGCTTAGTCTCTTGCAACTTCATGGTGCCTCTTTGAGTTATTTGATTAATTTGGAATCTACACCATTGCTCCTTTAGGAACAGTGAATATGTTTTGGATTGGAAAACTCCAAGGAAAGATGTGTCATGGTTCTAAATTATCTCCACTGTTGTAATCTAGGCATCTTTTGTTCTTAATTATCCTTGTGTTTGTTGCAATTAACTCCTTAGGTATTGATTTTCTTTCTCAAGGTGTTCCCTTCTGTTGGCTTATTCTATTTTCAAGAAGGCCATTTCCTCCCTTACTTTGTTGACTTCGTCCTCCATGCCAGCAAGATATGACACTGCTTTATCATGGGCAATTATTTTCCACTTTTGGGTTTCTACTTTGGCTTTCTACACCTAAATCATTCGGTGGGGTACTAGATGTGCAGGCATCATTATTCCTAATGTTCCTACAGTAGGAGGATCAACACTTAATGCCCAAGAAAAGAAGGAAGGTGGATTCCTTGGTATAGGTTGTTCTATTACTTTTTTTGCCTCCTATAAATATGTGTTGTTCATATAGTTGCTCTATTTCCTCTGGTGGTACTACTAATTTTCCTTGTTGCACCTTTATTTTTGGTTTCCTTTTCTCTAGTAGGCCTTGCACTTCTTCTTCTTGCTCCCCTTTCTCTTCAGGGCTAGGTGCTTCCTCAATTGCAATAGAAGTCACAGAAGGAGGTTGAGGATTTCCATTGAATATAATTTTAGTGCATTTTCTTCTTGTATATATAATTTTTTGGACAAGCTTGCTTACCTTGGGTTTGGTAGGAATACTCAATCCTACCAAGGTGGTTGCTTTCTCCTCTTCTTCCTCCTCCAGGATAGTTTTCTTCTTTTATTTTGAGGGGTTGGCCACTGCCTTCCCCTTCTTCTTTTTAATTGTTATCTTTTTAGGCATGCTTAGTTCTTCTTGTGCTTCCAAGGAGGATTATTTACCCATGTACACAAAATTGGCCCAAGAAATAAGATGTTATAAGCCTTCAAGTGCATCAGTTACAATTAGTTTAATCAAACCATGATGGGAAAAATACTTTTGCTTTCCCTCCTTCACTTTAGCACTCATCTTCGTTAGAGATTGTAGGATAAAGAATGGGATTTTTAGTAATTTATAGATTGAGAGGTGGGCTTGGAATCTTAGTTGTTATAACAACCTGAATTGGTAAGCACAAACTATACCCAACCTGCGCTCATCAGAGATGTACTTGAGGATGTGGTAAGCTACCTCACCCCAGGGATTAGGCAAGCTTTCCCTCCTCACTCAAATTTTGTCCTCATTAGGATTTTCATGTTGTAGGAAAAAACCCATTATTGGTAGTGAAGACCCCCTGACTCTCTTCCTTATTCCACTAAAGTCCCTTAGGAAGGGTTTTAATTCTACTCACAAAGTCTTCATTGAAGTAAATTTCTAGCACCCTGATTGCAGCGACAAACTCATGCCCCTAAGGGCTATGTAAATTTATGGCAAATTCCATTACTACTTCATCATCAAAGCTCCAAAGCTTTTCAAAGAACCACAACCAATGGAAATTTTCAAAGATAACAACAACTTTCATGTTGTAGGAAAAACCCATTATTGGTAGTGAAGGCCTCCTGACTCTCTTCCTTATTCCACTAAAGTCCCTTAGGAAGGGTTTTAATTCTACTCACAAAGTCTTCATTGAAGTAAATTTCTAGCACCCTGATTGCAGCGACAAACTCATGCCCCTAAGGGTTATGTAAATTTATGGCAAATTCCATTACTACTTCATCATCAAAGCTCCAAAGCTTTTCAAAGAACCATAACCGATGGCAATTTTCAAAGATAACAACAACTCCAGGGTGCTAGTAAATCTTGTTGGTGTCAGTCGGTTCTCTTTTGTTAAAACTACCCCCCATTCTATAGGAAGAGAAGAACTGTACTCTTACAGGGTTTCCATAGTGAGATTTTGGAGGCTAATTTTCAAACCATACTCAGATATTCCTTCTCGTAACTCCTAAAAGCTCTGTTGAACTAAATGGTTTGTTGTTGTATGGTTGTAACAATTTTGGGAGAGAATGGCGTTATTGTTCTACTATAGGAAACATGGTTTCTTGTTACAACACCTCTATGTCTTTTCAATGGACAGAAAAGAGTCTTTCAACCACCTATCTCCAACAATTTTTGGCATTAAATATAAGAATAGACGATGAAAATCCTCTTCCTACTACTCATTGTTTGACACAAAAAAATCTTTCAGATTGTATACCCAGTTTGAAATAGAACATATTATGTAAACTATATAATTATCTTGGCCAAATGACTTGTAGGAAATTCAGGAGTTTTTTGGGCACCAACCTTTCAACACATGCAAAGAGTTTGATTACTTGGCAAGGGAAAACTAGTAGCGTTTTTTTGCACGATCTTGTATCAAACATTGTTGCATTCTTGTAGTTGTTTGTAACAGTACTTGTAGAAACCTGTGATGCACCTATAGTTCCTCTCTGTGGCATGCACCTCATCGACAGAGAGATTACAAGTGTTTTATTTTAAATGGAGGTGATTACAATATGTAGCATGGTTATGGGGTGGTAGGGACGAGACTCGATGCATAGTGCTTGTTGTCCCATTTACCACTCCACTCTCTAACGTAATTCTCAGATCTACTCACCACCTTAATTATTACATCATTAAAACAATGACCACATTTTTCAAATGAGACAAGGAGATAAACATGTTTGTCTTACTCGACTACCACACTTGGGAGGACAACTTTAGGAAAAATGGGTGATGGAATTGTTGTGTAACCACCCATCCCACATTTACCCAAATTCACCAACATGTCGGGGCAAAGATGAGAAGAGGAGTTACTATGACCTGACCCGACCTCCTAGATCCAATTAAGGAAGGGGCATGTTAGCACTCTGTAATTTTCCGAAGTTGCAAAAGAGAACCACAGAGGTAACCACAAAACCACTTTGGAAGCTGGGATCTAGCCATGCCAACTTCAGAGAGGGATCTCTCTATCAGATTTAACTTTGTTGTATTTAGATATTAGACTAGCTATGAGAGTTTGGAGTTTGATTTTAAAATTGGCTGGTTGATTAAATGACTAAAACTTCCATTCGACTATGGAGTCTACAACTTAACGTGGATCTGTTTCAGATTTTCAATGGAGTTTCACAAGGCAAGGTAGTTGAACTAACTCAGTACTTTATGTTTAAATGAAGTGTTATAGAAGAAAATATATAAGTTCAATTGAATTTAAAGAGAAAGTAAGAATTCTTTAACATGATATCAAAAGAAAACATTTAAATTACCTACAGCCAGAATCAGAGTGTATTTTTCAGCAAATTTTGTTCATCAACTTTTTGTAAAATAATTCAGATTTTGAGAAAACATAAGTATGGAGACAAAGAAGTAAACACATAGACAATGAGAGAAGCACTTCACCAAATAGTACAACACATGAATCATGTGAAGTGTTGTACCTCTGAGATAATAATGGCCAGCTATTATGCCAGAGCATCTAAGATAAATGTTTTGGGAGTTTTGTTTTAATTTGGGAGACCAATGGATGAAACAGATATAGAACTAATGTGCCTAACCTCTTGAATAATATCAATATCTCAACAGAGGGCTGCTATAAATATTTACACAATGAAATCGCTTTTATGATGATGAGTAGAAACAAAAGAGTAATATGATTGCCAAAATTTTCAAATTGAAAGCTAGATAATCATAAGTATGAAAACCTTTAAACCATGTTTGCAGTTTCGAGAAAATATACATGAGCTTACAAAAGATGCTGGTGATTTATTAATTTTGAGGGAATTATTTAAACAAACAGTTCATTAACTTACTCTCTTTATAGATTATCACTTCAGAAAGCTTATAAGAATAAATTGAAATACAATTACTCCTACCTAGTTATCTCTGCAAGACACAAGTACATGAAGAAAAACAAAATGAATGACATTGGAAACACTTACAGGAAACACAAACTGTGCAAAACCAAATTCAGAATCCTTTGCTTCGTATTAATGATCTAGAAAGATTAATTACGTCAGATGTCTAGAAATGCTTCTTCAAGGGTGCAACCTTGAATAACTCGTGAAGAGAGTTATTTATACAACAGAAGGACCAAAAATATCCTAAACTGCTTTTACAAAAATAGATTATTTACACAATCAAAAATAAAACTATTTAATGATCTGGCACTGCTTTGGTGTTGCGTTGTTTGATGACTAATGCTGAAAAAAGTTGAAAAATGGTTGGAGTTGATTGACTGTTCCCACAAAAACTGAATGTTGTTCCATTATCCTCAATCCAGTAAATTTGTAATTCTTCCCAGCATTTCTTATCTGGGATAGAAATATTTGTTACCCTCCTGTAGATTTCATCCATCTCGGTATATTTAGTAAATGTGGGTTTTATTAAAATATGTGCTTGATTTCATCGAGGATGAAGAAAGAATCCCTGAGTGTTTTTACTATGAGAGATGGTGTTGTTGATCCTTTGATATTGGCTATTGAAGCTGCATGGGTGCCCACCTCTGTTAACCTCTTGACATAATCTTCAATTGGCATCGATTTATCATTAACAACCATCATGGAAGGTAAACCATTTCTAATCAAAGGTTCAATTTTGTTGAAGAATCTCTGAACCATATTTTTAACATTGTTGCACTTTTCTTGTAGCTGAAGGTTGAGATTTCTTTTAGTGACAACCTTCTTTCCTTCTAATATTGTTGCAATTCTGTCACTTATGCTTAACTCCTCAAGCTCATAATCATCCTTGGAATTCAGAAATTTGATTATATTAGAGGCAGTCTCTAGCATATCCTCCAGCTGCCTATTTATGGATTCCATTGCTTCCTGAGCTTTCTCCAAAAGATCTTTTTGGTTGAATATTATCTTAATGGAGGGCCAAATCTCCTTGATTGCCTCTGTGATTTCTTCCCACGGAATTTATTTTGCTAAACCCAACTTGTTTCCTATGAAGGAATCTGCGAGTTATTTCTTCAACACTTCCACTTGGCCTTTAAGTTTGTTTGTTTCAGTTGTGTTGTACTATCTAATATAGACTTCAAGAGTCGTAATTCTTTGAGCTCATCCTTCAATTTATTGATTTCTCCTGTTTGGATAGACAGGTTCTGAACAGCTTCAGTAAGCTGTTCAACTCCTTCCGCTATACCTGTTGCTGATGTAATGGTTGTAGTAGAAACTCTGGTGATGGGAACTACTGCAAGAGAAACTGCATCTGTTGAAGTTTGAATGTTCTTGATAGCTTCCTCCTTCTCCTTAACCAATTTCTCCATTTGTTCCTCCATTTGTTTTATTTGTAAATTTTGTTCTATGATGAGCTTCATCATGTATGACTTTTGAGTCTCTGTCTCCTCAATTTCTTTGGCCATTGGGTCCTTGGATCCTGGTAGTTTCAGTTGTTTCTTTAGTGCTACAACTTCAATGTTCTTTTTCTTAATGAGCTCCTCAACAACATTTATGTTTGATGGATCATATCCCATCCTTAGCACTAGATTTTCCAGGGACTGAATCTTGGTATGCTTTGCTAACGAGGAGACCTTCTCCAACTTTAATTGTGACTGAATGTTGGCCAATGTAATCTACAATTTTGACAAACTCATAGCAATGTTTGTTAGGGTTGAAGCAATCGTCTGTCCAGTTTGTTGATGCATCTCAATCTGATCAATTGGATGCACATCTTGGACATTGAACTCAAAAGAAGTATGTTTCTGATATTGTGCTGCAGTCCTGGGCTGGGGAACTTGGGCCTGTAAGAAAGCCATTTGCATCTTCCCTTTCTCAGAGTCAAAGACTAAAAGAAGCCTTGCTTGAGAGCTAGAAGAATGCTTCCAGAACTGGGTGTAAGTATTTAACTTCAATTCCCCATTCTTTCTTTTGATTTCACTAAAGACATGGAAGATGTCTTCCTCTTTATTCTCTAGAATGCCTCCAACATGTTGGATTATTTGTTGTTCATGAGAAGTGGTAGATTGAGTTCTTGGTATGCTTTGCTAACGAGGAGACCTTCTCCAACTTTAATTGTGACTGAAAGTTGGCCAATGTAACCTGCAATTTTGACAAACTCATAGCAATGTTTGTTAGGGTTGAAGCAATCATCTGTCCAGTTTGTTGATGCATCTCAATCTGATCAATTGGATGCACATCCTGGACATTGAACTCAAAAGAAGTATGTTTCTGATATTGTGCTGCAGTCCTGGGCTGGGGAACTTGGGCCTGTAAGAAAGCCATTTGCATCTTCCCTTTCTCAGAGTCAAAGACTAAAAGAAGCCTTGCTTGAGAGCTGGAAGAATGCTTCCAGAACTGGGTGTAAGTATTTAACTTCAATTCCTCATTCTTTCTTTTGATTTCACTAAAGACATGGAATATGTCTTCCTCTTTATTCTCTAGAATGCCTCCAACATGTTGGATTATTTGCTGTTCGGAGTGGTAGACTGAGTTGGAGATTGTATAGATTGTTCACCAAATTATGAATCAACATTCACAAAGACTCTTTGTTTCTTTTTCCTGTGAAAGACCTTGATGCCTTGGCTTGTTGCCTCTGTTGCAGGTGAAGATTGTTCTTCCCTCTCTCTCTTGGACGCCTTTTCCTGTGCAATTGGAGTTTGCATATTTGATGTAGAGACTACCTGCTCCTCAGCCCCCTGGAGGGTATTCTTTGCCCATTACAACTGATTCTTGAACTGTTCTATCTCAGGCATAGCTGTATGATGATATGGTGTGAACTTATTCTCCACCCTGAGTTTGGAGATGATTCCCAATGGGTCATATGACCAAGAGAAACTGAGAGAAAATTTCATTTCTTTTAGCAACTTGTCAGCCTCCTCCCCTGCTACCCTGGTATTACAAATGAAGGGACCAACTTGAGCTTTGAGCTTAAATTGCAATTTCTTTTTGGAAGCTACAAAATGTACTTCATCTGCATTCAATATTTGCCTCAAGTACTCCAGTGCAAAAATTCTAATAAGGAGGTACTTTGGAAGTTTGTAGGGTGGAATCTCACAACCAAAAACCTTGATTTCTGTGTAGTTTTGGTAGCAATACTAATCTCCTCTTGCAGCCTAATCTATGAACTGAAGCTCTTTGACAATCTCTCCATTGATCCTTGGTAATGGAGTGCTGCTCATAAGGCTGAGGGCTGGATGAATACACAGTTCTATGAACTACTTGTATGTGAATTCGTCTTTCTCCTTCATCCCCATTGAAGTCCAAAAAATCACTGACTATGGCGATCCTTCTTCATCAAGTTTTTGCAAAGAAAATGGGAATTTGTCCCCCTGAAAATATATAAATAGATACACAAGTACTAAAGCATACTTGAATACTTCTTCAGTGTTAAATTTGACAAACTGCTCATGTATGGTTTCAGCTATGGAATGACGAAAATCATAAATAATAGTAGGCTTAGAATCAGAAGAAAACATGAACAAGAAACCAAGGATGGCTTCATTGACAGACTAATCAAAGTGGTAAACAAGAAAATAGGATAGGATAGTAGTAATATGCCTGGTTCTATCAGGAAACATAGATGAATCATAAGGGGGGTTTCTCTTTGGTAGAGGACTACCAATTGCTAAAAATAGTTCCAGGGTCTGGGATCTCTTGGTAAAGTCCAATTTGTTGTAAGCTTCTATCATGTTTTCATGAGAAAAAGGATGAGTTGGTGTAGTGGCAAGGGCCTGCAACATTTTCTTAATTGAATCAGCGCTAATAGGACAGAGGATTTCTCCAATAGGTGAGATAATGGCTCTTTGGCTGGGATCATAGGATTCATGGCATTTTCTCACGAATTGTGGAGCTTTGTGTATTTGTGGAAAAATATAGTGGGGTAATTGGGATTCCCAGAGCCCAATTCATCACTCTAGTAAATTAGCTACTCTTCCCACCAACAATAAATTTCAAATAAATCAAATTGAGAATAAGTCTCAATGATTTTGCAATCCTTGTCAACTAATGGAGTATGGTGGAAATCACTCTGTGGTTGAATTAGAGGATTTGACACTTCTACAATTGTTTTTCCCTTGGGAGGCATTTTTGGAAAACAAAATTGCGGATTGTAAATGATAAAATGATAAAAAGGAATTACAGAGTGGATACAGGTAACTGACAAGTGGACCTGGAAGGTGTGCTTGTGAACAAGACAAATTGTTGCTAGAATGTCGGGCAACAGCTGAGCTGTTGAGCAGGTGAGCTTTGAAGAATACTCTCCATCACAGAAGTTAACTATGTAACCTTTGAAATGTATGGCAGAGTGCTTATAAAGAGAAAAATGGAGTGGAAGGGAGGTGACGAGCGTTTGAAAGTTCATTAATTATCCAACGGGTTAACTAATGGACATTTGGTTATAAATGCGCGAGAGCGGAAATGAATGGGCAATGGATAGGTGGCCGATGATTGGACAGGAGATATGAAGTGGAGCGTGACATGGAGGTGAAGTGGAGTGGCAGTAACGGATATGAAGGATACCGCATTCGGGGGTAAGACGGAGTGGTTTGTGGTTTTGGGATTTTTAGTCCCAAAAGACTAAAAGGCACTTTAGTGTTTTATATGGGTGGTATTAAAGACTACCCATTCCACACACCCACCCACCCACCCCCACCCCCCTCCCCCAAACCCCCCCACCCCACTGATAAACTTCGGACGGTGAATGAGGGTCGAAAGGGTGTGTGGGCAATATGATTGTGGAAGAGTGTGCAGGATGAGATATGAGGTGGAGGGAGTTTAACATGTATGAGCGGGGAATGAATGGTGGGGTCGCAATATGATAGGCGGACGCGGCAGCTGTGGGTCCGGGTGATTTAATAAATGAAGCGATTGCATATCGCAAATCACACTTTCCTTTGCCCAATGGTTTATTCACTCAACTACGAATGATGCAATGCGATATGATCATACGGTCAGGAATCAACGGTCATCTGATGGCTGATAGCAGTATCGCACATTGCACTTTCCTCCGCCCAATGGTTCATTCAATTATGAATGGTGCGATGCGATATGATCCTACGGTTAGGAATCAACGGTCATCCAACGGCTGATAGCGGTATCGCACCTCGCACTTTCCTCCGCCCATTGGTTCATTCAATTATGAATAATGTGATGCGATACGATTCTTAGGAAATAACCATTTCAACATTTCAAACTTTCACGTTTCTACCTACCCTTCTATTCCTAACATTTTTACTTATCCTTCGAGAGTGCATTTGAACTAGCAACCCAATATTTTCCTTTTATAAACAATCTATCTCTATACCTTATTTCTTCCATTGGCTTAGATTAAACTGTTAAGCCAATTTATTTTCTACCTATGAGAACAAATCCAATTATGATGCAACTATATAATTAGATAAAATAACCTAGTGTGGCATCTAAACAAACTGCACACAACTATTATTTTCAAAATGAATTTAGAACAAAGTAGTGGCATTTAGATTTGCAACACTTTCAGAGTTTATTTCTTTTTTCTTTTCTATCTAACCTAACATTTTATTTTGCCTTCATTTTTTAGAGCATCTACCCTAACATTTTCTTTGATATAGACATATTTATCAAAATATTTTCCTAGCATTTTTTTATTCAATATTCTTTTTGTCCATCTCCTATCTTAACATTTTGTAAATACATTTTCATTTTTTGTCTAGTTTAATCAAAGCCAAAAAATGCTACAATATTGGCTCCAACTAGGGACTGCTTTCTCCTGTAGAACGCAGAGAACTTGCATATCCATGTGCCTTCTCCTCGGGCTATGGAATCTTTTGCTATAAAAAATCTCACTGACAGCTTTAAAAGTAAAAGAAACTGGAGTATTTACAATGAAATGTATTCCAACTTCTCAGTATTGAATGAAATGTTTTGAGAAATCTTCCATTTACAGGATAAGTGGAATATAGTCCCTCAAGATTTTGTAGCACAAAAGTGATGTTACCCTTTACTTTAGCAATTGCTAAAGGACCAAACCATATGTTATCAAACTTACCATGCTTTCCCTTTTCCTCCCTCCTGGAGTCCCATCTTAGAACTAGGTCACCTTCCTTGAAGTCCCTTTCCCTGGCTCTTCTGTCAAACATGCTTTTCATCTTATTCTAATATTTCTTCAATTTGTATTGAACTTTATCTCTATTTTCATTTAGTTCAATAATCTGATTTATCCTTCTTGAAAAATCATCAGGTTCATCTCTTGAGTCCTGCAAGAATTTTAAAACTGGGAAAGCCAAATTGGTGGGAAAAATTGCATCTTTCCCATAGACTAATTGAAAAGGATATTTCCTATTAGATCTTTCTGGAGTTATTTTGTTTTCCCATACTGCATAAATTAAATGAGAGTTCGAGCTCTTTCTATGATCTGCTAAGGTCTATTTGATTACCTTTACCAGACTTTTATTTGAGGATTTTGCGAGGCCATTACCTTGAGGGTAGTATGGAGTTGAATGATGTAATAGAATCTAATATTTCTAGCAAAACTCAATCATTTTAACACTAGAGAATGCTGTTGCATTATCTGTGACAAATTGAGTTGGGCAACCAAACCTAGATAAGATATTTTCTTCAATGAATTTAATTACTACCAAATCGGTAGCATTTCTTACTGGAATTGCTTCTACCCATTTAGTGAAGTAGTCTGTTTCTGTGAGGATCCATTTGTGCTAATTACTTGAAGTGGGATGGATTTCTCCAATAAAAACTAATCCCCATTGAAGGAAAGGTGTTGAGTTTATTGAAGGTACTAGTGGAAGAGCTGCCAGTTTCTGCTTACAAGCAAACATCTGACAAGGAACACAACCTCTGACCTTTGCTCCTACTTGCAAGAATAATGTTGGCCAATAAAATACTCCCCTTAAAATATTGTATGTTGTTGCTCTCCAAACATAATGTCCTCCACAAAATCCTGCATGAAACTGATCAATGATTTCTTTAGTTTATGATTCTGTTAAACATAATAACAAAATATTCAGTGGATCTTTCTAGTACAAATTTGCATTTATGATGCAGTACTTGACTGCTTTCAATTTAAGAGTTTTACACTAGGCTTTGGAGAATGATGTTGGGCATTCAAAATGGAGCAGAAAATTTACAATGTCTTGATACCAATCTGACAATAGAAATTTGTCATCAATATGTAAAGGGCTAATCTGATCTGAAGGTAAAGGTTCTTGTGGATTCTTTTCTTCAGGTTGAAGAGAAGGTTCTTGTGGATTCTCCCCTTGTAAAATTAGGAAAGGTTCTTGTGGATTCTTCCCTTGTGCAAGGACAGAAGGTTCTTGTGGATTCTTCCCTTGTGCAAGGACAGAAGGTTCTTGTGGATTCTTCCCTTGTACTTCTAAAATAGAATTGATTCCAAGCACTTTGCAATTGGATTCTGCTAGAAGCTTGGCTAATCCCTGGCCTTTTACTAGCTTTGTAGTTTTGATAGTTAGATCAAACTCAAGTATTTGAGTGATCCACCTACCTCTTTTCCCATCAGTGTTAGGTTGAGTTAGAACGATTTTTACAGCACCATTAGGAACATAAGCAGTAATAGGTGAATGTAGGACATACATCCTAAAATATTTCAGGGCTTGAATGAGGGCATAGGCTTGCTTCTTGATTATGTCATACTTAAGCTTGGCATCTCTCATAACCTTACTGAAAAAGGCTATGGGTTGGTCATGGGAATCTTCATTCTTTTGTAATAGAACAACAACAAGGGTTGCTTTTGAGGCAAAGAAAAGATACTGAATGGTTTAGTATAATCAGGGCTGGCCAAGGTGGGAGCTTCGGAGATAGCTTTCTTGATCTGATCAAATGCATGCCTGGAAGGGACAACCCATTTAACTTCATGATCCTTTCAGAGCACTTCAGTTATATCTTTTACGATCTCTGCATAATTTGGGATGAATCTCCTTAAAAAATTAATCTTACCCAGAAAAGCTTGAATTTCTTTCTTGTTTCTAGGTAAGGTCAATGTTTCAATGGCATACACACGCTTGGGATCAATTACCACTCCTTCCTTTGAGATTATATGGCCCAATATCTTTCCTTCTTTGATAGCAAACAAAGACTTTTTAGGGTTTAATGATATCCCAAATTTCCTACACCTGTCAAAAACATTGATCAAGTGCTTTAGATGTTTCTGATCAGATTTAGAAAAAACAGTAATGTCATCAAGATAAGTAACCACAAATCTGTTTACCTGACCCATGAAAGCTACATCCATAGCTCTCTCAAATGTTGCTCCAACATTTGATAAGCCAAATGGGATTCTAGCGTACATAAATGTACCCTAGGGTGTAGTGAAGGTTGTCTTTTCCCTGTCTACTGGATCAACATTCACCTAATTATAACCTGAAAAACCATCAAGCATAGAAAGTCTTTGTGCTCCTAAGACCATTTGAAGTAACTAGTCCATTTTGGGCAAAGGGTAATTATCCTTTAATGATGCTTTGTTCAAATTTCTAAAGTCCACACAAAGTCTAATTTCTCCATTCTTTTTCCTAACAGGAAATAAATTTGCAACCCAATTAGAATATCTAAGAGGGAGAATGATCTAGGCATCTAGAATTTTCTTAATTTCCTTTTCTATAGTTGGTAGAAGGGATGGATTAATCCTCCTAAGTTTTGTTGATAAGGTACTGCTTCTGGCTTCAAAGGGATCTTATGTTGTATTAATGAAGTGTCATAAGTTTTTAGATCTGTAGAAATTTTGAATAATTTAACACATATTCACAGAGATTATCCTGATTATACACTTATAAGCTGAACATGCATAATACATAACCTCCTCTACGTTGATCATCAATTTACAGAAGCAGAAACATTCACAGGCACACATAGAAGCATCAATCAAACTCATTAACACAGTATGTATCCCGGGGAAAGCATCTCGCTAAAAACCCCCACACTATCTGTATATTATATTGATTGAATCATGTAACAATACACAACATAATACGTCTCACAAGTATCTCCACCTGTTACACACAATACAGCTCAGATCTGATCTCCAAATCTATTCCACTGCTTGCCTGCCTCCACTGCTCAATACCTACTCAAGAACTGATGAGAATGACTTCCCAAACTCGTATTTCACCTCAAAATGATCACTCACACTTTGTTGGACGTGAGCAAAGGCTACAATACTGGGCAAATACGTGAGCAAACTCATTGGCATACTCAATCCCTTGATTGCGCAAGATCTGGTGCACAACTATAGTGACAACTGATAGCAATCTGATTCTCTACCACCTGTCCCTGCTGAACTGAACATGCACTGACATGCAACTGAGTTAACTGATGTATTATATAGTTGTATTATGAGTTAATAACTTGTGAATTAATTAATAACTAATTCACCCAACTCATCTCTAGTTTATTGATCAGTTAGACTAAATATAACCAGTTTAACAAAGCTAAACTAAACACAACTCCATCAACTGCACCTCCAATCCACTAAACTCAACTCACTTGAGTTCTAACTGAAGTCCTGCATGCAACAACTCAATTGACTCATAAGAAAAGCGTATTTCCTTCTGACAGCTGCATGTGCCACCTCTGTAGCTCAAACTGAAGTGCTCCAAGAGAATAAGATCAAGTTTATAGTCCAAATATTATTATGAGACAATAATATTTGACTTTTCTATTTTTGACAGCCAGTCTAAAAATAGACTTTGATCACTCACACTGTGATCACTCACACTTTCATCAAAAATAGAAGTCAATCTATTTTTCCCAACTTGACCAATCATCCATAAACAACAACCTGCAATCCATAGACATGATCCATATGTCTAAAAATAGACATAGTCTAAAAATAGACTTGCGCCAAAAATAGCCTGCGGGCCCACTTAGTGAAGGCGACTCTTTTCACTAAGCTCCATCATCTTGTTGCACTCTCAACAAGCATTTCTTGTTGCACACTTTTCAACAAGATCAACATAGGTCCAAGCAAAAACATCCTTATAATTTTGAAGTAACTTAAGATATTGAGTTTTAATCTTAGGGTCTAGTGATGCACACATTTTGATGCTTTTGACATCATCATTTGTTCCAATGTTAATTTCTTCTATGTCCTCTTCTGAAGAAATGGACTGAGGATTTCGAAGGACATCATTTTGATCAAATTGTTAGATAATTGAATAATGTCATGATCAGCGATTTTTGAACTGGAACCTGAAGTATCATTCTCACTTGTGTTTTCGTTTATTTCAGATCTGCCTTCATCAATTTGTAGAACAAAAAATTGAACTACAACTTGCAGAAAAGATTTCAAGTGTTCATCATCTTCAAATATTTGCCAGTGTTTTAGATTGTCTGGGATAGATGGTGAATTTTAAAGGAACTAGCAGAAACAGCTAAGGCATCTGCATGAATATTCTGATCTCTTGGAATATAAGTCAAATTAAAAGCATCAAAGAAGTTTTCAACTGAATCCCATACTTCATTTCGGTAAGACCTAAGTCTAGGGTGTTTAGTCTGGCAAATATTTCTCACTTGCTTGACAATAAGTTCTGAATCAGTAAAAACACTTAAGTTTTGAACCTTTAGGCTTTTGGCTAATTGTAATCCCAAAAGGAAAGCTTCATATTCAGCCACATTATTTGTAACTTCGAAGTCGAGCTTACATGATTGGGTAATGCTTTTTTTTTTTTTGCTGGTGATATTAAAACTACTCCAGCTCCTAATCTATCTTTTGTACACGAGCCATCAAAGAATAGCTTCCATATATTAGTTTGATTTGGTACTGGACTTTCAATTACATCTTCAATTTTAACTTGAGTTTCATGCACTTGGTTTGAAGAGAGTTGAAAGCAACCAACACCTTGGTCAATTGCATAAATGGGATGGTTCCTTGGCTGGTCTGTTTTGCAAACAGTGTGCACAAATCTCAGCTCCCTATATAATCTTAGTTGTTCTCCCCCATAAACTGGAATAGTAGCATAAGACATATCCATCTAAAGAGTTCCCCCTAATTTGGCACAACAAGACCTTGAAAGGATCATTCCAAATTTGGGAGGGATATCTGTGATAAATATATCAAGTACTACACTTTTCACTGGAATTTTTGGGCAAGGGTGACTACGAAATCCTTAATCAATCCTAAGCAAGGCACCCTTTTAGAATCAAATGTGTACAAGTCATGATAGGATCTAGTTATGTCAAGTTTCAAATGATCCATGATAGTTTTTGGCATGAGGTTATGTGATGCTCCAGAATCAAGCATACAATTATACAACATGGAATCATTTGTCTTAAGAGTTAAATAGAAAGGAGGCACTATTTCATCTATCGTATCTGAGCTTGGGCCAAAAACAACCGCTGGTTTTTCATCTCGCAGAATGACGATACCACCTTCATCATCAACCGAGGTATTTTGTATCCATTTGGAGACCTGATTTTTATACCCAGGGTTTTTAGAAAGTTCTGAAAGAGGAATTGGGATTTTAACTCTTTCTAACTCTTTTTCAACATTAAATGTAGTCAATGCATTTTTGCCATTTTGAGGAATATCAATTTGTTGTTCTAATGGTTGAATAAAATTCGTTTGAGTTTGAGCAGTTTTGGCACGAGGTTCAATTACTGGAGTTTCCTTAGGAGGTCTTCCAGGGCTAGGCCTAGGCCTAAGATCATATCTTTTGTTCAACTCTGCAATTAAAAATCCAGAGAAGGCATGGTACTTAGAAACATGTGAAGACTCTTGATCTTCTTGAACCTGATTTTGTTGTGTAAGAGGAATAATGATTGTTTGATCAGAGGACGTATCCATATTACTTATATCTTCAGTGGTGGTCATAGTATTATCATCAGGTTGCTGATCATCTATCAACAAATGAGTGGGAATCTGATGATCATTACTAGGTCTCTGAAGAATTTGTAATGGTGGATTTCTCTTATACTGACCTTGATTTTGAATTTGGGGTCTGGAAACTGTTTGTTGGATTGTCTTAGGTTGAGTCTCAATCTTGGAAATTCTATTAGATATATTTCTAAGAAGAGAAGTTATTTCATCTGTTTTAGAATCTTCAATTTTAGTCTTAGAGGAACTAGAAACCTCTTGTGTCGATTTGAGTTTTCTTTGGGCCTTTTCCTCTTTAGCTTTCAAAAAAGTTGAAGCAACCTTGCTTGCTTCTACCTCAATAGCATTTGTTTTCATATCTTCAAAAGTTCTTGAAGTTCTCTCTCTCAACATAACAACAAAATCATCATCAAAGGCTTTAGAAAATCTAGACTTTGTTGCTGCTGCAAGGGGTTTACAATCAGGGGGCATTTTATGATAAAGCTTATTGAATATTTTGATAAAGTCTGATACAAGTTCACCAAAATTTCTTTTAAGTTCATCAAACTCAGTGAGAAAGTAAAGAGGATCCTTTTTCACACCCCACTGGTTTTTAAATATATTTGTAAGTTCTTCCCAATTTCTAATGGAATTTGCAGGTAACTGCCTAAACCAAATTCTTACATTTCCTTCAAGTGATTGTGCAAAAAACCTCATGTAAACATTTTCTTGTTCAATATTCATGTTATCTGCAAAGTCTAAAAAGGCTTGAAGATGGTCTTCACCAGAAGAGTCGGTTTCCCCATTATACCTGGGAAGGTATTTCAAGTATCCAGCTGGGAGTGCATCGAGAGTAGGAGGTAAGACTAAAGCTGCATATCTAGCTTGTACAATAGGTTGTAATGCCATAGTGCGAGGTGGTGTATGAGGTGTTTGAGTGGATGAAGAGGTTGAAGAAGATGAAGAAGGGGTTGAACAAGGTGATTGAGGGGGTGAAGAACTAGTTGGAGGTGAAGAAGGAGGGGATCTCCTCAATGATTTCAAAGGAGTCTTAAGAACTAACTTCTGGACCTGTCGAATACACAGAGAAGGTCTCTTCGTGTTGTTCAGAAGTAGAAGCTTCAGGTTGTCCAAAAGTGGGAGGAAATGAATAAGTGGTAGGGGATATGAAATCTGTTGGTTTGTATTCTGGTAAATTAACACCCAATTTAGACTCGGTTTTAGGTGATCCTAGTGGTAGTGAGGGTTCTGGATGAGTTTCAAATGAATGAATGAGGAATGTTGATTTAAAATCAACTCCCCTGTTTAAGAGTTCAACAACCCTAGGTGATAGGTGGGAGTAATCTGGATTGGATGGAATGTTACTATAAGGATCAAATGATGGTAAATCTTTAGACTACAAGACTGAAGAAGACGAAGAAGAAGAGGGTTGATGTCCCCTTTTAGAACTGGATTTTCTCAGAATTTTTTCAGGGTCTGACAGAGGATCAACTAAGTTAGCCTCTGAATGAGATCTGGTGTGCTTAAAAGGTGCCAGTTTGGGAGAGTGGAGTCGCCAGGTGAAGGATTTTAACCTTTCTAGACCTTTAATCACCTTAAAGGAATAGAATACATATCGTTTCCCCAGGAAACTTAATGAAATTCGAGTCCCCAACAACGACGCCAGTTTGATGTTGTAGCTCTAAGATAATAATGGTCAGCGATTATGCCAGAGCATCTAAGATAAATGTTTTGGGAGTTTTGTTTTAATTTGGGAGATCAATGGATGAAACAGATATAGAACTGATGTGCCTCACCTCTTGAATAATATCAATATCTCAATAGAGGGCTGCTATAAATATTTACACAATGAATAGATTTTATGATGATGAGAAGAAACAAAAAAGTAATATGATTGCCACAGTTTTCAAATTCAAAGCTAGATAATCATAAGTATGAAAACCTTTAAACCATGTTTGCAGGTTCAAGAAAATATACATGAGCTTACAAAAGATGCTGATGATTGATTAATTTTGAGGGAATTAATTAAACAAATAGTTCATTAACTCATACTCTTTATAGATTATCACTTCAGAAAGCTTATAAGAATAAATTGAAATACAATTACTCCTACCTTGTTATCTCTGCAAGACATAAGTACATGAAGAAAAACATAATGAATGACACTGGAAACACTTACAGGAAACACAAACTGTGCAAAACAGAATTCAAATCCTTTGCTTCGTATTAATGATCCAGAAAAATTAATTACATAAGGTGTCTAGAAATGCTTCTTCAAGGGTGCAACCCTGAATAACTCGTGAAGAGAGTTATTTATACAACAGCAGGACGAAAAATATCCTAAACTGCTTTTACAAAAATAGATTATTTACACAATCAAAAATAAAACTATCTACTGATGTGGCACTGCTTTGGTGTTGCGCTTTTTGATGACTAATGCTGAAAAAAGTTGAAAAATGGTTGGAGGTGGCTGACGGTTCCCACAAAAACTGAATGTTGTTCCATTATCGTCAATCCAGTAAATCTGTTAATTCTTCCCAGCGTTTCTTATCTGGGATAGAAATCTTTGTTACCCTCCTGTAGATTTCATCCATCTCGGTATATTTAGTAAAAGTGGGTTTTACTAAAAATATGTGCTTGATTTCATCCAGGATGAAGAAAGAATCCCTGAGTGTTTTTACTATGAGAGCTGGTGTTGTTGATCCTTTGATATTGGCTACTGAAGCTACATGGGTGCCCACCTCTATTAACTTCTTGACATAATCTTCAATTGGCATCAATTTATCATTAATAACCATCATGGAAGGTAAACCTTTGTTGATCAAAGGTTCAATTTTGTTGAAGAATCTCTGAACCATGTTGTTAACATTGCTGCACTTTTCTTGTAGCTGAAGGTTGAGATTTATTTTAGTGATAACCTTCTTTACTTCTAATATTGTTGCAGTTTTGTCACTTATCCTTAACTCCTCAAGCTCATAATCATCCTTGGAATTCAGAAATTTGATTATATCAGAGGTAGTCTCTGGCATATCCTCTAGTTTCCTATTTATGGATTCCACTGCTTCCTGAGCTTTCTCCAAAAGATCTTTTTGGATATTATCTTAATGGAGGGCCAAATCTCCTTGATTGCCTCTGTGATTTCTTCCCACAGAATTTCTTTTGCTAAACCCAACTTGTTTCCTATGAAGGAATCTGTGAGTTCTTTCTTCAACACTTCCACTTGGCCTTTAAGTCTGTTTGTTTCAGTTGTGCGTGTACTGTCTGATATAGATTTCAAGAGCCGTAATTCTTTGAACTCATCCTTCAATTTATTGATTTCTCTTGTCTGGATAGACAGGTTCTGAACAGCTTTAGTACGCTGTTCAACTCCTTCTGCTATACCTGTTGCTGATGTAGTGGTTGTAGCAGAAACTTTGGTGATGTGAACTGCTGCAAGAGAAACTGCATCTGTTGAAGTTTGAATGTTCTTGATAGCTTCCTCCTTCTCCTTAACTAATTTCTCCATCTGTTCTTCCATTTGTTTTATTTGCAAATTATGTTCTATGATGAGCTTCATCATGTCTGACTTTTAAGTCTCTATCTCAATTTCTTTGGCCATTGGGTCTTCAGATGCTGGTATTTTCAGCTGTTCCTTTAGTGCTGCAACTTCAATGTTCTTTTTCTTAATGAGCTCCTCAGCAACATTTATGTTTGATGGATCATATCCCATCCTTAGCACTAGATTTTCTAGGGACTAAATCTTGGTATCCTTTGCTAACGAGGAGACCTTCTCCAACTTTAATTGTGACTGGATGTTGGCCAATGTAACCTGCAATTTTGACAAACTCATAGCAGTGTTTGTCAGGGTTGAAGTAATCATTTGTCCAGTTTGTTTATGCATCTCAATCTGATCAATTGGATGCACATCTTGGACATTGAACTCAAAATAAGTATGTTTCTGATATTGTGATGCAGTCCTGGGCTGGGGAACTTGGGCCTGTAAGAAAGCCATTTGCATCTTCCCTTTCTCAGAGTTAAAGATTGAAAGAAGCCTTGCTTGAGAGCTGGAAGAATGCTTCCAGAACTGGGTGTAAGTATTTAACTTCAATTCCTCATTCTTTCTTTTGATTTCACTAAAGACATGGAAGATGTCTTCCTCTTTATTCTCTGGAATGCCTCCAACATGTTGGACTATTTGTTGTTCATGAGAAGTGGTAGACTGAGTTGGAGATTGTATAGATTGTTCACCAGACTGTGAATCAACATTCATAAAGACTCTTTGTTTCTTTTTCTTGTGAAAGACCTTGAAGCCTTGGCTTGTTGCCTCTGTTGCAGGTGAAGATTGTTCTTCCCTCTCTCTCTTGGATGCCTTTTCCTGTGCAATTGGAGTTTTTATATTTGATGTAGAGATTACCTGCTCCTCAGCCTCCTGGAGGGTATTCTCTGCCCATTCCAACCGATTCTTGAATTGTTATATCTCAGGCCTAACTATATGATGATATGGTGTGAACTTCTTCTCCACCCTGAGTTTAGAGATGATTCCCAATGGGTCATATGACCAAGAGAAACTGAGAGCAAAATTCATTTATTTTAGCAGCTTGTTAGCCTCCTCCCCTGCTACCCTGGTATTACAAATGAAGGGATCAACTCGAGCTTTGAGCTTAAATTGCGATTTCTTTTTGGCAGCTACAAAATGTACTTCATCTACATTCAATCTTTTCCTCAAGTACTCCAGTGCAAAGATTCTAATAGGGAGGTATTTTAGAAATTTGTAGGGTGGAAGCTCACAGCCAAAAATCCTAATTTTTTGTGTAGTTCTGGTAGCAATACCAATCTCCTCTTGCAGCCTGATCTATGAACTAAAGCTCTTTGACAATCTCTTCACTGATCCTTGGTAATGGAGTGCTGCTCATAAGGCTAAGGGCTGGATGAATAAACAGTTCCATGAACTGCTTGTATGTAAATTCGTCTTTCTCCTTCATCCCCATTAAAGTCCAAAAAATCACTGACTGTGGCGATCCTTCTTCATCAAGTTTCTGCAAAGAAAATGGGAATTTGTCCCCCTGAAAATATATAAATAGATACAAAAGTACTGAAGCATACTTGAATACTTCTTCAGTGTTAAATTTGACAAACTACTCATGTATGGTTTCAACTATGAAATGACCAAAATCATAAATAATAGTAGGCTTAGAATCAGAAGAAAACATGGACAATAAACCAAGGATGGCTTCATTGACAGATTGATCAGAGTGGTAACCAAGCAAATAGGATAGGATAGTAGTAATATGCCTGGTTCTATCAGGAAACATAGATGAATCATAAGGGGGGTTTCTCTTTGGCAGAGGACTACCAATTGATAAAAATAGTTCCAGGGTCTGGGGTCTCTTGGTAAAGTCCAATTTGTTGTAAGATTCTATTAGGTTTTCATGAGAAAAAGGATGAGTTGGTGTAGTGGCAGGGCTTGCAACATTTTCTCAATTGAATCAACGTTAATAGGACAAAGGATTTCTCAAGTAGGTGAGATAATGGCTCTCTCGCTGGGATCATAGGATTCATGGCATTTTTTCATGAACTCTAGAGCTCTGTGTATTTGTGGAAAAATATAGTGGGGTAATTGGGACTCCCATAGCCCAATTTCATCACTCTGGTCAATTAGCTGCTCTTCCCACCAACAATAAATTTTAAATAAATCAAATTGAGAAGAAGCCTCAATGATTTTGTAATCCTTGTCAACTAATGGAGTATGGTGGAAATCAATCTGTGGTTGAATTAGAGGATTTGACACTTCTACAATTGTTTTTCCCTTAGGAGGCATTTTTGGAAAACAAAACTGCAGACTGTAAATGACAGAATGAAAAGGAATTAACAGAGTGGATACAGGTAACTGACAAGTGAACCTGGAAGGTGTGCTTGTGAACAGGACAAATGGCTGCTAAAATGTCGGGCAATGGTTGAGTTGTTGAGCAGGCGAGCTTTGAAGAATACTCTCGGTCGCATAAGTTAACTGTGTAACCTTTGAAATGTATGGCAGATTGCTTATAAATAGAAAAATGGAGTGGAAGGGAGGCGATGAGCGTTTGAAAGTTCATTAATTATCCAATGGGTTAATTAATGGACATTTGGTTATAAATGCACGGGAGCAGAAATGAATGGGCAACAGATAGGTGGCCGATGATTGGACGAGAGATATGAAGTGGAGCGTGACGTGGAGTGGCAGTAACAACTATGAAGGATACCGCGTTCGGGGGGTAAGACAGAACGGTTTGTGGTTCTGGGATTTTTGGTCTCGAAAGACTAAAAGGCACTTTCGTGATTTATATGGGTGGTATTAAAGACTGCCCATTTTGGCCCCTCCCCACCGATAAACTTCGGACGGTGAATGAGGGCCGAAAGGGCTCCCCACCGATAAACTTCAGACTGTGAATGAGGGCCGAAAGGGAGTGTGGGCCATATGATTGTGGAGGAGTGTGAGGGATGAGAGATGAGGTGGAGGGAGTTTAACATGTATGAGCACGGAATGAATGGTGGGGTCGCGATATGATAGGCGGACGCGGCGGCTGTGGGTCCGAGTGATTTAATAAATGAAGTGATGGCATATCGAAAATCGCACTTTCCTTCGCCCAATGGTTTATGCACTTAGCTATGAATGATGCGATGCGATATGATCCTACGGTCAAGAATCATTGGTCATCTGACGGCTGATAGCGATATCGCACATCGCACTTTCCTCCACCCAATGGTTCATCCAATTATGAATGATGCTATGCGATATGATCCTACGGTCAGGAATAAACGGTCATCCGACAGATGATAGCGGTATCCTACATCGCACTTTCCTCCGCCCAATGGTTCATACAATTATGAATAATGCGATGCGATATGATACTTAGGAAATAACCATTTCAACATTTCAAACTTTCACATTTCTACCTACCCTTCTATTCCTAACAATTTTACTTATCCTTCCAGAGTGCATTTGAACTAGCAACCCCATATTTTCCTTTTATAAACAATCTATCTCTATACCTTATTTCTTCCATTAGCTCATATTAAACCGTTGAGCCAATTTATTTTCTACCTATGAGAACAAATCCAATTATGATGCAACTGTATAATTGGATAAAATAACCTAGTGTGGCATCTAAACAAACTGCACACAACTATTATTTTCAAAATGAATTTAGAACAAAGTAGTGGCATTTAGATTTGCAACACTTTCAGAGTTTATTTCTTTTTATTTTCTTTCTAACCTAACATTTTATTTTGCCTTCATTTTTTAGAGCATCTACCCTAACATTTTCTTTGATATGGACATATTTATCAAAATATTTTCCTAGCATTTTTTATTCAATATTCTTTTTGTCCATATCATATCTTAACATTTTGTAAATACATTTTCATTTTTTTTCTAGTTTATTCTAACTTATAAAAACCAAAAAATGCTACAACATGAAGAATGTCCTTTTTTATTACTGATCAACCCATCAAATGAAAGTAGTAAAATAGCTTTCTGGAACACAAAATCAACCCTTGGTACTTAAAAAAGAGAAGTATTTATAAATTATTTTACAAAATATTGTGTCAAAATTGATTAGGATGTATTTAGGAATTCCTAAACTGAATCTATCTAACTGTCACAAAAATTTAGGAAAATTGGAACTGTCTGAAGTGCTGGCACTCGATTTGTGGAATTGTTGAATATCTAGCCTTTCGAATCATGTTGTGTTGTTGATGTTGAGTTGTACAACCAAGTCATCTTCTTACTCCAGTAACTCACATAATTTATCCCAACGTTGTTCACTGGGGATAGATGTCTTGAGTAACTTCTTGTAGACCTCGTCCACTTCAGTGTATTTGGCAAAAGCTGGTTTGGAAATAAAGATATGCTTGATTTCATATTGGATGTCAAAATCATATTTCAATGCTTCTAAAAACGCTTTGCCTGTCATGTTGATTCTTCCTTCTGTAAACTTAGAAGCGTCTTTAGCCTTGGTTGGCAATTTATGATTGTAATCTGACCTTGTGCTGAGCTTGTCATTTATTACTAATAAACTGGGAAGTCCTTTTTTGTAGAGAGCTTCCATCTTGTTGAAGAACCTCCATACACCAATGTCCAGAACTTGACACTTTTATTCTAGTTGTTTGATCAAATTTCTCTTGGTCAGCACCCTTTTAGCTCTAGTATGGTTTCAGTTTATCCTCAACCTCCACTTCTTCTAGTTCCTGCTTGTTTTTGGAATTAAGGAATTTGATGAGCTTTGTAGCTTCAGTGGGTTTATCCCCCAACTGCACTTTGATTTGTTCAATAGATTCACTAGATTTCTCAATCAATTCCTTCTGCGCAAAAATAATTTTTATAGATGGCCAGATTTCTACCATGGCTTCCTTTATCCTTTTCCAAATGTTCTCTTTAACTTGCGCTAGGGTATTACCCATAGCAGTATCCTTTTCCATTTGCTGCAATCTCTAGGAAATAGTCTCAGATTTCTACATCTCTGTCATGAGAAAATTATCGTATCTAGTGCTCTGCTCCTGTAGGGACTTTACACCCTCTCTCAGTTTTTTAATTTATTCTCCTTGTATCAACATGTTTTCCATTGATTGAGCCAATTTAATTGAATCATCTGTAGTTGAAGAAGAAAGAGGTGTTGTAGAGGAGGATGTTCCTGCTGTTGTAGCTACTGTAGGAATGCTTATTTGAAGTAGTGATTCAATAAGAACTGCATCAAGAGGAACCATAGCAAGTTGAGAACTTTGTTCTTTCTCTTTGATCAAATTGTCCATCTCTACCTTCATTTCCTTAATCTGTGCGTTTTGTTCCATCAGGAGCTTCAACATTTCTTCTTTCTGTATTTTTGTTTCTTTTAATTCCTTTGCCTCGGAATCTTCAGTGGTAAGCAATTTCAATTACTTTTTTAGAGATGCTATGTCATAATTCTTCTTCTTAATAATCTTGTCCATAACCTTTGAATTAGCTAGATCAAAACCTACTTTGATCACCATTTCCTCTAAATATTTAATTATGTTGTCTTTGGCCAAAGAGGAAACTATCTCTAGTTTGAGTTGTGATTGAACATTGTTCAAAGACAACTGTAGTTTAGAAGCAGTAAGGGTGGTCTGTGTGAAGGTTGAATAAACCGTTTCTCATGTTTGTCTGTGCATGTCCATCTAATCCAAAGGATGGACATCCTTTTCCTCATACTCAAATGTAGTCTGCTTTAAAACAATTGCTAATTTAGGTTGAGGAACCTGTGCCTGTAAGAATGTCATATGCATTCTCCCTTTCTCTATGTCATAGGCCGAAATGAACCTGTGTTGAATCCGGGGAGATTGTTTCCTAAATTGAGCATAAATGTTATCATGGAGGGCTTCATTTCTCTGTTTAATTTATTTATACCTCTGGAATAGGTCCAGTTGCCTCTGTTCTGTAGATGAGTTTCATGTACGAGGTGTTGTAATTGGATTCTCTTTGGTGGTTGAGGATGATGGAGACTCGGTGGTGCTGCCAAAATTCAAAGTATGTAGGCCAGAGAGTATGATAGTACCATGTGTTTCCTCTAATGGCGGGAAATATACGTTGGAGCTTGTCTTTGTTTTCTTTGAATGGATCTTGAATTCCTTGACTGAGACTTTTGTAACCGAGGGAAATGGATTGGCATGGCCTTGGTCCTTTTGGAGCATATGAGCAAAGGAGGAGAAAGTCCAAGTTTGACTTCATTTGACTAGGCTTTTGATCAACTTTTCTTTTGGTGTCTAACTTGTTTTTTTTTTATTGTAGAGGTTGGAGAACACCTGCATTCATGAGAGAGAGATTCATGGAGCAAAGATTTATATTTTTTCTTCTATTTTCTTCTAGGCCTACTAGCTGCCTCAATGAGGTTTTCAACTAGTAGGTTTGCCTAGGCGCCTCAAAGGAGGTTTTCACCTAGGATCTTTTCTTTTTCTCCTTTTTTTTTTCCAGCCCATTGACTGCCTCATGGAGGTTTTTAATCAATGAGCCAATCTCAGGTGCCTCAAAGGAGGTTTTCACCTGAGATTTTATTTTTTCTCTTATTTTTCATTTTTTATTTCTTTTCCTATCCTACTCTACTTGAAAAAACAAAATCATTTTCAAGTGTAGGAATACTTCCAATGAAGCCAAGTGCACATTGAGATGACAAATAAAATGATGTGTAGGCTTGAAATATATGCTTTGACAGGTACCTGAATATGAGAGACCAACTTCTTTGATTGAGATGAGATCAGGAATTGTTGAAGAAGAGTGGGTTGCTGCAACTTGACACTTTGCTGGAACCATATTTCAATATAGTTGTGATGCTCCTGGTCCACTTGCTGATTTGGATCATCTTGGATGTCTTCTTCTTCCATGAAATTCAGATATTCTTATTTTTGCTGATTATTCTCTTGAACACATAGAGGATCTAATGGTAAACATGAGGGAACTTTCCCAATCTCTGATTTTGATGTTTGATCTTCATCAAGTGCAACCCATGATTCTTTGGTCTTCTCATTTGAATCTTCTTTTTCTGCATGTTGTCCTTCAATGATATCAAGAGAATCTCTTTTTTGTGATACTCTTCTTGAGCTAAGATGAATACCATTTATATCAAGAGGAGATGTTTGGAAGTGTTGTACCTCAACATTGTAAGTGGGTTGAGCTACTTCATTGTGTGGGTTCGGAAATGGTGGTACAGGTAGTTGAGTGGGAGTGGATATTTGAGATGGATGTGGTTGGGGTTGTGGTTGTGGTGTAAGTGGATGGTGAGGATAACATGGAGTTATGTAAGTAGGATGTTGAGGAAAATACTGAGGATATTGTGGATGGCTCCCATAAGTTCCTTGTCAACCTTGTTGCCAAGATTGGTTTTGGGGTTGAGATGGTCAAGGTTGACAAGGAAAAGGTGTGTTACAATTACTTTGAGATGGATGTGAATTAGCTTGAAATTGTGAATTAGGGTCTTGCATCATATCCTATTGAATAGGTTGCCATGGTCCTCTTGGAGCTACATAACATAGTTGAATTGACAATTGACTTGCTCCATTGTCATCTTGGTAAAATTCCTTCAACCTTGGTAATGAGGGGCAATATTTAACATCATGTGATTCTGCATGGACAACACAAATATCAATATCTTCTTTTTGCTCATTTTTTATTCTTGACATTTCTACTTGTTCACTTAGATTGCTAAGAATTTCCGTTTTAAAGTTATGAAGCAAATTTCCAAGTTTAGCTTGACTTACCATTCTTGATGTTGATTGAAATAATCTTGCCCTTCCTCTTGATATGTGTTTGCATGTTTCAAAAATTTCTTCAAATGACAATTGGCATACATCACCTCTACTCATGAGATCAAGGAGATCAATCCACTCATCCCTAATTATTCTAAGTAAGAGGGTTTTTTGTGTGTCGGATCCTAAATGATGTAGTTTTTCCCTCTTAACATTATACATGAACCTCTCTATTAGATCCTATAAACTCTCATCATATTTTTGATTCATTCTAAAGATTTATTCTTTAAGATCATGATCATTATATTTTTCTAGGAATATCTTTTGCATCTAACTCCATGATCTTATTGAATTAGTCCATAAACTCATGAACCATTTAAGAGATCCTTCAATGTTGCCTTAAACAATCTCAATTTTTGAGTGTTTAGTAAGTAACTATAAGATCTACAAAGGATTTCAAATTCAAAGAGAAATGTTTCTGGAACCTCTGACCTTAGACCATGAAATTATGGAAGAAAAGATGGAGGGATGTTCTTTATGTGCAAACTACCATCAGTATCTTGAATGGGAAATCCGAGTGAATCTTCCTCATTATCATCATCTCCATCCATTTCGTCTACATTATTTTTCATATCTTCGTCTCCTACCTGCAAAAGTGGATGGTGATGTGGCTCTTACTGCACCACGTGATCAAATGGGGGGGGTGGGTTGGTGTTGGAGAATTTTGTTGTTTTTTATGATTGAATGAAAACAATAATGCAATGCACTTTCTGTTTTTGAAATGAAATATGCCTAATGCAAATATTTTTTGTTTTTGAAAAAAGTAAAAATAAATGAATCAAATAGGGAAGAAAACAATGCATACTTTGACACCTACCCGACAACGACGCCAAAAAGTGATGAACCTCATATTGCAACAAGAATGTTGCAACTCCCAAGGATAACAAATTTAATTATCAACCTGGGGTTCATACAAACTTAAGAGATATTGACACTATATGTGAAACATACAATGTGTCCTTCCTTAACTGTTCTGATGTAATGAAGTGCATGTAATGAAATCAAATCCTAAACTAATTGCAGAAAATGAAATGCTCGAAATGGAAACCTTAACCTATTGCAAGAAAGAAAATACAAGGAAATAAAACTATTCTAATTGCATAAAGTAAATATCATGAAATAAATGTAAACCATTACATTTCAAAGAGTTAGATCCATTAACAAAGTTCAATGGATGTGGCAATTATCATTGTATTATCTATTTCATAAATATGTACATTAGCCCAAATCATTGAAATGTTTTGCATGGGTAAATAAGCAAGTCCTAATTGGTCTTTAGTCTTCCCTAATAATTTATTTAGAGCCTAGGGGTCGTGATTAACCCGCAGGGACAATAAGAAATCTTATTGAGTGAATCTGGGCAAGTATATACATGTTGGAAGGCTGCTACAGAAGATCCTGTAGTTACTGCAGAAAACTGCAGATTTACTACATGAAACTATAATTCACCGAATGACCAAGAAAATAAAATCCAAATTGGATGGGATAAATTTTGTTATTTACTAGGATGTCTTATGTCTCAATTCCAAGTGGAATCACTCAAACGACCTCTGTTAACCCATGCTAAAAAATAGCAGAAAATTACTAGTCTAAAATCTAGAAATTCGAGAACTAGTGAGCTAGTAAATCTATCAAATGCCTAACCTAATCAAGTGAAATAGCAATGGGGTAATTTTTGTTACTAACTAGATTTTGTTTGTGATCTAATTCAAGAAGAATCAACTCAATTGAATCTCATTAGCATGCTCTAAAAAATAGTAGAAATTGTTATTTACCACAAAGGACTTCCAAAAATCTAGATTTAGGAATAAGCAAACTAATCCAAATAACTCAATGATTAATATGAACTTCCAAAGATGTTCCAAGGATGAAATAATTCTTGTGATCCTGAAAAATAATTACTTCAACCAATTAACCCAATCCTACAACAAGAAATCATCAATACTAAATGCATAAATATAAAAAAACAAGAATAAGAGCTGCATGTGAATAAGAAGTGAAAGGAATAAAATAAATGATACAAAAGGGCTTTGAGGTTCCTGGGATGGCCAAGCCCAAGGAAACTTAGAGTCCTATGAAGGAGATCAAGATTTAGAAGCTGAACATGACATCAATCTTCATTATTTCCATCAATACAATTACATCCCTGCAAGAAATGACAATGGAGCTACAAAAATACGAGTTCTCTCCACAAGAAGAGTAAGAAAAATAAACTCCTAGAGGAAAATTCGATTTGGTACTTATACAAAATGATTAGGAAGCATTCCCCATGAAAGGAGGAAGCTTTGCCCACAAAAATCCTTCAAATAGTGGATATGGTTCCCAATACTAGGAATTTGCATTAAATGACAGGGAACACATTTATAAATATTCTCAATCATTGGAGCTCCAGAATCTGCGCAATAATTTTAGAATATCTTCTTGATTTATTATTTAATATTGATCCTCCTGTAGTAGGGAGAAAGTCCCTAAATTATCTCCTCCAAATCTTCATAACCCGCCCAATATTCTCACAATATTCCACAAAAATAAAAAATATTAGGCACAAATATACAATTATCCATAAACCTTCCTAACGAACATATTAAAGTCAAAAATACTTTATCTAATGCAAAAATAGAGGTTTAATGTGTTGAAGGATGGTCAGGGAACACATTCCTAAATCTTCTCAATCATTGGAGCTCTATAATCTGTGCAATAATTTCAAAATATCTTCCTGATTTATTATTTATTATTGATCCTCATGTAGTAGGGAGAAAGTCCCTAAATTATCTCCTCCTCCAAATCTTCATCATCTGCCCTCACAATATTCCTCGAAAATAAATAATATTAGGCACAAATACGAAATTATCCATAAACCTTCCTAATGAACATATTAAAGTTAAAAATACATTATCTAATGCAAAAAAATAGGTTTAATGTGCTGAAGGATGGTCAGATGGGCCTTAATTTATGTCTAATTTAGAGGCCCATCACCATGTTGCAGTCATTGTAATATTCAGTCATGTATGGGCTATTGGGATCAAGTCATGCTTGATATGAAATCCCATCATTTTGGGTAATTGATGTAATGTTGCGTCAAATATGTAACCTCACTATGTTGGGTGATTGATGTAATCTTGAGTCATTAGTGATAAGAAAGGTCATAGTTGGTCGAATCATAAAATCTAATGCTTTTTTTGTATATATTTAGAGGTTTCAACATTTGCTCAGGGAGAGTATGGTTAATATGGAATTTTCATATTCAGCAGATCAGCCCTACAATGATCTTCTCTACAAAGGGGGAAAAAGCTTTCATTCAACATTGGTTATCCCTTTGCCCTTGATGTCAAAGGGGGAGAGAAGCTTGGTTTTTGGAGAAGAATGCTCAGTGATAAGTCTTGGTATTTGCAGATAGTGACCGAACACCAAAGTGGTTGCCATCAAGTCCAAAGAGAGAGATTCTTGGCATTATGGCTAATGTGTTGTCCTTGATGGCAACCTACTTGATAAAGATGTCAACATTATGGTAACAAGATGATTATGCAGGCTGGTACATATGTGACAGGTGATATGAACAAAGGAATATCAGTTCAGAGATAGATGAATGATAAAGGTTATGTTTGGGAAAGTATATGCGGATCCTATTCAGAAAGGTCACGTACATCCACATGTATGGTGAAGAAAATTCACGTATAGAATTCGTACCATGATGATTTGAATACCAGTGGACTTTACCATGGTATTGGTCCATAGTAATGAGCGCGAAAACGATTATTTGTTCCTGTCAAAGAATACCAATGAAATTACTAAGGGATTGGCCTAAGGTTTTGGTTAAGGCTAATGCTATATAAGGAGATGGATATCAAAGTGTTATGCATGCAAGTGATGGACTATTTATTAATGATTTGATTTGAAAGAATTGTGCACCAAGGAGCAAGGAGAAGACCCAGATCTGAAGTATGGTGACATATGTGCATGTTTGATGTACTTATTAAAAATGTCTAACAATGATAGATCTGTGGTTGTAATGATGTTGTGGTTTGAATGTATTCTAAAAGTATGTAATTCTGACAATAAGGGTTGTAGAGAGTAAAATTGTGTTTGCATCAAAATTTTTCAGATCTATATGCAGGTTTGTCTCAGGTTAGTCCCGTACATACACAAATATGCTTCTGGGTAGTCACATATATATTCTGTGAAGTGTTTTAAGTTTGTGCAGATCTGTACATGGTTGTTGTGAATGATAAATGCATACATATACTAAGGTTTTTACAGTATGGCATGTTGATGACATTTGATCAGTTTTGTTCTAATTGCTGATGTCTCTATTATGATGATCTGCATCTGATAATGTTGATCGGGTTAAATGTGGAATGGTATATTAATTGTTAATGATGCTATAATATGGTGATCTATGTTTGGTTCAATAATCTGTGCTTAGTTCAAATAATATGTGACTGATGGAGTGATCTAAGTATGGTTTAGTGATTTATGATTCAATGTTTAGTATTCTGAGATCTATACACAATTTTTGTAAAGAGGAAATGTGTACATACACAGATGTTCTTCATAACAATAGAATATACATTCTGATGCATGTATGATTAGGGTTTGCAGTGACAAAAATTTGTTTTTGTGATGAACAAAGTATGGCTTGGTATATTTATGAATGGTTATGCATTGATATGATCTAGTTATGATTGGTTTGGTTTGGTTGCAATAATTGGTTGAGATTTAGTGATTGGTTTGTTGAGGTTATAATGTTTTAGTTGGTTCAGTGTTTGGTTTCAGAATTATTACTTGGTTTGGGCTTAATGATGGAAGTGGGTCCAGTCTAAAAATATGATGAAAGGTGGCCTACAGGTTTGATGTTTTGAGTTAGGTGGGTCCATTATGAAATATTATGAAACATGGTCCACAAGGGGTGTTCAGGGTTGGAGCCTTCAATAAGGGAGTCAAATCTTCTTTCCAGTAGTCGCTGGTGAATTTATGCAAGGGGTAGGTGAACCCTTCCGGTAAATGAGATTAGAAGGTTGGAGCTCCCTTCCAGTGGGTGCTGGAGAAGGAGAGAAGGTTGCAGCCTTCTGCAGGCAGGTGCCTATGTATTGGTAAGATTATGTTCTAGTACAAGATTGTAAGAAGTTTTCCTTTATAATAAAAGAAGAAGATAAAGATGATGACAATGGTGGTTTTCTCCCACATTGGGTTTCCACCTAAAATCTTGTTGTTCATATGTGTAGATATGTTTCTTATGTGTTGATGATTTATCTGCTTATTACTATTTAATTAATGAATAATGAAGTAATGATGCACTCGTTAAAGATGAACAAATAATGAAATATATGAAAAATTAGTTAATTTGATATACGTTGTTTGCCTTTACTAAAGTCACGTACATACGTTGGTTGCATGAATGACAATAGCATATGTAATTTAGAATATGAAATGAAGAGTTTAAAGTGATTTTAAAAATATTGATTCACCCTCGTCTCTCAGTATTTTTCTCAACATTTTTTTCTTAAAAAACTTGTATATCCCCTTTTTATGGATTTGGTCTCCATGGATTATGGAGTCATGAAAATTATTCAAATCCCTTGTGAGAGCTTTTGAGGGAGCCTTTTAAGGATATTTTGGTGGAGCTTTGTAATATCTTTGAGCTTGGAGCTTGTATTGAGAGAAAATGTAGCCTCCTGGTGCCATGAAATGTCTTTTATGTGAGTGCCTTTAGCCCCTTTTGTGTAGGAGAAGGCAACTCCTTATGGAGCATGATCCACATATGGTGAGATATTTTCAGCCATTTTTTTAAGCAGGAGATTAACTCAATATCAATAAAGTGATTCGTAGCTTAAAGTGAATCCATATATGTATCCACTTCCCCCAGGGTGAACTTCATTATCAAGATGCTTGTATTGCTTGTTTCTTTGATGTTTGCTTCTTTGAATAATGTTGATGTGTTGGTAAAATATTATTTAACGAATGTGTTTCTCATGTTCACGTATGAATTGTGTCAGTTAAAGATCTTGCAATGAATATTTTTGTTTAAGTAAATACTAACAATATCTTTTGGATCAAGTGGTATCAAAGTGGTCTGAACATTTTTCCAAGGATTGTGAATGTCATCACAGGAAAGGGATTGAAGCGAGAAAGAATTCAAGAGCTGGAAGAAATTAACAAATGCATTCAAGCAGAGAATGCAGATCTTATAAGGCTTCTACAAGTTGCAGAGGAGGATAAGAAGAAATTGAGGCTCATGTTAGAGTAGGTCGTGGAGGAACAAAATGGGAGAATGTTCCACTTCAAAGGGGAGCTTGCTAAGGAAGATGACCAAGTGCCATTGAAAGAATTGAAGGTGAAATAAAATCCTTCTCATGATGCTATTTCTATTAGAAGTTTTGAGATACCTATTTCAGGGATTGGGATGAAACTCCTAATCGAGATGGATACAAGGGATAAATGAAATCTTCTTTCCAGCAAGATTGTATTTCTAATGACATTTAGATCTGAAATCATATGGATACAAGGGATGAATGAGTTGACGAAAAGGTTGTTGCCGCAATGAAGCCTTCTAGACATCGCCCAAGCAACAATAAAATCTTCCAATTCTTCCTACAACAATAATTGGGTAATTCCCATCGATAATTGAATTGCGTAGGGTTGTTGTGAATATAAGATTTTAGAGAAAGAATATGAGAAAGGAATTGCCTGCATCCTAGATATGCAAGGATATTTGTAAAGCTAAGAGGGGGATTGTTCAAGGGAATATGAACTATTTGAGGCACAAACATACACATAAAACCTTTCATTGAGGTTATATCTCAACTTCTTTATACACAATAAAAGCATGATGAACACAATTACATTTGCAGGAGTCATCACCAGGGAGAAAAATGGACTCTCTGTCAAAAGTATTGGTTGTTGTTTGTCGACTTCTTCACGCTTCACATGCACCTTTAAATTTATTTTGGAAAAAGTTGCAAAAGGACCCGTGGTTGGTAAAGGAAGGTCAAAGAGCGCCCCATTATACTGGCACTACCTTGAGCGTGAAAATTGGATTATTAGGCACTTGTTTCCTAGGAAGCACTACTCGAATCATGGCTTTCATTGGCTGTCTTTGCACTGAAGGATCTGGTACTATTGTGATGGTATCAGTCAAAATCAATGTGCTCTCATAAGGACCACAATAAAAATGTTGATCCTTATCATCATAAAGAAGTCAAATGTTATGAAGGCCATTTCTGCCATGAAAGTATTCGAGGATCACCTCTGCTTTGATGTATTACAGTGTGTTGTTTGTTAGAAGGAGTCCAACCAAGTAGAGGAAGGCAGAAGGGACAAGTCAGAGAGAGAAGTGGTTACTCATGTTCCCAAAGAGGGATATATAGGTTGTTAATATTCTCTCCACAAAAACTAGTTAATTATTAAAACCTCTGCCAAATCCATTGTTGACCTATTGGAATATGACAGGAGACATTTAATCACCGCCAAGTCACACACCAAATAATATCACCAAGCTGTTGTTGATGCACCATATTGTATGTGATAGGACTTGTTGGAGTCGACCGTTGAAATATTATAATGCTATCTTGGTCATATTTGCTATATATGGTTTAAACCATATCCTAACCATCACATACATATAAAAACATTTTTATTAAATGGTGCCACGATATATATTATTTTGGTGAGTGGAATTAAATGTTATTGGACTCGCGAGTTTTGGTTCTCCATAACTTCCACGACATGTGATCTCTCACCGGGATATGTGGTCATCAAAGGTCAACAAATGCCATGATGGGTTGCGATGGTTCGATGGTTATGAACATGGGTGGTACACCATTCCAGCCCCGTGTTGGTGCTTAAACAATTTGCATGGTATATGCATGGAGTTTGTGGTCATTCAACCCTATTGAGGGGTGTACATGCCGCGATGCAATGAAAAAAGGTTCATACACAACGAAAACTATGGCTGGAGGTATCCATGAGGAACTTGAAGCATAAATATTCTCACAAGGTTGTGTTTTCTTCGAAACAAAATTGCACTAACATTAAACGGGTGGCATTTTCTGTTATGAGGGCATATGTTAAAAAGCGTTGAGGCTACCTATTTATGTAAAGAGGTCACCCAAACCATGGCCATAATTACGTTCCCCAATGGCCATATATCCAAAGGCATATAACATTTGAAGGTATGTGAGTTAATGCATGGATAATGACAAGGCCCATCATGTCATGTTGTGGATTCTGGTGTAAGGTTCGCCAAAACAACATTGTAACAATGGAGATCAGAAAGGGAAGATGCATTCAACCTCGGTCCATATGTTTCTACATCGTCATTCCAAAACAATGGTTGACTGGTGAGCATGCAACTACTGGTAACTTTGATACAACTGTGTGCCTCATAAGTCGACAACTTGGTATTACAACAAGCACTTCTTGATATATTAATTGGGAGATTGCAGTTAATGGAGAGAAAAAATAGAGAAGATGGTGATAGTATGGGAAGATTCTAGCTTCTCACAACCTTTTCCTACTCTATATGGTGTTTAGAAGGGTAGTGCTAGACTGCTAATTCAACGTTTACTAGGTCCAATGGAAGAGGATACTCAAAATTCATTTTGAGAAAAAAATGTACAGGTTGTACAACATCATCGCATCCAAAGGATTTAAAATGATTTAAAAGAGAATAAGCGATGTGCATAGGGCCATCCTTCCCAAAAGAGTCAAATATCTCTAGTGGGGGGGGGTTGACACGTTTGGATTTGTGTCGAGGAAAAAAATAAGGCACATCAAAAACTTTTGAGTCCAAGAGAGAGAATTTTTTTTTTTGTTAAGGCTTATTTTGGCAAGATTGGGGATCTTCCAAGTTATGTAGGTTTGCATATGGATACATGTGTCGGTTATCATTTTGATTTTGAAGTACAAAGGTGAAGGGGCAAAAAGTGTGGCCTGTCAAAGGCATCTGTTATGCAGATCAAGCAATGGGGGAACACATCAAATTGCATATCCTGTTTATGCTTTTGGGGGACCAAAAGCTTCTTAGTGGGGAGGAATGATCTAGGGGGATATCCACTTGAGAAATTATTATCTTTACACAAAAAATAATCTCACAAGAAAACTTTGGAAAAGTATGGAAATGATTTAAATGTAAATGATTAATACTTTTTGTGAGCTTAAAGTGCTATTGTATTTCTCATTAATTTTATAAAAAGGAAATTAAATATGTGTGAGAATCCACCTCACAATTAGTTTCCCAGTCTCAAGGAGAAGTTTCGAATCTCATGGACATGGTTGGGAATGTATTTCATTTTTATCCCTTGAGTGGTTGTAGATACTAATTTGGTGAATCTTGTCTTTTCTTAAAAAGCTTGTAGATCCTATTTTTATGGATTTGGTCTCCTTGGATTATGGAGTCATGAAAATTATTTAAGCCCCTTGTGAGAGATTTTGAAGGAGCCTTTCAAGGAGCTTTTGGAGGAGCTTTGTAATAGCTTGGAGTTTGTATTGAGGGAAAATGTAGCCTCTTGGTGTTGTGAAATTCCTTTGGCCCCTTTTGTGTAGGAGAAGGCATCTCATTATGGAGCATGATCCACATATGGCAAGATGTGTTTAGGCATTTTTTTATGCAGGAGATTACCTCAATATCAATAAAGAGATTTGTAGTTTAAAGCGAATCCAGAGAAGTAGCCCCTTCCCCCAGGGTGAACTCCATTATCAAGCTGCTTGTATTGCTTGTTTATTTGATGTTTGCTTCTTTGAATAATGTTTCAGATCACTGAGGGGGAAAGGAAGAAGAACTTGACTAGTGATAATTGGCACCACTCCTTAATCAAATGTGCAACTAACAAGAAATATATTGAAGAATGTTCCATGAGGAACATGAAGAGACACACAATAAAAAGGATAAAATGACATTCGAACAATAAAAAAGGGATCTCTCTCTCTTGATGAAAGAAATTGGATGAAGGAAAAAACTAGCTTTTTTGGTTGATAAACCACCAATAATGAAAATTTCCCATACTCCTAGTGTTGAGCATGATTTCCAGTTGATTTTTCCTGAAGAATCCCCTTGGATCGTGGATTTGGCTTAGGGGTGAATAATGCAAGAAATAAAAGTTGTAGCTAGTCTATGGTTGGGTAGAAAATCGAGGTCCCACCTTCAGTTTTAGCCATTATTAAATCTAAGCTATGTTTTACTAATTGTGAGCTATGAATATGATGATTAGTTATTTATTGAAATTAATGTATAACTTTGTGATAATTTTGCATGGATTTAGGAAATTGTTGCACGGGATCAATAGGAAGAAATTATTGAATATTCTGTGGGTTATATTGAAATTATACCATAAAGCTGTAAGAAATATGTCTTGATTTCTATGTGCAAGTTAATATGTCGCATGTGCACATGCAGGGATCCCAGATTACAACTTATCACTTTTCTTCTATAAATTTATTTTGGGAGGTTCCAAAAGCTCAAACTTGGTTCATAACGAGGGGAAATCCATTTGATCATCCGGTCCGAATTTTAGATCTTGGGTCATGATATTTTAGGAAATATGATCAAAGGGAGTCGAGCTTCCTGAATGCTCCTAAAATCATGCATCAAACATGTCATACTGGAATTTATGTTTTAGTTTTTCTTCTAGGAGCTTTCATAAGCTAAAAATTGGATCATATTGAGGGGAAATATCATTGATCATCAAGTGAAACTTTTAGATCTTGGGTGATGATATTTTAGGAGATATGATTATAGGAAGTTGAACTTTCCTAATTCTCCTAAAATCATGCATCAAACATGTCATGTAATCGTTTCTACTATAACTTTTCATATCGAAGGTTTCAAAAGTTAAAATATGAACCATAGTAAGGGTAAATCCCATTGATCATTTGGTTTAGTTTTTAGAGCTTGGACTTCTATACTTTAGAATATATTCCCTAAAGATTTTTCTATATTATTTTGCATGCAAAGAGTTTGAATAAATGCCTAAATGGTTTAATGATCCATTACATACAAATTGTTTGATGAAATTCCCCAATGAAAATGATGTTTTTATGGATGGGGATAACATTGTTGTATGATAGTATTATTGTAGCTTACATATGTTTATTTTCATGCAAATAATTTGAAGAACTATGTCAAAGGTAATTTATTATAGTTTGCATACAAATTATTTGATAAAATACCCCAAAGGCAAAAATCACAAGTTATATGATTGAGTGGTATATTTCAGTTAGTATGTTACAAATGGAATTAGAGCATTATTTCTAATTTGATTTCATGCAAAATATTTGACAAAATGTATACAAGAAAAATACTACTTAATTGGTTGTATACAAAATATTTAAAGAAATTTTTACATGTAAAGTGTTTAACAAAATGTATGAGAGATGAAAATCAAGTGTTTCTAAGTGTGGTTAGGATAAATTTAGTAAGGGTATGTGAAAAAGTGGTATCAAATCTTATAGTTAAGCTGGTACAAGGAAAAAAAAAATTTGAGTACCTCGTTACCTCGGTAAGTCATCGAGGGAATTGGGTATATTACATAATCATTGAGTACTTCTTCCTTTTGAGCTAATTTTTCTCTCTTCATTTCATAAGAAGAGTTAATGTGGTCTCCCTCATAAATGCTTTGCAACTTATCCGATGTTTCTTTTGCTATTTCACAATGAATCATCTTATTAGAATATGATTTTAACAAGCCACTGAGGAAGATATTGATGGCATATGTATTATGCTTATTGTCCTTCCATCCACTACAAATTTCCAAGTATCAATGTCAACAACAATTAAATAATAATTCACTCTTTCCTTCTAGATTGCATAATTTTATCCATTAATAATGGAGTTATGTTTACATCCAATTCATTATGACTAGCCATGGTCCCTTTGAGATCTACCTTCCAGTGGTTAGGTTGCTTATGAAGGAACTTGCTATGATAACAATTGTTGCAATAATGATTATACTAAGAGGGTTTGGGGTGTTGGGGGGGGGGGGGGGGGGGGGGGGTGTGTTTGAATCAATATAATGCCTAATTTTAACAATAAAAAAATATCAATCGATATAAAATATCAATCATATCAATAATATTAGAGTACACCAGATATATATGTAAACCCTTATAGGAGGAAACCACAAAACTTATTTATATGAATGTTATTGTAGGACCCAACCTATTATTACATTAATTTACTGGCACCAACCAAAAGGAGACACCAATCCATTGAAATGATTTACTGGCACAAACTATAACGAGACACCAATTCCATAAAATGATGTACTAGAACCAATCAAAAGGAGACAACAATCCCCTGAGGATACAAGGTCTAAAAAAATTATGTTATACACACTGCATAATATTACACAAAATACTAACTTTGATCTCTTAGACATGGCACTATGTTCTTGTTTTTCATAACTCATAATTCAAACAACATTCTTGCATATTTCAAACCGCATCACACTTACATGCTTCACAACATTTATTCGCACTTAGATTAAGCAACTCCCCTGTCCAAGTCACACGCCTTATTTGGACTTCATCCTCAAACTTCTTTAGCATTCGGCTCCACAAAATTCATATTTCCTGGTTCTTATTTTCTATGTTTGATCACACACACAATCACCTCAAAACACTACCTTCAAGTCTTCCAAATTAAGTTATTTATAGACATAACCTTTAAATCATAGTTGACACAACATCAATTAATTTGTTCTGTGGCCAATTGACCAATGAGCGGCTAAAACACCAAATTTTTTGTTATACCTTGTACAGAGGGAGAACCCCAAATTTTAAGCCCCCTTGCTTATCCCAATTTTCCCATATGACTAGGTGTTATGACCCAACACTCAACTGACAAGTGTCGACTCCATGTAATCCGATTATCCAAATATCATATGAAGTTTCACCTAGCTCCTAGGGATGGACCTTTTCCTTCTTGGTGACCACCTACCGAGACCACAACCTTAAAACAAAGCTTTGATCCAGTCATCTAGAAATCTGGGTCCACTTGTGTGTAACTAAGAACCTGAGATCTAGAAATCTTATTTGCCTAGATTACCTTTGCATGTGATAGCGAGCTTACTTTATCTCTCCTTGTCCATTAAGATCCACGTCTATCAATCATGTGGAATCAGGCATTATGACCAAGGGAAAACCTGAACAACACTTATTATTATTTTTATAATGCATGATCAAGATATTTGGAAATCCACCTCAGAATTATATCACTTGCTTGATTGGATCCAAGATGATCAAGAGATCATATATAATAAACGAATATGAGAATCTAGGTGTGGATAGGTCTAATGTACCACACTGAAATTACTTTAACACTAACTCCAACTCTAGAGGCTCAACTATCACCCTACATGACCTGTATCGAGAACATTCTTTTAAACAATTAATTCAAATAAGTATGGAGTATGGGTCTTTGTTAACTCTATTCACCACTGGATGGCCAAATCCTAGATACATATTTATTTTCTTTATGTGAAACCTCGATTTCCAAAACCTTGCTTTATCTAGCCTCATCGAATAAGAAATCTCGGTTATTTTCTAATGGCCACACTTGGTTCAGATCAAGATTATAGAATGATTTGATGCCTTTTCATTTACCATTTAGTGCAAAACCTTGACAACACTGTTGAGTCCCAAACTTGCATCTTTCCTATACACCTTCTAGACTTTTTCCATTTACCTGGACCTCCTAAGCTGCCAACATCATTGCATATTAGTTTAAAAGATCATATAAAGTGGTTTCCTAACTATGTTTTGTGTCTGCTGTTTGAATTAGATTTTTGCTCATTGAGCTGCGGAATCTTGTCAGTTTCCGCAGCCAGTTCAACTTTCCACAACCTTTTTGTTAAAGTCTATATTGCAGGTGTCTTCAGGCAAATCGAGCCACATGGGCAAGCTAGAAACGACGTGGACATGGACCAAGTCCTATTGGCTCAGTCGAATTCACCAAAGAAGGCCGTGGTCAAAGGTAGTCAAGCGGTGGTCAACATAAGAGTCCTACGGTGACAGAACTCCGTTTTTCACCACGTGAAGACTTGCGTGGCTATTCCTAGATCTCAGGGGACATATCAACACCTGTGGACTGCTCCATAAGGCAAATCCAACAGCCACCCTCAATAGATTTAATCACCACGGCAGCCATGATGCTAGATCCCTGGACGTCGATGTTCACGTGTCCTCTATCAACGCTGTTTTTAGGAAATTAGTTATGTCATCTTCTGTTATAAATAATGCGTTCCCATACGCATAATAGTTAGCCTTTGTAATGTAATTTTGACTGTTAATGAGCCCACTGTGCCGTGACATTATTTCTTTGTTATGACTGCATTTTGAATACATGAGAAGACTCTGTTTATAAGCACAATTCATGGTTGATAGCTGATTGCCCGAGGTTGTGCAGAGGGCCCCTGTACACACCGAGGTTTTGTTTATTGCTGTATAGTTTCATGCTTTATTTCCTTACGTTCCTGATGCCATAATTATTCACTTGTATATATTGCATTTCTTATGGTATTAACGTGTTATTTCTGTCCATAATTTTACATGCTTTTATACTGTTGTTAACTGATTAGTGTCTTTGTTCCAGATTACAGTAGGCAGCCCGGGCATTTGCACATAGTTTTACAATGACTAATGACATGGAATCAATCTTGTCTTTCTGCTGATTTATTTTTCTTAGTTTTTAATTCCATCACTGTTTTATTTATTTCAGTTTTGTTCATTTGCTTTATTAGTTAGATTAGATATTAAATTTCTCATGTCATTCTTAGTTACCTCCGAAAGCCATAGCGAGACTAATGGTGAGGGATTGAAGTATGAGTGTGTAGTTTGATATTAGTTTATTTTTCTACAAATTAGATATTGAATTGCTCATGTCATTCTCAGTTGCCTCCGAAAGCCATAGCGAGACTAATGGTGAGGGATTGAAGTATGAGTGTGTAGTTTGATATTAGTTTATTTTTCTGCAAGTTAGATATTAAATTGCTCATGTCATTATTAGTTACCTCCGAAAGCCATAGCGAGACTAATGGTGAGGGATTGAAGTATGAGTGTGTAATTTGATATTAGTTTATTTTTTTGCAAATTAGATATCAGATTGCTCAAGTTGTTTATGATTACCTCCTAAAGCCATAGCGAGACTAATGATGAGGGGTCAAAATATGAGTTGATGTAATTTGATTTTAGCCTTACTTTGCTTGCAATTTTTGGATTTCTTTGAGTACAATTTCTTTTGTATTTAGACAACAACAAAGATGATGGTTTCATGATCAATAGTTCACTGTTTGTTTAATTAGAATAGTGGCACATTTTCATTCTCTTTTAGGAATTAATTTCATCATTGCATGTTTTAGAACCTTTTTGAAAAGTTTGAGGTTTTGGAAATCATTTTAAAGGACACCATTGCCTTGAACATTTATATCCATACTTGTCTTTTAGAATTGCCATCTCACATTAGGGAATCAACAAAGATAAACCCAAAAACAAACTAAAAATAAAAAACGACAAAAAGTAAGAAATAGGTTATCTTGCACATATAATGTGCCACACTTCAGCAGGTTACGACTCTCGGATTGACAATTTAAGGCAATTTAGGACACTCTAAATTGACCAAACAAACACTTGGAACTTTTCTTTAACTAGATTTACTAATTTCAGAATATGATTGATCAACTAGACATGTTATCTCAATGCAATCATGAATGGATGGATATCCAGACTTCTTCAAAACCTTTTAGCTCTAACATGGAACCCACAATTTTCCATGCCACTATAGGTTTTAACCATGTAAAAAAATTACCTTCATATAAACTCTTAAAACATAGAAAATATACAATGGCGAGAAACACAAAAAAATACACAAAGATTTTCCACTGGATCCCAAAATCAGGACTACTAGATTGATTTTTCATTATATTCCTTTCAATGTTACAACAAATTTATATACATTATGAAGCATTCATAAACCCCAATCGATTAACCCAGGATTAGAACATAACCGTAGTTCCCTTGACCAAATCTATAAGTTACCTTGGGCAAGAAAACCATCATGCCCAAAACCATGTGCAAAACCCATGCACAAAACCATAGGTAGGTCTGCCCACCTAATATAGGGTCCAATTTGTTTTTTTCTGGGGCATTGCCCTGGACCCTGTGTAGGGGGACTACTGCCTCCATGCAAACCCCGCCCACAAGGGGGGATGCCGCCCCCCCGTGACCACCCCACTGCACCCAGCACAACAAAGGGGGGGCTATCGCCCCCTCTGTGACCCCTCCGTTGTGCCCAGTGCAATGAAGGGGGGGCTACCGCATGTGGCCAGTTGTGGAAAGAATATAACACACACCCAACATTCTCCCACTTGTTTTTTTTTGCACATAGGGGGTCATAGGAGAGCTTAGTCATTGGTCCAGTATTACAACGCCCATTGTTTCTCTACAACAAGAAAAATTCTTAGTGCTCATAGACTTCATCAATGAATTTACAACATTCTTCAAAATGTCCACCTTTACCATCAACACCTTTTTGTCCCCAACCATATCCCTCACAAAGTGATACTGAACATCAATGTGCTTTTTCTTTGAATCATAAGCAGGGTTCTTTGCCAAGAAAATTACACTGCAGTTGTCATAGTCTGTACTAAACCCATACTTGAACACAATCTCTGCAACTAAACTGCTTCCTTACTTGCATGAGTGGCTACCATGTATTCTACCTTTGTAGTTGAAAGTGCCACTACATATTGTCTCTTGCTCATCCAACTGATTGCACCTCCAAATAGGTTAAACACATACCCACTTGTAGATATTCTGTGATCCAGATCTCTGGCTCAGTCTGCATCAACAAAGCCACAAATATCCAAAAATCTATCCTCTTGGTCTTTCTTGGTAGCAGACACCATAATCACTAGTGCCACACAAATACCTAAATATCCACTTCACTGTTGTCCAATGCTCCTTCCCTGGTTTTGTCATAAACCTTCTCAATACTCCCACTACATGTTCAATGTTTGGTCTAGTACAAACCATTGCATACATCAGACTACCGACTACACTTGCATATGGAACACGAGACATGTCCTCTTCCTCTTGTGCCTTGGGACACTATTCAACAAATAACTTTATACCTATAGGAATAGGAACCTTCACCGGTTTACTATACTGCATATTAAACCTCCGCAGTATTGTCTCAACATACTTCCTCTGGTTTAATCAGAGCTTCCTCTTTGCCCAATCTCATTTAATTTCCATGCCAAAAATATAGTTTGCATCACCGAAATCCTTCATGTCAAATTTGGAGGACAATTGGGTCTTCAAATCATGGATGATTTCTTTGTCATTTCCAATTAGCAACATATCATCCACATAAAAGACCAGATAAATAACATGGTCACCAATTAATTTAAAATACACACAGTGATTTGCTTTTCTTTTGGCGAAGCCAAGTCCTCATATATATGTATCAAATTTCTAATACCACATCCTTGGTGATTGTTTTAAACCATACAGAGATTTTTTTAGCCTGCTTACCAATTATTTCTTTCCCTTTGCCACAAAGCCTTTAGGTTTATTCATGTAGATCTCTTCTTCCAAATCCCTGTGAAGAAATGATGTCTTCACATCCATTTGTTCTACCTCAAAACCAAAAGCAACAACAATAGATACAAGTAATCTAATAGAAGCTACCTTCACAACAGGAGAAAAAATATCACCAAAACCAATTCCCGGCACCTGGGAATAACCTTTTTCTACCAAACGAGCTTTATATTTCTCCACCTTGCCTTTTGCATTCATCTTCTTATTAAACACCCATTTTCTTAATTCCAATGGGTTTCCTTATAGTTGAAAACTCCACCAGATCCCAAGCCTCATTTTTGTTCAAAGATGTCATTTCATCAACCATGGCTTCTTTCTAAAGTTTTCCATCCTATGAATCTACTGCCTTCCTGGAAGTTCTGGGATCATCATCAACAATAGATAAAGAAAATTTTGAACAGAAAGAAGATGGACTATACCTTTCTGGTTGCCTTCTTTCTCGAAATGATCTTCTCACAGCTGGAGTTTGTGGCTCTTCATCTTCTGATTCCTCTTCCGCTTTAGAGTCTAATTCTTCCTCCTTTAGCTCAAACACTATCTTCTCAGGTTCCTTTAGTATGAATTCATGTTTAATAACATATTTCACCTCTCTAAACACCACATATTGGTTGCACACAACCTTCCTTGTTTCTGGGTTCCAAAGCTTATAACCTTTTAAACCATCCTTATACCCTCTAAGATGCACCCTTCAGATTTACTATCCAACTTGGTTATTTTCTCCTTTGGAACATGTACATATGCATCACAACCCAATACCCTCAGATGTGAAAGAGAGGGTTTCTTACCAGTCCATAGCTCATGTGGAAGCTTATCCTCCAACATTGATGAAGGTGATCTATTAACTAGGTAACATGCAGTCTCCACTACCTCTGCCCAGAATTCCTGTCCTAACCTGGCACCACTAAGAATTCTTCTTGCCTTTTCTATCAATGTCCTATTCATTCTTTTTGCAACGCCATTTTGCTGAGGTGTGTGTTGAGCCTCGAACCTGCACCTTCCTATACACCCTCTCAGCCTTCTTTTTCCACTCATTTCATCCACCTAGTTGATTAAATCATTGTATTTTAGTTTTAAAAAGATCTTTTGACATGGTTTTCTAACTACGCTGATGACTGTTGTTTGGTTTAGAATTTTGTTCAGACAGCTGTGGAAGCTTCTCAGTTTCTGCAGCCGACACAGGTTTCCGCAGCCGACCCAGGTTTCTGCAGCCAGCACAGGATTCCATAGCCATTTTGTCAAACACCATGCTACAGGTGTCCTCTGAAGAAACGAGCCACATGGGCAAGTTACAGGAGTCAAGGACATGGAACGTGTCCCTCCAGATCATCCAGCATGCCCATAAAAGCCCGCGGTCAAACAAGGGGCAAAGGATAGTCAACGGAAGTGTTCAGCGGTGGCACGGCTCTGCGTAGCTCTGTTTTTGAGCACGTGAAGCTACGTGGCACAGTCCTTAGCCACGAAGACATCCTGGTAGCGTGAATCCAATAGCCATACCTCTCAGATTTAATAAACATGATGACAGTTACCTAGATCTAGGCTGAAGAGGATTTACGTGTCTCTGGCAGCGTGGTTAATAGCGTAGATTTAGTTAATTTGTTTAGCTTTCTTTCCTTATAAATAACGCGTCCATGAACGCTGTAAAAGTTAATCTCTTGTAATGTAATTCGAAGTTGTTGTATTTCCCCACTGCACTTTTACGTTGCTGTTTAATATATGAGAAGACTGGTTTAAACTTAAGCTTGTAGCTGTTCGTTGAATCGGCTGAAGTGGCAGAGGGCCCCTGCTCACTAAAGCCTTGTACAGTTGTCCTTTAACTCTTGCATTACTTTTTTTTCCTGTTCATGTATATTAGCTGTACAGTTGTCATTTAAATGCTGCATTTTATTTCATCATGTATATTAGCTGTACATAACAAAGCTTTTTGATTTCTGTTGATTTACATTTTCATTGCTGCTCTTTTATGGTTACAACTGATCAGTGTTTTCTGCAGGTTTTCTTAGGCAGCCTGGGGCAATTTTTCACCTTTTCTTTTTATAACTATTGGCATACGAGATCATCTTGTCTTTGTCGCTGACTCTTGTTTTCTGAAGTTTGATTTCCAGTACTGTCATTTCCTTAAGTTGTACATTTATTTTCTGCTCTTAGATATCATGCTATTCATCTGTTAACGGTTTCTTTCTATAATCAAATAACTTTATTAGGAACCAAAATATCACTCATTATAGCTTGATTTAGTTTGCTTTAGATCTCACATTGCTTGACTTGTTCATGATTGTTTCTCACAGGGTAAATTAAGCTGAAAGACAAAAGGTCAAGAGAGTTAAAGTAGTGTGATTAGTTTCTTTTATGCAGTTTAACTTCTTTTAGATTTCACATTGCTTAACATTTCATGATATCTTTTCACAAGGAAGATTGAGTTGAAGAGTTGAAATAGTGTGGATTAGTTGTTCTTACTTTTAATTGAATTTAGTGTAGATTTCACTTTCATTTTCATTCAGCAACAAAGATACTGGGCCGATGTCATTAGTTCATTATTTGATGTCTTTATTTCTTTTCAAGAATTGATTTCATTGTAGTTATTTTAAAGCTTTCTTTCTTTTAAGTTTTAAAAAACCACTTAGAGATCACCATAATCATCCATATTTCACTTGCTTTATCACCTTTTCATCATCTCACATTAGGGAAAGATAAATCCAAAAACAAACTTAAAAAACTAAAAACCACAAAAGACTAAGGAAATGGTTATCTAGTACATATAGTACACTTCACTTCGTCAGTTTACGAACCCTGGGTTGACATTTTAAAGTAGCAATTTAGACCTCACTAAATTGACCAAACATTTTGGCACCGTTGCTGGGGAAGTGAAAATTTCAAGGAAGGAAAATTAATAACCTCTCAAAGTATGCTCTCCTCTTGCACCTAGAGTGATCTGGAGGATCAGAAAAGAGAAAGTTATTGGTTTAATAGTTTCTTGAGTATGCTCTCTTCTTGCACCTAGCGTGACCTGGAAGATCAGAAAGAGAATTATTAGCCCGACTTGAAGAAAAATAAAAAAAAAATGACATGCATAGAGCAAGAGATTCTAGGGGAAGGTTTTTAGCTAGAGCCAAGAGTTCGATTTTTACAACTCCATCTACTTCAAGGAATAGACAAGAGACACCTCCATCATCTCCAACTTACACTCCTAGCCCTAGGATTCCTAGAATTCAAGAGGCAGGAGTCGACTCTCCCACACCTTCCATCGAATCTGAACTAGAAAGAGATCCTTTCCTTCCTTCTACAGAGAGACAAATTGTAATTGAAGAAGTAGAATCATCTGAAGAAGAAGAGGGAGAAATTCCTTCTCATTCACCCTTAGTAGAAGAACCAGAAGACTCTGAAGTCTCCAGGGAAACTACCATGACAGAGGAAGGAGCAACTGGATTTGGTAGAGGTAGAGGTAGAGGAGGAGGAGGAAACAATGGAGGAGGTAGAGGTAACATTGGGGGAAATAGGGATGGGGATAACTCATTCGGATTTCCTATAGTCGATGAGGACTCCCGAGCCACAATGAAAAACATCTCACCATCTGTCCTCCCAAACTTCCATGGGTTAAGGAATGAGGACCCTGAAACATTTCTATTTGAGTTTGAGGTCGTGTGTCGAACTTATGATTATCTGGAAGACTCTCAAAAACTCAAACTGTTTCCTTCAACATTGAAAGGAGCAGCTTTGAAATGGTTCATGGGATTACTCACTCAATCCATTAGGACTTGGAATGATATGAAACAAACATTTTGGATAGGTACCTGGATTATTGTATGCCCACCAATCACAAGGATGAGGTATTCAAAATGGTGCAAAGAGAAGATGAAAACTTGGAGGATTTACTTGAAAGATTTCAATACAACCTGAAAAGAGCAAAAATGAGTAACTTAGATGAGGAGACCTTGAAATCCCTTCTTTTAAAAGCCATTAGAGATGAATGGATAGATATTTTGAACATGATGGGAAATGGAGATATATCTCAACTTCCACTTCATGATATAGCAGAGTTATGTGTCCATCTCTCAAGGGGGAAATCTAAAACTCAAAAAGGGCCTAGAGATCCTTCTCTCATCAGAGCAAACAAATCTGCAACTGGATCAGTAAGTAGGGCTAAGATTGGAAACATGCTTGATGAATTCAAAACTGACATCTTAGAGAGTCTTAGTGAACAACTAGACACCCTTAAGATTCACAATAAGCAGAAAGCAGAAGCTGAGGCTTTGGCCATCTTTTGCCCAAAGTGTAGGAAGAAACATGCTCTAAGGGAATGTCCCTTGGATGCAAAAGTTGTAGAAACATGTGTAATTTGTTCAGATAATCATGAGACCAAGGATTGTCCTTCAATTCCTGGGCTCAAAGCTGTCTTTCAAGAAGATCCAAATACAATCGAATCTCTCTGTTTTGTTGCAAGGAGACTTTGGCAGGGGCAACAAAATCAAGGGTTTAGCAACTCTATGAATTTTCAACCCCCACCAAATTGGAATCCTTGGCAACAACCTTGGTCCCAACCTCAAAATCCTTTTCAATCATGGGTACAAGGTATGCAAAATCCTTATGGGAGATTTGCTCAATTTTATCAATATCCCCCATCTTTTCAAAACCAACAAGCTCCACAACTTCCAAATCAAAATCCGCAACTATCATTGCCATTTCCACAACAACAACAACCTTCTCAAGAGAATCCAAATTCTCAACTCTTGCTTCCATTCCAACAAAAGTCAAATCAACTTCCTTCTCAGCCATTGCCAAACCCCAATAACAAAAACCCTCAAAATGCTTACATGATGGAAGGTCAACAATTTCCTGCCTATATGATTGTTCCTCTCAATGATGTACAACTCAGATCAGGTAGAGTCCTAGATAAGACTTCTATAAATGCTCAAAAGAAAAGCATTTTTGAGGAAGATTCTCTTGAAGCCAATAAAGGTTCTGAAGCATCTCTTTAAAACCCAAGTACTCAAAAAGAAAAAGAAAAAGAGTTAACCCCCACAACTCCCATAGTTGAGCAACCTGCATCTTTATCCACATCTCCTTTTCCTGAAATATTACAAATTGACAAAGGAGTGGAAAAACAAATTTGGTTGCCTAACTATAATTTTCTAGATGAATTGAAGAATGTCTGTATCAAGATTCCCTTGTTACAAGCCATTAAAGAGATTCCTATTCTAGCAAAAACAATAAAGGAGTTGAGCCTTAAAAGACCAGGAAAGAAACCAAGAGACACAAGAAGAATCCACCTGGTAGGGAAAATTGCAGATATCATGATGGGAAAAATTACCATGCAGAAGTATATAGATCCCGGTAGTCCAATTGTCAAAACACATATCAATGGAATTGAAATTCCAAATACTCTGATTGATTTAGGGGCTGCTATCAACATTATGAGTAGACAGACTATGGAACAGCTAAAACTTCCTAATCTTCTCTTTACACCTACTTTACTGCAACTTGCAGATCGATCAATTATCAAACCATATGGTGTATTAGAAGACATTCCAGTCTCCTTAGACTCTTGGGAATATCCAGTCGATTTCATGATTTTAACTCCCAAGAGTAATCTAGGAGGACATCCCCTTATTTTAGGAAGACCTTGGCTAGCGACAGCTGATGCTTTTATCAGTTGTAGGTCTGGGGATATGTATATTTCAGATGGTAATTCAACAAAGAAGTTCAATCTGTATCCTCCAGCAAAGGCAATAACAGAAATAGAAGAAGATGAGTGGGTCGATGATGAAGATACTATACAACCTGTCTTTACCATTTCTGAGATTAGTGAAGATAGTCAAATTCTGAACACATTAGAAAACTTTGAACCATCTTCAGAATATGACCACACACAATTTCAGTTGGATTCTGACATTGAGTGTCTATCATCTAGACAAATGTCTCTTTTCTCTATGGAAGAGTTTGGTAGTTCTGCCATTGAGATTTTTCCAGGAAAAACATTGAATATCAACAAAAACTTGGAAAAATCACAACAGGAAGAGCTAACCAAAATCTTGCAAAAACATTCTACTGCATTTGCATGGGAGTATACCGATATGAAAGGTATTGACCCTAAGACTTGCATTCATCACATCTACATTGAGGAAAACAGTAGGCCAATCAGACAACCTCAAAGAAGGATGAATCCAAACCTTAGGGAGATAGTGAAAGAAGAGCTCCAAAAGTTACTTAATGTAAACTTCATTTATCCAATTTCAGATAGCCGATGGGTTTCTCCTTTGGTTATAGTACCTAAAAAGAATGGTAAATGGAGGGTTTGCATTGATTACAGGGAATTGAACAAAGCAACTTTGAAGGATCACTTTCCTCTACCCTTTATTGATCAGGTATTAGATACTTTAGCAGACAAAAAGTATTTTTCATTTTTGGATGGTTTTAGTGGTTACAATCAGATTCAGGTAGCACTTGAAGATCAGGACAAGACCACATTTACTTGTCCATGGGGAACTTTTTCTTACCGAGTACTTCCTTTTGGATTATGTAATGCACCCGCAACATTTCAAAGGGCAGTACTAGGAATCTTTTCTGATCTAATTCATGATTGTGTAGAGGTTTATATGGATGATTTTACAGTTTATGGTAATTCATTTGAAGAGGCATTAGAGAATTTGGAAAAAGTCCTTATAAGATGTAAAGAAACAAACCTTTCATTAAGTCATGAGAAATGCTTTATGATGTTTACTGAAGGGATTGTTTTAGGACATCATATTTCAGGAGATGGGATTAAAGTTGATAGATCAAAAGTTGAAGTCATCTCCAAGTTGCCTATTCCAAATTGTCAAAAAGATGTTAGAAGTTTTCTTGGATTTACTGGATATTATAGAAGATTTATTGAAAACTTCACCAAGATAGCATCTCCGCTCTTCAAATTACTTACAAAAGACTGTGAATTCAATTGGGATCCTGACTGTCAATCTGCATTTGAAACTTTAAAAACAAGAATATCTGAAGCACCCATTTTGAGAGGGCCGAATTGGAAACTTCCTTTCCATATTTCTACAGATGCTTCAGATACAGCTCTAGGAGCTGTGTTGGGTCAAAAGGATTTAGTTCCTTATGCCATTTACTACACCAGTAAAAATTTGACTCCCACTGAGTTAAATTATACTGTGACTGAAAAAGAGTTCTTAGTTGTTGTTCATGCAATCAACAAGTTTAGACATTATATAACAGGCTATGAAACTTTTGTCCATACTGATCATTCTGCAATTAGATATCTCATGAACAAACCTGTTACTAATGGCAGAGTTACAAGATGGCTTTTACTTTTACAAGAATTCAATATTACTGTGTTAGATAGACCAGGGAAACAAAATACAGTAGCTGATTTCTTGTCTAGAATCCAAAATACTAACGAAGATTCTCCTGTAGAGGATAAGTTTCCAAATGAATATTTGTTTGCAGTAACTACTAAAACTCCTTGGTATGCAGATATTGCTAATTATTTGGTTACAGGGAAACTACCTCCACATTTATTTCCTAATGAAAGGAGAAGAATTATTCAGGAGAGTTCGAGTTATTCATGGATTTCTAATGAATTGTTCAAAACAGGGCTAGACTGTGTGATCAGAAGATGTGTTCGGGAAGATGAAATGCCTGACATCCTCAAGGCATGTCATGATGAGCCATGCGGTGGGCACTTCGCTGACAAGAGGACAACTTATAAAATCCTTTCTTTAGGATATTATTGGCCTTCTCTCTTCAAAGATGCAAAACAATATGTCAGGAGGTGTGACAGCTGCCAAAGAGTTGGGAGACCAACTCTTTCAAATGAAATGCCATTACAGCCATAGGTACTCATCGAACCCTTTGAAAAATGGGCTTTAGATTTCATTGGACCTATTAATCCACCATCTAAACAAAAGAAGTATATATTGGTTTGCACTGATTATGTTACTAAATGGATAGAAGCCAAGGCATTGCCTTCTGCCACTGAAAATTCAGTTGTTCAATTTCTTTTTGAGGATATTTTTACTCGTTTTGGTGTCCCAAGAGAAATTGTAACAGATCAAGGAAGTCAATTCACATCTAATTTGATGGAGAAGTTGATGGAAGAATACAAAATCAAGCATAGAAAATCTACTCCGTACCATCCGCAAGCAAATGGCCAAGTGGAGTCTACAAACAAAGTCCTTGAGAACATCATCACCAAAATTGTTCATCTACATAGAAGAGATTGGGCAGAAAGGCTTCCTGAAGCCTTATGGGCCTATAGAACTACATGGAGGAATACGACAGGACATTCTCCCTATGAACTTGTTTATGGGAAAGAAGTCCTGCTCCCCATTGAGTTTCAAGTCAAGACTTTCAAGATGGCAGTTCAGTTGGGGATGAATCTATCAGAAGCCCAAAAGCACAGAATGGAGCAGCTGAATGAGCTAGATGAAATAAGACAAGATGCAATTTTAAGAACTGATCTAGTTTAGCACCAAAGAACTAAGTGGCATGACAGATATATCAAAGAGAAAAAGTTTCAAAAGGGAGATTGGGCGTTACTGTTTGATTCCAAGTTTAAAGACTTCAAAGGAAAATTTCAGACTCATTGGCTTGGACCATATGAGATTGACGAAGTCTTTAGCAATGGAGCAGTTCGAGTCAAGACCATTGATGAGTTTCAAACTCCTCTCATTGTGAATGGCCACCGATTGAAAATTTATCATAAGCCACTCTCAAAAGAGGAATTTGTCAAAATGTTTCAAGAAAATTCTGCAATGAGGCTGGTGGAGAGGAATCATTCTCCTCCATCAGCCTAGTCTTTGTTTCTTTCAGTTGAAAAAAAATAAAAAAAAATCTTTTGTATAAGCCTGAAAACCAATCATAGATTGGCAGTCTTATACAGAAAATGTAGAGTGAAAATCAGGGGCACCTGACACTATATTTTCCAAAAAAAAATCTCTCTCTCTTTCCATCCTCACTCCACCTCATTTGCCATTTCAGTTCATCCATCTAATTTTCATCTCCATCTTCACTCCACTTCATTTCCATCTCATTCCACTCATTTCATTTCATTCCATCAATAAAAGTCCCTCTCATGACTATTTTATTTAGTTAGTTCTTCTCTAACTATCTTTGTGCAGTTAAAGGGGTGTTGTCTTAGTTTCCGCAGCCAGAACCAGTTTCCGCAGCTAGAAACGATTTCCGCAGCCAGCATCACTCTGTCTTTACAGCCGGCATCACTCTGTTTTCAAAAAAATCACAGTCAAAGGTTAGTGTCATCATCACCAAGTGCAGCAAAGACATGGGGCATCTTCAAGATCAAAGAACAACAATCGGTCAGAAGCCTTAATCAAGAAATGATAAACTTCGAAAGGTATGATAAAAAATCTCTACCAAATAACAATTCAATGTCATTATTATGCATAGTTATTAAACCATGGCAAGTTCCACTAAATGCAATGATTTGATACGGCAAGCCCCATACCACTCCTCTTCCACAAAGTCATTCCACATACCTTATTCATTTCTAACGGTCCCATGATCATTCTAAATTTAAACTCGAGATGGACTGCTCTCCCATGTATTGGCCGTACTTTTGAGACGTGACCTACTGTACTACGGCTCTCCTTCACCATAATTCCCGCAGCCGTCTGCTGAGACATGTGCGCACGTCATCCGATCCAAAAGGACTCAGCCGTTATTCTGCCCATTTATCACTTCACTCCCGCATGCATTCGATGTTGAACTCGTTACTGTTGCTTACCCTTTACTCCCTCGGTACTCATACCATTCCCTGTTCTCCATTTCCGCCGCATCCATTACAGCTTGCTCCAAACCCTGGCTACAGTCACCACATACATCCTAAACTTCGATTACGGCCACTCCAGTTACCCTAAGAATCCCGTAATCAGCCCATTTTTTTTCCTGAACCTTCATACGCAGTAGAATTTTCAGTCGGAATTTAAAGCCGAGAATGGGAAAATTACTGAGAGCTGAGCCGGAAGGATCGAAATACTTGGAGGGTTATCCGCAAGTTAAGGAACTGCTGAAGAAAGTCAGATGGCTACGGTTTATCCAGAAGTTTAAGGGCTATAACAAGGAAGTGACCAAAGCTTTTGCAAGGTCCTTTAATGGACAAACAGTGGAGGTTGGAGACTTGAAATTTACAGTGACCGAGGCCACAATAGCAGCTGCCACGGGCCTACCTCAAGAAGGTGAAAGGTGGTTTAAAAATAGAAGTGTGGAAGATCAAATATGGAGAACAATGCTACAAAACCCAGGTATGGATACCTCTGTATTTACAAAAGGAATCCCTGTGCATGCAATAAAAGAAGAATGGTCCACTCTGTTATTACTTATCCAAAAATTTATCACATGCGAGGGTCGTTTTGGTTCCATGTACATGTATCATGCCAGGCTAATGATGAATTTTATGGAAGGTTATACCCTTAATTTGCCTTATTTTCTGTTATCAAGCTTGAAGAAAATGAGCTCTACTGTTCAAAAACACGTAGGCAATATTGAACCCCATCTTTACCATCACGGGTTCATAAAAATCCTTATTGAAGATCAGTTGAAAAACACTAAGGATACTTGGGAAAAGTTTTTGACAAGAAACCACTTCCAAGAACTGACTGAAGCCTCTGGAAGCAGTTCCCCAAAAATTCCAAAGAGAAGTAGGAGGAAAGAAAAGAATATTACAGCCCAAGACTCTCCTACAATAGGCATTCAGAAAACTATTCAGAAAGAAGAAGAAGAGGGAGCTAAAAACAAGAAACAGAAGAAGGACAAGGGCAAAATAACCATTCAAGAAACCTATCCATCCCCTGAACCATCCATAGAGGAAGATTCTCAAACTTTGGCAGAAATATTAGTACATCTTCAAGCTGCTGCCATAACAAAGAAACAAAAAGGAAAACAGAGTGCACAGGAAAAGAGCACTAGTCCACACGTGAGGAGGAGCAGTAGGCTAAAAGGAAAGAAGAGTGTAACCCAAGAAAAACAATCACACTTTATTGATTTAGGTGAAGAAACACCTAAAAAAGCTCCAGCTCAGCCAGACATTGAGTCAAGTCCTCCACGTGATGAAAGCCTTTTTCGGCCAGAAAGAGAGGACAGTCTTCCTCCTCCACCAGATTTTGATTTTGAGCCTAGCCCAAGAAAGACACCTGAAGTAGATCCTAATCAGCAAGAGGTATATAACTACCTAGAGTCCTTGGAACAATCAGCTGCAGGACCAAGCACCACCTTGCCACTTGATGCACAAGTACAGTCTTTAAAACAGGAAGTGTTTGAATTGGAAGTCCTAAATAGGCACATCAAACAGGAAAACGAAGCACTCAAAGAGTAGAGTAAGGTAGACAAGATTGTCCATGATAACACTATGCTCCATTTAGGACTGTGGCAAAAGAAGAACAGGAAGCTGAAGAAAAAGTGTAAAAAGTTGAGTAGGGCATTGATTAATCTTAAGTTCAAATGTCTAGTCAGGAAACCAAGGACCATTTTAGCATCAAAGAGAAAGAGAAGAGGGCTAGATGTTCTTGCAGAAGCCTCAGAGCATATGGATTAAGGGAAAATAACTAAGTTTTGGTTGCATGAGGACATGCAACACCTTCACAGTGGGGGTATGTTGAGCCTCGAACCTGCACCTTCCTATACACCCTCTCAGCCTTCTTTTTCCACTCATTTCATCCACCTAGTTGATTAAATCATTGTATTTTAGTTTAAAAAAGAGCTTTTGACATGGTTTTCTAACTACGCTGATGACTGTTGTTTGGTTTAGAATTTTGTTCAGACAGCTGCGGAAGCTTCTCAGTTTCCGCAGCCGACACAGGTTTCCGCAGCCGACCCAGGTTTCTGCAGCCAGCACAGGATTCCGCAACCGTTTTGTCAAACACCATGCTACAGGTGTCCTCTGAAGAAACGAGCCACATGGGCAAGTTACAGGAGTCAAGGACATGGAACGTGTCCCTTCAGATCATCCAGCACGCCCATAAAAGCTCGCGGTCAAACAAGGGGCAAAGGATAGTCAACGGAAGTGTTCAGCGGTGGCACGGCTCTGCGTAGCTCTGTTTTTTAGCACGTGAAGCTATGTGTCACAGTCCTTAGCCACGAAGACATCCTGGTAGCGTGAATCCAACAGCCATACCTCTCAGATTTAATAAACATGATGACAGTTACCTAGATCCGGGCTGAAGAGGATTTACGTGTCTCTGGCAGCGTGGTTAATAGCGTAGATTTAGTTAATTTGTTTAGCTTTCTTTCCTTATAAATAACGCGTCCATGAACGCTGTAAAAGTTAATCTCTTGTAATGTAATTCGAAGTTGTTGTATTTCCCCACTGCACTTTTACGTTGCTGTTTAATATATGAGAAGACTGGTTTAAACTTAAGCTTCTAGCTGTTCGTTGAATCGGCTGAAGTGGCAGAGGGCCCCTGCTCACTAAAGCCTTATACAGTTGTCCTTTAACTCTTGCATTACTTTTTTTTCCTGTTCATGTATATTAGCTGTACAGTTGTCATTTAAATGCTGCGTTTTATTTCATCATGTATATTAGCTGTACATAACAAAGCTTTTTGATTTCTGTTGATTTACATTTTCATTGCTGCTCTTTTATGGTTACAACTGATCAGTGTTTTCTGCAGGTTTTCTTAGGCAGCTCGGGGCAATTTTTCACCTTTTCTTTTTATAACTATTGGCATACGAGATCATCTTGTCTTTGTCGTTGACTCTTGTTTTCTGAAGTTTGATTTCCAGTACTGTCATTTCCTTAAGTTGTACATTTATTTTCAGCTCTTAGATATCATGCTATTCATCTGTTAACGGTTTCTTTCTATAATCAAATAACTTTATTAGGAACCAGAATATCACTCATTATAGCTTGATTTAGTTTGCTTTAGATCTCACATTGCTTGACTTGTTCATGATTGTTTCTCACAGGGTAAATTAAGCTGAAAGGCAAACGGTCAAGAGAGTTAAAGTAGTGTGATTAGTTTCTTTTATGCAGTTTAACTTCTTTTAGATTTCACATTGCTTAACATTTCATGATATCTTTTCACAAGGAAGATTGAGTTGAAGAGTTGAAATAGTGTGGATTAGTTGTTCTTACTTTTAATTGAATTTAGTGTAGATTTCACTTTCATTTTCATTCAGCAACAAAGATACTGAGCCAATGTCATTAGTTCATTATTTGATGTCTTTATTTCTTTTCAAGAATTGATTTCATTGCAGTTATTTTAAAGCTTTCTTTCTTTTAAGTTTTAAAAAACCACTTAGAGATCACCATAATCATCCATATTTCACTTGCTTTATCACCTTTTTATCATCTCACATTAGGGAAAGATAAATCCAAAAACAAACTTAAAAAAATAAAAACGACAAAAGACTAAGGAAATGGTTATCTAGTACATATAGTACACTTCACTTCGTCAGTTTACGAACCCCGGGTTGACATTTTAAAGTAGCAATTTAGACCTCACTAAATTGACCAAACAGTGTGTATGGAGTAGTATTCTGCCGTTCTATACCACACTTCTTACAGAACTCTACAAATTCCTTCTTGCAAAACTCCCCACCATTATATGTCCTTAAAACCTTTTTCTTCTTCTATATTTGGTTTTCCACCAAAGCCTTAAATTCTTTAAACCTATCAAAGTCTTTAGATTCCTTATTGAGGAAATATTTCCATGTATTCCTTGAGAATTCATCTATAAATGATACATAGTACACATACTTACCTAGTGATGGAACCGAGACAGGCCCAAACACATCATTGTGTACAAGCTCTAATGTCCCTTTCGGCCTCTTAGCAAAAAAGGGGAAACTCACTCGATTCTTCTTCCCATATACACAATGTTCATAGAAATCAAAATCCAGAGAGACATTAGACATATCTTCTACCATACAAATACCATGAAGTATTCGAAGGCCCTTCTATCCAATATTTCCAAACCTTTGATGCCAGAGCATGGTCTTTTCTCCAGAGACCACTAGATTTTCTGCTCCACTTTTAGGAACCACAACACTGTTGCATGCATCAATAATAGTACTACCCATAAGCTTGTACAAAGTTCCACGAACTCCCCGCATCAATACTAGTGCACCCTAAACCATCTTACAGGTATCTTTCTCTAAAACTATTTTTACACCTCCATCATCCATCTTGCTTACAAAAATTAGATTTATGGCCAATGCAGGAATATGCAAAGCACCCAGAAGTATTCTAATCCTTCCACCTTGCAACTTCAGCTTTACTTTTTTGCGTTCGACAATTATAGCCTTCCTATCATCCCTTAAGAATACACCACCATCATATTTCTCATACTCGTAGAACCAATCCCTATGGGTGTGAAGTGAAAGGATGCACTTGAGTCAATCAACCATGCCTCATGATCTACATGTGTACTTGAAGAAGAAGCCAAGTACACATCCCCACCTTCATCTGAGGTGGTTTTCACCTCTGTAGAAGGAGCATCATCAAATCGCTTTGCTTTCTCAGGAGCTTTAGATCTACAATCCTTTTTGAAGTGTCCTTCCTTTTCGTATTTCCAACATATATTTATAGGTTTTCCTAGAGATTTAGATCTCCCACTCAAGGACTTTTTTTTTTATTTTTTTTTATTATATGTTATGGGACCGTCCTTGTACAGAAAAGGCATCTCCATTCTGGCCCTACATATTTTTCCGTCTCATCTCCTCTGACAGTAAGGATGAGACTATTTCATCAAACTTCAAGGTAGTTGTATTGCTACCTATTGTAACAACTAGGCTATCCCATGAATATGGTAGAGAACAAAACAAACTGATGCACTTATCTTCATCTAAATTTTTTATATCAACTAGATTACCATAGTTTTAAAGGTGTTTAGATGCTCTATCACTGAGTCTCCATCCTTCATCCTTAGGTTATGCAAATTTTTCCGTAGGAACAATTTTTTCACGAGAGACTTAGATTGGTACAAAGTCCCTAACTTGTCCCACAAAGCCTTTGTCATAGCTTCCCCTGATACATTCAACAATACTGAATTTGAGATACATAACCGTATTGTGCTCTTTTATTTCTGATCCAACTTTGTGCAGTCTTTAGTTGACATTGTCGTTGGTTTAGTACTCATATCTACTACGATCCACTGATCCTTATCTACCAGCAAATCCTCCATCTTGAGTTTCCACAACTCAAAACTATGACCAAAAGTCAATATCTCTACACAGAGGAAGAAGAGGAGGTTGGATGTCCTAGCAAAGGCATCCCAGCAGATGGATTGAGCTGTGTTTTCATTGCATGAGGACATGCAATACCCTCGTAGTGGGGGTATGTAGAGTCTCTACTTTACACCTACTTGTCTATCATTTCCCTCAGTTTTTCCTCAGCTTTTCTTCACTTTTGCCTCATTTTCACTGTAAAACCACCCAGATCATTACATTAGGTGTCATTAGGCATGATCAAATAAGTTTTGCTAATGGGTGACTGTTTGTTTAGATTTTGACATACTTGCAGGAATCCCGCAGCTATCTGATGATCCTGCAGCCTTTTTGTTAAACGCAAGGTTCCACGTGTCAGTTTGCCAGATGAGCCACATGGGCACTTAGGTATCAACGTGCTCGAGGTTCCTGTCCCATTTTTCCATCCATCCACGTCATCTTTACCCCTGGTCAAAGCTGGTCAAGTTACGGTCAACTAAAGGCTGTTTAACGGTGATTGTGAGCTGCTAGGTCACGTCAGCTTAAACGGTGACTTGTCCACGTTTTGCAGATGGTAGGGGACATGATCCAACATGGGATTCATTGCCCATGACGACAGAAGCACCAGCTCATCCACGCAGCCGTATGATGTGTCCAGGAACCATAATTACGCATTACAGTTAGTTGTTTTTCAGTTAGTAGCTGTACGTGTTAGGCTATCCTAGAAATGCCTATAAATAACTGCGTCTGCGTACGCTCAAGGAACTTTTTATCAGTTGTAATTTCTGAACTTGTGTTAATTTTAAGAGCGTTGTGAACTCTGTTTTTTTAGTGCTATTCTAGCACTCTGTTTTGTACACTTTTGCAAATGGAGGAATAGACATAGTACTGTTTTGAAGCTTCCAGATCTCTGAGTTTTCTTGTGGCTGAATGAATAGAGGGCCCCTGTTCATCCTAGCCTCTGTAAAGTATTTTATGTTCAGTATTTACTTATTTTCTCATTCAGCATTCCTTTAAGCATGTATAGTTTCATTTATTTGATTTCTTTTCTTTCAAGCTGATCAGTATTACTTCTTTGCAGGTTTCTTTTAGCCCGGGATTTGTTTTTATGTGTGTGTGTTTGCTTTACAAACTAATGGTATTTGAAGTTGACAGATTCAAGTTGCTGCCTTTGTTTTTATAGCTGATTTTTAATCTTATTTCTCAAAGAGCTGCTAACACATGAATGATCTTCTATCATAAATTGTTATCTTTTAAGATCAGAATACCACTAACTTGCAGCTCGCTTTGAGTGCTTTTTAGACTATTCTTTCACTACTTTCTAATCATACTTTGCATAGTACATATGGCTGAAGTAGAGAGTTAGAAAGAGCAAAACGTTATCACTAGTCTTTAAAGTAGATTTTCTCATTTTTAATCACTTTTCTAATTCAACTTAAGCTACTTTCTTTCCGTGTTTTACACAGTACATGTGTTTGAAGCAGCGAGTTAGAGAGAGACAATCTTTATCTTTGGTTTTAAAAGTGACTTTCTTTTCTCTTATTTGCAGCTGCATGAATGGTGTCTAGTGCCATTGGAAGTGGTTATTTGCTTTCAAAGTTATTTCAAGATCTTTCAAGTCATTTATTTCTTTCAAGCATTTCCTTCCAAGCAAGTAGTTAAAGATCACTAATCACACACTCTCACTCATTTAGGATTCACTCTACACACACACTATCACTCACTTGTTTATAAATCCATCTTAGGAACATAATTAACCACAACAACACCCCCAACGATAAGAAAACTCTAAGAGGTTACTTAAGTACATATAGTACACCTTCACTTCATCAGCTTACGAGCCCCGGGTTGACAATTAATACTAGCAATTTAGACAACACTAAATTGACTAAACATTTTGGCGCCGTTGCCGGGGAAGTGAAATTAAGTAGCCATATTCTTAGAAAAAAAACATAAGAAAAATTTCAAGAAAAGAAGTTAATAACCTATCTAAGTATGCTCTCCTCTTGCACTTTAGAGTGATCTGGAGGATCAGAAAGGAGAAAGTTATTAATTTAGTAGTCTCTTGAGTATGCTCTCTTCTTGCACCTAGAGTGAACTGGAAGATCAGAAAAAGAACTATTAACTTGACTTGAAGAAAAATAAAAAAATGACATGCATAGAGCTAGAGATTCTAGAGGAAGGTTTTTAGCTAGAGCTCGAAGTTCAATTTTTACAAGTCCATCTGCTTCAAGGGATAGACAAGAGACACCTCCCTTATCTCCAACCGAAACTCCTAGTCCTAGAATTCCTGGAACTCAAGAGCCAAGAGTTGACTCTCCTACACCTTCTATTGAGTTTGAACCAGGAAGAGACTCTTCTCTTTCTCCTACAGGAAAACCAATTGTAATTGAGGAAATAGACTCACCTGAAGAAGAAGGAGAAATCTCTTCTCATTCACCCTTTGTAGAGGAACCAGAAGATTTTGAAATCCCTAGGAGAATCATCATGGCAGAGGAAGAAGGAGGTGGTAGAGGTAGAGGTAGAGGAGGAGGAGGAAATAACAATAATAATGGAGGAGGTAGAGGTCCCATTGGAGGAGGAAATAGAGATGGGGATAATTCATTTGGGTTTCCCATTGTTAATGAGGATTCCCGAGCCACTATGAAAAACATATCACCATCCGTCCTCCCAAATTTCCATGGGTTAAGAACTGAGGACCCTGAAACATTCTTGTTTGAATTTGAAGTTGTGTGTCGAACCTATGACTATCTGGATGATACTCAGAAACTCAAGCTGTTCCCCTCAACATTAAAAGATCAAGCTTTGAAATGGTTCATGGGGTTACTTACTCAATCCATTAGGACTTGGGATGAAATGAAACAAACCTTTTTGGATAGGTATTTGGACTATTGTATGCCTACTAATCACAAGGACGAGGTATTTAAAATGATGCAAAAAGAAGATGAGAGCTTAGAAGATTTGCTTGAAAGGTTTCAATATAACTTAAAAAGAGCAAAGATGAGTAGCCTGGATGAAGAGACCTTAAAAGCCCTCTTATTAAAAGCCATTAGGGATGAATGGATAGATATCTTAAACATGATGGGGAAAGGGGATATCTCTCAACTTTCTATCAATGATATAGCAGAACTTTGTATCCATCTCTCAAGGGGCAAATCAAAAACTCAAAAAGGGCCTAGAGATCCTTCTCTCCTTAGGGCAAATAAATCTGCAACATGATCCGTGAGTAGGGCTGAAATCGGTAATATGCTTGATGAATTTAAAACTGACATCTTAGGGAGTCTTAGTGAACAAATTGATACCCTTAAGATCCAAAACAAACAAAAAGCAGAAGCTGAGGCTATGACCATTTTTTGCCCGAAGTGTAGAAAGAAGCATGCTTTAAGGGAATGTTCCTTGGAAGCAAATGTTGTAGAAACCTGTGTCATTTGCTCAGAAACTCATGAGACCAAGGATTGTCCTTCAATCCCTGGCCTCAAAGCAGTCTTTCAAGAGGATCCAAACACACTTGAATCTCTCTGTTTTGTTGCAAGGAGACCTTGGCAAGGACAACAGAATCAAGGGTTTAACAACTCTATGAATTCTCAATCCCAACCAAATTGGAATCCTTGGCAACAACCTTGGCCTCAACCACAAAATGCTTTTCAAGCATGGTTGCAAAGCATGCAAAATCCTTATGCGAGACTTGCTCAATTCTATCAATATCCTCCATCATTTCAGAATCAGCAAGCTCCCCAACTTCCAAATCAAGGTCAACAATTATCATTGCCATACCCTCAACAACAACAAACTCCTCCACAAAATCAAAATTCTCAACTCACCCAGCAGAAGTCAAATCAACTTCCCTCTCAGCCATTACCAAACCCAAATAATAGGAACCCTCAAAATGCTTATGTGATGGAAGGTCAACCATTCCCTACCTATATGGTTGTTCCTCTCAATGAAGTACAACTCAGATCAGGTAGAATCTTAGATCAACCTTCCACAAGTGTTCAAGAACCAAGCATTTCTGAGGAAGAATCTCTCAAAGTCAATAAAGGTTCTGAAGTATCACTTCAAACCCAAAAAGAAAAAGAATCAACTCCCTTAGTTGAGCAACCCACATCTTCAGCTACTCCTCCTTTTCCTGAAAGATTGCAAATTGACAAAGGAGTGGAGAAGCAGATTTGGTTGCCTGACTATAGCTTTCTAGATGAATTGAAAAATGTCTGTATCAAGATTCCCTTGTTAACAACCATTAAGGAGATTCCCATTCTAGCAAAGACGATAAAGGAGTTGAGTTTGAAAAAAACAATAAAAAGAACCAGAGATACCAAAAGGATACATCTAGTTGGAAAAATTGTAGACATTATGATGGGTAATATTACCATGCAGAAGTATGTGGATCCCGGTAGTCCTATTGTCAAAACTCATATTAATGGGGTTGAAATCCCAAATACCTTGATTGACTTAGGAGCCGCTATCAACATCATGAGTAGACAGACCATGGATCAGTTAAAGCTTCCTAACCTTCTCTTTACACCTACTTTGCTGCAACTTGCAGATAGATCAATCATTAAACCTGATGGTGTATTAGAAGACATTCCTGTCTCTCTAGATTCTTGGGAATATCCAGTTGATTTTATGATTTTAACTCCCAAGAACAATCTAGGAGGACATCCTCTTATTTTAGGAAGACCTTGGCTGGCCACAGCTGATGCTTTCATAAGTTGTAGGTCTGGGGACATGTACATATCAGATGGTAATTCTACCAAGAAATTCAACTTGTATCCTCCCGCAAAGGCAATAACAGAAATAGGAGAAGATGAGTGGATTGATGATGAGGATACTCTTCAACCTGTTCTAACCATCTCTGAGATTAGTGAGGACAGTCAAATTCTAAATACATTAGAAAATTTTGAGATACCTTTAGAATATGACTCTTCACAGTTTCAGTTAGATGCAGACATTGAATATCTCTCCTCTAGACAGATGTCTCTCTTCTCAATGGAAGAGTTTGGTAGTTCTACAGTTGAAATCTTTCCAGGAAGAACATTAAACATTAACAAGAACTTGGAAAGACTACAACAAGAAGAATTAACTAAACTGTTGCAAAAACATTCCACTGCCTTTGCATGGGAATACACTGACATGAAAGGAATCGACCCTAAGACTTGTATTCATCACATTTATATTGAAGAAAACAGCAGACCTATTAGGCAGCCACAAAGACGGATGAATCCAAATCTTAGGGAAATTGTGAAAGAAGAACTTCAGAAATTGCTCAAGGTAAACTTCATTTACCCCATTTCAGATAGCCAATGGGTTTCTCCCTTGGTTATAGTGCCCAAAAAGAATGGTAAATGGAGAGTTTGCATTGATTATCGAGAATTGAACAAGGCAACCTTAAAGGATCATTTCCCTTTACCTTTTATTGATCAGGTACTAGACACTTTAGCAGGTAAAAAGTATTTCTCATTCTTGGATGGTTTTAGTGGTTACAATCAAATTCAGGTAGCACCTGAAGATCAAGACAAAACCACATTTACTTGTCCTTGGGGAACTTTTGCCTACCGAGTACTCCCTTTTGGATTGTGCAATGCACCCGCTACATTTCAAAGGGCTGTACTAGGAATCTTTTCAGATCTGATTCATGATTGTGTAGAGGTATACATGGACGATTTCACAGTTTATGGTAATACATTTGAAGAAGCTTTGGCAAATTTGGAAAAAGTACTGGTAAGATGTAAGGAAACAAATCTTTCTTTAAGTCATGAAAAGTGTTTTATGATGTTTACTGAAGGGATTGTTTTAGGACATCATATTTCAGGAGATGGAATCAAAGTTGATAGATCTAAAGTCGAAGTCATCTCTAAGTTACCTATTCCTAATTGCCAAAAGGATGTTAGAAGTTTTCTTGGATTTACTGGTTATTATAGGAGATTTATTGAAAACTTCACTAAGATAGCATCCCCTCTTTTCAAACTCCTTACTAAAGATTGTGAATTTAAGTGGGATCCTGAATGTCAATCTGCCTTTGAAGCCTTAAAGACTAGAATATCTGAAGCACCCATTCTAAGGGGTCCAAATTGGAAACTCCCTTTTCACATTTCTACTGATGCTTCAGATACAGCTTTAGGAACTGTTTTGGGACAAAAGGATTTGATCCCTTATGCCATTTATTACACAAGTAAGAATTTGACTCCCACTGAGTTAAATTACACTGTTACTGAAAAGGAATTTCTAGCCGTTGTTCATGCGATAAACAAGTTTAGACACTATATAACCGGCTATGAAACCTTTGTCCACACTGATCACTCTGCCATTAGATACCTCATGAACAAACCAGTCACTAATGGTAGAGTTACAAGATGGCTTTTTCTTTTACAAGAATTCAACATAACTGTGTTAGATCGACCAGGTAAACAGAACACAGTAGCTGATTTCTTGTCTAGAATCCAAAACACTAATGAGGACTCTCCTGTAGAGGATAAATTTCCAGATGAGTATTTGTTTGCAGTAACTACCAAAACCCCTTGGTATGCTGATATTGCTAATTATTTAGTTACTGGAAAGTTACCTTTACATTTATTTCCTAATGAGAAAAGGAAAATCATTCAGGATAGTTCACATTATTCTTGGATTTCTAATGAATTGTTCAGAACAGGGCCAGATTTGATGATCAGAAGATGTGTACGGGAGGATGAAATGCCTGACATCCTTAAGGCATGTCATGACGAACCTTGTGGCGGACACTTTGCTGATAAGAGGACTGCTTATAAAATCCTTTCATTAGGATATTATTGGCCTTCTCTCTTTAAGGATGCAAAGCAATATGTTAAAAGGTGTGACAGTTGTCAGAGAGTTGGGAGACCAACTCTTTCAAATGAAATGCCACTACAGCCACAGGTATGCATCGAACCCTTCGAGAAATGGGCTCTAGATTTTGTTGGACCAATCAATCCGCCATCCAAGCAAAACAGATATATATTGGTTTGTACTGATTATGTTACTAAGTGGGTAGAAGCTACAGTATTGCCTTCTGCTACTGAAAATTCAGTTGTTCAATTTCTTTTTAAGGATATTTTCACTCGTTTTGGTGTCCCAAGAGAAATTGTAACAGATCAGGGGAGCCAATTTACATCAAGAATGATGGAGAAGCTGATGGAGGAGTATAAGATCAAGCATAGAACATCTACTCCATACCATCCGCAAGCGAATGGTCAAGTAGAATCTACAAATAAAGTTCTTGAAAGCATCATCACAAAGACTGTTCATCTTCATAGAAGAGATTGGGCGGAAAGGCTTCCTGAAGCCTTATGGGCCTATAGAACTACATGGAGGAACACCACAGGACATTCTCCCTATGAACTTGTTTATGGGAAGGAAGTCCTGTCTCCCATTGAGTTCCAAATCAAGACCTTCAAGACAACAGTTCAATTGGGGATGAGCTTATCAGAAGCCCAGAAGCACAGAATGGACCAGTTAAATGAACTAGATGAAATGAGACAAGATGCAATTCTAAGGACCGATCTAGTTCAGCACCAAAGAAGCAAATGGCATGATCGACATATCAAAGAAAAGAAGTTTCAAAAGGGTGATTGGGCACTCTTGTTTGATTCAAAATTTAAGGACTTCAAAGGAAAATTTCAAACTCATTGGCTTGGGCCATATGAGATTGATGAAGTCTTTAATAATGGAGCAGTTAGAGTGAAGACTATTGATGAACTTCAAACTCCCTTTATTGTGAATGGCCACCGGTTGAAAATTTACCACAAGCCACTCTCAAAAGAGGAGTTTGTTAAGTTGTTCCAAGGCGATTCTGAAATGAGGCTGGTGGAGAAGAATTCTTCTCCTCCATCAGCCTAATCTATGTTTCTTTCAATTTCAATGAAAAAAGAAAAAAGAAAAAAAAAGAGAATAAATGTATGAGCCTGAAAACCAATCTCTGATTGGCAGTCTCATGCAGAAAACCTGAGGTGAAAATCAGGGTCACCTGACACCTCATGTTTTCCAAAAAAAAAAAATTCTCTCTCTCTCATCTCATTTCGCCATTTCATCCATTCCATCTCACCATCTCATTCCATCTCACCATCCTCACTTCACCTCACTGTTTTCCACCCATTCATCCATTCATTCATTCCATTTCATTTCATTAATAAAGTTTTTTTTTCAGGAACTAAAGTTATTTTGTGCAGCTGAAGGACACCATTGCAGTTCCCGCAGCTATTTGGCAATTCTGCAGCCATTTAGCCTTTCTGCAGCCCTCTGCACCTGCACAAAGAAACACAGTCTGTTTGAAGAAAATATTTACAGTTCAAGAATCATCAATGACAAGTAGGAAAGAGTCATGAATAAAGTTGACAAAGGGTTAGTGGCAAATTATTAGAAGGCAAATCAAATGCGGATCTGAGGTATGTTTTAAAATCTTAAACCTATAGTTATTTCATTACGCAGAATTTTCGGGGTTATGTCTTTTTGGCCACTAATTGTAATGATTACCCATTCTCTCTACCACGCGACCACATATCCACGAATCCTCCACGTCTATCAGTTCATGATACCCACGATTTTTGAAATCACATATGGCTGTTTCTGTCATTAAGGTTTTGTACCCTAATGACGTAACCTACCGTATTACGACTCTCTCAGTCCTCATTCCACAGCCATGTGTTAACCTACAACCGAAATCTGAGAATCTAGCCGTTTCACTCATTATTTCGAAACCCTCTACGCTCATAACACTCCATCTCACGCTATTCCATTCTCTCATCTCCCTCATTCCGTTTCACTCACTACGATTACCTCCATAAACCATACTCTGTTTTTCCTCTCTGCTCATTCTAAGAAACAGTGAATACGTATAGCCAGTAAACGTATGTTACGGTTGTATTACGACCGCTAGCCACCGTTTCACTGTGTTAACGCTGTTTATCCACCACTTAACTCTGTTCAAGCCGTGAATTCTCTGTGTCTAAGGCTGTTGCTAAACCCATATATCCTCTGTTCCACAAAATTCTGAACAAGAACCGAGGATTTACTGTGTAAAGCCACCATCAAAGTCGTGTTTTAAACAGAGCTGAAGAGTCAATGGGAAAACTTTTAAGGGCTGAACCAGAAGGTTCGAAATTCTTGGAGGCATATCCTCAAGTTGAGGAGGCATTGCAAAAAGCCAATTGGCTACAGTGCATCAAGAAGTTTAAAGGCTACCACAAGGAAGTAACAAAAGCCTTTGCAAGGTCATTCAAAGCTAAAGACAGTCAAGTGGAGGTGGGTGATTTAACATTTGCAGTCAGTGAGGGAAGCATAGCAAAAGCTACATCTCTTCCACAAACCGGAGAACGGTGGTTCAAAAACCGGGCAGTCCAGGATCAACAATGGAAGCAGATTTTTAAAAACCCAGGTATGGACACAAGTATCTTCACCAAAGGAATCCCTGTCTCTCATGTTAAAGAAGAATGGAAAATTTTACTGTTGTTAGTGCAAAAGTTTTTCACATGTGAAGGGAGATTTGGGGTTTTATACGTTTATCATGGTAAAATTATGCTGCAATTTCAAGGAGAACATGATATAAATCTTCCCTACTTTCTATTCCAAAGCCTTAGAAAAATGTGTTCCATGGCTCAAAAGAATCCACGAAACATTGAAGCATATCTTAGTCATCATAGTCTTGTCAAGTTGTTAGTGGAGGAACAATTAAAAGCCAAACGGGACACCTGGGAGATTCCTTGTGAGAAATCATTTTGAAGAAGCTGGAGAAACCTCTGTGCCTAGAAAAAGTAGAAGAAAAAGAAAAGAGGATACCCCTGAAACTGATATCTTAGAGGGAACTGTCCAAGGACAAACTGTAGAGGAAATAGAAGTACATCATCCTGAACATGAGATTGAGCCTGAACCTACTGTGGACAGTGCTCAGGAGATTATCTCAGAAACCCTCTCTGAACTTGCCAAAGAAGCTGCCAAAAAGAGAAGAGAAGATAAAAAGAAACAAAAGCAAGACAAGGGAAAATCCATAGTTCAAGAAACTTATCAGACTCCAGAGCATTCTAGTGATGAAGAAAGAGATAGCCAGCCCTTAGCACAAAGGTTAGCTAAACTCCATGAGAAAATTGCCCTCTCCAAGAAAGTAAAAGTACAAAAACCAAGGAAAAAGGCACAAAGAGAAACACAGAGTGTTGCCACTGTAAGAAGGAGTAGCAGATTGCAGAATAAAGATAAAACCACAAGGACACTTTTCATTGATCTAAGCACACCTGAGAAGGGTGCTATAAAATCAGATTTTGAAGGTAGTCCACAACATGATGAAGCTACCCCTCCAAGGGAGGACAGTCCATTTCAGCAGGAGTTTGAAACAGAAATTGAGCACGCACACAGTCCAAGAAAATCACCAATGATTGATCCAGCGCAGCAAGAAGCATACAATTATTTTGAAACATTGGAGCAGACCACTGCTGGTCCAAGTAATATCCTACCTCATGAGCAGCAAATAGATGTATTCAAACAAGAGATCTATGAACTTGAAGTGCTAAATCGCCACATTAGGCAGGAAAATGAGAAATTGAAGGAACAAGCAAACATTGACAAAATGCTTCATAATAACACCATGCTGCACCTAGCCGTCTGCAAAAAGAAAAGCAGTGAACTGAAGAAGAAATGTAGAAGGTTAAACAGAGCACTAATCAATTTGAAATTCAGATGCTTGTTCAAAAGACCAAAAGTCAATATCTCTACAAAGAGGAAGAAGAGGAGGTTGGATGTCCTAGCAGAGGCATCCCAGCAGATGGATTGAGCTGTGTTTTCATTGCATGAGGACATGCAATACCCTCGTAGTGGGGGTATGTAGAGTCTCTACTTTACACCTACTTGTCTATCATTTCCCTCAGTTTTTCCTCAGCTTTTCTTCACTTTTGCCTCATTTTCACTGTAAAACCACCCAGATCATTACATTAGGTGTCATTAGGCATGATCAAGTAAGTTTTGCTAATGGGTGACTGTTTGTTTAGATTTTGACATACTTGCAGGAATCCCGCAGCTATCTGATGATCCCGCAGCTATCTGATGATCCTGCAGCCTTTTTGTTAAACGCAAGGTTCCACGTGTCAGTTTGCCAGATGAGCCACATGGGCACTTAGGTATCAACGTGCTCGAGGTTCCTGTCCCATTTTTCCAGCCATCCACGTCATCTTTACCCCTGGTCAAAGCTGGTCAAGTTACGGTCAACTAAAGGCTGTTTAACGGTGATTGTGAGCTGCTAGGTCACGTCAGCTTAAACGGTGACTTGTCCACGTTTTGCAGATGGTAGGGGACATGATCCAACATGGGATTCATTGCCCATGACGACAGAAGCACCAGCTCATCCACGCAGCCGTATGATGTGTCCAGGAACCATAATTACGCATTACAGTTAGTTGTTTTTCAGTTAGTAGCTGTACGTGTTAGGCTATCCTAGAAATGCCTATAAATAACTGCGTCTGCGTACGCTCAAGGAACTTTTTATCAGTTGTAATTTCTGAACTTGTGTTAATTTTAAGAGCGTTGTGAACTCTGTTTTTTTAGTGCTATTCTAGCACTCTGTTTTGTACACTTTTGCAAATGGAGGAATAGACATAGTACTGTTTTGAAGCTTCCAGATCTCTGAGTTTTCTTGTGGCTGAATGAATAGAGGGCCCCTGTTCATCCTAGCCTCTGTAAAGTATTTTATGTTCAGTATTTACTTATTTTCTCATTCAGCATTCCTTTAAGCATGTATAGTTTCATTTATTTGATTTCTTTTCTTTCAAGCTGATCAGTATTACTTCTTTGCAGGTTTCTTTTAGCCCGGGATTTGTTTTTATGTGTGTGTGTTTGCTTTACAAACTAATGGTATTTGAAGTTGACAGATTCAAGTTGCTGCCTTTGTTTTTATAGCTGATTTTTAATCTTATTTCTCAAAGAGCTGCTAACACATGAATGATCTTCTATCATAAATTGTTATCTTTTAAGATCAGAATACCACTAACTTGCAGCTCGCTTTGAGTGCTTTTTAGACTATTCTTTCACTACTTTCTAATCATACTTTGCATAGTACATATGGCTGAAGTAGAGAGTTAGAAAGAGCAAAACGTTATCACTAGTCTTTAAAGTAGATTTTCTCATTTTTAATCACTTTTCTAATTCAACTTAAGCTACTTTCTTTCCGTGTTTTACACAGTACTTGTGTTTGAAGCAGCGAGTTAGAGAGAGATAATCTTTATCTTTGGTTTTAAAAGTGACTTTCTTTTCTTTTATTTGCAGCTGCATGAATGGTGTCTAGTGCCATTGGAAGTGGTTATTTGCTTTCAAAGTTATTTCAAGATCTTTCAAGTCATTTATTTCTTTCAAGCATTTCCTTTCAAGCAAGTAGTTAAAGATCACTAATCACACACTCTCACTCATTTAGGATTCACTCTACACACACACTATCACTCACTTGTTTATAAATCCATCTTAGGAACATAATTAACCACAACAACACCCCCAACGATAAGAAAACTCTAAGAGGTTACTTAAGTACATATAGTACACCTTCACTTCATCAGCTTACGAGCCCCGGGTTGACAATTAATACTAGCAATTTAGACAACACTAAATTGACTAAACACCAATAAAGGACCCTTTTCTTGTAAGTGTAAATTTATTTACATAATGGTGTCACGAGACATAGGAAGAGGAAAATGATGTCCAATGTCTCATATGTTAGTGTGATTGGAAGTTTGATGTATGCAATGGTATATATTGGAACAAACATTTCACATGCAGTGGGTGTGTTAAGCAGGTAATGCCAAAACTAGGGAAAGAACATTGGAAAATAGTAAAGAGGGGTTTTAGCTATTTGCATGGTACTACTAGCTATAGATTGTGCTATTAAGGAGGACCAATATTGGAAAAAGTGTTAGACATACATGGATTTGTTGATGTATAATGGGTTGGATATCTAGATCACAAAATATCTACAAGTGGGTTTGTGTTTAACCTATTTGGAGGATAAATTTGTTGGATGAACAAGAGATAGTCTATAGTGGCACTCTCAAATATAGAAGTTGAATACATGGTAGCTACTATTGCGAGTAAGGAAGCAATGTGATTACAAAGATTGTGTTCAGGTATTGGGTTGGTACAATCAGTTGTAAGGATCAATTGTGACATTCAGAGTGTAATCTTCCTAGCAAAGAACCCAACTTATCATTCAAAGACAAATAATATTGATGTTCAATATCACTTTGTGAGAGATATGGTTGAAGAAAATAAGGCGTTGTTGGTGAAGGTAGACTCTTGGAAGAATGTTGCAGATTCATTAACAAAATATGTGAGCATTGAGAATTTCTCTTGGTGTAGAGAAACAATGGGCATTATTACCATGGATTTTTGAACATATATTGATCCAAAATGGATCCTAGAACACTCTCTAAGTTTTCATGAACTCTTTAAAAATTATGCCAAAGATTCAAAGTCTTATAAAGATCAAGCTATCAGAGGGAATCCTCATATAGTTGCAATGGCGATTAGCGCAGATCAACGAGGGTCATCGATCTAGCGCGCAGAGTGGCGGACCATGGTAACACATGCTGACACCAACCAGCAAATGCAGGGACAAATTTAAGCGATGGAGGTAGTTTTCGATATGCGATTAGTGCCAAGTCGCTAATCGCATATCGTAGGGAAAACCTCTCAGTGAAGAGAAGCCCTGAGCATCCAGACCTGAAATAATTATAAAACGCAGAAAATATTGTTTCGGTTCCGTCAGAGCGGGATTCCACAAAACCGGTAGAATATCGGAGGGGCTTTGAGCAATAAGCGGTTTTAGTCGAGTTCCGCCCGATGCCATACAATGATTGCCACACGTCTCGAGGAAGAGAGAGAGAACTGCTCACATCAGACGCGTAAACATCATGCTACTTAACCGCTCGATATGAACGATGACCGTAGGATCTGGGGCCCCCAGATCAACGGCGGAGACGCGTTCTGATGAATAACCAGATTTGACAAGATTATCAAGCAAGGTCACATAGGATTTGAAGTCCAATATGGACAATGTGCTGGCAGAAGGTCATTTTTCACGGGCATTCTTGGAGTTAATGGAAAAAATGGTTGTTTCAAATATGTTTAAGAGATCTGACACTAATCCGTTATGAAATAGGTGGCCACCTCCCTGTGAGGCGTTATACAATGACTGATTGCGTAGGACAGAGGGATTCAAATGGACAGAGGCAGGGGAACCGGAAAGCCGGGAAGCGGAAACGAACAGTTAGGAAGTAGATTGGCTTAAAAACCACGAACTGACAGAGAGGAAAAAATTTAAGAGTAGTAAGCAGTGGGCAGTAAGCCAAAAGTAGAGAGAAGAAGCCGAGTTGACCTACAGAAGCGAAGGCAGCATCGAGCCAGAGTTGGGACAGAGACAGAGAGAGTCAGAGAGTCTGTGTACTCCAGAGAAGACTTGAGAGGTTCAAGCGAACTCCTCTGTATATGTCTGTCATGTATTGAGTCTCAGATTTGACTCATACTACTGTGACCATTAGAGGTCAAGAGTCAGTGAGGAGAGTCTGTGTACTCCCAAGACTTGGGGGATCCAAGTACAATCTTACTGATTTATACCTGTTGTGTGAGACTCAAATTGAGCTCGCCGTTGTAAAAACTCTACTTTGAAAACATAATAGAGAGGCCACCACTGAAGGTTGGACCGGGAGACGTAGCCCAGGAGTATTGGGTGAACTCCTTATTAAACTTGTTGTGTTTATATGTATTGCCTATTATGTTTTCTGTAACTGCTTTATTGCCTGTGCATTTCGCAATCTTATCGACCCGTTGCATAAAATAACATAGGCACATCCATGCACTTGAGTCTGTAATACCTTATTGTTTGTCTTAGATCAATTATGGATCAAGTGGTATCAAAGCTTTAGGTTGCTAAGGTTAGACAAACTTGTTCTGGATTTTCTTTGTTGAATGCTAACTAGGAGGAAAATGGCAAAAGAAATTCCTTTGGAATCAGACTACAGTTCATGGATAGCTTCATGACCATGAGAGCCATGGTAGAAGAGATGTATAGAGAATTTAAGAAAGGTAGAGGTGAAGATTCTTCAACCTCCAAACAAGATAAATGAATAGAAGAACCTCTTCTACTTGCCCACCCAAAAGGCAAAGGAAAAGAGGAAAAGCCCTCTCCACCATCTCCCCCATCATCACCTTCATCATCATCATCTTCTTCACATAAAGAAAGCCCTGAAAAGAAAAAGAAGAAACCTTCTTTGATTAAATTAGATGTGAAGTTTGATTTTCCAGTTTATGATGGAGAATTGAATGCAGAAAAGTTAGATAACTGGATTAGAGAGATTGATGTATATTGCAGAGTGCAAAAAATCGATTCCTAAAGGAGAAAGATCCAGCTGGCTAGCCCACGCCTTGGGGGAACTGCCCTAGTATGGTGGGAAAGCAGGACACAAGCTGATTTGAAGAAGCATGATAAAATTCTTTCTACCTGGAACGAATTTGTTTCTGCCATTAAAAAACAATTCTATCCACTAGCTTATATGCAGCAAGATATGATGAGTTGGCAAACTCTTCGCCAATTAAAAGGGCAAAGTGTACAAAGCTACACCCAAGAATTTAGGAAAAGAGCTTTGACTCTAGGCATTTCTTTAGACTCGCCTGAAACTCTGCTGAAATATATAGGTGGTCTACACAATTATTTAAAGCATACCATTCTCATGTTTAACCCTACTAGCATAGATGAGGTATCTGTTCAGGGTACACATCTAGAGGCTAGAGGCAAGAATGTGAACCCAGAAGTTGGGGGATCATCAAAACCCACTGCAAGCAAGAAAAAGGAAAAGAGAAATCAGAAATGGAAAGAGAGGAAGGAAAATATTGTACAAAAGGCCAAACCTTCATGTACTCATGTTGGGTCCCTATAATACTAGTGATTACCCCATTACTATTGTAGTTATACCCCTTATTTATATTGTTGTGCCCCTATTACCCCCATATTGTTATTTCTGTGCCCCATAGAATCCCTCTATTGTTATTTTTGTGGCTTTATATTATTATTGTTAGGTCGGCTGGATTATATTGTGACTCCTTAGACTCCTATATATAGAAAGGAGGTTTTGTCATTTGTATCATGGAAGAATTGTTCATTTATGTAATGTAAAGGAGGTTGCCCCCTCGAAGAGGCTGAATTCTAAGGCGTTGATCTATCTTTTCTATCTTTTCTTGAGCTGGTTTCATAACATTTGGTATCAGAGCTTTGGATTCTAGGGTTTCGCTGCTCCAAACAGGTCATCGTGGAATTTTCGCTATAACGTTTTTTCTGTGACGTTTCAGAAGTCGCAAAAAAAACCCATTTGAGAAGAATTGGCGCTGAACCTTGGGTCCGAATTTCAGAGCTTTTCGCGCGATATTTTTGGAGATATGATCTGAGGAAGTTGGTCTTTTTGCAGACTCCTGAATTACATTCAAAACAGGTGACCTGGGGAAAATCGTCATAACTTTCTCTCTGAGGATCGGATTGAAATTTCGTAAAAAGGTACAGAAAGAGGACGGACTGTAGTTTCTTGTATGCATGTTTCAGATCCAAAGGTCGAAACAGTGACTCGTGGCACGTCGTACAAGTTCGCTCTACTGAACTAGTCTATAAGCAAGTCACTGTGGGAGATTTCACATAACTCTTCCTTGGAGAATCCAATTTGGGTCAGACTTGTGGCATTGGAAAGAGGACACAGAGGGCTACTACAGCTCACAAATTCAGAACTAGATGATTGGAAAGTACAGAGATACATCAGAGGCAATATCGAGCTCCTATAAAGTGAAAAAAGGTGTGTAGATTTTCTTAATTTTTTTCTTAAGCTTGGTTTGAAAATTTATTTTGAAGGAATTCAAAGGGCATAGTAGAGCATTATTATCGGTAACTGATGCCCCGAGGAAAGAAAATGCAAACACCTAGTAAGGAACCTGAAAGCTCTAGCATGACTCATGAAGAAGAGGAAGAAATGCAACATGATATATCAAAATTACAAGACCAAGTGCAACAACTGTCCCTTGCACAAAAAGGAACAAAATCTAAGATGGATGGTTTAAAGAAAGATGTAGAAGCTAAGATGGATGGTTTAAAGAAAGGTGTAGAAGCTAAGATGGACTGTTTAAAGAAAGGCGTAGAAGCTAAGATGATTGACGTGGAAGCTAAGATGGATGATTTGAAGATAGATTTGAAGACAGACATGGACGAATTGAAGATAAATATGAAAGATTACTAAAGGAAACTCATGATGAGAACAAAAGAAATGTTAATCATGATTCCATAGACTCTAATGTTGGATCGAAGACTCACCATGTTCCAAAAATCGATATGAGGAAGTTTGATGGCAAGGATCCCGCCACATGGATATTACAGATGGAGCAATTCTTCGATCTCAATAATGTGCAAAACACACAAAAGGTACGTATGGCAACTTTATATTTGGAACCAAATCAGTTTGTATGGTATCAATGGCTTTGTTCTCGTAAACAATTTATCACTTGGGCAATTTTTACGGAAGAATTGATAGCACATTATGAGGATACAAAAAGCAACACTTTTTTTAGCCAATTGATAAGTCTCAAACAAAAGGGTTCAATAATGGAGCACATTGAGGAGTTCCAAAAATTGAACATAAGGGTAAAAGATATTCCAGAGGAGCATAGGATTGATGTGTTCATAGGGTCTTTAAAGGATAATATCCAACATGATGTGCGCCTTTGGGAACCTGATTCATTAGAGAAGGCATTCAGGTTAGCAAGAAAAATGGAAAGCAAAATTATGGCAACTAGGAAGCATACCATTCACAACTATAAAGACGGAAGTGTTGTTGCCCATAGTCTTCCACAACCTACAAGGTTGACACCACAACAATTGGAAGAAAAAAGAGCAAAAGGGCTTTGTTACAATTGTGATAGCAAATACACAAAAGGTCATAAGTGTGCTGAGAAGAAATTATTCTACATAGATTGTGAAGAGGAAGAAGAAAAGGAGCAAGAAAGGTCAAAAGAAGAGGATATATTCCAGGAACAAAGCCTAGATGAAGAACAAATAAATCCGACCATATCTTGTAATGCATTGGCGGGAATTACCACTCCTCAAACCATCAAGATAGAAGGACAAATCAAGAAGAAAAAGGTAATAGTGTTGATTGATTCAGGAAGCACCCACAATTTTATTCATTGTAGGGTAGCAAAAGAATTGAATTGCTTCCTATATCCAGCACCAGAGTGTCAAGTGATGATTGCAAATGGAGGAACAATAAATTGTTCTGGAAAGTGCCATAATATCAAGCTATCCATGGGAGAATATGTATTGACTAGCCCAATGCTTTCCATTCCAATGGGAGGTGCTGATGTTGTACTAGGAGTCCAATGGCTACAATCCTTGGGTACAATAGCTTTTAATTTTCAAGAACTTTTCATGAAATTTTCTGTGGAAGGAAAGGAAGTTGAATTAAGGGGTATTGCAGGGAAACCAGGAAAGATAATCAGCTCTAATGGCATGACAAAGCTTCTAAAAAAGGAGCAAAGAGGTGTAATTGCACAATTATGTTCGCTAGATGTTTCCACATTGGAATCATCTATTTCTCCAGATCTCCAAAAAGTCTTGGACAATCATTCCAAGGTATTTGAGACTCCCAAAGGTCTCCCACCTATGCGTGATCATGATCATGCTATTCATCTGATTCCAGGAAGTGTTCCTCCAAACATCAGGCCGTACAGATATCCCTATGTCCAAAAAAGTGAAATTGAACGTATGGTTGCAGAAATGCTAGAGGCTGGTATAATTCAACCGAGTCAAAGTTCTTTCTCAGCTCCAGTAGTATTGGTGCACAAGAAGGATGGATCATGGCGCATGTGTCCAGATTATAGGGAGCTCAACAAGCTCACTATTAAAGATAAGTTCCCCATTCCTGTCATTGATGAATTACTGGATGAATTGCATGGATCAATTTACTTCACCAAGTTGGATCTTCGTTCGGGATATCATCAAATCAGAATGAAGATTGAAGACATTCCGAAAACGGCATTTAGAACTCATGAGGGTCATTATGAATTTTTGGTCATGCCTTTTGGCCTTACCAATGCACCTTCAACATTTCAAGGTTTGATGAATTCAATTTTCAAACCATTCCTTAGAAAATTTGTGTTAGTATTTTTTGATGATATACTAATCTACAGCAAGTCTTGGAAGGATCATGTTGAACATGTTGACAAGGTGCTACAACTATTGGAGGAGAAACAATTATATGCAAAAAGATCCAAATGTTTCTTTGGAGTCCAGGAGGTGGAATATTTGGGTCATATTGTATCTCATGAAGGAGTTAAGGTAGACCCTAGCAAAATTAAAGCCATTAAGGAATGGAAAATCCCCACATCCATAAAGCATCTGCGAGGATTTCTTGGGTTGACAGGGTATTATCGCAAGTTTGTTAAGAATTATGGGAGAATAGCAGCACCTCTAACAACATTATTGAAGAAAGATTCATTTTCATGGACTCCGGAAGCAACAAAGGCCTTTAAACATCTTAAAGAGGCAATGTGCCAAGCACCGGTCTTAGCTACACCGGACTTCACAAAAACCTTTATTGTGGAATGTGATGCTTCAGGAAATGGAATTGGTGCTGTTCTAATGCAAGATGAAAGACCCATTGCTTTTGAAAGTCGTCCAATCAAGGGAAAGTTTTTAAGCAAAGCTATTTATGAGAAGGAAATGTTGGCAATACTCCATGCACTTAAGAAATGGCGACCCTACCTAATGGGAAGACACTTCAAGGTAAAAACGGATCATGATAGCCTTAAATACTTTTTAGAACAAAGATTATCCTCTGAAGAGCAACAAAAGTGGGTCACAAAGATGTTGGGTTATGACTTTGAAATCATCTACAAAAAAGGGAAGCAAAATGTGGTGGCAGATGCACTCTCAAGAAAGGATGAGGATGTGGAAGCATTGTTGTGTGCCATTTCTATTATCCAACCAGATTGGATAAACGAAGCAAAGGAGGAATGGAAGAATGACGAAGAAGTAGCTGGCAAAATGATTCGTTATGGTACAAAGATCGCTTATACCTCTGTAAGAATTCCCAACTAAAACAAAATATTCTTATGGAATTGCACACTTCTCCCTTAGGAGGGCACTCAGGATTTTTAAAAACTTACCACAGGGTTAAGAAGGAATTTTTTTGGGATGGCCTTAAATCAGATATTCAAAAGTTTGTGGCGGAATGTTTGGTTTGCCAACAAAATAAAGTTGAAACAATTAAGACACCGGGTCTATTACAACCTTTATCCATTCCAAGCCAACGTTGGGAGGAGGTTTCAATGGATTTTATCACAGGTTTACCCAAGTCTGAGGGAAAGAGTGTCATCATGGTGGTAGTTGACAGACTTACCAAGTATGCACACTTTTGTGCATTATCACATCCATTTAAAGCCAGTACAGTTTCTACTGCATTTATGGAAACAGTTCAAAAGCTACATGGAAACCCAAAGATTATTGTAAGTGACAGAGATCCCATTTTCACTGGAAATTTTTGGACATAATTATTTTCTTGTCTTGGTACTCAGTTAGCTCATAGCTCATCTTATCATCCTCAATCTGATGGGCAAACTGAGATAGTAAACAAATGTTTGGAAGGATATCTTCGTTGCTTTGTATCTGATAAACAGACACAATGGGTCAAATGGTTGCCTCTGGCTGAATGGTGGTATAACACTTCCTTCCATACAGCAACAAAAATGACCCCATTTATGGCACTTTATGGGTATCAACCACCATCCATCACATCATATTTAAGAGAAAATTCTAAGGTTCAGGCAGTGGAACATCACATCGAACATCAACAACAAGTCCTCCAACTCTTAAAGGATAACCTCGTGTTGGCACAAAATAGAATGAAACAACAGGCAGATCAACATCGCAGTGAAAGAAGTTTTGATGTAGGTGATTGGGTATTCCTACGGCTACAACCATATAAGCAAATGTCCCTAAAGCAAGCTAAGAAGGATAATAAATTATCACCAAAGTATTATGGTCCGTACAAGGTGTTGGAAAAGATTGGTACTATGGCATACAAATTGGAGCTTCCTGCAGCTTCTCGATTGCACCCAATTTTCCATGTTTCATGTTTAAAGAAGGTTATAGGCGACAAGCTCCCAGTTCAAACAATATTGCCAGAACTTGACGAGGAAGGAAAAATTATATTGGAACCAGAAGCAGTCACAGAAACAAGAACTCGACAGCTACGAAATCGATCAATTTCAGAGTATCTTATCAAGTGGAAGAACTTATCCGCTGAAGATTCCACATGGGAGGATGAGAATTTTATGCAGAAGTATCCAGAACTGCTCAAGCGTTGAGGACAACACTTTTTTGAAGGAGAGGGGCATGTTGGGTCCCTATAATACTAGTGATTACCCCATTACTATTGTAGTTATACCCCTTATTTATATTGTTGTGCCCCTATTACCCCCATATTGTTATTTCTGTGCCCCATAGAATCCCTCTATTGTTATTTTTGTGGCTTTATATTATTATTGTTAGGTCGGCTGGATTATATTGTGACTCCTTAGACTCCTATATATAGAAAGGAGGTTTTGTCATTTGTATCATGGAATAATTGTTCATTTATGTAATGTAAAGGAGGTTGCCCCCTCGAAGAGGCTGAATTCTAAGGCGTTGATCTATCTTTTCTATCTTTTCTTGAGCTGGTTTCATAACAACTCACTGCAAGAAAGATGGCATGACAATGAACACTGTTGGATTCTTCATCTGGAGCTGAAGCCCAAGAAGTTCGATGGAAAAAAGAAGAAGACTGCTACAGTTATTCAGAAGGATTTGGGGTCAGACTCAGGGGATGAAACAACAATCACATCCACATGTATAAAAGGTAAAAATTCTGAAGCATCTACTATTATGCACAATCTACTGATAATGAAGAAAATGAGAAGAAAAGACATGAGCTTTTTCATATTAGAGTTATTTCCAAGCATCAAAAGGTTGATCTTTTGTTTGATAGTGGCTCACAAGTAAACTTAATTTCTGAAGCAATTGTAAAGAAACTGGGATTACTAACCACACCTCACAAGAATCCATATCCATTGGGTTGAGTATGTGATAAAGCAAAGCTACAAGTCATTAGACAATGTAAGCTTAGGTTTTCTTTTGGGTCAGCATTTGTAGATGAGGTTGAGTTAGATATCATTCCCTTAGATATATGTGGAATTGTTTTAGGAAGTCCTTACTTGTATGATGGAAAAGCCATTTTCTATAGAGCTGAAAACAAGTATAAACTCGTTAAAGATGGAATCGAATATATTGTAAGAGCTCATAAACTCAAGAATAATTATACTCTTGTAAACTCAGGGCAGATGAAAATAATTGTAAATTCATGCAAACAATTTTTACTAATGGTTGTAAAGGAAAAGAAACTTGATAAAACCAGTGTATTTGAAGGCTGTAATGATAAATAGCAAGCAAATTTAGAAAAAGTTGTTTTGGAATATGGTATGCTATTTCAAGAACCTAAAGGCCCGCCACCCAAAAAGGAAATAGTACATGATATTAATTTGCAGCAAGATGCTCCATTGCCTAACATCGGAATGTACAGGTTGTCTGCTTTAGAGAATGCAGAAATCAAGAAGCAGGTATAGGAGCTGCTCGAGAAAGGGTTCATAATACCTAGCACATCACCATGTGGGTCTCCAATTGTCTTGGTGAGAAAGAAAGATGGCTCATGGAGAATGTGCATTGATTACTGAGCACTGAATAAGATAACGATAAAAAATCGTTATCCCCTTCCTCGCATAGATGATCTATTAGATCAGTTGAAAGAAGCTGTTTACTTTTCCAAGTTGAACTTGCATAGTGGCTACCATTAGGTTAGAGTTGCAGAGCAAGATGCATGGAAGACTGCTTTCAAAACAAAGCAGGGATTGTACGAGTGGTTAGTTATGCCTTTTGGCTTAACTAATGCTCCTGCTACTTTCACGAGAATAAAGAATGATGTACTCAGGCCTTTTATTGATGATTTTGTCATTGTATATTTAGATGACATTCTTGTATTTAGTAAAACATGGGAAGAACATTTGAAGCATGTAAAGAAGACTCTAGATGTTTTGAAACGAGAAAATATTTATGTTAAGCTATCAAAATGTGAATTTGGCAAAACGTCTTTGTATTTTTTGGGTCACATTGTAGGGGGTGGTGAATTGAAGATAGATCCATCTAAGGTTGTAGTGATTGTAAACTGGCCTAAACCCAAATCTGCTACAGAATTTAGAAGCTTCCTAGGAGCAGCACAATATTGGACAAAGTTTATTTCTAACTTTTCCTTGATTGCAGCTCCCTTACATGATTTAACGGGATTGAATAAGGTGTTTCAGTGGGTAGGCAAATAGCAGAAAGCCTTCGACACCTTAAAAGAAAAGATTAGTACAACACTAGTACTAGCACTGCTCAATCTTCAAAGACCCTTTGAGATTGAAATGGATGCCAGTGACTATGCCATGGGAGCAGTGTTGATGCAGCACGATAAACCCATATGTGATCATTCTGAGACATTTAATTCTGCAGTAGTTAATTATCCCACATATGATAAAGAATTGTATGCATTAGTACAAAGCGTGAAAAAAGTGGAAACATTATCTAATGGGAAAAGAGATAGTTACACGTACCGATCATTAACCACTTCAATATTTACACTCACAAACTAAGTTGTAGCAATCAAGACACTATAGGTAGATGGGTTTTCTACAACAGTTTCATCTTGTCATCAAATATAAAAAGGGCATACACAATAAAGTTGCAGATATGTTGTCCAGACCAATCATAAATGCATCTACTATACTTAAGCATAACTCAGTATTGCATGAAAGCTACATTGAATAGTATGTTCAAGATATAGATTTTAAAGATGTATATGCAACTTTAAGTCATGGAAAACAAGTAGAAGAATTGGATTATCATGTTAAGGACCAACTCTTGTATCATTTTTGAAGTTATGCATTCGTCAAATCGAAAGAGTAAAGATAATTCGAGAAGCACACACTTCTCTAATATCAGGTCATTTTGGTGTAAGTAAAACAGTTGCACAATTGCAAAGATTTTGTTATTGGCCAGAAATGAAGGAAATAGTTTCTAGATATGTAAGAGGGTGTACCATGTGTGCTAAAAGCAAGCCCAGCAATAGAAAACTAGGCTTGTACACTCCACTACTAATTCCTTCTCATCCTTGGGAAAGTGTTTCCATGGACTTTGTTGGGGGACTGCCTAAATCTAGAAAAGGTCACGACTATTTGTATGTTATTGTGGATAAGTTCAACAAAATGGTATTTTAATACCTTGTAACAAACATATTGCAGCTAAACAATCAACAAAGTTGTTCTTTCAGCATGTATGGTTCATTTTGGATTACCCACTTCCATTGTATTTGATCGAGATTCCTGATTTGTTGGGAAGTTTTGGTCAAGTTTGTGGGAATTGATGGACACCAGACTGAAGAAGAGCACAGTCTTTCATCCGCAAACAGATGGCCAAATAGAGGTGGTCAACCAGACGGTGATCTAGTTGCTCAGAGGCTATTGCAGCAAGCATTCCAAGCTTTGGGATGAACATTTGTGTTATGTGCATGCTTACAACTGGGCTAAACATTCTTCTACATAGAGATCTCCTTTTGCGACCTGTTTTGGTTTCATACCAAGGTCTCCCTTGGATTTTGTCTTTGGTAAAGACATAACGGTTGATGGACATAGTGATGTGGACAAGGCAACCAAGTTCATTGAAAAAATCAAAGAGATTCATCAGGCAGTACAGGAACAGCTGGAAAAGAGCCAAGCCAAGTACAAGGCAAGGCATGACAAGCATCGGATTAAGCATAGTTTCCAAGTTGGTGATCAAGTCTGGCTGTATATCAGCAAAGACAAAATGCAAGGTGAAGGTAAGAAGTTGAAGCCGATAAGGTATGGACCTTTCAAGATACTTGAGAATTTCGGTGAGAATGCTTTCACCTTGATTTTCCAGCTTACATGCACATCTATTCAGTGGTTAATGCATAAAGCTTGAGACTGTTTGAACCTTCATTGATTGAAGATCTCAAAGAGCAGAGTCAATTTCCTTCTATTGATGATATGTTGCCTGAATTTCTCAATGAATTGAAGGAAGATACAGTTCTGGACAGGAAGGTGAGAACTACGCGCAAAGGGGATGTTGAGTACCTCAGGATTGGACTCAAAGGTTCAAAACCAAGTAGTGCAAGATGGATAGAAATTGGGCAAGTGAGGAATCTATATCCTCACTTGATTGATGCTTGAAAACCAACTTTTGATGGTCTAAAAGATTTTTCAGTGGGAAGGCGTAATCCAAAATGGATCCTAGAACACTCTCTAAGTTTTCATGAACTCTTTAAAAATTATGCCAAAGATTCAAAGTCTTATAAAGATCAAGCTGTCAGAGGGAATCCTTAGATAGTTGCAATGGCGATCAATGTGGATCAATGAGGGCCGTCGATCTAGTGCGCAGAGCCGTGGACCATGGTAACACGCACTGACACCAACCAACAAATTGTTGTAGCTTTGATACCAATTGTTGTAGATCTGATCCAAAAATATATGATAATAGAAATAACCCAAGAAATAACAAGATAGAAATATATAGAAATGCTTCTTTATTGATATCAAACCCTTATGGTAGGGCAACACCATACATTCACTCCTTAAGGAAGGAGAACACTCCACAAGCCATATGCCTGTTCATACAAGAATACTTCTCTTCATCTTCCTATCTCTCCATGTGGAGTCTCTAGCCTCTATATAGGCCTCATACATACAATACCATGGGTCATTACCATGGTTCCCGCATACCATCAACTAATACCATGGGCCCCTTACATTATTATTAACTACTTGTGGTCCCTTACATGATATGGGTTAACCACCTTATTTATTACTATGGCCCATCCCATTATTACATTATTACCTTGGGTACCACTCTTGGTACCCCATATTATCCCCCCTAGGTATATAACATTCCACCCCCCTAAGCATGTTTCGTCCCCGAAACATGGGAAGAACATAAATAATAAGATCTACTCAAAAGAGTAGTCCACTGATACCATGCACGTGCATCTAGCCATCCAAGAGAAAGGTGAACCCTCGATCTCGCTGGTGCCTCGCTCGCTTGAGATGGAAGTTGACCGTGGCAGTTCTTCTGTGTTGATGTGTAGTAGGTGGATTGTCTCTCCTTTCTATCCATCATGTGACTACTTAGTTTCCATGATGGTTGTCTTGCGGGGTGATGTGGGTGATGATATGTTGAAGTTTTAACCCACGATGGCTTTTGCTTGACTTCACCCTGCTGTGGTGCCTGTTGTGGTGTCTTCTTTTTCAATATGACTTCAACCACTGAACCCTCCTCTGATGTATCATCACCTGTAACCTTTTCTTCTGTAGCCTCTGTTTTTGTTTGAGTGTTGATCATCAAAGGCTCATCATCTGATATGTCAGTCCCTTGAACATCTTCTGCTTCAGCCTCCATGTGCTCTACATGTTTATGGATGGAAATATCCTGTAATGTAATTTTCTTCTTTTTATACCATAGCTTCAGGAATTTCTTCTGCACATTAATATTGATAGTACCCACAGATTCCATCCAAGGATATCCCAAAACAACATCGATATTATCCATCTCTAAAGCATAAAAATCACCATGAAACACATACTTATCCATAGAAAGCTTCAAATCCTTATAGATTTGAACATCCTTATCATCAACCCGTGTGTTTTCAATTTGTTTTGCTGGGACTTGCAATTTCTTTGTCAAGTTGATATTTATGAGATTTTGCTTGCAACTCGGATTTATATACACAATGATTTTCTCCTTCTGAATCAATCCATGAATCTGCAATAAGGAGACACCCGTAGCAATTAAACCCTTATGTGTCTCATTCTCCTTTTTTCTAGCCCGAGACCATTTGTCCAAAAATACTTTTTCAAATTCCGCATCTGAAATGTTGGCCATCTGCTGGTGGTCAAGTGATAACCACCATTTTTTAGCCTCATCTCTCATATTAAGCGCCATTGAAACCTTCCAAAATTTCCCATGTGTAGACTTGTATCTTTGTATGAATTCTTCAATAGTAGGACCATCATCTTTCCCTGTAAAATATAGCATCTCCATGAAGAGGGTTTGAGAAAAATTCCTCACTTGGCGAAAAGTTCACAGTTTAGTCAATATTGCTCAGAATCTCTATTATAACCTGTTTTTGGAAATGGAACAATCATTCTGCATTGGCCCATGTGATAGAAATCTTGATCCAGGCACTTGAGATTTCAGATCTGTGCTGCTACTCTTCCGCCGTCACCAAAATTTCTGCAAAAAGAGCTGATTTTAAATCAGCGATATCTCCCTCATCCGGACTCCGATTCGCCTGATTTTTTTTTTTGAAATCAGGTGTTTTGTCACAAGGATTCTAGATCTACAACCAGATCTTACAGGTCTGGCACCAGGACGTCCAGATCTGCGCCGCAAATTCGCTGGCCCTAAAAATTCTCTGCAACCCCATTGATTTTTAGATTAGCGATATCTCCTTCATCCGGACTCCGATTCAACCGATTTTTTTTTGAAATCGGCTATTTTTTCACAAGAAATACAGATCTGCAATTAGATTCTACAGATCTTGCACCAAAACGTACAGATCTGACCTGCAAAGTCGCCGCCCCCGAAACCCTGCAAAAAATAAAAAAAATTTCTCCACTATTTGCCCAAGAAAGTGCTCTGATACCAATTGTTGTAGATCTGATCCAAAAATATATGATAATAGAAATAACCCAAGAAATAATAAGATAGAAATATATAGAAATGCTTCTTTATTGATATCAAACCCTTATGGTAGGGCAACACCATACATTCACTCCTTAAGGAAGGAGAACACTCCACAAGCCATATGCCTGTTCATACAAGAATACTTCTCTTCATCTTCCTATCTCTCCATGTGGAGTCTCTAGCCTCTATATAGGCCTCATACATACAATACCATGGGTCATTACCATGGTTCCCTCATACCATCAACTAATACCATGGGCCCCTTACATTATTATTAACTACTTGTGGTCCCTTACATGATATGGGTTAACCACCTTATTTATTACTATGGCCCATCCCATTATTACATTATTACCTTGGGTACCACCCTTGGTACCCCATATTATCCCCCCTAGGTATATAACACAAATGCAGGGACAAATTTAAGTAGCGGAGGAAGTTTCCGATATGTGATTAGCGACAAGTTGCTAATCACATATCACAAGGCAAACCTCTCAGTGAAGAGAAGCCCCGAGCACCGGGACCCGAAATAATTATAAAACACAGAAAATATTGTTTTGGTTCCGTCAGAGCGGGATTCCACAAAAATGGTAGAATATCAGAGGGGATTCAAGTAGTAAGCAGTTTCAGCCGAGTTCCGCCCGATTCCATACAACGATTGCCACGCGTCCCAGGGAAGAGAGAGAGAGAACCGCTCACATCGGACGGGTAAACATCATGCTACTTAGCCGCCCGATATGAACGATGACCGTAGGGTCTGGGGCCCCCAGATCAATGGCGAAGACACGTTCTGATGAATGACCGGATTTGACAAGATTATGAAGCAAGGTCACATAGGATTTGAAGTCTGATATGGACAATGCATTGGCAGAAGGTCGTGTTTTGCGGGAATTCTTGGAGTTGATGGAAAAAAAAGATGTTTCAAATATGCCAAGAGATATGACACTCATCTATTATGAAATATGTGGCCACCTCCCTGTGAGGCGTTATACGGTGATTGATTGCGCAGGACAGAGGGATTCAAACGAACAGAGGCAGGGGAATGGGAAAGCTGGGAAGCAGAAACGAACAGTCAAGAAGCAGATTGGCTTAAAGGCCACGAACTGACAGAGAGGAAAAAAGTTAAGAGTAGTAAGTAGTAGGCAGTAAGCCAGAAACAGAGAGAAGAAGCCAAGCTGACCTACAAAAGCAAAGGCAATATTGAGCCAGAGGTGGGACAGAGACAGAGAGAGTCAGAGAGTCTGTGTACTCTAGAGAAGACTTGAGAGGTGCAAGCGAACTCCTCTGTATATGCTTGTCATGTATTTAGTCTTAGATTGGGCTCATACTACCGTGACCATTAGAGGTCAAGAGTCAATGAGGAGAGTCTGTGTACTCCTGAGACTTGGGGGATCCAAGTACAATATTACTGATTTATACCTGTTGTGTGAGACTCAAATTGAGCTCACCGTTGTAAAAACTCTATTTTGAAAACATAATAGGGAGGCCACCATTGAAGGCTGGACCGGGAGACGTAGCCCAAGAGTACTGGGTGAACTCCTTATTAAACTTGCTCTGTTTATATGTTTTGCCTATTATGTTTTCCTTAACTTCTTCATTGCCTGTGCATTTTGCAATCTTATCGATTCGTTGCATAAAATAACGTAGGCACATCCATGCACTTGAGTCTCTAATACCTTATTTTTTGTCTTAGATCAATTACGGATCATATATCCCTAGGAACCCCTATGTGCAAAGAAAACAAGTGGGATTTAACACTCCTTCTCACTCCCTTGTATTTTCTTGGGATGTGGGAGGTGTTATCTGTTTATTTTTAAACATTCCTCCAAGGTTTGTTATGAAGATGGGGTTACCAAAAATCTCACTTTTCAAACCTTGAGGAAAATAATTTTGACATGATGACCATTATGAGCAACTCTTTGAGAGCTTTTCGGCGATATAAATTTTGCCTTAATCCAAGTTCTGGATCAAAAGTTATGTCATTTTGAAGTTTTGACCTATTACAAGGAGCCAAATCATCACAAGGCCCCACCATGTGGCCTCCACCTAGCCTTGGTGGCACAACTACGTCATCACTGCAGGGTCCATGCTAGATCGACCCCCTTTTCTCATTCTTCTACATTATTCTTCCTTAGACTTGATGACCGATCTTCCTCCATCAAACTACCCATCACATAGTTTATCGAGTGCCATATCGTGATGGGGAGAAATGGGAAGTGACAGGGTTCCATCTTGGAACCATGGATGAATCAACCTATCCTTCACTAACACACCCGTTTCAAGGTTTAATTAGCATGAGATAGGTCACAACAGGGAGTAGTGAGCGGTGACATGGTTCCACTCCAAAGCAATGGCCATATTAGCCCTCACTTTGATGGCACCACTTGATGTAAGGTACGATCAAGCGCAAAGGAACTTGGTGGTGGGAAATGAACTGATGGGTAGGGTTCCACAATGGGAACCATGTCTATATCAACCTAAATCCCATCAACATCGATTGTTCAGAAGGTTATCAAATGAAAATGGTCTTAACAATGGTGGCAACCAGATGAGAAGGTTCCGCTACTGGAACCTCCATCAGATCGACTCCTCGACATCAAGCCTTACCTTGATTTTGTTTTAAATTTAATTCTAACTACCTAGGTACAAGGTTTGAGAGCAGGGTCCATCCCCACACCATATTACCCCAGGAAAAATCAGCCCAAGCCACATCATCTTAGGACACATGAAACTGGGCTACATCATCTCAACATTGGGATTTCTCACCTCCCTTGTGCACATAATTTTTTTGGCTAATAACTAATGGTTGATATTGACCCATTGGCACTAAGCCTCTCCACTGAATAACTCATGAACTTCCACAGGGTCCAATGGCCCAATGGGGTCCATAAGGAGTTCTAATTAAGAGGTTCCACCATTGTACCCTAGTGTTAGGCACTAATATATGCATATATGTTTATGTGTATGCAGATCACTTCACTTCGTCGGTCTTGACGATAGAAGTGTAGAAATTTTGAATAATTTAACACATATTCAATGGATATTATCTTGATCATACAATTATAAGCGGAACATGTATAATACATAATCTCCTCTACGTTGATCATCAATTTACAGAAGCAGAAACATTCACAGGCGCACATAGAAGCATCAATCAAACTCATTAACACAGTATGTATCCCGGGGAAAGCATCTCGCTAAAAACCCCACACTATCTGTATATTATATTGATTGAATCATGTAACATTACAAAGTACAATGCTTATCACAAGCAATCCAGTACCAGCTCCACCTGTTACACACAATACAGCTCAGATTTGATCTCCAAATCTCCCCCGCTGCTTGCCTGCCTCCACTGCTCAATACCTGCTCAAGAACTGATGAGAATGGCTTCCCAAACTCGTATTTCACCTCAAAATAATCACTCACACTTTGTTGGACGTGAGCAAAGGCTACAATACTAGGCAAATACGTGAGCAAACTCATTGGCATACTCAATCCCTTGATTGTGCAAGATATGATGCACAACTATAGTCACAACTGATAGCAATCTGATTCTCTACCACCTGTCCCTGTTGAACTGAACATGCACTGACATGCAACTGAGTTAACTGATGTATTCATTAGTTGCATCATGAGTTAATAATTAGTTTAACAACTCATCATTAGTCTATTTGCAGTTAGACTAATTACAACTAGTTTAACCAAGTCAAACTGAACACAACTCCATCAACTCCACAATCAACTCCACCAAACTCAACTGATTGAGTTCTAACTGAAGTCATGCATGCAACAACTCAACTGACTCATAAGAAAAGCGTATTTCCTTCTGACAGCTGCATGTGCCACCTCTGTAGCTCAAACTGAAGTGCTCCAAGAGAATAAGATCAAGTTTATAGTCCAAATATTATTATGAGACAATAATATTTGACTTTTCTATTTTTGATAGCCAGTATAAAAATAGACTTTGATCAATCACACTGTGATAACTCACACTTTGATAAAAAATAGAAGTCCATCTATTTTTCCCAACTTGACCAATCATCCATAAACAACAACCTGCAATCCATAGACATGATCCATATGTCTAAAAATAGACATAGTCTAAAAATAGACTTGCGCAAAAAATAGCCTGCAGGCCCACTTAGTGAAGGCGACTCTTTTCACTAAGCTCCATCATCTTGTTGCACTCTCAACAAGCATTTCTTGTTGCACACTTTTCAACACTCCCTCTCAACAAGAAAGGCTTCCTCTCAAACCCGATCCTGTAACTCTAGAATGTTCTCCATGCAACACATCTGGCAGGTCCACTTGCTCTGTCATCAAAGTCTCTGACTGCTATTGCCTCTGTCGATTGAAACTCTGCATCTCTATGCTCTTCAGTATCTGACTGCTCTAACCTCTGTCACTTTGATCTCTGACTGCATCTGTGCTGCTATTGGTTCTATCTCCCAGCATTGCATCCGCACTGCACCTCCCAAATGACCTCCCCGTTGGGATAGAAACACCCTCTGATGCTGAAGCTCTACCTGCTGCTGACAAGTGCTCCCTCTCTGACATCCACGCTACTGCAACATCTCCATGCATCTCGCACCATTGCACACCTCTCTGTGCCACCTAGAACTGTGCAAAACACTTGTGCCTCTTGCATTGCTGCAACCTGCTAGCTATGCGTTGTCCTAGGATTCCCTGCACTGTCGCTCTCTCTGCCGCTCCATCCGCATCTGTCTCTACCCAATCCGTCAGTTCCTGCTACTACACATCGGGGCTCCTGTAGCAAGGTCTCATCCAAGAGGTTGGGTACCTCAAGGATCCTGCCCCTCGTCCTTGGGATGATCAATCCACATCACCCCACCTCCTACCTGGAGGTATGCCTGCATGCGATCCTTCAGCCCATCTGGCTCGAAGTTTCCCCCTACTGGAGGTCTCTGGATGAGTAGACGTCTCTACTCTATCTCCTCTCAGCTTCCCCTGTTGTGGCTCCTCCACAACCTCTTGAAGCTGCTGCACCAATCGTGTCTCCTCCACAATCGTCTGAGACTTCTTCTGGCTCTGCATGTTGAGAGGTAATGTATGCTCCCTCTCAACCACCAAGTCTCCATCATGACAATGAAAGCATCTCACCTTCGACTTGTCAACCTTCTTCCCATCATTGGAAGAATTGGATTCAGAAAGAGAAACCTTCCCCTTCCCCTTCTTCGCCTTACTCGCTAAGGCACAGTTCTCCTCATCCTGCATGGATGAAGAACTGTCTCTGGTGCTTCGTCTAATCTCCTCCTGCATCAAATCTGACCATGGTCGTTCCCAATTTGGCAATTTCTCCCTTCCATTCACCGAGTCGTGGTAGCTATGTCAACTCTTAGGAAGGTCAAGGAGTGCTAGACTCACCATCCTCATCCGACAGTCACCCCCACACTTCCCAGCTCATCCCGACATTGGGTGAACTTCATGAGATACTGGGGCATACTGTCTCCATTCTCACACTGAATGTTTCTGAGTTTTATCTCTTGCTTTGGAATTAAATTCGAATTCCACCAGCTCAAAACTCAACCGCTTCCGATCTAGAATTCGTGAGAACACAATATTTCTCGTACAGAGATTGACTGTATGGGCATTCACCGGATATCTCACCTTCCAAGGGAAGGATGAATCCAGAGGCTACCTGGCCCGATTACAGACTCTGCCTGAAGAAATAGAATGTAAACACTTCCTGAATAGTAGATCTGATGATCAATCCTCGCTTGATATCTTGTAAAAATCTCTTCTACAAATCAAGCAGTTCCGATACCATGTAGAACCTTTTTCTACAAATCATCTAGCTCTGATACCATGTAGAAATTTTGAATAATTTAACGCATATTCAATGGAGATTATCCTGATCATACAATTATAAGCGGAACATGTATAATACATAATATCCTCTACGTTGATCATTAATTTACAGAAGCAGAAACATTCACAGGTGCACATAGAAGCATCAATCAAACTCATTAACACAGTATGTATCCCGGGGAAAGCATCTTGCTAAAAACCCCACACTATCTGTATATTATATTGATTGAATCATGTAACATTACAAAGTACAATGCTTATCACAAGCAATCCAGTACCAGCTCCACCTGTTACACACAATACAGCTCAGATTTGATCTCCAAATCTCCCCCGTTGCTTGCCTGCCTCCACTACTCAATACCTGCTCAAGAACTGATGAGAATGGCTTCCCAAACTTGTATTTCACCTCAAAATAATCACTCACACTTTGTTGGACGTGATCAAAGGCTACAATACTGGGCAAATACGTGAGCAAACTCATTGGCATACTCAATCCCTTGATTGTGCAAGATCTGGTGCACAACTATAGTCACAACTGATAGCAATCTGATTCTTTACCACCTGTCCCTGTTGAACTGAACATGCACTGACATGAAACTGAGTTAACTGATGTATTCATTAGTTGCATCATGAGTTAATAATTAGTTTAACAACTCATCATTAGTCTATTTGCAGTTAGACTAATTACAACTAGTTTAACCAAGTCAAAATGAACACAACTCCATCAACTCCACCAAACTCAACTGATTGAGTTCTAACTGAAGTCATGCATGCAACAACTCAAATGACTCATAAGAAAAGCATATTTCCTTCTGACAGCTGCATGTGCCACCTCTGTAGCTCAAACTGAAGTGCTCCAAGAGAATAAGATCAAGTTTATAGTCCAAATATTATTATGAGACAATAATGTTTGACTTTTCTATTTTTGACAGCCAGTCTAAAAATAGAATTTGATCACTCACACTGTGATCACTTACACTTTTATAAAAAATAGAAGTCCATCTATTTTTCCCAACTTGACCAATCATCCATAAACAACAACCTGCAATCCATAGACATGATCCATATGTCTAAAAATAGACATAGTCTAAAAATAGACATAGTCTAAAAATAGACTTGCGCCAAAAATAGTCTGCGGGCCCACTTAGTGAAGGCGACTCTTTTCACTAAGCTCCATCATCTTGTTGCACTCTCAACAAGCATTTCTTATTGCACACTTTTCAACAAGAAGAAACATCAAACTTGAGGCATCCTGTTGAACAAAGGGGTGTCTGCCTGAATCTCTAATTTTTGAGGTTCCATACAAAAAAAATGGGTGACTACCCAAAAATTCATTTCTCTGTGTAATAACCAACATAAGGCCTCGAGGTCCCGAAACCTTAAATACTGTGAGTGTATATACGAAGGGTGATTGCCCTGAATACTATATATTTTTTCATGTAATAGACAAAATACCCGAGGTCCTAAGAACCTCGAGCTCTGCATGATAACCAATGACCGAGAATAGGTGTCCATATCACCAAATTATACAAGTTTCTAAGGTAAGAAGGGGGAAAGACTCAACACCCAACTTCATATTTTTTCAATAGAACCAGACCAGGAGATTCATTATCATTCAATACAACTTTTCCACCTCTTACAATATTGTTAAGATCATTCAGATAACTATGAACATTACTTGGCTGAAATTATATAGATTTTCATAAGTGCAAGAGAACAATTACAATCCACCTACTAGAATTTTAAAATCCTTTAAAAAAGTTGAGCTATATATTCATAAGCCACAACTATCAAATAAGTTAACATAAACACACAATTTCTCACATCTAGCATTAAAATAATATTGGAAAACACTACCTAGAAATGCGGTATAATCTTGGACATACAATATATTGTTCCAGACATGAGCACAAGAATGAAATTCGCAACTTAAGCATTTGTTTAGATTCATAAATGCACAAGGTCTTGTACGTGTCGTAAACATAACAAGGAACAACACAGTCCGTAATTCACATATGCATAAGTAAATTTACGCTTATTTGTGTATTTAAAGATGGATGGAAACTAAAGGAGGGACTTCAACTCTCCACCAAACCATAAGATAACTACATTGCAACTTTCTTAAAACTGACCACCCCCTAGTTGGGTCCAAAGTGTGATGGGATACTTGCTCAGGGAAAATTCACACCAAAGCTTAGTAGAAATACCCATGAGATAACGTTCACTGCTCTAGTGGTTTAACAACTACTCTTTGGAAGAAATCACCACAGTGACACACTTACTCTCTGAGTTCAATCACAGGGCTACATGTAAAGTCCATATGGGCTATTTCTTAGTTCTAAGATGGAATCCATAGTTTAGGTGGTTTCAAAAGAATATTTTCATACCAATTAGCACCACAAGGGTCTATAATCCACTTTATAGGTGATTTAAAAACTCTTCCAGCAAGCACCACAGTGGCTCAAATTTCCCTGTCCAAGTGGTTTGATAGCCATACAACAAGAACCACAATGTTTCAATCATCCACTGAGCTTCCCATTGACCACTAGGCATGGACACACAATCAAATGGACTAAAAATATCATATAGAATAACTCACAAAATTCACAGAGATTAGGGCTCAGTTACAACCCCAACACCACTCCTTCATGCTTTCACTCGCATAGTCCCTGTGTTCCACATGATGTTCTATCTTCCCCCAATATCCTTTTGTCACCTTCTTCGTTGAATCCCTTCTTTTCTTCCTAAGGTAGCGGTGCTCCTCACCTCGATCCATGAGGGGGATCGGGATAGGTGCAGTCCTCTACTGACATGCCCAATCCCATCTCATCCCATCTCCATAGCATGTCAAGGGTGATACCTCTATTGGGTAAGAACCGAGAGCTAACAAGTAAACCAAGATGACTAAAGGTTTACATAATTCAATGCGGTTTGACTATAATATTGTTTCATAATTTTCCATTTTTGACATTCCCATCAGATTTGTCTCTTCAATAAATTTTCGGTGATATAAAATTTGTCTCATTTCGACTCCCAGATCAAAAGTTATAGCTGCTTGAGGTTTTGTGTATTTCCATTGGTTTGATGAGGTGGCATGACACATGGAAATACAATGGCGCACTGATGTAGTAGAATTGACTAGACATATCTCATATGCAAAAAAATTACAGGTGGTGCTTCCATGTCACCACCACGTGTCACTACATCTTGGCCACATCAACATCCAAACATACTTTTCCATGCACCATGTGGAACCTCCATGTAGCTAACACATCAACACTATTTGAAGCCACGTCGCACCTCTATGAGGATGCCACATCAACAAGAAGGTCCCATTGCTCGGTTTTCGATAGGTTTGGTTTGATCTATTTTCAAGTTTTGGCACTATTGATGGGAGGCGTGAACATGAATTTTCTCAATCATGCGCTGAAATTTTTCTCGTTTACGCCCATCAAGTACTATTAAGTCTCGACGCAAACACTTATATATTTGGGAAATATATGGGAGGTGAGAGGCGACAAATTTTCCCATCTCTCCATCACCAAGTATCCACCATATGATTTCATTTCTCAGTGGTGAGGCATGATGGCGCTATGACAATTGTGGAGGATATTATGAGGTTTCAATTTATTATTTTACATTAATGTTGATCTCCATGTTACTAATGATATTTTTTATTACTATCTAACCTCACACTCCACGTAACTCCACTATACCACAACTTAACCTAGGCTTATCGCCACCAAACCTCACCTTAACTAGACTTTAGCGCCACCTTACATACTCTTAACTAGACTTTAGCTCCGCCACACTACCACATTTAATTGGAGTCTATTGCCACCTTACCATTCTTTAACTGGAGTTTAGTGCTTGAGGTTTATCAGCATGAGTTTCTCGACATTTCTGAGTTTCTAATTTTTTGGGCGTGATGGTGTGAAGGGACTCTAAGCATGGTTATATATTAATCCTTAGTACTCATTCATATTTTATTATCATGGAATCCTCGTAGAATTCCACTTTCTGAGCATGAAGGTTTATTATTATTTATTTTAATTGATTCCATGTTGGATTCCATCTTATCATACACCTAAGCATGCCACATAAGGTACACCTAATATTACACATGTGCGGTCTCTTTATCATATTTATTACCTAATATTACTATATTCACCTAAGAACTAAGTTCTCCTTCACATATGAATCACAAAAAGGGTAATTTTTTTCGATATATTTTATTACCTCAGGTTAGGAAAAAACTTATACAACATCTCTCTCTATTATTGCTACCAACACAAGCTTACAAAAAAAATCACGCCCATATTTTTATATACACACCAAAACTCTCAATTCACCTCTTGCATGTGGGATATATATATTTTTTTTAAATTTAACTAATCACCATAATGCACCAACCATTCACCATAATACACTGCCAAGTTAATGAGTTGTTACAGGACCCCAACTTCTGTAGGCCATATCTCAGGCTACAAGGCACAAAACCAGACCCATGATACCTCGTTCGAAATATGAGATTGAGGAGAACAACTTGGGGTAGTTTATTTTGGAAAATATGCAAGTTAAATTCTCAAAAAAATTAGCACAAAAGGGCTACAAGATTGTAACAAACCAAGATCACTATGTCAAGTTTTAGGAAAAGTCCGAATTCCAAAACATTTTGCTAATTGGACCTCATAAAAATGTTGTTTATATTTCATGATTACAACAACATAAAAATAACTTGGCTCAAATTTTGGAATTTGTTACTAACTTACAAGAATTAAGTTTTTCTTAGAATGATTAGTTTCAAATGTTTTTAGATATAAGTTTTTCTTTAAATTTTAATACATTTTGAACAATAACTTTGTAAATATTTTGCAGATATTTTGGAGAGAAATTACCAGTTGGAGTCTCAATATTGGTTAATGAGAATTTCAGAGTAGAAAAAAACTTCATCTCCCAACCCCTACAAGGAAAAAAACGAATATTCAGAGAGGGAGGAGAAAAAAAACTTCTGTTGAAAATTGAATGAGAGGATTATAAAGAGAAGATCCGTAGAGTGAAAGAGGGTTCCAATTTCGGATTGAATGAGAGATTTTACACTATTGGATAGGAATTTTCTTGAGGGAAATTGGAAGCTTGCAAGACTAGATCATAAGGGAGGTGTTGAAAGATTAGAGAGACTCATGCTGTCATGATTCTCTTCAATTTTTTGTACTTAGAGAGCTCATGACCAAACCTTCAATATGGTGCACAGTTGTCCAAGTTTGATGACTGACTAATGTATTAATAAAAACCTGTTCAGTTTTGATTCAATATTAATTCCATATAAGTATGTGATGCATGATTTTGTAATATTTTCAATTCCATCTAATTATATGTTTATTTAAACTAATGGAAAGATACCCTTTCATGGTGGATTTTATTGAAATCAAAATTAAATAATGAATTCAATTAGATCTGTATGTTATCATTGATAATTGTTTAGAAACTTTCTTACATGCATGTTTTTGTGATACAATAGTATATCTGATCTTGAATTTTATTGATGTTAATTGAATCTAACTATGTGTATGTAAGGTTCTGGTATATTCTTATTAGATAACCACATATGCACATGTGTTTCAATTGCTACAAATCATATGAAATGTTTCCATGATTTGCTGGCTCATCTTTATCTTAGATTCAAATATGGTCCATTCAATTTCCTCTTGGTTGAGAGTGGGATTGTTCCCTCTATTGATCGAGATAGATTAGATTTATTTATGCTATTTTTATGTTAATTTATATTGCATTTATATTATTAAATCATATTAGAAAGCCTTCATTTATGGGGAAAATCCTTTAGTTGGCAACCAAGCCCACATACTAGTCGGAGTCACTACGCCAAGTAGAAACGAGTCTAAATAGGGCCCTAACTGAGTGATCTCCCTAATGTTGATATGGTCATTTTTTCCCGTCAACATTTTTAGAGCTAGAAGGAGGGTAGAATGATAAAATGACCCTTTGGAGCTTTGTATTTTTAAAAGTTTTTTTTTTAATGGATCCTTCCCAAATATTTATTTGGAGTTGAATTTTTGGATGAGCTTTTTGCAACACTCCAGTAAAGATTGTCAATCTCTTTTCAAAGAAGAAATTTAATAGCGATGGTAAAGTTTTTACATCTAAACATGTATCTTAGTTCATTGATAATTGTATTTCTAATAATATGATTCATGAAGGTGTCATGTGAAAGATTTTTACTCTCACTTTCATAAGCTGAGCTAAGAAATGGTGTTGATAATTGATCGGTGCTTTAGTACATACATGGGTGTTATAGGTCTATTTGGGCACATCACTCCCGACATTCAGATCAGTACAATTAGGGATCATCAAAACCTAATTCAGTTGCTACATGCCCTAGACAAGTCATCACATTGAATGCATCATTCCTGAGAGTTTCCTGGCCTGAAGACCTCCTGAAACGCCTCCTTGGGAGATCAGCGCAGCCTTGATCAGGGGTAACTGCACTGCAGAGCACTTAGGCCCATTCAAGCCTGCTCTGCAGAGCACATAGGCCCACTTTGACTTGCGCTAGGCGAGATTGAGTGAAATCTTCATAGGGTTCTGGGAATATTCCTCTATTCTAGATCATTATAGAAGATTCCCACCTCTTATCCTCTCCTATGAGCTCGAAATTTGATAGGGAATAAATCAAATAACCTCCTATCCTCTCATCCCTTCCTCCATGGAAACTAACTCTAAGTTTGGAAAGCCATTCAATGCCCAATTTATGACAAAACCACCTCCATTTCCCTATAAATTGAGCACTCATCATAGTGATCAGGGGTTGGGATTTGAAGAATTGCAAGGAGACATTGTTGGTTTGAGGTTTGAGATCATAAGAAAGTATTGTTATGCTACCGAAGTGTTATGCTTTTGGTGTGATGAAGGATGGAACTCAAGCTGGATGAGTGACATCAGATCAAACTTCTTTGGTTGTAACTCTTCCTTCTGCTTAATAAAGTTGTTTACACCTTTCCCATATTCTTGTCTTTATGTATGATGATTATATGTGTAAATGCTTTCGATTCCATTTGCTTATAGTAGATAGATCTCTTGCTTTGATCGGTTTTTGTCCTCTGGTTATGATTGCAGGTACTGATCGAGCGGGTTTAGTTCCAAAAGGAGCGACAAGAGCTATTCAAAGGAGACAAAGGGAAGTGAAAGATAACAAGTAGGTCCCTTGTCTTATCTATCTTCTATAGGAAAATTTGAAACTCTTTAATTCTGTTGTTCTAAGTGTAGCTACCCACTTAGGGAAATTGTGTTTATCCGTAGATGCAAAATTCCACATAAAAAATTGGTGACTCCAATAGGGAATGATCATCATTCCCGGTAGTTTATCCTCATCACAGTACACCCTAGTAGACTTTGCTTCCTTTCATTGATCTTATTTCAGTCTGTTTGAAGTGTTTTTGGTCAAAAAATTGAGGTTAGATGTCTTTTGATTGGCCTCTCTGGCACTAGCACAGGCTTGGTAGGCTTAGAGATAGTGCTCTGCGGCGCAGTTACTTCCACTCTGACCTGCGCTGATCCTCCTTAAGCTTAAAAACCCATCATTGGCTTGGATTTTTCCAATTTTGCTTATGAAGTTGTTTGTTTAAAGATCAATGTTTCTATGGTTCTGAAATCAACTTCTATCTCTTCTCCTAGCCCTACTTTGACCTTGATTGTTTAGTGTTTCTTAAGAGTTTTCTTTATCATTATCAATTCATTGTCAAAGTTAGCTTATAATCAATTAGTCTTTTCTAAAAAGGAAGTGTCATAAAGTCTTCATTTCTTTGAAAAAGGAACTGTCGTAAAGTCTTTGTTTCTTGTGAAAAGTATTGATTGATTATATGTGCATTTAGTTCCTTTTTGTTCATCTAAACACTAAAGGGACTGAAAAGAAAAACTTGCATTTTGCATATTGTAGTTTGTGAATGCTTGATAGGAATAGCTAGGGAAATTGCATTAGGTGTGCTCTTTGCTCTTTGTCAAAGATCTGATTGCTCTATCCCTTACTAACTACAACTTTTATTGTTAATTGAATGAAAGAATGTTTCTCATGTTAGTTTCATTCTAGGAATTGCAAACATACATCACGTGGTGAACCTTGAAAGGCAAATTCTTAAGAAGATCAACTTAAAAGTTATCTCAATTAACCTAATGGAGCATTGTAACTTAACGCATAACATTTAGAGGTCTAGGCTAGAGACGTGTTCCGACGTCATTAAACATAGCAACTGTCACTAACTTGTTTGTGATACATTCCAAGTGTGATACTTCATTCCACGTAAGTAAGTGTATCACAGCTCGTCAACATACCTTCGGGTATATAGGGCAGTGTTACAGTACGTAAAGTATAAAGGAATGCTCTCACTGTGCGGTTTCGCATTAGACGACGCTAACACGGATTGGGCCTCCATGTACTTTCAGGTATATATGGGAGGACTACATTAGGTTGCTATCCATCCTTAGGTAATCGATTCGGCCCCCTTGTACACTGTGATACACCGAACACAACATTCACGGAGATTGCCTGCACGTATGTTAAGTCATTGGTTTACTAAGGTAGTATATTACAGTTCATAGTTGCTTGGTAATCCTTTTGCCTATATTATCCCTCTTTTTTCTGTTATGTTATTTTGATTAAAATAAAATTAATTAACCGCGGATAACATCCTCCACGCTCACTCCTTAGTTGATCTTAGGTTGAGACATATGGCAACAACTCCGAAGTCCATTGATCAAGGAATTCCTTTTGATGGGAATCCTAGTCCTTTCCTCCTTTCAGAAATATTGGTGCTCCTTATATGGCTACATTGTCCCTCCCGAGATTTACCATTGGCTAACTAGTATGGTTGTTTTCAACCTCCTTGGTTCAAAATGTTGTGATTTCTCCGTAATCGAGTACTCCTCCATCTAGACAAAATCAACCTCTAGTTGATCCTAAAGTTGACCCTTTGCCTTCTTCCTCCCCTTCTTCCTCTTCGCCTGGTGAAAGTATTGATACTAGTAACCAAGTGGCTAAGAAGAAGAATAAGAAGAAGAAAATCCAGCAGGGGGGCAACCAAGCAACCATTGCTTTGAATGCAACTTCTGATGAGAAATCGTCTGATAAGCCTCACAAAGTTTGATATCCATGCAAACTTTGTACGAGAGGCCGTCTTCTTTGAAATTGTCCTAATATTCCTCATATCTTAGAAGAATGGTCTTCATGTTCACATCGTCCCGTGTCATCAACTTCTGGAGATCATGTTGGTGACACACCATCAACTAGTGGTAGAAAAGTTCATGGAAAGAAGGGTAAAGTTAAGTTTCCCTGTAGGTTATGTGAAGGGAAACACCCCATTCACCTTTGTCCCAATCTGGATGAAGCCAAAAAAGTGTTGGATAACCATCCTGCTTCTTTGCAACGACTTCCATCTGGTTACAAGAGACTCTCCCTTAACCCTTCACTAGTTGATAAAGTGACTGACCCAAATCAACCGTCAGTCAAATCCATTCTCTCTAAATGTGAATCCCATGAGTCTATACCTGACCAATCACAGGTCGAGGAAACAGTTGACCCGATTTCACCTTCAGTTAATCGTACCTTTCCTAAAGAGGGTGAATATGATACCACTCGGGTTCTTTCATTTCTTCATATTCCAATGAGCTTGGAGGCAACCCTCCTGTTCCATCAAGACAGGAGGAAAATCCTCCCGTTCTCGTAACTCAAGGGGATAATTCTCTAGTTATTATGGTACCCCCTCCAAGTAGTATGCTTACTTCCTTTGATTGGAATCGACTGGCAAGATGTCATCTTCCTTCTTATTTGCCTTTCCATATCATAGTACAGGTTTGTAATATGATTGTACCTGGCACTATTATAAATGAAGGTGCATTTGGGACTATCCTTTCCTCCACTACTTGGAAAGTGCTTGGTTCTCTGCCACTTGTGCCTGTTACCCAGAATTTGTTGGCTTTTAACAGAGGAACCCATCAACCATTAGGGATCCTTCCTTAGTTGCCTATTACTTTGGGAGGAAAAATTGTTTATCTCAATGTGATGGTAGTCCCAGGCCCTTTAGATTACAATTTACTACTTGGGCATGTCTATGTTTATGACATGGGAGCTATTGTTTCAACACTCTTTCGAGTGATGTGTTTCCCGCATGAAGGAATAATTGTCACCATTGACCAGATTTCATTTCCCGGTCCAAATATGGCTTCCATTCAACCATCTTCCCTAAATGGTCCTTTTGTCCCAATGGTGTCTTCCCTGCCACGGGTCAATAATGTGGCAACCCGTTCCATGCCTACATCAATTGATGATCAATTCTGTGATGTTGTGCACTATGTACTGGGGGCATTGGAACCAGATCTCTCTAATGGATTCCTTGCTACGGATCCCTTCCAAAGAATTGTTCTCCCATCTGATGAGAACCTCTTGGAAGTCATGACCTCTTATGGGTCGTGATCAAGGAATATGAGGATAGTTCCTGGTCTTGTGTCAACCTCGTTAAAAAATGAAACAAAGGGCATGAGGATAGTTCTTTTACTGTGTCAACCTCATTAAAAAATGAAACAGGTCCATGAGCATAGTTCCTTGTCTTGTGTCAAGCTCGTTAAAAAATGAAACAAGGAATATGAGGATAGTTCTTTTACTGTGTCAACCTCATTAAAAATGAAATAGGTCCATGAGCATAGTTCCTTGTCTTGTGTCAAGCTCGTTAAAAAATGAAACAAGGAATATGAAGATAGTTATTTTACTGTGTCAACCTCATGAAAAAAATGAAACAAGTCCCAGAACATAGTTCCTTGTCTTGTGTCAAGCTCATTAAAAAATGAAACAAGGAATCAGAGTAGAGTTCCTTGTCTTGTGTCAAGCTCATTAAAAAATGAAACAAGGAATCTGAGCAGAGTTCCTTGTCTTGTGTCAAGCTCATTAAAAAATGAAACAAGGTCCCCTGGAGCAAAGTTCCAATTCGAGTCTTTGATTAGATCTCGTAAAATCCCAATCAAGTCTTTCACTTGATCTCGTAAATGAACCTTCATTCCATCCACTTGATAGCCGTAGGTAGTCTACTTAGGTGAATACAATGAAGCTTGGGGGGCATGCACCTAGAATCGAGTCATCATGTTGGGCATGCACCTAGAATCAAGTCATCATGATGGGGGCATGTAAACCAATCTCAAGCATGATTTTCATTTCAAACTTGTGTAAAAATGAAACTGAATCCAAGCATAGTTTTTCATTTAAAGCTTATGTAAACATGAAACTGAATCCAAGCATAGTTCCCTATGGTTCAAGCTTGTGTAAAAATGAACCCATCTCTATTTTAACCCTCATGATTGCCATTCTATCAACCTCTCCCATCAGATGAGCCTTGGTTTTTTTCTCCTTCCATCGTCACTATCTGCTTGGCCAATCATATGCTTTCACTTGGTTCTTTTACCCTTTTTGAGGAACAGTTGCAATGAGTGGTCTTATTAGCTAGCCTCTTCACATAAATCAACATGTTTTGAGAAGTTCCAACATCACCGGAACCAGTTGCTATCCTAGGCACCACTCGTTCCTCTAAGTGGAGTCCTCTTTAAGCTCTTTTCAGACTCTTTAAACATGAAAATATTGTTGGGCGTTTGTCCTTTTCAACTCGTTAATGGATTGGAAACGACATCTACTCAATATAAGTTTAACCCTTTTTCGGACTCAGATAGATTATTTACGAAAAATGAATACATTGATCGAACATGGTCAATAGGTTCTATCTCGTATTATTTTACGCTTTTTCTGACTTGAGAGACAAATCTATGAAAAATAACTTGTGGAGTTTTCTTTTTGTCCCTTTTCAAACTCTCTAAACATGAAAAGGACCGAGTTATCATTGTCGTTAAACTCGTTAAAACATCAAATAGCGACAAACTTGTCCATCATGACAGGACCGAGTTTCACCTTCGCTAGGCTTGTTAAAACATCACATAGCGATGGATTCACCCGAAGGGTGGAATTATACAACAAGCATATGTTATCCTCCTCAAGCTTGATAGATATAAAGAGCTACTGGTCAACAATGACTGGGGAAAATGGGAAAAGGGGTAAACCACTTTACGGTAGCAGGTCGCTCTTGAACATGACACTTTCACTTCATCTCTGTGACTACTTGGGTTGGGTTATCTACTTGATGGTTATCATACCTATGGTCAATCATACCATCCATTACCTTGGTTTTGGGTCAATGCTGCCAATTCATTCAGTGTTGCCGACATGTTCAAGAGAAGTCACCTAGTTGATTTCATCCTTTGAAATACTCATAAACCTTCATTTCATGATTGCCATTCTTGAACCTTGTGTCGTCAGTCACATTCTGTCTCCAAAAATCATTACACTTGTTTCGTGTCGTTAATGTGGGATACATCAAGGCCCTCCTGCGACGAGTCGCTTCTTGTCGATGTCAGCACATTATCCAAGAAGTTGACTTAGAAACACCCTTCCAATACCTTGAGGCTTGCATACATCAATGGCAAGTTTCTCGCTTTCGGCGATAGGTTGACATCATTGGCCTTCAACCGAAAGATTTTGTATGGTGTCTGACATCTAAACATCCATTCACACATGCATAATGTACTGTAGTACCTTGAGGATCATTATCATTATCGGTGATTTCTCTCGCGTCTGTTAACAACTTACATCATTGGCTGGTAATCAGATGGTGTCTTCCCATGTTTGACTTCAGATCACATATTCGCATGGTTAGACTCGTACTCGAGTGAACGATTGAACGAGATAGAAGACCCCAGATCTTGTTTCATCCATCCGGGCTACGATTTCAGGAGAGTACTAAATCATATGTACAATGGATTTACACAGATGGTCATCCTATCATGGATCTATATCTGTAGACGATTATCTGTTTTATGTACATGTAATGAAAAGTTTATATGCTGAGCATGGGTATGCCTTCCCTCAACGATTCATGAAAAATCCAAAATATCATGATATTATGTATTGTAATTGATGCAGGCTGCCATTCGGTTCAGTTCCTCCTCATCACATCGTAAATTATATCACTCAACATTATCATTTTGGACTTCATTCTTTAGGGGGTAGCTGTTATAGGTCTATTTGGGCACATCCCTCCCGACATTCAGATCATTACAATTAGGGCTCACCAAACCCTAATTCAGTTGCTACATGCCCTAGACAAATCATCACATTGAACGCCTTCATTCCTGAGAGTTTTCTGGCCTGAAGACCTCCTAAAATGCATCCTTGGGAGACCAGTGCAGCCTTGGTTAGGGGGAGCTACACTGCAGAGCACTTAGTCCCATTCAAGCCTGCTCTGCAGAGCACCTAGGCCCACTTTGACTTGCGCTAGGCGAGATTGAGCGGAATCTTCATAGGATTATGAGAATATTCCTTTATTCTAGATGATTCTAGAAGATTCCCACCTCTTATCCATTCCTATGAGCTCAAAATTGGATAGGGAATGAATCAAATAACCTCCTATCCTCTCATCCCTTCCTCCATGGAAACTAACTCTAAGTTTGGAAAGCCATTCAATGCCCAATTTATGACAAAACCACCTCTATTTCCCTATAAATTAGGCACTCATCATAGTGATCAAGGGCAAGACTTTGAATAATTGTAAGGAGATATTTTTGGTTTGATGTTTGAGATCATAAGCAAGTATTGTTATGCTGTCAGAGTGTTGTGCTTTTGGTGTGATGAAGGATGGAACTCAAGCTGGATGAGTGACATGGGATCGAACTTCTTTGGCTGTAACTCTTCCTTCTACTTAATAAAGTTGTTTACATATTTTCCCATATTCTTGTCTTTATGTATGATGATTATATGTGCAAATGCTTTCGATTCCATTTGCTTATAGTAGATAGATCTTTTGATTTGATTGATTTTTTTCCTCTGTTTATGATTGCAGGTGTTAGTGCCAGTCTTTGTAGCCTTCCTCCAGTGATCAAACATGCTCTTACAAAGTGATTTTAAGGTTTCAAGGTCAAATTTCGTCATTTCAGTGAGTCTTCAAGCAAAATTTGGTCACTATGTATTAGGTCTAGGGTTTGCCTTTATTCCTATCAAAGTTGTTCAAATGTCAGTCCATGTCATCATTCAGCTGAGTATACCATCATTCAGAGGTTTTCATCATCATGTCAGGTTCCAATGGGTCATTTTACACCTTGTTCATGCTTCAGTTGTGCCTAGGTAAGGTTCATTTCCCTCTCTTAGGGTTTTGAAGGCAATTTCTCTTGGATGGAAAAATCATCAGCAAAACTTGTATCCTGATGTTCTTACACCTTCCCCTATCCTTAATTACCTTATTAAACACTTCCCATCACTGATATCCCTCAAATTCCTCATTTTCGCACAAACCCTAGTTTCTTGCTACAACTTGACAATTTTCTAGGCTAGGCTTGTGTTTTGCCCTTTTGGACCCCTTCCCCTCACTCAATCTTTGAAATTCCCTTACTTCATAACATCCCTCCCTACTTCCCAAAACTTTCTCAAGAATTCAGAAGCCCCTTACCCCCTTCATTTCAACAAATCCCCTATTCCACACATCCGGATAAGTTTTATTCCAATGATGTTTCTGAGCAATAAAAGATGAATTTGGGAAAATTGAGAGAATTTTTTTTCCAAAATAGGCTAGAAAATAAAAACCTCCTTCACTTTTTACACAGGTGTCATGGTTTTAGAGAAATGTCAAAAATACAGTTGCCTTAGGAGAATTGATGCACCTCTGAAGTGACCTTGGGAAAATCAAGTTTTCTCATAGCTTGGTTGGCCAAATTACTTTCTTGATGAGTCAAATGATAACCAGACACAGAGATCTTTCCAATGAGCTATCATGAGCTCAATTTTGAGTTGAGAAAGACCTTCAAAAGTTGACTGCAACAACACTCTTCCTTGAGGCAGCCTCATTTTGCACATTTTGACTAGTCTTGGGAGATTTGATTTTTTACATGGCAAATGAACTTCAAATTGAAAAATTAAAGCTGGTTTGGAAAATAGACTCAATAATATTTCCAATGATCTATCCCGAACTTAATTTGTACACCAGTAAGGCCTCCAAAACTAGTCTACAAAAAGGCACGGCGCACCTGGGTAATGGCGCGATGCATCAGTGGTCCGCACCTTTAACACAGAAAATGTGTGGTTTGGTGCGCTGGAGGATTGGGTGTGGGACCGTAGGTAATACTAAAGAAAGTGCAGAACTAGAAATTTTTGGAGCAAAACAGGTTTTTCTGCTTGATGCGCCACGCCACCTAGGGCATGCTTTTGCTAGGGACCTCCTTTTGAGGAAAACTCAGCATTTTTGGATTTGTCATGGAAAAATATGCATTCTCACAAATGGCCAATAAATTTTGACAGGTTTTGAGCTTCCAAAAAGGTCAAAAACACCTCAAAAATGACCTTTTCTGCCCCTTTTTGGACACACAAGAAGCAATGTTGGGAGAACTCAGTTTTGGAGGGGCAAATGGAGGCCAAATTCAAAAATTCCACTTGTTCTAGAAAGTAGACAGGCAGAAATTTCCAACAAGCCCACTTGGAGAAAATTTGGACACCGGGAAGGCCTCCAAAATCAGCTGAAAAAAGGCGCTATGCATAGGGAAATCAACGCGGCGCATTGGAGGAATTTTGCTCAGTTTGACCAAAAATACTCTGTTTTTTGCCTAGTTTTTTCACAGTTTGACTTTTTTCCTTCTAAATGTCAAACTCATGATGTAATTTAATGTGACATGATGGATTTTGATGTACTTATGCTAAATTTTCACTCATAGAGGTAGATTCGTGCATCAAAAGGTAGTTTGCAACTAAATGAATCGGTTTCCTAGTTTTTAGAGGCAAGCTGTTCCACTGCCTACTTTTTAGTTCTCAGTTTAGATTTTGTTCGAATAGCTCCTAATATTATGAGCTCTACCCCTAGAGGCTAGGATGAGTTGCTGGTTGCCTATATCTTGTAATTTTTCAGTCATTAGCATGGTTGGACTTTTGAGAAAGCTTGAAGCTTCATTGTATACTCATCTTAGCAGTTTTTGCTAAGGAATAGACCAGGGTTTGCAACACTTTATGGGATTCATGTGGCATCTTGCTTTGGTATTGTGTTTCCTTCTGTAAATTTTAAGTTTATATGTGTTTATGTATGCCATTATCTCTCTTGCTTCTTCTTAACTAAAACAAACAAGGATAAAGGTAGAATCCATTGAAATTGCAGTGCTCTACCTAGGGTTTGCTTAGTTATTGATGTTTTCAGCTGTTTGAAGAGGATCCTTGAGAATTTATTGCCCTCTTCAACTCCTCACCTGTCCAAATCTCTCTATTTCATTCAATTTGAAGTGCCAAATTAGTTGCGTACCTTGCCCCATAGAGATCTCTACAAAACTGAGCCTCATTCCCCAGACCCAAATCTGCCTTTCCATTTGAGCCAACAAAAGATCATCAAATTCAATCAAACACCTCTGTACACATACCTAGCCTAAAATCAATCATTACATAAGTCATCTCAAGCCCTCATTGATCATATTTTGCTGAGATTTACAAGGAGAGAGCCCTCTCCCGACCTGGTAGGGCTAGCTACCAAGTTAAGCGTGGTTTGATGTTATCCTAGATCCTACCTTCCTCAGCCTGAGGTAGATTTAGGCATTAACTACAGGTACTGATCGAGCGGATTTAGTTCAAAAAGGAGCGAAGGGAGCTATTCAAAGGAGACAAAGGGAAGAAAAAGATAACAAGTAGGTCCCTTGTATTATCTATCTTATATAGGAAAAGGTTAAACTCTTTAATTTTGTTGTTCTAAGTGTAGCTACCCACTCAGGGAAGTTGTGTTTATCCATAGATGTAAAATTCCACATAACAATGGGAACAATTTGTCAGTGAATTCCTTAATGCATTTCAATATTATGAATATGATGAAGTATGTTTGGAACTTGAAAATTTACATAGGTCAAAGGATGAATTTGTAGTAGATTTCTTCTTAGATTTAAATTAATCTTTCTTAAATTTCATTATAATGATAAACCTTCTGACACAAATTTAACATAATGGTTTCTTCACCTCTATTCTCTTCCTTGCAAACATAATAATCATGATGAACCATAAGATCATTCTTTTTAAAATGTACATGCTATAATATGTATTAGAAATGATTCTTTTGAGTCTACTAATGAAATTGATGATCCTGTTTAAATAGATAGTTTATAACCTGTTAATGAACAATTTTAGGAAAGTACAAGTACATCCAATGAAATCAATTCCACTCCTGAAATTATTTCATATTTTGATAAACTTTTTATTTTTAATGAAGAGGATGAAGAAGAATTAGTCACTTAAATCTTATACACTAATAATAATGATGACGATCTTAATAGAGAAGCATTTAATCATCTCTACTCTAACCATCATTATTCATTATATCATGACCTATTTAATGATTATTTCCCATGTAATAATCACTCTTTTCATGTAGTAGTCCCTTCATGCATAAATCCAATTCCAGAAGAAGAAGGAACTATTACATATTGAAGTATTTTTCAATTTTCTATCAACCAAGTTTAGGATAGTGAAATAATAAAGAGTCATTATGTATATAATTCTTGTGAATCTCATGGATGTATATTTGATTTATTTTCTGGTTCTAATTTATCTTTTATGAGGAAAGACAATGAAGTAATTTATGATGAACCGTTGGAGATTGATGATACTAAGGCACTTGACCCTTTGGTGATGTTTATATCATATTCTCATGTTATTGATTCCCAAAGTGAATTTGTAGTACAAGATGAGATGTGCTCTATTATAGATGTTGTACCATTAGATCTTCATCTTGTATCTTCTAAAAATCAAAATGATTTCAATTTTGAAGAATAAATATCCATTCATGCATATGATTCTAAAGTTATAGATCAAGTTCTCGTTGAACCTTGTGATGATCTTGGACATTTTTCACAAGTAGATAATAATACCGATCTTAATTGTAACATTTCAAGTGATAGTTGTGAAAAATAATTTTCTACAAATAAGTTTCCATCTTATTGTAACAATAATCTACTTTGTGTAAATAATAATGTAAATGTGTTCCCAAATTTTTTTAAATTATATATTCTTCATATATTATTAATTTTTTTCCAATGTATATATATTTGCAATATTTAACTTCTTTGATATTTTATGTTGGTATTTAAAGCACTTAAGTACTGAAGAATTGTCTTATGAGGTAGAAGAGGAATATCCAAATGACTTTCTTCAAAGAAATAAAAAATTGGAATATGAGTATCTGAAGGACAATCACATTGTAATTCACATTGTAATTGTAATCAATGATGTTGATCTATTAGCTTGCTCTGTCCTTTAAGATTAATATTACCATCAATCTTTCACAACCTCCAATACTTGAAAGTATGCCATTTGCGTCCTAATAGCTATGTCATCCATCCATGACTTCTTCACGATCTTTAAAACATTTCCAACTTGAGTTTAATGACCCAATTGAAACATGGTTGGAGGACTCTTTTTCAAAAAAAGTTTTCAATGTATAGTAATGAAAATGATTTTAATATTGTAAGCAAAACAATCAATTAACTTTTATGAAGTTTCTCAACAAATGGTTCCCCCAACTATGCATTATTCCTAATAGTTTCATATTTACCAAATTATTTTTCATGATAGAATCGAAACATGGTTAGAGGATTCACTTCGAGCAAACTTTCTTGTAAAGAATAAGATTCTTTTCTTGTACATATTAGGTAAGGATGTAGATATTTTATATTTTTCTTTCTATGATTTGGGATTAATTCATTTTTCATTTCTAATTTCTGATGTACACATTTGTGAAAGTTTTAAGCAACTTGAATGGCTACATTGGGAGTTTGATTTTACTTAGTTCTAGTAGTCTCTATAGTTTAGAATAGGTTTAGGAGTAGTTTAGTTTTTTTTGCGTTATTTTTCTTTTACTTACCCGAATAATGTAGTTATGTAAACAAGCATGTGTCGAACCCTTCAAAGAAGTCCACTTTAACGTTTCCAACTCTTCATTGTTTATGGTCTTGCTCATGTTTATTTCCATTAAACCTTTCTTTAACTTTTGATTATCAACACTTAGTTAGTAAAGGTTTAATGCAATCAATTTGGTTATGAAGCAGGAATATCTGAAGAGACCAAAATTAAAAAAGAATTTGATGAAGTTGTCATGTTTCATTCATAACCAAAATTAATATTTGATGGTTATTTTCTCTTACTTTCTGGGAAGAATTAAAAAATAGTTCAAATCATTACCAACAAAATCAATTCATTCTTGGAATCAATTTATGGAAGTATTCCTTCTTGCTCAGTATAATTATAATTATGACGAATTGTGCTAAGAAATGAATAATATTTGTATGCTGGAAAATGAATATGTAGATGCATTTTATTATAGGTTTATTTTACTTTACTGTAGATTTCATCCAGAAGACTTACCCTCTGAGTAAGATTCAATTGAATGGTTTTCTACTCTTGTCTGTCCTGCTAATAGACATATTGAAACAAAGGATGATGAACATAATGTAAATCTTACTCATGATATGCAAGACATAGATCCAAGCTAATAGACATATTGAAACAAAGGATGATGAACATAATGTAAATCTTACTCATGATATGCAAGACATAGATCCAATAATAATATCTCAGATCCTGAAGATGAACCATCGTTGCTGGTTCGAAACGTCGATCAGAAGGAAATCTAATGCGATGTATCCGGAAGATAATATAGACAATGATGTAACTCGCAGAAACCTCAAAGACAAAATAGATCCAATAGTTAATCTTGGTCCTATTTCTAACTCTATAGAGCCAATCAATGAATCTGAAACTGTTTCATAATCACACACATTGGGTGCTTGTTTTACACATTTTCAACAATAAGAAAATAACTTAGATTTAAATATTCAATTTGAAAATGTTCCTAGAAACCCCTCTTGATGTTGGTTGTGAAGAAGAAAATTCGCTAGAAATAAATTTCATAGGAAAACAAGATCTAACTAATGGACATATAAATAATATCTCCTATTTGGATGCTAATTTAGAATTAGTTCCTTCTGTTTTAGAAAAATATTTAGCTTTTAATCATAGTTTATCAAATAACCTCATGGAAGATGTTACATTCCATGATGATGAAAAACATTTATACTCTAGAAATCATTATTTTGTGCATTCAGATTTATCTTCTAATATGAATTCATGCAATAATGATTTTATTGATGTTGATGTTAAAAATCCTAGTCCAACTAGTTCATATCTCATTTAAAAATAAATGTTTGAAACTCAATGGAATTATGAGGTTTCCTTCACTTTAGTTTAGGATGATGAAGTTAGAGATAATATACCTATTGATATCCGTTTTGACACCCTTGCATATCCATTTGATAATATTTATAATTCAATTATTTTTCAGATCTGTACAAGAGGGAAGTTATCTTCAATAATTATTATGATATTGATAACATTGAAATCCCAACAAAGTGAGATAAAATCATTAAATATTGTAGATTATGATGATTTTCCTTTAAATATAATCATTTCCATCTAAGCACAAATCTAAAACAATTTTATATTATGATCATGTGTTATTCAATGATGTTTATTTTATTCCTCATAATTCATTTCAAGTGTCCACAAATGTCCTTGTTAATTTTCCAATGGATACTGTTGGGTTGTGTTATATTCTTTCCACGACTAACCCACGTAGTGAATTGGGGGGTTAGAGGGGGTGCGGAGCCCCCCCTTTGTTGTGACGATTGCGTAGCAGGGGGGTCACACGGGGTTTGAGGGGGGCGGGTAGCCCCCCTCTATGGGGTCCGCGGCAGCACCCCAGAAATGTTTTTTGGGACCCTATATTAGGTTGGGCAGACCTACCTATGGTTTTTGGTCCATGGTTTTAGACGCGATGGTTTTCAGTCCATGGTATTGGATGATTTAGCATGTATAAATATGTATTGTAACATCGAAAGGAATATAATGAAAAATCATGCTGGTAGTCCTGGTTTTGCGATCCAGGGAAAATCTATGTGTATATGTGTTTTATGTGTTATGCTCTCACATTATTTATTTTCTGTGTTTTAGAATTCGTATGCAGGTAATTTCTGTACGGGGTTAAAACCTACATTTGGTATCAGAGCTGTTTTGGCTTCAAGGGGACGACTTTGTAGCTGAGGGGTTTCACTCGAGCCTGTGGTTGACCTTGTTCAGTGGGAGATCGATTCTGGTGGTGAAAGAAGATGGCGAGTAGTGGAAAGATAAAGATCGAGAAATTTAATGGTCAGAGTTTTGAGTTGTGGAAACTCAAGATGGAGGATTTGTTGGTGGATAAAGATCGGTAGATCGTGGTAGATTCGGGTACTAAACCAACGAGACTTTCCGATGAAGAATGGAAGAAGTTGGATCAGAAGGAAAAGAGCACAATATGATTGTGTGTCTCAGATTCAGCATTGCTGAATGTATCAGGGGAAGCTACGGTGAAGGCTTTGTGGGACCAGTTAGGGACTTTGTACCAATCTAAGTCTTTGATGAATAAACTGTTCCTATGGAAAAAGCTGTATAACTTGAGGATGAAAGATGGAGACTCGGTGACAGAGCATCTAAATGCATTTAACACTGTGGTATGTCAGTTAGCATCTGTTGATATTAAAATTTTAGATGAACATAAGTGCATCAGTTTGTTGTGTTCTCTACCAGATTCGTGGGATAGTTTGGTTATTGCAATAGGTAGCAATGCAACTACCTTGCAGTTTGATGAAATAATCTCATCCTTGATGACGAAGGAGATGAGACGGAAAAATATGGAGAGCCAGAATGGGGATGCCTTGTCTGTACGAGGACAGTCCCAGAATATAAACAAAAATAAGTCATCGAGTGGGAGATCTAAATCTCCAAGAAAACCTGTAAAGGTGGTGTGCTGGAAATGTGGAAAGGAAGGGCACTGCAAAAGGGACTGTAAATCTAAAGCTCCTTATAAAGGAAAGGGATCTGATGATGCTCCTTCTACAGAGGCGAAAACCACCTCAGATGAAGGTGGGGATGTGTACTTAGCTTCTTCAAGTACACATGTAGATCATGAGGCATGGTTGATTGACTCAGGTGCATCCTTTCACTTCACTCCCCATAGAGAGTGGTTCTGTGAATATGAAAAATACGATGGTGGTGACGTCTTCTAAGGGGATGATAGTGTTAGAGCCTAGATTTGCCTCAGTCTGAAAAGATAAGGTTCTAGGCCCACATCAAACCATGCTCAGCCTCGTAGCTAGCCCTACGAGGACAGGAGAGGGCTCTCTCCAGGTCAATCTCAGCGAAAGATAATCAATGGGGCTGGAGATGACTGATTTAACAACTGATTTTAGGCTAGGTATTAAGTACAAGGATTTGTTTTGAGTTTTTGGGGTTTTTGTTGGAAAAAAGGGACAGGCAAATTTTGGGTCCGGGGATGAGGGATAGTTCTTGCAGAGTTCAAGTTGGGGCGAGAAAAGCAATGGTTAGGATGCCTTAAATTGAATGAATGGATAGAAAGGATTGTTGAGAAGCTGAAGAGGGCAATATTATATCAAGGATCCTCTACAAACTGAAGAAAACATATAAAACTAAACAAAAGTTAAAGGCAGAGCATAACAATTTATGAATTCCACCTTAAGTACTCATCAGTTTAGTTTTAGAAGCAAGAGAAGGGAAATGGCATACATAAACATTCATGAACTTACAAATACATGGAGAAAACACCATCCAAACACAGAGCCACAAGGATCCCAACAAGTGCTACAAAACCCTGGTCTTTCCTTTGCCAAAATTGCAGAAATGAAATGTACAATGAAGTGCTAAGCAATCCCAAGTGTCCAACCCTGAAAATGACTTAGAAATTACATAATATAGACAAGCCAAAACTATTCCCTTGCCTCTAGGGGTTGAGATCATCATTCTAGGATTTGTTTGAACCAATTCTAAACAAGGAACTGAAAATTAGGTAGTCAAACAACTTACCCCTATATGCTAGGAAACTGATTCATTCACTCACATTTCACCTTTTGGTGAATGAATCTTCTAGAACAAGTAAAAATGTGCCAATATTACATCATGGTTTTCAAATTACACCATGAAAAGTCAAGAATAACATCAAGAAGAAAAATTGGTCAAAACTGGGCAAATTACTGAGCTGAACAGTGAAAAACAGGCAAAAATCCTCTATGCGTCGTGCCTGATTCTCTATGCGTCGCGCCACTTTGGAGCTGATTTTGAGGAACTTTCTGAAGTCAAAATTGAGTCCAAGTGTGCTTTTTGGAAAGCCCTACCTGTCTACTTTCCAAACCAAGTGGAATTTCTGAATTTGGATGTCATTTTCCCCTCCAAAACTTCAATCTCCCAAGACTGCTTCCTGTGTGTCAAAATAGGGGTAGTGAGGTCATTTTTTGAGTGTTTTTGACCTCCTGAGGACTCAAAACTTGCCCAAATTTCTTGGCCATGCACCAAAAATCATGATTTTTCATGGAAAATCCAAAAATGTAAACTTTTTGCAATTTGGAGCTCCCTAGCAAAAGTGCGCGCCATGTGGCGCAGCGCATAGGGAGAAAAACCCTGTTTTTTGTGCCAAAATTTGTCAAAATGCCAAAAATGCCCCAAATTTCTTGAAATTTGGGCTGGAGCTTCTCCATCAAGTGTCATGCTGGGTTAAAGAGGCTTTGTCCAAAATCCAAAGATGATCATGCTCCTTTTGCCTCTTTTGCTTCCTTATTGCCTTCTTTAATTTTGCCTTTAGATTCCTTATTCGTGCCTTGCATACCTTGTTCCGTGCCATGTAGTGGAAAGCGATGTGTCTCAGAAATGCATGGTCCTTATCGACCTTGTCCAACAGTCTCTCTAAGTGGATGTTAACTCTCTCAAGATTAGAATCTCGATCATCATTAATCTCTTGCTCCAATGAAGTGAGCTCAACCCTTCTCCTTTGTGCAGCTTGGCGATTCTCGCGGATGTTTTGTAACTCCATGATTGCTCGCTGATCTTCAAGTTGTTTGTTCCTATGCTCCAAATATTTCATGGTCGACTTAGCTCTCTCCAAGTCAAGGGATAAGGCTTGGGTCTCTGTTTGCTGCTCCTGGATGATCTCCCTAAGTTTGGCACTTTGTGGGCCCGTATTTGTATCATCATCATGAATAAGAATGAAGTCAGTCTCTTGTTCACCTGAAGGCTCCTCATCCTGCATTAGCCTCTCGCCTTTGTCCTGTACCTGTGGTGTTGACGTCGGAAGCGAGGCCCCTTCCACACTGGGTGGAGATAACACTCGCTTCGATGCTGCAAACAAATGTCTAGTGCCCCTCTGATATGTGATGAATACCGGCACACTAACGGTCTCATGGCGCTCATACTGATGAGAAGGTCCACCTGTCTCATGCGTAATCTCTGATACTCCCTGTGAAGCTCTGAAGAAGTCACGAGAGATGAAATCATTGCAAGTGATGCCCTGTAATCCAAGCTGATGAACCACCAAAATCTTAATAAGAGCAAAATGATAAACACTGTTAAGTTGCTACTGAGGGGTTTTGTGCTGCACAAGGGTGGTCATCCTCTCTATGTTCCGGCAAATGAAATACGAAATTTTCATCATCTGTACCCTGGTGAAATGCATGAGCAACCTGATGTGATAAGCATATAGACGAGAGAACCGTCCCTCACAACTGAAATATTTCATGATTAATTTCATTAGTGGAGCATATTCATCTTTCAGATATCGGAATGGAAACACTCTCTTGAGCTGCCTCAAGAAACCGATTTTAATGTATGGCTCATAATGCTGTCGGTCAATCTTCTTCCTCTTGGTCCATGGTTCCCCGATATTTGGTATGCTGGTTGCTAGTGAGACAGATTCTGGTGTAAGTGTGAAGGTGACACCGGCTAAGGTAGCCTGATCTCCATGTAAATGCAGCACAAATAGACGAGCCAACTCATGATGAAATTGAAGACTGGCCACCTTTTGACAAAACTCATAGCATGACTGATGCTGGAAACAAAACATGGCAAGAGGGCAGGCCTGTAATTCAGTGAGGGTGATCGGTTCTTCTCTGATATGTCTACCTCCTCTATGAGGCCTCCGAGGTGCATGTTCCTCCATGGGAGAGTCACTTTGGGTTTCCATTTCATAATCTGATGAATGCTCAGATGCCATGACTGCTGTTTTTCAAACTGCCTTGGAGAAAAAGATGCTGGTGTATGAAAAATATTTGGACTACTCTTTTAGTGATGTGTTCAAATTATCCCACCAAGGGGAAACAAATGAAACAGGGACTGTTAGGAAGGGGAAATAATAGTAAGGGATTAGGAATTATTGGGAGAGATTTGTTAGGGAAATATGGGAAGGGGTTTAGGATTTATGTGTGGGAATAGGGTTTAGGGTTTCACATTTAAAGGTTTGGGAAAGGTAATTTGGGATAGGGGTTTAGTAATTTTAGGGGATAGGGAACAATGAAGTCAAGGAACAAATGGAATCAAGGAGAAAAGGAATGATGGAAAAGAGTAACCTTAGTGGCAAACAATCTTTGAAACCCTAGGCAACAATTTTCATGTGAAGATGTTGACATAGTAGGGTTTGAGTTGTTGTTTTAGCATTCACCACATCAAACATAATATACACCATAAACTTGGATGATGAATAGCGAAGGAGGAGCTCAACCTACTTGAATTCAAGATAAATTTGCACGTTTTGGGCGTTTGGAGGTCGTTTTGGAATTTTTTGGGCCAAACAGCTGACTGCGTCGCGTAGCTTACTCAACGTGCTGCGTCGTCCCATTGCACTGCGTCCGTGTTAATTTACACTGCGCAACTTCTCCCAGTGCGCCGCGCCTCCCTGATGCACCGCGCCTTCGGCCCAATGCGCCGCGACTCCTTCCAGCTCACAGTTTCGATATTCAAATATGAAATTCACTTTTCCACAGCTTGACTCGACTTTCCAATAATCTTTTGGTGTAGTAATGATGTTTCAAACAATGAAAAACACTTATATAGTGATGGGTTTGATTTTTACTTCTTGAAAACCCATTTTCTTATGTTTAGTTTTGGCACTTTTTAACACTTTAATACAACTCTGTTTTTCAAGTTTCTTTTTGATTTTGGCTTTAAATGATGAATCTTTTTGGCATTTTTACAGGCACAGTGGCATGTTTTGACCCAGGAAGACCAGGGTTGCACCTGGAGAATTCAATAACTGAAGAACTTTAGAAAATGTTACAAAAGACAAACTGTTGACTTTTCTTCAAAATAGAGTTTTGAAGAACAATCATAATCCATCAATATGACGATGAAATTTGCGAAACCCTCTGGCCTGCTGGCATTTGGAAACTTTAACGACTCAATTTGTGAAACCTTAGACCTATGATTGACATGACTCTTTGCCCATTAAAATATCAAACATTGATTGTCATGGACTTTAATAAAAATTGATGAAAAGACCTAAGCCAGTAGGTATGAGACATGAGGGGAATGAATGACAAAGCCCTTCCGTCAGATTATGGCATGCTCCTAAATGAAATGCAGGTGATCGAGTAGGATGGGACACCTAAAAATGAAATGCAAAAAGAGAAATGATCTCTGACGGAGGATGACAAGACCGACTCTAACAAAAGAGACTGTAAATCTAAAGCTCCTTATAAAGGAAAGGGATCTGATGATGCTCCTTTTGCAGAGGCGAAAACCACCTCAGATGAAGGTGGGGATGTGTACTTGGCTTCTTCAAGTACACATGTAGATCATGAGGCATGGTTGATTGACTCAGGTACATCCTTTCACTTCACTCCCCACAGAGAGTGGTTCTACAAGTATGAGAAATACAATGGTGGTGATGTCTTCTAAGGGGATGATAGAAAGGCTAGAATCGTTGGTCACGGAAAAGTAAAGTTGAAGTTGCAAGGTGGAAGGGTTAGAACACTTCTAGGTGTTCTGCATATTCCTGCATTGGCCAGAAATCTAATTTCTGTAAGCAAGTTAGATGATGCAGGTGTAAAAACAGTGTTCGAGAAGGATCCCTGCAATATGGTTTGGGGAGCACTGGTATTGATGTGGGGAGTTTAGATTAGAACTTTGTACAAGCTGCAAGGTGGCATGGTTGTTGATGGGTGCAACAGTTCTGTGGTTCCTGAAAGTGTAGCAGAAAATCTAGTGGTCTCTGGAGAGAAGACCATGCTGTGGCATCAAAGGCTTGGACATATTGGAGAGAAGGGCCTTCGAATACTTCATGGTAAAGGTATGAGTCATAGCTCTCTGGATTTTGATTTCTGTGAAAATTGTGTATATGGGAAGCAGAATAGGGTGAGTTTCCCCTCTGCTAGTAAGAGGGCGAAACAAATATTAGAGCTTGTGCACAGTGACGTGTTTGGACCTGTGAAGGTTCCATCACTGGGTAAGTCTGTGTACTATGTATCATTTATAGATGACTTCTCAAGGAATACATGGATATATTTCCTTAAGAAGAAATCTGAAGTCTTTGACAGGTTTAAAGAATTCAAGGCTCTGTTGGAAAACAAGATAGAGAAGAAGATAAAGGTATTGAGGACAGATAACGGTGGAGAGTTTTGCAGTAAGGAATTTGAAGAATTCTGTAAGAAGTGTGGTATAGCATGGCAAAAGACTACTCCATATACACCTCAGCAAAATGGAGTTGCAGAAAGAATGAACAAGACATTGATGGAAAGGGCAAGAAGCATGCTCAGTGGTGCTAGGTTAGGACATGAATTCTGGGCAGAGGCAGTGCAGACATCATGTTACCTGGTCAACAGATCACCTTCATTAGTGCTGGAGGATAAAACTCCACAAGAGGTATGGACTGGGAAGAAACCCTCTTTTTCACATCTGAGGGTATTTGGATGTGATGCATATGTACGTGTTCCAAAGGAGAAACAAACCAAGTTGGATAATAAATCTGAAAGGTTCATATTTATTGGGTATAAGGATGGTTTAAAGGGTTATAAGCTTTGGAACCCAGTAACAATGAAGGTTGTGTACAGCCGAGATGTGGTGTTCAGAGAGGTGAAAGATGTTATTAAACATGAAGTCCAACCAAAGGAACCTGAGAAGATAGAGTTTGAGCTAAAGGAGGAAGAATCAGACTCTATAGTAGAGGAGGAATCAAAAGATGAAGAGCCACAAACTCCAAGTGTGAGAAGATAAGTTCGAGAAAGAAGGCAACTAGAAAGGTATAGTCCATCTGCTTTTTGTTCAAATTTTGCTTTATCTATTACTGATGATGATCCCAGAACTGTGAAGGAAGCAGTAGATTTAAAGGATGGAAAACTCTGGAAAGAGGCCATGGTTGATGAAATGGCATCTTTGCACAAAAATGAGGCTTGGGATCTGGTGGAGTTCCGGCTGGAAGGAAACCCATTGGCAAAAAATGGGTGTTCAAGAAGAAGACAAATGCAGAAGGAAAGGTGGAGAAATACAAAGCTCGATTGGTAGCAAAAGGTTATTCCCAGGTGCCGGGAATTGATTTTGGTGATATTTTTTCTCCTGTTGCCAAAGTAACTTCTATTAGATTACTTTTATATGTTGTTGTTGCTTTTGATTTTGAGGTAGAACAAATGGATGTGAAGACAACATTTCTTCACGAGGATCTGGAAGAGGAGATCTACATGAAGCAACCTGAAGCATTTGCGGTGAAGGGTAAGAAAGAACTGGTATGAAAGTTAAAGAAGTCTCTGTATGGGTTAAAACAGTCACTAAGGATGTGGTATCAAAAATTTGATACATTTATACGGGGACTTGGCTTCACCAAAAGCAAAGTAGATCACTGTGTGTATTTTAAATTAATTGGTGACCGTGTTATTTATCTGGTCCTGTATGTGGATGATATGTTGCTGGTTGGAAATGAAAAAGAAATTATCCAAGATTTGAAGACCCAATTGTCCTCCAAATTCGTCATGAAAGATCTTGGTGCTGCAAACTATATTTTGGGCATGGAAATTAAAAGAGATCGGGCAAAGAGGAAGCTCTAGTTGTTATGCTCTTAATCCTGCAAGACAATACCAGAATACCAAATATGCGAAAAAAATATACCCAGAACATAGAACAAGAGCAATAACAGCAAGTATTTTATTATTCAGAAAGCAAAGTTCACTTGCCTCTTCGAGGGGGCAACCTCCAATAGAGCTGAGCTCGATTACAAAATAAGACATGATGCTCCTCGCAGGCAGTCTCTATCCTTTATATAGGATTCATACATGCAATACCATGGGGCAATACCATGGTTCTTATTAATACCATATATCTAATACCATTTCCCATTTGCAACTAACTATGGTCCCGTCATTAAATGTGGGTTAACCACTTACAATTATTAATATGGGCTTTATTGACTCTTTACTTAACTATAACTATGACTCAATCCTATTACATAAATAAGGGGGTTAGGGTGGGACCCTAACATGCCCTTCCCCATAAGAATAGCCTTGTCCTCAAGGCTGAAGCTGCGGAAACTACTGAAAAATAGTGGCTGGTTCCCAGGTTGCATCTTCCAGAGAGGTGTCTTTCCACTTGACGAGGAATTCCTTGATCAGGCGACCACGCAGGTGTCGTTCTCGTGTGTCCAGGACCTGTTCAAGTTGGAGCCAGATTGACCCTTCTTCATCCAGTTCAGGTAGACTAGTTTGAATTCTGCAATTATTCCCAATCACTTTCTTGAGGCATGAGACATGGAAAACTAGATGGATTTTTGCAGTGGGTGGAAAAGCTAGCTTGAAGGCCACTTCTCCAATGCGCTGAAGTACTTGATATGGTCCGTAGAATTTTGGAGATAGTTTCTAACAACCCTTGTCTTTGAGTGATGCTTGCTTATATGGTTGCAACCTCAAAAATACCTGATCCCCTTCTTGAAATTGGTGTTCTGAGCGATGCTGATCTACCTATTGCTTCATGCAATTTTGAGCTTGATGAAGATTCTCTCTAAGATGGGCAAGCATGGTTGTGCGGTTCTGTAGGAGTTGATCCACTGCTTGTACCTTTGAGCACCCCTTGATATAAGAAGTATGGGAAAGAGGGAGTTGACCATAAACTGCTTCATATGGAGTCATTTTGGTGGTGGCATGATAGTTGGTGTTATACCACCATTCAGCTAGAGGTAACCACTATACCCAGAGATGTTGCTTTTCTGAAGTGAAACACCTAAGGTAGGTTTCCAGACATTTGTTGACTGCTTTAGTTTGACCATCAGTTTGTGGATGATAGGAAGTACTGAGTTTTAGTTGGGTACCTTGTAGCCAGAAGAGTTCCTGCCAAAAATTACTGGTGAAGACCAGGTCACGATCAGACACAATGGAAGTGGGCATGCCATGCAATTTGAAGATCTGATCCATGAAAGATTGAGCGACCAAAGTCGGTGTAAAAGAGTGGGGTAGGGCACAAAAATGAGCATACTTAGAAAGTCTGTCCACAACCACCATGATGACTGACTTGTTTCCTGACTTTGGAAGACCTATAATGAAATCCATAGAAACCTCTGTCCATATTGATGCCGGGACAATGGTTGTAATGTTCCTGGTGCTTTGACTGTCTCTCCTTTGTTGCATTGACAGACGTCGCATTCAACTACAAAAGTAAGAATGTCCTTTTTCATGCCTGTCCAAAAAAATGCTCTTCGAGTGCGAGCATACGTCTTCTGAAAGCTTGAATGTCCTGTAGTGGGAGATGAGTGCAACTCCGCCAAAATGCAGCTTTTGAGGGTGGATGTTGGTGATATTACGACTTTATCCTTGTAGCGAAGAATCTCATCCTGCCACGAGTAGCCCTCGGTGTAATTTGGATCTGCTTGCAATTGAGTAATGAGTTGGAAGAGCCAGGGATGTGAAAACCATTCCTTGCAAGCCTCTTGTTTGGTCAATTTAGTGTGTCGTAAATTTCTATTTAAAATGTCAATCCGAGAGTCGTAAACTGCTGAACTGAAGTGCACTGTATATGCAAGATAACTGATTTCTTAGTTCTTTGTTGTTTTTTGAGTTTTTGGTTTGTTTTTGGGTTTATCTTCTGTGGATTCCCTAGTGTGAGATGGCAAAAATGAAGATCAAGTATGGATGGTAATGGTGATTTCTACAATGATTTTCCAAACTTTAAAGTTCTCAAAAAGAAGGTTTCAAACTGACTATGATGAAATCAATTCTCAAAAGAAAATAAAAATGTACCAAAACAGTGAACTAGTGACAATGAAGCCCAGTATCCTTACTGCTGTATAAAAAGAAAATAAAAACTGAACTCAAAGCAATTCAAAGACTGAAAGCAAAGCAAACTAAATCACACTACTTCAACCCATATTCTGACCCTTCACCTTTCAACTCGCTCCGGCTATAGGAAGCAATCATAAACAAGTTGAGTAACATGATATCTAATTTGCAGGAAATGAAATTGCATAAAATGAAACTAAGATTTAACTACTCATTCATTTTTCAATTCCTGAAAATGACATAAGTAATTTAATCACTAACTTGCAAGAAAGTAAACTAAATCATACTACATCAAGTAATATTCTGATTCCTCACTATTTGAGTCGCTTGGCTATAGGAAGGAAATCATAAACAAATGAGTAATATGATATCTAAGTTGCAGAAAAGTAAATAAGCAAAGCAAAACTGAAAGAAATGACAATGCTGGAATTAAAACTCAGTAAATGAATCAGTAGAAAGGACAAGATGATCTCATGTCATTAGTCATTAAAACTATGTAATTTGCTCGGGCTGCCTACAAGAACCTGAAAGAAAAATACTGATAAGCTAGCAACCATGAGAAAGCATAAAAGAAAAGATGAACAATAGTTAGTATAAATATCAGGAAATATATACAAGCGACTGATTATAAAAGCAGTAACATAATGAAAGAAAGCGAGAAACTATACAGTAGATACAGAGCCTTGGTGTACAGGGGCCCTTTGCAACCTCAGCCAATCAATACTCAGTCACAAATTGAACTCAAGAATGTTGTCTTCTCATATATTAAAGTGCAGTAAAAACATAGAAATAGAGCACGACACAGTGGGATCGTAAACATAGTCAAGATTACATGTAAAAGCTAACTATCAAGCGTATGATAATGCGTTATTTATAAGTGAAAATGCTATAACTGATTCCTAGATTCTACGCTGCCAAACAGACACGTAAATCTCCACGGCCTGAGATCTAGCAGTATGGTAATCATGACAGATAAATCCATGGAGTGGTGGCTACTCGATTCGGTTCACGGATTGATCCACAGGTGTTAGCACACCTCCAGAGATTGAGGATCTTTCCACGCAAAACTTCACGTGGGCAAAACAGAGCCGTGCCACCGCAAAACTTCACGTGGGCAAAACAGAGCCGTGCCACCGCAAAACTCTTGGTTTGACCACTCCTTTGACCGTCTTTGACTATGATTGTTTGTGAGTGATTCGGCTGAACCAAGGGGACACGCTCCATGTACATGTCATTTGCAGCTTGCCCATGTCGCCGGATTCTCCATTGGATACCTGTAACATAGTCTTTAACAAAATGGCTGCAGAAACTTGAGCTGGCTGCGGAAAGTGACAAGTTTCCGCAGCTGATTGAACAAAAATCTAAATCAAACAGCAGTCACAAACATAGTTAGGAAACCATTTTAATAGCTCTTTTTAGACTAATATGCAATGATTTGATAGCTTGGTGGATCAAGTAAATGTAAAAGAAGGCTGAAAAGGTATATAGGGAAGATGCAAGTTTGGGACTCAACATACCCCCACTGTGAAGGTGTTGCATGTCCTCATGAAACCAAAATTTTAGTCATTCCCCTTTAATCCATATGTTCTGAAGCCTCTACTAGGACATCCAGTCCTCTTTTATTCTTCCTTGGTGCTACCACCATCCTGGGTTTCCTTATTAGACATCTGAATTTGAGATTGATCAATTCTCTGCTCAATTTTCTGCACTTTTTCTTTAGTTTCTTGTTCTTCTTTTGCCATAGTCCCAAATGAAGCATAGTATTATCATGAATAATTTTATCTACTTTTCTCTGCTCCTTAAGTGCTTCATTTTCTTGCTTGATATGCCTGTTTATAACCTCTAATTCAAACACCTATTGCTTTAAGGATTGAACTTGTGCATCTGGTGTCATGTGGGGCAGAGTGGTACTCAGACATGCAGCTGTTTTTTCTAAAGATTCAAGGTAGTCATATACCTCCTGTTGACTGGGATCTATTTCAGGTGTCTTTCTTGGACTGAGTTCAAAGTCTTGTGGAGGAGGAGGACTGCTTTCTAGCTCTGGCCGAGAAGGGCTTTCATCAACATGTGGAGGACTAGTTTCAATACTTGGCTGAGGACGAGGTGGACTACGGCCAGCTGGAGGTTTCTCGGGTGTTTCCCCACCCAAGTCAATGAAGTGGGGCCGTTTTACTTGTGTTTTACTCCCCTTTCCTCTAAGCCTGGTGCTTCTCCTTAAATATGGTGGACTAGTACTCCCTTCTTGTATGCTCTGTTTCCCTTTTTCCTTTTTCTTTGCTGTAGTAGCCTGTCCTTGAAGATGCACTAATCTCTCTGACAATGTTTGATAATCTCCTCTATAGATGGCTCAGGTGATTGGTAGACTTCTTGCATGTTTCTTTTTTCCTTTCACTTTTCTCTGTTTCTTGTCCTTAGTTTTGTTCTCTTTTTCTTTTTGATCAACTTCTTGAGTTTCGATAGTAGGAGAGTCTTGGACTATGGCACTCTTTTCTTTTCTCCTACTCCTTCTTGGTGTCTTTGGTGTACTACTTTCAGATGCCTCAGATGGCTCTAGAAAGTAGTTTCTTATTAAGAATTGTTCCCAGGTATCTTTGTTTTTCGTTAGTTGGTCTTCAATGAGAATCTTTACAAGTCCATGATGATATAGATGAGGTTCTATATTTCCTATGTGCTTTTGGACTCTGATACTCATTTTTTTCAAACTCAGTAGTAAGAAATAAGGCAAATTAAGAGTTTGAATCTCTAAGAAATTTATCAACAATCTAGCATGGTACATGTACATTGAACCAAAGCGTCCTTCGCAAGTAATAAATTTTTGGATAACTAACAGCAGTCTGTCCCATTCTTATTTCAATGCATGAACATGAATTCCTTTTGTAAACACAGTGGTGTCCATACCTGGGTTTCGTAGCATAATTCTCCATGCCTGTTCGTCCACGTTTTTGTTTTTAAACCATCGCTCACCTTCCTGGGGTAAGCTTGTGGCAACTGCTACTGTTGTTTCAGTCACCGTGAGCTTTAAGTCTCCAATTTCCATCATCTGGTCATCGAAAGACCGTGCAAATGCTTTGGTTACCTCTTTATTATAGCCCTGAAATTTTTGGATGAAGCGTAACCATTTGGATTTCTTCAGCAAATCTTTTGCTTGAGGGTAACCTTCTAAATATTTAGGTTCTTCTGGTTTTGCCCTTAGTAATCGTCCCATTTCTTCCTCTGTTTTGAATTTCAACTGAAAATTCAATTGCGTGTGAGGGTTTAGCAGAGGGAAGGTGGCTCGGTTGCAGGGTTTATGGCAAAATACAGTGGCTGCAATTGGTAGATGGATAGCAGGTAACGGGAGTGCTTCGGAATTACAGGCGGAACAGAGGATGAGCAGCCGTAGTGAGTTCACAAGATGAAGTGCGGACGTATGTGAAGAAGATGGTCTTAATAGAATGGTAAGGGAATGGAGTGAAGTCGAGATTTTTGAATTAAACGGCTGCGTACGAAATGTTACACGTTTTAATGGATGGCTACGAAAAATGCGGTGGAGAGGAGCCATAATGGGATAGGTCACATCTCATGATTACAGGTGGTGAATGAAAGTGCAGTCGACTATGAGTTTAAACTCGAAAATCAATCATGAGACCGTTAAGAAATGAATGCATGGTGTGCGGAATAATATCGTGGGATGGTAATGGGTAATGGAGCTATCGTGACGATCATTGCACATAGTAGAGCTTTTATGGTTTGATAACTATGCATAATCGTGACTTTAATTGCTATTTGAAAAAAAAAAATTGCTCATACCTTTGGAAACCTTGTCATTTGTTTCTCATTAGCTTTTTAACCAACTGCTCTTCATTGATGTCTGGAGATGCTCCATGTCTTCATAGCATATGCTCAATCACACCTGCATTTTCATGATTATTGCATTAACATTTTGACTGTGGATTTGAAAAACAGAGTGGTGGTTGCGGAAACGGCTTCTGGCTGCGGAAACTGCTTCTGGCTGCGGAAACTGCTACCAGCTGCGGAAACTGACACAACACCTACTTAGCTGAAAAAAGATAGTTAGATAACAACTAACTGAGTGAAAATGGTCCTCAAAAGGAACTTTTATTGATGAAATGAAATGAAATGAATGAAATGGAGTGAAATGAAGTGAAGTGAAGTGAAATGAAAATGAGATGGAGATGGAGTGGAATGGCAAATGAGGTGGAGTGAAGATGGAAAAAGAAGGAGAGAAGATTTTTTTTTTTTTGGAAAATATAGTGTCAGGTGTCCCTGATTTTCACTCTACATTTTCTGTCTAAGACCGCCAATTTGTGATTGGTTTTTAGTCTTATACAATTATTATTATTATTTTTTTTTAACTGAAAGAAACAAAGGCTAGGTTGGTGGGGAAGAAGGATTCTTCTTCACCAGCCTTATTGCAGAATTCTCTTGAAACATTTTGACAAATTCCTCTTTTGAGAGTGGCTTATGATAAATTTTCAATCGGTGGCCATTCACAATGAGAGGAGTTTGAAATTCATCAATGGTCTTGATTCTTACCACTCCATTGCTAAAGACTTTGTCAATCTCATATGGCCCAAGCCAATGGGTCTGAAATTTACCTTTGAAGTCTTTAAACTTGGAATCAAACAGTAGTGCCTAATCTCCTTCTTGAAACTTTTTCTCTTTGATGTATCTGTCATGACACTTAGCTCTTTGATGTTGAACTAGATCGGTTCTTAAAATTGCTTCTTGTCTGATCTCATCTAGCTCATTCAGCTGCTCCATTCTGTGCTTTTGGGCTTCTGATAGATTCATCCCCAACTGAACTGCCATCTTGAAAGTCTTGACTTGAAATTCAATGGGGAGCAGGACTTCTTTCCCATAAACAAGTTCATAGGGAGAATGTCTTGTTGTGTTCCTCCATGTAGTTCTGTAGGCCCAAAATGCTTCAGGAGGCCTTTCTGCCCAATCTCTTCTGTGTAAATGGACAGTTTTGGTGATGATGCTCTCAAGAACTTTGTTTGTAGACTCCACTTGGCCATTTGCTTGTGGATGGTAAGGAGTAGATTTTCTGTGCTTGATTTTTTATTCTTCCATCAGCTTCTCCATCAAGTTAGATGTAAATTGACTTCCCTGATCTGTCACAATTTATCTTGGGACACCAAAATGAGTAAAAATATCCGCATAAAGAAAATTAACAACTGAATTTTCAGTGGCAGAAGGCAATGCTTTGGCTCCTACCCATTTAGTGACATAATCAGTGCATACCAATATATACTTCTTCTATTTAGATGGTGGATTAATGGGTCCAATAAAATCTAAAGCCCATTTTTCAAAGGGTTCGATGAGTACCTGTGGTTGTAATGGCATTTCATTTGAAAGAGTCGGTCTCCCAACTCTTTGGCAGCTATCACACCTTCTGACATATTGTTTTGTATCTTTGAAGAGGGAAGGCCAATAATATCCTAAAGAAAGTATTTTATAGGCCGTCCTTTTGTCAGCAAAGTGTCCACTGCATGGTTCATCATGACATGCCTTAAGCATGTCAGGAATTTCATCTTCCCGAACACATCTTTTGATCACACAATCTAGCCCTGTTTTAAACAATTCGTTAGAAATCCATGAATAATTCGAACTCTCCTGAATAATTCTTCTTTTTTCACTAGGAAATAAATGTGGAGGTAGCTTCCCTGTAACCAAATAGTTAGAAATATCTGCATACCAAGGAGTCTTAGTAGTTATTGCAAATAAATATTCATCTGGAAACTTATCCTCTACAGGAGAATCTTCGTTAGTATTTTGGATCCTAGACAAGAAATCAACTACTGTATTTTGTTTCCCTGGTCTATCCAACACAGTAATATTGAATTCTTGTAAAAGTAAGAGCCATCTTGTAACTCTTCCATTAGTAACAGGTTTGTTCATTAGATATCTAATTGCAGAATGATCAGTATGGACAAAAGTTTCATAGCCTGTTATATAATGTCTAAACTTATTGATTGCATGAACAACAACTAAGAACTCTTTTTCAGTCATAGTATAGTTCAACTCGGTGGGAGTCAAATTTTTACTGGTGTAGTAAATGGCATAAGCAACTAAATCCTTTTGACCCAACACAGCTCCTAGAGCTGTATCTGAAGCATCTATAGAAATATGGAAATGAAGTTTCCAATTTGGCCCTCTCAAAATGGGTGCTTCAGATATTCTTGTTTTCAAAGTTTCAAATGCAGATTGACAATCAGGATCCCATTTGAATTCACAGTCTTTTGTAAGTAATTTGAAGAGTGGAGATGCTATTGTGGTGAAGTTTTCGATAAATCTTCTATAGTATCCAGTAAATCCAAGAAAACTTCTAATATCTGTTTGACAATTTGGAATAGGCAACTTGGAGATGACTTCAACTTTTGATCTATCAACTTTAATCCCATCCCCCGAAATATGATGTCCCAAAACAATACCTTCAGTAAACATCATAAAGCATTTTTCATGACTCAATGAAAGGTTTGTTTCTTTACACCTTATAAGGACTTTTTCCAAATTCTCTAATGCCTCTTCAAATGAATTACCATAAACTGTAAAATCATCCATATAAACCTCTACACAATCATGGATTAGATCAGAAAAAATTCCTAGTATTGCCCTTTGAAATGTTGCGGGTGCATTAAATAATCCAAAAGGAAGTACTCGGTAAGCAAAAGTTCCCAATGGACAGGTAAATGTGGTCTTATCTTGATCTTCAGGTGCTACTTGAATCTGATTATAGCCACTAAAACCATCCAAAAATGAAAAATAATTTTTGCCTGCTAAAGTATCTAATACCTGATCGATAAAGGGTAAAGGAAAGTGATCCTTCAAAGTTTCTTTGTTCAATTCCCTGTAATCAATGCATACCCTCCATTTACCATTCTTTTTAGGTACTATAACCAAAGGAGAAACCCATCGGCTATCTGAAATTGGATAAATGAAGTTTACATTGAGTAGTTTTTGGAGCTCTTCTTTCACTATCTCCCTAAGGTTTGGATTCATCCTTCTCTGAGGTTGTCTGATTGGTCTACTATTTTCCTCGATATATATGTGATGAATGCAAGTCTTAGGGTCAATACCTTTCATATCGGTATACTCCCATGCAAATGCAGTAGAATGTTTTTGCAAGATTTTGGTTAGATCTCCCTGTTGTGATTTTTCCAAGTTTTGTTGATATTCACTGTTTTACCTGGAAAGATCTCAATGGCGGAACTACCAAACTCTTCCATAGAGAAAAGAGACATTTGTCTAGATGATAGATACTCAATGTCAGAATCTAACTGAAATTGTGTGTGGTCATATTCTGAAGATGTTTCAAAGTTTTCTAATGTATTCAGAATTTGACTATCTTCACTGATTTCAGAAATGGTAAAGACAGGTTGTATAGTATCCTCATCATCAACCCACTCATTATCTCCTATTTCTGTAATTGCTTTTGTTGGAGGATACAGATTGAATTTCTTTGTCGAATTACCATAAGAAATATACATATCCCCAGACCTACAACTGATAAAAGCATCAGATGTGGCTAGCCAAGCTCTTCCTAAGATGAGAGGGTGTCCTCCTAAATTACTCTTGCGAGTTAAAATCATGAAATCTACTGGATATTCCCAAGAGTCTAAGGAGACCGAAATGTCTTCTAATACACCATCTGGTTTGATAATTGATCGATCTGCAAGTTGCAGTAAAGTAGGTGTAAAAAGAAGATTAGGAAGTTTCAGTTGTTCCATAGTCTGTCTACTCATAATGTTGATAGCAGCCCCTAAATCAATCAAAGTATTTGGAATTTCTACCCCATTGATATGTGTTTTGACAATTGGACTACCGGAATCTACATACTTCTGCATAGTAATTTTTCCCATCATGTATCTGCAATTTTTCCTACCAGGTGGATTCTGTTAGAAAATTATATATTATGGAGCAATGGAACACATAAAATATTGCAGAAATATAAACACAGAAAACGCACAAAACAAGAGAGACACAGATATACGTGGTTCACCCAGTTTGGGCTACGTCCACCCCGAACAGCCAGTCCTTCCTTTCTATTATCCAACAAAAATTGAAGAAACACAACCTACAGCAAATCCACTGTAATATCCTCTGTTTTCTCTCACAGTCTCACCTCTCTGTTTGTCGCTCACAGAATACACATCTATTTCATAGCCTCAAAATACAATACCCTCATACAAAGAGAGGGGTTGCCTTATAGGGCAAAAAACCCTAAACTAAACATAAGTTCTACCGTCAGATCATCTGCCTAATGAACGGCCCGGATTGACTAGAAATTACTATACTTTTACAAGGAAAATTTACATTTGTTTTTAGCTTCGGGGGCGCTGCCCCCGAGCCCCCGCCGGGGGACCGCTGGCCCCCAGACCCCTGTGGGGGGGACAAATCCCCCGGCACCCCCCCGCGTGGAGGGGTGTACAAACTTCCTGGGGTATACATCCGGCTGAAACAAAGACCTCTGAACAATCATGATCCATACACAACAGATTCTTCTTGTATCTCTCGGTTTTCTTCCTGGTATTTTAAGACTCAACTCCTTTATTGTTTTTGCAAGAATAGGAATCTCTCTAATGGCTTGTAACAAGGGAATCTTGATACAGACATTCTTTAATTCATCTAGAAAATCATAGTCAGACAACAAGATTTGTTTTTCCACCCCTTTGTCAATTAGTAATCTTTTAGGAAAAGGAGGCGTGGATGAAGATGCAGGTTGCTCAACTATAGGAGTTGTGGGGGTTGACTCTTTTTCTTTTTCTTTTTCTTTTTGAGTGCTTGGGTTTTTAAGAGATGCTTTAGAACCTTTATTGGCTTCAAGAGAATCTTCCTCAGAAATGCTTTGCTTTTGAGCATCTATAGAAGGCTTAACTAACACTCTACCAGATCTGAGTTGTACATCATTGAGAGGAACAATCATATAGGTAGGAAATTGTTGTCCTTCTACCATGTAAGCATTTTAAGGGTTTTTATTGTTGGGGTTCGGCAATGGCTGGGAAGGTAATTGATTTGTCTTCTGTTGGAATGGAAGCAAGAGTTGAGAATTTGGATTCTGTTGAGAAGGTTGTTGTTGTTGTGCAAATGGCAATGATAGTTGTGGATTTTGATTTGGAAGTTGTGGAGCTTGTTGATTTTGAAAAGATGGAGGATATTGATAAAATTGAACAAATCTCCCATAAGGATTTTTCATACCTTGTACCCATGATTGAGAAGGATTTTGAGGTTGGGACCAAGGTTGTTGCCAAGGATTCCAATTTGGTGGGGTTTGAAAGTTCATAGAGTTATTAAACCCTTGATTTTGTAGCCCCTGCCAAGGTCTTCTTGCAACAAAACAGAGAGACTCAATTGAATTTGGATCTTCTTGAAAGACAGCTTTGAGCCCAGGAATTGAAGGACAATCCTTGGTCTCATGGTTTTCTGAACAAATCACACATGTTTCTACAACTTTTGTATCCAAGGGACATTCCCTTAGAGCATTCTTTCTACATTTTGGGCAAAAGATGGCCAAAGCTTCAGCTTCTGCTTTCTGCTTGTTGTGTATTTTAAGGGTGTCTAGTTGCTCACTAAGACTCCCTAAGATATCTGTTTTGAATTCATCAAGCATGTTGCCAATCTCAGCCCTACTTACTGATCCAGTTGCAGATTTGTTTGCTCTAATGAGAGAAGGATCTCTAGGCCCTTTTCCAGTTTTAGATTTTCCCCTTGAGAGATGGACACATAGCTCTGCTATATCATGGAGTGGAAGTTGAGATATATCTCCTTTTCCCATCATGTTCAAAATATCTATCCATTCATCTCTAATGGCTTTTAATAGAAGGGCTTTCAAGGTTTCCTCATCTAAGTTATTCATTTTTCTCTTTTCAGGTTGTAATGAAATATTTCAAGTAAATCTTCCAAGTTTTCATCTTCTCTTTGCACCATTTTGAATACCTCATCCTTGTGATTGGTGGCATACAATAGTCCAGGTATCTATCCAAAAATGTTTGTTTCATATCATTCCAAGTCCTAATGGATTGAGTGACTGATCCCATGAACCATTTCAAAGCAGCTCCTTTCAATGTTGAAGGAAACAATTTGAGTTTTTGAGAGTCTTCCAGATAATCATAAGTTCGACACACGACTTCAAACTCAAATAGAAATGTTTCAGGATCCTCATTTCTTAACCCATGAAAGTTTGGGAGGACAGATGGTGAGATTTTTTTCGTTGTTGCTCGAGAATCCTCATCAACTATAGGAAATCTGAATGAGTTATCTCCATCCCTATTTCCCCCATTGTTACCTCTACCTCCTCCATTGTTTCCTCCTCCTCCTCCTCTACCTCTACCGAATCCGTTTACTACTTCCTCTGTCATGATAGTTTCCTTAGAGACCTCAGAGTCCTCTGGTTCCTCTACTAATGGCGAACGAGGAGGAATTTCTCCCTCTTCTTCTTCAGGTGATTCTACTTCTTCAATTACAATGTGTTTTCCTGTAGAAGTAAAGAAAGGGTCTTTTCCTAATTCAGATTCGATGGATGGTGTGGGAGAGTCTCCTAATTCAACTACTACCTCTTGAATTCCAGGAATCCTAATGCTAGGAGTGTGAGTTGGAGATGATGGAGGTGTCTCTTGTCTATTCCTTTAAGTAGATGGAGTTGTAAAAATCGAACTCTTGGCCCTAGCTAAAAACCTTCCCCTAGAATCTCTTGCTCTATGCATGTCATTTTTTATTTTTCTTCAAGTTGGGCTAATAATTCTCTTTCTGATCTTCCAGGTCACTCTAGGTGCAAGAAGAGAGCATACTCAAGAAATTATTAAACCAATAACTCTCTCTTTTCTGATCCTCCAGATCACACTAGGTGCAAGAGGAGAGCATACTTTGAGAAGTTATCAAATTTTCCTTCCTTGAAATTTTCTTGTTTTTTTTTTTAAGAAATTGGCTACCTAGTTTCACTTCCTCGGCAACAACGCCAAAATGTTTGGTCAATTTAGTGTGTCCTAAATCTCTATTTAAAATGTCAATCCGAGATTCGTAAACTGCTGAAGTGAAGTGCACTGTATATGCAAGATAATCGATTTCTTAGTTCTTTGTCGTTTTTGAGTTTTTGGTTTGTTTTTGGGTTTATCTTCTGTGGATTCCCTAGTGTGAGATGGCAAAATTGAAGATCAAGTATGGATGGTAATGGTGATTTCTACAATGATTTTCCAAACTTTAAAGTTCTCAAAAAGAAGGTTTCAAACTAACTGTGATGAAATCAATTTTCAAAAGAAAATAAAAATGTACCAAAATAGTGAACTAGTGACAATGAAGCCCAGTATCCTTACTGCTGTATAAAAAGAAAATAAAAACTAAACTCAAAGCAATTCAAAGACTGAAAGCAAAGCAAACTAAATCACACTATTTCAACCCATATTCTGACCCTTCACCTTTCGACTCGCTCCGGCTATAGGAAGCAATCATAAACAAGTTGAGTAACATGATATCTAAATTGCAGGAAATGAAATTGCATAAAATGAAACTAAGATTTAACTACTCATTCATTTTTCAATTCCTGAAAATGACATAAGTAATTTAATCACTAACTTGCAGGAAAGTAAACTAAATCATACTACATCAAGTAATATTCTGATTCCTCACTATTTGAGTCGCTTGTCTATAAGAAGGAAATCATAAATAGATGAGTAATATGATATCTAAGTTGCAGAAAAGTAAATAAGCAAAGAAAAACTGAAAGAAATGACAATGCTGGAATTAAAACTCAGTAAATGAATTAGCAGAAAGGACAAGATGATCTCATGTCATTAGTCATTAAAACTATGTAATTTGCCCGGGCTGCCTACAAGAACCTGAAAGAAAAATACTGATCAGCTAGCAACCATGAGAAAGCATAAAAGAAAAGATGAACAACAGTTAGTATAAATATCAGGAAATATATACAAGCAACTGATTATAAAAGCAGTAACATAATGAAAGAAAGCGAGAAACTATACAATAGATACAGAGCCTTGGTGTACAGGGGCCCTCTGCAACCTCGGCCAATCAATACTCAGTCACAAATTGAACTCAAGAATGTTGTCTTCTCATATATTAAAGTGTAGTAAAAACATAGAAATAAAACACGGCAAAGTGGGCTCGTAAACACAGTCAAGATTACATGTAAAGGCTAACTATCAAGCGTATGATAACGCGTTATTTATAAGTGAAAATGCTATAACTGATTCCTAGATTCTACGCTGCCAAACAAACACGTAAATCTCCACGGCCTAAGATCTAGCGGTATGGTAATCATGACAGATAAATCCATGGAGTGGTGGCTGCTCGATTCGGTTCACGGATTGATCCATAGGTGTTAGCACACCTCCTCAGATTGAGGATCTTGCCACACAAAACTTCACGTGGGCAAAACAGAGCCGTGCCACCTCAAAACTCTTGGTTTGACCACTCCTTTGATCGTCTTTGACCATGGCTATTTGTGAGTGATTCGGCTGAACCAAGGGGACACGCTCCATGTACATGTCATTTGCAGCTTTCCCATGTGGCCGGATTCTCCATTGGACACCTGTAACATAGTCTTTAACAAAATGGCTGCGGAAACTTGAGCTGGCTGCAGAAAGTGACAAGTTTCCACAACTGATTGGACAAAAATCTAAATCAAACAACAGTCACAAACATAGTTAGGAAACCATTTTATAAGCTCGTTTTAGACTAATATGCAATGATTTGACAGCTTGGTGGATCAAGTAAATGGAAAAGAAGGCTGAAAAGGTATATAGGGAAGATGCAAGTTTGGGACTCAACACCTTTTCAATCCATTCTGGAATGGGAAGGGAAATTGCGAGCAGGGTACTTTCCTCCTCAAATTAGCGAGATAATGCATCTACTACAATATTTTCACGCCCTTTCTTGTAAATTATCTCATAATCATATCCCAGCATTTTGGGGAGCCATTTATTTTGTTGTGGTGAGGATAAGCGTTTCTCTAAAAAATATTTAAGGCTTTGATGGTCTCTGTGGATTTGGAAGCGTCGCCTCAATAAGTAAGGTCGCCAGGTATCTACTGCATGTAAGATGGCCATCATCTCCTTCTCATAAGTGGATTGTCCCAAATTCTTTCTACTTAGTTGTTGGATTGTGAAGGCCAAGGGTCGACCTTCCTGCATTAAGACCACCCCAATACCCGTACCCGAGGCATCATATTCAATAACAAAATATTTGGTGAAGTCGAGTAGTGCTAAGACTGGAGTGGAAAACATGGCATTTTTGGGAGCTATAAAGGCCTGTTGTGCTTCATCATTCCAGAGGAATGAATTTTTCTTGAGGAGTTGAGTGAGGGGCCTCGCAATGAGACCATAATTGTGGACAAATTTGCTATAGTAGCCCATGAGACCCAAAAATCCTCTCAGCTCTTCAAGGTCCTAGGTTGAGGCCAATCCTGCATTGCCTGGATATTTTTGGGGTCCACCCTAACACCTTCACGCCCCACAATGTGGCCCAAATACTCAACTCTTCCATGCCAAAAGAACACTCAGACATCTTAACAAACAATTTATGCTCGCGGAACAGTTGCAAGAGCAGATGTACATGCTGAAGATGTGCGGCCCAAGTGCGACTGTAGATGAGGATGTCATCGAAGAAAACAAGGACAAATTTTATGAGATATGGTTTGAGCAGGTGGTTCATAAGGCTCTGAAAAGTGGATGGGGCATTACAAAGATTGAATGGCATGACTAGGAACTCATAATGGCCTTCATGAGTTCTGAAAGCAGTCTTTGGAATGTCGACTTCTTTCATGCGAATTTGTTGGTAGCCTGAGCAAAGATCAAGCTTAGTGAAGAATTAATCCCCATTTAGTTCATCCAGCAAATCATCAACAACTGGGATGGGAAATTTATCTTTGACTGTCAACTTATTGAGGGCCCTGAAGTCTGGACACATACGCCATTCCCCATCCTTCTTGAGCACCATGACCACCAGTGATGAATAAGGACTAATGCTGGGACGAATGATGCCTACTTCTAAAGGTTCCTTGATTATTTTTTCTATTTCATTCTTCTGGGCGAACGGATATCTATTTGGGTGCACATTTGGTGGCTGTGCCCCTAGGACCAAAGTGATGATATGATCATGTTCCCCTCTCGAGGATGGAAGCTCATGAGGCTTTTCAAAGACTGGCTGATGGTTATTTAAGATCTGTTGCATCTCAGGATGAATCGGAAGAGAATTGGGTTTGAAGGCCTGGATGGCATTAAATTGAGCTATAACTCCATGATGGCCATTTTTTAACAATTTTTCCATCTGATGTGAGCTGATGATAGAGGGAGCTCCCGACTGGAGTCCGCAGAGGGTACGTGTGTGGTTGTTCAGCTTAAAGCTCATATATAACTCCTCGAAATCCATTGTGATTGGGCCAAGTGTGCGAAGCCATTCAACACCTAGGACAATGTTGCACCCTCCCATGTGTATGGAAAACATGTGGGTCTTTAACTGATAATCCCCCATTTGAAGTTTGACATTCACAACGGCCTTCACATTTCATTGTGCCCCCATCAGCAATTTGGACTTGGAAGTTAGAAACTGCTTGTACAAAACAATGCACTGCTTCCGTGACTCTTTGATAGATAAAATTATGTGTACTTCCACTATCAATCAAGACTACTACTAGGCGATGCTTAATAAAACCCCTGATTTTGAGAGTTTGAGGCGAAGAAATCCCTGCCAAAGTATGCAACGAAATAAATGGTTCTTCAAGTACATTGTCCTTCTGGTTGTCCTCTTCTTCCTCCTTGGGTTCCTCAAGTGGTGGGGCTTCTTCCGATGAGCTGTGATCAATAACATCAATTTAAAAAAAATTTGGGCTCCTTGCATTTATGCCCGGGGGAGTATTTTTCGTCACAGTAGTAACATAATCCTTGCTTTCTTCTTTCCGCCATTTCTACAAGTGACACCTTTTGAACCTTGAGTATTTGGGTAGTGTTGTGAGCCTGTGGGGGGCGACCCTTGGCGGTGAAATTTGGGCGATTGGACTAGGCCGCTAACGCACATTCTACTTCATGAGCTATCTTGCAAGCCTCCAGCCAGGAGGGAGGGTGGTGCAGTCAAACGTGGGCTTGTATGGCCTCTTTAAGACCACTGATAAAACATTCCGTGTAGAACTCATCTTGTAGACCTAAAGTGCAGAAAGCTAAGGATTCAAAGGATGTAATATATTCATCCATTGTTCCAGTCTGACGGAGCTTAGTGAGATGACCCAAAAAAGCAGAGTCATGGTCAAAGCAATCCATAAGAGCTTTTTTTAATGTGTCCCAAGTCAAGGGCCTTCCATAGCAACGTTGATGCCATTGCCACCATTGCCATCTTTCATTGTCCAAGTACATGATCCCCACACTAAGCTGAGTGGCATTATCCAGGATGTAATTCAGATTGAAATATTGCTCCATTTGTGCTATCCATGCTGTTGGGTGAGAGCCATCAAATTTATGCATGTCCAGCTTGGGTGGTCGCGGACGGGATTGTTGGTGGGTGCCCCAGAGGTGAAGAGAGTGGCTAGACTCACCCTCACTGTGTTCATTGCCAATATATGCCTCCTCGCGGGCTTCCACCTTGCCCATAGAGAGTGCTGTAGTTAATTTCGTCAACTGATCTTGGATGTCTTTCAAGGATGCTTCAAGTTTGTCCATCCTTTCATTCGCCATAGCTTGATTTCTAGTTTCTACCATGCACCGAGCCGATTTACTTGAAATTTGGGACCGCCTGAATTTTTTGGCACTAACAATTGAATGGTACCACCTTGCTCAGCTCGTCGTCCTGATTCTTATGGGCTAAGTCACCAATAAGCGCCCCGGGGGGTCTCATACTTTTTTTTTTTTACTCCTAACGAAGTTTTACTCCTTGCTTAGGAATACTACAGTCGCCGAATCACTAAAATGTCAATGCTGCCAAAAGTCCTGTGAAAATCACACCCAGGTATAGGAACCCACACAACCACTCAAATCCGGATGGTGGATTTTATGGATCTGAACGATGGAACTAATTGCTGTTGTGGATCTGAGAGATCTGGATGGCTGATCTGATAGATCTGAATGATGAAACTGATTTCTGTTGCGGCGGCAAAAACCCCACTTGTGAGATCTGATCTGGCAAAGATTATGTATGATCCAAAGAGAGATCAGGGAACTATGGTCTCTAGGAGTGTTAGGTGCTACAGATCGCAATATACATAAGGGTCTGACAATAGTGCTCGTCCCAATTTTTTAGGGCACTAACCAAGGAGGATCAACCGTACCCTTAGTCGTACAACCCGACTACCCTATCGTACGGGTGAGTAATCTCTCCGAGTGCTGTTCTCGGTGTACTGTAGCAGCAAGATGACCAACGATTTATTTATGGTGAGGTTTCAAGGGAGCTAGGGGGCTTCTGATATACCCAGAAGGTACTTGGAAGACAGTCTGTGCGCGGTTCTGTCTAATGTGCTACTACTCGAAGGGGTACCCACAGGGGTTACAAGGGAGTCCAACAAGCATGAACACCTATTGTATTTCCTGCATGCATGCCTCCCCAAATCTGCAGGTTTATGCGCTCAACGACAGATCCCATGGTTTTAAAGACGTCAGAACGCGTCTCTAGCCAAAAAAAAAATTGCTAAAAAATGGAGATCCCACCAGCACTGGAAAGCGCTATGATACCACTTTTTATGCTCTTAATCCTGCAAAACGATACCAGAATACCAAATATGCGAAAAAAATATACCTAGAACATAGAACAAGAGCAATAATAGCAAGTATTTTATTATTCAGAAAGCAAAGTTCACTTGCCTCTTCAAGGGGGCAACCTCCAATAGAGCTGAGCTCGATTACAAAATAAGACACGATGCTCCTCACAGGGAGTCTCTATCCTTTATATAGGATTCATACATGCAATACCATGGGGCAATACCATGGTTCTTATTAATACCATCTATCTAATACCATGGCCCATTTGCAACTAACTGTCGTCTCGTCATTAAATGCGGGTTAACCACTTACAATTATTAATATGGGCTTTATTGACTCTTTACTTAACTATAACTATGACTCGATCCTATTACATAAATAAAGGGGTTAGGGTGGGACCCTAACAATGGTTAAACCAGAGGAAGTATGTCGAGACAATACTGCAGAGGTTTAATATGCAGGATAGTAAACTGGTGAAGGTTCCTATTCCTGTAGGTGTAAAGTTATCTACTGAACAGTGTCCCAAGACACAAGAAGAGGAAGAGGATATGTCCCGTGTTCCATATGCAAGTGCAGTCGGTAGCTTGATGTATGCAATGGTCTGTACTAGACCAGACATTGCACATGTAGTGGGAGTATTGAGCAGGTTTATGTCAAAACTAGGGAAGGAGCATTGGACAGTAGTGAAGCGGGTTTTCAGGTATTTGCGTGGCACTAGTGATTATGGTTTGTGCTACCAAGGAAGACCAGGATTGGACAGAGTTTTGGATATCCATGGCTTTGTTGATGCAGACTGGGCTGGAGATTTGGATCAGAGAAGATCTACAAGTGGGTATGTGTTTAACCTATTTGGAGGTGCAGTCAGTTGGATGAGTAAGAAACAATCTGTAGTGGCACTATCAACTACAGAGGCAGAATACATGGCAGCCACTCATGCAAGCAAGGAAGTAGTTTGGTTGTAGAGATTGTGTTCAAGTATGGGGTTAGTACAGGGAGCTATAAGGATAGACTATGACAGCCAAAGTGAAATTTTCTTGCCAAAGAACCCTGTTTATCATTCAAAGACAAAGCACATTGATGTTCAGTATCACTTTGTGAGGGATATGATAGAAGACAAAAAGGTGTTGTTGGTAAAGGTGGACACTTTGAAGAATACTGCAGATGGATTGACAAAATCTGTGAGCTCTGAGAAGTTCTCTTGGTGTAGAGAAACAATGGGCATTTTGGGGCTGGAAAAATGATTAAGCTCTCATGTGGCCCCTTGTGGAAAGAAAACAACAAGTGGGAGAATGTTGGTTTGTGTTAGATTCTTTCCACGACTAACCCACGTAGTGAACCAGGGGATTAGATTTGGGGCGGAGCCCCCTCTTCGTTGTGTTGATTGAGCGGCATGGGGGGTCACAAGGGGGCAGGTAGCCCCCCTCTACAGGGTCTGGGGCAGCACCTCGAGAAATTTTTTTTTGGACCCTATATTAGGTTGGGCGGACCTACCTATGGTTTTCGGTCCATGGTTTTGGACGCGAAGGTTTTCAGTCCATGGTATTAGATGCTTCGGCATGTATAAATATGTATTGTAACATTCAAAGGAATATAATGAAAAATCAAGCTGGTAGTCCCGGTTTTGGGATCCAGGGGAAAATCTATGTGTATATGTGTTTTATGTGTTATGCTCTTGCATTGTTTATTTTCTGTGTTTTAGAATTTGTATGCAAGTAATTTCTGTATGGGGTTAAAACCTACAGATACTTGTTTTGGACAAACCTTTGTGAAACCATATCCCTCCTTCCTTAAGTAAACATTCATTATGGAAACGAGCTATCATCATGGACGACACTATAACTTTTCTTCTCACATCATCTTGCTCATATTCAATTTTGTTAAATATTTCTTTTGAGTCTCATACTTTAGTTACTAATTATTAAAGATTATTTAGTAAATGTTTAATGTTATCAATTTGACTATGAAGCAAGAATATTTAAAAGGGGAAATTTTTTGATGAGCCACCCATGTTTGAATTTGTAATCATAATTGCATAATTAGTTTAGGAGTTTATTTGTGACTAATTTCCTAAAATAAGCTCGTGACTAGTACTTACAATACAAGACAAACCTATCATAATCTTAACATAAATTAAAACACATATTAATTTGGCGCTAGTAATGTACCTTTATTTTTTGTTAAGATATTTCTTCACATATTTTCTTGTTGGAATCTAGTTTTATTAAAGGCTGATTTTTGCACCTTTTCATTATTTTCACTTTCTTTTTTCATGATTTTAAAGTTGTTGTTTTTATTTCAACATTTGTAAGATTTCCTATGGCCTTGGTCTTCATAATCCTTTGAGTTTATGTGCAATTTATTTGCCTCGAAATTCACTTGGATTTTGATTTCATGATGTTTTCAAAGTTGTATATGGGAATCTCTCCAAGGAAATGCAAGTCGGTAGTCTTGGGAATATATACTCTATCATTACCCATGGGTTTTTTTATTCATCTAAGAACATCTTTATCAAGTTTCTATTCTCATGCATTATCTAGTGACTATGGAGGAACAATAAACATGTTTGAAATACAATAGTTCTTTTTTATATAAAGGAAAGAATCTATCTCAATCCTTTTCCTTTGAAGCCCACCCCCTATCCCACCACACTAAATCCTCTACATTGGCAGCTTAGGGGAAGGATTTTGGAGTCAAATTTTAAAGTATTACATCTATGTCCTTGAAAATAAAATCATCTGTCATGCCACCCTGCTCTCTTCACCTAACTGCACAATGTAATTCTCAACAATTTAAATCTAAAGGGTGAGACTAAATGCAAGAGAGTTGAAAGCACTGCAAAGTGTGGGAAGTACAATTTAACCTTTTGGGGCTATGGGCATTTGTTGGCAGCGAGGCTATGCTTTTATGGTCCCAAGACATCTTCGTCGAAGCTATGGAGGCTCGCAGGAAGTGAAGTAGTGTCAATAAAAATAGATAAACTATGCATAAAATTGATGTTTGTTGATCATAAAAATCCACAGCTCTACCTTTTCTATTTAATTGTATGAGAAAAATGTAAAATCAATCTCCCTATTTCAGGATTCATTGATTAAATTGGGTAGATATCGAGTTTTCAAACCCTAAAAAATTCATATTCTTTGATCCATCCTACGTGGGAACCATGGAAACTTGAATGTTAGAAAAAATTGTGAAATTTATCATTTGGTTTTTAATAAAATTAAACCCCACTATATTACTAATTATATATAATTGCTTCATCCCAATGTGTTTCCATTTTTTTGAGGCCTCAACAACTCCCCTCAAATTTCCTCGAAAATTAAGGGGACCTCATATAAATTATGGAAATATTGTCTTTGTTTGTATCTGGTTTCTCATTTTGAGTGATTTTTGGTTTGTACAATTTTCCATTCTTTACATTCTCATTACATTTCTCTTTGAGAGATTTATGGTGATATAAAATTTGTCTCATTTCAACTCCCAGATCAAAAGTTATGGCCATTTGAAGTTCTATGTTTTTCAACTGGTTTGATGAGGTGGCATGACATATGGAAGCACATGTGGCATGTTGATGTGGAAACACTGACTGGACATAGCTCACATGGCAAAGAATTGTAGGTGTCACTTCCACATCACCACCATGCGTCAATGCATCTTGGCCACATCATCATCCAAACACGCTTTTCAACATGCCATGTGGCACCTCCATGTAACTGACACGTCAACACTATTTGACACATCACTTTCATGTGGCACCTCTATCACGATGCCACATTAGAAAGTGGGCCCCACTACTTAGATTTCACCATATTTGATTTGATCCATTTTCAAGTTTTGACACTATTGACGAGAGGTGTCAAGAATGGGAGATCTCGTACATCAGCCCTTGCAGAACACGCATCCAAAACCAAACATCATGTGTACTTAGAGGACGCCAAAATTATTGCAAGAGAGGATCATTATCAAAAGAGGAAAATTAGAGAGGCTATTGAAATTATGAATTTCCTCAGAATCTCAACAGGGACAATGGAAATGAGATTAGTGGAAACTAGTTCCCCGTGATTAGACAGATAAATCCCTCCAGATCTTTTGAGGTGTAGTATCGTTGGTTTCTTCCTCCCCGTTCCTTAATTAATAATTGTCTTAAATAATAGCTGTCTTAGTTATAATTTTTTTAGGAATTAATAATTATTTATTTGACATAATAACCATTTATCTTAAAATGAATAAATAAATGATTAATATTAACAAGAACCAATATAACAAAATAAAAATTTATTCTAGTGACTATAGATTATAGTAACAATAGTTTTTAAAATTAACATTTCCGAAAAATTATTAAATTATTAAAACAAAAACTATAAAATAATTAAATAATTTACTTCTTTATTAATTAGGTACTTAGGGTTTAATTATCTATAAATAAAATAAAATAAATCTATAAATTATAAAAATGAAATAGCAATAAAATAATTTAATCTCTCATCAGGTTAATATTTAATAGATTAATTAACTGATTAATTTATTTGTTTTAGTAATAAATAAAAAATAAAATTTGATTTTAATTAAATTAAAATAAACTAATTATATAAAAAATTAAAATTATATACTAATTAAAATTAAAAACTTATTATAGATAATGAATAAAATTTAGAAACTAATCATATTACATTATATAAAATAAACTTATTACAATTATTTTATTTATTCATTATCTCATTAGATTTAATTAGTTGTATTATTATACACTAATTCATATTAGAAATTAATAATGTTTTATTTAACATAATAACCATTTATCTTAAAATAGATAAATAAATGATTATTATTAATAATAACCAAAATTTATAGTGACTATAGATTTTAGCATTTGCATTATTAAAATTTATAAATTAATTTATCTATAAATAATTAATTTCTTTGCTAGTTAGGTACTTAGGGTTAAATAAAAACTATTTATTATTAAAACTTAATAATAAATAGTTATTAAGATTATTTTATGATAACTAATATAACAAAATATAAAATTTATTATAATAACAGTGGTTTTAAAATTAACATTTTCAAAAAAATTATTAAATTATTAAAACAAAAATTATAAATTAATTAAATAATTTACTTCTTTATTAATTAGGTACTTAGGGTTTAATTATCTATAAATAAAATAAAATAAATTTATGAATCATAAAAATAAAACAGGAATAAAATAATTTAATCTTTTATCATGTTAGTATTTAATAGATTTATTTGTTCCAGTAATAAATAGAAATAAAATAAAATTTGATTTTAAATTAAAATTAAAATAAACTAATTATATTAAAAAGAAGAAAAAAATAAAAACAAAAATTAAATACTGATTAAAATAAAAAACTAGTTATAATAATAAATAAAAATTAGTTAGAAACTAATCATAGTACATCATGTAAAATAAATTTATTACAATTATTTTATTTATTTATTATCTCATTAGATTTAATTAGTTTTATTTTTTTAATTTTTTTAGGTAGGTACCTACGGGGGATTTGAACCAGTGACGTATCACAAGGAGTGCCTTAATAGTGCACCCATTCACTGTCAATCTAAAGCCCTGTGGACAATTTAATTAGTTTTATTATTATACACTAATTAGGTTAATTAAAATCAATTATATTAAAAATTAAAATTAAAATTAAATTAATTAGAATAATTAAAACTAAAATAATTAAATATTGAATAATTCATATATGTGGGTTACTCTTTGAATTGGTTGGCTTCTACTAAAATTTATCATTCTTTAGGTTTATATATTCTGGTCGGAAGATTCTTCTCTCAATCTATCATTCATGATTTATCATTTTCGACCTTGATGATGGACCTCCTTTGGAATTCGAAACCTCGACATAATAAACATAATACTATAGATAATCCGTATCATACTACTCCATACTCCAAAAAACTAACACAAAAACTTAAAATCTAAGATAATTTCACTGTCAGCCCCCATCAAATTTTGTTAAGACTCACCGCAACCACTTTTGCTTTTGAGTGATAGATGGGTGCTAAGAGACGACAATTTTTTCCGTCCCTCCATCACCAAATATCCACCATATGATTTGATCTGGGTGGTGAGGTGCAATGGGACTATGATAATGGCGGGGGATTTTATGAGGTTTTAATTTATTATTTTAAACCAATGTTGACCTCCACATTACACATGTCAATTTTTATTATTATCTAACCTCACACTCCATGTAACTCCATTATACCACAAATTAACCTGGATTTACCGCTACCACACCAAACTTTAACTAGAGTTTAGCGCCACCCTACATCATCTTAACTAGAGTTTAGCGCAACCACACTAGCACATTTAACCGAAGTTTAGCGCCACCACACTACCACATTTAACTGGAGTTTAGTGCCACCTTACCATGCTTTAACTAGAGTTTAGCCCCTGATATTTATCGCCATGAGTTTCTATTTTTTTTGGCGCAATGACGTGGCTCAAGAGGGTGTAACGAGACTATGAGCATGGTTATATAGCGTGTAACGAGACTATGCACATGGTTATATACTAATCCTTAGTACTAATTCATATTTTATTATTATGGAATTCTGGTAGAACTCCACTTTTCATGCTTGAATGTTTACTATTATTTAATTTAATTAACTCCACATTGAATTCCATATTATCATACACCTAAGCATGCCACCTAAGCACCACCTAGTCTACACCTAATATTACACGTGTGCGAGATCTTTATCATATTGATTACCTAATACTATTATATTCACCTAATAACTAAGTTCTCTTTCACGTATGAATCACAACAAGGGTAATTTTTTTAACTATATTTTATTATAGTAGACAAAATATATACCACATCACACTCCGCTATTGCTACCAACATATGCTTACACAAAGCAGCATGCCCATATTTTTATATAAACGCCAAAAATCTCAATTTTTTTTGAGATTTAATTGATTGCCATAATGCATCAACCATTCGCCATAATACACCTGCCAAGTTAATGAGCTGTTATAAGAACCCGTATTCCAGAGACCATATCTTGGGCTAAATGGCAGGAAATCAGACCCATGATACTTAGTTGGAAAGTAGAGATCGAGGGGAACAACCTAGGATGGTTTAATTTGGAAAATTCACAAGTTAAATGCTCCAAAAATTTAGTAAAAAATGGATATGGGATTGTAACAAATCAATATTATTGTGTTTTAGGAAAAGTTTAACTGCCAAAATGTTTTGCTGATTGGACCTCATTAAAATTTTCTCTATTTGTTAGGGTTGCAACAACAAAAAAACAATTTAGTTCAAATTTTTGAATTTATTGTTATCATACATAAATTGAGTTTTCCTTAGAATGATTAGTTTCCAATGTTTTTAGATTTAACTTTTGATTTCAAATTTTAATATGTTTTTAACGATAATTTTGTAAATATTCTGCATAGACTTCGGAGGGAAATTACTAGTTAGAGTCTTAAGATTAGTTAATGAGAACTTCAGAATTGAAAAGAATGATCTCCTAACCCTTAAAGGGAAAAAACGACTCTTCAAAGAGGGAGGAGAAAACAAACTTCTGTTTGAAATTGAATGAGAGGATCATAAAGAGAAGAAGAAGATCTATAGAATGAAAAAGGGTTCTAATTTCTAGATTGAATGAGAGGTTTTTCACTATTGTAGAGGAATTTCCTTAAGGGAAATTGGAAGCTTGCTAGACCAAATCATAAGAGAGAAGTTGAAAGATTAGAGAGACTCATGCTATCATGATTAGTTTTTTGTACTCACAAAGCTCATGACCAGATAGTCAATCTGGTGTATTGTTGTCCAAGTTTGATGACTGGATGATGGCTTAATAAAAAATTGTTTCGTTTTGATTCATTCTCTGTTTTAGATAAGTGTATTATGCATGATTTTGCACTACTATTTTTTGTTTTTGTTTTGTTTTGTTTTGTTTTTTTTTTTTTTCAATAAAAAAACAAGCTTTATATTACATAGTAGAAAAGTCAACAAAATATATCACCACTGCACCACCAAAATAAATCAGCATTGCAACAAGATACAATGCCACAAGCTTAAGAGCTAGCATGAGCCTTGCCCTGAACAGTAAGAAGCCAGAGAAGAAGCCAAGACAACTGGTGTCATTGATTATTGCCAGCACAAAAGGAGCAAAAATACAATTTTCGCAGGAATACACATTAAGGAGGAGGGTTGGGGGAAACGCAAGAGAAGCAACAAAGAACGTGACCCACTCATGTGTGTGATAGTCTATGTGTTCCACCTGAGTCTCTAGGGCACAGAGATGGTCATTTGTGTGTTGGAGTTGCCTCCAAAGACCTTCTATGGAGTATAGGATCTTAGTTTGCATATGTTGGAGGTCATTGTTATAAGCCACCAATTCATTCGTGTCATCATATCTTTGTTCACTCAGTGTTTCCATGTAGAGTTGGATGTTGTTCAGCTGAGCCACGATGGAATCCAAGGTGACTAGAGCTTCAACGTGGCCTAGCGAGTGGCCTGGGGACATGGAAATGTCTGTATCGGAGTGACAACTGTCGGTCAACTTAGAGTCTGAACTGGGCTCTCCATGGTGCTGACACTCGTCCATCTTTGGGCCGACACCCCCTCTTCAGGCACGTCCTCATTGTTGAGGCATACATCCAACACCACCACCACCAGTAGCACCGCCACAGGGAGGGTGTTGTCTGCCCTGTGAAACCCACCTCACAATTCTAAATTGAACAGACCAAAATGAAATTCCACTTACAATTCCAGAGCCGAAGAGCCCTATGTGCCGATGACCAACACCGTATCCGCAGCCTGCAAGGGAGTAGGGAGGCACACCATTGGTCTCGAGGTCCGTTGTGAACAAGTCGCTCCAGAGAAGGCACCAAAAGTTGTTCTTCCCAACAAATTGATGCTCCAGTGGAGCTTCCGCGAACCAGAGATAGAGCCAAACAGAGAAGATCTTAGTGGTTGCTCCCCACCCACACTCTCCAGCCCTAAAGCAATATAACCTTTCACAGCAAACAGATAATTCTTCCCTCAAATCCCATGGCCAACCTTTCGGTAGGTGCTAATTCTTCTCCTAACCACATTTGACGTTCTTTCCCTGCACTTCCGCCCCAAGCCACAACCTGAGATAGGATGAAACAACCCACAACTCTTCCTCTCCCAGCACTCTCTCCTCATCACCCAACACTTGCTAATGGCCATCTTCCTGGCTCTGAGCTGCATTAAGTAGTGCTCTCGGGGAGCGGGGTATGGGTCCCAATGACCCTTCAATTCCTTTGTGTGGCACATGGAGGCCCCTCTGGCTCCATGATCCAATGCGCCACCAACCGGTCCTCACCATTATCACCCCCACCGGGTAGGTTTTTCACAACTATTAATTCCATCTAATTATATGATTATTTAAACTAATGGAAAACTACCTTTTCATGGTAGATTTGATTGAAATAAGAATTGAATAATGAATTCAAGTATAGATGTATGTTATTAGTTATAACTTTTTAGAAATTTGATTACATGCATTTTTTTTCTCTAATTTCCATTGCATCAGGAGAATTGTTTTTGTGATACAATAGTATATTTGATCTTGAATTTGATTGTTATTAATTGAATCAAAGTATGTGTATGCAAGGCTCTGGTAACTACTTATTAGATTACCACATATGCACACATGTTTCAATTGCTACAAATCATATGAACCGTTTGTATGATTTGATGAATCATCTTTATCTAAGATTCAAATTAATTCCTTTCATCTCATTCTTGGTTGAGAGTGGATTGTTCCCTCTATTGATCAAGATAAATTAGATTTCTTTTTGTTGTCTGCATGTTAGTGTATATTGAACTTAGATTAGTAAATAATATTAGAAAGTCTCCATTTTTGGAGAAAATCCTTTAGTTGGAATTGGCTGGAGTCACTACAATAAACATAAAAGGGTCTAATTGGAGCCCTGATCAAGTGATCTCCCTAATGTTGATATGGTCATTTTTCCCCATTAGAAAGATCCCACCCCCTTAAAGGAACACCATCCTCAATGTTCTATAAACATAAAATCAAAAATAAATATTGAGCTATATATATGTACAACTCTTACATATGTTTATGTATTAAAAAAAAATGGGTATATTACCCTCATTTGATTTTCCATCTCCTAGGTTGCTTCATTTAGTCCAAAGTGCTTCCATTTCACTTTAACCTACTCTATTACTTAATTTTGGAGCATTATTTGCCTCTGATCCATGATGCATAGTGAATCTAGTTGGAATTCCCTCGATTGATCGAGATAAATTAGATTTTTTTGTTGTTGTCTGCATGTTAGTTTATATTGAATTTAGATTAGTAAATCATATTAGAAAGCCTCCATTTTTTAAGAAAATCCTTTAGTTGGAATTGGCTAGAGTCACTACAACAAACATAAAAGGGTCTAATTGAGCCCTGATCAAGTGATCTCCCTAATGTTGATATGGTCCTTTTTCCCCATTAGAAATGCCCCACCCTCTTAAAGGAACATCGTCCTCAATGTTCTATAAACATAAAAAAAATAAATATTGAGCTATATATATGTACAACTCTTACATCTATTTATTTATTAAACAAAAATGGGTAGATTACCCTCATTTGATTTTCCATCTCCCAGGTTGCTTCATCTAGTCCAAAGTGCTTCCATTTCACTTTAGCCTACTATATTACTTAATTTTGGAGCATGATTTGCCTCTGATCCATGATGCATAGTGAATCTAGTTGCAATTCCTGCTTTGATTCAACCTGTATCATCGACCAATCAACCACATGATTAGTGTCACATACATATTCAACAAATAAATGTGAAAAACATCACGTGCTTTCACTATGGGTGGTAAGGCCAATCTATAAGCCATTGGTCCCACTCTTTCCAAAATTTGAAATGGTCCACAAAATTTGGGTGCCAATTTAGCACAAGACCCCACTTTCAGTGAGCTCTTCCTTGGTCTGATGCAGAGATATACATGCTTTCCCACTTGGAATTATTTGTGCATTCTCTAATGGTCTACATAGTTATTTTTCCTATCTTGGGACACCTTCAATTTTTGCATGATATTGAGCACTTCTTGCTCCATTTCTTTCAACATGTCTAGTCCAATAACTACATTATTCATTGGATCATCCCAACTAATGGGAAGGTACATTTTTTTACATATAATTCCTTGAAAGGTCTCATATTTAGTGACTTTTGGTAACCATTTTTTATGAAAATTAAACCAATGGCATGAACTCTTCCCACCTCTTTAGATGATGTGTGACATACATCCTCAACATGTCCTTTAAAATTATATTCACTCTTTCAGTTTGGATGTATTTATAGATGATATGTTGTACTAAAATCTATATGGGTCCCATAACTAGCAAACAATGCCTTCAAAAAATTGGAAGTGAACTTGGCATCTCGATCTGAGATGATCTTCTTGGGTATGCCATGTAATCTAAATTTTTCCTTCATGAAAATATGAGCTATATCAATGGCCTTGTAGGTGGACTTGGAAACTATAAAGTGAGTTGCCTTGCTCAACTTCTCCACTACCACCATAATGGCATCATGATTCTTGGACGTCTTTGGAATTCCTGTAATGAAGTCCATAGATATGACTTCCCATTTCCACTTAGGAATTTGGATTGGTTGCGACAATCTTGTTGGGTGCCTACATTCTACTTTGACTTGTTGTAATTCTAGGCACTTGGCAATGTATTCAATGTTCTCCTTCTTTATTCCCTACCCATAATAAATTTTATCTATGGTTGTCATTTCTCTATAACCAGGATGACCTGAGTAAGGCTTTTTATGAAACTCATCCATTATGAGCTTATTCAAGTCGACTACATAAGGCACATACCATTTAATTTTTAACAACAACATACCATCATCAATGAGATTGTAATTCTTGCTCATTGATCCCTCTGGTTCTCACTGTAAGAATTCCTTCACATGCTAGAAATGTTCATCATGTATCAATGCCTTTTTTATCCTTTCTTTGAGGTCAACTTAACAAGTTCTCGTGGCTTCCAAGTGATCTCAAAATCAAACTCACTAATTAGAGATAACCATTTGGATTGTATTTCATTTAGTCTAGGATATTCAAATAAGTATCTCAACCCTCCATCATCCAACATCAACACAAAATTCCTCCCAAGCAAGTAGATTCTCCACACCTTTAGTGCATGCACTATTTCTCCAAGCTCTAAGTCATATGTGACACAGTTCTTTTCATGCTCATTTAGTTTTCTTGATTAATAATAGAGTGCATGTCCTTCTTACATCAAGACTCCACATAGTCCTTTCTTACAGGAATATCTGCAGACCAAGAAGTCCTTGTTTGGATGTGCTATCCTCAAAATAGGCGAACATGTGAGCAATTTCTTGAGCTATTCAAAGGCTAGCTACACACTCTAATGTCCATTGACATTTGACTCCTTTCTTCTACAAGGATGTGATTGGATGTCCAATCTTTAAAAAATCTCAAATTAACCACCATTAATATCCAGCCAATCCCATGAAGGATCTAACTCCCATGGAATTTCATGAAGTGGGCCACTCCATTATGGCCTTAATATTTTCGAGGCACACAACCACTCGTTCCCTTGAAAAGACATGCCCTAAGTATTGAACTTTTTATTGTAGGAAATCACATTTTCTGAGCTTGGAATACAACTTGTTCTCCCTCAACAATAGAAACACGACTTCTAAATACTCTTCATGCTCTTCTATGGTTTTCGATTAAAACAAGATGCCATCCATAAAAACCAATACAAACTTATCAAAATACAGGTTGAGGACAATGTTCGCTAGGCACATACATGAGGTTGGGGCATTCGTGAGCCCAAATGACACCCTCACAAATTCATAGTGTATATATCTTGTCTTGAACGTTGTTCGAACTTGATGGTAATGAGATTTCAAATGTATCTTAGAGAACATTGCAACCCCTCTTAGTTGATCGAACATATCATAAATTTGGGTAGCGAGTACTAGTTTTTCACTATGGATTTATTCAGTTGCAGTTAGTTGATGCGTAGCCATAAAATTCCATCCTTCTTCTTTATGAATAATGCCATGGCTCCCCAAGGTGACACACTGGGTCTGATATGCTCATTGTCCAACATTTTTTTCACCTACAACTTTAATTCTACCAATTTTGGTGTGCTCATACAATATGGAGCTTTTGGAATTGGCACTATTGGAAATAGTGAGAGGGGGGTGAATCAATATTTCTCTTGCAATTAGTTAATTTTTCTTTTCATAGAATTAATTAAACATAAATCAATAGTGCACATAAATAGAAAATAGACACCAAAATTTTCTGGTGGAAATGCTTCCTGGAGAAAAACCACCGAACACTTCTCTAATAAATTTGTGAGTACATCAATATTTCAACTCCAAATAAAAGGGAAACCCCAACTCCCTAGTACTCTAGAGAAAGTGTTATATTTTTATCAGGCAACTCTAACTCTTGATAGGATGCTTCTACACCTTGTTTTACTAACACCCACTAGAAGGATGATCTAATGCTCTACAACATCCAACTTTTCCTAGCACTACCCTACCACCCTGAAGTGTTTTCACACCAAAACCTAAAGGTGACTTCAATCACCTACCTAGCACCAACCAACCTCTCTCAAATAATAATAAAATAGACAAACTCCTATCGGCTCTCGTTGTAGGTTTTAACCTCATACATAAATTACCTACATAAAAATTCTAAAAAATAGAAAATAAACAATGGCGAGAGAATAAAACATAAAACATATGTACATAGAGATTTTTCCCTCGATCCCAAAACCGAGACTACTAGATTCATTTTTCATTATATTCCTTTGAATGTTACAATACATATATATCTACATGTCGAAGCGTCCATAAACCCCAATCCATTAACCCTGGATTAGAACATAACTGTAGTTCCCTTGGTCGAATCTTCAAAATACCATGGATAGAAAATCATCATGCCCAAAACCATGTGCGAAATCCATGCACAAAACCATAGGTAGGTCAGCCCACCTAATATAGGATCCAATTTTTTTTTTTCCCGGGGCTTTCCCCCCGACCTCGTGCAGGGGGGCTACTGCCTGCCTACAAACCCACCGATAGGGGGGGTTTCCGCCCCCTTGTGACCCCCCTGCTGTGCCTAATGCAACGTACAGGTGGGGCTACCACCCCCCCCCACGCACGTCGGGTAGTCATGGAAAGAGTATAACACACACCCCACAGTCATACCAGGGATAATGCCCTACTTACAATATAATTTTGTAAACAATTTTGGGCTCCTGAACCAGGGATAATGGCCCAATTACATTAGATATTGATATAACAATGATATCCCAATTGAACAAACCCTTACTCCAAAAACATTTACTAAAAATGATGGACAATGTAAGCCTTGCTGCTATACTACTGTAGAATGATGTATGAAAGAAACCCTTACTTTGCTGCAGAGGATGATGTTCAACACAAGTGTTAAATAATGGTGCCACTATACTTTTATCCTTTGGAAACCCTCATTAATGTACTGTTTAATATAAAACCCACATGGTTGTACCTGATCCTTACTGCTACTGTATAATGATAATGATACATTAGAAACTCTTGATTGTATCAAGGACATAAATATGAAACCATATTTATGAAGACTATTGCAATTAAATTTCTTACCACTGAAGTAGATGTATACCTTAGTTTCTACCAAAACAACTTTGTCTATTTAGGGAAACAATGGTATATGCTCAAGGGTACTCAAGTTAAGAAGGGTTGTGTAAGTAGTTGAGATATATCATACCTTGAAGCAGAGATCATTGAATCACATAAATCATATTAACTTGCATACCTTCAAATTTGACTTCTTCCTGTAACTAAATGATACCTTGATCCGCATGACTGTCTCTGATGTTACCTAAATGCATCAAAACATAGATAAGTAAATTTCTAAAGGTTATGTTCACCATAGGACTATCTCTGACGTTACTTCAATGCATCAAAACACATATTGATTAATTTATAAAGATAATGTTCATCACAAGACTATATATAATGTTACTTCGATGCATCAGATTATATGTCTTGGACTACTTAGTTTGGTCTATGAGAGTGGATTTATGTTCCTTATTATTTCTTCATTGATACAGTGACACAAACAACCCTATTTGTTGGTCTTTATCTTAACAGTACCACAAAAGATCAATTAATTTGAGCCACATCTATTAGGCCTCTACCCTAAACGTAGAATAAGGTCCATATCATGCCTAAACTTCATGTTTTAATGTCTGCCACATAAGGTGAATGAAAATTCACATTATTATACCACTACAATTGTTAAACCATCCAGATATGGTGTATTTTATAGCTTCTTTGCTGGTTTGGAGGAGTTAAAGAGATCGAGTCTGCAATGAAATATTAACTCAACAAAAACCTCTTTAAACCAAAAAAAAAAAAGCCATAAACCTAATAAAACTTAACTGATCCACAGATTTGAAGAGCACATAAGTATGTCCTATAGGACGACCAATAATCTAGAGATGGATGAGGACTAGGATGCTTCAGATAATCCTACGTCCCTTCAAACTTTTGTACAAAAACCCTCTCATCTGATGTATCAACATCTCCACAGGGGCCGACAAATTTCATAGCACAATTAATTGAATGATAAGCATTTGAATTGATGCATAAGAGGTGTGATGCGATGCCTTTAAATAGATTTTGAGGATCTCACATGAGGTCAACCAACATAAGAATTTTAGGAGGGAAAGCTTAAAAATTTGAATCCAAATTAGGCCACTTGGCTTTTGAAATAAGGATTTAATTATTTTATTTGAAAATAAAAGCCTCTTATTAATTCAAAGCAATCTTCAAAGCCCTCCACAAAATATTTTATACATAAATATTGTTGAACACCCTTAATTTAGATTTGAATAACAAAATGGGTAGTGATAGGGTGCCACCTCATTTCCTTATGGGTTTTTTCCCACAACAAGGGTACATCATCTTTAAAAATTCATATCTTCATAGCCATGCAAGCACATGAGACGTTCCATATACCATAGGAAGCAAAATGACGAGCAGAGTCCAATAAAAATATCTTTGACTTTGAAATGTGTTTTTCCATGCCTTATTGATCAATAGAGGCAGAGCTTCTTCTAGTGCTGATTGGGTTGACATCAATGACAACCATAGTCCAAAAAAATCCCCCTTTGTCATTGATGGAAACACATGCACTCCCCCTACGATCACTGCTCTCCCCAAATCCATGCGTAGATATTGCGGGCTTGTATCCTGTAATCTCTCCCCCTTTGACACCAATGAAAAAGGGTGATCCCTTGACAATCTGCATGATTTTGCTTACCTTTAAATTGCCTCTGCTCTCCCTATCTAACAAAATAAAAGTGATCATTGTGGACCTGGTAAAATATTTATCGAATATACTAAAAATCCTCACGAGGTAGAGGTTTGGTGAAGATGTTAGAAATTGTCTCCTTTGTCATAATGCACTCTACCTTGATGTTCTTCTCTCTAACCTGCTCACAGACAAAATGGTATTTGATAGGAATTTGCCTTTTTTTTTAATGCATGACGGTATTCTTGGAGATACTTATGGCATTGGTGTTGTCACAGAATATCATAATGGGATCATCAAACTTTAGCTATAGATCTTGTAACATTTCTTTCATCCAGAGGACTTGAGTACAACATGTTGTTGCTACTATATATTTTTCTTTCATTGTAGATAAGGAAATTGAAGATTTCTTTTTACTCAACCAAAATACAAGACATCCACCAAAGTAAAACAATGCTCCATGGGTGCTCTTGCGATCATCAATGCAACTTTCCAAATATGCATTAGTCTAAGCTTCCAAATATGCATTAGTCTAAGCTGTAATGATCAATTAATTCCCTTTAGGATACCATAGACCAAAATCTGTTGTTCCTTTGAGATATCTTAAGATGCTTTTTACAACGAGGACATGAGATTATTTTGGTGCTACTTGGAATCATGAAACATGTCCAACTTACTGTATCACATCTAGTCTAGAGGTTGTTACATACAATAGGATACCAATCATGGATCTGTATAATTTATTGTCAACTTCCTTAGAATCACCATCCTTTCTTAGCTTGCATCTTGTCATCATGGGAGTACTAAATGGTTTTTAATCCTCCATTCAAAATTTCCTCAACATTTATATGATGTACTTAGATTGAGAGATAAATATTCCATATTCTTCTTCAGAGATTTGAAGTCCCTGTTAGTGTCGGTATCTTCATCCCTCCATCTGAGATCAAATCCTCTTGTTGCATTGCATATTAAGTGTCCTGCCCAGTCTGCTACATTCCATTAGGCGCATGGATCATCTGACGGTAGTGGCTTCTCCTATAGTTTCCCTCATGTCATTTACCTGCTAGCTCATGTTTATTTATAAAAAATTGTATACAGTCACCTTTTTGTCTTAGAGATTGCAGAAGTATTTTCTAGCGTTTCATTGTCTTTTAGGTCCAGGGTTTCATTAGGGTTTCATCAAAAAGGGTTTTAAAAAGTCCAATAATAACCAGCAGGCACATGGGGAGGTCCCAACATCAATAAATTTCATGATCAAGTGTTCAGAGATGTGTTTTTCCTAAAAATAGAATTTTGAGGAAAAACATGGTATCGTTAGATTTTATTGTACAAATTCATGTAATTTTTATTTCCTTCATATGTAAATTACTTCACCTGCAACCCTGGTGACTTTTCCTAGCCTTAGTAGCTCCAACCCCCTGCAAAGCCAACAAGACAAAGGTCATTCAGTTCATCACAAGAAAATAAAGTGAAAAAGGTCAAAAACAAAGTTATAAAAATAAAGTCATTTTCCAAACATTGTAAAGTGGGTTTTATGAACCAAAAAATTAAAAGCTCCTTGTATATAAGTTATTTCTTCCATTGAAAGGTTCATTTGCATTTCAAAGACAAAGTTGGGCAAAGCAAAGTCGTGTTGGTGAGCAAGCAAGAGAAATCGGTGAAAAATTGCCCCAAGACAGAGGCGCGACACACTGGGCAGGTGGCGCGGTGCACATAGCAGGCGCGGTGCATTGGGCCACGATTTCCAGTGTTAAACTGAACGGGCGCGGCGCGTTGGGTTTGATGCGCAGCGCATAGAGCCGGCAAGCCCGAAATCTTCAGCAACTTCTCCAAAACGCCAAAATCACCAAAATCTTCCAGTGTATAAGTAAGTATCGTTCTCCTCTTGGCTAGTGAAAGATTTTACTACACAATTTATGGTGGTTGTCTTATGGTGATTGTTTAAAAAGAAATCAAACCCTATCTCTTGAAATCTCTCAAAGGAAACTACTACCTAGGGTTTGTATTGACTATTTAGCCACCAAGTCCACCTTTCTACTCCCTCACTCCATTTTCCCTCATTTCCCTATTCCCTAAACTCACATATCCCTAAATTCACATATCCCATATCCCTGATTCCCATTTCCCAAAACCCCAAATAAAAATTCCCAAACCCTAGTCCTATACCAAAAGCTCCCAAATTACTCTCTAATTCCATGTTCCCTTAACTAAACCCTGTCCCATCTGTCCCTAAATCCCTCATTGTTTCCACCCTCCACAGTCCCTCATATCACTTTTCCCTTCGTGGCAAAAGTTTAAAAACATCAGAATCACTTACTTCTTATCAAGGCAACTCCAAGACAGTTCACCCACTAGCAGAGATGGAATCTGATCCCTCATATAATTATGAAGAGGAGACACACAGTGACTCACCTACAGAGATACATGCACCCAGGAGGCCTCATAGAGGTGGCAAACATATTCGAGAAGAACCAACCACTCTTGTTGAGTTACAGGCTTGCCCTCTTGCCATCACTTGTTTTCAGTATCAGTCCTGCTATGAATTTTGTGAGAAGGTTGCTAGCATTCAGTTTCATCACGAGTTGGCTCGTTTGTTTGTGTTGCATTTACATGATGATCAAGCCACTCTAGCTGGTGTCACTTTCACATTAACACCAGAATCTATTTCACTAGCAACCAGTATTCCTAATATTGGAGAGTAATGGAACAAGAGGTAGCAAATTGACCGGTAGCATTATGAACCATACATCAAACCCGGTTATTTGAGACAGCTCATGAGAGTTTTTCCTTTTCGGTACCTCAAGGATTCATATTCTCCTTTAATGAAACTGATCACGAAGTATTTCAGCTATGAGGGCCAGTTTTCCCATTTATATGCTTATCATATCAGACTGCTGATGCATTTTACCAGGGTGAGGATGATGAACCTCCCTTACTTCATGTGCTGAAACATTGAGAAGATGACCATCCTAGTACAACACAAGACTCCTCAGCAACAGTTCAACAGTATATATCATTTTTCTCTCATTAAAATTGTGGTCATCCATCAGCTTGGCTTATAGGGCATCACTTGGGAGGACTTCATTTCTCGTGAGTTTTTCACAGCTCCTCAGGGACCTTCAGAGACTGTACATGAGACAGGTGGACCTTCATATCAAAAGGGCACTTGACGGTTGTTCGTAGCAGCTAAGCGAGTATTATCTCCACCCACGGTGGAAGGGGTCTTGCTTCTGCCATCAGCACAACAGGTTCAGGACAAAGGCAAGAGGTCGCTATAGGATGAAGGACCATCAGGTGAGCGGGAGACTGATTTCATTCTCATTGAGGGTGATGATACGGATATGGGCCCGCAGAGCACAAATCTCAAAGAAGTCATTCAAGAGCAGCAGGCGGACATCAATGCCTTGTCCATCAACTTGGAAAGGGCTAAATGGAAAATACAATACTTGGAGCAAAGAAATAAGCAACTTGAAGATCAGCAAGTGATTATGGAGTTGCAAAACATTCGGGAGAATCGCCAAGCCGCTCAAAGGAGGGGGTGGAGCTCACTTCACTTGAGAAAGAAGTTAATGCCGATCGGGAGTCATGGCTTGAAAGAGCCAATATCCACTTGGAGAGGAGGTTAGAAAAGGCCATCAATGAAAATAATATGCTGAGAAACATGGCATATCATTATTTGTCAAGGAATATGGTGTGCCAAGCTAGAATCAGGAGCTTGAAGGCAAAATTGAAGAGAGCATCAAGGAGGCAAAAGGAGCATGAAGGACTTCAGATATTGGCTGAGGCTTCCTTGGTCCAACAAAATGCTTGATGAAGAAGACCCAACCCAAATTTCAAAAAATTTTGGGCAATTTTTGCATTTTTGGAAATTTTGGCACAAAAAACAGGATTTTCTGCTCTATGCGCCGCGCCACCTGGCGCTTGCTTTTTATAGGAGCCTCCAAATGACAAAAACTTAGCATTTTTGGATTTGGCATGAAAAAATATGGTTACCTACCAATGGCCAAGAAATTTGAACAGGTTTTGAGCCCTCAAAAAGGTAAAAAACACTCAAAAAATGACCTCACTGCCCCTATTTTGACACACAGGAAGCAACGTTGGGAGAACTGAATTTTGGAGGGGCAAATGGAGGCCAGATTGGAAAATTCCACTTTGGTTGGAAAGTAGACAAGCAGACCTTTCCAACAAGAACAATTGGAGCAAATTTGGACACCGGAAAGGCCTTCAAAAGTGGATCCAAATAGGCGCTACGCATAGAGAGTCAGGCGCGACGCATAGAGGAAATTTGGCCCAGTTTGACTAGGAATGCTCTGTTTTTCGCCCAGCTTTTGCGTGTTTGACTTTTTCACATGCTTAGTGTCAAATTTGTGATGTAATTTAATATACATTGATGGATCATGATGTAAATATGTCAAATTTTCACTTATGGAGGTAGATTCATCTGTTAAAAAGTTGTTTGAAATTGAATGAATCAATTCCCTTGTTTTTAGAGGCATGCTGTTCTGTTGCCTGATTTCTAGTTCTCAGTTTAGAATTAGTTGAAATAGCTCCTAAACATGTGAGCTCGACCCCTAGAGTCTAGGATGAGCTATGGTTTGTCTATATCATGTTGATTTTCAGTCATTAGCATGGTTGGACTTTTGAGAAATCCTTGAGCTTCATTGTACACTCATATCAATTGAGACCAGGATTTGCAGCACTCTTTGGGATCCCTGTGGCATTTTGTTTTGGTACAATGATTTTCTTTGTAATTGTGAATTTACTTATGTGTTATGTATGACATTATCTATCTTGTTTCTTCCTAACTAAATCAAATAAGAGTGTAAGTAGAATCCATTGAAATTGCAGTGCTCTACATGAGGTTTGCTTTAGTTTCTTGATGTTTTCAGCTGTTTGGAGAGGATCCATGGTTTCTCTTGCCCTCTTCAACTCCTCACCTGTCTAATCCCTCCATCTCATTCGATTTGAAGTGCCAAAATCAGTTTCCTACCTTGCCCCATTGAGATCTCTGCAAGATTGAGCCTCATTCCCCGCACCCAAAATCTGCCTTTCCATTAGATCCAACAAAACATCATTTTATCCAATCAAATTCTTTGCACATATACCTAGCCTAAGATCAGTAGTTAAATCAGTCATATCTCAAGCCCTTAGTGATTATAATTTGCTGAGATTGAACGGAAGAGAGCCCTCTCTCGACCTGGTAGGGCTAGCTACCAGGTTAAGCGTGGTTTGATGTTGGTCCTGGATCCTACCTTTCTCATCCTGAGGTAGATTTAGGCCCTAACATAATGGCGACCATACTAGGGAAGAGATTGTTTGTTTGTTAGTGTTCTTCGTTTTATAAACTACAGACAAAGTCTGAAGATTAGCCAGGTAGCCTTTGAAACGCTTTTGCTTTGCATTAGCACAAGTAGATAAATGCCACTTTAGTCAATCTCCGGTCTAGTTTTATAAATGGAATATCTAACTTGCAAATCACCCCAGTACATCTCATAATTCTAAGCTTTTGGATGATAAGTTTAGGATTTGATAAGCTGAACAAGTTGTTAATGTCCATTTTATTTCTTGGAAATAATAGCACACTGGCTTCCAGAAGACATACCAGAGCAAATTTGGACCCTGATCCCCCTCCTGTGTACGAAAATCCCAATCCTATTCCGAGAATCCTTCGCCAAGGAAGTTCTGTGATTCCTATGTTCAAATCTCATTCATGTTCTGTTGGCTTTGAGTATCTCAAGGATCTTGAGTTTGATGAGCAGTTCGAGTTTTCTTTGTTTGAAACCAAATTTGAAAGCGTTGTTGCTTCAACTGCCTTAAATCCAGAGTTTGTTAGAAATCTTGAAACTGAAAGGGCCAATAAATCTATTGATGATTATATCTTGAATCAGCTCCAGACTTCAATTGTGGCTTCTAATATTGCTGATTTCTTAGAGACTGCATCTGCAACCCTTGGGTCATCTGCATTTGCATCTAGCTCAAAAATTCCCACCGAACCGCCTTTCATTCTATTGTGGTCACCAACAACCCCCCTCTTTGTTTGATATTATTGCAATAACATCAAGCAAAGGGGGACCCTTAACCAAAAAATCCAAAAAATTCTTTTGTATTAACTCCCTAAGAGCTATATCGCGTCGCAAAGGTAGAGAGAAGCGTTTTCCCAAAGCGCATAAATACGCTGCAAAGGAGCGACGTGAAAACCCATCGCATCGCATGCATTAAAAGTGCTCAAAAAGGGAAAACCTAAGGAATCGCCGACGGCCGATATGCGACGTCGCACGTCGCAATGTCACATAAGCAGCACAAAGTGATAAAACGAAAACCTTGCGATCTTGCGATCTGCGATCCTACAAAACTGCGATCTGCGATTTACGGTTTGCGACAAATGAGACTATCAATTGCTGCGATGACACTTCTTAACATCGCAATCTTCAACGTTGCGATGCAAATCGCAGGAACCATTCATTGCAAACATTCCTCGACATGATCTGTAAGCCCAAAATTGAGCGCGCACCTTACAGGAAATTAATGATTGTACGCCTGTGTATCCAAAGATGATTGTGTTGCGTTTTTCGAAGAGTCAAGCCATAATGGGTGTCATGATTATGCATTCATTAGAACTTAATGCTTTCATGTCAATCTTTTCGTCGTGTCTCTTTTCATTTGCGTGAACTATAAGGCAGCAACTAATATAAATCTATATGCAGGAAACATCTAAGGAAAAGCGCCAGAGCTAGAAGAACAGAGAGGAGATGACTTCGCAAATGGATACCGCATGCAGCAGGACCGCGGATTCCAGAGTATCACTCAACAAATACTGATGGAAATAGACTATCCAGGACTCAGAGTCAAAGGCGCACAAAAGCAAAGCGTTTACGAAAGATCCTGAAGCCCAAATTGGGTAAAGCAAAAAGAAAAACGCTTAAGAGGGAAGACGTCTCAGAAAAGCCTGGAACAAAGAACGGAAACAAGTTTCAATTCAGAAAATTGTTCAGGCAACAAAGTCCCTACGGCCGGAAACCGAAATAGCAACAACACAATCAGTTTGAAAGAAATCTGAGTTGTACTAAGCATACACGCCGTGAAGACACTCCTCCAGAAGAAGACTTTCAAAAATATCTTCTAGTTTGTCAGAAAGAGGTGCCAGCTCTTGTTATTTCTAATTTTCAAGCTCGAACAAAAGGAAAGAACAATCAACCGACTCTTTCAGGGCGAACAGCGCATTGCTTACAGCACTAAAGAGAAAATACAGAAACGGTTAGAAATTAGATTCAGTTTTTAGAAATAAATTTGTTTTAGTAAAAGGGCGGTCATTTGAAGCCGTTCCATAAATTTGTGTAATTAAGATTAGTCGGTTAGTAGTATTTAACCCTTCTCATGGCATTTGGAGAAGGGTCCGGAAATTTGTCAAAAAACTTGTCCTCATAACATGCACTTTTGCACCCTCGGAGGGGGTTTTTGATGAATGGACGGATCGAGATTTATTTATGTTTGCATTTTAATGTCTGCTACTGATGTTGCACTTCTGTACTCTTAGTAGGCATTAGAAGTAAGTAGAAATAGATCATTATTGCTTGAGGTTTGTGAGTACAAAATCAGTCATAAATGGTACTTTTATCTCTTGACGAATTTCTGCTTGCATTCTTAGAGTAATATACAGCTGATGTTGCTTATATGTTAATGTATGAATGTGTGGGTTACCATTTGGCACTTTTGTATGTTGGAGTCATTTATTTGTGCTTAACATATGAATAACTGATTATGCGATATGCTGTTCACAACTGTTTTGCTTAACTTTTTACGCAGGATGGTTCATCTTAATTGATTTATATTCTTATGATAGCTGAATGATCTTTATTATCAGTTATTGTATGAAATCTTTTTAGATCGCATAATGGAAAAGTTCTACCCCGGGTTAGTGTAGATTAGATGTGTTGTTTTCTTTAGATTATAATAGCATAGAGTCAGCTTAGAGTTAGAAATTAAATTAGCTTAGAAATATCTCTAGATTTAGTATCATCACATTCTACACACACACATCACCAAACTCTACACACACACACCCTTTAGATTGGGAAGCTGGTCCCATTATCCCCAGTCGGACCCGCTACACCAAATGGGCACGGAGCCGCCAACCAGGTTCCCGACTGGGTGGGTATCCCCCTTGTTGTTGACCCGATTTCAGGGCCTTCAACATATTTGGCGCTAGAAGGAGGGCACGAACTATGAATGGCACCTAAAGCAATATCTAAATACCATTCTGAGAGTAATACACCCTCATCAACTCCCTCGACTTCTCCAACACGGTTAAACCCGGAATTTGAAGTCGCTCGAGTATCCACCACTGCTACATACTCGAATATATCAGACCAATCTATCATTGAACCCCCTGAAATTCAAACTTTGATTCGTAAACTCCAGGGATTCTCTATTTTTAACCAGAGGTCTGATAAATCTAAAAGCAGCGTGACTTCGCAGTACAACCCTGCTCATCCCCTTACCAGATTAAAGAGTGAAAAATTTGGCATACAACCAAGTGAACTCCCTCTCCCCACCAGGAAAAGAGCAAGGAAAACACCACCAGAGTCTGACAGTAAGACTCTTTCATCCACTTCGTCCATTTCAACTCCCTCACCGCGAAGTCAACCACCCACATCTTCATTCCAACTCACTCACCCATCTTCCACGATCCTTCCTCTTCAAACATCAAAGATCTTAATATCTTCATCTTCTCAGCATCAGGGATCATCTTCTGCACTTCCATTGACTAGCAGCTCAACGATGGCCCAGTCTCCATGGAACAATCCTGGGGTGGTTTTAATGCCTCCACCCTTGAGCCCAATACTGGCCCATCCTGAGAAATGGCTACCTAAATTCAATCCAGAAGCAGGCATGCTAGCCGAAGAACATATCAATAATTTCATGCTTTCTGTTAATCTCAACGGAGTTACTAACGAAGACGCTGTTGTCTGGATTTTCCCCTATACAATGCAAGGAACAGCCGGGTCATGGTACTTTTCGTTACCTTCCAGATCCATCACAAGCTGGGACATTTTTCAAAGTCAGTTCCTCACCAAGTTTGGTGATGACAGATCCACAGCGACATTGATCAATGACCTATCTAATCTTAAAGCTGAGGCTAGAGAACCCATTAAAGATTTCAACTTACGGTTCAGTAAGATCCTCAACAAAATCCCCGCTACTTCACAACCCAGCGAGGAAGTAAGATGTGAATGGTACATCACGGCTTTACCATCAAACTTGGCTATCTTCGTAGATAGGGCAAACAAGACCACCTTAGTTGACAACTTGACAAAGGCGTTAGCAGTGGAAAAACGCGTGGTAGCCCTAGAAAAGAGATCTGCTATAGAAGAACGCAAATCTAAGAAAATCTCTTTCAAAGAAGACACCAAGAAGAAGCAAACGAAAGATCCTTTCGATTTGGAAGGATTACAAAAGGTGTTGAAGGCCATGTCCAATGAGATGATTGACATCAAGAAACAAGTAGCAGAGACTTCTTCGAAAAAGCCCTATAGAACTTTTAAAAGAAATCCTCCCATGGAGGTAAAACCACCCAGTGCTGTCTCAAACGTTGAATCTGAAGAAGACGAAGAAGAAGAGAATGCCACTGAAGGGCAGACCGACGATGAAGAAGTTGTGGAACTACAAGGAATGTGGGACTTCATCCTCCCACAAGAAGAAGATCAAGAAGCATTTCCTGTTAGCACAAGAAGCAAAAATCAACTTGATCCTCCCCAAACTACCCCTAAACAGAAGGGCGCAAGCCCTGCAACAAAAGATAAGGTCGCAACAAAGAAGACAACTGCTAAAGCGACCCAGCTTAGCCCAGTCCAATCAGATCAAGCACCTCCATCAAGAACACTGATAGTGTCGGATGAAATGGAGTATAACATCATTGATGACATGAAGAAGACTAGGGCTAATATTACTCTTTATGAATTGAGCAAATTGAAACATCAACAGAAAATAATGATGAAAGAATTACATGCTGTGCCTACTACATCTTTACCTACAGCTGTAGCTTCCCACAACATGGGAAGACCTCCAACCAACGCGATCAATAAGATTGATCCAAATGACATCGCCTTGATTGGAGGAAGATCAAGATCTCATACTCCTCCTTTTCTTCTCACCTATGAAATCTTCAATAAAAACGTGCACAATTGCTTGGTCGATTCTGGTGCTTCAACGAATATTTTACCCAGGTCAATATGTGCCAAATTGAATGTTCAACCTCAAAAATCCGCAGTACGTATAGTTCAACTTGATCGATCCCAAGTCGAAGTGATTGGTGAACTTAATCAAGTGACCATAAGATTGTCGTCTAACCCAAAAGTGTGTCAGGTTATCGACATTCTAGTAGCTGATATCCCTGAATTCTATGGTTTGATTCTTAGCAGGGATTGGTCGGAGAAACTCCACGGATATTTCTCAACCGACTGGTTGCACATGTGGTTACCATACAATGGTAAACCAAATCAGATAAAGGTTGAACGAGAGTTGCACCAAAAATACATAGTGACAGAATTGGAAGGAGAAAATGAAGCCATAACATACAATAGCAGCATCATAGGCAATTACGCAGTAGATTCTTTCCTCGGCAATTTCAATGCTCATATTTCACCTTACTTAGAGAATTCAGTTTTGTCCTAAGTTGAAAATTTTTCCCAAACTGATGACTCAAAATGTTTTAGTTTTTTAGATAATTTTGTAAATACATCTTTGTTTTGGAAATTATATTTTGACGGCTCTAAATCCAATGAGGGAGCAGGGGCAGGATGCGTTCTGATTAGCCCAGACGGGAACAAAATTATGCTCACATGCAGACTTGAGTTCGATTGCACGAACAATACAACGGAGTACGAAGCCTTGGTCCAAGGCCTATACAAAGCAATCGGATATAACGTTAAGTATCTTCAAGTCTTTGGAGATTCTGAGATCGTCGTCAAACAGGTATGTAACACCATACATTGCCTGTCAATTCATTTAAAGCACTATCAATCTTTAGTTCAAGATCTCACTGCACATTTCATAGCATTCAACATCTCGTCAATTCCAAGAATTCAAAACACGAGCGCAGACCTGTTAGCTAACGTAGCCTCTAGACTTATTCCCTCCGAAGATTTTAGTCCTGATAGGTTTTCAATAGAATTAATCTTTAGACCATCCATCCCTGACAACATCACCAATTGGAGAGTATTCAACGACGATCCTGACATCGTAAATTTCCTCACTTCTGAAGGATCCTACTCAAATAAAATAATTGATGAAGACCATCATGACCACCAAATACAACAAAACGACACTGACAATGCTATATCGAAATCAGTGGTCAAGTTAGAAGATTTATATGATTTGAAAAGTCGGTTTAAAAGGTCTGCCAATGCTAAACTCTACAGTTCTACTTTGAACTATGAATTAGTAAACCTAGGGACCGATCAGAAGCCACAAAACGTTAATCTAGGCCACGGCCTAGCCCCTGAAGAGAAATCAGCATATATCCGTCTTCTGAGACAATACAAAAACGTTTTTGCCTGGAATTACGATGAGCTGAAGACATACAATACTTCTATCATTCAACACGTTATCCCTATGATTGACAATGAAAAACCTGTCCAGCAGAAGCTTAGAAAAATACACCCTAACCTAGAAAATCAGATAAAAACTGAGCTAAATAAGTTGTTGAGAGCCAAAATAATTTTCCCCGTCAGGCATTCCAAATGGGTATCCAATATGGTGCCCGTTAGAAAGAAAAACGGAGACATTAGAATCTGTATCGATTTCCGAAATCTCAACAAAGCCTGTCAGAAAGACAACTTTCCCCTCCCACCTATGGAGCAAATATTACAGGCAGTAGCAGGCTCAGAATTAATGTCTTTCCTGGATGGATTTTCAGGATACAATCAAGTACTGGTGCATCCCGATGATCAGTTAAAGACTACGTTCCGAACCAAATGGGGCACATATGCATATCGAAAGATGCCATTTGGTCTGATCAACGCCGGAGCTACCTTTCAGAGAGCCATGGACATCGCGTTTAAAGGGTTAGTCAATAAATCAGTAGTGATTTACCTGGATGATATAACAGTGTACTCCAAAAAACGAAGCGACCATCTCAAAGATTTGAAGCAAATCTTTCAAAGATGTTTAAGGTATGGGATTTCACTTAACCCAAAGAAATCTTTCTTCGCCTTAAGTGAAGGGAAATTGCTAGGATTCATAGTGTCGAAATCTGGTATTCACATAGAACCCGACAGAATCAAGGAAATTTCCGAAATATCCATACCCCATAACAAGAAAGCCATGCAATCTTTCCTTGGACAGATCAATTTTGTGAAAAGGTTTGTCCCTGATTTTTCACGCATTATTTCTCCCTTACAAAATATGATAAAAAAGAATTCAAATTTCAAATGGGGTCTAGATGAGCACGAAGCATTCAACTTGATCAAACAAGCTATCATTAATGCTCCATCTTTGGCCACCCCAAATTTTTCAGAATCTTTTATCTTATACACTTTTGCCTCAGAGAAATCTTATGCCGCGATTTTGACCCAAGCAAATCAAGAAAAGGCGGAAGCTCCAATCGCATTCTTTAGCTCGAACTTACAAGGTGCTGAACTTAATTACTCAGACGTGGAGAAACAGGCATATGCCGTTTTCAAAGCGATCAAATATTTCAGACCTTTTCTACTTAAAGCCCACACCAAAGTCGTAGTACCGTTTCCAGCGGTAAGAAACCTTCTGGTACAGAAGGACGTGGGCGAAAAGAGAGCTAATTGGATTACCGCTTTACAAGAATATGATCTTGAGATCAAACCAGCAAACATCGTAAGAGGTCAAGGCTTCTGCAAAATGTTAGCTGGAGCATCGCAGATTTCTGAGAACTCATCTGAAGGGGTACATACGTATGAGGTAAGCCTAAACGACGCAGAATCATTATATGCTGACACCATTTATTTTCTTAAGAACGGGTATGCTCCATCACACCTGGATCACACTAAGAAAAGAGCTCTGAGATTAAAAGCTAAACAATACCAGCTCATAAATGATGTTCTGTTTAAAAGGAATTATGATTCTGTACTCCTTAGGTGTCTTGAGAAAATTGAAGCTGAAAAGGTTTTGCAGGAACTCCACGATGGACCAGCAGGTGGACACTATGCCGGAGATGCGATTGCACATAAAATCTTGCGTGTAGGATATTATTGGCCCACGCTGTTCAAAGACTCATACAATCACGTAAGGAAATGCAAAGTCTGCCAGACTGCTGCAGGAAAACAAAGGAAACTGTCCATGCCGCTACAACCGGTCAACATCGAGCAACCATTCAGCCAATGGGGCTTGGACATAATAGGTGAGATCGTTCCTCACTCTTCTAAGCAGCATAGGTATATCCTTATGGCAACTGATTATTTTACTAAATGGGTAGAAGCAGTTCCTCTCAAGACAATCAATTCTGAAAACATTATTGAGTTCATAGATCAATTTATCATTACTAGGTTTGAATTGCCAATGACCTTAATGTTTGATAATGCCTCATATTTTTCTGGAAATACCATGATTGAGTTTGCGCTTTAAAGAGGGTTTAAACTGAAATATTCTGCCAACTACTATCCGCAAGGTAATGGATTGGCTGAATCAACAAACAAGAACCTAATTAGAATTATCAAAAGAACAGTTGAACAAAACCAAAAGAATTGGCACAAAGCGTTGGTAAATGCTTTATGGGCTGACAGAATCACAAAGAAAGCTTCAATCAACACTTCTCCCTTTAATTTAGTTTATGGGAAAGAAGTGGTTCTTCCGACTCACCTAGTCATTCCCTCTTTGTCTTTAGTACAATACATCGATGAAGTATCTACTTCTTCTTTACAAATAAGACAAATGGAAATAATCAAACTAGAATAACAAAGAGAACAAGCTAGGAAAACCCATGCTCATCACCAAGCGCTAATAAAATCCTCTTTTGACTCAAGCATCATAACCAGAAAAAAATTTCAGATGGGTGATTTAGTTTTGAAATGGGATAAGGCTCATGAAGAAAAGGGCAAACATACGAAATTTCAGAAGCTGTGGCTTGGCCCTTTTCAGATTGTAGAAGTCGTAGGCCCGTCTACATTTGTGTTGCAGGATTTGGCAGGTAGAAGAGATTCTTTACCTGTCAATGGACTGATTCTTAAATTATATTTTCCATAGAAGAGAATTCTTCTAATTTTTGTAGGTTAGTCTTAGTTTTTATTTTTTGAATAAAACCGGTTGTAAATGATCATTTAAAAAGGATTCATGAAAGAGCGCACCAATTCTCTATTAGATTTTGATTTCGCTTGTACAAATAGAAATTTTTTTGAAAAATCTGATTTTTATTATTGACAAATAGAGTTAACTTCACACTGATTACGATATTAGTTTCAACCTCAAAAAACTTTGACAAAAGCAACCTTTGGTAAAGAATTGTTTTGTATCAGCACAATGAAAGGTATCATCAATAATAAAATAAATATTCTCTGCGAAACTGCTCTTTTCAAAAACTCTATTATTGTCGTCCAGAGCTTTCTTAAGGAAAAACAATGACTTCCTCCCTGCTAAAAGGAAATCGCAGCATTTAGAGAAACAATCCAAGGAAAACACTATATCTCAAAGAATAAGAGGTCTCATCACGAGCCGGCTTATCATGATCACAGAGATTATAACTTGCTGACTTTGCCAATACTGTCTATCAAAACAGGGCAACGACTTAAATATTGTTGCAATCAGAAGACAAGAGGTCTCATCACGAGCCGGCTTGTTCCGCAAAAGTGTAAATCAAGTGAATGACTGTGTCATAATTTGGCCACCAAACCAAGACATTGTTCTTTAGAGAATTAAAAAAGGAAAAATTGTCAAAGAAGGATTTTTCTCTGGAATGTTGCGAGTAACCTCAAGCAGGAAAAAGGATCATTGCTGGATAACATGGTAACCCTGTCGAGGCTATGGACGCTTGCGGGCAGCAGAGGCTCTACTTACGACAAATGAGTATACTTTAAAGCCAGTACGCAGAGAAGACCTTATTTTATCTTTAATAAAGACCGAGTAATGTCTGGTGTGAATGCAAGAAAAATCCTGAGGAAGCAAACAATTGGAATATAAAAAGGGTTGAGACAAAGTATCGTTGACAGGGTGAGGGGTAATCTACTCTATCTGTCCATAACAAAATTTAGACATGTGAAAATTTTGCTGTTTCGGAAGTGAACGGTCAATAGAAAAGCAGAGATAACTGGTTCTTCACAGTGAATCGCCATTGTTGTGGTCACCAACAACCCCCCTCTTTGTTTGATATTATTGCAATAACATCAAGCAAAGGGGGACCCTTAACCAAAAAATCCCAAAAAATCTTTTGTATTAACTCCCTAAGAGCTATATCGCGTCGCAAAGGTAGAGAGAAGCGTTTTCCCAAAGCGCATAAATACGCTGCAAAGGAGCGACGCGAAAACCCATCGCATCACATGCATTAAAAGCACTCAAAAAGGGAAAACCTAAGGAATCGCCGACGGCCGATATGCGACGTCGCACATCGCAATGTCACATAAGCAGCATAAAGTGATAAAACGAAAACCTTGCGATCTTGCGATCCTACAAAACTGTGATCTGCGATTTACGGTTTGCGACAAATGAGACTATCAACTGCTGCGATGACACTTCTTAACATCGCAATCTTCAACGCTGCGATGCAAATCGCAGGAACCATTCATCGCAAACATTCCTCGGCATGATCTGTAAGCCCAAAATTGAGCGCGCACCTTACGGGAAATTAATGATTGTACGCCTGTGTATCCAAAGATGATTGTGTTGCGTTTTTTGAAGAGTCAAGCCATAATGGATGTCATGATTATGCATTCATTAGAACTTAATGCTTTCATGTCAATCTTTTCCTCGTGTCTCTTTTCATTTGCGTGAACTATAAGGCAGCAACTAATATAAATCTATATGCAGGAAACATCTAAGGAAAAGTGCCAGAGCTAGAAGAACAGAGAGGAGATGACTTCGCAAATGGATACCGCATGCAGCAGGACCGCGGATTCCAGAGTATCACTCAACAAATACTGATGGAAATAGACTATCCAGGACTCAGAGTCAAAGGCGCACAAAAGCAAAGTGTTCACAAAAGATCCTGAAGCCCAAATTGGGTAAAGCAGAAAGAAAAACGCTTAACAGGGAAGACGTCTCAGAAAAGCCTGGAACAAAGAACGGAAACAAGTTTCAATTCAGAAAATTGTTCAGGCAACAAAGTCCCTAACTCATTGAGTCATTCGTACGGCCGGAAACCGAAATAGCAACAACACAATTAGTTTGAAAGAAATCTGAGTTGTACTAAGCATACACGTCGTGAAGACACTCCTCCAGAAGAAGACTTTCAAAAATATCTTCTAGTTTGTCAGAAAGAGGTGCCAGCTCTTGTTATTTCTAATTTTCAAGCTCAAACAAAAGGAAAGAACAATCAGCCGACTCTTTCAGGGCGAACATCGCATTGCTTACAACACTAAGGAGCAGATACAGAAACGGTTAGAAATTAGATTCAGTTTTTAGAAATAAATTTGTTTTAGTAAAAGGGCGGTCATTTGAAGCCGTTCCCTAAATTTGTGTAATTAAGATTAGTCGGTTAGTAGTATTTAACCCCTCTCATGGCATTTGGAGAAGGGTCCGGAAATTTGTCAAAAAACTTGTCCTCAGAACATGCACTTTTGCACCCTCGGAGGGGGTTTTTGATGAATGGACGGATCGAGATTTATTTATGTTTGCATTTTAATGTCTGCTACTGATGTTGCACTTCTGTACTCTTAGTAGGCGTTAGAAGTAAGTAGAAATAGATCATTATTGCTTGAGGTTTGTGAGTACAAAATCAGTCATAAATGGTACTTTTATCTCTTGACGAATTTCTGCTTGCATTCTTAGAGTAATATACAGCTGATGTTGCTTATATGTTAATGTATGAATGTGTGGGTTACCATTTGGCACTTTTGTACGGTGGAGTCATTTATTTGTGCTTAACATATGAATAACTGATTATGCGATATGCTGTTCACAACTGTTTTGCTTAACTTTTTACGCAGGATGGTTCATCTTAATTGATTTATATTCTTATGATAGCTGAATGATCTTTATTATCAGTTATTGTATGAAATCTTTTTAGATCGCATAATGGAAAAAGTTCTACCCCGGGTTAGCGTAGATTAGATGTGTTGTTTTCTTTAGATTATAATAGCATAGAGTCAGCTTAGAGTTAGAAATTAAATTAGCTTAGAAATATCTCCAGATTTAGTATCATCACATTCTACACACACACATCACCAAACTCTACACACACACACCCTTTAGATTGGGAAGCTGGTCCCATTATCCCCAGTTGGACCCGCTACACCAAACAGGCACGGAGCCGCCAACCAGGTTCCCGACCGGGTGGGTATCCCCCTTGTTGTTGACTCGATTTCAGGGCCCTCAACACATTCCCACCATCCCTGTGCAGCGTACTGTCCCTGATAAAAAATTTGTAGTAGTGTCACCTCCGTCCAATCCTTCTACTCCTCAAACATCCAAGATTGCTTCGCCTCCACACACACCTCCTCATACACCCCATACATCAGCTCCACCCACTCCCCCAACATCCCCAAGACTAACTGCAAATCCACCAAGAGCAATGGCTGCTCGTTTTTCACCCCTCGTGCTGCCTCAAAATTTGGATGATATTCCTGCTAATTATCAAAGTAAAATTCCATTGTTTGAAGGCACCCCTCACAAGTGTTACAGCTCAGCAACATGTGGATAGGATGATAGATTTCTTTGACCTCCATGAGATTGATGCAGAAAATGTGACCATGAGACTGTTTGTACAAACCTTTGGTGGTGAAGTGAGGAAATGGTTCAGAGCTTTGTCGGCTGCAAGTATCACTACATTGGCTAATCTGCAGAGACAATTCTTGGATCACTGGGAAGTGAAGAAAAATCCTCTTCAAATCCTTTTCGAATACGAGAACATCAAGTGTAATGTTGGTGAGTCTGTTCAAGATTACTGTATTAGATTCAATTCAGTTTACAATGCAATTCCTGATCATATAAAGCCACCTATGGGGTTGGCCTTGATTAAGTTTCCAGACGGTTTTGATATTGATATGGCCTATCAATTAAGAGAGAGAGATCCGGCCACTTTGGAAGACATGCAGAAAATTGCAGTCAGCGTTGAAGCTAATCTCCTTGCCAAGAGAGCTAGAGCAAAGGCTGAAAAGAAGGTAACAATAAAGGAAGAGGTTTCCACTTCAGATCAAGTGCTTCGGAAGATGGAGAAGATGTTTGACAGATTGACAATTGACAAATCTGAACCACAAGTTAGAAATCCTAACTTCTGTGGCCAGCAGCAGCCACAATTTAGGATAAAACAAAGAGAGTAGCGAGCACAAGATCAAGCAGCGCAGCAGCAGGTGAAGACACCCTTGCAGCAAAATTTTGTACATGGTCCGGAATTAGATGAGGAGGAGAATGTAATCGGAGAAGAGAATCATTTCTTTACACCTGATGATATGCCAATTTTCATCACTGAAGATGAAGAGTACTCCAAGAATTCAGCTGAACAGAGGGATGAAAATTTCATTCTAGCAAATGAAACAGTTCTTGAGGAAGAGTCCGATGAATACCAAAGAGGATACATGAATGCTTTGTCAGCTCAGCAGCGAAAATATTCACTCCAAAGTAGAGATGTGCCCGTAAATCCAATTCAGAAAAGGAAGGAGGCAGCAACGTCAAAGAATGACCCTCCCAATGTGCAGAAAAAGGGAAAAGAGACAGTTGATCCTAACACCAACAAAATGCCATCAGCAAGTGAAAGACCCAATTAGCCAAATGTGTCAAAGGAGAAAACAGAAAAGAAGGATGTTTCAGTGAAAGAGGTAGAAAAAGTCTCAGTTTTTAACTTAGAAAATGAAATTGCTAAGTTAAAAATATCCATTCCTTTGACTGAGTTGATGAAGAACAACAATTATAAAGGTCAGGTAAGATTTTAAATTTATATCCATCATCCAGCATGGTAAACATGGAGGATGACAGTCCCGAGCTGATATTTGGGCCAGAATTGGAAGGTCAGTCTCAAGATAGTGATGTCGCTCCTTTTTATATCAGTCTCAGGGTGCATGACTTTGTGTTACATAATGCTATGTTTGATTCTAGAGCCTCTCATAATCTCATGCCTAAGGCTATCATGGAGAAATTGGGATTGGATATCACTAGAAAATATCATGACCTTTACTCTTTCGATTCTGGTAGAGTAAGGTGCATTGGTCTTATCAAGGATTTGGTGGTTAGTTTGGATCAGATTCCGGATAAAAATGTTTTGATGGATGTGGTGGTGGCGGATATACCTCCTAGATTTGGCATGCTTCTTTCCAGATCTTGGGGAGAAAAGATTAAAGGGACAATGCAGCTTGATTTCTCCTATGCTACCATTCTCGTGTTCGGTCAGATGAGGGAACTATATCGGGAACAAAAAATGAAGTACATGATCACTAGCAAGGAGAAGTCAGTAAATCATCCAATCAACTATGTACACAATGATTTAGAATCATTTGTTTTGTATTCAGATAACTTTAATGATGTAAATAGCCAAGTAGTTGAAGTAGAAGACATTCCCAATATCACTGAAAATTTCATAGAAGTCTTAAGGCAAGAAAGGCAAAGATTTGATAGTACCGCTATGAAATCAACCTCCCGACAGCAGCAACATATGGATGGACAACAAGGAAAAGAAACAGAATTTCAACATTTGGAAGAGGATGAAGCAGGCATGTGGAGCATGGATTTTTATGGCGCGGTAGGAAGGGAAGGTGCTGAGATTGGTATTTGGATACGCAACCCCGTTTTCACCCCAAAAAAAGTACCAAGCAATGTAAGGGTCTGTTCTTATAAACTAGCTTTTGACTGTTCAAATAATGAGGCTAAATATGAAGCTTTAATTGTTGGCTTGAAAGTTCTTAGAAAATTGAATGCTAAGAGGATTTTAGTGTATGGCGACTCCGAGTTAGTTATCAAGTAGATGAAAGGGGAATACCAAGCTAAGCATCCTCGAATGCAGGCCTACCACAATGCGGTGTTGGATATCTTGAAAGTATTTTCTGATTATACTATAACATGTGTTTCCCGTGCTCAGAATGTCATTGCAGATTCACTTGCAACAACAGCAACTAATTTGAAAATTCCGATGAATTCAAACAACAAGTTTTAGATTCACATCAAGCATCACCCAACTGTCCCCGAAAATCAAAGGTATTGGCAAGTGTTTCAAGATGATGATGAGATCGATGAATTTCTGCAAAATAAAGGTAAGTTCAAAGACACTTCTATTGATGTGGAGTACGATGATGGTGAAGCGGATATAGAAGTCAATCAAATGGAAGTTTTGTAGCTCAAAGACAACATCATTCCTAAAGGTCTAATACCTTTAGAGGAGCTGTTTGATCAGGATGATGTGGCCCGGAAACCGAGCTTGCTGCCAACCGAGAAAGGAGTTGAGGATGTGAACATTGGATCAGCTGAAAATCCTAAGATGGTGAAATTGTCAAAGGCATTGCCTCCACAGGTAAAAGCAAAGTATATCAGTTTGTTATCCTCTTTTACTGATGTATTTTCTTGGGATTATTCAGATTTGAAGGCATATGACACAAGCATAATTCAGCATGTCATCCCGATCAAGCCAAATCAAAAGCCTTTTCGTCAGAAGCTAAGAAGAATAAATCCGAAGCTGCTGCCCTCAATCGAGAAGGAAGTGAATCGGTTGTATAAAGCTGGTATCATAGTCCCCATAAGATTTTCAGATCGGATTTCAAACTTAGTGCCCATTCACAAGAAAACAGGTGAGATCCAGTTATGCATTGATTCTAGAAATTTGAACAAAGTATCCTTGAAAGACAACTATCCATTGCCTAAGATGGTTCACATACTTCAGAGAGTAGTTGGAGAATCCTGCATGTCGCTACTCGATGGTTATTTAGGTTATAACCAAATTCTGGTCCATGAGGATGATAGAGAAAAACTGCGTTCACCACTCTGTGGGGAACTTTTCATTACGCGAAGATGCTTTTTGGATTGAAAAATGTTGGTGCAACCTTTCAGTGGGCAATGGATATCGCATTTGCTAATGAAAAAGATGTCTTTCTAGTTGTTTATCTTGATGACTTGACCATTTTCTCTAATTCAGATGAAGAGCACCTTTATCATTTGAAGATTGTGTTTCAGCGGTGTAGGAAGTATGGCATCTCTCTCAATCCAAAGAAAAGTTTGTTCGCCATGGATGAAGGCAAGCTTCTTAGGCATATTATCTCAAAGGAGGGCATCCGCATCGATCCAGCTCGGGTGGAGGCCATACAAAATATTGATTTCCCACAAAGTAAGAAAGAAATCCAATCCTTCAATGGTAAGATAAATTTCTTACATCACTTTGTGCCCAATCTTGCAGAACATTTAAGAGAAATCACAAACATGCTCAAAAAAGATAGTGCAGTAAGGTGGACTGAGGAAGCAGTTAAGTCTTTCAATTTGGTGAAATTAGCTCTTTCTTCAGCTCCGGTTTTGATCAGCCCGGACTATACTCAGGATTTTATTTTGTTTTCATTTGCCTCGGATCATACTATGGCAGCGGTCTTGATGCAGAAAAGAGACCAGCTTGAGAAACCAATTGCATTTTTCAGCAGAACCATAAGGGATGCAGCATTGAAGTACAATATAATTGAAAAACAGGCCCTTGCTTTGGTAAAAGCATTGAAATATTTTCGGGTTTATATTTTGCATTCTCACATCCTCGCTTATGTCCCTAACACTGTTGTTAAGGATGTCCTAGTGCAAACAGATTCGGAAGGGAGAAGGGGCAAATGGATTGCTGCCTTGCTGGAGTATGATGTGGAAATCAAACCGACAAAGCTCATTAAAGGACAGGGGTTGGCTAAACTAATGGCTAAGTCAAATTTGCATGCCTTGGACATTAATCTAATTGCTACTATGTCCGAGGAAGATGAAGAGAATCTACCCTCTCAGGTATCAGAAATTTTCCTTCTTTCTCCTTGGTATTCGGACATTGTTTATGTACTCCAAAATTTGTCATCACCACCTAGAATGGCTAAGAACAAAAGTAGGACACTGAAATTGAAGGCTGCAAAATTTTGTATTATGAATGGTGCACTCTATTGGAAAGACCTCGGTGGTGTCTTGCTGAATTGTTTAGTAGAAGAAGAGGCAAAATAGGTTATGGAAGACTTTCACAAGGGAGATTGCGGAGGCCATCTTTTCTGGAAGACAATAGCCAATAAAATCTTGAGAGCGGGGTATTATTGGCCAACTCTTTTTGCTGATGTGTACAAAATAGTGGCTAGTTGCCACGAATGTCAGATTTTTCAAGGTAAGAGGAAGTTGCAGCCTTTACCACTCAAGCCCATTGAAGTAAGTGCTCCATTTCAACAGTGGGGTTTGGATTTCATTGGTGAAATTCATCCTTCTTCTTCAGCACAGCATATATGGATCCTCACAGCCACATATTATTTCACCAAATGGATTGAGGCGATTCCTACGAGGCATGCTACTAATTCGGTAATCATCTCATTTCTTGAAAACAACATTTTGTCTCGTTTTGGTTGTCCAAATAAGCTGATCACTGACAATGCAACTGCCTTTAAATTGAAAAGAATGATTGACTTCTGTCATAAGTATCAAATCACTTTGGGGCACTCGACTGCCTATTACCCTCAAGGTAATGGATTGGCGAAATCCTCAAATAAATCTCTTGTCAACATTATCAAAAAGGTGATGGAAACTAACAAGAAAAGTTGGCACAAAAAGCTAGTCAATGCACTTTGGGCAGACAGGGTAAGTCAAAAGAAATCTATAGGCATGTCTCCTTTTGAGCTTGTGTACGATGTGGACACAGTCTTCCTGACTTCTCTGGCAGTCTCGGTGGTCAAACTTCTGCAAGAAGCTGGCAGTGAAGATGATAGTTTGCAGCAAAGGATCAATCAAATGATTCATTTGCAACAAACTAGAGAGGAGGTATTTCAGAACACTTTCAAGCTGCAAGAGAGAATAAAGAGAATTATGACAAAAAAGCAAAGGTGGACATGTTTGAAATAGGAGACATAGTGCTGAAATGGGATGCAAGGAACGAGGAGAAAGGTAAACATGGAAAATTTGAAAATCTTTGGAAAGGACTGTAAAAGATTGCTGCAGATCGGGGCCAGAATGCTTTCCTTTTGCAAGAGATGAATGGAGAAGACTATCGTGGTGGGCCAGTCAATGGTCGGCTCCTCAAATGGTATTATTTGTGAAATGTTTTCTGCTGTCCTACTCATAATTGTATATACCGGTTTGTTTAAATTCTATTGCAAGTGTGTACTGTTTTCATTCTTCAGTTTGGGGCCCAAGGTGAAGGCTATAAAGCTGAGGTTTGATTTCAGTTTTGGTTTGGTTTTATAGAGTCAGGTCTTTCAGTCAATTTTAGTCTTGAAAATGAGTCAATTTTGAGTCACATTCAGTCCTGAAATTGAGTCATTAAGTCAAGAGTTTAGTTTCGGTTTGTCGAAGTTATTGACTCCATAGCCCAATGGACGAAGGCACTGCCTACTTTCCCAGAGATCTATAGTTCTTGGCACCTCCAAGGAGCTACCATCCCCATTGGAGCCAATGTTAGTGTCGGTATCTTCATCCCTCCATCAGAGATCAACTCCTCTTGTTGCATTGCATATTAAGTGTTCCGCCCAGTCAGCTCCATTCCATTAGGCGCATGGATCATCTGATGGTAGTGGCTTCTCCTACAGTTTCCCTCATGTCATTTACTTGCTGGCTCATGTTTATTTATAAAAAATTGTATACAGTCACCTTTTTGTCTTAAAGATTGCAAAAGTCTTTTCTAGGGTTTCATTGTCATTTAGGTCTAGGGTTTCATCAAAAAGGGTTTTAAAAAGTCCAATAATAACCAGCAGGCACATGAGGAGGTCCCAGCATCAATAAATTTCATGATCAAGTGTTCAAATATGTGTTTTTCCTCAAAACAGAGTTTTTTAGGAAAAACATGGTATCGTTAGATTTTATTGTACAAATTCATGTAATTTTTATTTCCTTCATATGTAAATTACTTCACCTGCAACCCTGGTCACTTTTCCTAGCCTCAATAGCTCCAACCCCCTGCAAAGAAAACAAGACACAGGTCATTCAGTTCATCACAAGCAAATAAAGTGAAAAAGCTCAAAAACAGAGTTATAAAAATAAAGTCATTTTCCAAACATTGTAAAGTGGGTTTTATGAACCAAAAAATTAAAAGCTCCTTGTATATAAGTTATTTCTTCCATTGAAAGGTTCATTTGCATTTCAAAGACAAAGTTGGGCAAAGAAAAGTCGTGTTGGTGAGAAAGCAAGAGAAATCGGTGAAAAATTGCCCCAAGATAGAGTCGCGGCGCATTGGGCCACGATTTCCAGTGTTAAACTGAACGGGCACGGCACATACACAGGGCGCGGCGTGTTGGGTTTGATGCGCGACGCATAAAGCCGGCAAGCCTGAAATCTTCAGCCACTTGTCCAAAATGCCAAAATCACCAAAATATTCCAAGTAAGTACCGTTCTCCTCTTGGTTAGTGAAAGATTTTACTACACAATTTACGGTGGTTGTCTTATGGTGATTGTTTAAAAAGAAATCAAACCCTATCTCTTGAAATCTCTCAAAGGAAACTGCTGCCTAAGGTTTGTATTGACTATTTAGCCACCAAGTCCACCTTTCTACTCCCTCACTCCATTTTCCCTCATGCCCCTATTCCCTAAACTCACATATCCCTAAACTCACATATCCCTAAATTCACATATCCCATATCCCTGATTTCCATTTCCCAAAACCCCAAATACAAATTCCCAAACCCTAGTCCTATACCAAAAGCTCCCAAATTACTCTCTAATTCCCTGTTCCCTTAACTAAACCCTGTCCCATCTGCCCCTAAATCTCTCATTGTTTCCACCCTCCACAGTCCCTCATATCACTTTTCCCTTGGTGGAAAAAGTTAAAAAACATCACAATCACTTACTCCTTATCAAGGCAGCTCCAAGAAAGTTCACCCACTAGCAGAGATGGCATCTGATCCCACATATGATTATGAAGAGGAGACACACAGTCACTCACCTATAGAGGTACATGCACCCAGGAGGCCTCATAGAGGTGGCAAACATATTCGAGAAGAACCAACCACTCTCGCTGAGTTACAGGCCTGCCCTCTTGCCATCACTTGTTTTCAGCACCAGTCCTTCTATGAATTTTGTGAGAAGGTTGCTAGCATTCATTTTCATCATGAGTTGGCTCGTTTGTTTGTGTTGCATTTACATGATGGTCAAGCCACTCTAGCTGGTGTCACTTTCACATTAACACCAGAATCTATTTCCCTAGCAACCGTATTCCTAAAATTGGAGAGCAATGGAACAAGAGGCAGCAAATTGACCGGCAGAATTATGAACCATACATAAAACCTGGTTATTTGAGACAGCTCAGGAGAGTTTTTCCTTTTCGGTACCTCAAAGATTCATATGCTCCTTTAATGAAACTGATCATGAAGCATTTCAACGGTTTTCCCATTTATATGCTTATCATATCAGACTGTTGATGCATTTTACCAGGGTGAGGATGATGAACCTCCCCTACTTCATGTGCCGAAACATTGAGAAGATGACCACCCTAGTACAACACAAGACTCCTTAGCATCAGTTCAACAATATATATCATTTTGCTCTCATTAAAATTGTGGTCATCCATCAGCTTGGCTTACACAGCATCACTTGGGAGGACTTCATTTCTTGTGAGTTTTTCACAGCTCCTCAGGGACCTTCAAAGACTGTACATGAGACAGGTGGACCTTCATATCAGCATGAGGGCCATGAGACATAGACTGCTAGTATGGCGGTGTTTATCACCTATCAGAAGGGCACTAGACGGTTGTTCGCAGCAGCTAAGCGAGTATTATCTCCACCCGGGGTGGAAGGGGTCTCGCTTTTGCCATCAGCACAATAGGTTTAGGACAAAGGCAAGAGGCTGCTACAGGATGAAGGACCATCAGGTGAGCGGGAGACTGATTTCATTCTCATTGAGGGTGATGATACGGATATGGGCCCGCAGAGCACAAATCTCAAAGAAGTCATTCAAGAGTAGCAGGCGGACATCAATGCCTTGTCCCTCAACTTGGAAAGGGCTAAATGGAAAATACAGTACTTGGAGCAAAGAAATAAGTAGCTTGAAGATCAACAAGTGATTATGGAGTTGCAAAACATTCGGGAGAATCGCCAAGCTGCCCAAAGGAGGGGGGTGGAGCTCACTTCACTTGAGCAAGAAGTTAATGCCGATCGGGAGTCATGGCTTGAAAGAGCCAATATCCACTTGGAGAGGAGGTTAGAAAAGGAAATCAATGAAAATAATATGCTGAGAAACATGGCATATCATTATTTATCAAGGAATATGGTGTGCCAAGCTAGAATCAAGAGCTTGAAGGCAAAATTGAAGAGAGCATCAAGGAGAAAAAAGGAGCATGAAGGACTTTAGATATTGGCTGAGGCTTCCTTGGCCCAACACAATGCTTGATGAAGAAAACCCAGCACAAATTTCAAAAAATTTGGGGCAATTTTTGCATATTTTGAAATTTTGGCACAAAAAACAGGATTTTCTGCTCTAAGCGCCGCGCCACCTAGCGCTCGCTTTTGATAGGAGCCTCCAAATGACAAAAACTCAACATTTTTGGATTTGGCATGAAAAAATATGCTTGCCTACCAATGGCCAAGAAATTTGGACAGGTTTTGAGCCCTCAAAAAGGTCAAAAACACTCAAAAAATGACCTCACTGCCCCTATTTTGACACACAGGAAGCAATGTTGGGAGAACTGAATTTTGGAGGGGCAAATTGAGGCCAAATTGGAAAATTCCACTTTGGTTGGAAAGAAGACAGGCAGACTTTTCTAACAAGAAAAATTGGAGCGAATTTGGACACCAGAAAGGCCTTCAAAAGCGACTCCAAACAGGTGCTACGCATAGAGAGTCAGGCGCGACGCATAGAGGAAATTTGGCCCAGGTTGATCAGGAATGCTCTGTTTTTCGCCCAACCTTTGCCTATTTGACTTTTTCACATGCTTAGTGTCAAATTTGTGATGTAATTTAATATACATTGATGGGTAATGATGTAAATATGTCAAATTTTCACTTATGGAGGTAGATTCATCTGTTAAAAAGTTGTTTGAAATTGAATGAATCAGTTCCCTTGTTTCTAGAGGCATGCTGTTTTGTTGCATGATTTCTAGTTCTCAGTTTAGAATTAGTTGAAACAGCTCCTAAACATGTGAGCTCGACCCCTAGAGGCTAGGATGAGCTATGGTTTGTCTATATCATGTTGTTTTTCAGTCATTAGCATGGTTGGACTTTTGAGAAAGCCTTAAGCTTCATTGTACACTCATATCAGCATTTTGGCTAAGGAATTGAGACCAGGATTTGCAACACTCTTTGGGATCCCTGTGGAATTTTGTTTTGGTACAGTGCTTTTCTTTGTAATTGTGAATTTACTTATGTGTTATGTATGACATTATCTATCTTGTTTCTTCCTAACTAAATCAAACAAGAGTGTAAGTAGAATCCATTAAAATTGCAGTGCTCTACTTGAGGTTTGCTTTAGTTTCTTGATGTTTTCAGTTGTTTAGAGAGGATCCATGGTTTCTCTTGCCCTCTTCAACTCCTCACCTGTCTAATCCCTCCATCTCATTCGATTTGAAGTGCCAAAATCAGTTGCCTACCTTGCCCCATTGAGATCTTTGCAAGACTGAGCCTCATTCCCCGCACCCAAAATCTGCCTTTCCATTAGAGCCAACAAAAACATCATTTTATGCAATCAAATTCTTTGCACATATACCTAGCCTAAGATTAGTAGTTAAATCAGTCATATCTCAAGCCCTTAGTGATCATAATTTGTTGAGATTGACCCGGAGAGAGCCCTCTCCCGACCTGGTAGGGCTAGATACCAGGTTAAGCATGGTTTGATGTTGGTCCTAGATCCTACCTTTCTCAGCCTGAGATAGATTTAGGCCCTAACTGTCCCAAGAAAAAATTTAATTCTCCAAGTAAGGACATCTCAAACTACTTCTTCATGTCACTAGTGAATTTCTTACTCAACCTGTCATCATCACTACCAAAGATGATATTGTCCACATACAGTTGTGTGAATGTTAGGTTGTCTTGTTCAATATTAAATTATAAGTTTCTATCATCACTTCCCTTTCTCAAACCTTTCTTCTGTAAATATTTGTCCAAGCGGGCATACCATTCTCTTGGGGTTTTCTTGATACCATCCCGACCTTTCTTTAACCTGAAGACATAACATTTCTTATTAGTAAGTATAAATCCTTCGGGTTACTCTATGTAAACTTCTTTTTCAAAATCTCCATTTAGGAAGGTTGATTTGATGTCCATCTCATAAGGCTGTTATACTCTGTTTGGAGTAAATTGGTTGAAGACAAGCTCCTGACCTAATCCTCTGGATGTATTAAAGATCTTTGTAGCTTAAATGAGCATCCAAAGAATCTTTAGATTATCATGATCGCTCGTTATTAGGAATAGGTTTTCTATCCTTATCTTTTCTTGATGTAATATAAAAACTCGCATTAAGCTTTGAAAGGGTGTGTTGTTCAAGTTGTAATATTGTTTTGACATAAACTCAGACCTGCGAAGATATGGACTATAATTGGTTTTCCGTAATTGAACGGAAGCGCTTATTGCTTGAAGTGAACATGTTGTTCTGATTCTCTTTTAAGGCAGTTCGATTCCGGATTTGGGCTCGATTCTGGAACCAATGTTGTCATCTCTTGTATCGCTAAATTGGCATTTTATTCTATTGTTCCATCTGTTCTGATTTGCATAGTCTCTCTTAATTCTTCATTGCTTGTTCATTAAATCGAGCGCTCTGTTTGGGTCAAGTTTATTGAAATCATTATAGAATAGATCTATTGTAGTTAATTTGTTGAGAGTAGTGTTCCTCCTTTCTGCCTCTTTATATTATCACATGTTGCTATTTCTTTTACTTAGTCGCTTTTGATAATATGATTCTATAGTATTACTTTTCTATTATGTAGTCAATGTTCCTTAAGAAACAACTTGGTACCCAGTAGCATTAAAAATTTAAAGCTTTGAATGATTGGTTATAAACTTGGGAATACTACTATGGTTCATAATAGTATTCCCATCGAATTTGAGCCTAACAAGATCTTGAATATTAATGCTAATATTAATAACCTTCAGCGTGCAAGGCTAATGTTAGGTCCCTATACTACTAGTGTAACCCGTTATTGTTATTGGTACAACCTTATTATATTGTTGTGCCCATGTAGTCCCCATATTGTTATTATTGTGCCCCATAGAAGCCCACTATTGTTATTATTGTGCGGTTACATTATTATTGTTATGTCAGCTCTGATTGTATTATCACCCCTTAGAATCCTATATATAGAAAGGTCTTTCCATTTGTATCATCCAAGAATTGCTTATTTGTGTAATGTAAAGTAGGTTTCCCCCTCGAAGAGGCTGAATTCTAAGGCGTTTATCTCTCTTTTCTATCTTTTTGTGAGTTGGTTTCATAACATTTGGTATTAGAGCTTTGGATTCTAGGGTTTCGCTACTCCAAACAGGTCATTGTGGAATTTTCACTATAACTTTTTGTTTGGTCAATTTAGTGTGTCCTAAATTGCTATTTAAAATGTCAATCCAGAAGTCGTAAACTGCTGAAGTGAAGTGCACTGTATATGCAAGATAACCGATTTCTTAGTTCTTTGTCGTTTTTAAGTTTTTGGTTTGTTTTTGGGTTTATCTTCTGTGGATTCCCTAGTGTGAGATGGTGAAATTGAAAGTCAAGTATGGATGGTAATGGTGATTTCTACAATGATTCAAGTATGGATGGTAATGGTGATTTCTACAATGATTTTCCAAACTTTAAAGTTCTCAAAAAGAAGGTTTCAAATTGACTGTGATGAAATCAATTCTCAAAAGGAAATAAATGTACCAAAACAATGAACTAGTGACAATGGCCCAGTATCCTTACTGCTGTATGAAAAGAAAATAAAAACTGAACTCAAAGCAACTCAAAGACTGAAAGCAAAGCAAACTAAATCACACTACTTCAACCCACATTCTGACCCTTCACCTTTCGACTCGCTCCGACTATAGGAAGTAATCATAAACAAGCTAAGTAATATGATATCTAAATTGTAGGAAATCAAATTTCATAAAAGGAAACTAAGATTTAACTACTCATTTATATTTCAATTCTTGAAAATGACATAAATAATTTAATCTCTAACTTGCAGGAAAGCAAACTAAATCATACTACATCAAATAATATTCTGATTCCTCACTAATTGAATCGCTTGGTTATAGGAAGGAAATCATAAACAGATGAGTAATATGATATCTAAGTGGCAGAAAAGTAAATAAGCAAAGCAAAACTGAAAGAAATGACAATGCTGGAATTAAAACTCAGTAAATGAATCAGCAGAAAGGACAAGATGATCTCATGTCAGTAGTCATTAAAACTATGTAATTTTCCCGGGCTGCTTACAAGAACCTGAAAGACAAAGACTGATCAACTAGCAACCATGAGAAAGCATAAAAGAAAAAAAATAAACATCAGTTAGTATAAATATCAGGAAGTATATACAAGAAACTAATTATAAAAACAGTAACATAATGAAAGAAGGTGAGAAATTATACAGTAGATACAGAGCCTTGGTGTACAGGGGCCCTCTGCAACCTCGGCCAATCAATACTCAGTCACAAATCGAATTCAAGAATGTTGTCTTCTCATATATTAAAGTGCAGTAAAAACATAGAAATAGAGCACGATACAGTGGGCTCGGAAAACAAAGTCAAGATTACATATCAAAGCTAACTATCCAACATATACTAATGCGTTATTTATAAGTGAAAACACTATAACTGATTCCTAGATTCTACGTTGCCAAACAGACACGTAAATTTCCACGGCCTGAGATCTAGCAGTATGGTATTTATGACAGATAAATCCATGGGAGTGGTGGTTGTTCGATTCAGTTCACGGATTGATCCACAGATGTTGGCACACCTCCAGAAATTGAGGATCTTGCCACGCAAAACTTCACGTGGGCAAAACAGAGCTGTGCCACCGCAAAACTCTTGGTTTGACCCCTCCTTTGACTGTCTTTGACCATGGCTGTTTTTGAGTGATTCGACTGAACTGAGAGGACACGCTCCATGTACATGTCATTTGCAGCTTACCCATGTGGCCGGATTCTCCATTGGACACCTGTAACACAGCCTTTAACAAAATGGCTGCGGAAACTTGAGCTGGCTGTGGAAAGTGACAAGTTTCCGCAGCTGATTGAACAAAAATCTAAATCAAACAGTAGTCAAAACATAGTTAAGAAACCATTTCATAAGCTCTTTTTAGACTAATATGCAATGATTTGACAGCTTGGTGGATCAATTAAATGGAAAATAGGGCTGAAAAGGTATATAGGGAAGATACAGGTTTGGGACTCAACACTTTTCTCTGCGATGTTTCAGAAGCTAAAAAAAAACCCATTTGAGCCGAAATTATTTGGAACTTCAGGTCCAAATTTCATATCTTGTATCACTATATTTTTGGAGATATGATCTAAGGAAGTTAGGGTTTTTGCAAACTCTCAAATTACATTCCAAACAGGTGACCTGGGGAAAATCGTCATAACTTTTGTTCTGAGCATCAGATTGAAATTTCATAAGAAGTTTTAGAAATAGGATGGCCTTTATTTTTTTGTATATCAGTTTCAGGTACTAAGGTTGAAACAGTGACACATGGAACTTTGTACAAGTTCACTCTACTGACTAGTCTATAATCAGGTCACTGTGGGAGATTTGGCATAACCCTTCCTTGGAGAATCCAATATTGATCAGACTTGCAGGGTTAGAAAGAGGACTCAAAGGGCTACTTCAGGACATGATTTCAGATATTCGAGATCCGCAGTTATAGAGAGACAACATATTCAATATCAATCTCTTACAAAGTGAAAAAAAGGGTGTGTAGTTTTTTTAAAATTTTGCATAAGATTGGTTTGAAAAATTAGTTTGAAGGAATTCAAATGGAATATTGAAGAATTATTAGCATTAATTGATGCCCCGAAGAAAGAAAATGGAAACAGATAGTAAGCAACCTGAAAGCTCTAGCATGACTTGTGAAGGAGAGGAAGAAATGCAACATGATATATCAAAATTACAAGACCAAGTACAACAAGTTTCACTCTCACAAAAGGTAGCTAAAGCCAAAATGAATGGCATGGAAGCTAATATGAATGGCGTGAAAGTTAAGTTGGATGGCGTGGAAGCTAAGATGAATGGCATGGATGCTAAGATGGAAGAGTTGAAGATAAATTTGAATAAGTTGCTACAAGAAATGGTTACTAATGGTGAAAGGGTAGTAAAGGAAACTCATGATGAGAATAAAAGAAATGTTAATCATGATTTCATAGACTCTAATGTTGGATTGAAGGCCAACCATGTTTCAAAAATCGATATGAGGAAGTTTGATGGCAAGGATCCCAGAACATGGATACTACAGATGGAGCAATTTGTCGATCTCCATAATGTGCAAAACACACAAAAGGTACGTATTGCAACTTTATATTTGGAACCAAATTAGTTTGTATGGTATCGATGGCTTTGCTCTTATAAACAAATTTTCACTTGGGCAATTTTTACGAAAGATATTATAGCACATTATGAGGATACAGAAAGCAACACCCTTTTTAGCCAATTGATAAATTTCAAACAAAAGGGTTCAATGATGGAGCACATTGAGGACTTCCAAAAATTGAGCATAAGGGTAAAAGATATTATAGAGGAGCATAGGATTTATGTGTTCATAGGGACTTTAAAGGATAATATCCAACATGAGGTTCACCTTTGGGAACCTAATTCATTGGAGAAGACATTCAAGTTAGGAAGAAAAATGGAAAGCAAAATTATGGCAACTAGGAAGCCTACCATTCACAACTATAAAGATGGAGGTGTTGTTGCCCCTAGCCTTCCACAACCTACAAGGTTGACACCACAACAATTGGAAGAAAAAAGAGCAAAATGGTTTTTGTTACAGTTGTGATAGAAAATACACTAAAGGTTATAAGTGTGCTGAGAAGAAATTATTATACATAAATTGTGAAGAGGAGGAAGAAAAGGAACAAGAAATGTCAAAAGAAGAGGATATACTCTAGGAACAAACCCTAGATAAAGAAGAAATGAACCTGACCATATCTTGTAATGCATTGGCTGGAATTACCACTCCTCAAACTATCAAGATAGAAGGACATATCAAGAAGAAAAAGGTAATAATGTTGATTGATTCGAGAAGTACCCATAATTTTATTCATTGTAAGATAACCAAGGAATTGAATTTCTTCGTATATCCAACATCAAAGTGTCAAGTGATGATTGCAAGTGGAGGAACCATAAATTTCTCTGGAAAGTGCCATAATATCAAGCTATCCATGGGAGAATATGTATTGAATATCCCAATGCTTTCCATTCCAATGGGTGGTGCTAATGTTGTACTAAAAAAAGTCCAATGGCTACAATCCTTGAGTACAATAGCTTTTAATTTTGAAGAATTTTTCATGAAATTTTGTGCGGAAGGAAAGGAAGTTGAATTAAGGGGAATTGCAAGGAAACCGGGAAAGATAATCAGCTCTAACTGTATGACAAAGCTTCTAAAGAAGGAACAACAAGGTGTAATTGCACAATTATGTTCGTTAGAGGTTCCCACATCGAAATCATCTATTTCTCCAGATCTCCAAAAAGTCTTGGACAATCATTCCAAGGTATTTGATACTCCCAAAGGCCTCCCACCTATTCGTGATCATGATCATGCTATTCATTTTATTCCAGGAAGTGTTCCTCCAAACATCAGGCTGTACATATATCCCTATGCCCAAAAGAGTGAAATCGAACGTATGGTTGCAGAAATGCTAGAGGTTGGTATAATTCAACCTAGTCAAAGGTCTTTCTCTGCTCTAGTAGTATTGGTGCACAAGAAGGATGGATCATGGCGCATTTGTCTGGATTATAGGGAGCTCAACAAGCTCACTATTAAAGATAAATTTCCCATTCCTGTCATTGATGAATTATTGGATGAATTGCATGGATCAATTTACTTCACCAAGTTGGATCTTTGTTCGGGATATCATCAAATTAGAATGAAGTCTGAAGACATTCCGAAAACAACATTTAGAACTCATGAGGGTCATTATGAATTTTTGGTCATGCCTTTTGGCCTTACCAATGCACCTTCTACATTTCAAGGTTTGTTGAATTCCATTTTCAAACCAATCCTTAGAAAATTTGTGTTAGTATTTTTTGATGATATACTAATATACAACAAGTCTTGGAAGGATCATGTTCAACATGTAGACAGGGTGCTCAAACTATTGGAGGAGAAACAATTATATGCAAAGATCCAAATGTTTCTTTGGAGTACAAGAGGTGGAATATTTGGGTCATATTGTATCTCATGAAGGTGTTAAGGTAGATCCTAGCAAAATTGAAGCCATTAAGGAATGGAAAATCCCCACATCCATAAAGCATTTGCAAGGATTTCTCGGGTTGATAGGGTATTATCACAAGTTTGTTAAGAATTATGGGAGAATAGTAGAACCTATAACAACATTATTGAAGAAATATGCATTTTCATGGACTCCGAAAGCAACAAAGGCCTTCGAACATCTTAAAGAGGCAATGTGCCAACCACCAGTCTTAGCTACGTCAGACTTCACAAAAAACCTTTATTGTGGAATGTGATGCTTCAGGAAATGGAATTGGTGCTATTTTAATGCAGGATGAAAGAACCATTTCTTTCATAAGTTGTCCAATCAAAGGAAAGTATTTACACAAAGCTATTTATGAGAAGGAAATGTTGGCAATACTACATGCACTTAAGAAATGGCGACCCTACCTAATGGGAAGACACTTCAAGGTAAAAACAGATCATGATAGCCTTAAATACTTATTAGAACAAATATTATCCTTTGAAGAGCAACAAAAATGGGTCACAAAGATGTTGGGTTATGACTTTGACATCATCTACAAAAATGGGAAGCAAAATGTTGTGGCAGATGCACTCTCAAGAAAGGATGAGGATGTGGAAGCATTGTTGGGCACCATTTAAATTATCCAACCAAATTGGATAAACAAAGCAAGGGATGAGTGGAAGAAGGACGAAGAAGTGTGGCCACTCATTCAAAAGTTGCAGAAAATCCCAGTTCAAACAATATTTCTAGAACTTAACGAGGAAGGAAAAATCATATTGGAACTTGGAGCAATCACATAAACAAGAACCCGATAGGTACGAAATCGATCAATTTTAGAGTATCTCATCAAGTGGAAGGACTTACCTGCTGAAGGTTCCACATGGGAGGACAAGAATTTTATACAGAAGCATCAAGAACTACTCAAGCGTTGAGGACAACACTTTTTGAAGGAGAGGGGCATGTTAGGTCCCTATACTACTAGTGTAATCCCTTATTGGTATTAGTACAACCTTACTATATTGTTGTGCCCATGTAGTCCCCATATTGTTATTATTGTGCCCCATAGAAGCCCACTATTGTTGTTATTGTGTAGTTACATTATTATTGTTATGTCGGCTCTGATTGTATTATGACCCCTTAGACTCCTATATATAGAAAGGAGGCATTTTCATTTGTATCATCCAAGAATTGTTCATTTGTGTAATGTAAAGGAGGTTGCCCCCTCGAAGAGGCTGAATTATAAGGTGCTTATCTCTCTTTTCTATATTTTTGTGAGCTGGTTTCATAACAACTAATCTAAATTATTCAAAAATGTAAACATGATTTTTCCTGGGAATATTCTAATATGAAGGGAATCGATCCACAACTCTGTACACATCATATTTGTAAAGATGCCTGAGCCATTCACCAACCTCAAAGAAGACTAAATCCACACCTTAGGAATATAGTAAAACAAGAGCTTCAAAAAATTCTTGATGTTAATTTCATATATCCCATTTCTGATAGCTAATGGGTTTCACCACTGGTAGTAGTCACTTAAAAGAATGGAAAATGGAGTATTTGTGTTGACTATAGAGATTTGAATAAAGCTATGCAGAAGGATCATTTTACTCTTCCTTTTGTGGACTAAGTCCTTGACACTCTTGCCAGAAAGAAATATTTTCTTTCTTGGATGGGTTGAGTAGATATAATCAAATACAAATTGCCCCTGAAGACCCAGCTAAAACCACATTCACTTGCCCGTGGGGAACATTTGCATATAAGGTCTTACCATTTGGGCTGTGTATTGCACCAACCACTTTTCAAAGGGAAATTCTCAACATTTTTTTTTATTTGATTAATGAGGGACTTGAACGATATATGGACGATTTTACCCCCTATGGTAATGATTTTGATCAAGCTTTGAATAATCTTGAAAAGGTTCTTGCACGATGTATAGCCACTAGACTATGCCTTAGTCATGAAAAATGACATATGATGCTGACAAAGGGCATAGTTCTAGGAAATTTTATTTATGCTACAAGCATTTAGGTAGACCCGGCTAATATCAAGATAATATTTAAACTTCCTACTCCTCGAACATAGATAGAGGTACATAGCTTCCTCGGCTACATTGGTTATTATTGTCGTTTATAGCAATTTTTTCAAAAATAGAAACACCTCTTTATGTACTGATTGGACATGTGGATTTCAAGTGAACTATAAATGTGACATTGCTTTTGCAGATATGAAAAGTTTGGTCTCAACAAATCCCATGTTGCGAGGACCAAAATGGAATCTACCATTCCATATATCCTTAGATGCATCGGATATGATGATAGGAGAAATCCTTGGACAAGAACAGGATAAAAAACCTTATGCGATTTATTACATCAACAAAAACCTTGCACTAGCTGAGTTGAATTACATTGTGATAGAAAAATATTTTTTAGCAATTGTTTACGTCATAAATAAATTCAGCCATTATATAACGGGATGCCCAATTTTCCTATACACTGATCATTTTTCCATTCATTATTTAGCTCAAAATCCTGTTAGCAATGATAGAATAACTCATTGGTTATTGTTGTTGTAGGAGTTTGACATTACCATAAAGGATCATGTTAGGGTCCCACCCTAACCCCCTTATTTATGTCTTGGGATCACGTCATAGTCAAGAGTCAATAAAGCCCATATTAATAATTGTAAGTGGTTAACCCGCAATTAATGACGGGACCACAGTTAGTTGCAAATGGGCGGAAGTATTAGATAGATGGTAAATAGGCGGTAGTATTAGATAGATGGTATTAATAAAACCCACGATATTGGCTCGTGGTATTGCATGTATGAGTCATATATAAAGGATAGAGACTCCCTGCGAGGAGCATTGTGTCTTGTTTTGTAATCGAGCTCTGCTCTATTGGAGGTTGCCCCCTCGAAGAGGCCTGTGAACATTTCTCTCTGAATAATAAAATCATTGCTATTCTGTGTTCTGGGTATATTTTCTTCACATATTTTGTGTTCTCGGTATCTTTTCTTCGCTTGGGTATTGATTTGCAGGTTAAGAGCATAACAAGTGGTATCAGAGCACTTTCCAGGGCTCGGTGGGATCTCCAAATTTTAGCAAATTTTTTTTAGGCTAGAGATGTGTTCCGGCGTCTTTAAACCACGGGATCTGTCATTAAGCGCATAAACCGGCGGATTTGGGGAGGCATGCACGCAGGAAATACAAGAGGTGGTCACGTCTGTTGGACTCCCTTGTAACCCCTGTGGGTACCCCTTCGAGTGGTAGCGCATTAGACAGAACCGCGCACGGACTGTCTTCCACGTACCCTCTGGGTATATAGGAAGCCCCCTAGCTCCCTTGAAACTTCGCCATAGATAAACCTTCGGCCGTCTTGTTGCTACAGTACACCGAGAACAACACTCGGAGAGATTACTCGCCCGTACGATAGGGTAGTCGGGTTGTACGGCTAAGGGTACGGTCGATCCTCCTTAGTTAGAGCCCTGAAACATTGGGCCGAGTACTACTGTCGGACCCTTATGTATATTGCGATCTGTAGCACCTGACACTCCCCAAGACCATAGTTCCCTTTCTATCGGGGGATCACACATCATCTATTCCAGATCAGCAGCAGCAGTTGTTCCACCATTCAGATCTCTCAGATCCACCAGATCGGATATTTCAGATCTCTCAGATCCACTAGATCGGATATTCCAGATCAACAGCAGCAGTTGTTCCACCATTCAGATATCTCAGATCCACCAGATCGGAGTAGTTGCGAAGGGTTCCTATACCTGGATATGATTTTCGCAGGACTTTTGGCGGCATTGACAGTTTGAGGATTTGGCGACTGCAGTATTGATCAGGAAGGAGTAAAACTCCGTTAGGAGTTTTCCAAAAAAAAAAAAAAAAAAAAAGTTTGAGATCTTCGGAAGTGCTTATTTGTGACCTAGCCCATCAGCATCAGGACAACGAGCTGAGCACGGTGGTACCATTCAATTTCTTAGAAAAAAATTTTTGGCGGTCCCAAATTTTCATCAAGTTGGTGTATGGTAGAAACTAGAGCTCAAGCAATGGCCAATGAAAGACTAGACAAACTTGAAACAGATATGAACGAGCTCAAAGAATCGCTTAAGGACCTATCCAGCATGGTACGGCAAGCACTCGCTAAGGGCAAGGAGCCAGCTCTTGAGATACCCTATAATGACCATATACACCTTGAGGGTGAGTCTAGCCACTCTCCTCACGTCTGGCACACCCATCCACCACCTCCTAAGTTGGATGGTCAGCGACCTCCCAAGTTGGATATACAGAAATTTGATGGTTCTAACCCGTCCGCATGGCTAGCACAAATGGAACAGTATTTCAAATTGAATCATCTCCAAGATGATTGGACAAAGATTGGAGTGGGGACCATGTACTTGGACAATGAACGATGGCAATGGGCAGAATGGCATCAACGTCGCAATGCACCTTTTTCGAGTTGGGCCCAATTTTCCAAAGCTCTTCGAGATCGCTTTGAACAGGGAGACTCCTTTTTGGGCCGTCTCACTAAGCTCCGACAGACGGGTACAGTGGATGAATATATCACCGCTTTTGAAGCCTTGGCCTTCCGCACTGACCATCTCTCAGATGAGTTCTACACGGAATGTTTTATCAGTGGTCTTAAAGAAGCCATCAAAGCTCAAGTTCTACTCCACCACCCTCCCACATGGACGGAGGCTTGCCAGGTAGCCCGTAAGGTGGAGCGTGCCATAACAGCCCAATACAGCCGCCCCAATTTCCCCACTAAAGGTCGTCCCCCACAAGCTCATACCACGACTCAGACACTTAAGGTCCAAAAGGTGTCACCTCAGGAAATGGCCGAGAGAAGAAAGCAAGGACTATGTTACTACTGTGATGAAAAATATTCCCCTGGGCATAAATGCAAGGAGCCCAAGTTTTTTCAAATAGATGCCACTGACTACAGCTCCACCGAGGAAGATCCACCTCTTGAGGAACCAGAGGCGATTGAAGAAGACAACCAAAAGGAGATTGTATCTGATGACCCAGTTATTTCGCTCAATGCGTTGGCAGGAATCTCTTCCCCTCAAACTCTCAAAATCAGGGGTTTTCTTAAACATCGCCCAGTAATAGTCTTGATTGATAGTGGAAGTACCCATAATTTCATCCATCAAAAAATCGCCGAAGCAACGCATTGTTATGTACGGGCAGTCTCTAACTTCCAGGTCCAAATTGCAGATGGGGGCATAATGAAATGTGAAGGCCGCTGTGAAAATGTCAAACTTCAAATGGGGGATTATCAGTTGAAAACCCACATGTTTGCCATACACATGGGGGGATGCGACATTGTCCTAGGTGCTGAATGGCTCCGCACCCTTGGGCCAATCATAATGGATTTCCAGGAGTTATATATGAGTTTTAAGCAGAACAACTCCACACATACCCTCCGTGGACTTCAGGCAGGAGCCCCCTCTATCATCAGCTCGCATAAAATGGAAAAATTGTTAAAAAAGGGCCATCATGGAGTGGTAGCTCAATTTAATGCCATCCAGGTAGTAGACACCATGTCTCCGCCAGTTCATCCTGAGATGCAATAGATTTTAAATAAACATCAGACGGTCTTTGACAAGCCTCATGAGCTTCCACCCTCGCGAGGGGAACATGATCATAACATCACATTGGTTCCAGGGGCCCAACCCCCAAATGTGCGGCCATACAGATATCCGTTCACCCAAAAGAATGAAATAGAAAAAATCATCAAGGAATTGTTGGAAGCAGGTGTCATTCGTCCCAGCATTAGTCCTTATTCATCCCCAGTGGTCATGGTCCTCAAGAAAGATGGGGAGTGGCGGATGTGTCCCGACTTCAGGGCCCTCAATAAGTTAACAATCAAAGATAAATTTCCCATCCCAGTGGTTGACGATTTGCTGGACGAACTCAATGGGGCTCAATTCTTCACTAAGTTGGATCTTCGCTCAGGCTATCACCAAATTCGCATGAAGGAAGTCGACATTCCCAAGACAGTTTTCAGAACTCATGAAGGCCATTACGAGTTCCTCGTCATGCCATTTGGTCTCTGTAATGCCCCCTCTAGTTTTCAGAGCCTTATGAATCACCTCCTCAAACCATATCTCAGAAAATTTGTCCTGGTCTTCTTCGATGACATCCTCATCTATAGTGGCACTTGGGTGGCACATCTTCAGCATGTAGATCTACTCTTGAAACTGCTCCGAACACATAAATTATTTGTCAAGATGTCTAAGTGTTCGTTTGGCATGGAAGAAGTTGAGTATTTGGGCCACATTGTGGGGCGCGAAGGTGTCAAGGTGGACCCCAAAAAGATCCAGGCCATGCAAGAATGGCCTCAACCTAAGTCCTTGAAAAGCTTGAGAGGATTTTTGGGTCTCACAGGCTATTATCGTAAATTTGTCCGCAACTATGGCCGCATCGCGAAGCCCCTAACGCAACTCCTAAATAAAAATTCCTTCTTCTGGAATGAGGAAGTACAACAGGCATTTACCGCTCTAAAAAACTTCCATGTGTTCCACTCCTGTCTTAGCACTACTGGACTTCACCAAATCATTTGTCATTGAATGTGATGCTTCGGGAACAGGTATTGGAGCGGTCTTAATGCAGGAAGGGTGACCATTGGCCTTCACCAGCCAACAACTAAGTGGGAAGAATCTGGGCCAATCTACCTACGAGAAGGAAATGATGGCCATCTTACATGCAGTCAAGACCTGGAGACCTTACTTGTTGGGGCGACGTTTCCAAATCCGCACAGATCATCACAGTCTTAAATACTTTTTGGAGCAACGCCTATCTTCCCCTCAACAAAATAAATGGTTAGCCAAAATGCTGGGATATGATTATGAGATCATTTACAAGAAAGGGAAAGACAACAGGGTAGCAGATGCATTGTCGTGCCAATTTGAGGAGGAAAGTACTCTGCTCGCAATTTCCCTCCCCATTCCAGACTGGATTGAAGAGGCTCGCAAGGAATGGTTTTCACATCCAGGGCTCTCCCAACTCATTTCTCAATTGCAGGTAGATCCTAATTCCAGCAAGGGCTACTCGTGGCAGAATGATATTCTTCGCTACAAGGACAGAGTCGTAATATCACCAACATCCACCCTCAAAAGTCGCATTTTGGCAGAATTGCACTCATCTCCCATTGCAGGACATTCGGGCTTTCAGAAGATGTATGCTCGCACCAGAAGATCATTTTTTTGGACCGGCATGAAACAGGACATCCTTACTTTCGTAGCAGAATGTGACGTCTGTCAACACCACAAAGGGGAAACCGTCAACACACCAGGCACATTACAACCATTGCCCATTCCGACGTCAATTTGGACAGAGGTTTCCATGGATTTCATTACAGGTCTTCCAAAGTCTGGGAACAAGTCAGTCATCATGGTGGTTGTGGACCAACTATCGAAGTATGCTCATTTCTGTGCCCTACCCCACCCATTTACACCAACCTTGGTTGCTCAAACTTTCATGGATCAGATCTTCAAATTGCATGGCATGCCCACTTCTATTGTATCCGACCGTGACCCAATCTTCACCAGTAATTTTTGGCAGGAGCTCTTCAGAATACAAGGCACTCAACTCAAACTCAGTACTTCATATCATCCGCAAACAGATGGTCAAACCGAAGCCGTCAACAAATGTCTAGAAACCTACCTTAGGTGTTTCACTTCAGAAAAGCAACACCTTTGGGTACAGTGGTTACCTCTGGCAGAGTGGTGGTATAACAAAATGACTCCCTATGAAGCAGTCTATGGACAACTTCCGCCTTCACCTACTTCTTATCTCACAGGGTGCTCCAAAGTACAAGCCGTGGATCAACTCCTACAACATCGTGCAACCATGCTTGCCCATCTGCGCGAGAATCTTCATCAAGCTCAGAACCATATGAAGCAACAGGCTAACCAACATCGCTCAGAGCGCCAATTTCAAGAAGGGGATCAGGTCTTTTTGAAGCTGCAACCATATAAGCAAACATCACTCAAAGACAAGGGTTGTCAAAAGCTCTCCCCAAAATTCTATGGACCATACCAAGTACTTCAGCGCATTGGAGAAGTGGCTTACAAGTTGGCTTTTCCACCTACAACAAAAATCCACCCAGTTTTCCATGTATCGTGCCTCAAGAAAGTGATTGGGAACAATTGCCGAGTTCAAACCAGTCTACCTGAATTGGACGAAGAAGGGTCAATCTGGCTTCAACCTGAACAGGTTCTAGACACATGAGACAAGCACCTGCGTGGCCGCATGATTAAGGAGGTCCTCGTCAAATGGAAAGATACCTCTCCGGAAGATGCAACTTGGGAACCAGCCACTATTCTTCAGCAGTTTCCGCAGCTTCAACCTTGAGGACAAGGCTAGTCTTAAGGGGGAGGGCATGTTAGGGTCCCACCCTAACCCCCTTATTTATGTCTTGGGATCACGTCATAGTCAAGAGTCAATAAAGCCCATATTAATAATTGTAAGTGGTTAACCCGCAATTAATGACGGGACCACAGTTAGTTGCAAATGGGCGGAAGTATTAGATAGATGGTAAATAGGCGGTAGTATTAGATAGATGGTATTAATAAAACCCACGATATTGGCTCGTGGTATTGCATGTATGAGTCATATATAAATGATAGAGACTCCCTGCGAGGAGCATTGTGTCTTGTTTTGTAATCGAGCTCTGCTCTATTGGAGGTTGCCCCCTCGAAGAGGCCTGTGAACATTTCTCTCTGAATAATAAAATCATTGCTATTCTATGTTCTGGGTATATTTTCTTCACATATTTTGTGTTCTCGGTATCTTTTCTTCGCTTGGGTATTGATTTGTAGGTTAAGAGCATAACAGATCACCTAGGAAAGGAGAACCTTGTTGCAGATTTATTTTCAAGCATTCCAGCTGCAACCGATTCTTCCCAAGATGAGGATCAATTACTGGATGAACATTTGTTTTTCGTAACAATCCAGACACTTTGGTACGTTGATGTTGCGAATTATCTGGCAAGCAAATAATTACTATCACAATTTTCATCCCAGGAAAAGAATGTTATCATTCAACGCAACACACACTTTTCACGGATGGATGATTACCTTTTTCATACAGGGGTCGATATTCAAATTTGAATATGCATCAGAGAAGACGAAATTTATGATACCCTCAGGGTCTATCATGATGAGCCTTATGGAGGTCATTTTGATGATTGAAGAACTAGACATAAGGTACTACAGGTGGGCTATTTTTGGCCCACAAAATTTAAAAATGCAAAGAAATATGTCTAGAGTTGCGACAGTTTCCAAAGGATGGGCCACCCCATTGAGTTAGACGAAATTCCCCTTCAACCATAGATTGTATTGGAATCGTTTGAAATATGGGCAATGGATTTTGTAGGCCCCTTTAATCCACCTTCAAATCAAAAAGCATATATTATAGTTTGTACAAATTATGTGACTAAATGGGTGGAAGTAGTAGCACTCCTGAGGGCCACAAAATAACTAGTCATCAATTTTCTATTGGAAATGTGTGTTCGATATGGGCTACCTCGGAAGCTTGTAACAGACAGGGGATCACAGTTCAATGCTCATAAAATTTTATCCACACTGCAAAATTATCATATTAAACATAGAGTGACTTCTCCTTACCATCCGCAAGTGAATGAGAAAGTGGAAAGTACTAATAAAGCCTTAGAGGTGATTTTAACCAAAACAATGTGTACAAATCGTCGAGATTAGGCTGTCAAGCTTCCGGAAGCCTTATCCGCTTATCAGAAAACCTAGCAAAATACCACTGGTTGTTCACCTTATTAGCTCATTTTCGGTAAGGAACCCATTTTTCCGATTGAGTTTGAGGTAAAGACTCTCAGAACTGCCAAAGAAGTAGGATTGGATCTCACAGAAGCACAGAAACAATGCTTACAACAACTCAATGAACTAGATGAAATACATCTTCTTGCTTTACAACGCACTGTCATAATCTAGCAGCAGAGAGCTAAATGGCATGATAGGTTGATCAAAAAGAAAAAATTTCATAAAGGATATTGGGTGCTGCTATATGACTCAAGATTCCAAGAATTTCCAGGTAAACTTCAAACAAGGTGGCTTGGTACTTACGAAATTACCGTGGTTTATGAAAATGGAACAGTACGCCTTACCACAATTAATAATCTGGTATTTCGTTCCTTGCCAATGGGAATCGGCTTTGTCTGTACCATCAGCCACTCACCTGAAAATCTTTCCTTCACAAAATTGATAATGATGCTAATTTGCAGGTTGTAGCTGACTGGGGAAATTTCCTCGCGGTCACAACTAGGTAAATTTTTCTTCTTTTTCTTTGTTTTATCTTGTACATAATGTAAATAGTCTTATTTTATTTTTATGATAGATGTGGAAAAATCGTTGATATTTCAATCACAGTTGTTGTTTTTTCAATCCCAACTGTTGTTTATTTTAGTTACAGTTGTTGTTCCCTTAGTAACAGTCATTATTTCCTTAGTCACAGTAGTTGTTTCCTCATATACAATTCTTGTTTCCTTAGTCACAATTCTTGTTTCCTCAAATATGGTTGTTGTTGCCTCAGACATTGTCGTTGTTTCCTTAGTCACAATAACTTTTTCCTCAGATACAGTTGTTGTTTCCTTAGACACAACAACTATTTCCTTAATCAGGATTGTTGTTTCCATAGTCACGGTTATTATTTCCTTAGTCACGATTGTTGTTCCTTTAGTCACACTCTTTTTTTCCTCAGTCACAACATTGTTTCTTTAACATTTGTTTTTAACCTTTCTTTCACATGATGGTGGAAACTAACTTGCTTAATGGTTATCATTGAAGAATTTTTTATGAGAAATTATTATCAGAATTCTAAAATTTCCATGATTTTTAATCCCTTTTAGTATTTTAGAAAAATTAAAAAATTCTCATAATGCATTCCTCTCATCACCACTTCAGAGGAGCACCTTTTCACTCCACTCTTCAAATATTACATGATCATAAGTTTTAAGGACAAAGTTAGCAAGCTAAAAAAATAATTATTATCATACTTTTTACACCATCCCTACCTCTTAAGGAGTTTACATGCCACCCCATTTATTAAGATTAATAAAAACTACAGAGGTAGGAGGTCTGATCACGATCCAACCTACCATGATCATAAGATCTCGTGGAATGAAATTACCACTTATGGTCACCAAGCCAGGGTAATGGCCTTTGGCTTTTGGGTCACAAGACAAGAGGTCCCATCATGAGCTGGCTTGTTCACCTCATTAGCTCTAGTGAATGGTATTGTTATTACCTAGTTACCATGCCAGAACAATGGCCTTCTGTAAATGCTTCAAATATATATATATATATATATATATATACAAATTTTGAAATTTCCTTAGTAAATGGGACAATGTCATCTCAAAGGGTTAAAGAGGCAACCTTGTCAAGGCTATGGGCGCCTATTGGAAGTAGAGGCCATGCCCTTGGTATTGAAGTAAAATTACAAATTACAATATAGCTTGGCTACTTAGTTCCGTAAAAAAGTTAAGATCGTTATATTTATTATGGATATTTATAAAATCCTTTTAGAAAGCGGTGATGACTGGTTGATTGATGAGTATTTCATTATATTTCTACATGCTAGGGATACTTTTTTCAGAATTTCAACATTCTTAATTAATTTCTCTTATTTTCTTTAATGATGCACTTAATTAATTTATTGTCTCCATACATCTAATTCCTTGTATAAATCTCTGCATGCCCCTTATTTTGTCTGCATCCTTCACTGCTTCTAATAAATTGAGTTATCATTACAACACATGAGTCATAAAATCTTAATGATTTCCTCATAGGTCACAGATATACTCAGCTTCCTATGTTTCCTTTTGATGGTTAGCTTTATTGAATTGCATTAATTCACCATTATCCTTCAAAAGTGCCAAACTTTCCATCCCATCAAACTTTATTTACGACTGTGGACGACCTTTACTCTCATTGGGGGGGGAGGTGGCAGGTTGGCACTGACAAATGATTGTTATTCACATTTTCAAATACTATTTCATATTGTTGAACCACTATACTCTGCACAAGCTTATTATTATCATACATTGTGAATTCTACTGTTTCTAGTTGAAAGATCGCATACTATTGAACAATTAACAATGGGTGGGAATTTAGTCTGATACAAACCTACGCAATTACAAGTTTCAAAACAGGTGTTCCATATCTTAATTCAAGCTAGATGGATAGAGTATTTTGAACGATTACATGGATTCGATAAGGAGGTGGCATGGACAACAACATAACAGTGGTGAGAAATATACAAATACAAGTAAGTGAAATTGCAATAGCAAAGTAACAAGGCTCACGACAAAAGGAGAAAAGTGGTACGAGATACACACCTCTCTCCAGACCATTCAGTTTTTGAATACTGGCAAAGAATTGATCGCAAAAGGGAATAGGTATAACCCTAATTTATTACTTGAACTATGGAAGGAAGTAGCAACGATTTTCTAATGATACATCACCTGTGATGGGAGATATGACGTGGTAAGAGGGCATCATCTCAAGCTCATGGAATCCTTGAGGCGAAAGGTAACCCTGAGTCTCCCATACTTTCTCAATTCAATATTGCATGAGATCGGTATGAGATTAAGGAGATCCAAGGATTAAGCTTCAGTCATAAGTCACCATGGACTCATCAAGTTGCAAATCATAAGAAGTCTTAGCCAAGTTCAATAGACTTGGGAAGGGTTCCTTGGAAACCCTAATGTTGGTCAAGATATACCCTTGGAAACCATAATGTTGGTCAAGAGATACCCTTGGAAACCCTAATGTTGGTCAAGAGATACCCTTGGAAAATGAGATAGCCATTGGAACATCTGGAAATGTTTCGGGTAGTGATGAAGAACCGGAGAAAGACAATGAAGAAAATTTGAATGAAACCCTCATAACAAAAAATATCTCACAAGGAATGATACAAATTTCAAAACCTCAAAAACTTAGGAGAGTAGAAAAGAGAATGGCATCAATTTAAGCTCCATTACCTAAAAAGAGAAGGAGGTCAGCTAGACTTGTGAAGTAAGGAAAAAGTTCTTTGAACCCCCTTGAGTAGTTACCAGAAGAAAAATCAGCCCAAAATGAATCAACTCCAGAACACATGGAGCAAGAAACAAATGTAGCCGAAGCATTAGAATGACTAGAGAGTTTGTTGAATACTGTGAATTTTGGAGTGTTGAATAAATACAACAAGAAAAATCCTAATTTAATTTTTTCTCGAATTAAATTGTAATTCTAATACTCATAGCAACTTGTAACAATTAACTAAGTTAAGTTGACTTAGTTGGATTAGTAATTTCGAGTTGGCAGTCTATCTAGCGTCATGTAGAGTGATCCCTAAATTTTAGGGCCCATGTTGAGTTATGATTGAGTTGTAATTATTTAATTCAGTTTGACTGAGTTAAATTCAGTTAAACTAGTTCCAACTGATGGAGGAATTAGTGGGAGATCTAGTAATGGGGTGTAACTTGTAGTAGTGGGGTGTAACCAACGTTTCTCAACTATTAAATTGAAGATTCACTCTTAATTAACTCATGCATGTCAGATCATAGAAAGACCCATTTGAGATTAGAGTTTAGGAATAATGTACTATCAATTGTAAAATCATATAAATTAAACAGGTGGTGCAAGTAATTAGAGGAGTGCCCATTAATGGATTACGTAGTTATGGATGAGGAATTTCCCAATTAAATATGGGATAATTTCCTAGGAAAATGCACAAGAAAATAAGAGCTTGGCAGACAACAAATTTGGATAAGTATTGGCTTGTTGGTTTGTGAACAAGTGAGATAGATTGTAATTATGCAGAGATTGTTCAGGTTGAACAAGCATTGTATTTTCTTCTCAATTTTTCTGATTAATGCAATATACAGATAACAAAGGTTTTTAGCTATGGCTTTCCCCAAAAATTATTGTGTTATGTGTGATTGAATTCTTTCTCTTATATTCTTCGTGATTTCATCGATCGTTTATTGTTTCCGCTGATGAGTAGAGTAGATTCAAGTCAATTGTTTTAGCATATTACAATCTAAAATTTGAATATACAAGGAATTTCTACATGGTATCAGAGCTAAAATCACTATGGAAGAGGAGAATACGATTTTGTTTTGCCGGAGAAATAAAACTTGCAGTATCATACTTCAGAGGCAGTGGGATGTCGTTCTACAGATTGAGACTCGAATATGCACTTGAGGGTAGTTCGAACTATATTTCTTGGAAGGATAGGATGGAGGCAATGTCGGAAGACAACAGGCTGAAGGAATTCATAGATCATGATATCCTGAAGCCTTCAAAATTTAATTCTAAAGATATAACAGAGTGGAGAAAGTGTGTGGAAAAGGCGAGAAGGATTATCCTAGAAGGAGTTCAAGATCATATTTTCTCGAACATCCATGGTAAGGAAAATACATTTGCAATGTGGAAGCCCTTGACATACCTGTTTCAAAATAGTAGTGACCACAAGAAGCAAGCACTGAAGGAAAATCTTGGAAAGATCAAGATGGAGAATGGCGACTCAATACCGAAGTACATGACTAGTTCAACTAATGTTGGAATGAGCTTGGAAGTGTCGGTGTTACTGTTGCTGAAGAAGATTTGGTGAGCCTAGCACTTCTAGGACTTCCCAAGAGTTGTCACAACTACCAAGACTTAGTTAATGGGAGGGAGAAGCTACCAGAGTGGGAGTGATTGTGGTCTGAATTGGTACAAGAAGAGATTCAGTGGAACACTAGAGATGGATCCTCATCCAAGCATGATGATGAGGAGAACTGTGCCTTAGCTGGAAAGGTGAAGAAAGGGAAGGGGAAGTCATCCCATTCCAAATCAGATTCCAGTTAGGGTAGCAAGAAGAAGGACATGTCGAAGATTAAATGTTTTCACTATCACGAGCTGGGACACTATGCCACAAAGTGTCTACACAAGAAGGTTGATAAGAAGCCCTTAGGAGGAGTGGCAGGTGAAGCTCTCGCTTCACAATTCAAACTGGATTTCACCCTCATCGCTTTCCTGGTGACATCGGTGATGGATGGTGTGTGGTACCTGGATAGTGGAGCCTCATTCCATATGAACAACAACCAAGAGCTCTTTAGTGCCTTGGAGGAGGAGGACCTCCAGATGCACATCGAGATGGGAGATGATGGGAGGTATAGCGCGACTGAAATTGGTATTGTTACCTTTCAGAGGGAGTCTGGTTCTCCATCACATTAAAATATGTCATGTATGTTTTGGGTTTGAAGAAGAACTTGGTTTCTATTTCCATGTTGGAGGACCATGGCTACGATGTGATATTTAGTAAGGGAAAGGATTTCCTTCATCACATAGCCTCAGGACAAGTGAAGTGGATTAAGGTTCGGGTGATACAAATATTATGTAGAAGACTGTGTTGCTTTAAGCACTAAAGTAGAGAAGGTGCAGAGCCAAGACATCGGTGAGTTGTGGCATAGAAGATTGGGTCACTTTCACCACGAAGCTTTGAAGATCATGCAACAAATTTATATAGGACTTCTTGTAGAATTTCCCACTGTAGATCACCTGATAATGCAATATACTAAAGCAAAATACTAGATCTACTTCTACAAACAAACTTTGTGGAAGCTTAATTAATTTGAGCTAGATCAACCAGAACACATATAACAAAGAAGAAGAAATCATACACATGAAACACAAAAGAATACTCTAGGGAAAGCCTCAACTAAAATCCTGATCTCTGTATTATCATACAAGTGGAAATATGTCTGGATTACACAAAGCTTTAGCTCACAGGCTATCCAACTCTCAGTACAATCCCTCTGCCACTCATAGACAGTCAAAGGTTCCTCACAAACCTTCTCCTGTGCCCTCCAAGCCTCCTATTTCCTTGTGCAGTTTCTCCTGGGGTCCAATGCTGTCACCTGTGTGAATTCACCTCTCACACTACCCACTAAACTCAGAAGTAACTGCACAATCTTGAAGGAGATAATTCCTTCTGCATGGATGAGTTTCCTATATAGGAAAATTCCTCCAACTGATAGTACACTATCCCATCATCTGATCTCAACCGGGTCTCTGACTGAACTGACATGCATGAGTTATTTATGAGAGAATATTCAGTTATCTGAAGTGCAGTAGTTACATGCATGCATGCATTAACTAATTGAACTCACAATTAGTTCAACAAACTATTTGAACTAATCTAACTGGACTTAACTCAGTTAACTGAGCTAACTAATTACAACTCTTCCTGATCTCCTTTAATCAAGGGATAACTTCCTCAACCAATGGAGAAACTGTTGCATATCTTCACATAGACTTCATGTTTGATTTCCTACAACTAATTAACTCAAGAGGAATTAATTAATTATTTTACAAATAGTTGCTAAGATCAAATTCGAATTTTACTTCTAAATTTTAGTTCAGGGACTAACTAAAATTGGAATCTATCACAAAATGCTATTTATAGCAATACTATTTTTAGCACTTCCATTTTTCATTCCTTGTTGCTATGTCCAATACTGGTACCTGAGATGCTATTTATAGCAATGTTATTTATAACATTTCTATTTTTAGCATTTCTTGTTGCCATTTTCAACACTTCCCAAGGGTACACTATAGTAGAGAGACACATGAAAAGGGTGTACATTGGGGAATTACTCGAAATATTCCTTTTATGATAAAGACAATTGAGTGCAAGTCATCCTTGATTCAATTCACTCATATGTGTGTGGACTGTTTGATCGAGTTCACTCAGATGTGTGTGGACTGTTATCGACAGCTTCCACGACCAAGCACATGTATTATGTAATATTTTTTGATGATTTTCCCCATAAGTGCTGGATTTTCTTCATGCAGAAGAAAGATCATACATTCACTAAATTTTGTGAATTTAAAGCACTTGTCGAGAAATATACTAGCAAGAAAGTTCAATCTCTCAAAAGCGATAACGGTGGAGAATATGTGTCGAATGAATTCAATAACTTCTGTGCATAAGAAGGCATTCAATGGGCATTAATAGCGCCTCATAACCCACAACAGAATGGGGTGGATGAAAGGAAGAACACAAGTATTATGGGAGCGACACGAGTGATGTTACATGATCATGGCCTACCATTGCTCCTATGGGCTAAAGCATTCAACACAAATGTTTATTTGCATAACAAAATCCCTCATCAAATTCTGGGGATGAGTACACCAGGAGATGATTTTTCAGGTAAGAAACTAGATGTAGCATACTTCAGGATATTTGGTTCATTAGTCTATTGTCATGTTAGCAAGGATGCACATAAAAAGCTAGAGCCAATGGCTGAGTTGGGCATATTTGTGGGGTACAATGATACACCTCACAACTATCAAGTGTACCTTCCATCCAATAGGATGACAATGGTTTGTAGACATGTGAATTTCGATGAAGAGAAGGACATGAGTGTTCCCTTGTGAGGGAGCTCTAGCTACATGCAGATAGGAAGCTTTTATCTCCAAAGGAGGAACCTTAGGATGATGCGGAGCAACCACATGTAGAGGAGCAGAGAGTGGAAACACCCACTCATGGAAAGACTTCTAGAGATGGAAGAAAGTGCACTAGAGAGGCTGACATATTGATGCATGATGCTAGAGAAAATGTGGGAGCACCCACATCACAACGCAGGTAGAGGAGGTCACCATATCGGTACACTGGCTACATGGCTTTTATGAGAAAGAGTGTAAATATTGATCCATCCTCATTCGAGGAAGAAGTGAAACAACCACTATGGGTTGATGCCATGGTTGAGTATAACTTCGTTATCAGAAACAATGTTTGGGAGGTGGTCCCAAGACCATCAGACAAGTCAGTGGTGAGTTCAAAATGGATTTACAAAGTAAAGCAAGTAGTAGATGGGAGTGTGGAGAAACATAAGGCCATATTTGTAGCCAGAGGGTTCTCTCAAGTGGAGGGAATTGATTAGATGAGACCTTTTCTCCTGTAGAAAGGTACTCATCAATCAGATCTATTGTAGCACTGTCAGCACAAATGGGATACAAGATACATCATATGGATGTAAATACAACATTCTGAGGAAGAGGTGTCTATTGAGCAGGTGAAAGGATTTGAGACCTTCAACAGAGATTCGCATGTGTAAAGACTCAAGCAAGTGTTGTATGGACTAAGACAAGCACCCTGTGCTTGGTACACCAGGATTGCCAACTATTTCACTGGGTTTGGCTTCTCCAAAAGCAAAGTAGATGAAAACCTTTACCATATTGTGGTTGAAGGTAAATTGTTGATTATAGTATTATATGTCGATGCTTTGAGTCTGAAAGGTGATGAGAAGCTGATAAGATCTTGCAAAAGGATATTGCAAGAGAATTCGATATGAAGGACCTGGGGCTAATGCATTAATTTATTGGTATGGAAGTATGACAAGGAGATGAGGAACTATTTATCTCTCAGGGCAAGTATTCCAACGAGATACTGAAGAAGTTCCACATGGACATCAACAAACCCATGGAGACTCCTCTAGCTAGTACCTGGAGGAAGGAGGATGCTACTTCAAGTGAGTTAGTGGAGGCTACTATTTATAGACAACTTGTGGGTTCACTTATGTATTTAGTGAACACATGGTAAAACATGTGTTTTGCAGTTAAGCCATGGTTAAGGAAACCAAAATTTATTGGAAGGAAGCTAAAAATGTGTTGAGATACCTCAGAGGCACCACAGAGTTTGTTATTTAGTACAAACGAATAAAGGAAGTGAAGCTTCAAGGCTTCACAAAGTCAGATTAGGCATGGAGTCCATCCGATAGAAAGAGCACATCAGGGGTAAGCTTCAGTGTTGGGTCAACAATAGTTTATTGGTACAATAAGAAGCATAGGCCAGTTTCACTTAGTTCAGCAGAAGTAGAGTACACGGCTGCTAGTCAAGAAACTTGTGAAGCTATCTAGATGAGGAAGATCCTTGTTGGGTTGTTTGGTCAATAGATGGATCTTACAGTGATTTACTGTGACAATCAAAGTTGTATCAAACTCTCTGAGAATCCAGTTTTTCATGATGAGTCCAAGCATATTGACATCTAGTATCACCATCTACGAGATTGTGTGCAGAGAAGAATCATGTTGCTGATGTACATTCCTACAAACGAGCAAGACGCAGATATTTTGACAAAGGAATTATCAAGATGAAAGTTTGAGTTTCACAAAGGTAGGATCAGGGTAGCAGAAAATCCCTTTCTTGTTGAGAGGGAGTGTTGAAAAAATGCAACAAGAAAAATCCTAATTTAATTTGTCCTTGAAGTAAATCAGGAATTAAATTGTAATTCTAATTCTCATAAAAAATTGTAACAATTAAATAAGTTAAGTTGACTTAGTTGGCTTAGTAAATTCGAGTTGGGAGTCTATCTAGAGTCATGTAGTGATCTGAAAATGTGTGATCGTCCTCTAACACTTTGCAAGATTTTAAAATTATGTCTTTAGTTCATAATTTATTCACATATGAATCATGGAATTTTTAATGAACTAAAAGATGAAAAACATTCAAAACATAGTAATGAAATAAAGTAAGAGACACAACTAATTGATGACGAAGTTCACCCCTCCTGGGCGACGTCTTCGGGCCCTGCTTAAAGGCTAGGCCGCTTTATTGATCTCGCATGTAAAGTGAGTACATAAATATTCTTCTTCCTTTAGAGTCAAGTTGATGATGGAGTGGAAATGTTTCCCTTTAAGAAACTTTCTCCTATAGAGAACTCCCACTTATCATCTCACTCAATTTTACAAAGAGGAGATTGCACCAAAAGAAGAGGACTACGTAGAAAATGTCATCATACTCAAACTCGATATCAACAAGAAATAAAATGACTGCTTCAAAAAGTCTCTTACATCAACTTCACCATTCTGGAATGTGCTCATAGGCATCAATGACTACTGTTAGAATATAGGCCTCGATCTCAACTTCCCAATTCAACTTACAGATCTCAAAAAGGCCCAATATTGGCCAAGTTATGCCTCAAAAGGCATACTACAGGCACCAATAACACAAATTCGAGTTGCTCTCCTCACAATGCCTCTACCTATGGTTCAATGGTAAAGCCTTTTATAACCCACAGGCAGGTCCCGGGGTCAAACCCGCAGACCTCTCAAGATGGTTTTGCAAGACTTAGTATATCGTTGCAATTTAATGCATATGGAATTACCTAGTTCGGAACATCCACATATAACATATAGTTTTTAACAATATATCAATAATATCCCTACGGTCGACCATAAATAACATATGGTTGAAACCAACATAACCCCACACGGCACATGTATCAATTTGTGGCATTAAATGTGGCATACAATTTGTAACCAAATTGTAAACATAGGACTTTGTTGAATGCGCAGTGATAACAAAGCCATAGCATATGGTTAAACAATTTAACAACTTTGCGTCGAGTGTAGAACCCTTGCTATGTTCGCATCAGTGTACGTTGAACAACTCGAGGTTTGGCGTTATAGTTTCTCCGCGCTGAACGTGATTTGATATGACTATCATAACAAATATTTAAATTTAGACTTTGGAACATATCAATCCTGCATCATTTGATGGAGCCATATGTAATATATCAAACTTCTGCATTGTTGAAACCATAATTTGGTAGTGATATCAACATTAAACTTGGAATAGGGTTATAACCATAACCAACGTTGATATTTATGAATCCCCATGGCACATTTGATTGGCACCATAGTATATGGTTGAATTATAGGTTAATAATAGCAATATAACAACCCACAGATATACATGTAACTCCATGTGCGCCATACATGAAATAACCATTGTCTGAACATAACATATGGTTTACTGTGTACCAATGGTGATATGTATGACTTCGACCTATGGCATATAACATATGTTAACTTTGGTACTAGTTGTTTGTATAATGGTTACACCCGTGCCATATTTGGAGACTCTGGTAGGGCCGATAACGATCCACAGGTTTGGCGAACCACTGGATATGGCAGCTCCACCAACCCTTCCTTTTTCCACCCATGATTCTACACTAGATCCTTCGTCATATCTGATGCACTATTCAAAACATACATATACATCTTCATTAACAGGGAACATATGTGGTGTGACAATAGAATACACACACACACACACACACACATATATATATAGATATATATATCCGACGTGAAATATCTAACTGCTTTTCCTAGTTGGGGTTTCCATGCTAAAATCTTTGTGTCAGTGTGTGCATTTTCCATTGCATATCTTCTACTTTACTAAGAATATCTTTGTAGAAACTAATTGTGTAGGGCAAAAAACTACACAACAAACTAAACTGATGACTAGACATGATTTTTTTATGATCAACATGACTTATCCATAAGCCAACATCCTCCCACAACTAAGTATAGCTTCTATGTATAGGATGAATACATAAATATTATATAAATGCCAATGATTAGGAAATAATGCATTTTTAGTTGAGATAAATGCCAACATTTATTATGATTTGTCCCTAAAATCTTAAGAGAAATGCAAATGACCTTAGGAATACTAATGGTTGGTGCATCTCCCACAACTGTCTTCACCAATGGTTGATTGTGAATCATTAGGTTTATGGTTTTACGAATGATGGAATATGTAGTAGAACTATACCGATGCTACTAAACTTTAAATATATATGAGTCTCAGTTGTATTCTATAACATAACTTACTTGTGTGCATCTCTATGTCCAGGGAAATAATCTGATATTTCTAGAGAGAAACTCCAACATGAAAATCCTCGATGAGAAGATGTCAAGCTGATTGTTAGATTATGATCTTTGCTCAAGAATACATGCTCAATCTAGGCCTCAAATATGACAAGGATGAAGCAAGGATTAAAGTTGTTAAAGGACATGGTGATGGTGAAATTTCGAGAGAAGAACTTGCTACTCACCATTAATTCCACCCATCTCCTACTTGAACACAACTATGTAGGAAAACATAGTTGAACCCAAGGGTAATTCATTGGTTCATGACTGTAAAGAGTGGAGTAGTACTTGGATTTACATCTAAAGATTCCCAAGAAAAACTAGTTTGAAACTATATCAATACTATGTCTACCTATTATGGAGTAGATGACCTTATCTTGCATTTTGAGTTGCAATGCTGGTGTGAAGGATGCCTCAATGTTTGTGGCTTCACCTTTATATTTTAGAAGGATCCCCTCTAAGGTATCACATGTCCCTTGTAGTCGTGGAATTTTACATCATAGTGTGGCATTCATTCATGAAAATCAAGACCTTTGGCTACAATGGAAGAGTCATAACAATGATCGAATAGTGAGTGTGTAATAAAATTTAGTTCATTTTGAGGGTAACCATAACTGACTTTCATTCTCATTCAGACTGGTGTGGAGGATATATCACACACATTATCCATAAAGATCACCCAAGTCACATATTAAGTAGTGCTTAGGTTAAGGAAGACCAAAAACCATGGCTTTCACAAAATCAAGCAGGGTGGGAAGGTACCTGATTTAATACCATTATTATACTAAGGAATCGGAGTAAAAATAAGCATGAGTCTTATTTATCATAATAATGATACACGTATAAATACATTTTTATGACCCTTTCTTTCATATTCCAACAGGTCTTTGGGACTCCTCATGACTCTTCACATTTGCTTGAGACTTCTCATGTTATTTCTCAAGAGAATAATACATTCACCGTAATCTAAATTAGGTTTCCAATATATTTGTATGATTGCGTAGATCATATTTAAACTCCATTTGTTATTTTTTATGCAAATTATAATAGATTATGTGTAGTAAAAATGAATTAATTGTCTCTATGGTCCAATTTCTTTCTACTCATTTGAAAGCAATGTTTCTATATATTGGTTTAGCAAAATTATAATTTGTTGGATTTCCCCAATGCAATGAAACCTAATAGTAAAAAAATCTAGCCCACCCATATGATTGGATGAATTAGATCAATGATTATAGTAGAGGAGTTATTGTATAGAATAAACAATTCTAGACCAAGTTTTCAAATTAGTTGTTGGTAAAAGTGATTCCCTTCTTGCTAGTTATTGAGTTCTTGGTAAAGGCCATACACATCCCCATTGCAAAAACAAATTGATTCATTGTAAATTTGTAGCAAGAATGTGTTCACACGTGAGATAGAGATTGGAATGGCTAATATGTTTAACCATGTTGTGTAATCACAGATGACCCACTCATGGATTCACTAATTGGCAAGACTTTGGGTTATTTCTTCATATCGCTGCTAAGAAAATTAGGAAATTTTAATATCCAAAACTATCCTTTATTGCTCTGTAACATGAGTAATGAATATATAGATCAATTTCCATTCAATTGAAGGACTTTATAATACCCAAAATCCAAGTGGTTATTCGATGATGTGATGTAATTTTTGTTCGGCATCCTCCTTCATGACAACTCAATCAATACTTGTATAATCAAAACTATTGAAAAATGTACTGAGAGAAAGTCTTCTCTAGTGTGTGCCTTGGCTAGAAAAACCTCAAATTGTCCTCAGGATATAGGCTATAGTTGTGATGATTTAATTTCCAATTTATGGGAATAATCATCACGAGTTCATGCATAGAGTTGGAGATCTAGTTAAAGAGGAGTCTTATTCAGTTAAAAACAAGATATATGGCAGTTAAAATTTAGAAAAGGATGAGTTGAGAACTTCAGTCTTTGATTAAATGAGGATGATTTATAAAGCCAAGTGATGATTGGAGAAGAGAACTAGTTTGACTCAGTTAACTAGTCAGTCACAACTCAACTTCTAAATTTGTAACTTACCTATCATAGCGTGGACAAAATCTATAAAAGAAGGACTAAAGGCACAAGTTATTCAATTTTTTTGTGCACAAGGTCATGAGACAAAGAAAACCTCATGAGTTAGTGAGAGAGAGACCTATCTTCTTGTGGTGGGCGTGGGATTGAGGAGTAAGAACACACTGGCTGTTGAGTTGATTTGCACACAGATTTAGGAGTTGTGTCATATATAATAGGAGACTTAGCACACAAAAAAATAGGGATTTGTTGTGCTAAAAATAGGATTTTTTGTGTGCACAGATTTAGGCCCTAGTGCGTTAGGAAATTGGGTTGCTGATGTGAAAGGTTTAGGAGATGGAATCAAGTATTTTACAGGGAGTTTAAGATAGTACAATAAAGAATAAGGTTGTTCTTAGATTGCATTGTAATATATTTCATTGCTCAAGTCTTATCAATAAAATACTACAACAAAGAAGGGCTTTTCCCAGTTGGGATTCCCAAGAAAAAATATTGTGTTGATTTTTGTGACTGTGTTTTTATCTCTGCATTTTATTCTGCTGCTTATGTGTGTTAAGAAACTCTGTATCTTGGTGAAAGTTAATTAATTTCAATTTTCAGTTATTCATCTAAGTAATTGCAGACTTTTTCATGGAAATTTACCATGGTATCAGATTAGAGATCCACATAAATACCAACACACATATTCAAGAACACAACCTAGGAGAGGCTTGTAACACCTAAGATTTGAGATAAGTATAGGACCAGTATTTATATGTGGTCGAGGTATAGGAGTATTGGTATAGGAGGTTGTAAATTGAAGACCTAGGTTATCTCAAGAAAGAGCGAGAAGGATATGGGTTTGTGAGGGTGAAGTAAAGGGTTGTCATAGTATGCTCCATGTCTAAATATTCGTCATAGAGTATGAGAAGTGTATCTACAAATAGGCCAAGGCTAGAAGGTATTTTGATGCTCATGTTTTGTGGAGAATATTGTTGGTGAAATATGTCTGGACAAAGGGTTTTCTTGGGCAGCAGTTTGTAATATCCACAAGTGCAATTATGCTCAAGAAGATAGAGATAAAGGAGCAATGGGAGGAGTATATGGTGTCTCAAGCAAAGAGGAGGAAGTCTGTAGCAAATTTGAGCTACTTGAACCAAGCAAGGTTATCTTTGTGCATCAGAGTGTTGAAGGTGCATATTAGAGTTTGAGCAAAGCAGTTCCTTGGATAACAATATGGAATTTTAGGGCTAAGGTTAGATCACAGTCTAGAGGGAGCCTCAAATTTCTGTGCATGGAATGAGAAAATCACAATAGTGTTGGAAAATAATTGAGTGGGAGAGTTTATCAAGTAGACATAGTGCCATCTCACAATCCCCAACAACTAGCCCAACATACTAAGAATGACACCAAGGCGAGGAGGATCATTCTTGAGGGTATCAAAGACCATATTATTCATCATCTCTATGAGAAGAAGACATCATATGAGATGTTTAATGCCATCTTAGATTTATTTCTGGGTACCAATGATGCCAAGAAGCTTGCTCTCAAAGAGAAGCTAAGAAGTATCCATATGAGAAATGATGAGCATCATGACATATCTTTCAAAGTTCACTCAGGTTTGACATGAGCTAAGTGGTGTGGGTGTGACTATACCATACAATGAACTTATGAGTCTTTCATTACTAGGACTTCATAAGTCTTGGTACAACTTCTAGGATGTAATAAGTAGCAGAGAAAAAATTCTTAGTTGGGAAAGGCTATGGGGTGACTGTGTTCAGGAAGAAATCTGGAGAGGGACCATGGTAGATAAAAAAAGATAGAGGACAAGGAGAACTTTTCCCTGGAAGGTAAAGCCAAGGTTGATAAGGGCCAAGGAGAGGTCGATTCCACTCATAATGGCGAGAAGAAGAAGAAGGATCTAAGAAAGATCAAGTGCTTCCATTGCCATGAGTTTGGGAAATATGCCACTAAATGTCTTAATCGAAAGAAGGAGTCTAGAAAGTATCATGTAACTGCATCAATAGAGGTATATGCACTTTATGCCTAGTTAAAAAAATAAAAGAATAAAAATAAAAATAAAAATAAAATTAAAATTAAAATTAAAATTAAAATTAAAAAAAAAAAAATAAAAAAAAATAAAAAAATTAAATTAAAAAAAAAAAAAAATAAAAAAAAAAAAAAATCTCATTGATTTCTTACATGGAAAGCTCACCATACAACAATGTATGGTATATTGATTTAGGAGCATCCTTCCACATGACCAGGAACAAGAAGTATTTAAGCCACCTGAAGGAGAAGGACATGTAGTTTCAGATTGAGAGAGGAGATGATGGTATGTATGCAACTAGAGGAGTTAGTATTGTTAGTTTTCAGAGGGATTCAGGTAATCCCCTTCATCTCAGAGATATCCTCTATGTTCTAGGCCTTAAGTAGAATCTTGTTTCGGTAGCTACCCTTGAGGACAAGGGTTGTGATGTCATATTTAGAAGAGGTAAGGCTCACCTCCAACACTTATCTTCTGGGTGTAAGAATAAAATTGGTGTAAAGAAGAAGAATTTGTACTTACTAGAGGTTGAGAAAGGAGCATCCTTGAGCAGTAAGGTAGGAAGCTCTCAGAGTAGAGAAGTGATGGATGAGCGAGAGATGGAGCCTCAGCTAGTATATTAGTTTGAGTCTCGACTAGTTGAAAAGTGGGTCAACCACAAGATGTTGAGGATCTTAGCTGAGGGTGAGTGGAGACAACCACTCAGTCAATGACTCCTAGTATAGGGAGAATTCGAGCCAAGTGGGCAGAAGATTTGTTTCAGGGATATCAGGAGAGAGTTGGATCTTCCAATCTCATCTTCAACAAGAGGAAGTAATCACATAGGTACACAGGGTACATGGAAATTATGACTGAAGTGATATACTCACAGAGCATGGTTGGAAAGAACATGTCTTCAGATCAAATTCTGCAAAAGAAAGTAGGGAAGTCTTCTAGTTTAGAGGGAGAAACTACATCAATGGAGAATGTGGTAGTGTTGAAGACAAATCTAGGTGGATGAGGTTCTTCCAGAAGTACCTTCCTCGCTAAGAGGGAGTGTTGAAAATTTTAGTGAGAGAAGGTCTTCTCTGGTGCGTGCCTTGGCTAGAAAGACCTCGAATTGTCCTCAAGAGATGGACTTTGGTTGTGGTGAGTTAATTTATAGTTTATGGGAATAATCATCATGAGTTCATGCACAGAGTTGGAGCTCTAGTTAAATAGAAGTCTTCTTCAATTAACTATAGGATATATGGCAGTTTGAATTTAGAAAAGGATGAGTTGGAAACTTGAGTCTTTGATTGAAGAGGGATGAGTTATAAATCCAAGTGATGAGTTGAGAAGAGAACTAGTTTGACTCAGTTAACTAGTTAGTCACAACTCAACTTCCAAAATTTTAACTTGCCTATTATAGCATGGACATAATCTATAAAGGAACGATGAAAGGCATAAGTTATTCAATTGTTTTTTGCATAAGGTTTTGAGACAAAGAGAGCATCATGAGTTAGTGAGATAGAGTCCTCTTTGCTTGTGGTGTGTGTGGTCTTGAGGAGCAAGAATGCACATGTTATTGAGATGATTTGCACACAAATTTAGGAGTTCTGTCCTATATAATAGGAGACCTCATGTGCATAGATAAAGGGATTTGTTGTGCTATAAAATAGGATTTAATGTGTGCACAAATTTAGCCCCTAGTGCGATAGGAAATAGGACTACTGGTGCACAACGTTTAGGAGCTGGAATCAAGTGTTTTGCAGGGAGTTTAAGCTAGTACAACAAAGAACAAGGTTTTTCTCAGATTGCCTTATAAGATATTTCATTGCTCAAGTTTTATCAATAAAATAATACAACAAAGAAGAGGGTTTTCTTAGTCAGGTTTCATAAGAAAAATTATTGTGTTGATTTGTGTGACTACGTTTTTAGCTCTGTATTTCATTCTACTGCTTGTGAATGGTTAAGAAACTCTGTATCTTGGTGAAATTTAACTAGTTTCAGTTTTCAGTTATTCATCTAAGTAGTTGCAATATTTTCATGGAAATTTAATAAAAACTACAAGCATTGTAGAGTGGATATTGAACAACATCAAATAAATCAAGTTGTTATAGCAACATTGAAATCATACTACTCTCTTATTAAAATGAGAAGAGTAAATCACTAATTATGTGTTGTTTTTTGTTGAAAATTTTACATTTATGTTAATGTTATGTAACATTTTCCTCAAGGAAGCATTGTGTTTTACATATATGCATTGGATAATTATATTATAGTGCTTGTTATCCTAACCTATTTCATATTGAAGCACCTCACTCCTTATTAATATTTGAGTATTAATATTCCTTTGGATAATGGTGTAATAGAGAAATTTGGATGTTATGGCACATAAGAAGAATAATGATATTTATCATTTACAATACTCGAGGAATATATATGTTTCATTAAGCGTTGTATGAAACCTTTGGATGTAACCAACCCTATGTTTTATACCATAATAAAAAAAATCATATTTAAATTTCCATGCCCTATTTCCAATCAAGAATATTAAACAACCAACATTGTATTGTGGAGGACTAATAATTCCATTGGTTGTTAGAGCATTCATTTATTTGTTTCATTGGGACGAGTTATGCATACTTGGAGAGTAGGCTATATAGAGAAATGGAAAGTGTTGTGGTTGGACATTGGTTATGAAACAAACAATTGAGCATGTGGCTTTCATAAAGTTGTTTTCCATTGAGGATTTTGTCCAAATATTACCTAGCAATATACTCATAGCTTTTACAGGGAATTGACATTTTAACTAGCAATATACTCATAGCTTTTATAGGGCATTGGCATTTTAACAGAAGATACAAATGAGGATTGTTGAATTGAATAGAGAAGATACTATTGTTCTTATTCGTAGTTCTATAACGTGTAGTAGTCATTCTTTCGCAAAGGTGATGTAGTCATCTAATACATAAAGGGATGGTGGTTTTTTAATCCAATTTCACTATGAATAGAAGCCTTTGTAACCATTATTTTTCCTACTAGGATTCACTTCATTTTGAATTGCATAGTGAATGAAGTATATTTATATAAGATAGAGAAAAAAAAAATTGTAAGTAAATTCCACAAAGGATTTATTTTGGTTAATTGAGTGGGATATAGGTTTCCATTGAATGAATTTCTCCTCAAAAGGATACTTTCAAATGTGATTTCCTAAATCTACATGCAGTCTAATCTAATAATAGAAATAAAACTTACTAAATCTAACTGAATCTACCTCCTATTCTATATGTATCTATCTCAATTGGGATAAGAAAGTAGTTCCTATATCCCAATTGAGAGCATATAGGATGATAAGAAATGATAGGAAATGATTATGACACCCTAATATGAGTTATCAAGCTATAGAAGTAGTTCATATAACTCGATGAAAATTAAAACAAATACATGTATGCCTGAACTCCGTAAATAGTTACAAGTAAAATACAAATAAGTATTCTCACACTCAGTATGGAGAATTAACATAGATTGAAAATGAGATAAAGATTGTTGAAAATGCAACAAGATGATGGAGCTTAGTGAAAAGGAGTCGCCTTCACTACGTGGGCCCGCAGGCTATTTTTGGCGCAAAGTCTATTTTTAGACATATGGATCATGGTCTATGAGTTGCAGTATGTAATTTGTGGATGATTGGTCATGTCGGTAAAAATAGATGGACTTCTAATTCTGGTTCACAACGGAGTGATCAGAGTCTATTTTTAGACTGCCAGGCTAAAAATAGAAAAGTCAAATATTATTGTCTCATAATAATATTTAGACTATAAACTTTATCTTATCCTCTTGGAGCACTTCAGGACTCTGTCAATAGTTGGGAGAAATTGCCAGGATGGGAGAGACTTTAGTCGGATCTTGTGCAGGAGGAGATCAGACGGAGCACCAGAGACAGTTCTTCATGCATGCATGATGAGGAGAATTGTGCCTTAGCGAGTAAGGTGAAGAAGGGGAAGGAGAAGGGTTCTCTTTCCAAATCCAGTTCTTCCAATGATGAGAAGAAGGTTGACAAGTCGAAGGTGAGATGCTTTCGTTGTCATGAGTTGGGCCATTATGCTACTAATTGCCCAAAGAAGAAATCCAAGAAGGGATTTGGGGAAGGATTTGAAGGTGAGGCACTTGCTTCACAGTCCGAGTTGGATTTCACACTCTTCGCATGCATGGTTTCATCCATGGTGGGAAGTGGTTGGTTTCTTGACAGTGGAGCTTCTTTTCACATGACCGGTGACAAGAGTTTTTTCAGTACTTTGGAGGAGAAAGATCTCCAGATACTAATAGCGATGGGTAATGATGAGAAGTATAGTGTCTCAGGTGTAGGCACGGTTATTTTTCAAAGGGCGCATGGAGCTCGCCTTACCTTGACCGATGTCAAGTATGTACCAGGACTAAAGAGAAACTTGGTGTCGATTGCGATGCTGGAAGACAGAGGCTATGATGTAGTCTTCAGTAAGGGAAAGGTTTTCCTTAGACACATCATCACTAGACATGTGAAGCAGATTGGTTCACGGGTCAAGAACCTGTATGCTCTTGAGGTTCAAGATGCATGCAAAGCCTTGAGCAGCGAGGCAACTGATGGAGACTTGGTGGTTTAGAGGGAGCGTATATTACCTCTCAACACGCAGAGCCAGAAGAAGTCTCAGACGATTGTGGAGGAGCCACGATTGGTGCAGCAGCTTTAGGAGGTTGTGGAGCAGCCACAACAAGGGAAGCTAAGAGGAGATCAAGTAGAGACATCTACTCATGCAGAGGCCTCTAGTAGGGGGAAACTTCGAGCCAGGTGAGCTGAGGGATCACATGCATCCATACCTGCAGGTAGGAGGTGGGGTGATGTGGATTGATCGTCCCAAGGAGGAGGGGCAGGATCCTTGAGGTACCCAACCTCTTGGATGAGACCTTGCTACGGGAGCCCCGATGTGCAGTAGCAGGAACTGAATGATTGGGTAGATACAGATGCGGATGGAGCGGCAAAGGGAGCGACAATGTAGGAATCCTAGGACAACGGATAGCTAGTAGGCTGCAACAATGCGAGAGGCACAAGTCTTTTGCACAGTGCTAGGTGGCACAGAGAAGTGTGCAATGGTGTGAGATGCATGGAGATGTTTCAGTAGCACAGATGTCAGAGAGGGAGCACTTGTCAGTAGCAGGTAGAGCTTCAGCATCAGAGTATGTTCCTAGCCCAACAGAGTGGTCAGTTGGGAGTGTTTTTGTTCCAAGGTTTGTTGGAGCAAGTGGACCGGGCAAATGTGTTGCATGCAGAACATTCCAGAGGCAGGATAGGGGTTGCAGATAATCCATATCTTGTTGAGAGGGAGTGTTGAAAATGCAACAAGATGATGGAGCTTAGTGAAAAGGAGTCGCCTTCACTAAGTGGGCCCGCAGGCTAATTTTGGCGCAAAGTCTATTTTTAGACTATGTCTATTTTTAGACATATGGATCATGGTCTATGAGTTGTAGTATGTTATTTGTGGATGATTGGTCATTTCGGTAAAAATAGATGGACTTCTAATTCTGGTTCATAGCGGAGTGATCAGAGTCTATTTTTAGACTGCCAAGCTAAAAATAGAAAAGTCAAATAGTATTGTCTCATAATAATATTTAGACTATAAACTTTATCTTATCCTCTTGGAGCACTTCAGTTTGAGCTACAGATGTGGCACATGCAGCTGTCAAAAGGAAATACGCTTTTCTTATGAGTCAGTTGAGCTATTGCATGCAGGACATTAGTTAGAACTCATGTGGTTGAGTTTGGTGGAGTTGGATGTTGAGTTGATGGAGTTTTGTTCTGTTTGACTTGGTTGAACAGTTGTGTTTTAGTCTAACTAAAGAATACACTAGTGATGAGTTGTGTGAATTAGATATTAATTAATTCACTAATTATTAACTCATAAAATAACTAAAGAATACATCAATTAACTCAGTTGCATGTCATTGCATGTACTGTTCAATGGAGACAGGTGTTAGAGGTTGAGATTGCTATCAGTTGTGACTATAGTTGTGCATGAGATCTTGCACAAGCAATGTATTGAGTATTCCGATGATAATTGCACAACATATGCCCAGTAGAATAGCCTGTGCTCACGTGATTTCCAGTGTGAGTGATTTTCACAAGGTAAATAGGAGTTTGGATCAACCATTCATCGTTCATTCTCTTGCAGGGTTGTGCAGTGGAGGCAGGCAAACAATGGAGGAGATTTGAGGCATCAGATCTGAGCTAGTTTGTGCGTAACAGGTGGAGATAGTGTTGGATACTTATGAGGAGTATTGTACTATGTATTGTTACATGTTCTCAATCATTAATATACAGATAGTGTGGGGTTTTCAGCTGTAAGCTTTCCCCGGGTTACATACTATGTTAATGTGTGCATGCGATTGATGTTTCATTGTTTTTAATGCTGCTAAATTGATGATCAACGTAGAGGAGATTATGTATTGTGCATGTATTCCACAATAGTGTACAATCGGGATAATCTCCGTGAATAAGTGTTTATTATTCAAAATTTCTACAAAGATAAACTAAAAACTATGGAAATCCTTCAATAACTTTAATTTATTTTCCATATGGATTTTAGCTACATACTTAATATAGTTGGATTCCTTAAATATTTTTAGTCAAATATCTAACCAATTAGGTTTTCTTTTAATAGATTTTTTATTAATTTTTCTTATTATTTCATATAATAATAATAATAATATAAGTTTTTTATTATATATAATGGAATTAAATTTATAGAAACCAATTTTCTTGTTATACCTTTAAAAATATAAATAAATTTGAATTAACAAGGAGGTTAACAAACTAATTGGAAACAACTATATTTTCATATTCAATACAGTTAGATTCCTTAAATTTAGTATTAAGTCAATTATTTATCTAACTAATTAGGTATCCATTTAATAAATATTATTAATTTTTCTTATTTCATATAATAATGATAATAGGTCTATATAGTTTTAATTAGTTATTGATTTATACTCCATTTAGTTAAATACAAACTGTTACATTTAGTCATAAATAGAAATAAATATAACAAAAATTACTTATTAATTATTTTTTCCCTGTCCCTATCTTTTGGTCCAATCCAGTTACCCAATCCAATATAGTCGTTTCCTGGTCAAATATAGCCATTGGGATGATCTACTCTCTCTATTTAACCTGTAGCCATGATCTGGTTCTTCAATGTGTCCTGACGATGAACCACACTTGTTGATTCGAAACGCGTCGACAAATGAATTACGATGTGATTTTCACCAAAAACTCTTCTTTATAAACTCGATATGGATCACAAAGGCCTAAATTATACCAATATAACAATAATTAAAACAAATACATATTAATGATTCACTAAGTAAATAGTTACCAAAACCACGAACATGCACACTTAAATTCAAAGATTAATTTTGACAAAATCCTACCTAACCATGAAAACATAGTTTAACAATAAGTTTTAAATAAGCATATATTTGCATATGTTAACAATAGTGCTAACCATACATACATATACTTATCTAGAATAGAAAGTGATCAAAATGGAAGAGTGTTTTTCATTCATAGCCAAAACATGCTAATAGTACCAATGCTGATTACAATTGATAGACTTCAATATCTTCCACCAGTTCTTCTAATCCCGACAATAGTGCACAAGACTCGATTAATGGATTCAAATTGTATACACAAAATATATCAAGAAAGAAACTGTGATATCACGAGTTTCTTCATTCCTTTAGCCCAATAATTAAGTGATAATGAGTGTTAAGTAGAAATTTTAGGATCATTCAAGAGAAGGGTCACAAATAGATGTCTTTAGACTTTTTGCACCATTATTATGAATTTTTTTACAAATTAGAATTAATTGATAATGAATCCTAAATTGTTTTCAAACAAATTATATTTGTTTCTAAGTGGTATGAACCTTCCCTTGGTTCTTTGTAAAGGCACTAAGTGGTAGAAAATTTAGCATAAAAACATATTTTACTTAGTAACTTTCTAGTAGAGTAGTTTCAATGCAAAATTTTCAAGGGAGGCACTCCCTGCCAAGTCCTACATTGAGATCCTCGCAACACCATCATATTTTGATCAACCACTGACCCCCTTGGGTTATGGGAAACTTGGGGGTGAGAGTCAATAGGCACAAAAATTAAACATCAAGGAATATGGTCTATTATCCATAACTATAATATCTTTCTTTGATGTTAGACATACTAATATGATTTAATTGATTCCTACTAAGAGCTACTTTCACACCCCTACTATGTATTGATATTGTTGTGCCTAATAGTCCCATGTTTGACCTATTCATGGTCACTAATTGGTTTGAAATTACTAAAAATATTTTTATCTTATCGTATCTTAAGTTAATATGGTGATTGTGTTGAGAGGCGCTATACAACCCAGTATGGCAAGACCCTGTGTAAATATTTACACCCATAAATACCAATGTTACAAGGATATGGGGATGTCCTCATTAAATTTTAAGTCATAAACTAGATAAGATTAGTTTGAATTAGTCATTTTATCGGTTTAACAATGGTAGTTTACAAGCCCATGGAATTTGTTTGTGGTATTTGTTACGATGAAACCTATTTAAAGTATTAAGGAAATCCATTATGGAATGCAAGAGTACCGGCTTAGATCCATCTTAAATCCGAACTTGATCCCTCTTAGTGCTTGGTAGATATGGATTTAAGATGGTTCTAGGCTGGTTTAGAAAATAATTAATTTTGATGAAGTCCTCATAATATAATTTTTCAAAATTTAATGTTACTATAATTTCTATTTTATAATTGGTTTTGATTGCTAAAAGAATAAATTTAAACATACTATGAGTCTTATATAATATTTTTTCTTGTCGATTATAAAATGTTATCAACCTCCCAATATAATAAATAATGATACTCAGTGCAAACAAAATTACTCATAGTACTTGAAATTAAAATTTCTATGGTTACAAACATACTAGTATAATTCTATCGTTAAATAACTTTTATGGACACTTTAAAATTGTGTCAACCTTCTACTAGAATAGTAACTCAATATAGACTATGTGGCATTTACTATATCAAATTATAATTAAATTGTTTAATAATACTAATATGTAGATTATTCTTTTCATCAAATAATATTAATCATATTTTTAGTAGGAACCATCAATAAAATTAGAAGAAATAATGTAAGGAGACCAAGATTAAGACATCGAAAATTTCCTTTGACAAGCTTATATAAAGTTGTTCTATATAGTTTATCATGATAATTTTATCGCAAAAATGGTGAATATATACATTCAAAGTAGTGAAATAACATATTTTCAAACTTAATCTAGTTAAAGTTCTCAATTCTAGATCCACTGTATAATTCCAAATTTAATGAATTGTGTTTGTTGTTGAATTCCTTGTAATACTTTTTTTCCAAATTTAATGAAATATGTGTTCTAAGAACCACCAAGAAACATGTTGTAGTCACAGTGGTGGAAGATAAATTCAGAAAGTTAGATCAATTTATTCCTATGAATTCCACCTAAGATGTAATTAATATTGCCCATATTTTTATGAAAGATATTTTCAAGTTGCATGACATGTCGAGGAAAATCATATTTGATCAGGATCCCAAGTTTACTTCAAATTTTTGGAAATATTTGTTTGTAGGTTTTAGGATGCAATTGTCATTTAATACATCCTACCATCCTTAATTTGATAGATAAATAGAAAGGATGAATACATTTTTGGTTATGTTAATAACGTATCTTATGTATTAACCGAAGAAGTGGGAATACTACTTATTTCTAGTATAATTTTCCTATAAGGAATCACTAAAAATGAGTCCCTTTGAAGCACTATGCGGAAGGAAATGTAATATTCCAATTACCTGGAACAGTATGGTGGATCATATTACACTTGGACCCAATATGCTAAAACAAATTGAACAAGAAAAGACAAAGATCAAGTAGAATATTAAAGTGGCACAAGGCTGAAAAAAGGCCTATGTAAATCATAACAAAACTCATAAGGAATTTAAAGTAAGAGAGCATGTGCATATCATGATCAAACCAAAGAAAAAATATTTGAAAGTGGGATCATGTGAAAAGTTGGCACCATGTTATTGTAGACCCTTTGAGATCTTGGAGAGAGTGGGGCTAGTAGCATACACGATTTCCCTACCTCCTACCATAAAAATAAATGATGTATTCCATGTATCTTTGCTTAAGATATATGTGTTGATGCTAATTATATTATTGAATGGGATGTGAGATGTAACTCAAATGAGAGTTTTAGTCAAAGCCTCAGTGCATACTCGATAAGAGGGAGACCTTGCTCAATAATGAATGCATTGCGCACGTCAAGGTGCAATGGAAACACTTTGGAGCAAATGATGCAACATGGGAATTGGAGGATTCCATGAAAATGGAATACCCATTTTTTGTTTGATATACATATCTTCTGCTATGAATAGTAGAACACTAAGGATGGTGTTCCTTTAATGTGGAGGGGATTTTAACATCCCTTTCTAAACTCAAAGTTTTGTAATATGTAACTAAGATTAATAATGTTGGAATGACCAATATGGGTACTTTGATAGACTTCATTTAATGTTTATATTAAATATCATTTAATATATTAATAAATCCAAATAAGAGAGAATCTAACACAAACCTTGATGCCTAAGGGGAAAGATGTAAGGCATAATTTGGAAGTTTCATATCTTACCTTAATTAATTGTTTAAATTGGTACTTTAACTACTTGACTACCAATGCTTATGAGAATAATGATTGGGAGTGCTACCAAACTACTCTAGGAGTATGATGTACATACACATTTTGGAGAATTGTGGTTAACCACATAAATCAAGGAGAAACCTCAAACTCTCATGTTGGGAAGTGCTTGTGTGAGTGAGAACAAAGAAACAATAAGACAACCCGACATAGACAAAGATGTGGAGAGAAAGAAGTGGGAAGAAAGCAACTGAGGAATGTGAGATTGGTGTGTAAAGTCCATAGAATATGTGTCAGTGAACTAGTAAAATCCATGAGAAAAAACTAAGCCACATGTGAGGTTGTGAGCATAGCTCTAAAAGGGGGGTTGACAAAGAGACTTCTAAGTCATGACAATCCGATGTGGAATTGTGATTTTAATTGAACTAGATAAGGAATTTAGTGTGGAAGTATTTATCCTAATCTAGAGGGCTGGGGATATTATATGAATAATTTGTCTTAAATAAACATGTGAGGAACTAAGAATAGGGAAGTATTAAGGGATTGTTGGATTACTAAAGAAATCCCTCTGAGCTATGCAAGATAGTGGTGTCCATACTATGAGTATTGGTATGGCCCTGCTTAGTGGTTGAAAAATAGAATATTGATTCATGTATGTGAAGGAAAGAATACTTCATGTCCTCTACCTTGATTTGAAATCTATTTAAGCCTAGGATAATCTTCCTCTTAAGACATCAAATCTTGCTTGGGAGTGGCCAACTACAAGAAATCTACAATGTAACTATGCCTACGATTTGGTGGAGCTCTAAGCTTCTTTAGTTTCCAATAAGCCCAAGTGGATTAAATAAGTATATATATTTAGATGTTAATGAAATGAAATTGTTGTTTAGTGTTTCATAATTATCACTATGCTCATCACTCGGTATGTTTGTAATGATCAGTTGAAATTTGCGATAAATCGGTTTTGGTTAATATTTATAAATTCCTTCATTCCATAATCTTGTATGTAGAGATATTATTTAAAACAAAGTTACCTGTGACGGATAGGTGATGTTTGGTTTAGTAAGGTTGATGTATGAGTTGACTTGAGCTTTGAGGCTCTTTATATATATTTTAATATGAATGACTATTACCATGCTAGTTGTGGGAGGAAACAACTGTGACTATATCCATATTTTGAATGACAATACTTAATAGTTCTTCAGTGATGGAAGACTTTGTTTCCTCTAGAGATAAGCTAGAAGGTTCACCCAATTTTGTTTGTAATAGTTTTAATTTGATACCTTTGTGTCGTAGTTTACAGTCCAAATGAGTGAAAGTATTTCGTCTCAATTGGGTTGAGTTGAGAAGATTTGGCTATTTTCCATTTTATGTCTTTCTTTTATGGCTATGCCAAGTTGAAGGCATTGTTATGGGGATGCCTTGATAAGATGGAGAATACTTTTGAGTGCTCAAAATATTTGGGTAGGGTTTCTTCCCTATCAAGGTCATTTTCACTATTTTGAAATTGGCTTGGGAGCTTAAAAAATGTTTTAGAATTATGGGGATGACACTTAAAATTTTTGTGGTTGTTCGTGAAAGTTTTGGAAATTTTGGATTGGAGGCTTTGGAAAGAGCCCCTAGTCATATGGTTCGATGTGGGGGGCATGAAAAAGAGCTTAGTCAAAAGGAGCTTAAGTATGAGAGGATAAAATGTTGGGCTATTTGGGCATCTGGATATTGGATGTTGGGTAACACATTGAAAAACTACAATTCAAATCATTGATACTAGCAAATCCTAAAACATGTGTTGACTAATGGATATTATTCCCATAGGTGGACATCCATTATCAGATTGAGTGAGTGTTATGAGCGAAGTTTTTATTTTTTCTAATGGCTCAGTGACCCAATGAATATAAATGTTAGTAGATGGAAAGGCGGATCTCTGTCAGTTAATGATTTTTTAATTGAGTATCAGGACTTCATTTTGTCTAACTATCGGATGTTGAGGTATCAAGTGTCAAGGCATAAAAATTTCAACTATGTATCAACTACTAGCCTTTCCTTGATATCGAGTTATCATATATCAAATGATTGGGTATCGAGACATTGGGACGCCATTATCAAGTTTTCCTCTCAATATTAGCGAAACCCGATAATGTTCTGACATGGCATATTGGCATGTGAAGTTGATGTGGAATGTTGGCATGGTGAGTTGAAAATGCATGGTGTTGTATAAGGAAGGACATAGGGGAAAAATGACTAAAAGGTGTGTAACATGCCCCTTCTAACCCTAGCCCCAACTAAGGGTAGAAGAAGGCAGTTACTATGATGACCCGACTCCCAATGTCACATTATGGAAATTGGGTCTATTTTTTTTTACCTTTTTCGCCTTTTCCGAAACATGAAGCAAATGGCATTTTTTCACTCATCTTGTCAAGACCTTTCCAATGATATAAAATTTGTCCCAACCTGACTCCCAGCTCCAAATATATGGCCAATTAAAGCCCAAACCAATTAAAAAGTACCATGTCATCAAGCTTGCCACATGGTGCCCACATGGTCCCCACATGGAATCCACGTGGTTGTCAAACTACATGCCACGTCATGCCAAGTGGAGGTTTCCAACCCACACATACCAGGTCACGTGTGACCCTATTTATATGGTCCCCACAACCTAACTATAACATAATATGTATATGTATATTGAAGGTATGTAGGTGCATGATTTCTATGGCCATGTCAACCTACCTCTTAGAACCTCGACGGGTCTCAACGCTACTCTTCACTGGAACTTCAGGGGACAATTCTTCCAACCTACATGGCATACACACCTCATGATATGGCTTGGATGCTCCATATTTTTCTTATTCATAAACACATTTACACTACATGGAATGCTATGATATCCCAAGGATTTGATCCTAGTAGGATTGCATCCCAGCCACAAAGGAAAACATTAGGGACAAGTCACTGGGGTAACATCATCGACCCTTCTCATTGAGGTGATGTTTCCCTCCATGTGGATTGACCTTAGGTGTGCCACGTCATTCACCCAGTTCCAAGCCACTTGAACCCTTAAAACTCTCAGGTCTAGGTGACACTTGTCCCACATCTTGAGACGCCATGTGGTTCTCAAGCCATGTCATCAGTTATGCTAAATATGGTTCTCACCTAGTTCTCTGAGGCACAGTCCAACCAAAATTTTGTGTGATAATAGTTTTGGGGGTTTCCTCCGACCAACAATCCAACACTTAATATTGGCTTCACTGTGTCGAGTCACCCCATGACTTAAGTCCAAGTGGGGTTCTACCATGTACACCATTTGAAAACCTTGGGAGAAACCTTTAGGGAAGAACCTTAGAGGTCATCTAGTTGCCATGGATGATTTCCCATTAACATCCTAGATCTCTCTACTTTTTCCCTTAGATGTGGCCCTTGGCCATATCATGCTTAAGGTGTGAGTGTCTTCACACTTCTCAAGGTCTGAAATTCTGACCCCATGACATAAAATTCTATGTAAATAGTGTATCTTTTCCCACCCTTGATTCTTAACTACTAGTGTGCTTATAAGGAACCTTTCCCCACTTTGGTCACACTGCTTATAGATGTATATGGGTATATGCATTCCCACCCAAGTTATCCCTCCTAAGATTTGGCAGGACTCAGTCATGACCATTAGGCCACTGTACACATACGTTTATATATATAATGCTAATCCTCCCGAGCCTTATAATTTATCACTCAAGCCTATTGACCACCTCATTTTCACACAATCATCTAATTAGTTATTAGAGATTATCTATCTCTTCACACACTGGCCATTTAGACCAACTTCAAGACTTAGGATGAAAACATGAATGATCCACTCCTAAATGTAGACCTAAGTAGTCATCAACCCTGCTATCAATTAATACTAATGATATGAGGAACAAGAATAGGCATCAACATATCAACTCTTTTCTGTTTTATAATTCATGCATAAAGGTATGCCCATTCATTTTCATTGTGGCTTATTAGGCCACTTCTAGTTCATAAAAATTCAAGACACTATAGGCCTCTCAGACCAATATTAAGTAGAGAAACAAACTCAAGGTACCTACATGAACCTTTTATTTACCCAGGACATACACAGGAATGCAACAGTCCTTAGGCAGGTAGAAACTCATATTTCATGACATGTCACTGGCTTTGAACCAACACATTAAGTTCATATCAAAATGGTATTTAGGCCAACACATGAAATCAAACTAGTCCATATCCATACCTTTAAGAAATGATACTCATTCGAGTAGGAACACCGCATTCCTTAGCATTATAAGCCATGATAAACAGTGTATTAAATAAGCACAAACGTATAAGACGTGAGAGTCATAAGAAAATACCTATATTTGATAGGTTAAGTCGGGTAACTAAGAATGGGACTTCAGCTCTCTACCCAACCTTGGACACGCTGTAGCCAAGTCTTTCTTGCAATAGTCACCCTCGTTCCAGATTCTAGAGCTTGAGGATGAGTGCTTAAGGGATAAAAAAAATCTGTTAGCTAAAACAAGGACTCCATAGGACCATCCACCTCCACTTACCAACTATTTCATGCAATCAATGTATCATGGGGAATCCAAAGGTCCACCACCTCCACCCTTCGAATCAACAAGGAAATCCAGATGTTGATACCTCTACCCTTAATGTAGCAAGGGAATCCATTGGTTGTGCCTCCACCCTCAAAATAGTAAGGGAATCTATATGTTGTGCCTCCACCCTCAAACAACAAGGGAATATAGAGGCTATGCCTCCACCCTCAAACAAAAAGGAAATATATAGGCTATGCCTCCACCCTAAAAAAAATAATGGAATCCAAAGGCTATACTTCCACTCTCAAAACAACAAGGGGATCCAAAGGCTATGCCTCTACCCTCAAAATAACAAGTGAATCCAGAGGTTGTGCCTCCACCCTCAAATAACAAGGGAATCTAGAGCACATTGTGTAACAAAGAAAAATAGATAAAGAGGGATAAAGAATTTCTCGTACCAGGAATCCAAGGGGAAGTTCTCCACCCATTATCAAGGGAATCCAGAGAAACCATCTCCACCCTCCAGGCCTATAGGGAATACATATACTAATGTCCTCACCTGAGAACTATTCTTCCACCACCCAATGCTTAACCAAAGAATGGATCTTCTCCCTACATTCAAACAACATCATAGCATTACTCTTTTCTCATTCTTACTTAGTTGCTTTCTCCTACATTATCTATATTTTTCTATTCTTGTATTAGAAATCACTCTCCTCAATGCATGTGAGTTTTCTCTTGCTAACACTCTTTATTATATAGCATGCATCATATGATTATCCTCCTCCCATTACTTCATTTCAAACATTTGTTGGTTGCACGTGCAAACAATGATTCACCATTTCCTTCTTGTCCACGACAATTCTGTCCTTTGTGGTAGTGAGGGATGTTGTGTGTCAGCATTTCCTTCCACCCCACTTCCTGTTGGTTGAATTCTCTGTCCCCACTTCCCATGAAGGGCAATTTTTACTAATTTTGTCCTTTCTGCATTATATATTCTTCCAAATCAAGCTTGATTCCTTGTCCTTCTTCTTTAGCTGGATTAATGGCATAACTAGTCCATTCAATCACATACCAACTAGCCTTCCATGGCTATCATAAAACAATCAAGCTTCCTCTTAATCCTAAGAAATATCTTCTCCAAGCTATGGAGTTTGTGTCCCAATTCTTAGGCGTCCCCCACCCCGCTTTTTTTAATTATGATCAAAATACATAAGATATTTACAATGAAGGGAAATCAGCCTAGGGTTGTCACAATGTGGCAATGATACAGGTGTTGTCAAAGCACTTGGATTAATTTTTTTCAAATAAGCATATCTTTGTGTCCATAGCTTAGATTTGGATAAATTTGTATAATTGAAAGCTCTTGACGAGTAGAAGACAATGGTGGTATTAGAAAAGATGTTTAATATGGTTAAAGAATGCATGAATTCAACAATCCCATCTCCATAAATTAACCTTTGATGTTGGGTCTGGATACCCCATATCCTTAATTAGGCATTAAGGGACTAGGTATGTAACAATCGATATAAGAATATGCATTCATATACAAATTTTATTTTTTCATATACACAATTGTATACTAAAATTTATACATCATATAAGTAGGTCAAAGGTACACTAACAGTAGTAAATGCATACTCGACCTGATTTGAACTTATTTGTTCCATTTGTAGCTCTCTTATCAATGCAACTACATTGATAAAGAATGGAATAATTGACTGTCTAAAATGGAATAAGAGGTGCCCTTTCATATAGACATTTCCTAAATGTTACATTTCAAACAACCAATAACAACATAGTACATTGCATAGTTAGGAAGCCTATATTGCATGAATAACTCTCTAGTCTAAGACAAATTCCATATGAAATATATCTACAAAGAAATCCAATAACTATCTACATGCTACATGATTTCTAAGTTCATAGCATGTTCACATTTAATGAAGACAATGTAGTGCTACTTGTTGGCTAACAAAAAAACGGTACAACAACAAATAATGTAAAAGAAATTGTTACACATTTTCTTTTGTTTCATAGATTATGATATCATTTTTCTAACTTCTCTTTTGCTTCATAAATTAATAAAGACTATTGGAGTGTAGATTGTTATATATTTCTATCCCACCAACTTATAACTCGAGAAGGATCATCCTTGGATCATTTTATTGTTGAAGTTTATAATTTGTGGCTTTATCATTGGAAAATGTTCATAATTACATTTGATTTTATGTATTGTCAAAGTTTATAGTTTGCGATTATATTATTAGAAAATGTTTATATTTTAAGGTATATTAAATTAAAACTTAGTGTCATCTTTAACACATTTAGATTATTTGTATAACATTTCAATAACTTATTTATGATTTACTCCTATTTATGATATTTTCCCATTCATTTCTTTGTGTTGTTGCACTTGCTTTTATACCTCCTACATCAAGTACATCCTTTGATAACTTGTTTATATGTCATTTGATATTGGGTCAGTTGGATCCACATGTTTGATAAGAAAAACACTTGGATCAATATGATGATGCTCTCCCACCCACAAAGTAGGAGTGATGCCATCCTCCTTACCTTGATGTCATTCATCTTTAACCAACAAGTAAATCTTCTATCTAGGGCCCCATCAAACTGAATTAGGGTTTCCCATTCAAGCCCATTGACATTTTCCTTCGTGTGATGATGTGATGCAACTTTCGCCTTCTTTTTCATAAAACATTTACACCTTTTTTTTATTTTCTTGTATTCTCACTTACCTATATTGAGTGAGAAATGAAATCTTGATTTTGACAAGGTGAGCACTAATAGTTGGTTGGTGTAAACATATGCACATGGTCTTATGCATCCTTTGAAATGTTTAGTTCATTAAAAGAGATCAAAACTTAAATTTTGTTGTAGACTATATGTACGCTATTAAATATGTTGTTAAATATAATTGTTCTTGCAAATACACAAACCTATTTGTTGTGTACTATGTACCTAAATTAGTTAATCTTAACTTGTTAGAGTAGTAAATTGTGGGGTGGATGGTTGTGTATTTTTATGTAAAAAATATCAAGCTTAGCAATTATGGTTGCTTTTACTTAGAGGTTTACCCCATTTTTACTTATTATTTTTGTTAAGGAATACCATTTTTCCTTGATGATCCTCAAACTTCTTTATTTATGCTTGGAATACATGTATAGTGAGAGCACACTGCTCATACATGTATTTAATGCATTGAAGTTATTTTTGTTGAACAATCACTTGGTTAAGTAGGAGATAGTACATATGATAAGTTCTATCCCTCAATGTGGGTTCTCTAAGTAGATCAACTCAACTTCTATTTCCTTGATTCAAACGAGTCATGTTGAGTTTATCTACTTAGTATAAATGCTTCCCATTATGTCTTTGCTTGTCGTTCTAGGTTCTAAATGTTCTAGCTCCTCCAATCTTGGTCTAATGTAGAAGAAGTTTCAAGAGAGTCATATTATGTCAAATTGAATACATGTTATTTAATTTTTCCATTAATCATTGCTTTTGATTGTTTATAATAATTTACACATCCCTGAACTAGGGATGCATTAGAATAATCCTCACCTTTTCTCCTTTCCGTACCTTTTATGCTAACTAGTTCCCTATCAAGAGGAAAGCCTGCATATTTTCTTTTCATATGATGAAAACATTGTTAATTGATTTGGAAGGTCATTAGAAGGGACTCTAATCCAGTCTACTATGGAGATGGGTTCAATATATTTATAAACTAGGATTTGATTCGATATTCCTTCCTTTGAGATTAGTCTCTTCACACTTTTAGCTACAAGAGCCTACCCAAAGCGGAAGATGTATCTTAGTCTCCAACTATCCTAATCCTTTGAGATTAATCTCTACACACTTTTAGTTGAAAATTGCTACCCGGAATAGACTATGTATTTTAGTCTTAACACACTTTGCAAATGCTTTCTATTTAAATTTTAAGGGGATACCTTCCTTCTTGTTCCTTGGACAAGGAAATCTAAAACTTTCCCTCTTAATTTTCCTATTATACCCCGTGGCATGTATCCTAGAGTATGCCAATAAACTGGGATTCCCTCTAACATTGATTTGACAAGGAGTAATATTCCTCTAGTAGATAACCATATGTTGCATCAATTTTTTTCTCTTAGGGGGATACTTTCCTTGTTGTTCCCTAGCCAAAGAAATATTAAAATTACCCTTTTGATTTTCCCAATATAACTTGTGGTGTGTATACTTGAGTATGCCAATAAGATGGGATTGCCTCCAACATTGATTTGATAGTGACTAATATTCGTTGGTAGATATCCATCTATTGCATCAATTATTTACTCTTTTCCACCTTTTAAATCATCCATTCCCAATCAGTTTTAATCCTAAGTATTTAATCCATCTTGGAGCTTGGTGTACTTGTATGGGAAAAGTTCTACGACCTGGGTCCCATATAGTATTTCTGAAATTTGACTGCCATATATGTAGCATTACAATAGTCATCTATGATTTATTTTAACTTGCATCTATCTACATACCATCGCCAAAAAGTATAACATTGACGAAAAGAAGATGGGTTAGATGCCAGATGTAGTGTTTTTCCAATTTTAATATGTATTAAATCTCTTGTACTTTTTGCCTCTATTATGGCTTTGCCAATTTCAATACCATTTAGAGATTTTTTTTCTCTATTATTTGCCTAAAATTATTGTGGCTTCATGTCAAATTTCTACCTATTCGCTTGGTGCAATGAAAGGTTTCATACCAAATTCATTGCCAATATGTTGGAAATTCACTGCTCCTTTCAATTATTGTATGGAACCAAGTTTGGCTTTTCCCTGCATCAATAGATGTCATGATGTCTTTCAATCCACAAGAGTCCAACACAAGAATGAAATGGAGTTACTTGCAACATTGTTAGTTAGTTGTGTTAGTTGCATTACAATTCCAAGATCAATTTCATTTAATGGAAACATTGATCCTTATGTCACAAATGTGACTCAATTGTATGTATTTGACTTAAACAACAATCCTATGGATCCATGATTAACACCCATAGATATATTAGTTTAAAAAACCTTCCTTGGCTCCAATTGTTAAGTTGTAATATGATAAGACTTATTTTGTCTTACATCACCAATATTACAGAGCTAGGAAACATAGAACTCTCTTTTTAATAATTTAACATAACTATGGCAAATGAATTCACAAATCTTACTAATCTTTGCCAATTGGAACTCTATTACAATTATCATATAGAAGATATACTTTAGGGTTTAGAAACCTCATCTTCTTGAGGTATTATGTTTTTTTATTGATTTCGACTCAATTGAGATTCTCTCTGAGCATGCAAGATTGGACATTGATATCTTTTTAGAACTCCAAATAATTTTTTTGAGCAAAATTCTAAAGAGTTTGACAAGTTCTCATATCCACATATTTATCTCTATACAAAAATAACTTAATTGGCCATTGCCACAAAAATTTGGAATTTATTTATTTTATTATTATTATTATTATTATTTCATTTTAGTGCCATATAGGTGTATGTCAAAGAATGGTCTAACTAGTATTATTCCCTCTTCCCTTGTATATCTATAATATTGGTAAATTGGTTCTCTCTCTTCTACAAAATTTACTTATAGGAAAGATTCTCAATGTAACATTCTAAAGGAGCATATATTCCTTATAAACTTATTTCAAAGATGTCTAACACATTCCACTTCCAAAAAGCAGTGAATTCTAGCTTTCTTTAGACAATTTGAAACATCCATAAAAAAAATAAGTTTTGTTACCATATTCTATTGGCTATTGTAGTGGTGGAATTGAAAATGATCAAGGGAATTCTCAATGTTAAACAATTGTTTAGGAGTAAAAGTATTACTAAAGTAGTCATCTAAACTAAAAGAATAATGAAGGATCCATTATATAAGCAAGCTTCCTAGGAACCAATATCATAATCTAGTGGACTTTCATGGTTGTTTGGTCTTAGGTATGTTTGAAATTCCTTCTATCAAAGTCTTGCAATGGATTCTGCTACCTGAGGCACCTTCATAGATTTTTTACGATGATCATATGAACTTGAATTGACTTACATGATCGTAATTCAATATTAGTTTTTCTTTTAATAGTAAATGGTTTATGAGTACAATCCAAACATTGTAAAGCTTTTTTGATTAAGGTGGCATACCTTCACTGCCCCACCTAAACAAACCACCTCACCTAACATCCCTTCTAATCCCTTTTTGATAGGGACATTGAAACTAAAGTGGAACTTGTTACTCAAAGTCACAGTTCATTATTTTAAAAAGTGGCTTGTATGGAATTAATCTCTTTTAGAACCATTGATTTATATTAAATTTTTTTATAATGCATAATAGGCACATGATGTTACACAGACAACTAAATGGCTACAAGTTGGTCATACTCTCATCAATGTGGCATCCCCTCTCCATATCCAAGTTCCAAGCAATTCCTTTTATCAGTTTGACAAGGTTTCATTATCCATTTGATAGAACAATAACCCAAAGCACCTTGCACACTTAGCAAATAGTAAACAACTTGGTTTTGTTACAACGGAAAACCCTTCAAGGGTCTCTTTTCTTGACCTCACCATAAACATATGTGTGTTATTTCCATGGGCACAACCTATAAGGAATGAGATGATCAACATTGATGTGTGAAGCTAGTGTTATGGAAGGGTTGACACTATAATGGAACCAATTTAGAGATCCATTCCCCCATGGTTGTTGATGTGTAAGAATTTGTAAATGTTGGATTTGTCAGTGAACATTGCCTATGGGAAGCTTGTTGCATCACGTTCATAAAATGGTTGTGGTGTGCCATCTACACTTGAAGAAAAATGTCTCTAGAGATATTCCTCAATGTTTTATCATGACAGTCGATCTTGAGATGCCGTCACTCAATTATAATCAGCAAGGTGGATTTAATCCTACTTTTATTGACAATTTGACACCCCTGCAACAATTATGGTTGAAAAAATATAGTCTAAAAGGAGAAATCCCTACTTACTTGTGTAATTTGACGAAGCTAAAGATTTTGGTTCTCTCTATCAATTGTCTCTTAAGAAACATTCCCACCAATTTGATGACACTATCCAAAATGACAGGACCCTCACCATAAACAGATGTGTGTTATTTCCATGGGCACAACCTATAAGGAATGAGATGATCAACATTGATGTGTGAAGCTAGTGTTATGGAAGGGTTGACACTATAATGGAACCAATTTAGAGATCCATTCCCCCATGGTTGTTGATGTGTAAGAATTTGTAAATGTTGGATTTGTCAGTGAACATTGCCTATGGGAAGCTTGTTGCATCACGTCCATAAAATGGTTGTGGTGTGCCATCTACACTTGAAGAAAAATGTCTCTAGAGATATTCCTCAATGTTTTATCATGACAGTCGATCTTGAGATGCCGTCACTCAATTATAATCAGCAAGGTGGATTTATTCCTACTTTTATTGACAATTTGACACCCCTGCAACAATTATGGTTGAAAAAATATAGTCTAAAAGGAGAAATCCCTACTTACTTGTGTAATTTGACGAAGCTAAAGTTTTTGGTTCTCTCTATCAATTGTCTCTTAAGAAACATTCCCACCAATTTGATGACACTATCCAAAATGACAGGACCCTGTGTTTATGGAAACCAATATTCTAGACATAAAGTTATGGCCCATCCATTGATTTCAAAAGAAGAAGAATCCAAGTATGCCCATGGTATCTCCAATATTAAGTTTCTACATTTTTCTATCATTACTTGAATCAAAATCTCGATATCACCATCGCTTAGATCCTTAACTTCTTAGCTTAATCCTTATTATACTTGAATTTTTCATTTTCTTCTTAATTCTTCCTTCTGCAATTAAAAGAAGAGAGAGGCATCGTTTTAGGGATGAGAATCACTGCTAGGATTTTTCATTAGTTTCCCTCATGCTTGGAGCTTATTTCTTGTTACGAAACTAGCTCACAAAAAGATAGAAAAGATAGTTGAACGCCTTAGAATTCAGCCTCTTCGAGGGGGCAACCTCCTTTACATTACACAAATGAACAATTCTTGGATTATTCAAATGACAAAACCTCCTTTCTATATATAGGAGTCTAAGGGGTCACAATAACCAAGCTGACCTAACAATAATAATATAAAGGCACAAAAATAACAATAGAGGGATTCTATGGGGCACAATAATAGCAATATGGGGACAATAGGGGCACAAAAATATTAATAAGGGATACAACTACATTAGTAAAGGGGGCATCACTAGTATTATAGGGACCTAACATGCCCCTCTCCTTAAAAAAAGTGTTGTCCTCAATGCTTGAGTAGTTCTGGATGGTTCTGTATAAAATTCCCATCCTCCCATGTGGAATCTTCAGCGGATAAGTTCTTTCACTTAATGAGATACCCTGAAATGGATCGATTTCGTAGCTGTCGAGTTCTTGTTTCTATGACTACTTCTAGTTCCAATATAATTTTTCCTTCCTCGTCAAGTTCTGACAATATTGTTTGAACTGGGAGCTTGTTGCCTATAACCTTCTTTAAACATGAAACATGGAAAACTGGGTGCACTCGAGAAGCTGCAGGAAGCTCCAATTTGTATGCCATAGTACCAATCTTTTGCAACACCTTGTACGAACCATAATACTTTGGTGACAATTTATTATCCTTCTTAGCTTGCTTGAGGGACATTTGTTTATATGGTTGTAGCCGTAGGAATACCCAGTCACCTACATCAAAACTTCTTTCACTACGATGTTGATTTGCCTGTTGTTTCATTATATTTTGCACCAACACGAGGTTATCCTTTAAGAGTTGGAGAACTTGTTGTTGATGCTCGATGTGATGTGCCACTGCTTGAACCTTAGAATTTTCTCTTAAATATGATGTGATGGATGGTGGCTGATATCCATAAAGTGCCATAAATGGGGTCATTTTTGTTGCAGTATGGAAGAAGGTGTTATACCACCATTAAACCAGAGGCAACCATTTGACCCATTGTGTCTGTTTATCAGATATAAAACAACGAAGATATCCTTCCAAACATTTGTTTACTATCTCAGTTTGCCCATCAGATTGAGGATGATAAGATGAGCTATGAGCTAACTGAGTACCAAGACAAGAAAATAATTTTGTCCAAAAATTTCCAGTAAAAATGGGATCTCTATCACTTACAATAATCTTTGGGTTTCCATGTAGCTTTTGAATTGTTTCCATAAATGTCGTAGAAACTGTACTGGCTTTAAATGGATGTGATAATGCACAAAAGTGTGCATACTTGGTAAGTCTGTCAACTACCACCATGATGACACTCTTTCCCTCAGACTTGAGTAAACCTGTGATAAACTCCATTGAAACCTCCTCCCAACATTGGCTTGGAATGGATAAAGGTTGTAATAGACCTGGTGTCTTAATTGTTTCAACTTTATTTTGTTGGCATACCAAACATTCCGCCACAAACTTTTGAATATCCGATTTAAGGCCATCTCAAAAAAATTCCTTCTTAACCCTGTGGTAAGTTTTTAAAAATCCTGAGTGCCCTCCTAAGGGAGAAGTGTACAATTCCAGAAGAATCTTTTGTTTGAGTTGGGAATTCTTACATAGGTATGAGCGATCTTTGTACCATAACAAATCATTTTTCCAACTCAAGAGTTGGGAATTCTTAGTGGACTCTTGTTGTAACTTTCGAATAAGTTCCCACATTTCTTCGTCATTCTTCCATTCCTACCTTGCTTCATTTATCCAATCTAGTTGGATAATAGAAATGGCACACAACAATACTTCCACATCCTCATCTTTTCTTGAGAGTGCATCTGCCACAACATTTTTATTCCCTTTTTTGTATATGATTTCAAAGTCATAACCCAACATCTTTGTGACCCATTTTTGTTGTTCTTCAGAGGATAATCTTTGTTCTAAAAAGTATTTAAGGCTATCACGATCCGTTTTACCTTGAAGTGTCTTCCCATTAGGTAGGGTCGTCATTTCTTAAGTGCATGTAGTATTGCCAACATTTCCTTCTCATAAATAGCTTTGTGTAAATACTTTCCCTTGATTGGATGACTTTCGAAAGCAATGGGTCTTTCATCTTGCATTAAAACAGCACCAATTCCATTTCCGGAAGCATCACATTCCACAATAAAGGTTTTTGTGAAGTCTGGTGTAGCTAAGACCGATGCTTGGCACATTGCCTCTTTAAGATGTTCGAAGGCCTTTGTTGCTTCTAGAGTCCATGAAAATTCATCTTTCTTCAACAATGTTGTTAGAGGTGCTGCTATTTTCCCATAATTCTTAACAAACTTGCGATAATACCCTATCAACCCGAGAAATCCTCGCAAATGCTTTATGGATGTGGGGATTTCCCATTCCTTAATGGCTTTAATTTTGCTAGGGTCTACCTTAACTCCTTCATGAGATATAATATGACCCAAATATTCTACCTTTTGTACTCCAAAGAAACATTTGGATCTTTTTGCATATAATTATTTCTCCTCCAATAGTTGTAGCACCCTGTCAACGTGTTCAACATGATCCTTCCAAGACTTGTTGTAGATTAGTATATCATCAAAAATACTAACACAAATTTTCTAAGGAAGGGTTTGAAAATGGAATTCATCAAACCTTGAAATGTAGAAGGTGCATTGGTAAGGCCAAAAGACATGACCAAAAACTCATAGTGACCCTCATGAGTTCTAAATGTTGTTTTCAGAATGTCTTGAGTCTTCATTTTGATTTGATGATATCCTGAACGAAGATCTAACTTGGTGAAGTAAATTGATCCATGCAATTCATCCAATAATTCATCAATAACAGGAATGGGAAACTTATCTTTAATAGTGAGCTTGTTGAGCTCCCTATAATCCAGACACATGCGCCATGATCCATCTTTCTTGTGCACCAACACTATTAGAGCAGACAAAGAACTTTGGCTAGGTTGAATTATACAAGCCTCAAACATTTTTGCAACCATACGTTTAATTTCACTCTTTTAGGCATAGGGATATCTCTGCAGCCTGATGTTTGGAGGAACACTTCTTGGAATCAAATGAATAGCATGATCATGATCACGAATAGGTGGGAGACCTTTGGGAGTCTCAAATACCCTGGAATGATTTTCTAAGACTTTTTGGAGATCTGGAGAAATAGATGATTTCAATGTGGAAACATCTAGCAAACATAATTGTGCAATTACACCTCATTGTTCCTTTTTTAGAAGCATTGCCATACTGTTAGAGCTTATTATCTTTCTTAGTTTCCCTTCAATACCCCTTAATTGAATTTCTTTTCCTTCAGCATAAAATTTCATGAAAAGTTCTTGAAAGTTAAAAGCTATTGTACCCAAGGATTGTAGCCATTGGACTCCTAGTACAACATCAACACCTCCCACTGGAATGGAAAGCATTGGGCTATTCAATACATATTCTCCCATGGATAGCTGGATATTATGGCACTTTCCAGAGCAATTTATCATTCCTCCATTTGCAACCATCACTTAACACTCTGGTGCTGGATATAGGAAGCAATTCAATTCTTTTGCTATCTTACAATGAATAAAACTGTGGGTACTTCCTGAATCAATCAACACTATTACCTTTTTCTTCTTGATATGTCCTTCTATATTGATGGTTTGGGGAGTGGTAATTCCAACCAATGCATTACAAGATATGGCCGGATTCATTTCTTCTTTATCTAGGCTTTGTTCCTAGAGTATATCCTCTTCTTTTGACCTTTCTTGTTTCTTTTCTTCTTCCTCTTCACAATCTATGTAGAATAATTTCTTCTCAGCACACTTATGACCTTTAGTTTATTTGCTATCACAACTGTAACAAAGCCCTTTTGCTCTTTTTTCTTCCAATTGTTATAGTGTCAACCTTATAGGTTGTGGAAGGCTAGGGGCAACAACACTTCCATCTTTATAGTTGTGAGTGGTAGGCTTCCCAGTTGCCATAATTTTGCTTTTCATTTTTCTTGCTAACCTGAATGCCTTCTCTAATGAATCTGGTTCCTAAGGGCGAACATCATGTGGGATATTATCCTTTAAAGTCCCTGTGAACACATCAATCCTATGCTCCTCTAGAATATTTTTTACCCTTATGTTCAACTTTTGGAACTCCTCAATGTGCTCCATCATTGAACCCTTTTGTTTGAGACTTATCAATTGGCTAAAAAAAGTGTTGCTTTTTGTATCCTCATAATGTGCTGTCATTTCTTCCGTAAAAATTTCCCAAGCGATAATTTGTTTACGAGAGCAAAGCCATTGATACCATACAAACTGATTTGGTTCCAAATATAAAGTTGCAATACGTACCTTTAGTGTGTTTTGCACATTATTGAGATCAAAAAAATGCTCCATCTGTAGTATCCATGTTGCAGGATCCTTGCCATCAAACTCCCTCATATCGATTTTTGGAATATGGTGGGTCTTCGATCCAACATTAGATTCTATGAAATCATGATTAACATTTCTTTTGTTCTCATCATGAGTTTCTTTTACTACCCTTTCACCATTAGTGACCATTTCTTGTAGCAATTTATTCAAATTTATCTTCAATTCTTCCATCTTATCATCCATGCCATCCATTTTAGCGTCCATGCCATTCATCTTAGCTTCCATGCCATCCATCTTAGCTTCTACGCCTTTCTTTAAACCATCCATCTTAGCTTCTACATCTTTCTTTAAACCATCCATCTTAGATTTTGCTACTTTTTGTGCAAGTGACATTTGTTGCATTTGGTCTCGTAATTTTGATATATCATATTGCATTTCTTCCTCTTCTTCATGAGTCATGTTAGAAATTTCAGATTGCTTACTATGTGTTTGCATTTTCTTTCCTCTGGGCATCAATTACCGATAATAATGTTTTACTATGCCCTTTGAATTCCTTCAAACTAATTTTTCAAACCAAGCTTATGCAAAAATTTAAAAGAAAACTACACACCTTTTTTCACTTTGTAGGAGCTCGATATTGAATTTGATGTATCTCTGTAAATTCGAATCATCCAGTTCTGAAATTGCGATCTGCAGTAGCCCTCTGTGTCCTCTTTCCAATGCCACCAATCTGATCAAATTTATATTCTCCAAGGCAGAGTTATGCACAATCTCCCAAGATGACCTGATTATAAACTATTCCAAAAGAGCAAACTTGTATGAAGTGCCATGTGTCACTGTTTTGACCTTAATATCTGAAAAATATACACAAGAAACTACAGTGTGTCTTCTTTCTGTAACTTATGAAATTTCAATCTGATGCTCGAAACAAAAGTTATGACGATTTTCCCAAGGTCACCTGTTTGGAATGTAATTTAGGAGTCTGCAAAAAAGCCAACTTTCTCAGATAATATCTCCACAAATATAGTGTGAAATGCTCTGAAATTCAGACCCGAGGTTCAGCACGATTTTGTCTCAAATGGGTTTTTTTGTTTCGTTTTTGAAACATCGCAGAAAACATTATAGCGAAAATTCCACGATGACCTATTTGGAGTAGCGAAACCCTAGAATCCAAAGCTCTGATACGAAATGTTATGAAACCAGCTCACAAAAAGATAGAAAAGATAGTTAAACGCCTTATAATTCAACTTCTTTGAGGGGGCAACCTCCTTTACATTACACAAATGAACAATTCTTGGATTATTCAAATGACAAAACCTCATTTCTATATATAGGAATCTAAGGGGTCACAATATAACCAAGCCGACCTAACAATAATAATATAAAGGCACAAAAATAACAATAGAAGGATTCTATGGGGCATAGTAATAACAATATGGGGAAAATATGGGCACAACAATATTAATAAGGGATACAACTACAATAGTAATGGGGACATCACTAGTATTATAGGGACCTAACATTTCTTTAGCAATAGCAGTGGATGCCCTACCCTAATGCCTTCTACAGATTTGGAGGTGGTTACAAAAACAATAAAGAAGGTTTGAAGGTGGTTGCAAAAGTAGTGAAGGACAAGCCTAAATAAGAAGCGTACAAATATGACGCAAAGATAGTGGGAAGAAGAAAGACCTTGCATGGATAGTGGGAAGAAGTAGTAGAACAAGAAGATGGTGCTATGAAGTAGGAGAAGGCTTAGCTAGTGCATTTGTAGAGGCAACACCAACCTTCCACTTGTGAGAAGTTCATGCATGGTAGGAAGGTCACAACTTTTAGACATGGTCCAAAAATAATGAGAAGAAGTAAAACCTTGAAAGGACAACTAGAAGGAGCAAGACAATAAGAAGACAATGGGATGAAGCATGTGAAGGCTCAACCATTGCATTTGTAGACTTAACATCAACCTTGTATTTTCGAATGAGAAATTGCTAGCAAGAAGTTCCTTCATTGTTAGAAGGTTTTCCACCTAGAAGATGTCCATGCTAAGAAGGTTATAGGTGTTAGTACCAACAAGCTAATGTAGGCAATTCGTGGAGGAAAACTAATATAGGCAATTCGTGGAGAAAATGAAAAGGTTAGGTCGAAGTGTGGAGAAGAATGAACGCAAATTAAAAAAAGTGAGTAATTATTATTATTATGAATTAAGAATGTAGAGAATGTGGATGTTTAAAGTTTTTTAAAATTTTGTATTTAAAAAAATCTTATATAAGAAAAACAATCTTATATAAGAAAAGCAATTAAGTCCCTTCATAACATATAAACTAATAAAAAATTAGAGAATCAAGTCCCACCCTAACATATTAACATATTAACCAATGAGAAATTTAATGAATAAAATTTCAAAATTCACACATTCATTTTAATTTTTCAAATGATAATTTAATATAACAATTCAATAAAACATGGAATATTTTGAAAACAAAAAATTAATTAATATAACATTGGGATGAAATGGAAAACTATACTCCTTATTTTGAAAGCACTATTAAAAATAAAATCAATTTTTTCAACTCATTAAAAAATATATATAATTTTTAAAATTGACAAAATTTAATTAATTATAAATAAAAAATTTATTTAAAATTAATATATAAATAAATAATGGTAAAAGTATGTTTTTATAGTGGGTGATGAAAGTAATGTGATTGAGAGAAAAACAAACCATTAATATATCATACTAACTACTAGCATACACAAAATAAATAAACTATACCAATGTTTTAAAATAAATAAACTATAAAAATGTTTTAAAAATCAAGTTGATATATCATATTTTAAATTTTTTATTAAAATATATTTTAAATTTTTATCACATACATAATTATAGAACATGAATACCAATCTTTTTCATCAATGTGTCTAGTGGTTAATCATTAAGAATATTTATTAAATTTTTTTAATAAAACAAGTCTAACATATTAATATAATTATTATCATTTTATTAGGTGAGCGTTTTAATATTTTTTTTGGTTTTTTTTGCAGTAGATATAATGAAAATAAATATAATTAAGAATTTTTTTACAATATGTGGATTTTTTATTTCATAATTTAATTTAAAATTATATAAAAATAACTATCAACCAATAAAAAACAATTTATATTTTATTTTTATTTTATATTTTCAAAATACTTATTTTTTCCAACATTTTAATAAACTTTATAGAATTAATTTAAAAATAAACTTTATAGAATTAATTTAAAAATATCACATAATAAACATTGATGTTTATTATTTTGACTAAAATAAAAAAACAATATAACCTAACATTTTTATTTGGACTAAAATAACAAACAATATAACCTATCTTGAACGGATATAATAAAATGTAATCTACACATTTTAGTACTTTCGAATTTAACGACTTCACCTTGACCAGCAGAGCATTGATTGCTGAATGCCTATACATTTACCTACCGGATACCCTTCTACAATTTTATAGCATATTCATATTCCTGTATACAATGCTAAACGCGTACAGACTTGGATTCAAAGTATCTTTGAATTCAATGAAATGACTCAAACCTTTCACATACTATTGGGAACCCTTTAACGCGTACAGACTTGGATTCAAAGTATCTTTGAATTCAATGAAATGACTCAAACCTCCACATTCACATACTATTGGGAACCCTTTAACGCGTACAGACTTGGATTCAAAGTATCTTTGAATTCAATGAAATGACTCAAACCTCCACATTCACATACTATTGGGAACCCCCTTTTACGGTTCTACAGTACAATTTAAACTTTCCATGTATACAGTTGTGATTTCTTAAACTTGTTCAGTATCGAATGCAGAGGCCATAAATCCATAAAAGCATGTTTTCTAATAATGGACAGTACAGAGCACAGTATACGATTCTTCTCATTCAGCATTATGAATTGAACGGTGTGGAATTACCTAGTGAGACGGCCATGAGAATCCCTATTCCATGGTCCCTCTGTTACTGGTGCTGGTGTGAATCCTGTGTTTAGGCGGGTGGAATTGAAGCAAAAGCAACAGCCCAGCTCCACTTTGCCCAAGTGATGCTCCGCGTCTGCCAATGCTTCTTCGTAACGCCCTTCCCCCGACACCAAAACTCCCAATCCCAACCCCATCCACCGCTCATTCGTGTTCTTCTTTCTGTTCCTGTTGCTGAGGCAGCTTAGGCTCATCTCCCACCGCTTTCTCTCCCCGTCCCCTGCTCTCCTGCATTCCACTCTGCGTTCCCACTCTCTCGTTTCATTGTGAGTCAACCAGCGTATCATGAACCTCGCACCTACAGGACATTATCCATTATTAGTTGGTAAAAGCTTTGCTCTCGCATAGGAAAGGTGCCAAGTTCAAATCTCTCAACCCCCGGGTAACACAGTGAACCACGCACCTGCAAACGCCACAAGCAGCACACGCCAAAGGCGAGTAATCTGCCGAAGCGTCTCAGAATCATCCGTTCCGGTGCCCGGAAGCATCGGGATCATCGGCTTCTGCGGGCACTGGCAGACACCGGCCCTTCCGGAGTTTAAATGATAAGGCCTAGGGCTAATAACAGGCCTGATTTCCCCAGCCAGAACTAAAACAAGCGCATAAGCCTCTTCTTTCCGCTCCAGATTCTCCGTTTTGCCTTCCAATTTCATGCCTATACAAGATTTCCCCTTAGATGCAGAGCTGTTTGGGATCTTTAAAGTTCATTACAAGGATTCTTTCTTTGTCATGTTAAAGATCCGGCTTAAGAGGATTTAAATTTTAAAACCCTAGATAGAAGAAATTCTAGTCGAAAGTAAAAGGAGAAAGCGAAATGGAGGCCTGTACCTTGTTCCGGCGGACTGTGCACGCACGCACAGATGTTCTGATCGACACTCGTGGTTATATCCAGGCGCTGGGCTGCCCCCTCTTGAATAAGAAAGTAACCTCTCCACAAGCTTTTAATACATTCGTTTTGCCTGTAAACATCCAGGGACAAGATTCCCGAGCTCTGAATCGCCAAATTCTGTGGTACTTTGAAGGCATAAAACCTCCATTTCAATGGCTGCTGCCAATTCTGTCTCCATGCATAATCTTTTCAGGTTACTTACAAGTTCAATTAAATATCCTTCTTTTTAACCTTCTTCAAATGCAAATTGCAAATTCAACTCACATGGCTCCCGATTTGCACAGCGAGCTGATATTCGCATGAACAATGCGTATTCTCCATGCGCAATTCAACATTCCTGTCATGAAATTGCCAGAATTAATTTAAACAAACAAGAAATCATGGAACAAATGTAAACCCAGGGAGCCTGAAGGAATTGTCTTGTGTAACTTCACCCGTAGAGCAGGAAATCCCTGGCATTCGCATCTGCTGTATTTAAATGGAAGAGGACGACGATAACGATCAACAGGATGCTCATTTTACAGGGGATTGATCAGCTCGAGGGACATGAGCGGCGGTTACAGAGTTAACTAAACGCCAATAATCAAACTCCGATTGGAGTTGCCTTTAGGGTCACTTTATGGAATTGGGTTGAAAAAGGGGTTGAATTTAGCAGAAAAATTTGACTTGAAATTTTGATTTGTGTTATTTAAATTGATTTTTTAATTGTATAAAAAGATTAGTATTTTAGCACATTTTTGTTGTATAGGTATTACTTATTAAACTTGTGATTTCAATAAATTTTTGTCAGATTTTACAAAAATTAAACAAAAAAAACCATTCTAAAAAATCTCACTAAAAACAACTCAAATCAAGTACAATAACCATCAATAGCAAAATGTTCCTTCAAAAACTGTACACAAACAAATGCATGAGCTATTAAGAGCAAATCAATAGAGAAAAGTGGTAATCCCACATCAAAAACATAGGGCATATACTATGGAAGCTTTGGTGTATGAATAAGCTCTTCTTTCAGTGCAACTTGTCAGTGATGAAGCTGGTGCCACCAACAAGTAGTGTCAGTGCTTGTTAGAATCTAGAATCAGGGATAATAGTTCTATACTAATGATCCAACTGCCGAAGGTGTTTTATCTGGCTATTGTTTGCTAGCTTTCTTATAACTTTTTAAACTAACCTAAACATATAAATTAAATGAAAAAAATAAGATTTAATTTTATAAATAAAATTTAATTTAATTATAATTCTATTTTAAATTATTATTATTAATATATAAGTGTAAAAATTAATTAAATTATAATTTTATTTTAAATTATTAATATTAATATAAAAGTTATATATATAATATCTCAATTTTTTTTAACTATAAAAATTCATTCTTATTTTATTATGAAGATTTTTAATTTAAAAATAAATTTTGTTAAAATACTATGGTTTATTAACATGGAAAATTTAAAAAATCATAACTCATTTCATATGACACTTTGTTTATATGATATTTTTTTAATTAGTCAATTTAATTAAAAAGACATAACTACATTGGAGATAAATCTCAACCTTTGATTTGTGAATACTAATATTCTAGAATATTTCATGGAGGTTAGACCTCTACCATATCTTAATAATTAGTAATAATTAAATTAAAATTATAGAAGTTTTATTCTAAAAGAAAAACACCTATCAATGTAATTATACTTATTAGTTATAAAAATAATTAATATATAGTTAAATATATATACATTTAAAAAAAACATGTGACAAGATTCTTAATCATGGTGATTCACCCTCACCTTACTATGGGGATTTTTGTACTATGACTTACTAATACCACATGTTTGATTGAGGTTAACCCCTATCATTCACTTTATAATTACAAATAATTAAATTATAATTTTGGAAGCCCTATTCCAAAATAGACACACTCATTAACATAATAAAACAATAATATAATATTAAAAAGTTATATAATTTGCATACTCAAAAATAACATTTAAATAAAATGTTAAAATAAATAAAATTTATCGATATCAAAATCCTACTTTTTTATAGAATTATCAAATAATTAATAATTATGTTTTCACACTGCGTAAACCCACTTGAGCAACACATGTAGCTTCGTGAATCTGTTTCCCTTTCAAAAAAAGCAATTTGTTCTATGGAGATAGAACAAGAGAGGATGATTTTGATTCTTAAGGTGATTATTTTGGCTATGACCTTATATATGAGGTTGTAAAGGGAGATATGATGAAAATTGTCCAGAGAAGATGGATGGTTCACTTTGGGAATAAGGGCGATGAAAGTTGTATTGAATGCAGGAAACATACGCCTCTCTCTTCTAGATTCTTCAATCACTTTAAGAAGATCCTGGCCTATAGTATCAAACAACCCAAGAAAAAATTCTACAACCTAATTGCCTGGGTTTGGTCTTTTGCCTCTCTAAAATCCATGGAAAATAATTTTTAATTCATATTCAGAAACTTCGTCCATGATGGCCTTGTTCTCATTATCATCAACCAACCTAGGAAAAAGCTGAGAAACTCTTATTACTTCTACAATTGATGTACCAAGAGGGGCACATAAGAGGTTTTCAAAATTATTCTTACCCAGTGCAACTAAACCTTCAAAGTGCGTGGCTTTTGTTCCATTAGGACCCTGAATATTCCATATGGTGTTGTGCATTTTCCTTCCCTTGACATAACCTTGAAAAAATTTAGTGTTTTCATCCCCACTAGCTAACTGGATGGCTCGGAATTTTAATTGCTATTCCTTCTCTTGCTCTGCTAAAAGCACCCTTTTTTTCGTCTTTCCAAGGTCATAAGAGCCTCTCTAGGTTCAGGAGAGATAAATCCTTCCCCATCTTGATCAACAGATTTCTGTAGTTGTTCTACAATCTCCCTTAGTTCTTGGACCCCAACTAAGTTCTTATTTTTATCCCATTCTTTAGTTTTCAATTTAATGAGCTTCTTTTTAACTTGAAATGGGTTGGCTACAGAGGAGCCAAGTTGAGGATTGAAGGCTTTCCAATGAGAATGAACAAGGGACAGAAACTCCTCTGCCTTTAACTAGGAAGAGTTCATCTTGAAAGGGCTAGCCGATTTTAGGGAGGCCCCTCTAATTTCCAGAAATATGGGAGAGTGGTCCGAATCACCCCCAACCCCTATCCATTATTTGATCAATGAGAATCTTTCCACCAAAGCCTATGATATAAAGAAACGATCAATTCTCTTGGCCACTTTGTGTATTTTAATAAGAAGATTATGCTAGGTAAAGGCTAATTTCACAGGTTCCACATCTACCAGATTCAGACCCTCAATTTTATTCACGAAGTAATCAACTAAAGGGTTTGGCCTAGCCTTGGGACCTCATGATTCAAATAAGCCTAGGGAGAAGGTAAAATCACCACCGAGGATGAGGTTTGGGCAATTGATAATGGTTTTGTTAAAGAGCCCATCCCAGAACTCCTTGTAATCAAGGGAAGGACCATATAGATTTAACAAAGTGAATGAAGAGCTAAGGTCCTCTACAAAAGCCTCAACCCCCAACCTAGAATCCATACTCCAAAAATTAGAGACTTGAATATTCCTGACATTCCAACCCACTGCAATCCCCCCATATCTTCCATTGGCATCCAACACTAGGAATTTCCAACCCTTCAAGAGAGCCTCTAAACATTTGACAATGTCATCACCATCCCCCAAAGTTTCTTGAAGGAAAACCACATCTAGAAAATTAGCTTCAACCAGTTGACTTAAAGCATGCTTTTTATGGGTACATGATAGACCCTTGCAATTAAAGCAAAGGAGTTTCATTGGGAAACCCCTCCAAGAGTTGAAAGCATTCTAATGGTCCCATGAATAGAGAGTTGTTTCTATGTGACTAGATGATCTGATTTAGAATATTAGATTGCAGTGCTAAGATCCTCCTCAGATTATAAACAAAATTCTTTCATTGTGCTTAAGGATTCATGAATTTTGCAAGTGAAATGATGAGTTTTTATGTTAATTTTATGAGCAATTTAACATAAATAAGAGACTGAACAATAGTATAAACATGTATAGAACATCATCAAAAACACATTACAACAGGAACATGATAAAAGAGTTCACCTCTCTTGGGCTACGTCTCCTTGGTCCAGCTTCCAATGGCTTGGGCCTCTCTATTGTGCTCAAAAGTGTAAAAATATGTGTTTACAATGCTCAAATGCTTCTACAAACTACTCCAATGAGTCCAAAATACCCAAAAATGGTACCCTCACCTCTTTTTCCTCCTCATTTGGTCGAAAATTGCCTTAGTTATGACTTTTGCTAGTCTTTCCAAAATTTCCTCCAAATTTGGCTAACTGCCAGTTGAATTCATTATTTGGAGCTAATTCTGGTAGTTCCACTGAAATTGACAGTCCCGTCAACTTCCCTTCCTATCTCTCGGTTAAGGCCGAGTGGTCACTGTTGGAAATAATACTGAGAGGGGGGGGGGTTGAATCAGTATTATCAAATTCTTTTCAATATGCCTTCCAGATTTATACTTTAATTTATTCTTCAGATATTGATCATTAATTTGTATGTTAGTGCCATATAATAATGAAGAAGAACAAGAAAAATAGATAAGCACACCAAAGAACACCAGATATAAGGTGGAAACCCAATGTGGGTGAAAACCACCTGCTGCAATATGTCTCTATCTTCTTTCAATTAGAAACTTCTTTTACAAGGATTTTGTACTGGTGCAGTTCTTTACCAGTACGCAGGCTGCAACCTGCAGAGAGCTACAACTCTCTCTCATTTTCCAGTCTCTCCTGGAAGGGAGCTACAACCCCCTTTGCTCTTTTACTTCTTTAGGGACCACGTTTCATTAATTTTCAAACTGGATCCAAGAAGATCAAATAATCATCAAGTACATGCAAATCACCCAATCTCCTTATACAATCAACCAATGAATCACCCAACTTCTCAGAATGATGTAAACAAAAAAGTAATACCAGAAATCTAAACCCAGAACTCTGCAGCAATAGATAAAAGACACCCAACAAATGTTTCAATATAGGTCCGCAACTTCACCAATAGTGGCCTGCGAATACCCGCAGCTCTTCTGTGTCTAAACTGTGCAGATCCGCACCTGGTCGGTCTACTGCTTTGCGTATCTCTGCACCACTCGTTTTGCTGCCCTGCATACCTCTGCTTAGATTCGCACCTGAATTGGCTGCCTGACAGTGTACCTCCGCGACCTTTATTTCTGTTTCCCTGCATACCTCCGCACTGCGCCTTCTCCTGCACTACGTACCTCGCACTGCGCCTTCTGCTGTGCTGCATACCCCCGCACTGCGCCTTCTGCTGCGTTGCGTACCCCCGCACTCACGCCGTGGATCGCCTGCGAACCTCTGATTAGGGCCAAATTAACAGTCCTCCAATGTGCCACAGTCAGTCAGATCCACAGATCTGATCATGTGCCCGAGAGATCACGACTTATCAATAGATTCGCCTTAAATTTTCTCCTTGATTTAGATCTAGCTTTTAAAACCAATCACCCAAACTTTCAGATCTTAAGATATTCAAATTTCACAAGTGTCTAGCCAAGTGATCTCTTTTCCTTTTTATAGGCAAGCCCTTATTCAAACCATGGGACAAAACCATCGAAAACCAATACAAGGGATCCGAATAGGGATTCAAATAATTTAGATCCTAAACCACGGGCCAAAACCATAGGATCATGAACGACGGGCTAAATACCAAGGGCCAAACATAAGAAACCCCACGTGAGCGCGCTTCTCTGCATTGGAGTGAGTGAACTGGGGGACCGCACCTTATGAACGGATAACCTGCGGGTATGTCCGCACTTCCTGGACTGTGAACCTGCAGGTCCGCACCTTTTGAACGATGCACCTGAGAACCTCTTATTTTCCATCACTTTGAGAGCATGAACAGAATTTTGCCACTTGAGTGAGTTGCCATCAAGTACAACACCTGTATCATAGAGCCAAACCAGAATCATAATGCCAACAGTCACATGGTGGTTAGGTTCGGCGGTTAAGGAGATGGTTTTGATAGCTCCATCGCAAATCGCAATCGGCGAGAACCAATGGTCTTATGGTCTGTGCATGCAGCGGGGCGATGTGCGGTTACGATATGGTGGACCTGACAGTACTATTAATTGTAACCCTTAGTCGCATCGCATCCAGGATCCTTTTGCAAATCACAATCGGCAGAGAACCGGTGGGTAACATAATGCGGGCCTCTGCCTTCTGTGGTGTGCAACTGCGATCTACGATTGCGATTATCGCATCGCAACCCGGGTACACTGGGGGACGATTTCTAAAATGCCTTCCCTGTTGCAAAGTACGATTGCGATTTATCACATCACAACCCTAACTTGCTTGGGGACGATTCTTTAACAAGACTCGCCTACGATATGTGATTTGTGAAATGTAGGGGCCAATGGCAGTCTTCCACTTGGCGCTTCCCCATTCATTGAAGAGCCCTGCCACATCATATTTTCCTGCCATTTGTCCAAGTCAAACCTGAACTTTGACTTGCTATAACTTCTTCATACGAGCTTAGATTCAAGTGTCATTCACACCGTTGGAATTAGAATGACAAGCTCTTCAATCTGAAGCTAAGTTTATCAAGATTCTGACACTTTGAGTTTTGAGCCTAATTTTGAGCACCTAATCACTAAATCAGTGCGAGCCTATTATTTCACTTGGTCATATCAGATTCATAACCTCTTCCTTTGCCTTCAGTATTAGAAAGAGACAACTTCACAAGGCCCCATGAAATGTTCTCTTGATAAGGTAGGATCAATCTTGAATGAAGATTATATACCATAGCTTGGACTGTTGATGCCTTTGATCGATCCAGAGAGGGAAAGGAAATTGGGGAGGAATGATTGATTGTCACAAGTGAACAAGGGCATAGGGAACATACATGAGTAGGAAGTCCAGAAAGGGGACGAGAGGGTGGAGATGATGCATCTCTTGTAGAGAATCCAATACTTCTACTAGCCTGTAAAGGGTAATTAGGGCGAATATGAGCAATAAGGTAAGAAATAGGGAGGAGGGGACCTAAGGAAGATAGGGAAGAGAGAGGGGATGCCTTAGACACCAAGGGAATTCCATGAATATTATCATGTGACAAGGAATCATAACCTACTTTATATGCACAAGAATTATTACAGGAAGGGGAAAACAGGGTAGTACCTGCATGTGTTGTCGCCATAGTGACTGCCTCTGAACTTGGGTCCACATGCTCATCCTGCATCCTTATCTTGTCTTTGCCATCAGCTTCATGGGCCTAATTCTCATCCAAGGTAGCCAAGGCATCTAGACCTAGTGCCAGAGACTTAAAAGAATTACCATGGTCATGTTCCTTCCTACTCGATAGAAGTACTTTTTTTGAAAGCAACAACTTGAAACACTTGACCAGATGGACATACTTGTGACACCTTCTACATTTGAATGGGATACTTTCATAATTCAAGGGTTGAATTATTTCCTCACCAATCCCTATATCCATGTCCTCTACAATCCTACTTTAAGGTTGATGTTAACCAGGATTCAAGCTAGGGCCATCTTTCCTATTGACAAGTATGAAAAATAATGGTCCAAATAGGTGCCCATGGAATTTTTAATGTCTTAAAAGAATAGGGCATCCCAATATTAGGGGGAGGGGGGGCTGTAAGACACACCCAAATCGATATTGTATCCATTCTTTCCCATTTTGCATGAAATAGTAGAATCCATAAATTGAAAATAATAGTGATCACATCAATCATCTATACCTTTTGTTTAACCTTTTGGGCATCAAATGAATCCTTGAATATTAGGTGAATCCATCCTATGGCTAGAAAAACCACCATTGGAGGACTGTTGACAATGGGAACAATTTCCTTGCTTTCCCATGATGTTAAGATTGATATGCCAAATTTTTGACCTCATGCCCGTCAAACCAATGATTTCTCGAACATTTCCTCCCTCTTCTGCATGAAAATATCTACTCCCAACACTAGGGATAATCGACCTCTTTGATTACTATTAACATAACGACTCTTTTTCCCTTTATCAACTTTCTCTAATCCCACCTCCTAGTTTGCTTTTCCTTCTGAGATGTTAAGTCCCAATACTACTAGTGTAGACCCTTATCGTTATTAGTGAAACCCCCTTATTGTATTGTTGTGCCCATGTAGTCCCCATATTGTTATTATTGTGCCCCATAGAAGCCCACTATTGTTATTGTTGTGTCCTTAGAGTATTATTATTATGTAGGCTTTGATTATATTGTGACCCCTAAGACTCTTATATATAAAAGGGAGGTCTTGTCATTTGTATCATCCAATAATTGTTCATTTCTGTAATGTAAAGGAGGTTTCCCCCTCGAAGAGGCTTATTTTGAAGTCGTTGATCTATCTCTTCTTCTATTTTGTGAGGTGGTTGCATAACATGAGGCTAGAAAGAGTTTCTTCCCTAGAACCCTAATTATGAGTGCTACTTCATTGAACTCTTATTCAGCCTTCAGTGCAAAGACTTATCGTAAAAATTTCCTCAAAGATGACGAGGCCAAAGACACCGGTATAGGTAAGGAGATCAAAAAGGTATCTGATAACAAAATTTCTTCAATGTGTACAATTCCCTTTGGGAACCCTAAGGGCACTGAAAAATGTTGGAGGTCTGGCCCGAAACTCAAGAATGGGTGAATGAAAGAGAGGATGCATAGAGTGGGTGATTTCCGATAAGCCCCATGAAATTTATACCGTGCCTTGACTCCATACTGTAAGTCTTAAATTCTTAGTTCCTTGTAATCCCATACCTAGCATTTATAAGCCTAGAGTTGGGGTCTCCAACCCTCCAAATAACGCGAAAGTCTTAGATTCATGTTGGAAAAAACGGATAAAGGTAGTGATTGACCCTTTTTGGTACCTTGTTGTCACTCTCCTATCAATGGGTAAAAATCTAGGTACTCACCCAAATTTGTTGGAGACCTCCCTCTTTTGGTTCATAGTCAACCATTTCTTCCTCCACCATGTAAATCTCTAGGATGGAAACTAATAGATCAACCATTATATCTATTGAGGAGGTATTGATACATTATGTTAACCTTCTAGGTGTAGTGATAGTCAATAAGAAAGGGATTGAAAAGGAGGGACAAGAGATATTAGCTGGCATTGAAGACTAAGACATGAAATTTTTGACATAGAGTCGTAGCCCACACCTACTACTAAAGGTTTTTTTTATCTATGAATTTTTCTTGTCCAAATCTTATGACAGAGTCAACAAGATCTACCTAAGGATCCTTATGACAAATGTGGGTTTAAATTTGGATTTTGTGGCCTCGGTGATGAGTTGTATTCAGGTTGTTTCATTCAAGGTATTAGTCGATGGATCAACCTCCCCTTTATTTCATGCATAAATAATTTTGTGCCAGGGAAACCCCCTCTCCTTGTTTTTGTTTTTGTTAGTAGTAGAAGGAATCAACCACCTACTGACAAAAGCAAAGAGGAGAGGTGAATTCCATGGAACTCTTATATTATAGGCCATTATCATCACACATCTCCTATTCGTTGACAACAACCTCTTCTACATTGGTTCTCCAAGAGAGGTGAGCATGTTTTCAAACATTCTCTCTTAGTATGGTAAAGGCAATGGCATGATAATTAATAACAAGAAATCCACTATTTCCATACAAAACTTGGATTAAGAGGAGACTCATAATCTCATTCAGACACTCCCCTTTCCAACTAGACTGTTGGAAGAGGGCCTGAAGTACCTTAGTTTCAATCTTAGGAAAAATTGTTATAGTAAGGAGGACTGGTTTTGACTCATCACTAAGATTGAGAAAAGACTGAAAAGCTGGTCTTTTTGATGGATATCTTGAGTGGGCCGATTAGTGTTGATCACATCAGTTTTAGAAGCTATCCCTATCTTCTAGATGTCTATGGGATGGATTCCAAAAGTTATTATGGAAAAATCAAAAGAGTCTAATTCAATTTTCTCTAGTCAAGGAAGTAGGATCATGGTGTTCTCCCTTGGGTTAAATGGGAAAAATTAGCTATGCAAAATCTATTAGGAGTTTGGTTCTTAAATAATATTTTATGTTTCTCTAAGGTTCTTGCTACTAATTCTGGGTGGAGATTAATTTCAACTAATAAGTTATGGACATCCATTGTCACTCAAAAAGACATTGCTACTAGCTCACTAGAAGAGTGGATTAGATGAGTAGACAAGGGGAGAGAAAATACTTTTGTGATTTGGAGGGATCCTAACTCCTAAATCCTTTGAAGTTATAAGGAATGACTAACATGGAAGTTCAGAAGAGATGACTAGGTGAGAATAGGTCTCGATCCTTGGCTAGACAGTGGTCAAGGCCACCTCCTTTTCGCCCCCCGCTTCTCTAATCGACCACCTGAGAGACAAAGGTATTTTTAAACTCACCCACATTTCTGATACAACTTCTAAATTTATTTGGATCCAAGGATGGCTCTCAACCAAGGATCTAGGTTTGGAAGGGACTTTCGTGAGGCATGGAATGAATTCATTAATACCTTATCAACTAGTCACATCTAGTTGATAGTAAAGGAAGATGAACTAGTCTGGAGCATTTCTCCCTCTGTCTCTTATACCTCTAAACTTAGATATATCTCTCTTATGGAAGTCATATATGAATTTGTTACCAAGTGGTGGTGGAAAGTAGCCTGAAGTTGTTTTCATGTGGTGCTTGATGGAAACTAAGTCCCCCAAATGAGAAATCCTTAGAAATGATTTCTTATTGAGCCTGGTTGGTGTTCCTTGAGCAAGAATGACAAAGAATATACAATGAACATATTCATGATCTACCCTTTATATCAATAGGTTTGACATGTATTGAAACAAGCCATCGGTCACACATGGGTATGAGATAGGGAGGACTTGGAGGGGGATTGGAAGAATTGGCTCTCCAACCCATCTTGTCATGCTTTGAAAGCTATTCCTCTAGTTATATGTTGGGGAGTATGGATAACATGGAACAAATCCACATTCCAGGATAAAACTCCTATCCTTACATGCTATGATATTGAAGAAATGGCAATATTAGAGCACTTACCTCAGGAAGGTGTCACTCTCCCTAGAATAATTATTGCAGAAAATCCTAATCATTCCTTTCCTTGGGATTCTTTTAATGGTGCATCTTGCAACTCAAGGAAGAAAAATGGAAGTGGATTCATTCTTTTCCTCTCTTATTCTCACTTTTTCAGGGTTAAAATGGTGTTTGGTTAAAGAATTAACAATATGGCCAAACTCTTGTCTTGCAAAATTCTACCCCTTTTCTCTCTTTATAAGGCCTGTACACAAATCCAAGTATACAAGGACTCCATGATGATAATAAATTGGATGAATAACATTCAAGATTGAAAGAATATTATTCTCATACCTACTTTATAAGAATTCACTTGGCTAAAAAGTTCTATTACTTTCTTCTCATGTTCTCACATCTACAAGCAAAGGAATAGGGAAGTAGATCACCTCTTCAAAGGATTGCTAATGGAAGAAGGGCCCAGTGAGATTATGGAATAGTGTGAGGGCATTACTACTACAAGTTTCTTCCAGCCGCCCTACATGGATTTACTTACAAGGGATGGAAGGATTTAACAACATGCAACAACTTCAAATTAGTCTTGATCAATTTTACTATGTTCACAATGTTTAGAAAACACATACTCGTAGGAAGGACTATTGTTTTTTTTCCCCGCATATGGTATTTTTTTTTGTTGAAAGTATACTTTTTTGTTTTCTTGTTTTAAGATGACTACATGATTCTAAACGTCGCTCTTTATTCGAATGCTCCCATAGTGTGCATTTGTAGAATGCAGTTTTATCATTTCTATAAATGAATGAAATTATGGTTTTTTTCCTTTGAAAAAAAAACTAATAATTAGGTTTTGTTAATATGTTTGGGTCTACAAAAATATATTAGACCTTCTTTTTCTTAAGAAAAAATGAAGATTCTATTTAGTTTATCATATGCTTAAGCTTTATTTAGTGTTGTCATCATTGTTAAAGATCTATAATTGGCTGGAATAGTTTGTTTACATGCAGATCAATTCATCTTATGGATTATTGCTCCATTTCTCCCATGTATGAATTACTTGAATTCTATTTTCATTGAACAAGCAAGCCAAAAAATGATCTCTACATTGCTCGTCATGTACCTCCTTTGTAATCTCAAAAGTCATCCCCAATATTAATACCCGTGGGAGAAACTCCATCTGTATCAAAGGTGATCTCCTTTGCTATAGAAGAAGCCTTTATGTTGTTGGTTAAATTCTCATCCTAACTATTCAAAAGAATACAAATACAAATGATAGATTTGTTAAGCAAAACGATTCTAAGCCCCAGTGGGCTATTAAGTCTATAGATCTGAAAAAGAAAGCAACCATTATATTTGAAAAATATATGATAGAAAAATAAGGTCCTTGGCCTACTATAAATACCATAGAGATGTCAATAACAAATAATTGACTCCCTAAGATTGAGGGTCATGAAAATTTAATTGATTTTCGTCATGGGTAATTTTTTTTAATTTTTTAATTTTTTTATATATATTTTTGTTTATTTATTTATTTTTAGTAAAGGGAGGATAGAGACTTCATCTTTTTTTTCTAACTTTGATCTAAATTTATGAAGGGGACGAAATGAAATATAGATTTATAATTGAAATAAAGAGATACAATGAAACTTGATTTCTATTAATAAATGGAAGGTGCTGAAATTGTAAAAATGTGGAATGGAACAAACTAGCTTGAATGGTGGTAGTTATCTCTGAGAAGAGGTGTGACAGCTACACGCCTTCACTAGAGTGACTTAGAATGAGGTGTAAAGGCCCTTTTTAACATTAAAAAACAATGAGGAAACCCTAAACATCCAAAAACCTAAAACTAGGAGATGAAATTCCAAAAGGCTTGTGAGCCCCACTATGGTTAGTTGGTACACCAACTTCCTAGGGTTATAACTTTTGCATACAATATCCATTTGGTGCACTTTGTAGCCTATTGGAAAGGTCTAGTTGGGAATTACACATTTCAACCAACCTAGGTTGTTCCTATGGCTACTTCCTAGGTCCTTGCCACATAAAAAAACATGATTTAGGGCCTCAAAAAATACCCAAAAATTTAGGACCTGAAAAACTATAGAAAAAATACTAAGATGGAGAACTATGTTTTGAGCTAGTCGAATAGGTGGATGGCCACCAATATCCACCTAGATCAATCCTTCCCCCTTAAGAAGCAATGATATCCATTTCATTCAGTTCCCCCATCAAACGAGGAAACTTTTGCTAAATTTGGCTGTTAGTAAGCCACTTCCTTGGTGAAGAATCTTTCTAGCATTCACAACCCCATTTTCACCCCGAAAAGGTGAGAATCGGAGAGAAAGGGGATGAATCCCCCTCCACTATTCTTCCCTATGTTACAAGATGCATTGTAAAAATAATCCTAAGGAAAGGAATGATCAATATTTTATGCAATAATTATTTTGGGAGGAGTGACACATTTTTCCTAAGGGAAGTGTTCTAAGATTTCCATTACTTAAGCAACATCGTGTGCAGGGATATAAGTTTTATCCTAGAATATGACTATGTTCCATTCCAGCCATACTCTCCAACATTTAATTAGAGGAAGAGCTTTGAAAGCACGACAAGACATGTTGGAGAGCCAATTCTTCCAAGCCCTCTCCAAGTCCTCCCCATCCCATACCACTATGTGACCTTGCAAGCAACACATCTTGCGATGCATGATATGATATACCATTGGACACCCTATCAAAGCTTTGACCAATAGAAATAATATTGAAGTGTTGTCATTGTAACATCCTTGGTGAAAATTCTACGTAATAATGTAAATAAAGGAAAAATAAGACCATGGGTAAGGGATATGTATTCCAAGCTGAATGTTGGGCAAAGATATCATAGTGGGTATCACTGGATGTGTTTTTTGGCTAAGGAAAATTGGCAAAGAAATTAAAAGGAAAAGGGCATTTTTGGCACATTTATTTATGAAAATAAAGGAAATTAGGAGAAAAGGAAGGTGAAAGGTCACAGGTTGCATGTGAGGAGGAAATTGAAGGAAAATAATGTAAAATGAAGAAAATAGAGGCCTCATTCATAAAAATGTTTCTAAGGATCAATTTGCAAGCTCTTGGCGCAAGCTTGGTCAGTGTAAACTTTTGTTAGTTCAAGTTTGAAGCTCTCTCATTATTCTCTCTCTCTCTCTCTCACTCTTGGTCACTTAGAGTTTTCTTGGAGCACTCTAGCTTTGGATCAAGGAAGGAAAAAGCAAGCAAAGGGAAAGGAATGAAAGAAAGGATCCAGGAAGAAGAGCAGGATCAAGAAGCTTGAGCAAGAATACTTGCAGGTAACCTTTTGTATGTGTGATTTCCTAGTTGGTTTGGACATACATGGCTTTTCATGTTGGTGTATGGTTCTCTTGCTATCAGCATGGTTTTGTCGGGTTATGATAGTGGTTTTTAGCCTAGCCTTTCCTTTTTCCAGATGCCATGGTATTTTGGGATGTTTCTCTTGCTTTTTAGCTTTGGTTTGTTGGATAGATTTCGAAATCCAGGGCGGAGGTGGTCTCAAAGTTCATTCCCAAAGGCCTAGGAATCCCTTGACAGGTTTTGGTGGGATACATGGTAAATCCTGAGGGAGAAGTCTCGGTTTAGGGCCTAGTGATCCGGGTTTGGATTGTGGAAAAGCTTGAGAGTTTGGGCTTGGTTTAGGACCTAGTGATCCGGGATTGGATTGCGGTAAAGCTTGAGAGAGAAGGAGATATAAAATTCCTCAAATATAGTGATGGATTTCAGATGACATTCCAAGTTCGGTTCGGTTGTGATCGGAGCACCAATTTTGGTGTGATTATGGTTTGATGAGGGTGGAGGTGGTTTAACCTCTAGATTCCCTTGGTTGTTCTATGAGATCCCACATTCATACTTGGAATATGGCACGGGGTGACTGGCTAAAAGAGAGATTTGGTTAAGCCATGTCTATGGTTGGGTAGTACGTGGAAGTCAAAAACCTGGTCGGATTTGCCTATGATTAATAAATCTAAGTTCTCTTACCTTTTCACTGGTTTATATGTGTATTTAATGGTTGTCATATCTCTGATCTCTATATGGTTTTATGCTCGTTATAAGCATGGTTAAATGACTGGTTCATGTCATGGTTATTCCATGTATTTACTTGTAATTGTTTAATGGTTGGATGAAAGACCTAATTGATGATATAATAGTTCAATGGAGAAGGAGATGATCCTTCTTTTTATGTTTCATAAGTTATTTCAGTCATTTATGCTCTGTCTATTGGAAATAATACCAAGAGTGGGGGGGTGAATCAATATTATCAAATCAATATAACTTTTTCATTTCCATATTCAGATTCATATACACTACTTCAGTTAAGGCAAACCGCGTGTATACGCAACTATGTTTAATGCAACAAGCGTATATCCAGTAAACTTATGATTAAGTTAGTTGATCCTTAATGAGTGCATCAGAACATTATTAACCATATGAACAGTAAACAGGAGCTGTAAAACAAAACAGATCATCACACACAAGAAGCACACATGAACACCATGATATAAGGTGGAAACCCAATGTGGGTGAAAACCACCTGCTACAAGTTGTCTCTATCTTCTTTTAATAAGAAAATTCTTTTTACAATATTTCTGTACTGGTGCAGTCTTATACCAGTACACAGGCTTCTACCTACAGAAGGCTACAACCTTCTCTCGTTCTCCAGCTTCTCCTGGAAGGGAGCTACAACCCCCTTAGCTCTTGTACTAGACGATCCTTTTACTAGTACGTAGGTGCTGGCCTAATGAATGCTCCAACCTTCACTCGTTTTCCAGCTGCTACTGGAAGGGAGCTACCACCCCCTTAGCTCTTGTACTAGCTGATGTACTAGTACATAGGTGTCGACCTATAGAAGGCTACAACCTCCAGGTACCACATTTCATAAATTTTCAAACTGGATACTCATGGAACACATCATCATAATATGAAGGCCACGTTTCATCCAATTTGCATACTAGACCCATCAATATCATTGAAGCACACAATCAATCAACATTAGCATCATCAATCTCTGAATCACCCAATATTGAATCACTAAAACCCTGTCAACAAACTGCAATCACCAGAACACAAAGCAGAACACAGAGCTCTGCAACAATGTTTAGATCTAACTATATAATCAAAAATCATGCATCAGATTGCATACACTACTTGGAAGAGCCGAACCAGCGTGTATACGCAACTTCACCAAAGCGAACCAGCATATATGTCATTAATTACTTACTTATGTATTTGCTACACTTCCTGACTTCAGACATAACCAAATCATTACATATACAAGGATAATATACATGTTAGCAACCAGTTCTAGTCCATCAGATCACATAAAGATAAGTCATTATGATCCTGATCCATTATAGATCTCATCCATCAATACTGAAGCTAAACATAATCAACCAATCTGACACCAGTAAATAGTCACCAGAACTCAGACTTTGCATCAACTACCAGAACCACCTGTAACTTCAAATATCATAGTGTATATTGTATACACTACTTAGATGTATGTAACCTGCATATGTACGCACTTTTATCAAAGTCAACCAGCGTATACATCTGTAAATATTCTTTCATGAGTTGCAGCTATTTCAATCTTAAGTTATACCCAGATTAGAACATTACATGCGTCAGTATATAGATCTAGAATAAGTATAATAAAACCATATAGAGATGATTCATTCCAAACCATTTGATCCCAATCTATCCTTAGATCTTGTTCTCCATCAACCAGTGAGATTCCTCCTTAGCTCAGATCAAGCAAAGCATCATGAACCCATAACCTACATACTGGATCTCATACTTCATCAGATATTCAAGACTTTCTCAGTACATTTGCCTAATGATCTTCTCCTCCTTTTATAGTCTTAGGCCTTACTCAATACCATGGTCCAAAACCATAAAGAATCAATACCATGGACCCAATACCTGGGTTCAACACTTCGGACGAGATACCATGGTCCAAAACCATAGGCCCAAATACCAAAGACTAAATACCACGGACCAAAACCCAATGTACGCGCCTTCCCTTGCATGAAAGTGCGTGTATACGTATATGCATCTTTTGGTCAACTAACCCGCATGTATACACGACTTTATCAAGGGTAACCTGCGTATATCTCTTTTTCTTCATTCTGTGAGCCTGAACTGTGATCTATCATCTTAGTAAGTTGTCATCAAGGACAACACCTGTATCATAATGCCAAAAATCTCCCCCTTTGGACTTTATGGCAAAGCTAACATGTCATACTGAGAATTGTCATCTTAATGAGTTGTCATTGTTCATTACATCTGAACTGATTCCTTTGAGCTGTCCTTCATCCCATGTATTCTGTCACATCTGATATCTCTTCTGTAGATTTATCTGGTTATATATAAGTGAGTTGTTCTTCTACGAGTGGGTTTCCATCAAGTACAACAAATGAATCATAATGCCAACAATATCCCCCTTTGGACTTGATGGCAACAACACCAAATCACTCTCCCCCTTTGACATCAAGGGCAAAGGGCGGACCAAGATATTCTCTTCCTTGATAAACATTCTGTTGTCCATACTCCCCCTGAGTACCTGTTGAAATCTCTGATTGAGCTCCCCCTTTGTATATGCCAAGGTGTACCAATTTGTCCATGCTCCCTCTGAGTACATGCTGAAATCTTTGCTCTGCTGAAGTGTGATGTTCATGCTCCCCCTGACTATAAGCAAGGTCTGCAAAAGGATTTTCTACAAGAAGAACATGACTCTATACATCATAAATAACCTTCCTATCACCAAAGACTCATACATACATCCATCTCCAAACCAAGTGGGGATATACCAATATTGACTCATCCACCCAACCAAGTGGGGATACACCAGATACCAATACATGACTGAAATATTACATCATCCATCCCATGCATATTGGGGGTACAAATTACATCATATGACCAAAAGGGATTCATCAAATGACTACAATAGATAGAGACAAACTATTACATCATGAGTCTTGATATGACCTTTACATGACATTTATAACAGAGACCAAACATCTAAATAAGACCATGATAGTCATCGGCAACTATCATACACAATGTATGATCTTCTCCATAAGAATCTGTCAATAGCATCTAGACCAGCAACCTGTATATGTCCATTAGTGTATAAGTCATCAACCTATAATAAGGTATGTCTGCATCAAATCATCCTTTTGAACAGAATTCTGCATATGACATACATAATCATTCACATTATATCATATGTGAAAAACACCATAGCCATCTCATCAACATCAAGATCTGCATGATCCAAGTATCATCACTTGGGAACATCTGCATCAATCAACATATGTAAGTATCATCCTATCATCATATAGGTAAGAACTCATCATCATCATGTTTCCAACAATGCAACATTGAGTAATCATCCGTGTATCCAGTATTATGTATCTTGAGCTCAAGATCATTTGTCAAGACTTCTTGATATCATCAATAGCAACAATCCTCATCCCCATGAGTGCCAAGAACTATAGGAATCCTGCATCATAACTGTATTATATGATCTTTATGCATATGACGACAACAACATATGAGTAAGTAATGAAATTGTGTATTCAAGCTTTGTACTTCTACTTATCCTTATGAAGATCACCATGTAAGCACCATATATGCATCATCAAAGAATCAACAACAAAACTGATTTGAACACCAACTATGTAACCCAAAGAATCATATGAGATTTTATCATGGACAAGTCATAACCATAGCAAGATGTATCATTTAGCCATATAAGCATCATCACCAAGGACTACTAATCATAATGCCAACAATGCATTATTAAAAGTATATGCTCCCCCTGAACCTGTGCCATCTTGTTTAATGTTAGATCTGATCATGCATATATCAACAAGAAGTATCAAGGCATCATCATCATCACGTTAGGATTAAAACACTTCTAAACATCTTACATTTCCACACATCATTAGCAGATTGTAACCATTATCAAACAGAGCAAATAATGGACTGAATCATATCAGACCCTTTTCCTGAGCCTGTCCCACTGCTTTTCTCAAACTGACATATACGCGACTGTGCACAGTCTAACTCGCGTATATACACGACTTCTATTTATGAAACTTGCGTATGAGATTGAGAACACTGAAGTTTTACACTTCCAGCTTCCTCTGAGTCTGTTATGTCTGTACATTGTGTTGTGCCACATATTTCTGACTGTACTTCCTTCTTCTTCCATATCTTCAAGTGTGATGATGTTTTCTCCTTTTGGTATGGTGCCCGTACTTTGTTCCTACATTCCTTTGCTATATGTCCCAGCTTGTTACATGCATAACATCTTACATGTTTCATATTCCTTCTGTAGCAATCAACAGCTTTGTGACCAAACATATTGCAAGAAAAACAATATCCCTTAAAGTGCCTCGAACATGAAGATCTTTCTGTGTGATGGTCTTGAACCATTCTACTTCTGCATCTGGCTGCAACATGTCCAAGATTATGACATACATAACATTCAACATTATTCATCGGAGGAGTACAAGATTTTGTTTGAAGAATTTCTTTCCTTGGTTGTTGATGGGATTGACCTCTCATCTCCTTGTTGAGTATTTCAGATTGTGCATTAGAGTTCCCTGTCTTATTTTGTGAACTAGATTCACCTTCAACAGATTCATGAAAACCAAGACCAGTTTTGATAACAGGAGACCATTGACTACTAAGAATATCATCCAAGATCTTAGTACTATCTTGAAATTGTAAGAGCTTATCCTTTTCTTCTAAGTTGTCTTTTATAATATTTACCTCAACCTGATGTTTCTCTTCCTTTTCACAGTACTGCTTCTTCATGTTTTCTTCAGCTCCTTCTTCCAACTGATGTCTTAATTCAAGAACTTTGTTTTCTTGTTTTTCAAGAGCTTGGAGTAGTTTTTTATTCTGCTTATTTGATTCTTCAAGATCTTCTTTTAGTGAGAGGATCGTAGCTTCAAGACTTTCATAGTAATTGGATCTTTCTCTGAGTTTCTTGATTGTTGTGCTCCTTTCATTTACTTCATTTCTTAATGATGTCACTTCATCCTACAACTTTTGACATTGATCTTCCTTACCTTGTTTCCTTCCTCTAGTTGAGCTTTTAGTTTGGTAACTTCTTCTTTGGAGATACATTCCCTTTTGTGCAATAGATCTTGTTGACCTCTAATTTTGTCTGTAAGCCTTTTAAATTCTACCTCTATTTGATATCTTTCTTTCTCACCATAAGAGAAAATTCAATTGTTTCACTATCACTTTCATCATCTTCAAATGGATGGATAAATGTATCACCAGAGGACAAGAAATTCATACTTGATAGTTCTTTTGCTTGTTCATATTCATTCTGAAGTGATTCTAAATCTGAAGTGCTTCTTCCACATATTCCCCGATCGATTCTCCCACTGTCATAGTTCCCTTGAGATGTCTTCTTCTTCTTAGGCGCTTTCTTATTAAGCTTCTTTCCCATTGTTCTACGGATCTCCTTCAAGTGATCAAGCTTCTACCAAAGGACCTGCTCTGATTCCAATTGTTGGAAATAATACTAAGGGGGGGGGGTGAATCAGTATTATCAAATCAATATAACTTTTTCATTTCCATATTCAGATTCATACGCTACTTCAGTTAAGGCAAACCGCATGTATACGCAACTATGTTTAATGTAACAAGCGTATATCCAGTAAACTTATGATTTAGTTAGTTGATCCTTAATGAGTGCATCAGAACATTATTAATCATATGAACAGTAAACAGGAGTTGTAAAACAAAACAGATCATCACACACAAGAAGCACACATGAACACCATGATATAAGGTGGAAACCCAATGTGGGTGAAAACCACCTGCTACAAGTCGTCTCTATCTTCTTTTAATAAGAAACTTCTTTTTACAATATTTCTGTACAAGTGCATTCTTATACCAGTACACAGGCTTCTACCTGCAGAAGGCTACAACCTTCTCTCGTTCTCTAGCTTCTCATGGAAGGGAGATGCAACTCCCTTAGCTCTTGTACTAGCCGATCCTTTTACTAGTACGTAGGTGCCAGCTTACTGAATGCTCCAACCTTCACTCGTTTTCCAGCTGCTACTGGAAGGGAGCTACCACCCCCTTAGCTCTTGTACTAGCTGATGTACTAGTACGTAGATGCCGACCTACAGAAGGCTACAACCTTCTCTTTCTTCCTCTAGGTACCACGTTTCATAAATTTTCGGACTGGATACTCATGGAACACATCATCATAATTTGAAGGCCACGTTTCATCCAATTTTCATACTGGACCCATCAATATAATTGAAGCACACAATCAATCAACATTAGCATCATCGATCTCTGAATCACCCAATACTGAATCACTGAAACCCTGTCAACAAACTGTAATCACCAGAACATAGAGCAGAACACAGAGCTTTGCAACAATGTTCAAATCTAACTGTATCATCAAAAATCATGCATCAGAGTGCATACGCTACTTGGAAGAGCTGAACCAACGTGTATACGCAACTTCACCAAAGCGAACTAGCGTATATGTCATTAATTACTTACTTATGTCTTCGCTGCACTTCCTGACTTCAGACATAACCAGATCATTACATATACAAGGATAATACGCATGTTAGCAACCAGATCTAGTCCATCAGATCACATAAAGATAAGTCATTATGATCCTAATCCATTATAGATCTCATCCATCAATACTGAAGCTAAACATAATCAACTAATCTGACACCAGTAAACAGTCACTAGAACTCAGACTTTGCATCAACTACCAGAACCACCTATAACTTCAAATATCAAAGTGTATATGGTATACGCTACACAGATGTATATAACCTGCGTATGTACGCACTTTTTTCAAAGTCAACCAGCGTATACATCTGTAAATATTCATTCATGAGTTGTAGCTATTTCAATCTTAAGTTATACCCAGATCAGAATATTACATGTGTCAGTATACAGATCTAGAATAAGCATAATCAAACCATATAGAGATGATTCATTCCAAACCATTTGATCCTGATCTATCCTTAGATCTTGTTCTCCATCAACCGGTGAGATTCCTCCTTAGCTCAGATCAAGCAAAGCATCATGAACTCATAACTTGCATACTGGATCTCATACTTCATCAGATATTCAAGACTTTCTCAGTACATTTGCCTAATTATCTTCTCCTCCTTTTATAGTCTTAGGCCTTACTCAATACCATGGTCCAAAACCATAAAGAATCAATACCATGGACCCAATATCTGGGTTCAACACTTCGGACGAGATACCATGGTCCAAAACCATAGGCCCAAATAACAAAGACTAAATACCATGGACCAAAACCCAATGTACGCGCCTTCCCTTGCATGAAAGTGCATGTATACGTATACGCATCTTTTGGTCGGCTAACCCACGTGTATATGCGGCTTTATCAAGGGTAACCTGCGTATATCTCTTTTTCTTCATTCTGTGAGCCTGAACTGTGATCTATCATCTTAGTAAGATGCCATCAAGGACAACACTTGTATCATAATGCCAACAATCTCCCCCTTTGGACTTGATGGAAAAGCTAACTTGTCATACTGAGAACTGTCATCTTAATGAGTTGTCATTATTCATTACATCTGAACTCATTCCTTTGAGCTGTCCTGCATCCCATGTATTCTGTCACATCTGATATCTCTTCTGTAGATTCATCTGGTTATATATAAGTGAGTTGTTCTTCTACGAGTGGGTTGCCATCAAGTACAACACATGCATCATAATGCCAACACTGTCTTGTATCCTAGACATGTAGGTTGCATTGGTGTCAAGTGTTTGATATAATGTCAGTCTCGGTTAGGGATGACCAAGCCTAGTCTCGACGTTGATTTTGATTTATCAACATTGTTATCATGTCTTTGATTGATTCTGGAGGTTGTAAAAAGTTCCGGGCAGAGGCTGAGATTCTAGGCTAGAAAAGTGGCTCAAACCTCAGGGTCTCTAGCACAGGTATGCTGAGAAAAGTCCATAGTCACTGGCACATAGGCCTATGAGAGTGACTTTTGGTTGTTGGTCATTGTCTTGCCTATAGCATGCGAGTGACTTTGGGTTAAAAAGCTTAAAACTTCAGTGGGACCCAGGGGCAGGATGTCTGAGTGGCTGACATTTATCCTAGGGGTGTTGTTGCTAATGTGGATGGGTTTGTTTGATGTGTTTTTTCGATTCCATTTCCTTAAAGCTACCAAGGAGATTTAATCATTTATAGTGACCTCTCTCATCACATGTTTGCCCCGGCTTGCCGATTTCTTGGGTGAACCTGGGAGGAGGGGGTGTTACAACCATTGTCTTCTCCACACCAACCTGCCCTACCACCCAACTGTAATGTGCCTCTCAGATCAGTTTGGTACATTTGGTTGAAGGAACACAAAGGTGTCCCAGGTAGGACAACTATGCATCCTAGAGTTGGAAGTCTATAACTTGCTTTCCCGCCATAAACATTTGGTATGTGGTAGTGAATTTTGAGTCATTGTTGTATAACTGCAGCCACCTAGAGGTCTCATTCCCACAAGAGTTAATAACAATGGTTAGTGCCACAACTAGGGGCCGACTAAGGTAGTTTGTGACATGATTGGTGCTACCCTTTTTGTATTTGATGCTCAAATGTAATTGTTGTAGGTATGTGGACCATTTATGATGGCATACATTATGTAACTTCCCTTATGTCTGTATAAATTGTATATTCTTATGATCGGTGTGGATAATTTTCTCCTTCCCTAGAATATAATTCTTCCTTTGTCATCGGGCATACACGATGGAGTAAATATCCTTATCATAAGTGGGGTGTCTTTAGATAGTATCAGAGAGTGTTTTGCTATGATAGGCCATGGATCTCCTTGATCAATGAAGATTACACTAATAACATAATTAGAGGCATCTGTCTCAATCTCAAATGACTGTTGTAGGTTTGGCAGGGTGAGGAATGGCGTAGAGAACATGTGGTGTCTCAAATCATTGAATTCATTACGTTGTGACTCAAACAAAAAAAAATTGGCTTTTGTTCCTCCCTTGGCCATTTGACTTAAGGGCCGACTGATATAAGATAATCCCAACACGAATCTTTGATAGAATTTAGCAAGGCCTAAGAATCTTCGAAGCTCTGTTAGAGTCGTCGAGGCTAGCCAATCTTGAATGACTTGCATATTGGTTGGATCCACATGCACACCTTGTTCACTAATAATATAACCTAGGTATTAGACCTTGTTCATGCTAAAGGAGCATTTTTTCAAGTTAGCACATAACTTGTGTTGCCACATAGTGTGAAGGTCATATTGAATATGCTGCAAGTGTTATGAATATTAGGATATCATCCAGATGTACATTTACATGGTGAAAGGTTGTAAGATTCCATCCATCAACCTCATGAAAGTTATCGGGGAATTCATCAAACCAAAGGGCATGACCAACCATTCAAAAAGGTTGTCTTTAGACATGAAAGTAATCTTCCATATATCATTTTATTCTATTAGAACTCGGTGGTAATTTGACTTCAAATCAATCTTACTAAAGTAATTGCCCACCTTGAGCTGGTAAAGAAGGTCGTCAATCTAGGGAATTAGGTACCAATTCCTGATTGTGATTTTGTTTAGAGTCTGGTAACCAATGCAGGGTTTCCAGGTCCCATATTTCTTCTGTAAAAGTACAATTGGGATTCCATAGGGAGAGGAAATCGGTCAGATGTGCCGTTTTTGGAGTATCTATTAGATCTGGTGCTTGAATTCCTCATTTTCTAGAAGGGAGAAATTGTAGATTGGTCCATTGGATATAGGTGCACTGGGGCTTAGATTGATTAAAGTATTTACTTGATAGTGCAAAGGTACCCTCGTGGGCAAGGAGGATATGTCTTTGTATTCTTCCATGACCTTATCCACTTTCTTCTGCTATCACGGAGGGGCTCTGTTTGCATACCATGGATGTGGCCATAATCTTCTCCTTACTTTTAGAGTGAATTAGGAATAAGACAAATTTCCCATTCTTGGAGATGACCTTACTGCATTTCTTAGAAAAGATCAAATAAATGAAAGTTGTTGGAGCTACCTCTGGTATCCTGTACGATTGTCTTCCCAAAGTAATTACATCGTAAGGCATTCCCTCTAAGAAGAACTCCCCTCATGTGCCAGTATGTTCTATTTTGCATCATTCAATTAATTGTTAGACAATCTAATCATGTTCAATCATTTGATTATCGGTGGTGAATATTTCACTAAAAGGTAGTTAAGTCCTTGGATTATCAGTGGAGAATATTGTAGTGAAAGGTAGTTATTGTACACCACTTTGGAGTGTATCAACCACAACAAGAGTTGGAGTTGCAAGTGCAGGAAGAGCTTCTTGTTACACTCCTTTTTCTTTTTCTGTATTGTCAGGTGAAGCAACAACTACTGCGACTGATGGTTTGAGGGGGTGGGCTAGGAAGGGCCTCAGGGTATTTGGTGGGGGCTTCCCTATTCTTGTTGTAGGGATGGTGCTTCTTTGGCCTCAATTTAACATGGTAGGTGGTTTCCTTCTTTCGTGGGTGAGAAGAAAATTCAGTAATAAGTGAAATTATGGGATGTTGGGGGGATTTCGAGATGGAGATGGAGACAGTGCGTATTGGGGTTATCATGGGTTGTCTACGCCATATTCTAGAGCCAAGGAATGAGGGCCTATTTGATATTTCTCCCACAGCTGATAACATCATCGCCATGAATCTCTAATAATATACGGATAAGAAGATAATGAAAACTCACACTACCCTAAATCCATATTGGGAAGCCAAGGATGCCATTGACATTTCCATGCACCGCTTGCAAGAGCAACAGAGAGAAATGTTCAGAGAGGTGCTTGCTCGCTCCATATTTTCCGGCGAACGATCACAAGAAGTTTCTTTGCATACACATAGTGTTCGGAAATGGCCATGCTATCAAATTTGCTCGAAAGAAACAAAATAGGGGATAACTGAAATGCAAAATTAGTCAGGGACAGTTGAAGTACAAAATTATTGATAGATGTAGGGTAATAGAATATATATATATATATATATATATATATATATATATATATATATATATATATATATATATATATATAAGGTTCCTTAATTTTGATTTGTGTTTTTAAAATCAGATTTGCTTTTCAATACAAGCACAAAATGCCTAACTGCTTGCAACTCTCCACCAATTTTTCTATTTAACTAATAATTTGTTATGGTGTTATATGATCTTCCCACAGAGTAACGAGGTGAGACAGTAAGCAACATGGTGTACGATGCAAGAAAAAGATTACGAGATCCTTCACATGGTTGTGTAGGTGTAATCAATGATCTTAAAAGACAAATAGTAGAGCTACAGTCACAGTTAGATTCCACAAAGGCGGAGATACAATCCCAATTACCTTCCACAAGAGTAGAGTTCGCTGACACTACTAAAAAGCATGCTCATCTCTTAACGCTCATTCAGAGAAATCATGAAGGTTCTGGTTGTTAGTCTTGAAAGTACATAAAATTACATGTGTTCTATTGAATGCAAAAATATGATTAGCATTTGAGGAGTAGTTTTTTCATAATAGTTAATAAGTTGGGAGCTTATCCTTTTATTCAAATTGGATTGGTTATAAAAAATGTTTGCACGGTAATTGTTATTTTAAATTCAACTGGAATTATATTATGATAAATGGTAGATAAAAATCCACACCATTATATGTTTCAATACAACATTTAAAAATAATAGTAGTTGGTGAAGAATAAATCACTAATTAAAAAAAGAGAGTTGGATGTGTTTGATGGGAAAAAATAAATTCTTCTTTTAATTGAGGATGAATATAATTTAGTTGATTGAGTTTTATGGACATAAATAAATTTCTCTTTTAATTGAGGGTGACCATTCAATTCAATTAGATGAGTTTGTTCTATTAACTGAGAACGAAGATCCAATTATCAAATTGATGAAATTCAATCTAGTTGGACGAGTTAGCTAGATAGAAATATATTGCTCAAGATAAAGATTCAATTATCATATTTTAAATTGTATATGAAAAAGATGAAAATCAAATTCTTCTCAACTAAACACCTTCTCATTAATATTATTAAATTCATTTTTTTCATAAATGTTATTAAATTCAATTTTTTTTTAAGTGCACACCACCCTAACCAGCTTAGTTCCATTTAATTTGTCTAATAAAAACAAATTTATAAATTTATTTTTATTTTTATTTTTTTACACATTTTTTAATTATATTTTAAGAAATTTAGTCTTTGGGCATCTCAATTGGTGATTGAATTAATGTGAAATCTGAGAGATCCAAGGTTCAAATCCCCTTGTTTGCGACTCGGTTTAAAGAGAGAAATACAAACCATAAACCCCAAATTTTTTGAGTTCCTCTTAAAAAAAAAATTAAGAAATCTAATATGTCTAAAGTAGATAATTTTTTATGACAACAATTTAAAAAAAAAAGAATGAATAACTATATCTAATAACCCGTTAATGACAACTCATTATAACTCATAATTCATTGAGTTCTATTTATTATTATAGTCCAGCAATGCAATTACTTTAGGTCACATATGCAAATGAAGAATTTCTTTTCTTAAAATGAAGAAATAATTATTTTCTTGTCTAAAATGAAGTGTTTAAACTTTAACATAACATAAATATCTAACCAATATAAACCATCATTAAAATTATATTTTTTTTTTTGCTAAAGCACGTGTGGATCCTTCTATTTCAATAAGCAAAAACTAGAGTACACTTTTTACAAACGTCTACTCGACGCCATGGACAGAGAAAAGAAAGAAAGCCCCAGACATTAAGGGCTAAACCTTCAACCTTACAACAAAAAACTCAAACGCAAGTAAAAACCTGCAAACTTCCCGCCACCCCATACTCTGAAAGGTTCGGGCAATCTGGAACATCCATAAGAAGAAGGAAGATCTACAGCTGAGGGGAAATCGCATAACTCAAAAAACCCCGGAGATAAGCGACACTGCCCCACCAAGATGCATGAACAAATCCAACCGTTGATCGCTGTCGACCAAAATCTACGGGTGAGAGTGATATCACACTGGCCAACTTGAACAGGCGTTAATGTGCGATAAGAGGTGGTATTTGGTACACTCCCATACCATGTGTTGAAGCTTGACTGGAATCGCTGCGAAATCTTCGAAACCGCCTGTGAGGTGGTTTCATGTACTGGCCCTCAAGTTCATAACAAATCGGCTGGCCAATAAACCAGGGTTCTTCTTGCGCCTGATAATCTCCCTCTTCTGAACCTGTAACCTTGGAAAGTTTAAAGGCGTTCCCTCGAACCTGAGACTGATCCCAAAATTAAAAAGGAAATAAATCCGCCAGGGGGCCACCAAAAACCAGGGAGACCTGGTCGAGAAGCTCCATGAGGAGATGAGTTCAAACATGACTATCTGCTTCTCAGGTTCTACCTGCTGGACTGAGAAGGAATCCCCCATTGTCATCCAATCGTAGGATTCCACCTGGCACGATATCGGGCGACCTCCCTATCCTCCTTAGCTTGTTCTTCCCAAATAGCCTTTACATGACTTGGAGGAATTTCTTGCCACTTCTTGGCCATTCCATATTCAACACTGTTCATCTGCTGGACTGAGGAGGAATCCCCCATTTCATCCAATCGTAGGATTCCACCTGGCACGATATCGGGCGACCTCCCTGTCCTCCTTAGCTTGTTCTTCCCAAATAGCCTTTACACGACTTGGAGGAATTTCTTGCCACTTCTTGGCCATTCCACCTTCAACACTGTTCACACCTTGATTGGCCAGTAAATCAGCCAGTTTATTGGCCTCACGTCAAACGTGGTTGAAACTGATGGTTCGAAGGCCCCTTAGATGCATTTGTATTCTTTGATAAACCTGGATAAGTTTCCAATGTTTCGAGACTCTCTCCGGCTTGGAACCACCACTGATTCTTTTTGTTGCGTTGATGGTAATCTCAGAGTCTGCTTCCACAATTACATTAGAGTGATGATTTTGAGATAGAGACTCTAGACTCTGTTCCAACGCCATCACTTCCACCATGTTATTAGTAGCTCTACCTAAATGGTAGTGGAAGATAAATATAATATTTCCCTCATCATCCCTTAAAACTCCTCCATATCCTGCATTTCCCAGATTTCCTTTAGAGACACCATCAATGTTGTATTTTAGAAAGCCTTTCGGAGGGGTTGCCAGTAGTCCTTCTCCGTAACCCTGGTTTTATCCTTTTTGTTTCTATCTTGAGGAGTTATCTCTAGCATTCCCAGTTGCCTGATAATTCTCTGCTCTTCTTCCGTGGGCGGGTTCGAGGGGATATTGCTTATAGTAGATCTGATTGTTTCTCTGATTTGTTTCAAGATAAGGTCAAGAAGGAGTTGTGCTGAGGACTTACCATGCTTGAAAATTCTTTTATTTCTTTCTTTCCAAACGTTCCAGATGATAAAGCCAGGTGTGAAGGCCTAGCCCAAATTGAGGGCTTTGTTTTTATTGAAATTTTTTCTCCAGTGATTTAGGGTATTTGTGATACTTCCTCTGTCCTCATTAGACTGCTGCAAAATTGAAGGGAACGACTCCCACAGCCAAGAAGTATAAGAGAAACTATTGAGAATATGTTCCGATGTCTCTTCCTATTCCTCACAGAGCTGACATCTGGAGGGTCCCATAATTCCCCTTTTTCTAATATTTTCCCAAGTCAATATTTTCTTGTGATGAACCAACCACATGAAAACCTTGATCTTCATCCATCCTTGCTGCTTCCAAAGATGCTTCTAGGCCTTGTCTAGAACACTGTAATTCAGCCCTAGTAGAAAACCCTTAGCTTCCTTGAGATTAAAGGCTCCTCGCTTGTTGTTACCCCATCTTAATTGATCCTGCCCTTCTGTTTTTAAGATCATCCTTTGCTTGAGCAAATCCCCAAGAGCCACTGCTTTTATTTTGAGGGGGTTATCCTCTCCTTAATCAATGTGTCTCTAGTTTCTCCATTTTTCAGAGGTATGCGTGAGAACCCAAAAATCCTGAACTCTTATTAATCCTTGGGGATCTATTTTCTGCTTGAGGCAAACAAAATTCTCAGTTAACAATGTTGGTTCTTGTTGCCATTTGTCCTCCCAAAAAAGAGCAATATCTCCTGCTCTAATCTCCCAGAAACTATTATTTTGAATGAGACTTCTGTTCTCCCAGGCTCCATTCCATATATAGGAACCTTTTATAATTCCAGACATTCTTATGAGGTCATTATTGTGCGACAAGTTGGCATATTTCTCTTTCCATATCCTGGCCCACTGTGCTTTTGGCTCCTGCACCCATCTCCACCAAATTTTGGCTCCTAGAGCTTTACAAAGAATCTCTTGATCATCCAGGCCAAGGCCCCCCTGACTTTTGGGCTTGCAAACCTTATCCCAGGAAACCAGGGCCCATTTCTTTCTAGTTTCCTCCTTTCCCCATAGGAAGTCTCTCTGAATGTCTCTGATTTGCTCTAAGACACCTTTTGGGGCTGGGAGAGCTGATAACATATAAACAGGGATGGATTGGAGAACAACCTTAGTCAGAACTAACCTTCTGGCCAGGTTCAAGGCCTGGAAGGTCCAATTTTTTACTTTATCCTGCATCTTATTAAGGACCGGTTCCCAAATACTCTTATGCATGGGTCTGGCAGTAAGAGGAATTCCTAAATATTTAGAGGGGAGGGAGTCACATTGGAATCCAAGAATTCTTGAGATATTTCTTTGAATGGAAATGTTAGTGCTAAAGAAGAAGATTTTTTATTTAGAGAGGTTGGCTTCCATACCAGATGCTAGGGAAAAATCTTTTAGAATTTGTCTGTAGGCCAAAGCTTCTTTGACTGTAGGAACACCTTGCAATAAGGTGTCATCCACAAATTGTTGATGAGTTAGCACAAAACCGTTCTTGGAAATTTGAAGACCCCTAATCTTACCTATATCTTTGGCTTGCTTAATGGATCGCCTGAGCCCTTCCATCATAAGAATAAATAGGAAGGGAGAAAGAGGGTCTCCCTGCCTGAGGTCTCTAGAGGGACTAAAGATTTCCGAGGGGGATCCATTGACCAAAATGGAAAAGCTGGAGGAGGACACCACCGCCATAACCCATCTAACCCAGTTATGGTCGAACCCAAAGGCGTGGAGAACCTTCTTGATATAATTCCAATTCACTTTTTCATATGCTTTAGCAATGTCCAGTTGAATTAACATCCCTGCCTGTTTTTTGCTGGTAAGCGTGTGCACCACCTCATGTGCTTGAATAATGTTATCTAGAATATGTCTTCCCTCCACATAGCTTGATTGTTCCTCAGACACTAGCGAGGGTAGGAGAGGTTTGAATCTATTAGCCACTACTTTGGATATTACCTTGTAGACCACATTACATAAGGTGATAGGTCTATACTTGTCTGCGGCTTGAGCGCTATCCTATTTGGGAATGAGGGAAAGAAAGGAGGTGTTGAGAGCTTTCAAGATAATCTTACTTCTCCTGGAATCCTTGACAACATTCACAATGTCCTCTTTAACAATGTACCAACACGCTTTAAAAAAATCAACATTGAAACCATCGGGACCTGGTGCTTTTCCATTCTTCATTTCTTTGAGAACCTCGCTGACCTCCTCCTCCTCAACTGGTTTATTGAGGTTAAAATTGTCCTCTCTGGACACCAATTTGGGGATATGCCTTGTGATTCCCCTTATGGGCTGATCCCTATCTGGAGTGTTTTCCCTAGTGATGTTCCTGAAATGTTGGACCAGCACGGCTTCAATATCTTTGTGAGTGGTTTGAATTTCCCCTCTCTCATTTTTAATCATGGAGATTCTGTTGTGAGCTCTGTTGGCCATGGTGGATCTATGAAAAAATCTGGTGTTCCGTTCTCCTTCCTTGAGCCATTGAATTCTGGATTTCTGTCTCCAAAATACTTCCTCTTGTTTGCATAAATTTTCCCAAACTAGATGGTATTTATCAGCCTGCTCACTTTTGGCTTTGTCAAAACCATCGTTAATCAGAGCCTTGTTGAGTTCTTGGATTTTAATTTCCACTAATTGCTTTTCCTCAAAAATGTTACCAAAATCCTTTTGGTTCCATTCCTTTAGTCTAAACTTAATGTGCCTTAATCTTTTATGAAGAATGTACATCCTAGATCCTTGTATTTGCAAGTCTTCTGCCCACCATTTTTCAATATTACTGACGAAATCCAGGTGGGAGGGCCAAATGTTTTCAATTCTGAAGGGTCTATTCCTGGGAGCATCAATACCCTTGATTTCCAATTGAACTGGCCAATGGTCTGAAACTCCAAAAGGAAGCACTCTGGCTGTAAGTTCATTATTTAGAACCATTAAATCCTTCGATATCATGAACATGTCTAACTTAAACGCTACCAGCGCCTCTCCCCCTCTTTTATTGTTCCATGTAAAAAGGCCTCTGCTTGAATCTGACTCAACCAAATTCATATTGTTTGAAAATGATTGAAACACTAAGGAGTCTTTATTAAGCACTCTGGTACCTCCTTTTTTTTCTGAGAGAGATTTGATCATGTTAAAATCTCCACCCAAGATCCAAGGCATTCCATTATGTTTGCTTCGGAGATCACTAAGGGCTTCTAATAATTTGAGTTTATCCTCTAGTTTTTGAGGACCATAAACATTTGTAGCCAGAAAGGTTTCCAAAACCCCGACAGGTTGAATGACCACTGAAAGATAATTTCTTGATGCCTCTGCATCCATGATGCTAATCCTTTGGGGATTCCAAAGAGTAAGAATACCCCCCGCTGTGTTTTCCGCTTTCACCTCTAGAAACTCGTATTTAATGAGCCATTTACTATGGATGAGTCTTATTTTCTGAATGGAACATTTCGTTTCCTGTATGAAAATCATGTCCGGCATATCTTGTTTCATTCTATGACTAAGCAATCTTTGTTTTCTTCTACTAACTAGACCTCTGATTAATTCCAGATGTAAATTTCATTATTAAAGACTTCTAAAGGAGTAACTGGTTAGTTCTTTCATCTTACCCGAAGCTATCATTAGCTTTCCGCACTCCATCAGTAGTTCCTTCTACTTTTTCCAGCCTCTCTTCTTACCCATTTTTCTGGGAGGTATTCCAAGGGATGGTTTCATTGTTTTCACTCCTTTGTTTTCCAGTTTGTCAGTGATTGTTCCTGTTTCTAACTCTCCTTCTTGAGTCTTCCATAAAAACAACTGCTGTATTCTGTTGTAGTCCTCTTGGGGTAGTGAATCCAACCCTCCCGTGGTTCCCTGCATCAAGAACCCTTCTAGATCTAGATGTTCCTTTTCTAGAATTTCTTGTAATTCATGCTCTTCTAGATCTGTTTCACTTTGGGTCATTTCCATGTCCATTTCTGCTTCAGCCTCACTATTCATGGTTTCTTTCCTGTTACTAGTCTCTTGTGTTATATTGCAGTTTTCCTCCATCTCTTTTTCCTTAGGTCCGTTCTCCATTGCTTGGTCTTCACTTGTTGTTTCTTCCTTTTCTTCCAGTATTTGAAACCTATTCATGCTGTTCTTCTGCCCATCGCTACGTTGTTGCCTTGATCCTTTTTTGCCCCCTTTTCCTTTTCTAACCACTTTCTGAAAGCTTTCAGTGTCCTTCACAGTTCTAGTTTCTCCTTTATTGTCTTCTTTACTAAGAGGGCAATCTCTAATCAGGTGCCCATGTTCGTGGCATCTATGACATCTGAATGGGATGTGCTCATAATCCACCATTTGGACCCATTCCTCATCATAAACTTCCAGGATTAATTCATCCGAGAGAGCGCCTAATAGATCCATTTCTACACAAATCCTAGCATAGGAAGTATATTTTCCCCTTCTAGTGGCTTCCAAAGCTTTCACAAAGCGCCCAAGCTTATTGCCAATGGCAGCAAGCGACCCATGTTGCCAATAATCGAGAGGTAGGGAATAGAGCCTTACCCATACAGGAACCGAGGTGAATGTCTCCCTTTCTGGAACGGATTTCATTTTCCATGGCCTCATATAGAGGCCTGCTGCTGCAAATAAGTAGGGTCCTCCTTCGAATATTCTATCTTTATCTTCAATGTTAGTAAATACCACACTAAAAAAACCCCTTTGACCCCAGATGGAGTTCAATACTGCCTTTGGGTTTCCAGTGGTATTTGATCCATGTTTGTAATGCCTTTTTTGAGGGCCAAATTCCCATGAACTTGCAAATTATGGTGTACGTCCCCATGTGGTCCCTATACTCCTGCAAAGCAGGATCATTCAACATAACTCTTGGAATAGTCTCCGTTTTAGGTCTGCACTGTCCCTTTTGGTTTTTTTCCCTTGTTCCCTGGCTTTTATCTTCTTCCTCTTTGTCCTTTGTGCTACTATTTTCCTTAGACTTGGCCCCATCTGACTCCTTCTCATTATTTTTTTCCCCTTCTTTTTCAGAGCCTCTGACTTTACCCACTGATGCCTTGCCTCTACCGGCAGTTGCTTCCTTGTAGGAGGGAATGGAGCTACCTCCTTTGCTGCGCTCCATCTGGAGCGACCTTCGCGTTCCTCTGTATCCCTGTTTCGTGCGCATGAAATTGCTCTCCCCCGCTACCCTAAAACCCCATTCAATGTCCATTAAAATTATGATTTATTAAACATAAACAAGTTTTATAATTTCTAAACTTGTTATGACACATCTCAGGTCAAAGGGGACACTCGTGAGTGTAATGACCATATACACAGCAACAAGCACAAGGTTTATTGGTTTTGAGATTATTCCCCTACTTGAGCAACAATAGGGAAATGCTTTGCCATGCTAAAGGGACTATAAAATTAATTTAAATAATATATTAAATTTATATTATCAACCATTCAAACATACAAAGCCTCTTCATAATACACAATATACCTAAACAATATTACAAATTATTTTTTTCTCTTCGAAGAAGTAATCCACCTAACACCTCTCAAGGTCCCCTTCCCTCACTCCATGCTCTCTAATTCACGTCTTTGGTTTTTTAAATGTTATTTTAGTTCACTGTATTATAAATGAATTTATTTTAATTTTAAATAAAAATTTAATATAATTAAAAAGAGAAAATTATAAAAAATATTTTTAAATATATAATAACTTTGAAGTAAATATATCTATATTAATATTAATACAAAATTTTAATATAATAAATAATAAAATGTTATATTTATTTAAAATATGGATAAAATATAAATTTTCACCATCAAATTTTTTCTATATTATATTTTTTTCTGGTTCATCAATTTCTTAAGGATTTGAGATTATTCCAATTCTAATAAGTCCATATTCTAATTAGATGGGAAAATTGATATATAAACAAATTTTATTTAGCAAAATGATTCATTTTACAATAAGATGTGTAATTACTTTTTTTTTCTCAAGTTAATGTTGATTTATAATTTTTTTATACATGGTTAATTAGGGAAATGTGTACATTAGTAAGCCATTTTTTGTGTTGCAATAGTTTTTTTTTGTTATATTTATAAAGCCTTTAGCTATATCAACCACATTAATATTTTTAATGTGGTTATACTAGTTTTAAGTACTTCAATTTTTTATTATATTATAATTACATCGTAAGGCATTCCCTCTTATAAGAACTCTGCTCTTTGCTACCTGTCATCACTCTGTGCCATTAGATTATATGTTCAATCAGAAGAAAGTAGTTGGGAAGGAAGGGTTATTAAAACCATGCCACAACAACATTTTTTTCTTTTTGGCTCTTCACCAGTCACACTTGAGCTCTGCCACTGCAGGTTGAATTCTCTGGCCGAGTAAGAATAAATATTTCATTGTGAATTTTGTATTGTATCTTAGGCATTCATTGTAGAGTGGTATTACTTATTTCCTTTAGGCTTTCCAGGTTTTCCACTTAACGTTTCAGAGGGTTGCAGTTGTCTTCGATTCCAAGGCACAGGTAACAATTTGGGGTGACTCATACTGTAAGTGCTATATATAATTTCTTCTATATATAATTTATTCTCCCTTAGGATTATTTCTAACCCTAAACTTTCATCATTTCTTAGGTTCATTGTTTAATCGGTGGTCGCATTGTGAACTTGAAAGAGCTCCCAACAAAGAGCATCGAATTTTGTAATACATGGAACTCAGAGTTGAAGGAAATGACTTAAGTATTTTTCTAGGATACGGTTAATGTGGGTTATGGTTGTATGTTGTTTGGATATGCAACTTGCATGGGAAAATGAGCCAGAGGCATCACCACAGCCAAACCCTGGAATTGGTGTAAACTATGGAATGGAAGAGAACAACTTACCATCACTGGAGGAGGTAGCGAAGATGCGTGGAAACACCATTGTCAATAGAGTCAAGATCTACAACTCAAATCCCTCTATATTGCAAGAATTTTCCAACATGGGCATTGCAGTTGTTGTGGGTCTTGAGGATAAGTGAAATCCCAACTGCAGGCCAAGCTTGGGCAGCTCAAAGGATTTCTCCTTACTATCCTTCAACCTTAATAGTTTTGATCACCATAGGGAATGAGGTCCTTACAAATAGTGATGGGTCCTTACACTCTTCTCTAGTGCCTAATATACATAACATTTATTCTGGTTTAGTTGTTTTAGGATTGGATGACAAGATTAAGGTATCTACTCCACATAGTATGGCTATCCTTTCAAGTTCTTTTCCTCCGGCCTCCATATTTGCTACTGGTTTGGTACAAATTATGAAGCCTCTCCTCAAATTCTTGGATGATACATGTGCTCCATTCATGGTGAATGCATATCCTTATTTTGCATACAGAGAAAATCCCAAAGAAGTTTCATTGGACTATGTGTTGTTTGGGTAGTCTCTAGGGGTTTCAGATCCAAAAGGGTTCACCTATAACAATATGTTAGATGCTCAAATTGATTCCATTTACTCTGTTATGGCTTCTTTGGGTCATAATGACACTATCCCTGTAACTGTCTTTGAGACCAATTGGCCTTCCAAAGGAGACACAAATGATATAGGAGTGAATCCTGAGAATGCTAGAAACTATAACACCAAATTCATCAAACATGTTACTTCCAATGCAGGAACTCCAATGAGGCCTAATAGAGTCATAGAGAACTTTATTATTTTTGCAATTTTTAATGAGAACCATAAGCCAGGGCCAACCACTAAGAGGAACTTTGGGCTGCTAAACCTAGATGGATATGATGTAGATTTGAGTTGTGGTTGGTGTGCATCTCCTCCTCCACCATATTCACCTCTTGCAAGCCCACCACCTAGCCCGATTTCTTTATTCTCAGGACCACCAAAAGGTTCAAGGGGAGGCCTTGGTAGTGTTGTTTATTGCATTTCCAAACCATGTTCTGATCCATATGTTCTTCAAGAGTCTTTGGATTTTTCTTGTGGGATGGGTGGTGCAAATTGTGCTTCAATTCGTCAGGGTGGACCTTACTATAATCCAAATATTGTTCATGCCCATGCTTCATATGCAATGAATAGTTACTATCAGATTCACGGCAAAAACTACTAGAATTGTGATTTCAAAGGCATTGATCTGGTCACATTTATTGATCCAAGTAAGGATTCCACTCATTTTCTCTTCTAGGGAATGCATTCCTTTATTTTTTCCTTATTTTTGGCTACCTGAAATGCATGATGCATTATTTGTTTCTGTGATTCATATTGAATATGATTCAATACATCAAATTTCCATAGATTGGGAATTGGACATGGAATTATTCTTCTATATTCTAATTTATGCACTATAATCACTCTCATAATGTATAGTTCAAATTCTTAAACCAAAATTGCTATGAAGATACCATCTTGCAGGTCACTAAAATTTTCAATATAAACTATTAAAATGAGGGTCTGACTGGTTAGATCTCATGTTGTTTTGGTTTAGGCTATGAATCTTGTCACTATCCTCAAGAATGAGCATCAAATAAAACTGGAAAGGTGCTTTCAGTAACTCAATCTTATCCCTTCCTATTGGATATCAGTAATTGTAAAAGGCAGTCCTTTTTCCAGAACAATGGACTGAAATGCCATCATTATACAAGAAGAAGCAACATATGGTACATGTTATGCATGGACTTATTCAACAATCTCAACACAAATTATCCAATGGAGAGTTGTTTGACATCAAATGAGAGTTCTGAAAATAATTTAGATCAGAATATGCAGAACGCTGGCAAGAAAATATTGAGAACATTACAAAGTAGAAATGTACTTTTTTGGCAGACTAAGACCAGAGAAGATTCCAGTTTGTGAGAATTGAGTGCCACACAATTGGGTTGGGAAGAAAATATGAAACCAGATGAATTTTTTTTGTCCTCTCCAACTAATCCAAAATATTCAGACAATAATTCAATTCCAACCAAAGGAAATTTATAGGAGAGGACCGCAAGTTTTAGGGTACAAACATAAGATCCCTTACTCATCCCTAGAACATTCATAGGGTGAATGGTTGAACCACCACCTACAATAGCCACTGTTAGTTACAAATTGACTGGATTTCACTCATGAATCAAGATCTCCCCATCAACAACATGCCTTGAGTAATGGTTCAACCAATTGTGGTAACACTTGAGACTGCATATATGTGCACTAATATTAAGGTGCTTTGAAATTAAATGAGTGCAATAAATTTAGTTGTGGAGAGAAAAGCAGTGTGTTAATCTAGGTTGTGGTGTATGAGATGTGACTATACATTAAACACATAAAATATCAAACTGAACATAATTCAATATCAAATGTCTTAAAAAGGGAAAACAACTAATAAATATATAAAAATACTAGCATAGATCATAAATAGTGAAAAGTTTGTAGTTGTTTTTTTTCTTGTTTAAATTAAAAAAATGCTCAATACAATTAGAGTGAAGATAATATAATTGGAGTTAAGATGAATATATGCTAATATATCACCTATACTCCCGTATCTATTCTAAACTCACAACTTTTATGCTAACATCTATCTTAAATTAAATGCACCCACAACCTCAATTTAGATGGCTCTGATATCTTTTGCGCTAGCATCTATTTTAAATTCATGAACCCACAACCTCAGTGTAGATGCCTCTGTATAGATATTAGAACTAAAGAAAAAAGTTTTACTATAGGTGATGATGGCGGGCACAATATGATCATACCACCACATGGAAATATTGTCAATACCATGCACTGTTGGGCTTCATGTGTCACAAGTCTATTATAATGTGTAACTCTATTATAAAGTGTAACAAATATGTGAATGCGCATTATCAACATCTATAGCTCAAATGTTAAGAAGTTGCAAATAGTTCCTTCATATTGACACTTTGACTCCATATGCCCTCTTTTATCCTGGACATGATCAATTATCTAATTCATATGAAGAATCTCTCTATTCGAGTAGGTGTTGCAATTTTGATTACTTCATGTTTTTTGAAGTAACATGTATGGTCTTGAAATCTTAGGGTTTTTTAGATTTTTTGCTCCTATTCTATAAGTGGAAAATGAAATCTTGCAAAACACTTGGATTCAAACTCTATGATGACATGGTGCATACTGCAATAATGTTGGCCCATATGCATTTTGGTTTCAATTCATTGATTTTTTGTATTTTTTCCTTTTGTTTTTTATTTCACTTATACAACAAAGAAACATAGTTCTTAATCTTTTGTATGCTTTCAAATTGTTGAATTGGTTTTGAGTATTAACTGCATCCAAGATTTTTGCTCCAGATGTTGCAGGTCACACATTCATTTTTAATGCTACTCTTTCCTACGCCATTGCCTTATGACGTTTCCTTTGCAACATTTGGTGCAATTGTTAGTATTAACAATATGAGGTCTAGTCTCATATAAAAAATGGCATTGCAACAAGTATGGTTGGCTTAAAATAACATCACAAACTTCAAGGGGAGAAATATCACACAATACCTCATCCTTGAAGGGTTTGATGTTGTGCAACACTGTTGGATGTCACAAAGATCTCGCCCCTAGTGAATCCACCTGATGATGTATGGCTATGTGTGTGGTGTTTTTGGTAGGTCCGACCACTTGATGAACTCTGCTAAGATGTGGTTTTTATTACTTTTCTATTGAAAATGAGATGTAGTGGAGCACCCTGCACCCAAATTTATGAGTAAAATGGGTGCTCAACTTCCTCTGAACCTTCAGGAGTGCTTTGCTAGTGGTAATGGTGACACTAGGTTCTACATCAATGATATTCTTCCCATTGTTTAGGTCTGGCTCAAATTCAAAACTTACTTATGAATATGAGGCTTTTAGTTTGGCCACTAGTGATTCCTTGTGTGACATTCATCAGTTTTATGAGATGGGATCTTGTGGAACTCACACACTTTCCTGTGTATTTCTTCATCTTCCCATTACCATTCTTTGTTTATGGCTTAGATGGGTTGTCCTGGGGTGGTCCACCCTAGCTTTTTCCTTTGTTATATGATTTAGGGATGCCCTTTCCCTGATTTTGTTGTGAGGGATTCACAAATCGAAAGTCTCACTTCTTGTTTTTTAATTTTTTCTCGATTTTGACAATATATTGGTATGTTGTTCCAAGTGAGGAGATGTCCAGAAACTCCATTTCTTCCTATATGTATCTATCCAGACGTCCACAATACTTGAGCACCATATTTTTCTCAGAGTCTTTGTTACCCAACTTTGTGCACAAGATATGGAATATATTTGTGAACTTTGGCACTATTTGGTCACTCATGTTGTTGTGTGGTCCATCTCATCTACTAGTCTTCATAGCTTCCAATAGGGCAATATTGTTCCTTAATAGAATCCTTAAAAGAGACCCAAGTGGGTGTGACTATAAACAATGCAGATTCACCTTTGGCATTTTTATCATAGTAAGTCTCCCACCAATCCTTGACTTAAGGTGTGAAAAGGTAATATTTTCTCTATTGGAAAAATTCTGGATCAAAACATACCCTTCTAGCATATTTTACCATTTGTCTAGAGCATCTACATCCATTTTTCCTTCAAATATAGGAATATTAAATTTAACTTGTACTTTGAAGGGGAGGCACCTCCAAAGTGGCCACATGATGAATATATGTCACACATTGGCATCCGTGAAAGGATTTGGGAAAAATTATTCACCATCTCGTCCTTTTGTCATGTGAGGGATTTCTTAAGAAATAGTTTAATATGATCTCATTCTCCATCATATTTATTTTCTTCCACTATGCGAGGTCATCAAGGTTAATGAGGACAATCTTGAAAAGGCTCAAGTAGTTCAAGTCCCAACTGCTTATACCCCAACCTCATTGGGAGCATGCACAGAAAAATGGATAAAGAACAAATTGATTTGATACCATTGGTCTATATTTATGAATGGAACGGAATGAAAAATATATTTATAACCAAAAAACAAAAATAAAGTGAAACTTGACTTCTATTAATAAATGGGAAGTGTTGAAACTACAAAAATGCAGAATGAAACAGACTAGCTCGAATGGCAGTTGCTTATCTCTAAGAAGAGATGTGACAGTTACGCACCTTCTCGAAAGTGAATTAAAAATAGGATGAAAGTATATTTTTAACATCATAACCAATGAGGAAACCCAAAAAATCCAAAAACTAGACCATAGGAGATGAAATTCCAAAAGGCTTGTGGGCCCCACTAGGGTTTAGTTGGTATATCAACTTCCCTGGGTCATAATTTTTCATATAATATATGTTTTGTATGCTTGGTAGCCTGTTGGAAAGGTCTAGCTGAGAATTACACATTTCGACTGACCCAATTGATTCCTATGGTTATATCTTGGCTCCCTGCCACATTAAAAAACATCATTTAGGGCCTCAAAATGGCCCCAGAAGTTTAGGACCCGAAAAATTGTAGAAAATCTACCAAGATGGAGAATTGTTCTTTGAGCCTGTGGAGTAGGTGGATGGCCACCGATATCCACATAGATTAGTCCTCCTCCTTTAAGAAGAAATGGTATTCATTGCATTTAGTTCCCCCATTAGATGGGGAAACTTTTGTTGAATTTGGATCCTAGTGAGTCACTTGCCTTAGTGAGGAAATTGTTAGGCTTTCGCAAATCGATAAAGTTGGATGTGTTGTTGGTGGGTATCCTTTGTGTTAGTGTCCATGATTTAATCTACTGTATCCTATTCAAAGTAGTTAGGATTAGGATCTATGAGGGCCAATTTCTTGGCTTCTACTGAGGTTTCCAACAGAGGTGGATAATATGGTTGAAGCAACTCCACATTGAACACTGCATCCAAGGCAAGGAATGGGGAACTACCCAATTCAAAAGAATCGTCACCCACCACCTTTGTGATTATGTACAACCCATATTAAAGTGGTATGGTATTCGTATTGTGGCCTATGTGGCACTCTTTCTGTAAATGTAACCATATCTTATCACCAACTCAAAACTTATGTGGAACCATGTGTTGGTCATGTCACTGCTTGTAATTAGTATTGGATTTATACAAGATATAATGAATTTTTTTTTGGAGGTGTTGGATCCACTCAACAAATTTGGCTTCCATGTCTACCTCAATCCGAGCATGGGAGGACTTAGTCGGTAAATATGCAATGGACATAGATGCATCCATTGGGCCAATGGTTGGATCCCCAAACACACTTGAAATGAACTATGGCCAATAAAGTTTTGGAGGGATATGTTATAGCTATGATAAACATATGGAAGGTTTTCATCCCATGTACATGGGTTCTTGGAGTTTTACATGTGAAATATTTGCACAATCATTCTGTTGATCTCTTTTATTTGTCCATCTAATTGTGGATGAAAGGTAGTCGATTTGGTCAACTTGGTATACATGAGACACCATAGACTGGACCAAAAGGTGCTAAGGAACCTACTATGTTTATCTGGAATAATGGTCTAAGGTACACCAAAATGAATACACACATGCTCAAATAAGAGTTTAGTGGTGGCTTTAGTTTTTGCACTCTTCCCATATGGTGCCAAAAAGGCTATCTTAGATAATTGGTTGAGCACAATAAAACCACAATCATTGCCATGTTTGGTGGATGGAAAAATTGACATGTAATCCATGAATACCGACTCCCAGGGCTTGTATGAGGTAGGTAGAGGAGTGTATAACCCATACCTTTTAATGGTTGGTTTAAAAGTGTCATAAGTGGTGCATGATCTGATATGTTATTGGACATCCTGTCAAAGCTTTGTCTAGTAGAAATACTATTGAAGTATTTCCATTGTCTTCTCCACACCAAATTTCCTTGCCACCTAATTGTAATTAGACTCCTACATTAGATTGGAACGCTCACTTGAAGGAACACAAAGGTGGCCTAGGTAGCACAAAAATGCATCCTATAGGTGGAAGTATGGAAATTTATTTCCTGCATCAACATTTGGTATGTGGCAGTGAATTCCAAGTCATTATTGTATAACTACAACCACCCAAAGATCTTGTGCCCACAAGAGTTAAGAACTGTGGTTAGCACCATAACTAGGGGCCAACAGAGGCAGTGTGCGACATGATTGGTACTACCCTTCTTATATTTTATGTTCAAATCGATATGTTTCAGGTATGTGGACCATTTTTTATGGTTTTTATTCTGCAACTTACCTTATGTTTTCATAAATCGTAAATGTATGTGATCAATGTGGATGATCATCTCCTTCCCCAAAATATAATGCTTCCATTATTGGCAGGCCTACACGATGGAGTACATCTCCTTATCATAGTCGGGTCATCTTTTGACAGTATGAGAGAGTGTTTCACTATGATAGGCCACCGAATGTCCTTGTTGAGTGGGGACTGTACCAATAACATAGTCAAAGAAATTTGTCTCAATCTCAAATGGTTGTTGTAAGTGTGGCAGAGTGAGGACTAGTGTAGAGTAAAGGTGGTGTTTTAGATCATCGAATGCATTCTATTATGACTCAAACCAAAACTATCTTTCCCTTTTCTCGTCCATTGGTCACTTAACTTAAGGGCCAACCTATATAAGAGAATCCCAACACGAATCTTTAGTATAAGTTAGTAAGGCCCAAGAAGCTACAAAGATCTATTAGAGATGTTGGGGTTGGCTAATCCCAAATGACTTGGATCTTGGCTGGATCCACATTCACACCTTGCTCACCAATAATGTAACCTAGGTATTAGACCTTGTTCATGCTAAAGAATTCATTTTTCCAAGTTGGCACTTAGCTTGTGCTTCCACATAGCGTGAAGGACCTAGTGAATATGTTGCAAATGTTCTATCCAACTCTTATTGAATATGAGGATATCATTGAGATATACAACCACAATATAATTGGTGAAAGGCCACAAGATATGGTCCATCAACCTCATGAAATTTTCTAGGGCATTCGTCAAACCAACGGCATGACCAACCATTCAAATAGACCCTCCTTGGACTTAAAAGAAACCTTCCATACATCAGTTGGTTTTATTAGGACTTGGTGGTATTCAGAGTTCAAATCAATCTTACTAAAGTAATTGTCCCCCTTGAGTTGGTCAAGAAGGTTGTCAATCCAAGGAATCTGGTATCGGTCCCTGAATGTGACTTTGTTTAGGGCCCAGTAATCAATGGAGAGTTGGCATGTCTCATCTTTCTTCCACACGGTACAATTGGGCTTCTGGAGGGTGAGGAACTCAGTCGGATGTGCCCTTTTTGGAATATCTCTTAGGTCTGGTGCTTTATTTCTTCATTTTCTAGAAGATAGTAGTAGTATATTGGCCCATTGGTTAGAGGTACATCAGGTCTTAGATCAATTGAATGCTTGAATTTATAGTGCAGAGGTACCCCAATGGGTGAGGAGAAGATGCATTTGTATTCTTCCACGACCTTGTCCACTTACTTCTGCTATGTGGAGGGGCCCTATGTGGAGACAATAGATTTGACAAAAATCTTATCCTTACTTTGAGAACGAATAAGGAAGAAGAAAAATTTCTTGATCTGGGAGATGACCTTACTACATTACTTAGTAGAGATTAAAGAAATGGTAGTAGGTGGAGTTACCTCTAGTATCCTATGTAGCTATTTGTGCAAAGTATTAATAACACTACAAGGTCTATAATCATATACAAAATGATGCTTGCAGAAGTTAGGTTTACCTAAAAGAACATCATAAAATTTAAGGGGAGAAATATCACACAACACCTCATCCTTGAAGGGCTTGATTCCATAGGGTAGGAGGCATTGTTGGATGATGTAGAGTTCCACATATAGATGTAAGTGTGGTGTTTTCAACACGTCAAACTTCTTGATGACCTCTTCTCAAATGATGTTTTTTTGACTTGCACTATTGACAATAAAATGTGGTGGAGCACCCTTCACCCACATCTATGAGTGAAATAGATTCTCACCTTCTTATGGATTTTTGGGCTCGCTTTGTTGGACCTTTATGGTGGAAACATTGGCACTAGGTTCTACATCAATGATATTCTTTCTCTTGTCTATGTTTCATTCAAAGTTGAAACCTGCATATGAATTTAAGGCTTTTAGCATGGAAATAAATGACTGCCTAGCACAACATTCATTAGTGTTATGAGATGGGCTCTTATAGAGCTTGCAACAATTTCTCGTGTTTTTCTTCATCTTCTCATTACCATTATTTGTTTACAACTTAGATGGGTTGCCTTGGGGTGTTCCACCTTGGCTCTCTCCTTTTTAATCTAATTTGGGGATTTCCTTTCCCTTCCTCTACTGTGAGGGATTCGCAGAGCCAAAGTCTCGCTTCTTCTATATAATCTTTTTCTTGATTTCGACAACATATTGGTATGTTGTACCAAGTGCGAAGATGTCCATAAAATCCATTTATGTCCTAATTTATCCATGTAAAAAACCATGGTACTTGAGCACCTAATATGACACAAATTCTTTGATGCCCAACTTGGTGTGCAAGGTATGGAAGATATTTGTGAACTTTGGCAATATTTGGTCCTTCTCCTACCATAGCATGGTCCATATCATGTATTGTTCTTCATAGCTTCCAATAGGGTAATATTTTTCCTTAATAACATCCTTAAAAGAGTCCCAAGTGGGTGAATCTATAAACACTGCAAATTCCTCAGTGGAATTTTTCTCATGGCAGGCATCCCACCAATACTTGAAACATGGGGCATATTTAAGGAGTGCAAAGGTAATATTTTCTCTATAATAAAAATTGTGGACGAAAAAATACCCTTCTAGAAAATTTAACCCTTTATCTAAAGCATTCACATCTATTTGGGCTTCAAATATAGGAATATCAAAATTAACTTGTACCTTAAAGGGGGAGGAACCTCCAAAGTGGCCACTTGATGAAGATACATCACCCATTGGCATCCATGGAAGAATCTGGGAAAAATTATCCATCATCTTGTTCTTTTGTCACGTGATGGCTTCCTCGAGCAAAAGTTTAATAAGATCTCCTACTCCATCATCTTTCTTTTCTTCTTCCATGGGAGGTCATTGGGGTCAACAAGGATGGTATTGCAAGGGATCAAGCAATTTGATTCCTAACACCTTATACCCCAACCTCGTCAGGGACATACATAGAAAAATAGATAAAAATCATACCACTCCGATACCAATGATACGGATTTATGAAGGGAATGAAATGAAATACATATTTATAACCAAAACCTATGGATACATTGGAACTTGAATTCTATTAATAAATGGAAGGTGTTGAAACTGTAAAAATGTAGAATGAAATAAACTAGCTTGAATGGAGGTAGATTATCTCTAAGAAGAGATGTGGTAGTTACACACTTTCACCATAGTGAGTTATAATGAGGCTAAAAGGCCCTTTTTAACATAAGAAGCAATGAGGAAACCATAAATATCCAAAAACCTAACCCTAGGATGTGGGACCCATTGGGTTAGCTGGTACATCAACTTCTTAGAGTCATAAATTTTGCATATAATATTCGTTTTGTGCACTCGGTATCCCATTGGAAAGGTTTAGCCAAGAATTAAACATTCCGATCGGCCCAGGATGTGCCTACAACTGCATCACATTTTGGGTCCCTACCACAACAAAAAAACATCATTTAGGGCCTCAAAATGGCCTCAGAAATTTAGGACTTGAAAATTTGTAGAAAACTACCAAGATAGAGAATTATGCTTTGAGCTAGTGGAGTAGGTAGATGACCACCTATATCCACTGATATACACCTGGTTCAAACTTTTTCTTTATGGGCTCTGAGGGAATGTACAAAAATTGTTGGTTCTTGGAATTTAACTCTAAAGAGAATATCACAATAGCTCATTTAAGGATCAATTTTTCCAATACTTTAGGATGAAGTAACCTTGAAAAAATGATTAGGGAAAAGTTCTAGGTCAATACATCAATTGAGTTGAACCAAAAGGATTTTTTGTTCTCTTGCACTAGAATTTTCATAGAAGTGAATTTAGAGAAGGGCCTTCTTGAGACGATTCAACTAAATCTATATAGTTGGAGCCACTCGCAATAGTTATATTATGAGAAAATCTCCTCTAAACACATTTTTTACCACAAGTATAGGATTTTGATAAAACCAATTGAAGTCTAAAGTGGGATAGTCTCCCTCCAAGCAACTTATGAATGGACCCATTTAGGTTATCCAAAATAAAGCACTAAGAGGATAGAATACAATTCATATACAAACAAATATGCCTGAAATAAATCACTTAGATCAAATAGTAACCACTTTGAGGGCTTAATATGTTTAGAATCATTTGAAAAGGAAAAAGAGGGGTTGAGGGTGGCGAGTGGGATGGGGTGCACAAATGATAAAACTAGAACTAGAAAAGGATGTCCCCCAAAAGGGAGCCAACCTGTATTTGAAAGAGAATAAAGAAGATTAATCAGGCCAAAAATTTATTCTTGAAGAAGCAAAAGATCCACAAGTCCCACAAGTAAAAGTAACAAATGAAACAAATTCTAAGGCTAACTTGGAAGAGGAGGAAGCCTAAGAATATCCAATTGTTCTACCTCAAGCAATAAAGGCCCTCAAAGCTAAGTACTTTATTTTTCCCTTGATATCTCATATGTAGTATCATTGATGTAGCATATTATTCCATCTTACACTTCACCTCATCTCACAAGGGGAAGAAAATCCAACATGTAGTGTAGAGAAAAAGAAGAAAAATAAAATAAATCACCATGCACTCATAGTTCTTCCCAATTACTAGGCTTACGAGGAAAAAATTCTACTTAAAATATAGTTATGAGACTAATTTGGATCCTTTTTCATAATAACACATTATGTTTTCTCAATATGCTCAATTACTAGGCCAAACAATAAAATTTTATACATGTAATAGAATAAAAAAATATAATCAATATTTAGGTTTTAGATGAATGGAAATGGATATAGTAAGCTAAGTATCTATTTTAGAAAAGACTCCCTTTATTTTTTTGTTTTAAGAACATTGAATGGGCATGGCCATGACAACTTTGATAACATACCAAAAGAACTATCATTGTAAAAAAATATCATATGCATCCCTAGCTAAGAACTGTAGATCCTTAACTTTAGCTTAACATGGATCTATAACTAGGCCTTATACAACCCTAATTCAACCTTATAGATATCTAATTAAGCCATAAATATGTCATTTAAGCATGCATATCCCTAATTAATCCATGTATATTTCTATTTGAGACCCAAAGATATAACTAATCCTTTTAGGTCACTAATTAGGTTGTGTAAATCTTTAAAAGTATAAAATCTCAAAATAAGAAAAGTTTTCAAGGTATAATTAACCATATATAAGAGGATTTGTTTATGTGATGTACAATATGGACTCTAAGAGTTAAAAACATGGAATAAGGAAAAAAAATATTGAATTTGGGACCCAAACCCATGGTTTTTTTAGCCTAATATACATGATACAAGTGTACAAACCCCTAGTTTTCCTACAACGCATTGTTTGAGCCATAAGAACATCCCTATTAGAGCTAGTTCAAATAAATTATGAATCCATTCCTTTAAGGGGGAAATCTATCTATAAGGCTTGTGCTTAAATGCTTTATACATGGATTATGAGCCTAAAAATATGGATTCAAAGTAAACTAGTTGGTTATGGTCCTCAAACCACTTCTTTCATTAAAATAACCATTCATGACATCCCTAATCCAAGAATTTAGGAACTTGATATTCACATAATACAAATATTCTATTTGCAAGGCACATATCATGGTTAAGGATCATGTGTCAAGATTTTTAGCCCTAAACATGGCTTGGATCACAGGAATAGCCAATTTCATTTCCAACCATAAAATTGCGTCGATATTACTTTTGTATGATGAATATTCCATGTATATCACCAACACCCTATATTTGTGCCTTACAGATATTTTTTTATCCTAAAAAGAATTATTTGGGGGGTTGGGGAATCCATGCTAGTTTTAAACTCCTAATGGTTTAGATCATAAGAATCATCCTTATTCCACCTAAGCCTCAAAATCATTCCCTTAGTCCTATCTTATAGAAATGGTTCCATTTCCAGGGACTTTATCTTGGCTTGAATCCCTATGCATGATTTATGAGCCAAGAAACATAGATTAAATTTAAAACCGATAGTTTTGGATAAGAAAACATGGCTTAGGAATTAAGCCTCCATGATCCTTATCATGCTTGATCCATAATCGAGCCACAAGAACTGCCTTTGTCATTCCTAACTTGAAATTATAACCTTAGTCCTCTTACAGGGAAAATAATTCATATATATGGCTAGTATAATGGTTCAAGGCCATATACATGGCCTTGAGCTAATAAAAACATATTTGGGGAGAAAATCCCTTACTATGGATGCCAAACCCTGTCTTGGGCCAAAATAACCATTTTTTCCATGCTTAATCCATGAAATAGGACACTAAATATTTACTTTACACCCCAAACCAGAGTTTTGAACAAAAATATTCATATTTTTTCAAATCCTTAACGTAAAAACTTAATCTTATCATTCATGTGTGTGTGTGCGTGTGCGCGTATGTGTTTTAATAGTTTATGAGACCAACAATATGGTTTAGGGAAAACCCCTTAATTTTGGACCCTAAATAAGAGCCATCTATATTACACCTAATGAGTGAAATTAGTAAGTTTGCCTTTTTTAGGCTAACTATTGTATTTATAAGGCTTATACAATTGTTTACGGTGTTGTACATGGATTTTTGTGAAAAAACATGAGTTAGGGATATGCAAATGATTAGTTTTTTTACACTAAGAAATGGCTGATATATTAGTGTGGATCTATCTTAGTTATTGATATATTAACCATTGAGGGGGATTAAAAAGGATTCAAGCATCAGCATATCAATAATTACACAATCAAGGATGAAGATGGAAATTACTTAGTTTATTTTATAAGTGCATTTTATTATTATTACCATTTTTTTCACCTTTCACATTAGATTTTTTATTATGGTCATTTTTTATTTCAATTTTATAGTATAGACTTCAACTTTTGTTTCACTTTAATGTATTAGTGTTAAATTTTTTTACACATATCATCCACATTGCATTATAAAATGCACCTTTCTTCAATAATGTAGTGATTCATCATATCATTCTTAACCCATGAAATTGTATTATTAAATATAAGATATTCTATTTTCAGAGCATGTTTCATGACTTAAGGAATTATATAACCTTTGAGCCTAATAAAGATGAGTTAAGAAATAAATATTGAATTATAAAATGCAACTTACTTCAATCAATGTAATAATTCATCATATCATTCCTAACCCATAAAATTGTATTATTGTATACAAGATATTCTATTTGTAGAACATGTTTCATGACTTAGGGACTTATATGAATTTTGAGTTGAGGGTAGGGGGTGAGGGTGGGGAGATAATATGCGAATCTGATTTGCATAGTATGTCCCCCAGTCCTCATATGAGGGTGGGGGGTAGGTAGAGATAACATGCAAATCAAATTTGCATATTATTTTGCATATTATCTCCACCTACCGCGTGCCCTCATTTGAGGGTTTAGGTTGGGGGGAGATACTAAGCAAATCAAATTTGCATATTATAATAAATCAAGAAATAGGGTGAGATAAGTTAAGAAATGCATAGATTTTGGCACTAAGTCATGGTTTGATCCATAATAACCATCCCTATTACAATAATACTTAAAATGGTACCATTGATCCTCTTGTATGATAACTTTTTATTTATATGACTCATAACATGGTTTAACACTAAATATATATTTTATTGCTGATGAAAACGATAAACTAAGGGTAAAATACCTAATTTAGGGTTCAAAACTGTGGCTTGGGAAAAATTATTATGTAATCTTTTAAAAAAAATTCCCCACCATTATGAGTCAATATTCCATTTAAAAGGCATATACTAAGATATGAATCCCTATACACGGCTTATGAGCTTTAAAATGTTGAATTAAAGCAACAATCCATGGTTTTTATCCCTTAATAATGGATTTGGATATAAAAACCATAATTATCATGCTTACTTCAAAGAATTGTATGAGTGGGCCTCTATTCTTCCAATAGAATAAATAAACTATATCTAGAGTTCATGCCATGATTCAAGGAACTCTACATGCTTTATGCGCTTTGACCAGAGGTATCGTTTTTCTTTTAAAGTATTAAACCATGGATTGGGTTTAGAAAACCATTTTTATCATACTAATCCATGAAATTAAACACTTAATCTTAACTTAAAGATAAAGGTTCCATCATTATGCACTAAATGTTAATGGTTTAAATATGGATTTTGGACCCAAACACATGGATTAAGGTTAAGTGCACAAATATTTTGATGTATATATATCCTCTGATAGGCCTATCAATTAGGTACAACGTAAGGCCCATCTAACATTTCCTAGGCACATTTAACCTTTCTTTCTACACTTAATAATGTATTTTTCAGCTTTAATATGTTCTTAGGAAGGTTAGAGATGATTTTCATATCTTGTGTGCCTAATGTATTTATTATGTGGTATATTAAGAATATTTGATGCAGATAATGCAGGAATCCAACCAAGAGAAAAATATGGGGCTTGTCCCCTACTGAAGAATGGCTAAACATCAATTGTCTTAAGGAAATTATCATTCCCCCATAGTTGTGAAGTCATCAAGGATCCAAATCCTATTTTCTAGGGTTTTGGGAGGGAAGTGACCCTTTATTCAAGGAGGTTGCCCCTCAACTATTTTTTTTTTTTTTTTTATATATAAGGGGCTTGAGTATCCCATTAGGATTCAAAAGTTTGGAGATTAGAGTCAGCAGTAGTAGTGAAGTATTTTTCCTAACATTTTCAATCTGTAACCTTTTATGTATAAGCACATTTCCTGATTAATGAGAAGCGCTCTATGGTTTATAGACTATTTTTTCTTTAGGGACCTAGGTCTCCTTGGGTTAGGGCCCATCCCAAGTGCTCAAGCCAACTTTTTGTATTTTTACATTCCATGCATTAGTTTAGTTAAACATTTTTGTGATCTTATCTATGAAATTATTGCCTTTGTAGGGTTAGTGAATGAGCTTGTCTCCAAGTTTGTTTATGAATCTTGCTTTTATGAATTTAGAAATAAGTTATTTCATAAAGTAATACTCCTTTCATGCAGTGGTTTAACTCATCCTTTCTTTTATTGATATTGTTTCATGCAATTAGTTAGTTTATCATCCCACTTATGTATTTTTCTTTAAAATTAGATAATATTTCTTTGATATAGTTAGTACTCCTTTTGATTCATTTAGATTGCATAGGTAAATGTTCCTTTTCTTACTGTCATACATTTATGCAACCTATTAATGTATGGATTTATATCTTTCCAAGTTATACAGAACTCCAAATTTACCCTTTTGTGGCACAAATTGATCCATCATAGGAACTTGAGCTTGGGAAATACTTCTTGACTCTCATCCAACCCTCCACCTTATCCTTCTCTCAAACTGCATGTAGAGTGCATATTATTGCTCTTGGGTCTGTCTAGTATAGTAAAATAGGGACTCTTGTAGCAACCCACAATTTGCATCAAAACTCCTAGATTTTCACCCAAAGTGTGATTATTCTTCCTTAGCATGTTACAATGCACACTAGAACTTGAGGGTGGAATTTGGAAGTTCAGAGACCCCCTAGAATCCTTGACCTAGTAGGTGTAGTAAAACTGATTTCTTTTTTACAAATTAGGGTTTACTGTTTGAAATATCTCTTTCAATTACAAGTTTGTTTACAATACATAGTAGCATAGATACGATTTTTTTCCATCTTTCTTGAATTGGTTGGATTTCCTTTCCTGTAATTAGAATAGGTTTACTTCATTTCTTTTCTTTTCTAAAATTTCTAAGTATTTCATGTAGCATAGATAATAGAGCAGTCTCTAAGAAACCTAGTTCCCCTTCAGTTGAATTCACCTGCATTAGATCAACAAAAGAATAACATATTGCATGTTGCACACATAATGTTGACCCTTCTTAAGTTTTTAAAAACCCTGGGTTGACAATTAAAGTGTAACAACACTGGTGAAAATTCCAGGTAAAAAATATATAAATACCACGGATGATGGGACACGTATTCCAAGTTGAATGGTGGGCAAGACATCCTAGGGGGTGTTCATTTGGTTGTTTATGGCTAAGGAAATTGGCAAAGGAAATGGCTAAGGCATTAAAGAGGCAAAAAGGTATTTTGGCACAATTATTTATGAAAATAATGGAAATTAGGAGAAAAGGAAGGTGAAAGGTCACATGTTGCATGTGAGTAGGAAATTGAAGGAAAATAATGGAAAATGAAGAAAATAAAGGCCTCATTAATAAAAAGGCTTCTGAAGGTCAGTTGGAAGACTTGGTCAATTTAGCTTTGTAGCTCTCTCATTACTCTCTCTCTCATACTCTTGGACACTTAGAGTTTTATTGGAGCACTTTGGCATTGGAGCAAGAAAGGCAAAGAAGGAAACATGAAGCAAAGATCAAGCAGGCAAAGGCAGGATCAAGCAGCTACAACAGGCTTCATTGCAGGTATCAACTTGCATGTGTATTTTCCTTGCTAGATTTGGCATGCATGGGATTGCATGTGTATTTTCCTTGCTAGATTTGGCATGCATGGGATTGCATGTGTTTCTTTTCTACCATGGCATGGGTTTTTCTAGGTGTGACAATATTTTCAGCCTAGCCTTTCCATTTCCTGATAGCTTTGATGAGATGGGTTCTCTCATGCGTTTTGTGGGGGATGGCTGGATTGGATTCAAAGTTGAGTGGGGTGGATCTCCGAATTGACAAACACATGGTGGTAGTGGTCCCTAAACTAGACTGAGGATGCACGAAGCCACTGGCCTAGTAACCCCTAAACCAGACTGTGGGTTGCAGTAAAGCTAGATTGTGTGCCTCGGTGGGCCTAGGAATCCTTGTTGGTGAATGGCGGGATATACGGTAAAGCCAAGAGGTGGATTTTATCTCCATTGGGCCTAGTGATTTTGGGATGGAATGCACAGTAAAGCTTGGATAGTATGTCTTAGTGTAGGGCCTAGTGATCCTTGGATTAGACTGCGGATGCATGGTAAAGCTTGAGAGATTAGGAGGCACTCAAATTCCTCATAGTGTAGGCGGAGAACTACAGTGGCATCCACATTGATTGGTGTTTTTGATGTGTTCTATGAGTCCCACATTCATGCTTGGAATATGGAACAAGGGTGAATGGCTGAAGAGAGACTTGGCTCAGCCAATCTATGGTCGGGTGGAATGTGGTAGTCCCATCACTGGTTGGTTCATTGCATTTATTAATGAAAAATTCATTCCCTTGATTTTCATGTGCAAATGTATTGATGTATATATGGATTTTGACGGCTGATACGTTTATTGTATTTTTTTTCCTATTATGTTGTTTATATGCACATTTACCCCATAGGGTGTTACATAAATCCGACATCTGTTAGGAGTTGTAGCATTCTCGTTGTAATACTGAGGGTTATCAATTTTTTGCTTCGTTGCTAGGGAGGTGTCAAAGTATGAATTATTTTCTTCCTTAGTTGATTCACTTTCTTGATTCTATGAAAAAATAAAAAACTTCATTAGCATTTTCATCTATAAACTCACAAAACAAAAAAATCATTTATTTCATGCCTCATTGAATTAGGGATAATACATGATTTTTTTTTGCCTAAAACCCCCACTCCTATAAACAACCAACCTTCTCTTATTGACTATGGACCTCCCAGTCTATCTATAGAGGATATAGAGGACATTTTGGGTGAGAAAGCGAGGATTTATGAGAAGCTTGATGGAGGAGAAGGACATCCATCACCCACTAATACCATGGTTGGAAATAGGTAGCCTAAAGTTTTTCCTATAAAGGAGGAAAATGGGGAAGCCAAAATGAAAAATATAATTCCAGCTATTGTTAGGTACCTATAATAATAGTTTATCCCCCTTATTGTTATTGTTAGTGTAGCCCCATTATTGTTACTGTGTGTTGATGTAGCCCCCATGTTATTATTTTTGTGCCCATAGAAGCCCACTATTGTTATTGTTGTGCCCCTTACATTATTATTGTTATGTAGGCTCTAATTATATTTTGATCCTTTAGAATCCTATTATACCAAGGAGATCTTGTCATTTTAATCATCCAACAATTTCATTTAAGTGATGTAAAGGAGTTGCCCCCTCGAAGAGGCTAAATTTCAAGTCGTTGAACTATATTTTCTCCTGTTTTGTGATCTCGTTGCATAACATTTGGTATCAGAGCTTTGGATTCTAGGGTTTCGCTACTTCAAATAGGTCATATTGGAATTTTCACTATAACATTTTTTATACGAGGGTTAAGAAACTGAAAGTTCAACCATGTGGACCCAAAATCCTTCTAAATGTAGTGTAAAAATTTCAGATCTTTTTTCACTATATTTTTTGAGGTATGGTCCGAAGAAGTTAGGCTTTTGCATGCTCTAGAATTCAGTATCAAACATGTGATCTAGGGAAAATAGTCATAATTTTCTATACGAGCATCATATTTTGTCATGTCCCTTCCTAAATTAATTTGGAACATGACTAATTACTGCATTTTGGGGCCAATTTTGGAGATAGTGGGGCCCATTCGATTTTATTAGGAGATTAGACTAGGGAAAAGTTATTTTTGTTGTGGTTAAATTACACATGGGGGCTACCCACACTAGGGAAATACACACTAACAAGTTAGATTTGCATGGAGGTGGTTAAGTGAGGGCCCACGATGGAGGTAAAATTGGAGGGAAAAGTGCTCCATGAAATCTATATAAGGAAGGAAACTCTCCTCATTTCATTCATCTTTGGCATATTGAATTTCTCTTTGGTTGCTTGAGCTGCTTAGCCAAGTCACTTGTTGTTTAGCAAGAGTTCTTCAAGCGGAAACATCACCCTTTTTTCAAGGGACTTCGAGTGCCACCCTAGAGAGGTTCATCTACATTCTTTCAGAGGAGGTTTTCATTGTGATTTCCAACAGTTGTATCCAGTGTCTCCAAGTGGTGCGTATTCCTAGAGGACGCAATGAGGAGAGGTCGATTTGTGATTTTGACATCTCTCATAGGATATTTGGCCAGGAGAAATTTGGGAAGGGAGGCTTGGGCGTTTTGTTGCATTTTGGATGAGTTTTTGAGCTGAGAGAGAGAGAGAGGTTCTATTCAGTGGGGTTTTCGCAATTCTTGGGCCAACGGAGAGGGAGAATATTGTGCACACGTGGGAGGTGGAGTCTCAGCTATCGAGGTTGATCCTTGTCGGGAGAGACAAGGGAAACACTAGTGGAGGCGATTATTGATTTTCTGGAGTTGGAGGAGGATTTTGTTGGTATATTTATAGGTTATGTACTTGAGCAGTTTTGGAGAGCGTAGGGTGTCTCGGGGGTTGATTTTGGAAGGTAAAAATCCAGCCAAACAATTTTTAGGTTTTTTTGGGTTTTCTAAGAGGAGTCCGTAGTTAAAATTTCAAAATTTTTGGGACAATATTCGGGCCTGAAATCCTAATTCTTATAGCATGGCCAATTGTTAGTTAGCTAAGGAATTTGCACCATTTTGTGGGTTCGAATTTGGCTTGGAGATAGGCCAAACCCTTTCTGGGTTTTTGTGGAATTTGGTCAAGGGGATTGAGGTTAAAATTGCAACATTTTCTAAGCACCAGATGTGGAGTTTCTTGCAGTCCCTTTCCAGCCATCAGTACAATTTTCTAGGTAGCGCAGAGCATGAGAGGAGCAATCATTTCCAGCATTTGAGATCATTGTATTATCACGTGGGTTCTATCATGCTTTCCATTGAGGTAAGCCCAGTTGAATTCCTCCATACTATTGTACTTACTCCATTGATTAATAAAATGGGTCAGTTGGTTCTTACTTCTGGAGTTTTTATGAGCATTTACTGATTGTTTAAAATTTATGTGTTGTAAATCATTTTTGCTTTGCATATCACTGCTTATTTAACTTTGGAACATTACACTGGTATCAGATCATGATCTTTGCCCAGTTGTGGAAACTAGCCAGAAGATCATGGAAGCTTTGGGTATGAGTGCACCATGAGGAGTGAAACAGGAGACAAACCCATGGCTCAAGGGAAATCCAATATGCATAAATTCTGGGGTAGAATTCATTGGGATGATGATAGGTTGGCCTAGTTGAGGAGCGTGATAGACCAAAACCATCCTCACCCTTACAACAGAGACGTTGGTGGTGACTAGGCCATGGGGGTTCAACCATATATATCATGTGGGGAAAGTCGATAAAATCAGGGCACCAGTTCTCCTCAAAAGGAGCAAGAAGGACAGGGATAGTTACAGGGTCAGACCAGAGGCACCTTTATTGGTGGAGACATGGCTTTAAATATTATGAGCTTGAGGAGGAGGTTGAGCATGATGTTGAGATCCCACAAGATGGTGAGAAGCACATCGATATACCTGATGTGATGCTGGAGTCACCTTTATTAGAGACCTCTTTGATAGCCTCAGTTGACACCTTGGTGGAGAGGATAGCGCCTACCCACATAGAGCCATATGTTGAGGAGGAGCCACCCATGGATGAGATGTCAATAGTTGTTGAGGTATCTAGAGTTGTGACTGAGTTTGCAGGTGATAGATACCCATGACAGTTTCATCAATTCCAGGTCGGCCTTCTAGCATTGAGAGAGAAGGTCACCACAGTACGAGAGGCCATTCTACAACAAAACAAGGAGTAGGAGGACATGAGAGTGGTTTTTACCGAGTCAATGACCAAAATAACTCGCATTGGGGAACAACTGGATTCCCTAATGGTACCACTAGAGTGCACTTTAGAGCATCAGAGAATCCCTCTTCAAACATACATAGATGGGGCTTGTAGCGTCAACAGTTTGCCTCTACACATTGGAGAGAGAGAGGCAGAGCCAACTCGACATATTTTACATGTTGAGTGGGTCAATGAGATGAGGCGACATGAGCGATGTAGGGTGAAACATTCACCGAATTTAGGGCTTGTCCTATGTATGAGAGTCCATACATTCAATCCCTCTCTTGGGGTTGGATGGTGAGAGATTCTGAGTTGGTACTCAGTGTAGTGCGCTATGGAGATGGTAATGGATCAACATGAAGCTCAGTAGGATCTTTCATACAAGGGGGATACCGGAAGCCCAGACTGGAATTGGGATCTAGGTGAAAATGTCACTATACTCCTCAATGACCTTTTCCATCTACTGTTGTTGTGCAGAGGAGCCCTGTTTGGAAGTCATAATCGCAATATTTTTCCTGCCCTGAGGGTGAATCATAAGGAAACCAAATTTCTTGGTATGTGAAATGATCTTACTACATTTCTTTGTAGAGATGAAAGAGAAGGCGGTAGGCATGGCTACCTTCGGTATCCTGTACAACTTGTTGCCCAAAGTAATAATCAAGAGCAAGGTCTAGACTCATATACAACATGTCGCTTCCATAAGTATGGTTGTCTTAATGATACATCACAAACTTCAAGAGGAGAAACATCACACCGTACCTCATCCATGAACGACATGACATTATAGGGAAGGCAACACTGCTGGCTAATGTGGAGATCTCGTCCTTGGTGAAGCCTCCCAATGGTGTACGATTGTGGATGTGTTATAGTCGGAAAACCCAACAACTTCATGACCTCTTCTAAAATGAGTTTCTTTTGGCTCATGTTTTCAACAATGAACTACAATGGAGAACACTTCACCCACATCTGTGAGTGGAAGAGGAGCCCCACTCCTCTGGATCTTCAGGCTCATTCTTTTGGATCTTGGTGGTGGCCACAGTGGAACTAGGCTTTGCGACAATGATCAACTTCCCTTTTTCATTCCCCTTGTCGAGTTCTGACTCAATCAGAAAATACATCTGATTCAGAAGTCATTAGCTCAGCCACCAGTGACTGCTTGGCTCGACACACACTTGTGTTGTGAGTGGAGCTCTTATGGAACTCAAACAATTTTCTCATGTCCTTCTTTGCTTTCGGGGTGTTTTTCTTTATTGTGGCTTCGACGGGTTGTCCTAGGTCACCCTGCCTTGGATTTGTCCTTTGCTCTGCAGTTTGGAGGCGTCTTTCTCTTGCTTCAGATTCACAGATCCAAAGTCTCGCTTCTTCTGTTTAAACTTCTGTTCAATCTTAACAGTGTGTCGATACGTTGTGTCAAGCAAGAAGATGTCTAGGAAATCCATCTCGTCTTGGATGTATTTGTGTAGATAGCCGTGGTACTTGAGTACAAAATATCACTCAGAATCCTTCATACCCAACTTCATGCGAAGGTTATGAAAAAAATTAGTAAACTCTGGCACGTGTTGGTCCCTTCCCTACCGTAGCATGGTCCATTTTATGTATTTATCCTCACAGCGCCCGACAGGGTAGTACTTCTCCTTGATGGCTTCGCGGAATGAATCCCCGATGGGTGCGGCTGAAAATAGTGGGGGTGTACCTTTTTCCTTCTTCTCACAGTAGGTTTCCCACTAGTCCTTGATGTGGGGGGCGACTTTGAGAAGTGCAAAAGTAATCTTTTCTCAGCTGGAAAAATCATGAACAAAAAAATATCCTTCTAGCAGATTTAACAGTTTATCTACGGAGTCTGCATCTATTTGACCTTCAAATATGGGGATTTCAAAGTTAACTTGTACCTTAAAGGGTGTGGTGCTTCCAGAGTGGTTGTTGGAAGAATATGCCTCACCTTTGGGTAATCGCTGAAGGATCTGGGAAAAGTTGTCCATCATCGCATTCCTTTGTCGCTGAAGGACTTCTTCGAGCAAGATTTTGAAAGGATATCTTGCCCCCTTGTCTTTCTTCTCTTCCACCATGAGAGGTCATCAAGATTTGCGAGGCTGGTCTTGCAAAGGTTCGACTAGTTCGAGCCCTAAATCCTTATATCTTGACCTTGTCAGGGACATGTAAAGAAAAAGAAAGAAAGAGCATATCGCTTTGATACCATTGATCCGAACTTAAATATGAATGCAAAAAATCACAGATATAAGCATAAATATAGAGATGCAACAAAAATAACACTTCATTTCATTAATTTCAAATACTGAAATATGCTTACAAACATAAATGGAAATAAACTAGCTCTCAAGATGGTAGCTTATCTCTAAGAACAGATGTGGCAGCTACATGCCTTTGAACTGTGTTGCAATGAGGCTTAAGGGCCTATTTATTATTGAACAACAAGGGAAAACCATAAACAACCAAAACCCTAACCCCAGGAGATGGAACACCAAGAGTTTTTGGGCCCTGTTAGGGTTAGTTTGGCAACCAACTTCCCGGGGTCGTAACTTGGTCATATTATCTATGTTTGGTGTGTACGATACCTTGTTCGAAATATCTCTCCGAGTACTATAGGATTTTCGGCAAGCCCGTGCATATAAGGCTATAGGCTTGCTACAAACCTCAAAAAAATGTTGTTTAGGGGGTTGAAACTGCCCAGAAAGTTCAAGACCCAAAAAGCTACTAAAAATAGTAAATGCTGCAATAAACAAGGAAACATATGAAACCAACTGGAGGTATAGGTGGAATAGGTGGATGGCCACCAATATACATCTGGATCATGAAGAGATGAAATTGTATTATGGTCTTATGTTGCAGCTGATTGATTATGAAAAGAACACAATAAAAGATGACATGTGGCAGTAGTACACATAGAAGCCAGTTTTTGGAGAAGTCCAAGACATGCTTAGACAATGGAAGACCTGCACTAGCAAATGAAGAAACTAAGGTTTAAAGGATACAACAAGAAGAAAAGGATGAAACCATTTAGAGGCTACAAGATATAGAAGAAGAGAAGAAGAAAAGTAAATCTAGTTGAAGTCAACTTTTTTTGTAAGCCTAGTTGAGACATAGACCAGTAGGCATCTGAATTAAAATTTTAAGTGGTTGTAATTAAGGGGGAGTGTTGGAGAATCTAATTCAACCACCTGCTAGGTGTCTTAGTCATTACTTCAAGTGTCCTAGTTTAGTTTCAGTTAGTTGAGTTTAGTTTTGTTTCACTCGTCATTTAAGGTTGATGTCTCCAATGTAATATTATTTAACTGATTTCTAATATTCAGAAGAGAAATCCTCTACTCCATGATTTTCATTATTTTTCAGAATCCACCATCAAAGTGCACATTGTAATGAAGTCAACAAATACAATGACCTGATAAGATATTGTGATCTACATAATGCCATGGATCATCATTGGAAACGTAATACAAGAGGAAGCTATTGACCTGTCGAACCGATGCATTACCAAGATCCAACCTAATAGAGCTATGTGACTAATACTTTACCTTGACCAATATGCTAATGTATATATGGATGTTGAAATAACCAATTGAAATACAATCGAACTTCTGATTTGTTTATTATTACTCCTGCATAATTTTCATTTCCACAACAAATGCTCACTATTAACATAAGTCAAAGTGAACACCTCCCTCTAGCCTACAATTTTGTCAGAAACATTACAAAAATTATCCATAGAATGATATTATTGTGAATAAAAATGAAGTCATATATACCATGGTCTCTATACTAGAAAGTAACTAAAGCAACTAATTAATATAATTGGTTGTATATTTAACATTTCCCCTCACTCATTATGTACATATACTAATATATATAAAAATTTCATAAGGAAGAACATTTTAAAAAGAAAAAAAGAGGAAGAAAGGGGGCATAGGAAAAATTACGTTTATTAATCAACATAAAAATGAAGACAAACACATATTCACTAAATAATGAAGATGTGAACAAAATCATGATTAAGGAAGTGTAGTTGCCCAAACAGTTCAACGAATTCAACCACCAAGCCTTCATCAGTTCTACGAAGATCGATATCACTCATTTGCCAAACAAAATAAATAAAAGGTAGTAGATTACATTATTCAAGGAATTCCATTTTGCACACCCATGTGTTTCTTGTGTGAGTGAGGGTGACCAGTTGTAACACTTTATTTGCTTTATTCCTAATTTTCCCTCCTTGTGCATTTAAATTCTATTTATGTGATGTCATTTCCAAGTCAACAAGGATGCATATTTCATACTCCACCTAAGAAGTGTCTGCATAGCTCTACTTGTTTACAACCTAGTAAAGGTAAGAATTATTGTTGCATTGGTTTCATTGTTTTATCATTTAAATTGGTACTAACTTTGTGACTGTTATGCAGGACAAATCTTCTTACCCATTGTCAACTAGTTTAAATTGATTGTGTTGCACTTTTCATTCCCCCCACATATTCCACCTCATGGAAGTGTACTTGGTTGAGAATGCAATAAAATGGATAGTTTCCCTCGCTAATCAAACCTCTTTATGGTTTTGGCATCTGGTGTTTATTTTCTCATTAATTTTGAAACTTTACATTTTGTTTTGTTTCTATTTTTTACGATCGTAAAATTCTATAAGTTTATGTGTTTTATTTCACGCTCTGTAAATTTTCTGCTTTTACCATATTTTACTGTGTATTAAATTAAATCTAATTTCTGTATATAATGTGTTTGACCTTTAGTTCGTTTAATAGTTGTTTTAGTTGGATTCATTTTTAACTCGGTTTTCTTTTTGCACATATTTTTTTATGAATAAAAATATATATAAAATAATACAAATAATGTAAAATAATAATAATATTAAATATACAATTACTTGTCTTACCATGGATGTCTTTATCTTTAAAGTATTATGAAGATTTATTGTTGTGTATACAAAGTTTGTTCGTTACATTGGTATCAAAGTCACGTCTAATCCTGACCTTTGGCCATTATGTCTCTGTCAACCTTGTTGTCATCACAAATCAAGTGCTTCGCTTCATAAAGCTTTTTGAGATTACTTCACTACGTCTTTGTTCGTTACATATTTTAATCTTGTTTAGCTTTTACTAACCCCTTTCATTGGCTATAATTTCTTTAATGTTTAATTGTTATAACAAATAAATATTATTCATTAAATGATTTACTTATATTTTTGACATAATGAATTGAGGTTTTATTTTAAAAAAACAAACAAATATAAATACAACTTAACTATATGATTAAAGAGCCAATTTTACAAGTTAGGTGCATGGTTTAATTTTAAAGTCAATAGGTATATAACATGGGAGTTATGGTTTCAAACCTCAATAAGTTCTTTTGTTTAATTAAATTTCATAATAAAGGGGTTAACTAATTGTTCTTTCACAATGTTTGTTGTTGTATAATCCATCTTTATCCATTATGGATCAATAATGCATGTCAAATTAATAACATATTTTCATTTGACCAAGCAACAATTAAAGCGACATTAAGTGTATAATACACCTTCACTCATTCACATATGCAATCAATGTTTGACATAAGTAGGAGGGTTGTTCTTTATTTAATTGTTCATGCATAACTCTTTTAGCCAATCTCTTTTCTTCTTTTATTGTTTACACCAACTTATGCTCTACAAAACTTAAGGACTTTTAGCCTAAGCCCTGACTAGCTCACTTCCTTTTTCCTGTATTTATAGCATCTTAGGCTCTACAATGATCTAAGGCCCCAAACATTGGAGAATTGATTGGTTCACTATCTTTGTATATAGTTTGTGTTTAAGGTTAGTGTATTAGTTTTTTTATCTTTTTCTTTTCCTCGACTAGTGTGTAAGTTGAGTTGTGTTATTATGTGCATGGACTCAACTCTTACTCGAGCGACTCAAAACTATGGGATAGAGCTCCCATTACTTCTTCATAGCTACTTAGGAGTTTGAGATGTTGACGTGGGTGTAGTACTTGAGCAAAACTTTCATTCCGAAATATCAATAGATTATCCAAAAAATCCCAAAAGGATAATGTTAGCCTAAGAAGGAGAAGGGGACGAGCCCTTGATAGAAGAAGTGGCAATAGAAGGAGGAGATTCTGTATTAGTGGGAAGGGCCTTGATTTGTAGGAATAAAGTAATCCCTAAAGTGGATTGGAAGAGAAAGAATTTGTTTTAGAAGAAATAAGGCAAGGACACAATGTGTAAGGTGATTATGGATGGAAGCTATACTAATAATTTGGTAAGTACATAAGTGGTGCAAAAGCTAAAACTTTCTTGCATTTTAAAATTGCATTCATATAGTATTTCATTGGTTGAAATCGGATCATAGTGTTCTTGTTAGTCAATCTTGATTTTTGACCTCAAAATTGATCCTTATGAAGACAAAGTTTTGTGTTACATAATTCTAATGGTTGATTTTGACTTAATTGCATAGACCTTAGTAATAAGACTAGAATGTAGTTCACCATAGTAGAGGAAACATATATGAGATATAATATGGGGAAAATGCCATAATTTGAAGACTTTTAGAGGAGACGGGTCATCAAAATTAACAACTCCATCCTTGATTAACATGGGTTGGAAGTAATTTTCCAAACAATTGTAGGCGAGATTTATTGTTTGTTATCATCTCAAGAAAATGATGAATTATGTCAGCAAAACAACCTCTTTATAGGTGCAAGAATTACTTCAACACTATCCAAATTTGATACCATCCAATGTACTAGTTGGCATATCTCCTTCAAGGAGCATTACCCATCAATTGGATTTCGTTCCTAGTGTCAAACTTCCAAATCATGCTACCTATAGGTTGATTCCTCAAAAAAATGAGGAAATGAGAGAGAAAATCACATAATTGTTTGAAAGGGGATTCATAAGGGAAATCACGGACCCATGTTCCACACATACCTTAGTCTCTCCCACGAAGGGAGGGAAGTAATGGAGTTTTTGTATGGATTCTAGATCCATTAACAAGATCACTTTGAATTATAGATATTTTCTACCTAGAATGGATGACCAGCTACATTATATATCAAGTGCTAATTTCTTCACCAAGATCAACCTCATAAGTGGGTACCATCAAATTTAAATTCTAGAAGGTTATCAGTGGAAGACCACATTCAAAACCAAGGACTGATTATTGATGGTGATGCCATTTGGATTTTCCAATACTACATTTACGTGGAAAATGAATCAAGGATTTAGATCACACTTTGGAAAATTTATCATAGACTATTTTGATATATCTTAAATTTTAGTAAAAAATTGGAGGAACATGTACATCATTTGAAGAAGGAACTTGACATACTTTAGGTATAAAGGTTGTTTATAAACTCTAGAAAGAGTGAGTTCTGCAAGGACACGTTCATATTCTTGGGTAATATCATTTTATTGGGTGGATTGAGCATGGATCTAGAAAAAATAAAAGAAATTGTTTGGTGGCCTACTCCTAGAAGTATGATATGAATTAAATAGGAACACAACAAATTACAAATATAACCATAAATACAAAGATGCAGCAAAAATAACACTTCCTTTCATTAATATCAAATAATGAAATGTGCTTACAAACAGAATGGAAATGAGACTAGCTCAGACGATGGTAGTTTATCTATAAGAAGAGATGTGCTGGCTACATGCCTCTGAACTGAGTTACAATGAGGCTCAAGGGCCTTTTTATTATTGAACAATAATAGAAAACTCTAAACAACCAAAACCCTAACACGAGGAGATGTAACACCAAGAGTTTATGGGCCATGTTAGGGTTAGTTGGACAGCCAACTTCCCAGAGTCATAACTTGGTCATATTATCCCCATTTGACGTGCATGATACCTCATTGGAAATATCTCTCTGAGGACTACAACTAAAAAAAAAAAAATCATTAAAATATCCTAGACAAATATTGTCAAAAAAACGTCATTTCGGGCCTCAAAACGGCTTCGTAAGTTCAGGACCTGAAAAACTGCGCTACAATTAAGGAAACTTACAGAAAAATGGTGAGGGTGCAAGTGGAATAGGCGGGTGGCCACCAATATCCACCTGGATCATTCCTCCCCTCTCATAAAGCAATGGTATCCATTGTGTCGAGTTCCTCCATGAGATGAGGAAAATTCTGCTGAACTTGGTCCCTAGTGAGCCATTTTCCTTGGTGCAAGAGTTGGATGGCTTTGACAACTCGATACAATTGGATCGATGGTCCATGATCTGATCAGTTTCAACTTGTTCCATGTAGTCTCGATTTAACTCTGTTGGTGTGAGATGTTCTGAAATGTCGGATGTGTCCAGTAATGGTGGAAAGTGTTGGAATTTGAAAACTAATTGTGTAAATATGTGTAAAAATTGTATTCACTACCAAGTTGGTATTATACTGAAACAACAGTTATGTAACGGAGGAGGCTCTTATAAAATGATGAATGCCCGAACTATTGTAATCAAGGAGAATCATTGTTGATTTAATAGAAAATCCAATCCCTTGCCCCATGGATGTTTCCTTGACACCCTGTCAAGGTTTTACCACGTAAACATTGTGTTTTACTTGTGTAATTTATTTTTGGTTTCCATTCAGTTTTTCATTTCTTTCTTGCTTTATCAACTGCTCCAACCAACAATTGGTATCAGAGCATGAGTTGAGTTGAATTTAGTTGAAAATTTGAGAGCCCTCAATAAGAATTAAAAATGCCAGAAGCCATTTTTCGCAGTCCTGGAAAAGCCATAACCGTCAGGGCTTGGAATAGTGAGCCCATGCCCATGCCCACGCCCACCGCTTGACAGAGCAGATTATAAAAAATTATTGGAGCCCACATCGAGCCCGTGTGTGTTGAAGCCCACCGCTAGAGAAAGAGTTGTGTTTCCGTTGTTGAGGAAGAGGGCTGCCGGTTGCTCGCTATAGGAGAGAAAGGCACTGTGTGTTGGATCCCATTGCCGTAGGGAAAGCATCGAGCTGCTAGAAAGAGCCACCACTACCGCCAGTGAGGAAGTCAATTTTTCCTGAAGGGTCACCAGTCGATTGCTGAAGTCTGATGTCGTTGTCTGCCCCTTGTGAAGAAAGGTCAATTGTTGAAGTCTGATGCTAGAGGGAAGAGCCCGTCTATCTACCTGTCATGAAGAAATAACTCTACAATCTATGTGTGAAGTCTAACAGAGAAAAATAAAATAAAATTTGCAACAACCAAGCCCATCGTGTAGATTGCTAGCAGAGAGCCACTGTTTGAAGTATGTAAAATTTTTTTTTAAATGTCGGGGTAGCATTAGAATTCAGAGAGCCCCTGTCAAAGTAGAAAATAGCAGAGAGAAGTAGAAAGCCCCCTGTTCGAAGCAGAGCTGTTATTTTAAAGAAATCCAGGTAAATTTTTTTTTTTTTTAGCAGAAACAAAGATATTTTTTTTAATTGGAGTAGGGAATTTCTAAACTGAGTATGAATAGTGTTTATTAAAAAAGAGGAAGAAGGAATTTTTTTTTCTCTAAATTTATGAACTAAAAAGGATACAGAAAAAGTTGAATAGGGTTTGAATTTTTTTTTGTGGAAATTTTGGAAATTTATTAAAGGGGAACATAATCACATTTTTTTAAATAAATCAAAGGAAGATAAATTCAGAGAAACCCTTGTTTAAAGCAGAAAGTGAACTGATAAATCCTAGAAAGAAAATCTAGAAACATGATTTTATTAGCCCTATAGGAAGAAATGGAAAAAATGACAAATGCAAATTTCAAGGTGGAGAAGTTCACTAGCAAGAACAACTTTTCTTTATGGAAACTAAAAGTTGGGGATTTGCTGGTGCAACAAGGGTTGCACAAAGCATTGGACAGGGCAAATAAGAAACCTGCTAGCATGACAGATTCAGACTAGGAGGAAATGGATGCCCGAGCTCTCAATACCATCAAGTTATGCCTGGTGAATGAAGTTCTTTTCAACATTGTTGAAGAGATTTCAACGAAAGGTTTATGGGAAAAACTGGAAAAACTATATATGACAAAATCGTTAACCAATAGAATTTTTTTGAAAAGAAAATTGTACAGTCTACGGATGAAGGAGGGTACAAAAGTTGCAGAACATTTAAATATTTTTAATACACTTATATGCCAATTATAAGATATGGAAGTTAAAATTCAGGAAGAAGACAAATCTATAACCTTGTTGTGTTCTCTTCCCGAGTCGTGGGATCACTTCGTAACTTCAATCAGTTTGAGCACTATTGATTCTTTGAAATTTGAATCATTTGTGGGAGCTCTCTTGTCTGAAGAAGTGATGAGCCCCAATTTTTGGTACAATTTGGGCTCTTTGGCCTACTTACCTTGCTCAACCATTCATCTTTTATCACTTATGCATTCATTTCTTAGTATATTCGTGTTATTTGTAGGAAGAAGGGCAGGCATTATATCTATGTGGCTAATACATGATGATTTCAGGTTTTTGGCATTAAAGAGAGAAAAAGACCACGCAAATGGAGACAAGGAGACAGCAAAGGTGACATTGCGGGTTCATAGGGAGGTTGTCCACAGTCTTGATGACCTTCCTCGTGATTTTCACCTTAACTCCGAGCTCCAACAGCTCTCCCCACCGAGCTTAAAGGCAGCCAACGGATTCTACAGGATCAGCAGTTTGACTTTCAGTTGGACAGCCAAGCTCCACCAATGGAGGAAGCCAGCTTGATCTTCATTGTGTATAAATATGAAGGCCGTAGCCTTTGATAGGAGCTTTTTGAACTTTTGAACTAATATTGTAATTTCTGAGCACGAGCTACAGCTCGGTGTTTGTCTTTGTAAGCCAGTTTTGGCATGACATTAGACTCTTGATTATGAATAAAGGCAAGCAGATTTGGATCTAATTCTGAGCTTTTAAGGGAGCTATAGCTCTCAGGTTAGGGCCCAACCTGAGAGCAATAGACCTCCTCTTCTTTGTAGTGTTATTTGCCTTTCTTTTCAGCACTTTGTTTCTTTGTTTTGACATGCATTTCAAGAACACAGTCTGCTGATTTGATTTCTTTAATGAGATTGAGTAGGATTAGCTTATGGTTAAATCGCTTTCCGTTGCTTTATATTAGAATAGGAGGATTGTAATTCATTGGAGCTCCAAGAAAAGGTTGATAGTGCCTTCACTGCCATCTCTGTTTAGAGATTGGGGTGCAGTCTGTACCAACCACCAAAAAACGCAGTCTTTTTTACTTTTATGCAAGCTGCAACACAGTCATTTTAATTATAGATCCATCCATGCACTCTGATCTTGAGCCATACTTCTTCATTCCAACTCCATGCACGACTTCTCTTCACGATTTACATTGCTGTTCATTGGTTTAATAGCACAGGTAGCACAGGTTAATGGATTCTCGTTTTTGGTGCAAGACATAAGCAATTTGTTTTATTTACACTGCTCAGTATCATTCCATTTCCTTCTTCTTCTTCTTAACCATGCCTAAAGCCACCTACTCGACCTCTGTTCAGCTCGTTTACCTTCCAACTCTTCCATTGCCCACGTAGCTCCATTTTCTTGACCTTTTGTTGCTTCCATCCTTCTATCCACCAACCAACTTCGTGCACTCTTTCTCCATCTTATTTCTCTACCCCTGAGCCATCACAAGCTCCATCTCCATCTTACCTATCCACCCATACTACTCCATCACTTCACCATCACCCAAAACTCCCACGGTAGAACATCCTATAGAAGTTAGCAGACTTCCTGTAGAATTCCTGAGTTTCCCGTAGGATCCCCTGCAGACATCCTGTAGAAGCCTGCAAACTCGGTTGTCGAGCACCTGAACGTTGTGGACTTTTGTGGACTGATGCTAGGGATCCCCTGGGACCTCTCCTAGCCCTCCTGACCTTTCCCAAGATTTCTCTCCCTTCGCACCACCTCTGCACAGCCAAACCCTAATAAGAAACAAAATCATAATCACTCCAACCACTTAAGCAAAAATACATAAACAATGTTCTTTTCAATGGAAGTAGTTTAAGTTCATGCATTTCATATCACTAGCAGTAATGGCATCATTCTTAGACACTTGCACTCCCACCATTGCATCATAGAGATTAAGCTAGTCAGATTAGGGTTTACTAGGGTTTCCATGTTTTGGTTGGCTTTCAGTTCATTTTTGCAAAGTAGATTAATTTCCTTTGAGATAGCCTTCGTCCATCATTTTGAAAGCTTCTTCTGAGAGCATATAGAAGTTGGCTTGAGCCCTAGCGAACTTGTGCCAGCTGACCAAGTGACAGCTGCGACAAGAGCTAGTACTTGTGCATACAGCACTGTCGCTTCCAAGTTTGTACGAACTACCGGGTTGATAAAATTAGAGATAGGAAGCCCCAGGAGTTGTAGCATTATTGCTACAATACTGGAGCCCACCATCTTTTTGGCGCCGTTGCCGGGGAAGCGTCAGAGTATTAGAAATTGTTGCTTTTCTTCTATTTTCTTACTCTTGCCTTCTGCTAAGTAGTTTATTTCATTTCCATTCTGCAAAAGTAGCATAGACATTTCCTGCTTTCATAGATTAGCATTTCCTGCTTTCATAGATTAGCATTTCATTTCTGCAAGAGTATATTAGTGTTTCAATTCTGCAAGTGTAGACTAGCATTTCCATTCCTGCAATTTCATTTGAGCAAAGTAGATTAGTTCTTTCCTGCTTTCAGTTTAATTCTGCATCTTTATAGTTAGTTGTAGATCAATCTGTTTCAGTTTTGCAGGTACCACAGAAAAACAAAAGCAATAAAAAAAAAGTCTTTCCATTTCATGCCTCGTAGGAATCGAGATAAAACAGGCAAATTCCTACCCAACACCCCCACCACATCACTGAGTCACCCTTCTCTCTTCTTCGGTGACAGTGATCCAGAAGAACCTATAGGTGAACCTCCTGAGATATACGAAGATCCTATAGTAGAAGAAGAATTAGAAACCATCCCATCTAAAGCTATGGCTGACAATAGAAGAGAAGATGAGAGAATAGAAGGTGCCTTCCCCATCCGAGAGACCAATGGAGAGATGAAAATGAAGAACATTAGCCCCTCCGCCTTATCTCACTTCCATGGACTGACTACTGAAGATCCTGATACCTTCCTGTTTGAGTTTGCTGTCCTTTGTAGAACCTATGACTATACTGAAGATGAGCAGAAGCTGAAACTCTTCCCTTCCACTCTTAAGGATGCAGCATTACGCTGGTTCATGGGCTTACCTAGGAATAGTATCACCACTTGGGCTCAGATGCAGCAAGATTTCAATACCAAGTACAGGGATTACTGTAGGTCCAAGGAAACCAAGGGAGAAATCTTTCGGATGACCGTGGGAAATGATGAGTCCTTAGAGGATTATGAGGAGAGGTTCCAACTTAGCTATAAGTGGGCCAGGTGCACACTTGACCCTGAATCCCTCAAGTTGGTCCTGCTCCGAGGAGTCCCTGAAGACCTCTTAGATACCCTTCACATGTTAGCTGGGGGGGACATTTACCAACTTCCTTATGAGGACATCAAGACTGTGTTTAGAAACCACTCCAGGGTAGCACGGAAACGAGGTAGAGGAAACCTCCTCTCAACTAGTGTCCCTTTCTCCAAACATGAGCTTGCAAATCAATTAGAAGATCTTAAGAGTGAGGTGAGACAGACCATTGCCATGCAGCTGGACACATTCAGGATCCAACAGAAGAAAGAATAAGCTGAGAGAGCCTTGGCTGTCTTCTGCCCTAGGTGCATAAGGAGACACCCTAAGAACGAATGCCCATTGCATTCAGTTGAAGTATGTTTCGTTTGTGAGGAGGACCATCCCACAAATCAGTGTCCAACTTTACCTGGGTTTAAAGCCATGTACCAAGGGACAGAAGCCCCCACTGAACCTCTCTATTTCATCAACCAAAGGAGGCCACAAGGATCTAGACCTTATCAGCAGGGAATGCAAGGGGCACCTCAAGCTTATTACAGCCCCAACCAATCGACTCCTATGCCTTCCTGGGGTCCCCCTTCTCATCCTTCCTGGTCCATGCCTCCTCCATGGTCTTATCCACCTCAGTACCCTACTCAACCTACTTCTCATTCATATCATTCACATGCCCAGCCACAACCTTAGTGGAATGCACCTCAGTCGGGGTGGAGGCCCCAGTACAATACTCCTCCCGCCATTTTGCATCCACCACTAGTTCAACCTCAGCCATTACCTCCTGCTCCTCCAAGGCAACCTCAAATGCCTGCTCAACCGAACCCAAACCACAACAATAGACAGGCCCAGCAGGTATACACTGGGGAAACCTCATGCCCTACCTATGCTGTGGAGATCCAGGAGATCAATCTTCGATCTGGAAAGACTCTACCAGATCGCCAACCTCCTCCCCCAGAGGATGAGGAAGATAAACAGGAAAGTGAACCAAAGGATATTCCACCCTTTCCTGAGAGACTAACAGCCACCACACAACCCAACCTAGAGGAGGATGAGCTTCTGGGTGAGCTCAAGCAGTTGTGTGTAAAAATACCACTTCTCCAAGCCATCAAGGATGTGCCAATATACAACAAACTGGTTAAGGAAAAGTGTTTCAAACACCCAGGCAGGCGGAAGAAAGATGCTTCAACCATCAATGTCATAGGACAACTGTCTGACCTTATGTTAGGACAAGTCATCTGCCCAAAGTACCTAGATCCTGGAAGTCCTGTAGTAGATGTCCACATCAATGGCACCATCATACCACACACTTTGATTGATCTGGGGGCTGCCATTAATGTGATGACCAGGGATGCCATGCTCAAACTCAATCTTCAGGGTTCCTTGAGGAAGACCTCGACAGTACTGCAATTAGCAGATCGCTCCACTGTGACTCCCGAAGGGATTGTGGAGGATGTCTTGGTCTCTATCGACTCTTGGGAATACCCTGCAGATTTCTTGGTTCTGCAACCCAAGGCAAAGCTTACTGGATATCCTCTCATTTTGGGAAGGCCTTGGTTAGCCACTGCAGATGCTTACATAAGTTGCCGTGCAGGAAATATGACCATCAAAAATGGTCCTATGTCCAAGCAGCTAGTCCTATACCCTCCTGCCCAACCCTCCTTAGAGCATGACTTACCACTCTGGTTGGAGGAAGGAGAGGAAGACGAGGTGTACTCAGCACCTCTGTGCACCCTAGATACCACTAGAAGAGACCCCCCAACCGAGGATGACTTGATCGAGACCTTGATCCGGAATCCACCTTCCAGTGCACTATCCTTAGAGAAATTGGTGGAGGATGCCCAAGATAGCACCTTAGTGGATCTTTGTACAACCAACCCTGTCACTCCCAGAGTTAAGACTGTGGAGTTCGACCCTGAGAGAACGTTAAAGATCAGCTCCTCCCTATCTCCTTCCCAGGAAAAGGAGCTGTGTAGCCTGTTGGCCAGTCACCTAGATGCTTTTTCTTGGAGCTATAAGGAGATGAAAGGAGTCCATCCTTCGGTCTGTACCCATCACATATACATCAAAGAGGATTGTAAGCCGGTTAGGCAACCCCAGAGGAGAATGAATCCAGCCCTTAAGGACATTGTCAAGGAAGAATTGCAAAAACTGTTGGATGCTGGATTCATCTACCCCATCTCAGATAGTGAATGGGTGTCCCCTCTGGTGTTGGTTCCCAAGAAAAATGGGAAATGGAGAATCTGTGTGGACTACCGAGAACTGAACAAAGCTACCAAGAAAGACCATTTCCCTCTACCTTTCATAGACCAAGTGTTGGATGGACTGGCAGGAAAGAAGTTCTTCTCTTTCCTGGATGGGTTTAGCGGGTACAACCAAATCCAAATCAGCCCGGAAGACCAAGATAAGACCACCTTCACTTGTCCTTGGGGCACCTTTGCCTACCGAGTCCTTCCCTTTGGGCTATGCAATGCTCCTGCTACCTTCCAGAGAGCTGTCTTAAGCATCTTCTCGGAGCTGGTCCATGATGTAGTGGAAATCTATATGGATGACTTTACTCCTTATGGGGCCAACTTCCAGGAAGCATTGTCCAATCTGGGAAAAGTCCTAACCAAATGCATTGAGATGAACCTGTCCCTTAGTCCTGAAAAATGTGAATTCCTAATGACTGAAGGGACCGTGCTAGGCCATACCATTTCTTGCCAAGGGTTACAGGTGGATCCTAACAAAATTGCTCTCATCAAGAAGGTTCCACCTCCTCAAAAGGTTAGGGATGTTCGGAGTTTCTTGGGACTAGCAGGATATTACCGGAGATTCATTAAAGACTTCAGCAAGCTAGCCTCGCCATTGTTTGGCCTGTTGGCAAAAGATGTGGAGTTTAAATGGACTGACGATTGTCAGAGGGCTTTGAATGAATTGAAGGACAAGTTGGTGTCAGCCCCAATCCTGAGAGGTCCAAACTGGGCCCTACCTTTCCACATCCACACGGATGCCTTGAACAAAGCCATAGGTGCAGCTTTAGGACAAGTTGAGCAAAAACTTCCATATGCCATTTACTTTGTTAGCAAAAACTTGTCCAAAGCTGAGCTGAATTACACTGTAACCGAGAAAGAATTCTTGGCTGTGGTCCATGCACTGAACAAGTTCCGACATTATATCACTGGCTATCAAACCTTTGTACATACAGACCATGCTGCAATTAGATATTTAATGAATAAACCAGATGTGAATGCTCGTATTATTAGATGGTTACTTTTATTGCAGCAGTTTGATTTGACCATTGTTGACAAACCAGGTAGAGAAAATGTTGTTGCTGACTTTTTATCTAGATTGGATTTGTCTGCAGATGAGGATGGAACAGTGGATGACCAGATGCCCGATGAACATCTGTTTGCTATTTCAGTACTCTCTCCATGGTTTGCTGATATAGCAAACTACCTTGTTTCAACACAGTTCCCTCCGCACCTATCTTCAAGAGAGAAGAGCAGAATCATCAGAAAAAGTGCCTCATTTACTTGGATCGAGGGCAATTTGTTCAAGCTTGGCCCCGATCAGATCTTAAGGCGTTGTTTAAGGGAGGAGGAAGTCTTTGATATCCTCCTCACCTGTCATGATGGGCCTTGTGGAGGACATTTTGCAGCAAAGAGAACTGCCTTCAAAATCCTGCAGGCAGGCTACTATTGGCCCACACTTCATCAAGATGTCAGAAGATATGTCAGCCAGTGTGACCAATGCCAAAGAATGGGGAAACCGACCCAAAGGGATGAGATGCCTCTCCAACCTCAGGTGACTCTTGAGCCATTTGAGAAGTGGGGGATGGACTTTGTGGGCCTAATCAACCCTCCTTCGAGGCAAAGGTCTTACATCATTGTGTGCACTGACTACCTGACAAAGTGGGCAGAGACCAAAGCAATCAAAGCAGCAACAGAAGAAAAGGTGGCCGAGTTCCTAAGAGAAAACATCTTCTATAAGTTTGGCTATCCAAGAGAGCTGGTCACCGATCAAGGGAGCCAGTTCACCTCCAACCTGGTTGAAGATCTACTAGCTCATCACAAGATCAAGCATAGGACTTCCACCCCCTATCACCCTCAAGCAAATGGGCAAGTGGAAGTCACCAATAGAGCATTAGAAGGGATCTTGACTAAGGTGGTGAGCAGCAGCAGAAAGGACTGGGCAGATCGCTTGGTTGAAGCCACATGGGCTTACAACACCACTTGGAAGACCACCACCGGCTTCACACCTTATGAGCTGGTCTATGGGAAGAAAGCTTTGATGTCCATTGAATTTGAATACAACACGTTGAGGATGGCAGCTCAGCTGGACCTAGATCTCAGCCATGCACAACAAGAAAGGTTATTGCAGCTGAATGGACTGGATGAGCACCGAATGCAGGCCCTCCTTCACTCAGAAGTGGTTCAACTTCAGAGAAAGGTGTGGCATGACCAACATCTCCATGACAAGCAATTTCAGCCGGGAGATTAGGCTTTGTTGTATGACTCCAGATACAAAGATTTCAAGGGGAAGCTGAGAACCAGATGGCTAGGGCCATATTCAGTGGAAAAATGTCATGACAATGGATCTGTTCTTATTCGGACCATTGATGAGGAAGCCATCCCCATGCTTGTCAATGGGCATCGATTGAGGATCTACAGGAAGCCTCTCTCAAGACAAGAGTTCATCAAAACTATGGAGAAGGCAGTGTTGGTCATAGAGAAGGGTTCTGCCTCTGCTTTGGGCATACCCTGAAGAATCTAAAAAAAAATAAAAATAAATAAATAATAAAGATCATTGGGTGAAAGCCTTTCTGAGGCGCCCAAGGCAGGTGGTAGGGGTGAAAACCTCATTGAGGCGCCCCTATTGTCATTCAAAAAAAAAAAAAAAAAAAGAGATTGGAAAAAGAGCCTTGAGTGAAAACCTCTTTGAGGCGCTTAAGGCAGATGGAAAGGGTGAAAACCTCAATGAGGCGCCCCTGTTATCTTTCAAAAAAAAAGAAAAAAAGGAAAAAAGAAAAAACAAGGTCAGCAGATTCATTATGTAAAATTGCATGCAGGTTGCAGGTGTTCTATGGAGGAGAGGAAGCCTCTCAACTAAGAGCTCAGGATCCTTATCATGCTATCAGGAGACCTCACCAGCACCTCCTCCAAGAATACTCATTTTCTCCAAGGTATGTGCAATTTTATTACAGCTTGAGTCTTCTACAGGAAGACACAGATTTTCTACAGGAAGATGCAGATTTTCTATAGGAAGGTGCAGACTCTCTACAGGAAACGCAACCTTTCTACAGGAAGCTCTGTATTTCTACAGGAAACTTCCTGTAGAAGCCCAGGACGGTCCAGAATCCATGTTATGAGAAGATCTAACGACTGAGGATCGGTTTGGACGCATGCAAGCTATTGTTATCTCCCTTGCACATTGTTGTCACCTCGTCCTGCCATCCTTGTCGACATGCAACGAAGTTACCTGCACTAGCAAAGCAGATCGATGAGTTCTCAAGAAAAAGCAAATTTTAAATGAAAAAATGCTGGAGATCTCACACCATATTCATCCCAGTCATCCAGAAGCTTCGGGAGCATGATCGTGAGGCCAGATCCTTTGTCGTGCAGCATGCACCCAAGGAGGAAGAACTGTTACAAGACATCCCGCGGGAGTCCTATAACAGTTAAGCCCGCTAGAGTGGATACCATTCACAGCGCCGGCCATATGCAATGAAACGCGGGCGCATGCAACCAAAGCATCCAATCCATCAGCGGCAGCCTGTAAACATGGACCTCCGGGCCTGTGTAAGTTTGCCAGCAGCAGGTAAATCCACTCATCAGCGTCCAAAAAACCGAAACATCGTGTGCAACCGCGCAGGTAAGTGTCTCGACCCTTCCTTCCATCAGATTGCATGAATTTTACTTTGAATTGATTGCAAAGTGTAAAGGTGAATGGGTTGAGCGGCCATATGGCCATTTGGCCGGCCACGTCAGCCAGTTAATGGTCTAGTTGGATGTTTGGGTGGCGGCCATGACAAAAAGAATGGGCAGCACGCACGTGAGAGCAATCCCGTCGGGAAAAAATGAGTTTAACAGAAGAGGCGACGGCAGATCTGCGGGAATTGATGCGGCAGCAAGGGAACTCGCAGGCAAATGATGGGATGACGTCGCCCAACGGTCCGGCGGGGACAGCTCACCCCCGCGCCACGGATTCCGCCGATTCAGAATCTAATCGGCTAGATTGCCCTCATGCATTTATCAACCACCGTTTTGAACTCGAGTGGTTATCCTGATCTTTCTGCAGTTCGATACACCGAGCCTTTGGCTATCAGAACGCTTGTGAAGCACACCCAGAGCGTAGACCAACTGCAGTCTTTCCCGAAAATCGCGCGCTGCTCCTACAGGAACGCTGTTTCTACAGGAACGCAGTTTCTATAGGAAGGCTGGTGCCTCACGTAAAAAGGTGGCAGATTAAAAAGGTAACCCTGAACTCTTCATGCAACTGGTTTTTAAAGGTGGCAGAATCGTCATCCACAGTCTGGTCATAGAAAAGTGGTGAAATTGTTGTCTGCTGTGCCTATACTGTCATTCTACAGGATGTCAGGGTAATTAAACTGTGTTAAGTTCCTCAGGGATAAGTTTTGTGGACTATGTGCATGACAGAAGCGTAATCCTACGCTCTGTCTCAGTAGACCAAATTTCTTCCACAATCTCCACCTCTGGTTAAGGAAACTGTTTTATCATGCCGGGTGGGTTTATTAGACGAGAACCCACTGATTCAACCAAGTTAAGGGAAAACCAGGAGGTGGTGGAGCTCTTCACACGGGTTCAATGGATGTCTTTTTGTGACAAATTGCAGGGTTACGACGATGAAGTGGCAGAAGAATTTTTGCAGGCTCTGAGGCCGAAATCCAAGACACTGGCCACAGTGAACTTCAGGGGCCTAAGCCTCAAGCTCACCCTGCAATATATCAGTCGAATTACTGAACTTCCAATGGGTTTGCCATGGGATAAGGAAGAAAGGAAGTTGAGCCAGCAGGCCATGAAAGAATTCTTTCCACCCGAGGAGGAATTCTCGGAGGACAAAAATGGGGTGCGTAGAACCAGTTTGCTGCCACCATGGAATGAAGTTAGCCTGCAAATCATGAAGTATATAACCTGTGAAGGCCGTTTTAGCTTCTTGTACGCGTATCACTTTCGGTTGCTCACTGAATTGAGGCACTGGATTGATCTTCCTGTAGAAAAGAAACTGAGCATTCCTTATTTCCTGCTACAGTCTCTAATTGAGTGTGCCACAAAGTTAAAAGAAGGCATACCAGATCAGGTAGCCCACCATGGGTTGATCAAACTTCTTGTGGAGGATGCGCTTCATTCATATAAGGTTCCCCTCTCATGGGAATCATTCAGAAATTTGACAAGAGATGGAGACATAAGGATGTTGACTGAAGAAACGGGTTCCTCCAGCAGTGAGGAAAAAGAAGCAGTGGCCGCGGAAAAGAAAGAAACAGGCCAGAAGACCCCGACCACAGTGCAGAAGAAAGAACAAAAGAAGAAGCATGAGAAAAAGGATGACAAAGAAAAAGGTGACACACCCATCTTGTCAGCAAGAGAAAAGAGGTTGTAGAGCAGAACGGACAAAGATGAGATGGTCCACATCAGCCCAAATACCTCATCAGCACCCGCAACCAAACCAAAAAGCAAAACCAATGTAGCAAAGCAAGCAAAGGTGGTGACACCTGTGTCTACAGTAAAGCAGAAAGAGGCTTCTACAGGAAGCCCGAAAACAGAGAAAGGGTCTCCTACAGGAAGCCCGAAATTGGTCAAAACAGGGTCTTCTACAGGAAGCCCAAAATTGGTAAAGAAAGGGTCTTCTACAGAAGGCCCGAAAGTGGGTAAAGCAGGGTCTTCTACAGGAAGCCCGAAATCAGAAAGGAAGGGGCCCTCTACAGGGAGCCCTGGGAAAGCAAAACGCAAGAAAGAGAAGGCTGGCATTCTCGAAAAGGAGGCAGCAGCTGCGCTGGCCGCCCTCAGTACACCTCCAAAGCCAAAGGAGAAGAGAGAGAGGGAGATCCCTCTACCTTTTGAAGCTAGGAGAAGTAAGAGAATAAAAACGGGCAAGCCGCAGCCTCCACCTAGCAGCCAAACCATTTTAGGGGGTGTCCCTACTTCACCTAGTGAGAGATCCCCCTCTAAAACATCGGCCACCCCTGAGAGGGGAAGCCCAAAAATAACTACCTGGACACGAAGGATAGGCCAATCGGCTTCCGAAGCCCGGCTCAAGGAAACAGGAAAGAGGGAAGAAGCGCCACCCTCATCACCGCCAGGGGCAGAAGAGGCAGGGCCACCAAGAACAGGAAAGGAAGAGCATGTTCCGGGCCCTAGTTCTCGGCCAAGGACAAGGAGCTGGAGCAAAGTTGCTCAAGGATGAGCAAATATTTTAGCTGGGGGGTGATGATGAGCCCCAATTTTTGGTACAATTTGGGCTCATTTGGCCTACTTACCTTGCTCAACCATTCATCTTTTATCACTTATGCATTCATTTCTTAGTATATTCGTGTTATTTGTAGGAAGAAGGGCAGGCATTATATCTATGTGGCTAATACATGATGATTTCAGGTTTTTGGCATTAAAGAGAGCAAAAGACCACGCAAATGGAGACAAGGAGACAGCAAAGGTGACATTGCGGGTTCATAGGGAGGTTGTCCACAGTCTTGGTGACCTTCCTCGTGATTTTCACCTTAACTCCGATCTCCAACAGCTCTCCCCACCGAGCTTAAAGGCAGCCAACGGATTCTACAGGATTAGCAGTTTGACTTTCAGTTGGACAGCCAAGCTCCACCAATGGAGGAAGCCAGCTTGATCTTCATTGTGTATAAATATGAAGGCCGTAGCCTTTGATAGGAGCTTTTTGAACTTTTGAACTAATATTGTAATTTCTGAGCACGAGCTACAGCTCGGTGTTTGTCTTTGTAAGCCAGTTTTGGCATGACATTAGACTCTTGATTATGAATAAAGGAAAGCAGATTTGGATCTAATTCTGAGCTTTTAAGGGAGCTATAGCTCTCAGGTTAGGGCCCAACCTGAGAGCAATAGACCTCCTCTTCTTTGTAGTGTTATTTGCCTTTCTTTTCAGCACTTTGTTTCTTTGTTTTGACATGCATTTCAAGAACACAGTCTGCTGATTTGATTTCTTTAATGAGATTGAGTAGGATTAGCTTATGGTTAAATCACTTTTAGTTGCTTAGATTAGAATAGGAGGATTGTAATTCATTGGAGCTCCAAGAAAAGGTTGATAGTGCCTTCACTGCCATCTCTGTTTAGAGATTGGGGTGCAGTCTGTACCAACCACCAAAAAACGCAGTCTTTTTTACTTTTATGCAAGCTGCAACACAGTCATTTAATTATAGATTCATCCATGCACTCTGATCTTGATCCATACTTCTTCATTCCAACTCCATGCACGACTTCTCTTCACGATTTACATTGATGTTCATTGGTTTAATAGCACAGGTAGCACAGGTTAATGGATTCTCGTTTTTGGTGCAAGACATAAGCAATTTGTTTTATTTACACTGCTCAGTATCATTCCATTTCCTTCTTCTTCTTCTTAACCACGCCTAAAGCCACCTACTCGACCTCTGTTCAGCTCGTTTACCTTCCAACTCTTCCATTGCCCACGTAGCTCCATTTTCTTGACCTTTCGTTGCTTCCATCCTTCTATCCACCAACCAACTTCGTGCACTCTTTCTCCATCTTATTTCTCTGCCCCTGAGCCATCACAAGCTCCATCTCCATCTTACCTATCCACCCATACCGCTCCATCACTTCACCATCACCCAAAACTCCCACGGTAGAATATCCTGTAGAAGTTAGCAGACTTCCTATAGAATTCCTGAGTTTCCCGTAGGATCCCCTGCAGACATCCTGTAGAAGCCTGCAAACTCGGTTGCCAAGCACCTGAACGTTGTGGACTTCTGTGGACTGATGCTAGGGATCCCCTGGGACCTCTCCTAACCCTCCTGACCTTTCCCAAGCTTTCTCTCCCTTCGGACCACCTCTGCATAGCCAAACCCTAATAAGAAACAAAATCATAATCACTCCAACCACTTAAGCAAAAATACATAAACAATGTTCTTTTCAATGGAAGTAGTTTAATTTCATGCATTTCATATCACTAGCAGTAATGGAATCATTCTTAGACACTTGCACTCCCACCATTGCATCATAGAGATTAAGTTAGTCAGATTAGGGTTTACTAGGGTTTCCATGTTTTGGTTGGCTTTCAGTTCATTTTTGCAAAGTAGATTAATTTCCTTTGAGATAGCCTTCGTCCATCATTTAGAAAGCTTCTTCTGAGAGCATATAGAAGTTGGCTTGAGCCCTAGCGGACTTGTGCCAGCTGACCAAGTGACAGCTGCGACAAGAGCTAGTACTTGTGCATACAGCACCGTCGCTTCCAAGTTTGTGCGAACTACCAGGTTGATAAAATTAGAGATAGGAAGCCCCAGGAGTTGTAGCATTATTGCTACAATACTGGAGCTCACCAAGAAGTACGAAGGAAATCCAGTATTGAAACAGCTACACCAGAAGCCATGATAGCCAGAGGACGGTCAAAGGAAAGAGGAGAAAAATCAAGGGGGTCTTCCAGATCAAAATCAAAGGGAAAAAAGTGTAAGGCAAAATGTTGGCACTGCAATAAAATTGGACACCTTAAGAAAGACTATTGGAAATGAAAAGAGTTTGATAACCCAAAGAAGGAAGCAAATTAGGTTGATTCATGTATGATAGACGAATTTTTATCTATTGAAGAATTATGTATGATAGATGAAACTTTACCTGTATGTAATGTCTCTCATGATTTTGAAAGTTGGTTGTTATACTCTAGTGCTTCTCATCACATATGTCCACAGAGAAATTGGTTTACTTCATATGAAGATGTAAATGGTAGTTCTTTGTTTATGGGTAATAATGTATCATGTCAGACTATTGGGATGGGAAATATCAGGATTAAAATGTATGATAACATAGTTAGAACATTATTTAGTGTTAGACATGTACCTGAATTGAAGAAAAATTTGATTTCTTTGGGAGTGTTGGATTCGAATGGTTATAAGTTTACAGGTCTTAATGGAGTGCTAAAAGTCTCTAAAGGTGCCCTAGTTGTTATGAAAGAAGAAAAGGTCAAAAGTCTTTACAGGCTCAAAGGAAGTACTCAAGTCAGTGAAGCAACGATTGTGTCAAAGAAAGAAGAAGAAGGTACTCGCCTATGGCATCAGTGATTGGGTCACATGAGCGAGAAAGGTCTTCAGGTACTGATGAAACATAAATTACTTCCTGTTTTGAAATCCTTGAAGTTGGATTTCTGTAAACATTGTGTGTATGGAAAATAGTGTAAACAGAGGTTTAAAACTGGAAGTCATAATAGTAAAGAAATTTTGGACTATATTCATTCTGATCTGTGGGGACCATCTCTTGTTGTATCATATGGAGGTGCTTTATATTTCTTAATGTTTATTGATGATTTATCCCATAAATTTTGGGTCTTTATGTTGAAAAAGAAAGTTGATGTATTCAATGTCTTTAAACAATTTAAAGCAATGGTAGAAAAAAGAACATGCAAATCAATTAAATGTTTAAGAACTGACAATGGTGGTGAATTTACTTCTATAGAATTTGAACAATATTGTAAGGATGAAGGAATTGTTAGACACAAAACTGTTGTTTATACTCCTCAACAAAATGGTGTTGTTGAATGTATGAATTAGACTCTTATGGAAAGAGCCAGAAGCATGATTAGCAATGCTAACTTACAAAAGGAGTTGTGGCAGAAGAAGTATCCACTGCTTGTTATTTAGTTAACAGATCACATTCAATATCGATTAATTGTAAAATTCTTGAAGAAGTTTGGTCAGGTCAGTCTTGTGATTATTCACATTTAAGGATATTTGGTTGTGATGCCTATGCTCTTATTCCTAAAAATCAGCGTTCAAAATTAGATCCAAAATCGAAATGTTATGTCTTTGTTGGGTATGACTATGTGGTGAAAGGATACAGGTTGTGGGATCCTAATTCGCGGAAGATAGTCATTAGTAGAGATGTAACATTTGATGAATCTTCTCTTTTAAAATAAAATGTTGAAATAATTGAACAGGAATAGGTATCGCCAAATCAACAAATTCAGTTGGAAGCTAGACATTTTCTTGAAAGTTGAAAGGAAGGAGAGACTTCTGGAGGAAAAGGTGTTGAAGATACAAAGGAAGCTATTGAAGTTTCTGAACCAGTTCAGCAACCAGTCACTCTAAGAAGGTCTACAAGGGAAAGAAAAACTCCCAAAAGGTATGAAGATTCTGCTTCATCTTTTTCTTTGATTACTGAAGATGGGGAACCTTCTTGTTATCAAGAAGCAATAGATGATACAGATAGCAAAAAATGGAAAACAATTATGGAAGAAGAAATGGATTCCTTAGCCAAGAACAATACCTGGGATCTTGTAGAACTTCCTGAAGGGAGAAGTGTTGTTGGATGCAAATGGGTATTCAAATTGAAATGGAAAGTTGATGGAAGTATCGAAAGGTATAAGGCGAGGCTGGTAGCAAAAGGGTATTCTCAGGTTGAAGGTATTGACTTTCATGAGATTTTTTCACCAGTTGTAAAACTTGTTTCTATTCATACTGTGTTGGCACTAACTACATTACTTAACCTTGAGTTAGAATAGTTAGATGTTAAAACAACTTTTCTACATGGTGATTTGGATGAAGAAATATATATGGAACAACCAGAAGGTTTTGTATAAGATTACGACAGAAGATTAGTTTGCAAGCTCAAGAAATCATTGTATGGCCTGAGGTAGTCTCCCAGGCAATGGTACAAGAAGTTTGACTCCTTCATGGTGAGCCAGAACTTTATTAGAAGTGAGTATGATCATTGTGTATACTTCAAGAGTTTCAATGGCATATTCATTATCTTAGTTTTGTAAGTTGACGATATGCTTATTGCAATCAAAATCATGGATCAGATCAATAGGTTAAAGGCTCAGCTCTCTAGGATGTTTGATATGAAGGATCTTAGAGCAGAAAAACATATCTTGGGCATGGAGATACACAGAGACAGGAAAAATGGTAAAATTTGGTTATCATAGCAGAAGTATGTGGAAAGAGTACTTGAAAAGTTCAGTATGAACAATGTGAAACCTGTTAATGTTCCATTAGCTTCCCACTTTAAGCTTTCTTTAGTTTTGAGTCCTAGAATTGATGAAGGAAAGCAGTATATGTCTCGTGTACCATATGAAAATGTTGTAGGAAACTTAATGTATGTGATGGTATCTACAAGAACTGACATTTCACATGTAGTTGGAGTTGTCAATAGGTTCATGGAAAATCCAAATGAAGAACATTGGCAAGCAGTGAAATGGGTGCTTTGATATCTAAGAGGCACAAGTGACCATTGCATCATCTTTAATGGTAGTGAAGGATCAGTCTACAGATATGTGGATGCTGATTATGCAAGTGATTTGGAAAAAAAGAGATATGCTACAAGTTATGTATTTACTCTTGTAAGTGGAGCAATTAGTTGGATGTCAAAGCTTCAAGAAACAATTGCGTTGTCCACTACCGAAGCAGAATATATAACTGCTTCAGATGCCAGTAAAGAAGCAATCTAGTTAAAGGGTCTACTTGATGAGATTGGAAGGACGCAGGAGAGAGTGAATGTACTCTGTGACAGTCATAGTGCTATTCACTTGGCTACAAATCCAGCTTATCACAGCAAGACCAAGCACATTGATGTAAGGTATCATTTTCTGAGACATGTGATCAATGGCGGAAAAGTAGCTCTTAAGAAGGTCCATACATGGGAGAATTGTGCAGACATATTCACGAAGCTAGTTACAGTAGAGAAGTTGCAATGGTGTTTAGCTTCTCTTGGCTTGCAAAAGAGATGATGAATGGGCATGGGCAAGGGATTAGGAAAATTGTTGTCAAGGTGGAGTTTGTTGGAATTTGACAACTAAATGTGTAAATATGTGTAAAAATTGTATTTACTGCCAAGTTAGTTTTATACTGAAACAACAATTATGTAACAGATGAGGCTCTTATAAAATGATGAATTCCTGAACTATTGTAATCAAGGATAATCATTGTTGATTTAATAAAAAATCGAATCCCTTGTCATGTGGATGTTTCCTTGACACCCTATCAAGGTTTTACCATGTAAACATTGTGTTTTACTTGTGTGATTTATTTTTTGGTTTCCATTCAGTTTTTCATTTATTTCCTGCTTTTTCAACTACTCTAACCAACAGAAAGTATGGCCGAAGGCAATCCACATTGAACACTAGGTGCAAGCCAAGGAATGGGGGAATGATGAGCTCAAAATAATTATCTCCCACAGCCTTGGTGATTGTGTATGGCCCATATCGAAGTGGGTGAATCTTGCGGTGGGGCCCAGCGAGGCGCTCCTTCTACAAATGTAGCCAAACTTTGTCACCCACCTAGAACTTGTATGGCACCCGATGCTAATCATGTTGTTGCTTGTACTTAGCATTGAATTTGTCCAATATGTCATGGACCTATTTGCAGATGTGTTGAATGTGCTCAATGAAGCTTGTCGGCTTCGAACTGGACATGAGCCGGAGTTGTTGCAAATGGTATGGCCACATCAATGGAACATAGTGGTTGGAATCCAAAGCCCACCTGAAAAGGGTTATGGCTAGTCGAGTTGTGGAGAGCCCAGTTGTAGCTATGTTGGACATAGGGGAGGCTCTCATCCCATGTGCGTGGATGCTTTGAGTTGTACATGCACAAAATGTGTATGATCATCCTAATGACGACCTTTGTCTAGCCATTAGTTGGGGGATGGAAAGTTGTGGACTTAGTGAGCTTGGTGTCCAGCATCGACCAAAGACTAGACCAAAATGTACTGAGGAACCTACTTTCCTGATCTGAGATGATAGATTGTGGGATCCCAAAGTGTGCCCAAACTTGTTCAAAGAAGAGTTTAGCAGTGGCTTCTATTGTTATACTCTTCTTGCAGGCCACCATAATGGCCATCTTTGAGAATCTGTCGATGACCAAAAAAACACAGGCGTTACCATGCTTAATAGAAGGAAGTCCTGACATGTAATCCATGGAGATGGATTCCCAAGGTTGACTAGGGGAAGGCAACGATGTATAGAGACCTCGCTTCTTGATGGTTGGTTTGGCAATGGCACAGGCAATGCGGGCTTCAATGTGCTTCCCAACATCCTGTCGAAGATTCGGCCAACGGAAATACTTATGCAGTACTACCACCATTTTCTCAACCCCGAAATGCCCAATGACCCAACTGTAGTGCGCTTCCCAAATCATCTTTGCACACTCTCTTGCAGGAACACAAAGGTGTCCTAGGTGGCATAATAGAGCATCCTGGAGGGGAAAATCTCAAACTTGCTGACCCTCCAAGATCGTATGGTATGTGTGGCCAAATTCTGGGTTGCTTTTGTAGAGAAGGGTCAATCAGAAGTCTCGTGCCCACAAGAGTTGAGAACGGTGGGTAACGCCATGATCAGTGGTCAGCTGAGGTAATCTGCAACATTATTTGTTCTGCCCTTCTTGTACTTGATATTGAAATGGAATTGTTGTAGGTATGTGGACCACTTTTGATGGTGATCTTTCTAAAACTCCCTTGCGTCTGTATGAACTGCAGGGGTCGGTGGTATGTGTTGATGACCATTTCCTACCCCAAAATGTAATGCTTCCGTTGTTAGTTGGCCTACACAATGGAATACATCTCTTTGTCATAATTGGGATGCTTATGTACTGTGTCTGAAAGTATCTCACGATGATATGCCATTGGATGCCCATGTTGAGTAAGGACTGCCCCAATAACATAGTCAGAGGCATCTGTCTCGATCTCAAATGGTTGTTGCAAGTTTGGTAATGTGAGCACTAGTGAAAAGCAGAGGTGATGTTTCAACTCAGTGAATGCCTTCTGTTGAGATTCAGACCAAAAGAACTTTTCTTTCACTCCTCCTTTGGTGACTTGGCTCAAGGGCCAAGTGATATGAGAGACCCCCAACATGAACCTGTGGTAGAAATTGGCAAGACCAAGAAAGTTGCGGAGCTCTGTTAGAGTGGCTGGGGCTGGCGAATCTTGAATGAATTGGATCTTGGTTGGATCCACGTGCATGCCCCGTTCATAAATAATGTATCTCAGATATTGAACCTAGGTCATGCCAAAAGTGCATTTCGCCAAATTGGTACACAACTTGTGTTGTCGCAGTGTTTGGAGAACCTATCAGATGTGGTGGAGGTGCTCTTCCCAACTCTAGCTAAAGATCAAGATGCCATCCAAGTATACCACTAAAAATGAGTTGGTGAATGGCCGAAAGATGTCATCCATTAGTCTCATGAAGGTTGCAGGAGCATTCGTCAACCCGAAAGGCATAACCAACCATTCGAAAAGGCCCTCCTTGGCTTTGAAGGCAGTCTTCGACACATCGAAGGGTTTGATTGGTGCTTGGTGATATCTGGAATTCAAGTCGATCTTGCTAAAATATTCCCCGTTTGAGTTGGTCCAAGAGGTCATCAATCCATGGGATCAGGTACCTATTCCAGACAGTGATCTTGTTCAACGCCCAATTTTCAATACAGAGTCTCCAAGTCCCACCCTTCTTCTATACCAAAATGAGCAGGCTCCCACTGTTGGCATTATGATTCTGGTATGGCTTCATGATACAGATGTTGTACTTGATGGCAACCCACTCATCTCAGATGATAAATTATAGTGCAGAAAAGTTCACGCACTTATATGCAGAGAAAAGCTTATTCTATGTAGAGAAAAGTTCATGCACTTATATGCAGAGAAAAGTTTATTTCATGTAGAGAAAATTTCACGCACTTTTATGCAGAGAAAAGTTTATTTCATGTAGAGAAAAGTTTGTTTCATGTAGAGAAAAAGTTCACGCACTTTCATGTTGGAGAACTTACCTTTGGTCCATGGTAGTTAGTCCTTGGTATTTGAACCTATGGTTTTGGACCATGGTACCTCGTCACAAGTGTGTATATGTTGGAGAACTTACCTTTGGTCCATGGTGGTTAGTCCTTGGTATTATTGAGCCCCATGTTTTTGGGCCCCTTGTATTGGTTATCTATGGTATTGATCCATGATTTTAGGAAGAAGCTTGCCTATATAAAGCAAAGGAGATCACTTGGCTAATTCATTCTTGCAATTGAATATCTTAAGATCTGAAATATTGGGTTATTGTTTTGAAAGTTTGATCTATGAAAGTGAAGTTGAAAGCGAATCTGTGAAGGGTGATCTCTTGAGTGCTACAGCTGCACAGTGCGAAGGCACCACAGAAGGCGCAGTGCGGAGGCGCCACAGAAGGCGTAGTGCGGAGGCGCCACAGAAGGCGCAGTGCGGAGACGCCACAAAAGGCGCAGTGCGGAGGCGCCATAGAAGGCGCAGTGCGGAGGCGCCACAGAAGGCGCAGTGCGGAGACGCCACAAAGGCGCCACAGAAGGCGCAGTGCGGAGGCGCCACAGAAGGCGCAGTGCGGAGGCGCCACAGAAGGCGCAGTGCGGAGGCGCCACAGAAGGCGCAGTGCGGAGACGCCACAGAAGGCGCAGTGCGGAGATGCCACAGAAGGCGTAGTTCGGAGGCGCCACAGAAGGCGTAGGTGCGGTGGTCGTGGCGCCACAGAAGGCACAGGTGCGGAGGTAGTACAGATATCCGCATATCTATACCAGTGAAGTTGCGATCCCTGCTTAAAATTTGTTTTAACTGCCTTTGACTATTCTGCAGGGTTTTGGGTGCATAACTGATGTTTGGTTACTGGTATTGAGTTCAGATAACAGCATGATTAATGAATTATCTTTATGTACTAGATCTGGTTGATAACTCTCATAATATCATTGTATATGTATGGATCTGGTGATTGGGTGATTCAGAAGGTTGTTTGATTATGAGCTTCAATGTTGTTGTTGGGTCCAGTATGAAAATTGGATGAAACGTGGCCTTTCAGATTATGTGTTGTGCTTCAGTGTATCCAGTCTGAAAATTGATGAAACGTGGTACCTGGAGGAGAGAAGATTGTAGGCCAGCGCCTATGTACTAGTATCTAAGCTAGTACAAAAGCTAAGGGAGATCATTGGAGCATTGTAGTAGGTAGCAGCCTGCTTACTAGTAAATGGATTGGCTAGTACAAGAGCAAAGGGGGTTGTAGCTCCTGTACTGGTATAAGACTACACCAGTACAAATATTGTAAAAGGATTTTCTTATTAAGAAGAAGATTGAGATGACTTGCAGCAGGTGGTTTTTCTCCCACATTGGGTTTCCACCTTATATCATGGTGTTCATGTGTGTGCCTTATGTGTGATGATCTATTCTCTATTACTGCATCTGTTATCTGATAATATGGTTGATAATGTTCTAATGCACTCATTGAAGATCAATTAACTTAATCATAAGAAGTTGTGGAAGTAGCATATATGAATCTGATTATGGAAATGAAAAAGTTTTATTAATGTGATAATACTAATTCACCCCCCCCCTCTCAGTATTATTTCCAACACCCACAGGGCGATGAACTCAGCCGAATGTGACCTTTCTACAGTAGCTCCTGAATTTGCCTCTTGATTTCATCGTTCTCCAGAACGGAGCACCAATATATTGGTCCATTGGGTAATGACGCACTTGGCGTCAGATCGATGGAGTGCTTGACTTGACAGTGCAAAGGCACCCCTACGGGGGAGGTGAATATGTCCTCATACTCCTCCACGACCTTGTCCATCTGTTGTTGTCGTGCGGAGGGGCCATGTTTGGAGGTCATGGCCACCGTCTTCTTCTTTCCTTGAGGGCATATCATTAGGAAAACAAATTTCCCGGTTTTGGAAATGAGCTTACTAGATTGTTTTGCAGTAATCAGAGAGATGGCGGTAGGTGGTGCTACCTCCGGTATCATGTACAACTTATTTCCCAATGTAATAATAACAACGCGAGGCCTTGACTCATACACAACATGTCTCTTCCACAAGTATGGTTGGCCTAATAATACATCACAAACATCAAGGGGAGAAACGTCACATAATACCTCATCGTGAAGGGCTTGATGTTGTATGGAAGGTGGCATTATTGGCTCTCGCGCAGATCTCATCCTTAGTGAAGCCACCCAATGGTGTACGGTTGTGGGTGTGCTGTGGTCAATAAAACTAACTGCTTCATGACCTTTGTTGTAATGAGGTTCTTTTGGCTCCTGTTATCGACAATGAACTGTAGCGGGGAATCCTTCACCCACATCTAGGAGTGGAAGAGATGCTCCTCCTCCTCTATATCTTCGGGTTCCTCCTTCTGGATCTTTGTGGTGGTGGCGATGGCATTAGGCTCCGCATCAATAATCTACTTTCCTTTTTCATTCCCCTTGTCGGGTTCTGACTCAAATTCGGAACATGCATTTGATTTTGAAGCCTTCAACTCGGCCACAAGTGACTGCTTGGTCGGACACTCACTTATGTTGTGGGTGGAGCTCTTATGGAACTCACACCACTTCCTCGTGTCCTTCTTCGGCTTCGCAGTGTTGTCCTTTGCTTGTGGCCTTGGCGGGTGGTCTTGGGCCATCTCGCCTTAGCTTTGTCCTTTGTTATGTGGTTTGGGGGCACCTTTCCCTTGCTTCGAATTCACAGATCAAAAGTCTCGCTTCATCTGTTTAAACTTATGCTCAATCTTGACGGCATATCGATACGTCGTGTCGAGCAAGGAGATGCCTAGGAACTCCATCTCATCCTGGATGTATCTATGTAGGCAGCCGTGGTACTTGAGTACCAAATGTTTCTCAGAATCTCTGATACCCAACTTCGTGCAAAGGGTATGAAAAACATTGGTAAACTCTGGCAAATCTTGGTCCCTTCCTTCCCGCAGTTTGGTCCACTTTATGTATTTGTCCTCGTAGCTCCCGACAGGGTAGTACTGCTCCTTGATGGCGTCCCAGAATGAATTCCAAGTGGGAGTGGCTGAAAACAATGAGGTCATACTTTCATCCTTCTACTCACAATAGGTTTCCCACCAGTCCTTGATGTGGGGGATGGCTTTGAGAAGAGAAAAAGTAATCTTTTCTTGGCTGGAAAAATCATGAATAGAAAAATATCCTTCTAGCAAATTCAACCATTTATCTATGGCATCTGCATCTATTTGGCCCTCAAATATGGGAATGTCAAAGTTTACTTGTACCTTAAAAGGTGTGGAGCCTCCAGAGAGGTTGTTGGATGTGGATGCGCCACCGGAGGAAAACCGTTGAAGGATCTAGGCAAAGTTATCCATCATCGTGTTCCTTTGTTTCTCGTGGGCTTCCTCGAGAAATATTTTGATAGGATCTCCTACTCCCTCGTCTTTTTTTTCTTCCCCCATGGGAGGCCATCGAGATTTACGAGGCTGGTCTTGCAAAGATTCGACCAATTCAATCCCTAACTCCTTATATCCCGGCCTCGTTGGGGACATGCAAAGAAAAGAAAAGAAAGAGAAGACTGCTCTGATACCACTGATCCAAATTTAAACAGGAACACAAAAAATTACAGATATAACCATAAATACAGAGATGCAGCAGAAATAACACTTCCTTTCATTAATATCAAATAATGAGATATGCTTACAAACAGAATGGAAATGAGACTAGCTCGGGCGATGGTAGCTTATCTCTGAGAAGAGATGTGGCAGATACATGCCTCTAAACTGAGTTACAATGAGGCTTAAGGGCCTTTTTATTATTGAACAATAAGAGAAAACCCTAAACAACCAAAGCTCTAACTCGAGGAGATGTAACACCAAGAGTTTATGGGCCCCGTTGGGGTTAGTTGGACAGCCAACTTCTCGGGGTATTAACTTGGTCATATTATCTCTGTTTGACGCACATGATACCTCTTTGGAAATATCTCTCCGAGGACTAAACCTAAGAAGATGATTTCAATGAAATTTCCCACACAAATATTGCCAAAAAAACGTCGTTTAGGGCCTCAAAACGGCTCCGGAAGTTCAAGACGCAAAAAACTACCAAAAATAGTAAACTGTGCTACAATTAAGGAAATTGAAAAAAAACTGACAGAACAATGGTGAGGCGGGTGGCCACCAATATCCACCTAGACCAAACTATCATTAAGCTAAAGAGCTTCCATGGATTATTAATTTTTTATAAGAGGTTCATTAGAAATTTTAGTGGCATAAGTGCTTCCTTGATTAATTGCACAAGATGAAAGGTATTTACTTGGGACTAAACTCATTGTTGAAAGTTTTGAACTCAAAATACGGGTTATGAAAACACCCATTTTTACCATACCAATATTTCAGAAGATTCTTCCAATGGAATGTCATGGTTTAAGAGTTGCAACTAGAAGAGTGGTAAGCCGGGAGGGTAAACTTGTGGCTTTTTTCAATGAGAAACTAAATGAAGACAAACAAATATGTGCCAATTATAATAAATAATTCTATGTAGTGATACAAGATTTAAAATATTGGAGGCATTACCACCTTCAAAAATAATTTAATATGATGATTCGTAATCAAGCCTTGAAGTACATAAATTCCCAGAGTAATTTGTCACATAAGCATGCTAAATGGGTTTCAATTTTGAAGACATGTGCATTTGTTGCTCAACAAAGGAGTAGTGAAACCAATGTAATTGTTGATTCCTTTAGCAGTAGGTGTCATTTGTTGGTAATAATTAGTAATGTACTACTTGTACTAGAATAAATGAAGAGTGAATATGCTTGTTATCCATACTTTGGCAACACTATTGTGATTCTAAGTAGGCAAGGCCTTACTTGTTTATGTTTATTTGAATCCTTCTATTTATTGGATGGCTTTGTTTTTTTTAGGGATCTTCATTATGAATTTCCCTTAGATGAGGGAAATAAAGAATGTTATGAGGGATGCACTCAAAAAAGTTAGGAGCACACTTTGGAAGGAATAAGACCTTTAAAAGTGAGAAAAAATAAAATAAAATAAATCTTTATATGAGAAGATATGTGAACATGTTTGTTTCTCCTCATTGGATATGTCAAAAAAGAAAAAGGCGGAAAACAACATATGAGGATTCATATGACCTTACCCATACCAAAGGAACCATGGGATGATATTTCAATATATTTTGTCTTGGGATTGTTGAGAACCCAAATGGGCTATGAATTAGTTCTTTGGAGTTCTTTACAAAAATGTCCCATTTCATAGTATATAGAAACATAAACAATGCTCGCTAAGTTGCTCCTTTGTTCCTTAGATGAATAATATGGTTACATGCTCTTCCAAACATTATAACGGGTGAGAAGGACACCAATTTCTCAGGCTACTTTTGGAGAGTCTTGTGGAAAAAGTTGGATATTAGATATGACATAGTGGAATCATCTGTGGTTCATTATTTCCTTTTTTGTTTATATTTTTTTCTCCTGACCACACTAAAAAAAATACCATATACCCGTAATCTGACCCAGGGCTTAATGTCAAAGGCGTGTGAGTTTATAACACTTGGGTTTTTGGCATTTTCTCATTATAATAAAATTCATTACAAATATATAGTGATGTGTGGTTTAATGGTAAGTATTCTTGGGTGAAATTCATGATATTGTGGTTCAAATTTCATTGAGCATAGTGTTCCGCTATGATCTCGACTCAAAGAATAGACTCTTTTTATCCACTAATTGTTAGATATACTCTTGGTGTTATAGTAGGTCCTATCTCCTTCAAAAATTTAGAATAGACTCTTTTTATCCGCTAATTGTTAAATATACTCTTGGTATTATAGTAGGTCCTATCTCCTTTGAAAATCTAGACTTCATCCGTTTTCCTTTTCCTTTGATCTAGGTTCTAACAACTATTTATTATATCCTCGGATAACTTTTAACAATTTCTTATATCTTGATGTTCAGGCTAGATACAATTGAGAAAAAAACTTTGGCTCATATAAACCTTTGACTCATATTTTAGGGACTACACATGAAAAAACTTTAATAAAGAAAGATACCACTTGCTTCGCTCATGACGGGTCTTGCCAAGGGGTTAACTAAGATATATTTGGGTATACAAGTGAGTTTAACAATAGCAATTATGTTACAGACCCATATTTCCTCCAACTTAGGATAATTGACTCGATTTAGGGTGTGGGTGTTTTGGGCTTACAACTCTATTTAGAGGGCTTACATATCTATTCAGATTTCAATGGGAGCTAATAAGAAATATTTTTAAGTGTTCAATGATACAAATAACCAAAGGGAAAAATGCAAAACAACAATCAATATAAAATGATATTATTGTATTGAGAGGCGTATTCTACAGTCCAGTATGACCCAGATGTGTAAATATGTCTCAAAAAATAATAAAAATATTTTTGGCTAATGTTGACCAAAACAATAGCTTGATATAACTTTTTAATCTTGTTAATGGACTAACATTAATTATTAAAATATAACTATATAATTTGAATGGATAATAAAAAATTATTTCATGTGTTTAATAGTTTCTTTATCATATACGTGAATTTTAATGGATCATAAATTTACCACATTAAAATTTCAAATTAGGTGAAATATTAAACATCTTTACTCGGATTTACTAAAACCAGCATCATCTCTTAAATCAAAGGAAAAAGGTTAATTCAACACAAAGAATTGAAAATCATGTTCCAAAATATTTTAATATTTCTTTTAATTGAGCCTCATTCTACAGCATCCCAGTATGATGTGTAAGGATGTCCGTTGTTCATCAAAGTTGAAATTTTGTTAATGTGAGCCAAAATTAGAAAATTAGAAAATATTAGAAAAAAAGAAGATTTAAATGTTTTGTATAATTATTTATTTATTTATTCAAGTTCAACGTATATGATAAAATAACTATTAAGTGCATAAGATAATTGTATTGTAGTTTTAGAAAGCAATGAAAAAAATTAGAATACAATTATCTTATGTCTTTAATAGTTGTTGTATCATATACATTGAATTTGAATGGATCATCAATTTACCTTTAACAAAAAAAATTACCACATTAAAATTCCAAATCAAGTAAAATTTTAAACATTTGTACTCTTTACTATAGTCAATACCACTTCTTAAAATAAAGTAAAAAGGTTAACTCAACACAAAAATCGAAATGAAATGAATCTTTAAAAGGAAAACTATATTCTATGGATATATTAAAATCTGTAAAAACATAAATATTGCCACATCAAAGTTGTAATATTTGAAAACTTTGTTATCATGCCATGTAAAAAAATCAGTAAATCTAATATTAATATTATAAATTTAATAACTTAATATTAATACAATATTAAATTTAATATAATATTAAATTTGTTATATTATAATATATATTAATGTATCATGATATATATTAACTATAGATATATATATGGGGGGGAATAACAAAGACATAGAGTGATAGAGGTGGAGAGATAGATGGTGTGAGAGGAAGGGAGAGAAAAGTAGAGAGGAAGGATGAGAGAGACTTGAGAGAGAGGAGGAGAGAGCGAGGGGTAGAGAAATGGAGTTGGAAGAGAGGGATGGAAGAAGAAACACATAGAGAGATAAAAGTGGGGAGAGAGAGAGAGGGAGTGACAAGGGAGAGATGGAGAGAGTGTGTATATGTTTTGGGGTGAGATAGAGAGATAAAGAAGGAGAGATAGATAGAAGAGGGGGAGAGAAGGAGAGATATTGATAGAGTTGGAGGGTAGAGAGAGAGAGAAAGAGAAAGAGAGATGAGGGGGAGAGACAAAGGGAGGTGGGAGAGAAAGGGAGAGAGAGGAAGGAAGAGAGTGAGGATGTGAGAGAGAGAAGGAGAGAGGAAGGGAGAGAAAGAGGGAGGTAAGAAGAAAGACATAAAGAGATAAAGGTGGAGAGAGAGAGAGTGATAAAGGAGATGGAGAGAGAGGGAGAGAGGAGAGCAAGAGGGAGGAGAGATAAAAGGGGGGAGAGAGGGAAAGAATGGGAAGAGAGAGAAAGGGGAAGAGGAAGAGGGAGGGAGAGATAGATAAATATGGAGAAAGAATGTGTATATTTTAGGGGTGATATAGAGAGACAAGGAGAGATAGATATATAGATGGAAGGTGAAGAGAGGGAAGAAGGGAGAGATAGAGAGAGGGAGAGATAGATATATATGGAGAGAGAAATCATGTGTGTTTGGGTGGGGAGGGTGAGATAGAGAGACAAATAAGGAGAGATTAAGGGAGATGTAGATATAGATGGAGGGGGAAGAGAGGGAAGAAGAATTATTGCACTAGATGCACTGATTTCAGTGTAGATTGTGATTTCTAATCCTATTTGATTGCTTGCACTTAAGGAGATGAAATGAAGGTTAGGGGAGAGGAGGAATGAAGAGAGAGATGAGAGGAGTGAGAGAGGGAGAGAAGGGTAAGAGAGAGAGGGGGACACAAATATGGAGGGGGGAGAGAGAAGGAGAGAGGGATGGATATAGTGATGGGGTTGGAGGGAAAATAGAGAGAGGGAGAGAGAAAGAGAGAGGTAGGTAGGAGAGAAAGGGATAGAAAATACTTGAGAGAGGGAGGGATATAGAGGAGGAGAGAGGGAGGGAAGAAGAAAGACATAAAAAGAGAAAAGTGGAGAGAGAGAGGGAGGGAGTGAAAAAGAAGAGATGGAAAGAGAGTGTGTATGTTTGGGGATGAGAAAAGGAGACAAAGAAGCAAAGATGGAGGGAGATATAGATATATATGGAGGGGGGAGAGAGGGAAGAAGAATTATTGCACTAAATGCATTGAATTCAGGGTAGATTGTGATTTATAATCCTATTCGATTGCTTGCATTAGTCGCATTGATTTCAGTATAGATGTTGATTTCTAATTATATTTGATTACTTGCACTAAATGCATTTATTTTAGTGTAGATGTTGATTTCTAATCCTTTTTATTTCTTGCACTAGATGCATTGATTTTAGTGTATATGTTTTCTAATTCTATTTGATTACTTGCACTAGATGCATTCATTTCATTGTAGATGGTAATTTCTAATTCTATTTGATTGTTTGCACTAAATGCATTTATTTCGGTGTAGATGGTGATTTCTAATCCTATTTGATTTCTTCCACTAGATGCATTGATTTCAGTGTAGATGGTGATTTCTAAGCCTATTTGATTGCTTACACTAGATGCCTGGATTTCATTGTAGATGTTGATTTCTAATCATATTTGATTTCTTGCACTAGATGCATTGATTTCAGTGTAGATGTTGATTTTTAATCGTATTTGATTGCTTGCACTAGATGCATTGATTTCAGTGTAGATGTTGATTTCTAATCTTATTTGATTACTTGCACTAGATACATTGATTTTAGTGTAGATGTTGATTTATAATCTTATTTAATTTCTTGCATTAGATTCATTGATTTCAATGTAGATGTTTTCTAATCATATTTTATTTTGTGCATTAGATGCATTGATTTCAGTGTAGATGATGATTTCTGATTTGATGTAACTCAATCTATGATGGTACATTAACTTACAATGTTTGGATTAACAATGTGCATTGATTTTAGTGTAAGTGAAAAAAAGTGTTTGACAATGTGCATTGATTTTTGTGTTATAGTAATTCAACCTATTAATATTGGAAAGCAAGAGAGACATAGTATGATGTTTACTACAATAGTTCGAGTTAAATAATTGAATGGTTTACGATCTCAACTATTATTTTCATATGAAAATTAATAACAAACAAAATTTGATGGCGATGGTTAGGGTTTGGAGACGAGGGTTTCGGGCAAAACCGTGTTGCAGCTCACGGGTAGGCAGCTTTGCAGAACTTTTCTCCGCAACAGTTTGAAGGCGCAGGGAATCATCACCCCCGGGTGACTGGCAGCTGGAGGTCGGTCGTTTTTTGTTTTGGTGTAAGTGACTGCTGTTCAAAGGAAACAACCACTATAGCTGCAGTATTTCCGTTTTCATTCCGTTTTTCTCCTCAAGATTAGGGTAAAGGCGCCTGTCACCATTGACCGTTTCGCTGTCGTTTTTCTTGGAACGGTTACCCTAACCATGGTTAATCCCAACGAATTGGTGGACTTAGACCCGGAACTGGAAGACATTCTATCAATGTGGGGGAAGGAACCCACGGTCCAGAATGTGGAACATTTTTTTGGAGCTTTCGAGCTGTCGAGGTTGGAGTCATTCGCACAGCAAGATAAACCAGCTTTTCTGTATCAGAGTAAGGAACATGGCAATGAAGCCCCTAGAACACGAAATCAGGGTTCTTTCAAACAGGTGGTAAAGGGTAATACGACTGATGGTCTGATAGAAGGTGCCCCTTCTTCTTGTCCCAAGGACAAAGCAGAACCAAGCCGGATTTTTCCATCTAGGGGTTTCGAAGATCTCTCCAATTTGGGGCTTTCTTCAGGTCTCGGCACGTCTAGGGTTTCTGGTGGTTTTCCTCCGCTCTCCAGGGTTTCTCTGCAAAAAGAACCCCCATTGCAAAAAGAAATCTTTGAAGGTGGTTCCGCGGGCCATATCGACAGTTTAGCAGGAGAAAGAGGAGGTCTCGAGGGTGCGGCGGAAGGTCATCTCTTTTCAGGGACCACTGACCCTGTTTTCTCAACCCATGTCCAGTCTCAACCGGAGAAAGATATCCATGAGGAGCCGGCACAGGAGGAACCTGAGTGGAACGACGGCCGTGGGGAGAATAGGTTTTCTGTGGAAGGTATAAGGAATAAAGGGGAGAAAAGAAAATCACAAAGGCCAATTGGATCTCAGGAGATTGTAGGGAACGTGGTCCTAGGCATGGAGGTTTCTATAGAAGAAACCCTAGCTGTTGCAGAATGTACCATAGTCGGAAGGGCAAGAGGCAAGAAATTTTCGTCGGAATTTCTTCAATCATGGGGAGAAAATAGTTTCGTCACTGATAGACCCTTTCAGTTCGAGGCTCAATGTTTGGCGAAGGGATGGTTCAAGCTCAGTTTTGAGGACAAGGAGTCGGCAGAATGGGTGCTTGCACGAAACTGGAACATTGGGCACATTCCGGTTCTGCTGAAAAGATGGAACCCCCTTTTTGATGCTATCAAAGAGAGGACTGATGAGTTCCCGGTCTGGGTGAGAGCCCCGGGTCTACCCTCGTTTCTTTGGACAGAGACTGTGTTCAAAACCATTGGGAACAGGCTGGGGTCTTTCCTTGAAGCAGATATGTCCTTTATGGAGACAAAAAACAGAGCAATGGCACGCATCTTGGTAAGCCTAAATCCGAGCAGAGGCCTGGCTCAAAAAATCAATTTACAATATAAAGACTATGTGTTCGAACAGCTGTTGGATTATGAGCATCTGCCGTTTAGGTGCCATCGCTGTCATGAATACGGGCACCTTGCAAAGGATTGTCCACTGTTCAGAAGAAGGAGACGCTTTCGGAGGACCCCTGTTTTCAGAGAACCAGCTCACTATCAACATCAAGCGCCCCAGGAGAAAGAAGATACAGCGAAGCAGGCATCAGCTGAAATGGAGATCGAGGAGCCTCTAAAAGAGCCAGTAACTAAAGACCCCCATGTCCAAGAGGATGCACAAACTTCTGAATTGCAACCGGTGGAAGTAGAGGAGGAAATCGCGAAGGATGCGCCCGCAGATCAAGTTCCAACCATCGACTCGGAAATGGGTATGTGCTCAGGTCCCCCTCTTTCCTCTCTTAAAAATCCTGAGCATGTTTCTGCTTCAATGCATGTTTCGCCTTCAATCTCTCCCTCTCATATCAATGCTATAAACGAAATCATGGAAAATGTAAAGTCCTCTCCTGATGTAGACTCTATATCGGCTGCCATGCCATCCTTAGATTTGAATTGTGAAGATATGTGGCCCCCTCTTGCCCCCCCTGTCCCTCACACTCCGTGCCCCTACAATCTTAGATCTATGGGAGGGAAGAATGGGCAGTCGAATGCAATAGGAGGTTTAGGACAGTCTATCTCTCAGAGTTATGCCAAAAATAAGAGAGGTAGGAAATCAGACCTTTCCAAGGCAAAACTTAAAGCTAAGCTGGATGTAGCAGACGGGAAACAATATTCAATCCCCGGGGTACTTAGAGCAGTGCAATCCCCTGTCTCTGTTAACAAATGATTTTGTCATCATGGAATTGCAGAGGTTTGGCCAGTAAACCTAAAAAACTGGCCTTAAAAGATTGGATCCTTAACTCAAAAGTGGACATTCTCTTTCTGCAAGAAACCTTGGGGAAGGCTACAGAGGTAGAACAAATGTTAAAGGCTCTTCTGCCAGGCTGGACTTTTTCTGCGATTGATTCATCAGGTCATTCGGGGGGTTTAGCAATTGGGTTCAGAGAAGGTCGAATTAAGGTCATTAATCAATGGGGGATGAAACAAGTCATGGGCATGGAGGTTATCTCCCCTGATTTCACCATCCCCATTTCAATTGTAAACATATATGGCCCTTGTCAAGGAAGGGAGATCTTCTGGGATGAATTGTTGTCAAAACCTTTGATGAAGTCTTCCTTGTCAATTGTGGGGGGTGATCTAAATTTTTCCATAGGCAGAGCTGAAGCATGGGGTCCTTCAGCTAGGGAAGACCCTCTGTCGGAATTTTTTCACAATCTTCTTTTGGAAAATAATCTCATAGACCCTGCCCCGGTCAAACTTAAGCCTACCTGGAGGAACAGAAGAACAGGGGAGGACCGGATCGCAAAAAGGTTAGATTGTTTTCTGTTATCTGAGGACCTAATCTCCAAAGCTCCTATTTTCAGGCAGTGGGTTGAGGAAATAGGTAACTCAGACCATTTCCCTATTTTCCTGGATCTCTCTTTTCCTCCCCCAAAGCCTCCTTCCCCCTTTAAATTCAACTCTTCTTGGCTTCAAGATCCCTCCTTCATCAATCTTTTTAAGAATACATGGATCCATCCGGACAGAAATGCAAGAGAGAATAAGAGTTTCCTGTTCATGGAGAATCTCAAAAGATTGAAGAAAGCGACAATAACATGGGCAAAGAACAGGAAACTGAAACAGAATGAAGAACTGGCTGGAATCAGGGAGGAGTTGAAGTTTCTGGAGAGCACTGAGGAGGAGGGATATTATTCTCAGGCTTCAAAGGATAGAATTCTTCATTTGGAGAAGCTTCAAAACAAAATCCTCTTGGATAAGGAAGAAGAATGGAGGCTTAAGAGTAGGGCAATATGGCTAAAATCAGGGGATGAAAATACTAGGTTTTTTTCACAACTTGCCAAAGGAAGAAAATCTGCAAATACTATTTGGAGCCTAAAAGATGAAGAAGGTAGGGAGGTTAGTTCTTTTTCAGATCTCTCTGGTCTAGGACAGAGGCACTTCCAGGAAATTTTCTCAGACTCAGGAGAAGCCACCATAGCAGAAGTCATAAAAACAGCACAATGCTTCCCAAGGTTCGTTGAGGAGGAAGAAGCAGAAGAGTTATCAATTCCTGTTACCAAGGAGGAGGTTGAAGCTGCTATGAAATGCATGGCCAAAGACAAAAGTCCAGGTCCTGATGGCTGGACTATTGAACTTTTTCTCTCTTTTTTCGACCTAATAGGCTCGGAAATTACTGATGTGGTAGAAGAATCTAGACAGAAAGGAGAAATCTACAGGCCTTTCAATTCTACTTTTATTGCTCTGATTCCTAAGAAGGATGATCCGGAGAGTTTTGAAGATTTCAGGCCAATTTCCCTGTGTAATTGTATATACAAGATCATTGCAAAGGTGATAGCTATCAGAATTGTCCCCATTCTATCAAGAAACATCTCAATGGAACAATTTGGTTTTTTGGATGGAAGACAAATTCACGAAGCCATTGGAGTAGCACAGGAGGTAATTCACAGTGTGAAACAGAAGAAGAAGAAGGGAGCGGTTCTCAAAATAGACCTTTCCAAAGCATATGACCGAATAAACTGGCTCTATCTCCGGCTGCTGCTCACTCACCTGGGTTTCAATTACTCTTTTATTAGCTGGATTATGGGTTGTATCACAAATGTCAGTTTCGCAATCCTGATCAATGGAGCAGCCTCCCCTTTTTTCAACAGCCAAAGAGGCCTCAGGCAAGGCTGTCCTTTATCCCCTCTCTTGTTTCTCCTAGTGGCAGAAGGGCTAAGCAGACTGATTCACAAAGCAAGAAGAGAGGAGAAGGTAAAAGGTATTGAGGTAGCAATAAATCTCTTTATCACCCATCTGCTTTTTGTTGATGATATCTTGATTTTCACCAATGGATCCTATAATGAACTTAAGGAGTTAAAATGAATTTTCGATCTATTTCTGAAAGCTACAGGAATGCAGATAAACGCTAGAAAATCACAAGTTTGTGTGGCAGACTTTGACAGAAGAGAAAGATCCAGGATGGTAAATCTCTTCCCTTTCCAACATCAGCCTCTGGACTCTCCTTTCAAATATTTGGGTTTTTGGCTGAAGCCGGCAGCTTATAAAAAAGAGGATTGGAACTGGCTCATAGCAAAGATAGAAGCCAGAATTTCCCATTGGAGTTTCAAGTGGCTCTCAAGAGCTGGCAGATTGACCCTAATAAAATCTGTTTTGCTTGCCATTCCTGTTTACTGGGCAGCTTTAACATGGGTCCCCAAAGGAGTGATGGAGAAAATCAGAAGAATATGCTGTAGATTTCTATGGGCAGGTTCCAAAGAGTCCTCTGTACTTCCTTGGGTGGCATGGGACAAGGTGGCTAGACCAAAAGAATGGGGAGGTTGGGGAATAAAAAGGCTCCCTGAGTTCAGCCTTTCTCTCGCAGCTAAATCAGGTTGGAGACTAGTCACAATGGAGAATCTCTGGACAAAGGTCGTTAAAAGGAAGTACATTGATCCAACTCCCTTGGAAGATTGGATTCGAAGCCAAGACAAGAAAATGAAGAATATTTCAGTCATTTGGAAGGCCACGGTGGAGGCTTTCTCTGTGATTGAACAAGGTTTGGCATGGAAAGTGGGAGATGGAAGACATATCAGAATCGGCAGAGACCCATGGGTAGGCTGTAATGAAGCTTATGCTCTGTCACCTGGTCTCCTCAGACACCTGGATAACAAAGGAATCACAACTCTAAATCAGGTGGAGAAAGTAGGTCATTCTACAATCTGGGGTCAGGCTTGGAAGAATGATGAAGATTTAGATTTGAATATCAGGTGGAAGAACGAATGGGCTTCCTACATTCAAGAACTGCATCGTTCAAATGTCAGACTAAAAGATGAGCCAGACCATCTGATATGGGCGCAAGGCAAAACAGGAGATTATTCCCCAAAAGATGGATATACTTTCCTAATGGCAAAGAAAGGATGGGGAATTCCAGACTGGTGGGCGAAAAACATATGGAAATTAAAATGCCCAGCTAAGGCCAGGATCTTCCTATGGTGCATACTAAAAAGGAAAGTTCCTACCTGGGACATTCTACAAGCCAGATATCTAGTTGGGCCTGGGAGGTGCCCCTTATGCAAGACAGAAGAGGAATCAATCAGTCATCTTTTTACAGCATGTACAGTCTCAAAAAAAATATGCGAGGAGGTAACCTGTTTACTTAAGGTAAAAGCTCAGTGGGGTTTAGATCCATTGGAGGAGTCTTGGAGGAAGTGGTGGCAATCCTATCCGGAGGGAAACATGAGGAACTTGCCCCTTATTTTCTTTTGGGGAGTATGGTTAGCAAGAAACAAAAGCTTGTTTCAAGACAAGGATACTCCCACAGCCATCATTGCCATAAACTGTGCTGCCATTTACTCTGCCATCCCGATCCCTGCCCCCAAAGATACTCAAAAGAAACAAAAGCCTGTATCTATCTTGGAGGGCATTCCTTGGGCATTCTTCGACGGAGCATCTCAGAATAACAAGGCCGGGGCAGGCCTATGCATTCATTTGAACCATGATCATACTCTAAAGGCTTCTGTAGGGCTAGGTCCTGGTACAAACAACTATGCTGAGCTATCTGCTTTGCGCTTTCTCCTTTGCTGGTTACTACAAAGAAATATCTTCACAATTCAAATCTTCGGAGACTCTATGAATGTAATAAAATGGGTTAATGGAAATGCATCGTGTAAAAACCAGATCTTGAAGACTCTTGTAGAAGAAATCATGTTTTTAAAGCCATCTTTTAACAGTTTATCTATCTGCCACATCTACAGGGAGAAGAACGAGGAAGCAGACCAGCTTTCTAAGAATGGTCTACAGCAAGATTTGGGCGTATGGTCAATAGCAGAATCCAGACAGGGGCAGACTTTCATTTCTCATCAGGCCCCTTTTACTCCACCACTATGATCGAGGCAATATCATATCTTTCCTTTTTGTCAGCAGATCCCGCAGGCTAGAAGGATTTTTGTACTTAGTTATTTTTGGTTCTTTTCGCGTTTTATCTATATATCTGCAGCACTATAAACAGTCAAAAAACCTTCCTGTACAGTTTTCAGTTTTCTTTCAAAAAGACACTTTATATATTTTTGTATGGGGTTGTTTTCCTTCTTCGAAGGAGACCCCGGGGTATGCATGCTTACTGGTTTGTATTTAAAGCCTCCTGTAGGGAGGCAGACCATACTTGTCATTAACAGCAAGTTACAGGACAGATCAATCAGTCGTAACAGGACTGAGTCTTTTTGCTTGGGTTTTATACTCTTTAGAAGTACAAAACAGCACACATGGGAGCCAACAGGCCTGCAAAAGATATCATCAGATTGTAAACTTTTTATATGCTTAATAAAAAGTTTTGCTTTTTTCCTCGAAAAAAAAAAAAAAAAACTATTATTTTCATATAATCAATATGAAAAGATGGAAAAACTAACAAATAATGTAAAAGTTTTGTAAATCCGACCACTCATTAAAAAAAAAACCAAAATTACATTATTTCTTTACTTTTGTGAAACAAACTATAGAATAAAAACAAAAAAAAATCATCAAAATATATTGAAGGAAACTAAATTATTTCAAAAATTAACAATGAAACAAACTATTTCAAGAGTAATCTTGATGCAATAAATTATTTAAACTACTCTTTAAGATATATTTAGTCATACCCAAAGGGACACTATTAAGAATTAATTAATTATCAAAAGTTGTAACACCTAAAATTAAATGAAATAAATGTGCAGTATCAATCCTCTTGCAAACTATTGACAAGATTGTCTCCCTTCTTCATCACCAACTAATTACTAACAGACAATTACATACACATATAGAAATATAACACAATAATTATAACATTCACAAACATTACCATCCAAATTCAAACACATAAACACACAAACCACCCAAAGCATCCAAGCACAGATGTACAAAAATTCAAGATAAGAAACAAAAACAAAAATTAAAAAGAGAATGCTATAGTTATGTCAAACAAATAAAACATAATGTAAATTTCAAAGTATGAAGTCTATCTCAAACATATACATAATAATGATAATCTAAAAATGTGCCATTGTTCTCCTCAACTGGAACCAGCCTAGATCCATCTAACTTCGGATCTATCATGTGCCAAGAGGGATCAAATCCCTTGATGTGCAAACCTTTCCTAAAATTATACACTCCGAAAAGAAGGTTTACACCTCGAAGGATTTGATCCCTCTCGACGCATGATAGATCCGAAGTTAGATGGATCTAGGCTGGTATTCATAAGGAAATTACAGGGTCAAACTAACTATTTGTAGAGTGATCCCTTTGCTTTGTCTCTTTCTCGTGTGCTTGTGGGGCATGTGGATTACACACTTTATTTACAAAGAGAAAGGAAAATTTTTATAAAAGAAGAGGTGTTTTCTTTCCCGCGAAACATTTACTAAATTATTATATGTTTATTTCTAGAACATATAGTAACTACTTTAGTATAGTTTTCCCATAAGGGGCACATAAGCATAAAAAATACATATATTTGGTAGTAGTATATATGAGGAATTTTTATTTCATGTGGAAAAAAAAATAGGATGCTTTTGCATTAGACTCCCTCAGAACAAAAAGTTTTCACACACTCTTTTCCATGAGACCTTTCATAGTTTTACCATGCCCGTGGATCTTAGTAGCATTCTTCTAGGTTGTGTCTTCTCTTGCGAGTTGTTTCCACTTAGCTAAATATTCAAAATGATTCTTCTTTCTAGTCCTTTTGACATGCTTTTGGTCAAGGATCATCTCCATTTGTGCCTTTTGGGTTGTAGGTAATTGGTTCTTCCATTGAATCTTCTATTTATTTTCTCCATCCTCTATTTCAAGTTCTCTATAGGGATACATGTCTAAAACATTAAATATATGAGAAGTTCCAATATTAGGTGACAATTCAATTTCATAAGCATTGGCTGAAAATTTCCTCAAGATTTTACAAGGTCCTATGTTCTTCACCTTTAATTTGTCACATTCACTTCTTTGGAATCTATCTTTCCTCAAATGAGCTAGCACTATATCCCCAAATTAGAAATTTACTTCTCTTTACTTGTGGTATACCTTTTGTTTGTAGTTTTGGTTGTTTTTCTAAGGTTATCCTTTAACTTGCTCATGCAAATATTGCTTTGCTATAACAGACTCCTCCACATCAACACTTCTCATTTCCTCATTTCCAAAGTTCCCAAGTTTAATAATGCCTCAAAGACGCATTCCAGATACATTTTGGAATGGGTTCATGCCTATGCTCCTATTGGGCAAATCGTTGCATACAAATTTAGCATGTGGGAGAACTTCGTTGCATTGATTTTTATGTTCATTCAACAAACTCCTCAACAAATTTCCTAAACTTTTGTTAACCACTTCTGTATATCCATCTCACAGGGGCTTCATTGAAAAAGAAATACAATATCACGTGCATTCATATTGGGGCATAAAAAATGAGAAAAAAATGAAATAATATATTGAGCATATAATAGGGGTGTAAATGGATTTTATATGTTGTATAGCAATATGTGTATTATAAGGTATTGTTTATACAATAAATTGGCCAAACAGAGGCAACAAATAAGTGGGCTGGAGAAATAGAGGTTCAAGAATATTTTGGGAGGGATAAAGAAAAAACTATGGTAATATTATGTCCATAGTAGCCAAATTTCAAACCTATGTCCCTAGTATTGACATGAAATTCATGGTAATATTAAATTCTTAAAGTAAAAGTGAAATTCTCCTATATATTTTGTTTTCATCCTTTTACTAAATTTTTAAAACTACCATGGAATGACTCGGGATGTTTGAGAGTGGTTCTGACCTCATTAGATTTCATACATAGAAAGTAGAATTTTAGATGTCACTTAAAATCCAGCGTACTTATTAGTTTTTCAGGATTGGTGGGATTGCAATATTTCCATTGGAGTTTATCATGTACTAGGGTATGGAACTCATATTTAATCAAGAGAACCAAGCCCTCTAAGTTCCTTGATGATAGTGACATTGGTTGTTAAACTCCTCTATCATGACCCTACTAAAAATGTACATGTTACTCAAATGAAATCTTGACTTAACATGCTACGTTTTTTCTATCTTATGTCAATATGATATGAAAGTGTAGTATGTAGCTTGATGTGTTCAATGGTCTGTACCAAACCAGAAATTGCACATGCAGTGGGACTATTGAGCAAGTTTATGTCAAAACTAGGGAAGGAGCATTGGACAACAGTGAAGCAGGTTCTCAGGTATTTTTGTGGCACTAGTGATTATAGTTTGTGCTACCAAGGAAGACCAGGATTGGACAGAGTTTTGGTTATACATGGATTTGTTGACGTAGAATGGGATGGACATATGGATCGAAGAAGATCTACAAGTGGGTATGTGTTTAACATATTTGGAGGAACAGTCAATTGGATTATCAAGAGATATTCTATAGTGGCACTTTCAACTATAGGGGCTAAATACATGGAAACCACTCATGCAAGCAAGGAAACAGTTTGGTTACAAATATTGTGTTCAAGTATGGGGTTGGTATAATAAACTATTGAGATAGACTATGATAGCCAAACTGAAATTTTCTTAGCAAAGAATTGTGCTTATCATTCGAAGGCAAAGCACATTGATGTTCAGTATCAATTTGTGAGGGATATGGTTGAAGACAAAAAGGTGTTGCTGGTAAAGATGGACACTTTGAAGAATGGTGTGGATGCATTGAAAAAGATTGTGAGCACTGAGAAGTTTTCTTGGTGTATAGAAACAATGGGAATTACAACTTGAGACCAATGACTTATGCAGTCTTGCGGCCCCCTATGTAGAAAGAAAACAACAAGTGGGAAAATGGTTGGTATGTGTTATATTCTTTCCATGAATAGCCCCAAGCATTATATTGAGAGAACAAGAAGATTATCAAATTCATGCATATACATGTAATTCTTTGTCTCACTTCTCATATTACCTGCTCCATATTGTATGCATTAGGAAATATGATTCAAGAAAGGAAAAAATGGAGAATGAAACAATAGAACTAAGATAAAATAAGCAGTGAAAGTAATACCATGTAGTTAAAAATTGAGATGCAACAACAACTAAAGAAAAATCAATTGGTGTGATTAATGGTTCATTGCAAATCGGAAACCACTTGAATTCATGCAAATTGTGAACCACCTTTGAATTGTAATGGTTGAGGGTAACCCACAAAAAATAAGGATGTGATTTAACCAAAGAAAATCATTACATTTCCATATATTATTTACATGAATTACAATTCATGGAAATATTTACAAGAGGGATTAGCAAAAAGGGTTGTCACATAGGTGCTCCAAAACCTATAAACATTAGTTTGATTGAAGCTTGACACTACAAGAAAAAAGAACATTGGTGAGGAGCAAAAAATGTCACCATAAGTTCATTGGTGATGGTCAAAAGATCATTTGTCACCAAAAATTGAACGTCACCAAAGGTGGCGTCGCCAAAAGTATAGGTGTTGTAGTGACATACAAAGTTCATCACCAATAATGATTTATAATGACGGATAGCAACCGTCACCATTTCATATGAGCAATGGTGACGGACCATAGCCTCTGTCACCAAAAACTAAACGTCACCAAAGGTGGCATCGCCAAAAGTATAGGTGTTGTAGTGACATACAAAGTCTGTCACCAATAATGATTTATAATGATGGATAGCGACTGTCACCATTTCATATGAGCAATGGTGATGGACCATAGCCTTTGTCACCAAAAATTGAACGTCACCAAAGGTGGCGTCGCCAAAAGTATAGGTGTTGTAGTGACATTCAAAGTTCGTCACCAATAATTATTTATAATGACGGATAGCGACCGTCACCATTTCATATGAGCAATGGTGACGGACTGTAAGCCTCGGTCACCAAAAACTGAACGTCACCAAAGGTGTTATGGTGACATTCAAGATCTGTCACGAATATTGATTATAATGACAGATAGTGACTGTCACCATTTCATATGAACAATAATGATTTATTGTGATGGATCTTTAATGGCCATCACTATTGGTGCATATATATGGTGACGTTCGTTGACCGTCACCAAAAGCCGCATTGCCAGAAGTATAGGTGTTGTGGTGACATTCAAGGTCTGTCACGAATAATGACTATAATGACGGACAACGACCGTCACCATTTCATATCAACAACAACGATTTATGGTTACAGACCTTTGAGGGTCATCACTATTGATGCGTATATATGGTGGCGTTCATTGACCGTCACCATTTCATATTTTTGGTGAGGGTCAAAAAATGTCACCAAAGCTCATTGGTGATGGTCAAAAGAGCCTCCGTCACCAAAAATTGATCATCACCATTCCATATGGATGTCAGGGCATGATGGAATCGAACCACCAACCTCTTGCTTGTAAAGCAGGTGCTCTTCCATTGAGCTAGCACCCTTTAAATAATTATACTTTTAAAAATTAGACCTTGAAACTTCATAAATTGTAAATTCTATAACTTTCAATAAATTAAAGTCTCGGTAATATTTTACTAAACAAGAAAAGCAGCATCGAAGCTGCAAGTCCCTACCTAATGGTTATTGAAGTTATGAAAAGTGGGTGGAGGGAAAAATAGTTATGTATAAGAGAATAAATATGTTCAGTTGAATACTCAATTAGAAGTGAAACTCTGAAGACATTTATAACTTATATTAAATGACCTTTAACTAGCAAATGCACCAAATATTGCAAAGGAAATGTCATAAGTGGATAGCATATGGAAGAAGATGAGGCAAGGACTTGGAACCCTTGTACATCTTGGCATGCCTTAGCACTTGGCATGTCTTAGCTTGTTTGACATGTCTTCATACTATTTGGCACATGTTAGCATGCCCTAACATTTCTTAACGCACCTTGGCAGTCATGACCTCACAACTAGCATTACATCTTTCCATGACTTGGGAACCTTACATTCACTAGAACACCTTGACACTCCCTAGTTGTCATGCCCTCTGTTATCCTCCACAATGTCCCAGGTTGATGAGGAGATCGACGGAAGTAACCACAGACCAAAATTTTAGTTTGGTAGCTAGCCCTACCAAACTAGAGAGGGTCTCTCTATAAAATCACATCCAAGAGATGACTGGAATGTAAAGGATATTAGGCTAGATAGCTAGGCTTAGGTGAGTTTTTGGAAAATTTAGGGACTTGGAACTCTATCCATCGGTGTCTTGTCTAGCAGGGACTTTGTCAAGGAGGCAGGGACTTGGAACTTTGTCTAGGATAAAGCACCTAACATGCATGATAGAAGCTCCCTAGAATAGAGTACCTCCTACCTAGAAGAGTGTCCCCTGTTCAAAATGTAGAACCCTTCTCTACTGTGCACTTTTCTTAAATATAAATGTGTGCATAAAATAGTACTAAGAAAAGCACCTAAATTAAGAAAAGTGAGCATCTAAGTCAAACTACAAAAGTATACTAAATATGGCTCTATATAAGTTTGGGAAACACTGGACAAACATGCTTGCATACAACAACCATAAGACACCTAAAATCAATGTGATTCTTTCATCGTTCTTATACCATCACAACAAAACTGGAATTTGTAGCATGTACCCCAAGGCTGTATGCATCTGTTGAAGGTGTATATTGAAAGGATCTACGAAGATGAAGTACTATTGAAGGAGAAACACCTTCAAAACAACATATAAAGTCTACTATGAATTCAACCCATTTGCACACAGACCAAGTTTGCTACTAGGTACACTTCTCCTCTGAATGGAAGCTGCAATGTATTGTATTGTTGCTAAAGAAAAAACACCTTTAGTGCAACACGGATAAACTCTAACAGATATTGTCAGTGTGGCCTTGGTTGTAGATGATCTCATCAATACAGGTAACAACTTTGATAATTGAAAAGCCAAAAGGTGAGCTGCATAGATCATTTGAAATGACATATTTGGGCATACTTTATTATTGTTTAGGAGTGTTAGTATAGAAAATGCAAGGTAGCCTATTTCGTCTTTATGTCACAAGCCAAGGATGCGAAGAAATACATAAAATATTAAATAGCATGGTATAAGTTGACTGCAGGTTTTTTTGAAACGAGAATGGAATTCTCCTTGTGCGGGTTCTAATCTAGTGGTTATAACTTTAAATAAGAAACTGATAGTCATGGGGTTGGAATTGTCTCACAATTGATGAAAAGTCCCAAATTTGTTCACTAGAAAGAAGCAGAGCAAGTCATCAGGTTTATGGAAGGGAACACCCTATTCGCAAGAAGATAACTTGAAATTAGTCAGGCATATTATTTCTCGTCTTCTTATATGTGTGTGCTTTGAAAAGATAACCACATCCAAAGACTTAATAACAGCTTTGGTAAAGTTTATAGATGTGAAGCACTTCAATGCACTTTATTACATTGTTCAATGAATGAATTTCTTTTGAGGTTGTTGAATTCTGCAATAAGACATGAAAGTGTTCAGAGAATATGTCTAATGATAAGTTAATATTTTGATAGTTTATACTGACAAGGGGGCATGAACCACACCAATAAGAATAAACATACCAGAGACCCAACATGATCTCTTCCTTTTTTTTCTATTTCTTCTAATGCTTTCCTATGATGCTCGAGATATGCCTTCAACAAAGGCACAAGTGGAAATTTTTGTACAAGTCCAAATGCAAAGACAAACGTAAAGCATCCATTTGCCTTTGACTGGGCAATTTTTCCACAACATATGCAAGAAACAAGACCAAACATGTCATGCAGGACCATAATCAACCAATTAGAAGCCCATAAAGCATTGAAACAACTTGTATAAACCACAACTTTGTAAGCAATTTCAAAATAATTTAGAGCACAAGAGTCAGCAAGTTCAAGAAACCTTTCTGCATAAGTCATATTAAGCATAATAATCATCTATGTCTGAAGAATTAAATCATCATCCAACTAGTAAACAAACCTTTTTGCATAGTTTGTTTTGCAACCCATAGCTGCATAGTTTGTTTTGTAATCCACAACTGCATAGTTTGTTTTGCAACCAACAGTCATAATAGAAGGCTAAACAAATGGCATATGCCCAAGAAATTTGTATTTTCTGGGTTCTTTTAAATGAGTAAATTTTAGGGCTTTGGTCCAATAATAATATAGAAAATTCTCATTTCAATCTTAAAAAATATAAAAATATAAAAGTTACAGAAACTTCGCACATATCAAATTTTTATGTGTTCAATTTGACAAGATTAATGGTGCAAGACGAAAACAATAGTCTCTGTCATAGGCAGGGACTAAAAACAGATCTACTAAATGGGTCTAAAACATTTTATAGATAAGACACAAAGGAATCTCTCTTCATAACCAAATATCAATTTTGGAGTTCTCAAAACAAAATAGCAAAATTGATATCTTTTATTTCTTAATATTCAACCATATTCCTTCACAATCTGAACAGACATAATCCATGTTCACGTTAATGTTGACATCGAGATCATCGATATGTTCTTCACTTACACATTTTGTTTCTTGAAAGTCTACAACCTGTGACAAATCTGCATACTCGGGTTCATATGATGTATTACTTCTCAATCCTTTTGGAGGACATGTTAACACTACATACTAGTCAGTCTCAACTGGATCTTGTACATAGAATACTTGTTTAGCTTGCGATGCTAGAATAAATGGATCATCTTGCCAATGATTTTGACTTAAGAATTTCTTTATATTCACCATTGTAAAACCCAAATCATCAGTTTTGATCCCTCTCTTATTGTATACATCAATCCAATTACATTTGAACAATGTGTACTCCATACAAAAATAGTCCAATGTAATTATTTCTTCTACCACTCCATAAAATGTTTTCTTTTGAAGTACAGGGTTTGCATCTTTGGAACTTGACCTCATCATTGTTTGAGCTTCCATACACACGCCACTATTTTGGGTGGTTCTCTCATTCTCTATGCTTTTTGTATGGAATCTATAACCATTGATTAGGAATCCCTTGTACTTATTCACGAATTTCCTAGGGCCACGCGCTAGCCATTTAAGTGTATCAGACACCTTTCCATCTCCTTCCACCTGTATAGTTTTAGATTTTTAAATGTAGTTAGAATTCATACATTCAACCTCTGAAAAAATATTTAATTTCCTACATGACAATATTCCCATATACTAATTTTTAAGTACACTTATAATATAAATAATATCATTACCTATTGTTTAAACCAACTAGTAAAATTATGGGTGTGGAGTTTTTGCAATAGAGCTTCATCTTTTTTCGTTTGGGTAATTGAGTTGGCAATCTCCATTTTGTGCATCCTAATTCAACAATTATGGACAATAGATATGGTGGTTAATGTGTTTTCATAAAATATGAATAAAATATGTTTAAAGGTCAAATATGTTAATCTATCCATGGATCTATGTTTCGTTACACCATAAACAAACAAACAAAAAATTACAGGCCAAATATGTTACTTACTCTATCCATGGATCAATTTCATTTGTGTGAAATAGAACCCACCTATGGGCTTGTTCCCAACTAATGTCATCCAATTCTGAAGGAATTGGAGCAGATAATGGCTTTCCATCAAGGATAACTTCTTCAACTTCCTCATCCCACACTTCATTTCGACCATGTGTGGATCCAATAGCTTCCATACCTTTCAAGTATCCTCCATAAAACTTTATTGATTCCTCCACAGTATAGCTTTCAGCAATGCATCCTTCAGGCCTATTTTTGTTCTTAACATAACTCTTATATACTTTCATGTTCCTACAAAATGAACAAAAGAGAATTAAGTAATGTCAAAAGCTTTCAAAAAAATTCATCTTGTTGTTTTTCTTGATAAAAAGTAAAGTTTCACGTACCTCTCAAAGGGGTACATCCATCTATATGCAACCAGGCCACAATATCGAAGCTCACGTACCAAATGTACATTCAAATGCAACATTATATCGAAGAATGAAGGAGTAAAGTACTTTTCAAGAAAGCACAATGTCTCCATAATATCATTTTCCAACTTGTCAAGACACTCTATTGAAACTGATTTTGCACAGATTTTCCTATAAAAGTAACAAAGCTTACAAAGCGTCTTTCAGACAACAATTGGCAACACATGATGCAAAGCCACTAGGAGGAGTTGTTGCATTAGAACATGGAAATCATGTGCTTTCATACCATGGAACTTAAGATCTTCCATAGATATATGATTTTTTGGATTAGAGATGTAACCATCTGGCACCATTAACTTGAAAAGAACATGGCATAGGGTCTGTTTCCCTTTCTTTGAAAGAATATGTGGTGCAGGTGGAAGGAATATTTTTTGTCCTTTAACTTCTGGCCATAGTGATTTCCTCAAACCCATTTTTTGCAAGTCATCACGTGATTTTTTTCCATCTTTGGACTTCCCTTTTATATCCAAAAGAGTTCCAAAAATGCTTTCACACACATTCTTCTCCACATGCATTACATCTAAATTGTGGCGTATTAGGATTTTTTGCATTCCAACACATCAGGAATACCATAACAATATTTAATATGGACAAATAGATAAACAATAAATTCAACCAAGAAATCTAATCACAATGAGGTCAACTAAGCAAGTTGTGTCCAATAATTAGGCATGGTTGATGGGTCTACATACCTCCCAATATGGTAGATTGAATAGAATTGATTTTTTCTTCCACACCACAACATCAGTCTTTTCACCTGTTTTATTGTTTCTTTTCCTTTTATTTGATTCAATCTTCCCCAAAATTGCTTCCTTTCCTTTTGTTTCCTTCAAAATATCTGATACTTTTACAATTGGAGGGGCATAATGATGCTCCTCCTTTCCATTAAACAGTGCCTTTTGTGAGCGAAACTTATGATGTTGAGGAAGAAATATCCTATGTCCCATGTACACACATTTCCTGCTACAACTGAGGTACTCTGATTCTGTGTTCCTCCCACATATGGGACATGCATTATAGCCTTTTGTTGTGCAACTAGCCATATTGCCATAAGCAGGAAAATCATGGATCACCCACATAAGAATTGCCTTCATGTTAAAGCATGTCTTACTATAAGCATCATATGTCCATACCCCTTGGTCCCATAATTCCTTTAGTTCATCTACCAAGGGTTCCAAATACACATCAATGTCATTTCCTGGTTGCTTGGGACTAGGTATTAACAATGTTAGCATACAAAAATTCCTTTTTGTGCACAACCATGGTGGAAGATTGTATGTAACTAACACTACAGGCCAAACACTGTATGTGCTACTCAAGTCTCCAAAAGGATTAAATCCATCTACTACCATTGCAAGTCGTACATTGTGAGGTTCACTAGAAAAACTAGGCCATTTGTCATCAATAGTTTTCCATGCTGGGCTATCAACAGGGTGGCGCATTTGACCATCATTGCTTGCATTCTCATGATGCCACCTCATTTTTTGTGACATGTCTGCAGAGCTATAATGAAAAAGATTTTTATCATTTATATAATATATTATCATATAATAACACTACGACAAATGGTAAAGATAATACAAGAAGGGGAAAACTTGAATAAAATTATAGTGTTCAAGATCATACCTATACATTCTTTTTAGCCTTGGTGCTATGGGAAAATATCTTAACACCTTGGCTGGAACACCTTTCCGCACCTTTTGAGATTGAGCATCCACCTTCCATCGAGATTTTCCACATGTTGGGCATTGATATTTACTTTCATAACTTCCTCGATATAAAATGCAATCATTTGGACATGCATGTATCATATCATAGTTTAATCCCAATGATTTTATCAACTTTTTTGCAGCATATGCAGAATCTGGAAGTGTGTTATCTTTAGGAAGCACATCTTTTTGCAATTTTAACATTTGGTCAAAACTTGTATCAGACCATCCACTCTTCACTTTCAGATTGTAGAATTCTACAGTGGCTGATAGTTTTGTGAAGTCAACACAACCTGGGTACAATGGCCTCTTGGCATCTTCAATAAGATTCTTATATTCATTAAGCTTGTTTAGTACATTTGTTGATGCCAACCCCTCATTATCACAACCCTCATTGATGTTTTGATTAAGACATCGATTGACATCATTTTCCATTTCAAGCATTTGATCACCGATAATGGTTGCATCATCATCATCATCATCATCATTTAGAGGTTCACTATCGTTCTTAAACAATGTTTCATGCTCATCAACCTGATTATCATAGTCATGTTCCACAACATTTTCATAGCCCTATTAATAAGAAAATTAAAATTTATGTTAATAATTTTATGGTTTTTATGAAAATTAAAATCAATAGCATTTGGTCAACCTAGTCAAATAGGGCCCTTGACTAATATGAAATGTCTTACCTATTGAGATGAAATATGCTTGAGAACTTCATGTGGCTCATTTTCAGAATGTTGCCTGTCCTTATCAATAATAGATGGAATCTAAAGGAGACCAAGAAAAGAAATTGGAGTTTGCACATAGAAAAATAAGTGATATCTTTACTGCAAAACATATAAGGTTGAAACTAGATCAATTCAAATTTTTTTCAAGATACCTGACTGGGAATGCTCTCTCCATGCAAATACCAAATGTTATATTGTTCTATTATACCATCACAAATCAAGTGCTCTCGTACTTTATCAAATGTTTGTACTTTCACTATGCCACATTTATTACATGGACATTTTATGGACATCTTATTCCTTGAATGCTCCTCAGAAAACTTTAAGAATTCGTCAACCCCATCTCTATATTCTTTTAGTGTCCTACACATAACCAATTTCAAGTCATATAAATTTTATTGAGCACAAGTTACCACTGATACATTTTTTGCATATCACAATGAATAATCAAATACACAAACTATACTTGTTTTTCAATTTCATCCAATTTCTTTTGTCCATTTGATAATACAGACCAAGCTCCTTTGAAATTGTGTCTACAAAGAACTATATAAGTTAGTTGATACTAAAGATAGATCACAAGTAAACTAAAGATAGATTTTGCTAAAAATAAGCCTAGATTTGTAACAAAAAATTAGCAGCCCTATATAATGACACATCAGATGTAATAGAACCTTCTAATGGTGTATTTATGTTGGTGCAATCCACTGTTTTGCTAGTATATGACTGCAAGGGCCACATTTATTCTATACCTACTCAAGGTTATAGTGTATTTTTTATCAGTCCTTTGGTACGATGTTGACCACTTATTAGAGGAACCTGAAAATCTAGAGACAATCTAGCAAAGCCTGAAGTTAAATTGCTTTTGTTTCCACACAAGTGAATGGATAGCTCCCCAAATGTGTGGTTTTGAGGGAAAATTATATAAGAATTTGATTGAAGGTGAACATTAAAAAGGCATTGTTGAATTTCGGTAATGGACTTGAAAGAGGAATTGGAATTCACACTTAACCTTGGAAATTATGGGTTCACTTCAGGCAGCATTTTATTTCCTCAAAAGCAAGCTACAGGCATCACTATATTTGGCATCACTGTATTAGAAATGCCTCATTATACCTCTATCCACGATATCTTCAACATATTCATTCTTCTATGGTCTATGGCTCATCAAAATGGATCTATAATGGTGTGGCAGTAACTCACTATGACTACATATTGCCTCTATATGCACCTTCTCAAGAAGTCTGTTCAAACCCAGATGTGATTCTTTAAGGCTCATATTTTTCTAAGGTATGGCTTATCTAAGTCTTGTATGTATCCTCCAGACCTGCACTCTAGACTTTGTTAATGGAAATTCTTGGTCGTCCTATATTAGCCATGACACAATGAATAAGGTATTAGCGATGTATATGTCATATGGACAGTAACACTCAACAAAACTCATAACAGTGACTTAAATTCTGGACAATAATCTATTTTAACCTCATAAATTCTAATGTCAGTGGCTTTCCTAGATGAGGGCAGTAAGATATATGGAGACTAATGCAGTGATAAGAATATGTGCTGATAGTATGAATCTTGCACTTCCTACAGTGACCTGATCAACACACACACACACACATAGATATATATCTATATCTATATATATATATATATATATATATATATATATATATATATATATATATATATATATATATATATATATATATATATATATATATATATATATATATAGATATATATATATATATATATATATATATATATATATATATATATATATATATATATTCACAATTCAAATTGCTTATATCAGGTGAGTCAACCTGTGGAGATGTTGATTTACAATAGGTTCATTGTGATCGTAGAAATAGACCTCAATAAATTTTTGGTCACAAGCAGTGGAAACATTTCATTTTTGCAAAGACAATCCTTTCTCAGTTTGAGGAGAATTAGTCTCCCTGAAATCTTATATACCCAACATCAAGTAGTAGAATAGGAATTCTGTTGAAGCCATCTCTCAAGAAGAAGTGGTCCTCCTAGAAGTTTGCAAGATCTGAAGCTATCATAAAAGTAAAAAAAAAATAGAATCATGAGCAGTGATCTTTCTTGGTTCCCTCACAATTATATGTACATGGTACTGTTCTATGTATGTCACCTCAATCTCACCACTATTTATGGTCCAACATTATGTATGACATCAATACTGCTTAGTAGCAATGGTGATACGTTACTGTACCTATAAATTGATGACAACATTACAGTCTTATTCACAATCGAAGTTGTGGACAAGACAGATATGAACTCTGGAAAGCTTGATTGTCATCCTTTCAAAGGTTATCTTCTTTAAATAAGTTACAGGGATCTCTCGTTTAATGAGTTAATAATTGGGCTAATGAGATATTGAAGCTTCTGTCTTCAGGAAATAACATGTGATCCTAAATTTAACATGGTATCAGAGCCAAGTTGAGGACAAGCCCAAGCAAGAGTGAATGTAATTATGACAAGTCTCTGCGGACAAGTAATCATCCTGGAGATCGAGCTACTGCCCCCCCTAAAAGACTACACTACACGTGAAGCAGCTCTATCAAGTATTCAATCTCTGCGGGCTTGTTGACATAGATATTCACTAGTTTTGAAATTTCAATGCAATTCTGAAGTGGATAAGCCGAAGTGTTAATGATTGCTTTGGGTTTATTTTTTTTCTTTGGTTCGATCTGGTTTACTCGATGGACTATTTCAAACTTATAGAAACAAACTTCTATGGTCTCTATGGTATGGCTCAACCCCTTATCCAAGGAATTCTATTGTGCAAAGACAGCTTAATTTTTGGAAGTTGGCCTGTATATAATGCCACACTAATTTACAGACCTATATGCTAATACTGCTACCTCTGACAATTGTTTGGCATACACACTAATTTGCAGACCTGAGTGCTAACATCCATATTCAATCTCTGTTCCAGAACTCATATACTTCTGAACGATCTCAGGCACATTAGTTCCGTTCTTGTGAAGTCCTCTGTCATGACAATGTTTCGCTCAAGTGTTTTGATGCTTAACTTTTGATCTAAATTTCTGAGGCCAGCACTATCTGAATTTTTTTTTTGGAATTCGCATACTTGACAAAGTGTTGAAAAGTGTTATGTTGAAAATAGATCTTGAGGATCTAGACACAAGCTTAGCTCTGTGGCATCAAATGCAAGAAACAGTTCGATCCAGTCTATGTATTGTGTACAAAACTGTGGTGTATTCCTGAATTAATACAACAGGTCGTATCCCTTATATAGAGACCTATAACACAAGTTTGGTTGACCTGAGCATATAACTTGCTTCCTATGCAATACATTTCAATGTAGAACTTGGAGAACGTGTTATAAATCTAGACTCCACAAATGCTACTTATTATGTGCTTCTATCCAACATCTACACAGAGGCTGGTAGATGGGATGACATACAAAAGATTAGGAAAATGATTAAATATAGGAACAACAAAAAGATGACAGAGTGCAGCTCAATTGAGCTAAAAAGAAAGACCTATAATTTCCTCATTGGAGACAAATCACACCCACAAACACCAAAAATATCTTCAGAGTGGGAGAAAAATATTTAATTAAGTCTCCTGTCCAACACCATTTGGAGGAATTTGTAAAGAAATTACCTACAAAAAGGATAGTTGACAAGAGTGTTAATAAATAGCAATGGAGCTAGCAAAGGAAGCCATGTAATAGATAAAAAGGATGGAAGCAAATGTTGTGAAAAGGCTTATTTGGACAACTCATTGGATTCTATAGCTAAGCAAATTGATAATATGTTTACATATACACAGAAAGAAGATTCCTATCATATGCATGAGCATCATCAATAGGATAAAGAATTAGCAACCCTCAGTGCTAAAATAGGTGACCCAACCTTTGATAAGGAAAGAAAATACCTTGGGAACTACCCAACTGATAGACATATTGTCATAAACAATTTATTTTCCTATAAGAGAACCATTTACATTTGTAACGGACAGAAGGTTTCTTTTTAAACAGATGCTTCAAATTCTATGGCAAAAATCATGTATGTAAGAGCAGGACAAAATTACAAGCTCAAAGCAGATGTTGTTCGAGTATATGCGACATTGTCATAAGAACTTTGGATATTCAACGTGGCATAAACATCTTTGGTTGTAACGAGTATGGGAATGTTCTTTCTAATCCCCTCATTAAGTGGTTTGCTAGTTGGGAGTATTCAGAGGAATCAAGTGACACAAACTATCAAAATGTTGTCTAAGGATGATGTGGTTTTTTTAGCAAGTTGTTTACATTTAAGAATGGTGACAAAGGTATATTTGGAGGTAGAGATGAAAAGGCTAAATTGTTTTATGCTCTAGAGCCAAATGGCAACGAGACTTTGTTGTGGCAATACTAGGATGATTTTCCAGAATTGTATGAGAGCTGCCCAGTGTCATCAAGCCTTGAAGAAAGAGGATTCCAAACTTTAAAAAATATAGGTTCATCTATTTAGCAGATTTATATGGTAAATTAAAGGACTATAACTTATAAGTATTCTGTGGGCCAGCCAGAGAACCTTTGGATCATATGCTTAGAATGGGTTTGTCTCCAAATTGTGCGACGTACATTATATAATATATTGACTCATGGATATATGAAAGGGACTAATTGCAGCAAGTTTACAAGCTTCATGATGATTCGTTTGATAGGGGTGAAATTTTTAATGATGCTGGAATCACTGTAGAGATGGAGTCGAAGGATTATCAAGCAATATTAAGGTGAAAATGCATGTTGTTCCAGTACACATGCAAGATAGAAATAAAAAAATCATAATATCACTTAGCCTTTGGATGCAGTATAAAATAACAATGGATTTTGATGGTTCTTGTCCATGGAATTCTTATCTTAAAAAGTGAATTATAGGTTAGGGTGTGCCTTGAGAAATGCATTGTTCTATATTAAAAATATATATACCAAAACTTGGTTGGAAAATTTCCATATGGTGGGTTGAAAATATGTTCCTATATTGATGGAGGTTGAGTTGAAATCGCCAACCTATATTGTTTTAATGCTAACAAATGAGATGATATACAAACAATTGGCTCGTAATTTGATTTATCTCACATCAACTAACCCAGGTATTTTTTATGCCATCAATTATGCCTATTGTTTCATGGCAGAGCCCAAAACTGATCACTGAAAGCCACAAATAGAAATACGAACCTATTCCAACTATAGCAAAGATGGTCACCTTTAAAGTTATTATTATTATGAAACTTGGCCTACTACAAACAAAAGATATTTACAGTGGTTGCATCAGAAAGAGTTTTTCCTCCTACAAAATTTCTAGCTATAGCTTCGAAGGGAATTACCCTTGGGAAAATAGTAGGTATTTCCGGAGTTCATGTTCATACTACTGCAAAGACAACAACTACACCAGAAAAACTTTGAGCAGCATTTGACGGCGTTATAGCAACCACTAAATGGTTGAGCTTGTCAGCTATGGGAATAGCCTTTTATTGCATCATGGATAAAATATATGGAAATAAACAAGAGGTACTCCTTGGGTAACCTTAGGTGGAAACATTCTGGCTTATATAGGGCTTTTAGTTTCCAGAGATGGAGTAGAGTGTGTTGTCTAATCAGCTCATGCACTGCCTACAATAGTAACTATAATTGATCACATATGACGTGCAAGAATTAAGAATCATCTTGATATCCAAGATGGGTAATTGGAGAGCTTTAGATTGAGACTAACTCAATAATCTGAGAAGCAGGATCTTTCAAGTTGTTAGCAAGTTACTACATGATGATATATCCCTCCTTCTCTCCTCCTGGGTCAGTGGATACGAGATCCTTGCCATATTCCTTTGAGAAAATAAGGGATTTATATCTTATGTTCACGAGTCAGAGACAAAGCTTTGTTGTAGTATCGGGAACATAAATGAGGCATTCCTATAGTCAGATCATTAGCCTCTCCATTGCCCCCACTAATGAGGAATGCAGGCTCAATAGTGAAAGGGATTACTTTTCCTAGAAAAGAAAATGCAACCTCTATGAGTATTTGAGGGGAGATAAGAGTGGTTCTGCTAAGAGTCAAGAGGTCCTCTATGCATATCTTTCCAATATTTGTACTAAGGAGGAGATCCAACCGCTTTATGCTCAACTTCTATATGAGTTAGACAATTGCATTCTTAGCTACTTTGCATTTCATTGGGACCCTTCTAAATATATTATTGACCAAGTTCTACATGGTAACTGCAATTCACAGAAGCTCTAGTCTGTCATGTTTTCTGCCACTAGGTAAAATCCTTTATGAAAATATGCATTATTTCTGTTAAGCTTTTATGGTCAATGAGATTTTAGAATGTTAAGCAGCGTTCCAAATAATCAAGATTGGGGGATTATGGTTATCAAGCATTCTAAAAGCTTCTTTCTTGAACTAGTTCAATATTGTTAAAAAAACAACGTTTTAAATTGGCTATAAAGACTCAAGATATATATGTGATTTTCTACTCTGTTGGACATAATGAAATCCATTGTGAATCATTAAAGTATTAATATTAAGATGAATGTAGCAGTGTTGGTGGATGCCCATAGTGAGAAGATTTGTGCTTCTTCTTACTAGGGATGGAATGGGTTTTGGAAAAAGTATTGTAGTCAAAGATATTCTTAAAGGCTATTCTGGTCAAGAAATGCAGTGGTAATAGAGGCATATGCATTAAAGAAGAAATATGTTGTCTATCAATATTTGAATTCTTATGGGCATGATGATTTGTTGGAAACATCTAAACTAGCACATAAGTGTCCACTGGTGCAACAACATCTCTTTTGGTCACCACCTTGAAATAAGGTCATGATGTAATACTTGATGGAACTATGTCCTGGGAACCAATTTTACTGCAGACAATTTCAATGGCTAAGATTTTCAATGGTATGAATATCACATGAGTCAAAGGTTTCAAGTAAAGAGATCTAACCCTAAATAGAAATATGGTGCACTTATCAGGACATATGTCAGCATTTTCAACAGTCGTTGGAGGATGCTGCCATGAAAGACACTAAAGAAAAAATACCAACAAAAGGGCATTGTGAAGAGGTGGTTTTTAGTAGAAAAGAGGTGCTTCATTGACGAGATGAAACCAACATCTTGAGTGCTTTTCCCAATGCTATTATGTGCATTAGTTACAACAGTATGAGGACACTATATCTTGTCTAAGCATAGCAACATCTAAGGCACTAAGAACCACTATATTATGACCTCCTATGGTAGATATGACATCATCCTATTTTGAAACTTGCCCAACATTAGAACCCTGACATGATAGAAAGTGGATATATGGTGGATTATCTATTCCATAAGGAATAATGACAAGGCACTTATATGCAAAATGTTCCTTGCTCATTAACTAAAATTGTTCCTTGAGCATTACATGGTTGTTTTTCTCTTTTGAAGAAGAATATGTTTGTGAGTTAATTATTCCAATAATTAATCCTATTTTATTTGATGTCTTATTAGGTACATTGGCAATTGTGTTGGATTGCACACCCGTCAATGCGGGGCATGACGAAGACCTATGGATTTTGTTAGTGCACAAGGAATTGAGGATGCCCTGAAATAAAGATGTCACTGTAGGATATGAATAGTGGTCTTGCAATGAACGAGATTCATCATCCTATAGACTAGCAACAGTCAGAATCTAGCAACGAGATGCATCATACTAAACATAGTTAGTTCAGTATTTGGGATGCTTTTCCATTTTTGATGCAGTGGTAATAGCAGTTGGAGAAGGATGTAGTGCATATGCAGTGTTGGCAATGGCAGGGCCAATAGTAGCACGGATGCAGAATTTCAGAGGGAGTTGCAGTACGAATGCAATGTTGGTAGTGGCAGGGTCAACAACAGTACAGATGCAGAATTTGCACAGTAGTTGGTGGACAGGATGTTAGACATCAGCTGCTCAGAAGGAGATGTTATGGAACAGGGTGATGCTCCAGTAGGGTGCATTGCTAGAGCACATTCCTCGCTAAGAGGGAGTGTTGATTTCTGGTAGCATCAGATGTGCTCTAAGTCTCAAAATTTGCAGTGAGGGGCTTAGACACATGCATTATTCAATACACATAAATTGTTTTGGGAAATTCCCCCGAAGATAGTTTTATTAAAATAATTAATTATTTTTAATGGGTCCCTAAGTATAAACTTAAGAAATTAAAATAATTAATGGGTATTAATCTAAACTGTGGGTGAAGCTTGTAGAAGAAGGCGAAGATCAAGTCAATATGATCCTAACCATTGATTAGATTCTAATCTGGGTCGTTGATTGATCAACGAGAGGATTATAAGAGGAGGCTTGATGGGCACTTGGAGAACACATCGAGTAGAGTTCAAAAGATCGAATTTCTGAAGTGAAGCAGTTGCCAAAGAGAAATTCGAAGTGAGATTTTTGCAGTGAGGGGCAGAGATATTATCCGAATGGAAATATTTCCTGGTCGGAGAATACTCAGTAGAGAAGGCAGAGAAAGATACAGTAGAGGTAGCACAGAGAGAGTGAGGCTGATGCAAGGCCAAGCAGGACCACACAAAGGCAACGCAGAAGCCTAGAGGGAATCCATAAATTTTTTGGACAGTTCGATTTCAAAAACTGGAAGCCGAGGTGTGAGTTTGGGAGAGCAAAAATTTGAATCTTAGAGGTAAATCGATTAGCCGGGGAGAGTGCCGCAGTCCCTAGATAGTGTGACGCTGGGCTAACGCAGAGGAAACCAGGGTTTGTTCATTCAAGGGCTGAATTAGCCGGGATTTCCAATATAGTGTGAGGTAATCTCACAATTCTCTATGTCCGTGATATTCTCTGTAACTGGATTGTTAGGAAGGCATCCAGAGATTGTATTAAAAAATTACTTCTGCTTGATAATAAAAACCTTCAGAGTTGTTGCACCGATTTTCCCGCATTGGGTTTTTCCAGGGACATTTGTCCAAAAATAAAGATGTCATTGTGTTGTATTTTCTTTGTTGCTCGGTGTCTTGTTTACGCATATAATTTAATTAAGGGAAGGTTACAATGTATTAGTTTCGATATTTGTTGTAGGAAGTAGTGAATAATTTGTTCAGTAATTAACAAATCGGAGAAGCTTAATCAGTTGTTGTAGTAGGGGTTCCGAGTTTAGGAATTTTCACATTGCACCCATCATTGTTTGGGCCAAAACCATGGACACATTTCGACATGTGATGGATGAGGATGATAGCACTCATTGAGACGAATTTGACGCATCAAAAAAAATCTGATTCTGAGTTGTAGAAATGGAGTTATGAATTTTTTAAGTTATGTGTGGGCATGGTGGCACAAGGTCAAGGTTGACTTGATGTTAATAAGCCTTATGACAACTTGTCAAACCCTATGATGACATTTTGTTGGAGCCCTCATATTGGATATAAATATTAGGTGATTAGAGTGTCATTTCACTCATCCAAAGTGAGCAACACAACACAAGAAGAGCTCCTTGAAGGAATGAGACCTATTCTGTATTGGCCACAAGAAAAGGAGGGAAACCAGCGAGGATTTGAGGGATTGTTAGGATTGTTTTGGTGATCGAATTGCAATCCAAGCGTGCCGAGGAGCAGGTGTCAAGGTTTGGAGTGATTTGGGCTTGTTTATGGGTGGACTTTCCTCAAACAAGGTTGTCGCAGGCCTGTGGAGCCATTCTAAAAGGGTGTAGGAAATGTTACACCCTATCTCATAAAGGGTGTATGGAATGTTACCCTTTAATTGAATCAGGGGAACACAATTCATTTACACGAAGTTATATATGTACCTGATCTCAAGAAGAACCTGGTGTCCATTTTGGCAATGGAAGACAAAGGTTACAAGGTGGCATTCATCGATGGAAAGGTACATGTTTGGAAAAGGAATTTTAAAAATTCTTTTACTCTTTGGTTCAGGGTTGGCACTTTGTATCAAGTTCCAGTAAGTCCATTAGGGACCATGTTGCGTGCCACATCTCTTCAATGTCACTGGAGGTCTAACTATATTCATTCTAAAGCCCTACCCGATATGAGACAGATGGTGACAGGGATGCCTGAATTCAAAGTAGAGCATGAAGGTACATGTCCGAGATGTATCGAAGGAAATCTTACAAGGGGACCATTCCCCTCATGTAATAGCAAGACCACAGATGTAGAACAACCTGAGGGGTTTGAGATTCATGATCGGGAATCTCGTGTATGCAGGTTGAAGAAAGCTCTCTATAGTTTGAAGCAAGCACCCTGGGCTTGGAATGAGAGGATTGATAGCTATCTGATGAAGCTGAGATTCACTAGGAGTGAAGCCGATCCAAACTATTGCTTTAAGGTTGTGGATGATAGATCTCTCATTCTGGTACTTTATGTGGAGTACCTCTTTCTGATAGGTATAGACCCTCTCATTTACAAAAGTAAGAGGGAGTTGGATTTCGAATTTCGAATGGTGGACTGCAAGCCTGTGACTACCCCGATGGAGCCTAACTTTAAGAAGTTATGTGGTAGTGTTGCCGGACCTGATTTGGGAAATGCCTCTGAGTTTCATCAACTCATAGTAGCATTGATGTTCTTGGTGAACTCCCGTCCGGATATATGTTTTGCAATTAGCATGTTGAGCCAACATATGGCTGAGCCTCATCACTCACATTGGATTGGTGCCAAGAATCTTCTGAGATATCTTCGGGGCACAATCATTCATGGAATGAGATACACTTCTAGAGCTGCCAGGCGGCATTGTTATTCTGATGTTGATTGGGAAGCAGTGTGGAGGATTTCAAAAGCACTTCTAAGTGTTGTTTCTCTTTGGGTTCTGATTTGATATCCTAGATGAGAAGGAAGCAGAAGTCGGTTGTTTTGAGCACCACTAAGGCTAGATTCTGTTAAGTTTTGGGTATGTTCTATGCTTAGAGCAATTTATTTCAATTTTCATAGTTAGCTCAATATATTTTCCAGATTAGCAGTCACATCAGCATAATAGTAAATTGAAGATAGAACATAAACATAAATCGCAAAAGACAAGCCAAGACAAGAGGACACAAGATGTGGTGCTAGCCAAGGACAAACCCAAATGTCGGGAAATCCTTAATCAATTCTTCTTATATGTTCTTCAATATTTCAGCAGAGAGAAAGAGAGATAGTACATATACAACAGAAGTCAGCAATTTGACTTATCTAAATAAGAGCATAGATCATCTCTACGAAGATGATACATGAGTTAGCTAAACTCAGTTGAAGACATGTTGCTTCAACTGATTCTCCAAGGTGACTCCATCACCTATCATTATGTTGCACCTAATCATCATGTTGCACCTGACTATGTTGCACCATGATGCACCCATCATCATTATGTTGCATCTAATCATGCTTCATTAATCATGACTGTACCCATCACTGTAATGCTACACTATGTTGATCTCTTCATTGCACTATGTTGCACCCAAATGCATGCTGCAATACCTCATCATCCTTTTGTTGCAATAACTCATCATCCAGGTGCTACAATACATTCTTGTTGTTGCTATATGTCCATAATTACCATGTTGTCCCATTGTTGCACCAATGTCCGGAAATAATTATCTACACCATGCTACACTATCACTACTAGTGTGTGCACTATGCTACACTGTACATCATGCTATGTATTGCTACTCCTATGTGCACTATGTTGCACTGTACAACATGTACTCATTGTTGCTTCCATTGTTGTACCAATACTACACCAAGTACCATTGTTGTTCCTATGTACCATTGTTGCACCAATGTACCACTTCTGCACCAAGTACCACTGTTGTTATGACTGTGTTCTGGTTAGGGCACCATTGTGTCCCAATTCAGATCTAAAACATACCCACACAGTCCCTTAAACAACTGCGGCTTCCTCCACAAGTATCCTCTGCCTCCACGCTAGTGATCTGAGCACTTTAATACCCTTGGATAGTCCTACGCATGCCCTGATTTGGTGTTAAGGCCTACGGCCTACCCAAGGAGAAGTGGTGGCTCCCTTCACTGTTATTTTGGGCATAGAAAACCCTCAATACACCCTACGTTTCCCTCCAAACAGCTCGTAGGGCTTGCGGCCTACCCACAACAGCCTACACTACCCTTCACCAATGAATTTAGCACCCAAGAACTCCTCTATGCAGGCTGAAACAACCTTCCCTTGTCTCGGCCCTTTAGGGAGCTACCTCGGCATCCCTTACAACAAACTCGGCCCTCCAAAAGACCCATGAAACAAACCTCTATCACCACGTTGTTCAGTTCTCCTCTGTTGCGGCTAAGATAGAGCTTCCCTTGCCTCCAACAAGTTCCTTTTCTTCTTGTGCATTGCTTGCTAGGGTATCTTCTAGGACTATGTTTAGACTTCAAGATTAGGCTCCTTCCCTACTGCGTCTAGGGCTTCCTCCTCTTAGACTTCTCTTCCACTAAAACCCAAAACAAGTGGAGAGAAATCAAGAGTGAAGTGTGTTCTAATGACTATCAAGTCACCTCCTTTTATATTAAAACGTTGAGCACACGTGGGGGTTATTTGGTTGTTGGCCGACCTTGACAAATTGTCCCATAACATAAATAAATTCATATCTTCATGAATACTTATCAGAACCAGATGATCTTTAGATCAATCCTGCACCTCTCGATGAGAGGGATCCAATAAAAATATCAACTTCCATAAATAAGATGAACCACTTTGGCCCTAGTTTCCAATTTTAACAGATTCATAGTTGCCAGTATGGTCTCAGGTGAAGCTATCTAGTTAGGGAAGCTCTTCAGTGAGCTATTTGGACACATGCTAGATACCACTATGATCCTCTGTGACAACCAGAGTGGGATATAATTATCAGAGAATCCCGTGTTTCATGATCACTCCCAACACATAGACATCAGGTACCACTTTATCTGGGATATGGTACATCGAGGAGCAATAAGGCTCCATCACATTGGGAGTGATGTGCAGGTCGCCGATATTTAGATGAAGCCCCTGGGAAAGGTCAAATTCTTGACTTTCTGAGAACAACTAGGAGTCGTGGAGAGACCCTCTCCTGAGGGTCCTGTATGATATGGATATTGAGCTCTGGGAGCTCCGGGGGGCTTGGGGTACTTCTTGGAGCGATTAGCAACCATAGGGTGAGTGGTTCAACCTTCCCTTAGTGGTTTGCTATGTAGGCAGGATGAGTGGTTCATCCTTCTCCTGCCGAGACACAATCATAAGTTGAGTGGTTTAGCCTTCCCCTAGTGATTTGTTGTGTACAAGGTGAGTGGTTCAACCTTCCCCTAGGATACCCCTAGCGACATGTAGGTAGGATGAGTGGTTCAGCCTTCCCCTGGGATACCCCTAGCGACATGTAGGCAGGATGAGTGGTTCATCCTTCTCCTGTTGGGACATCCTACCCATGCAGTTTGGGACTCGTGGGAAGTACCTCTCATTTGGCCAATGAGCAGGGAAATGAGGATAGGGACCATAGTACTACCGATGGACGCATTGTGTACTACCGTACTCCCTATGATAGGATGATATTGATCTAGGATCAATTGGAACTAATTTTAGATCAGTAAGAGTGGTATGAGACACTCTTTTATGGGACTAACTTTAGGTCAGTAGAGCATGGTATGATACATTCTCGATCACTTCTTCTTCTTCATAGTTCAACAGAGCATAGCAGTGTAGATCATTGCATTAATGGGAGAGATTATGGACTGACAAATGGATTAGCAGATGGAGTTCTCCCTAGTTGAGAGGGAGTGTTAAAATTGGCAACTAGGGCCAAACTCCATGTGGGTCTTCTTATCTATGGCAGCTAATAATTTTTCTTGGATTCCTCTCGTCGAGAAGTGTAGGATTGATCTAAAGATCATCTAATTCCGACATGTATTCATGGAGATATGAATTTATTTATGTTATTTGACAATTTGTCAAGGTCGGCCAGCAACCAAATTACCCCAACTTATCCTCAACGATTTATTATAAATAGAAGAGGACTTCAAGTCATTTTGTACACACACTTCTCCTAAGATCTCTCTCCACTCATTTGGGTTTGGTGGCTAGAGAGATCAAGAGGGAGAATCCCTAGACGTAGTGAAGAAAGGGTCTTCTAAGAGAGCCCTAGACGCAGAACTAAAGAGCCCTAGCCATAGTCTTATGAGGAGATCTTTTTGCAGGTAAGAAGAGATCAATACATTGTCAAGAGGGAGTTATATTTGCAGCTCAAGGAGGAATTCAAGTCACTGTAATAAGATGCCCTAGCAGCAGTCCAAACAAGAAGTTCAAGCTGTTGTTTAGTTGTGCCCTAATCTGCTGTTATGGAAGGACTAATGTTGCCCTAGTCGCAGTCCTAAAGGAGGTGATCTTAGCCGCAATTGAAGAGGCCCTAACCAGCAGCATGTGAAGGCCTAAATACGCAGTTAGAGGAGCCCTTATCACAACATGAAAGGGACCCTTAGATGCAACAAGAAAAGTGAACCTAGCCGCAGCAAAAAGGAAATATCTCATCAGCGTGAAGGGTCACATTGTTGTAGGTCACAACGTGGACTGTTTTGGGCATGATCAAGCTATTCTTGAACTCGGTATGCTGGGCAGGAGAATCCGCACAAAGGAGGAGCTAGGGGTTGCTGTGTAAGAATTGTTTGAATCACTTGTTTGAAGGGACCTAAGCTTCAATCCATTGTTGGGCTAGGCCGCAGGCCATAGCCAGCAGTTGGAGGTCTTTAAGTGTTGCGTTTAGAGAGATGGCAGCCTTATAAGGCGGCGTGTGGTTGGATGGATTGTATGAAAGCTAGCCGCAGTCAATAAGTGGATTGTGGGGTGTGTTTAGGGTGTTGTAGCACACTGAGTTTGTTCCCTAACCAGTGACCAAGTTTGCCATGAAATACATCAGTCCTTGTTGCATATGAAAGGTGCTAGATTAGCAGCCTTGTCATGATCAGTGAAGCAGCGAAGGAAGGAGAATCTTATTGAAGGAAAGCCTTAGAATTTTTGGGTAATTGGTTCAGTTGCTCTAAGCCTATCATCTGCTGCATAACTTTAGCCCTTGGTATCAGATTTGCAACCTCATTTTGTCATCATTACAGAGAAGATATTTGATCTCATATTTAGCAAGTCAAGTATTGACTTCAAATCATTGTACTTTATCTCTCTCTCTCTACTGAACTATTGAAGAATATAAGAAGAATTGATCAAGGGTTTCCCCACATTGGGGTTTGTCCCTGGCTGGTGCCACATCTTTTGTCCTCTTGTCTTGGCTTGTGTTCTACTGTTTATGTATGTGTTCTATCAACACTTTACTATCATGCTGATGTGCTTGCTAATCTGAATATTGTCATTGAGCTAATATGAAAAATCGAAGTAAATTGCTCTAAGCATAGAACATACCTAAATTTAACACGGGCTAAGTCTATCATCTAAGCGAAGGATAAAATTTTGTTCTAAGACAATGGAAGCTACAATTAAGGGCTATATCATGTGTTGAATGGTGATAGAAGAAGACCAAAGACAGAGAGGCTAACTTGGACCGAAAGAAGAGATCAGTGAAGGTCGAGGACTGTGACTAGGGTTGCAAAAGAGAAAAAAGGAGACCAAGACTCTCCTAGTGACTGTTGGGTTGTGTTATATTCTTTCCATGACTAGACCACATAGTTAACTAGGGGGGTTAGAGGGGCGGTGGAGCCCCCCTTCGTTGTGCCGATTGTGTAGCGGGGGGGATCACAGGGGGTTTATGGGGTCCGGGGCAGCGCCTCAGGAAATTTTTGTTTTGGACCCTATGTTAGGATGGGCAGACCCACATATGGTTTTGTGCATGATTTTCGCACATGTTTTTGGATGTGATGGTTTTCGGTCCATGGTGTTGAACGTGATGGTTTTTGGTCCATGGTATTCGATGCTTCGCCATGTATAAATATGTATTATAACATTGAAAGGAACATAATGAAAAATCAAGCTGGTAGTCCTGGTTTTTGGATCCAGGCAAAAATCTATGTGTATATGTGTTATATGTGTTATGCTCTCGCATTGTTTATTTTCTGTGTTTTATAATTCGTATGCAGGTAATTTATGTATGGGGTTAAAACCTACATTTGGTATCAGAGCTATTTTGGTTTCAAGGGGATGCCTTTGTTGTTGAGGGGTTTCGCTCAGGCCTATGGTATAGACCCTGTTCAGTGGGAGATCTGCGAGATCGATTCTAGTGGTGAAAGAAGATGGCGAGCAGTGGAAAGATAGAGATCAAGAAATTTAATGGTTAGGGTTTTGATTTGTGGAAACTCAAGATGGAGGATCTGTTGGTGGATAAAGATCATTGGATCGCGGTAGATCTGAGTACTAAACCAACGGGAGTGTCCGATGAAGAATGGAAGCAGTTGGATCGGAAGGCAAAGAGCACAATACAATTGTGTGTCTCAAATTCAATATTGTTAAATGTATCAGGGGAAACTACGACGAAGGCTTTGTGGGACAAGTTAGGGACTTTGTACCAATCTAATTCTCTGGTGAATAAACTGTTCCTGCAGAAAATAATGTATAACCTGAGGATGAAAGATGGAGACTCGGTGACAGAGCACCTGAACGAATTTAATACTGTGGTAAGTCAGTTAGCATCTGTTGATATTAAAATTTCAGATGAAGATAAGTGTATCAGTTTGTTGTGTTCTCTACCAGATTCGTGGGATATTCTGGTTATTGTAATAGGTAGCAATGCAACTGCCTTGCAATTTGATGAAATAGTCTCATCCTTGCTGACGGAGGAGATGGGATGGAAAAATATGGAGAGCCAGAATGGTGATGCCTTGTCTATACGAGGGCGGTCCCAGAATAAAAACAAAAATAAGTCATCGAGTGGGAGATCTAAATCTCCAGGAAAACCTGTAAAGGTGGTGTGCTGGAAATGCGGAAAGGAAGGGCACTATAAAAGGGACTGTAAATCTAAAGCTCCTAATAAAGGAAAGGGATCTGATGATGCTCCTTCTGCAGAGGCGAAAACCACCTCAGATGAAGGTGGGAATGTTTACTTAGCTTCTTCAAGTACACATGTAGATCATGAGGCATGGTTGATTGACTCAGGTGCATCCTTTCACTTCACTCCCCATAGAGAGTGGTTTTGCGAGTATGAGAAATACGATGGTGGTGATGTCTTCTTATGGGATGATAGGAAGGCTAGAATCATTGGTCGCGGAAAAGTAAAGTTGAAGTTGCAAGGTGGAAGGGTTAGAACACTTTCGAGTGTTCTGCATATTCCTACATTGGCCAGAAACTTGATTTCTGTAAGCAAGCTAGATGATGCAAGTGTAAAAACAGTGTTCGAGAAGGATACTGTTGGGTCCCTAAAATACTAGTGATTACCCCATTACTATTGTAGTTATACCCCTTATTTATATTGTTGTGCCCCTATTACCCCCATATTGTTATTTCTGTGCCCCATAGAATCCCTCTATTGTTATTTTTGTGGCTTTATATTATTATTGTTAGGTCGGCTGGATTATATTGTGACTCCTTAGACTCCTATATATAGAAAGGAGGTTTTGTCATTTGAATCATCCAAGAATTGTTCATTTATGTAATGTAAAGGAGGTTGCCCCCTCGAAGAGGCTGAATTCTAAGGCGTTGATCTATCTTTTCTATCTTTTCTTGAGCTGGTTTCATAACATTTGGTATCAGAGCTTTGGATTCTAGGGTTTCGCTGCTCCAAACAGGTCATCGTGGCATTTTAGCTATAACTTTTTTTCTGTGATGTTTCAGAAGTCACAAAAAAAACCCATTTGAGAAGAAATCACGCTGAACCTTGGGTCCTAATTTCAGAGCTTTTCGCGTGATATTTGCGGAGACATGATCTAAGGAAGTTGGTCTTTTTGCAGACTCCTGAATTACATTCAAAACAGGTGACCTGGGGAAAATCGTCATAACTTTCTCTCTGGGGATTGGATTGAAATTTCGTAAGAAGGTATAGAAATCAAACGGACTATAGCTTCTTTTATGTGTTTTTCAGATCCATAGGTCGAAACAGTGACTAGTGGCACGTCGTACAAGTTTGCTCTACTGAACTAGTCTATAATCAAGTCATTGTGGGAGATTTCGCATAACTCTCCCTTGGAGAATCCAATTTGGGTCAAACTTGTGGCATTGGAAAGAGGACACAGAAGGCTACTATAGGTAACAATTTCAAAATTGGAGGATCTGGAATTACAGAGATACATCAGATTCAATATCAGGCTTCTACAAAGTGAAAAAAGGTGTGTAGTTTTTTTTTTTAATTTTTGTGTAAGCTGGGTTTGAAGGAATTCAAAGGGCATAGTAAAGAATTATTATCGGTAAATGATGCCCCGAGGAAAGAAAATGCAAACACCTAGTAAGGAACCTGAAATCTCTAGCATGACTCATCAAGAAGAGGAAGAAATGCTACATGATATATCAAAATTACAAGAACAAGTGCAACAAATGTCATGCTCACAAAAGCTAACAGACGCTAAAATAAATGGCATGGAATCTAAGATAAAGGGCGTGGAAGCTAAGATGGATGATTGGAAGACAGATTTAAAGATAGACATGGAAGAATTGAAGATAGATTTGAACACAAACTTGAAGACAGGCATGACAGATATGAAGACAGATTTGACAAATTTTCTACAAGAAATACTTACTAATGGTGAAAAGGTAGTAAAGGAAACTCATGATGCGAACAAAAGAAATGTTAACCATGATATCATAGACTCTAATGTTGGATCAAAGACCCACCATATTCCAAAAATCGATATGAGAAAGTTTGATGGCAAGGATCCTGCCACATGGATATTACAAATGGAGCAATTCTTCGATCTCAATAATGTGCAAAACGCACAAAAGGTACGTATGGCAACTGTATATTTGGAACCAAATTAGTTTGTATGGTATCAATGGCTTTGTTCTCGTAAACAATTTATCACTTGGACAATTTTTACGGAAGAATTGATAGCACATTATGAGGATACAAAAAGAAACACTTTTTTTAGCGAATTGATAAGTCTCAAACAAAAGGGTTCAGTAATGGAGCACATTGAGGAGTTCCAAAAATTGAACATAAGGGTAAAAGATATTCCAGAGGAGCATAGGATTGATGTGTTCATAGGGTCTTTAAAGGATAATATCCAACATGATGTTCGCCTTCCGGAACCTGATTCATTAGAGAAGGCATTCAGGTTAGCAAGAAAAATGGAAAGCAAAATTATGGCAACTAGGAAGCATACCACTCACAACTATAAAGACGGAAGTGTTGTTGCCCCTAGTCTTCCACAACCTACAAGGTTGACACGACAACAATTGGAAGAAAAAAGAGCAAAAGGGATTTGTTGCAATTGTGATAGCAAATACACAAATGGTCATAAGTGTGCTGAGAAGAAATTATTCTACATAGATTGTGAAGAGGAAGAAGAAAAGGAGCAAGAAAGGTCAAAAGAAGAGGATATACTCCAGGAACAAAGCCTAGATGAAGAACAAATAAATCTGACCATATCTTGTAATGCATTGGCGGGAATTACCACTCCAAAAACCATCAAGATAGAAGGACAAATCAAGAAGAAAAAGGTAATAGTGTTGATTGATTCAGGAAGCACCCACAATTTTATTTATTGTAGGGTAGCAAAAGAATTGAATTTCTTCCTATATCCAGCACCAGAGTGTCAAGTGATGATTGCAAATGGAGGAACAATAAATTGCTCTGGAAAGTGCCATAATACCAAGCTATCCATGGGAGAATATGTATTGACTAGCCCAATGCTTTCCATTCCAATGGGAGGTGCTGATGTTGTACTAGGAGTCCAATGGCTACAATCCTTGGGTACAATAGCTTTTAATTTTCAAGAACTTTTCATAAAATTTTCTACGGAAGGAAAGGAAGTTGAATTAAGGGTTATTGCAGGGAAATCAGGGAAGATAATCGGCTCTAATGGCATGACAAAGCTTCTAAAAAAGGAGCAAAGAGGTGTAATTGCACAATTATGTTTGCTAGATGTTTCCACATTGGAATCATCTATTTCTCCAGATCTTCAAAAAGTCCTGGACAATCATTCCAAGGTATTTGAGACTACCAAAGGTCTCCCACCTATGCGTGATCATGATCATGCTATTCATCTGATTCCAGGAAGTGTTCCTCCCAACATCAGGCCGTACAGATATCCCTATGTCCAAAAAAGTGAAATTGAACGTATGGTTGCAGAAATGCTAGAGGCTGGTATAATTCAACTGAGTCAAAGTTCTTTCTCAGCTCCAGTAGTATTGGTGCACAAGAAGGATGGATCATGGCGCGTGTGTCCGGATTATAGGGAGCTCAACAAGCTCACTATTAAAGATAAGTTCCCCATTCCTGTCATTGATGAATTACTGGATGAATTGCATGGATCAATTTACTTCACCAAGTTGGATCTTCGTTCGGGATATCATCAAATCAGAATGAATGTTGGCATTATGAGATAAGTGTTGTCCTTGATGGCAAACCTCACTGATGACAAATCATAGTACAGAAGGTCAGCAGCAAGGAATTGATGATCAGACTATAAGAAGAAGAGAAAGTTCATACACGCAGGTTCGTTAAGCCCAAGTCGCGTGTACACGCAGGTTGGCTTCATTAAAAGCGCGTGTATGTGGAAAACTCATTTTGGTCCATGGCGGTTAGTCCTTGGAAGTTGTGCCTATGGTTTCGGACCATTGTGTCTCGACGGGCGTGTCGATCCCTAGTTTTGAAGTTGATGGTATTGGATTTCTATGGTTTTGGCTCTTGGTATTGAACAAGGCCTAAGGCTATATAAGGAGAAGGAAATCATTAGGCAAATGTATCTAAAATGTCTTGAATATCTGAAGAAGTATGAGATCCAGTATGCAGGGTTATGGGTTGATGATGCATTGCTTGATCTGAGCTAAGGAGAGATCTCACCTGTTGATGGAGAACTAGATCTAAAGAGAGATCGGGATCAAATGGTTTGAAATGAACTATCTTTATGATGCTTATTCTAGATCTACATACTGACGAATGTATTGTTCTATAAGTGTTATGAGTATGACTGATGTCTGGTACAACTGCAAGTTATGAGAAATTATTTTTAGATCTGTACGCGGGTTGGCTTTGATAAAAGCGCGTATACACGCGGGTTTGATTCATCGAAGTAGCGTATACATTGTAAATCTTAATATTTGAAGTTGCAGATGGATCTGATGGTTATTACAGAGTTCTGTGTCTGCTCTGTGTTCTGGTGACTGTTGTTAACAGGGTTTCAGTGATTCAGAGTTTGATGATTGTTTTGAGCTTCAATGATAGTTATGGGTCCAGTATGAAAATTGGATGAAAAGTGACCTTACAGATTATGTGTTGTGCTTCAGTGTATTCCAGTCTGAAAATGTATGAAACGTGGTACCTGGAGGTGAGAAGATTGTAGGCAAGCACCTACGTACTAGTATCTAAGCTAGTACAAAAGCTAAAGGAGATCTTTGGAGCATTGTAGCAGGTAGCAACCTGCGTACTAGTAAATGGATCGGCTAGTACAAGAGCAAAGGGGGTTGTAGCTCCCGTACTGGTATAAGACTGCACCAGTACAAATATTGTAAAAGGATTTTCTTATTAAGAAGAAGATTGAGATGACTTGCAGCAGGTGGTTTTCACCCACATTGGGTTTCCACCTTATATCTTTGTGTTCATGTGTGTGGCTCTTGTGTGATCTTCTGTTCTGTTATTCTGCACCTGTTTACTGTTAATATGCTTAATAATGATCTGATGCATTTACTGAAGATTAAGCTAACTGAATTATAAGATCTCTGGATATATGCGAGTTTCATTAGACACAGTAGCGTGTACACGCGGGTTCACTTAATTGAAGTAGCGTATATGTTTCTGAGTATGAAATTGAAAAGTTTGATTGATCTGATAATACTGATTCACCCCCCCCTCTCAGTATTATTTCCAACAATTGGTATCAGAGCAGGTCCTTTGGTAGAAGCTTGATCGCTTGAAGGAGATCCGTGGAACAATGGGAAAGAAGCTTAAGAAGAAAGCTCATAAGAAGAAGAAGACATCTCAGAAGATCTATGACAGTGGGAGAGTCGATTGGGGATTAGGTATAAGAAGTTCTTCAGATTCAGAATCAGATTCAGAATTAGATTCAGAATCATTATCAGGTATGAATGTGTTATCCTCTGATGTTCCTGCTATATTTCCTTGTGAAAGTGATGGAAGTGATAGTGAAACTACTGAACATGCTTTTCTGGGTGAGCAAGAAAAGTGTCAAATAGAGACAATGTTTAGAAGGTTTGCAGACAAAGTTAAAGATCAACAAGATCTATTGAACAAAAGGGAAGAAGAAGTTACCAAACTAAAGGCCCAACTAGAAGAAGGAAACAAGGTAAGAAAGCTTCTCAAGGACAAGGAAGACCAATGTCAAAAATTGCAGCATGAAGTGACATCATTAAGAAAAGAAGTCAACGAAAGAAGCACAACCATCAAGAAACTCAAAGATAGATCCAGCTACTATGAAAATCTTGAAGCTACAATCCCCTCACTAAAAGGAGATCTTGAAGAATCAAAGAAGCAGAATACAGATCTACTCCAAGCTATTGCAAAACAAGAAAACGAAGTCACCAGCTTAAAATCTCAACTAGAATGTGCTTTCCGAGTTCGTGAAATGCAGCAGGATCTGAATGAAGAACAAGAAAAGGAGATTCTCAAATTAAGGCATCAGGTGGAAGAAGGAAGGAAAGATGAAGAAGACATGAAGAAGCAATGTTTAGAAAAGGAGGAACAACTTCAAGTTGAGGTAAATATCTTGAAAGGTAAATTAGAAGAAAAGGATAAACTTTTGAGATTTCAAGATAGTACTAAAGCCTTGGATGATATTCTTAGTAGTCAAAGGTCTCCTGCTATCAAGACTGGTCTTGGTTTTCATGAATCTGTTGAAGGTGAATCTAGTTCACAAGGTGAGGCAAGGAACTCTAAAGAGAAATCTAGAATGATCAACAAGGAGATGAAAGGTCAACCCCATCAACAATCAAGGAAAGAGACTCCTCAAAGAAAATCTTTTACTCCTCCTATGAATAATGTTGAATGTTATGTATGTCATAATCTTGGACATGTTGCAGCTAGATGTAAAAGAAGAAGAGTTCAAGACCATTATGCAGACAAGTCATCTCAATCAAGGTACTTTAATGGATATTGCTTTGCTTGTAATATGTATGGTCACAAAGCTGCTGATTGCTACAGGAGGAATATGAAACATGTAAGATGTTATGCATGTAACAAGCTTGGACATATAGCAAAGGAATGCAGGAACAAAGGATGGACATCACACCAAAAGGAGAAAACCTCATCACACTTGAAGATATGGAGGAAGAAGGAAGTACAGTCAGCACAATGTACTGAGACACAGCACAGCACAGACATATCAGACTCAGGGGGAGCTGAAAGTGTAAAACTTCAGCGTTCTGAATCTCATACGCAAGTTCCTTAAAGGGAAGTCGCGTATATACGCGAGTTAGACACTGAAAAGTCGCGTATATGTCAGTCTGAGGAAAAGCAGTGGGAACAGGATCAGAAAAGGGATCTGACATGATTCAGTCCATTATTTGCTCTATTGGTTAATTGTTACAATCTGTTGAGGATGTGTAAAAATGTTTTGATACCTGTAAGATGTCTAGAAGTGTTTTGATCCTAACTTGATGATGATGATGTCTTGATGCTTATTGCTGATATATGCATGATCAGATCTAACAGATGGCACAGGTTGAGGGGGAGCATATGCCTTTAGCAATTCAATGTTGGCATTATGGTTAATAATCCTTGGTGATGATTCTTATATGGCTAAATGATATATCTTGCTATGATGTGGTTGTGAGTTGTCTATGATAAAATCTCATATGATTCTTGGGGTTACATAGTTGATGTTCAGATCAGATTTATGGATGATTCTTTGATGATGCATATATGGTGCTTACATGGTGATCTTCATAAGGACAAGGAGAAGTACAAAGCTTGAATATACATCTTCCTCACTTGATGATGGGTCACTCATATACTGCTGTTGTCATATGCATAAATATCATACAGTTATGATGCAGGCACTCATGCGGATAAGGATTGTTGCTGATGATGATATCAAGAATCTTTGTCAAAAGAATTTGAGCTCAAGATACATAGTGCTGATACATGGATGACTACTCAAAGTTGCTTTATTGAAGACATGGTGATGAGTTCTTATCTATATGATGATAGGTTGATCCTTACATATGTTAATTGATGCAGATGTTCCCAAGTAATGATACTTGGATCATGTAGAGCTTGATGAAATGGCTATGGTGGTTTCACACATGATACAATGTGAATGACTCTGAATTCTGTTCAAAGGGATGAATTGATGCAGACATACCTTGTTATAGGTTGATGACCTATTCTCTACAGGACATTTACAGGTTGCTGATATGGAAATTTGTGTACGCGTGTTGTTTAAAGGATATCCGCGTGCATACGCCGTTTTACAAGGGGATAGTCGCGTATATGGTGTACGCGTATTGCGTAAGGGATATCTGCGTATATACGCTTGTTTATGTGTATACAGACGCGTATATGGAGATTTGAAGGAAATCAGCAGGGACAGATGTTGGTTGCAGAAAGTCTGATATAGGTCTGACAGAGATCATCTGGCACAGGTTCAGGGGGAGCAGATAATCTTCCAATGATGCATTATTGGCATTATCTTAGAAGCCTTTGGATCTAGTTCACAAGTTGTTGTTGATTTCAGGTGAATCAAAGTTAGAGGAAGAACAAAAGGATCTCTTGGTTGCTGATCTGAATGCTGATTGACAAGATGCTGGCGATATCAGTTATTTGTGACTTTCATAAGTCTTGGTCTAGATCTATTGTCGCTATGTCATTTGTGATATCTCTTTTATGGTGTCAAGGTCATGTAACGGCCTATTTTGGTTTCCCCACTATGCCTGGGATGATTGATGCAATGTGATTGGTTGTCATATGTAAAATTTTGAGGTATTCCGACTTGGTTGGGTGGATGAGTCAATTTTTGTATATCCTCACTTAGTTGAGAGATGGATGTATGTATGAGTCCTAAGTGATAGGAAGGTCCTTTATGATGTATAGAGTCATGTTCTTCTTGAAGAACATCTTTTGTAGACCTTGCTTACAGTGAGGGAGAGCATGATCAGCACACTTCAGCAAGAACAGAGATTCAGCATGTACTCAGAGGGAGCATGGACAGATTGGTACACCTTGGCATATACAAAGGGGGAGATTATTCAGAGATTTCAGCAGGTACTCAGGGGGAGTATGGACAGTGGAATGATTCAGCAAAGGAAGAGAATATCTTGATCCACCCTTTGCCCTTGATGTCAAAGGGGGAGAGTGATTTGGTGTTGTTGCCATCAAGTCCAAAGGGGGAGATTGTTGGCATTATGATGCATGTGTTGTACTTGATGGCAACCCTCTCATAGAAGAATATCTCACTTATGTATAACTGGATGAATCTTCAGACGAGATATCAGATGTGACTGATGGAGGATAGCTCAAAGGAATCAGATGATGAATCTTCAGAAGAGATATCAGATGTGACTGATGGAGGACAGCTCAAAGGAATCAGATGATAGTTCTAAGTGTGACAAGTTAGCTTTGCCATCAAGTCCAAAGGGGGAGATTGTTGGCATTATGAGATAAGTGTTGTCCTTGATGGCAAACCTCACTGATGACAAATCATAGTACAGAAGGTCAGCAGCAAGGAATTGATGATCAGACTATAAGAAGAAGAGAAAGTTCATACACGCAGGTTCGTTAAGCCCAAGTCGCGTGTACACGCAGGTTGGCTTCATTAAAAGCGCGTGTATGTGGAAAACTCATTTTGGTCCATGGCGGTTAGTCCTTGGAAGTTGTGCCTATGGTTTCGGACCATTGTGTCTCGACGGGCGTGTCGATCCCTAGTTTTGAAGTTGATGGTATTGGATTTCTATGGTTTTGGCTCTTGGTATTGAACAAGGCCTAAGGCTATATAAGGAGAAGGAAATCATTAGGCAAATGTATCTAAAATGTCTTGAATATCTGAAGAAGTATGAGATCCAGTATGCAGGGTTATGGGTTGATGATGCATTGCTTGATCTGAGCTAAGGAGAGATCTCACCTGTTGATGGAGAACTAGATCTAAAGAGAGATCGGGATCAAATGGTTTGAAATGAACTATCTTTATGATGCTTATTCTAGATCTACATACTGACGAATGTATTGTTCTATAAGTGTTATGAGTATGACTGATGTCTGGTACAACTGCAAGTTATGAGAAATTATTTTTAGATCTGTACGCGGGTTGGCTTTGATAAAAGCGTGTATACACGCGGGTTTGATTCATCGAAGTAGCGTATACATTGTAAATCTTAATATTTGAAGTTGCAGATGGATCTGATGGTTATTACAGAGTTCTGTGTCTGCTCTGTGTTCTGGTGACTGTTGTTAACAGGGTTTCAGTGATTCAGAGTTTGATGATTGTTTTGAGCTTCAATGATAGTTATGGGTCCAGTATGAAAATTGGATGAAAAGTGGCCTTACAGATTATGTGTTGTGCTTCAGTGTATTCCAGTCTGAAAATGTATGAAACGTGGTACCTGGAGGTGAGAAGATTGTAGGCAAGCACCTACGTACTAGTATCTAAGCTAGTACAAAAGCTAAAGGAGATCTTTGGAGCATTGTAGCAGGTAGCAACCTGCGTACTAGTAAATGGATCGGCTAGTACAAGAGCAAAGGGGGTTGTAGCTCCCGTACTGGTATAAGACTGCACCAGTACAAATATTGTAAAAGGATTTTCTTATTAAGAAGAAGATTGAGATGACTTGCAGCAGGTGGTTTTCACCCACATTGGGTTTCCACCTTATATCTTTGTGTTCATGTGTGTGGCTCTTGTGTGATCTTCTGTTCTGTTATTCTGCACCTGTTTACTGTTAATATGCTTAATAATGATCTGATGCATTTACTGAAGATTAAGCTAACTGAATTATAAGATCTCTGGATATATGCGAGTTTCATTAGACACAGTAGCGTGTACACGCGGGTTCACTTAATTGAAGTAGCGTATATGTTTCTGAGTATGAAATTGAAAAGTTTGATTGATCTGATAATACTGATTCACCCCCCCCTCTCAGTATTATTTCCAACAATGAAGATTGAAGACATTATGAAAACAGCATTTAGAACTCATGAGGGTCATTATGAATTTTTGGTCATGCCTTTTGGCCTTACCAATGCACCTTCAACATTTCAAGGTTTGATGAATTCAATTTTCAAACCATTCCTTAGAAAATTTGTGTTAGTATTTTTTGATGATATACTAATCTACAGCAAGCCTTGGAAGGATCATGTTGAACATGTTGACAGGGTACTACAACTATTGGAGGAAAAACAATTATATGCAAAAAGATCCAAATGTTTCTTTGGAGTCCAGGAGGTGGAATATTTGGGTCATATTGTATCTCATGAAGGAGTTAAGGTAGACCCTAGCAAAATTAAAGCCATTAAGGAAAGGAAAATCCCCACATCCATAAAGAATCTGCGAGGATTTCTTTGGTTGACGGGGTATTATCGCAAGTTTGTTAAGAATTATGGGAGAATAGCAGCACCTCTAACAACATTATTGAAGAAAGATTCATTTTCATGGACTCCGGAAGCAACAAAGGCCTTTGAACATCTTAAAGAGGCAATGTGCCAAGCACCGGTCTTAGCTACACCGGACTTCACAAAAACCTTTATTGTGGAATTTGATGCTTCAGGAAATGGAATTGGTGCTGTTCTAATGCAAGATGAAAGACCCATTGCTTTTGAAAGTCGTCCAATCAAGGGAAAGTTTTTAAGAAAAGCTATTTATGAGAAGGAAATGTTGGCAATACTCCATGCACTTAAGAAATGGCGACCCTACCTAATGGGAAGACACTTCAAGGTAAAAACGGATCATGATAGCCTTAAATACTTTTTAGAACAAAGATTATCCTCTGAAGAGAAACAAAAGTGGGTCACAAAGATGTTGGGTTATGACTTTGAAATCATCTACAAAAAAGGAAAGCAAAATGTGGTGGCAGATGCACTCTCAAAAAAGGATGAGGAGGTGGAAGCATTGTTGTGTGCCATTTCTATTATCCAACCAGATTGGATAAACGAAGCAAGGGAGGAATGGAAGAATGACGAAGAAGTGTGGGCACTTATTCGAAAGATACAACAAGATTCCAGTACTTCTGATACATTTAGCTGGCAAAATGATTCGTTATGGTACAAAGATCGCTTATACCTCTGTAAGAATTCCCAGCTAAAATAAAAGATTCTTATGGAATTGCACACTTCTCCCTTAGGAGGGCACTCAGGATTTTTAAAAACTTACCACAGGGTTAAGAAGGAATTTTTTTGGGATGGTCTTAAATCAGATATTCAAAAGTTTGTGGCGGAATGTTTGGTTTTCCAACAAAATAAAGTTGAAACAATTAAGACACCGGGTCTATTACAACCTTTATCCATTCCAAGCCAACATTGGGAGGAGGTTTCAATGGATTTTATCACAGGTTTACCCAAGTCTGAGGGAAAGAGTGTCATCATGGTGGTAGTTGACAGGCTTACCAAGTATGCACACTTTTGTGCATTATCACATCCATTTAAAGCCAGTACAGTTTCTACTGCATTTATGGAAACAGTTCAAAAGCTACATGGAAACCCAAAGATTATTGTAAGTGACACAGATCCCATTTTCACTGGAAATTTTTGGACAAAATTATTTTCTTGTCTTGGTACTCAGTTAGCTCATAGCTCATCTTATCATCCTCAATCTGATGGGAAAACTGAGATAGTAAACAAATGTTTGGAAGGATATCTTCGTTGCTTTGTATCTGATAAACAGACACAATGGGTCAAATGGTTGCCTCTGGCTGAATGGTGGTATAACACTTCCTTCCATACAGCAACAAAAATGACCCCATTTATGGTGCTTTATGGGTATCAACCACCATCCATCACATCATATTTAAGAGAAAATTCTAAGGTTCAGGCAGTGGAACATCACATTGAACATCAACAACAAGTCCTCCAACTCTTAAAGGATAACCTCATGTTTGCACAAAATAGAATGAAACAACAGGCAGATCAACATCGCAGTGAAAGAAGTTTTGATGTAGGTGATTGGGTATTCCTACGGCTACAACCATATAAGCAAATGTCCCTAAAGCAAGCTAAGAAGGATAATAAATTATCACCAAAGTATTATGGTCCGTACAAGGTGTTGCAAAAGATTGGTACTATGGCATACAAATTGGAGCTTCCTGCAGCTTCTCGATTGCACCGAGTTTTCCATGTTTCATGTTTAAATAAGGTTATAGGCGACAAGCTCCCAATTCAAACAATATTGCCAGAACTTGACGAGGAAGGAAAAATTATATTGGAACCGGAAGCAGTCACAGAAACAAGAACTCGACAGCTATGAAATCGATCAATTTCAGAGTATCTTATCAAGTGGAAGAACTTATCCGCTGAAGATTCCACATGGGAGGATGAGAATTTTATGCAGAAGTATCCAGAACTACTCAAGCGTTGAGGAGAACACTTTTTTGAAGGAGAGGGGCATGTTGGGTCCCTAAAATACTAGTGATTACCCCATTACTATTGTAGTTATACCCCTTATTTATATTGTTGTGCCCCTATTACCCCCATATTGTTATTTCTGTGCCCCATAGAATCCCTCTATTGTTATTTTTGTGGCTTTATATTATTATTTTTAGGTCGGCTGGATTATATTGTGACTCCTTAGACTCCTATAAATAGAAAGGAGGTTTTGTCATTTGAATCATCCAAGAATTGTTCATTTATGTAATGTAAAGGAGGTTGCCCCCTCGAAGAGGCTGAATTCTAAGGCGTTGATCTATCTTTTCTATCTTTTCTTGAGCTGGTTTCATAACAGATACCTGCAAAATGGTTCAAGGAGCATTGGTATTGATGCGAGGAGTTCGAATTGGAACTCTGTACAAGCTGCAAGGTAGCACTATTATTGATGGGTGCAATAGTTTTGTGGTTCCTGAAAGTGGAGCAGAAAATCTAGTGGTCTCTAGAGAGAAGACCATGTTGTGGCATCAAAGGCTTGGACATATTAGAGAGAAGGGCCTTCGAATACTTCATGGTAAAGGTATGGTAGAAGGTATGAGTAATAACTCTTTCGATTTTGATTTCTGTGAAAATTGTGTATATGGGAAGCAGAATCGAGTGAGTTTCCCCTCTGGTAGTAAGAGGGCGAAACAAATATTAGAACTTGTGCACAGTGATGTGTTTGGACCTGTGAAGGTTCCATCACTGGGTAAGTCTGTGTACTATGTATCATTTATAGATGACTTCTCAAGGAATACATGGATATATTTCCTTAAGAAGAAATCTAAAGCCTTTGATAGGTTTAAAGAATTTAAGGCTCTCGTGGAAAATCAGATAGACAAGAAGATAAAGGTGCTGAGGACAGATAATGGCGGAGAGTTTTGCAGCAAGGAATTTGAAGAATTTTGTAAGAAGTGTGGTATAGCACGACAGAAGACTACTCCATATACACCTCAGAAAAATGGAGTTGCAGAAAGAATGAATAAGACGTTGATGGAAAGGGAAAGAAGCATGCTCAGTGGTGCTGGGTGAGTACAGGGATTCTGGGCAGAGGCGGTGGATACTGCATGTTACCTGGTCAACAGGTCACCTTCATTAGTGTTGGAGGATAAGACTCCACAAGAGGTATGGACTGGTAAGAAACCCTCTCTTTCACATCTGAGGGTATTTGGATGTGACGCATATGTACATGTTCCAAAGGAGAAACAAACCAAGTTGGATAGTAAATCTGAAAAGTGCATCTTTATTGGGTATAAGGATGGTTTAAAGGGTTATAAGCTTTGGAACCCAATCACACAGAAGGTTGTGTGCAGCCGAGATGTGGTGTTTAGAGAGGTAAAAGATGTTATTAAACATGAAGTCCAACCAAAGGAACCTAAGAAGATAGAGTTTGAGCTTAAGGAGGAAGAATCAAACTCTAGAATAGAGGAGGAATCAAAAGATGAAGAGCCACAAACTCCGGGTGTGAAAATATTAGTTCGAGAAAGAAGGAAGCCAGAAAGGTATAGTCCATCTACTTTCTGTTCAAATTTTGCTTTATCTATTACTGACGATGATCCCAGAACTATGAAGGAAGCAGTAGATTCAGAGGATGGAAAACTATGGAAACAGACCATGGTTGATGAAATGGCATCTTTGCACAAAAATGAGGCTTGGGATCTGGTGGAGTTGCCTGCTGGAAGGAAACCCATTGGCAGCAAATGGGTGTTCAAGAAGAAGACAAATGCAGAAGGAAAGGTAGAGAAATACAAAGCTTGGTTGGTAGCAAAAGGTTATTCCCAGGTGCCGGGAATTGATTTTGGTGATATTTTTTCTCCTATTGCCAAGGTAACTTCTATTAGATTACTTTTATCTGTTGTTGCTGCTTTTGATTTTTAGGTAGAACAAATGGATGTGAAGTCAGCATTTCTTCACAGGGATCTGGAAGAGGAAATATACATGAAGCAACCTAAAGGCTTTGCGGTGAAGGGTAAGAAAGAATTGGTATGCAAGTTAAATAAGTCTCTGTATGGGTTAAAAAAGTCACCAAGGATGTGGTATCAGAAATTTGATACATTTATACGGGGACTTGACTTCACCAAAATCAAAGCAGATCACTGTGTGTATTTTAAATTAATTGGTGACCATGTTATTTATTTGGTCTTGTATGTGGATGATATGTTGCTGGTTGGAAATGACAAAGAAATTATCCAGGATTTGAAGACCCAATTGTCCGCCAAATTCGACATGAAAGATCTTGGTGCTGCAAACTATGTTTTGGGCATGGGAATTAAAAGAGATCGGGCAAAGAGGAAGCTCTAGTTAAACCAGAGGAAGTATGTCGAGACAATATTGCAGAGGTTTAATATGCAAGATAGTAAACCGGTGAAGGTTCATATTCCTGTAGGTGTGAGGTTATTTGCTGAACAGTGTCCTAATACAGAAGAAGAGGAAGAGGACATGTCCCGTGTTCCATATGCAAGTGCAGTCGGTATCCTGATGTATGCAATGGTCTATATTAGACCAGACATTGCACATGCAGTGGGAGTATTGAGCAGGTTTATGTAAAAACCAGGAAAGGAGCATTGGACAACAATGAAGTGAGTTTTCAGGTATTTTCGTGGCACTAGTGATTATGGTTTGTGCTACCAAGGAAGACCAAGATTGGACAAAGTGTTGGATATTCGTGGCTTTGTTGATGCAGACTGGGTTGGAGATCTGGATCAGAGAAGATCTACAAGTGGGTATGTGTTTAACCTATTTTGAGGTGCAGTCAATTGGATGAGTAAGAAACAATCTGTAGTGGCACTATCAACTACAAAGGCAGAATACATGGCAGCCACTCATGCAAGCAAGGAAGCAGTTTGGCTGCAGAGATTTTGTTCAAGTATGGGGTTAGTATAGGAAGCTATAAGAATAGACTGTGACAGCCAAAGTGAAATTTTCTTGGCAAAGAACCCCGCATATCATTCAAAGACAAAGCACATTGATGTTCAACATCACTTTGTGAGGGATATGATAGAAGACAAAAGGGTGTTGCTGATAAAGGTGGACACTTTGAAGAATATTGCACATGCATTGACAAAATCTGTGAGCTCTGAGAGGTTCTCTTGGTGTAGAGAGACAATGGGCATTTCAAGGCTGGAAAAATGACTAAGCTCTCTTCTGGCCCCCTGTGGAAAGAAAACAACAAGTGGGAGAATGTTGGGTTGTGTTATATTCTTTCCACGACTAGCCCACGTAATTAACTGGGGATTTAGAGGGGCGGCGGAGACCCTCTTCGTTGCACCGATTGTTGGGGGGGGGGGGGGTCACAGGGGGTTTGAGGCGTACCCATAACCCCACTTTATGGGGTCCGAGGCAGCGCCTCGGAAAATTTTGGTTTTGGACCCTATGTTAGGATGGGCAGACCCACCTATGGTTTTGTGCATGATTTTCGCACATGTTTTTGGACGCGATGGTTTTCGGTCCATGGTATTGGACGCAATGGTTTTTGGTCCATGGTATTGGATGCTTCGACATGTATAAACATGTATTATAACATTGAAAGGAACATAATGAAAAATCAAGCTGGTAGTCCCGGTTTTGCGATCCAGGGGAAAATCTCTGTGTATATGTGTTTTATGTGTTATGCTCTTGCATTGTTTATTTTCTGTGTTTTAGTATTCGTATGCAGGTAATTTCTATATGGGGTTAAAACCTACAGTGACAGTTTAATAACAGTGCAAAGAAGGACTAAAGTGATACAGTGCGAAGGAGGAAGACTGTGAAGGTTGAAAAGTGCAAGGGATAGTGACAAGTGTCTTGAAGAAGAATTGAGTCAAGTATTTTGTCAAGGTTCTTGGTATTCGTTAATAAAATAATCTATAAGAAGAGATTAAAGGGTTTTCCTCTCAAGAGGAGAGGTTTTGGCCCTGGTAGAAAACCAACATCGTGTGTTCTTATCTCTTTGTTTCGGTAGCTATTTGATGAAGTAAGAAATACACACACTAACGATATCAATATTGTGCTAATAAGCTAAAGATAAAATACCTCACAAATAGTTATCATGCTAAGAAGAATCACGTAAACTACATTTGCCTTAGATTCTTCAACAACCCTAACTAGGCCAAAGTTGACAGTAGAGAAACAGACACTTAAACAGTCAGCAAAGGTATGTACTTTGGTACGTTCTTATAGGTGTTGGATCCTTGTTATTGGATCGGTTTTGGATCAGTTTGACTAGAAGCCTATGGGAGCCATTTGGAGGAATTTTCTTGATGGTTGAAAGTCCCTCCTAGGAGCAGATCTTGCAGTTATTGGATTGGTTGCCATTGGACTAATGGAGGGCAGTTTGTTGGCTACCCAAAGTAGTCCGTGACTAGCAGTCATAAAAAGAGTTTGACCACTGAAGTTTGGGGAGCCTATGTGTATCTCTTTGATGGACAAAAGAGGCTACTAGAAGGCAGATTGGAGCTCAAGGATTGGCCAACCTAGAAGAGAAGATTGGATCAGCCCATGTTCATTGAAGTAGAAGCGACTTGCAACAGTGATAGGTGTCAGCCCTCATGGAGATTCTAAGATTCTATCCTAGACCCAAGATCATGGAAACTCAACAGTATTCCTAGTTAAATAGGAGCAGCCTATGCGCATGGATTGAGGGAAGTAGATGAAGTGTCTTGTAGGTGTTTCAAGCTTAGGAAAAGCAAAGAAAACTAGATTGGTTTCTAGTGAAACAAAGTTGTATAATAAGAAATCCATTGCTCATGTTCTATCAATAAAATTATCAATTAAGGAGAGGGTTTTCCTAGTTGATTTCTCTAGAAAAATTGTGTTTTGTGATTGTTATTTAATTATGTTTTATTCTACTACAATTAGAAATTATGTGTCTTGGTGTTACAATTTAGTTTCAGAATTGTTCACTACAGTAGTGCAGCATTTTCAAAGTTTTTTTAAATGGTAGCAAAGCAAGGAACATAGTAAAGACCAACATAAGTAGATCCATATATCACAAGAAGCAATGCAATCATAGGATAACTTCTGAAGCAACCGTAGCTTCTTGATCAATCCAAATCGCCATTGAATTTCCCAAAACGTTTTAAGATCATAATTCCACAGTAGTGCCTGGTCTTGCTAATCACGAAAAAAATATTATTGAATTTATAAACCCTTGCTAACCCTAACCCTGCCTTCTTCTCCATAATTCGGTATACAAGTTTAAATCCTTTGAATTTTAACAATAAAAATCATAGAAAGGAGAGCAGAAAAATACCTTTCAAAGGTATCCATACACCTCGGGGTTCTCGGATTTATCTTCATATGTGGAGGACATGTTTTTTTCTCTGAATTGCAGCGAAACCTCCAAATCCAAATCAACAGCCTAGATCCGATATAATAAATACACTTTAAAAATCTAGTCTACTCTAGGGTAGCGAATAATTGAATATCATAGCATAGTATCTGCTGCGAAATCATAAAGATAGAGCATAGAAAGAGCGAACTCAGTCCCAAACCTGGCAGAGAAGAATAGCCGCATCCCAAACCTGGCAAAAGAGAATAGTGGTGGGAAAATAAATTTTAATAGGTCCATTTATATTTTAGATTAGCGGCCAAATTAAATTTTAATTGGTTTTAAAATCTTCTAAAGCAATTGCTACGATCCCTTAGTTTTTCATTAAGTTTTATTTTTATTTGAGGAAAAGGAGGTAAGGAGGTCATCTCACATAGAAGTTTGAAGATAAGTGATAATGTTAGTGTAATAAAGGTATCAATAAAAATTATATGAGGAATAAGGAGGGAAAATGGACCATATATAAGGGAAATATTTATCAATTTTTAAAGAGGTGAAAAATATGTTTAAATTTGTAAATAATGTTATTAATAAAATTAAATAGCTATAGATAGATCATTATTTTTGAGAAAGTTTACTTAGAGTTTAAAAATACCTTATTAGAAGTTAGCTAGAGCTTAGGAGGTCTTCACATGTGTTGTGAAGAGATACATAGGATAAATTTTGACTAAAGGAAATAAGGGGTACAATAAGATCAATGTATAGCACCTACTCAAATCACCAAGAACATACCCAAACCATCAAGATGACACACTTATATGAGCAAAATTATGAAACACCATGGAACAACTCATATTAAAACTTACAGCCAAAGCATCAAGAGTTAGAACAAAGTGTTTAAGTGAACACAATAAAAATAGTACAGATTGGACATAATATCATATACACATGGATCATACATATCCGGCTAAATGTGGTAGCTAAAGGAACCTCTTCTTACACCTAGTGTCATAGATGGTTAAGGCAAGATGTAATCAAACCAATGATACATACATGAATTACATATAGGTTTGTATACCTTAGATGGAAAATGATCAATGTGACAGGAATCGTAGGGGTTGTGACGACTATCTCTTAATTTTAGCTAACAATGGTATGTTTTATGCTTAGCACAATTACTTCAATGTTCCTTAAGCAGCCCAATAACAATTTCAATTTAGATTTTCAGTAACAATCACATTAACCATTAATCACATTAACAGTAAAAATAGATAGAACATAAAAAAATATGCAAAAGACAAGCCAAGACAAGAGGACACCAAATTTGGAAAATGCCAGGGAAAAGCTCCAATGTTGGGAAAACCCTTTGATCAATTCTTCTTATTATTAAATCAAAATTTTAGTAGAGAGAGAGTACAAAATTCAAATTGACTTGCCCAATTCAAAGTCAAAACAACCCTGTCAAACTTCAGCCCTAACCAAAAAGTCAATGTTGGTCAAATCAGAAATAAATCATCCTCAAAATAGCTCGGTCTTCACCAGTCAAACTCGACCTAGTCAGGAGGTCAAAATCAGCCTAAAATAGCTCGGTCAAACTCGGTGAAAGGAGAGAGAAAAATTGTTATAAGTTTTTGCAGTCAAATTGTAGTCAACCATGATAATGACCCATCCAAATGTTGATAAAGGCAATAGAACATCCCTTGAATCTCATAATAAATGGGGGCATATACACATGAAGTGATCCTTTAATTTCATCTCGTGTATATGGAAAAGCTATCAAATGTTATTAAGAAGAGGAAGGTCATTATGATTAGTTTCAACTCAACACAAATGTAAACCCACTTTGAATGCACCAAGGGGGATCTGAAGGACAACATTCGGTGCTCTTGTGCATATGTGGTTAAACAAAAAGGCCCCCTTTCATTTGCATGAAGTGTTCCTAGTACAAATCCATGTTAGAGTTGAGACCCTGAAAAGATGAAGTCTAAGTACATTGAATGTATTGTCTATAAATAACCTCTCTAACAACCTGACACAAACATACAATGATGTCATTTACATTGGACCTGGTGTAAATCACTTGAATTGTGTTACAACTTTAATCACTCCCCCACAAAAATGTGTCATACTTCCTTGTTAATGATGCTTCAATCCTATTGGAGAAAAACCTCACAATGTAAAATAAATTTAAAGATGATGTAACTTTAATAGTGCCCCACATTCACCCCCTAGCTCACCACTCATGGCTAATTTAAGGCTATTTCAAGCATTGATGTGGATAATATCATTTTATTTTCTCTTATGTATATTATTCTACATTAACACAAATGAGTCTAGCAGTTAAGGACTTAAGATTTAGGGGATTTCGGTGTCATTGGTTAAGGGGTTAAGGGTCACAGGTTAAGATGATAAGGAGTTATGGCTTAGGAGTTGGTTCATGGATTATAGGTTAGGGGTTACTAGTGTCTTAAGATTTAGTGAGTCAAGGGGTTTATGGGTTATGAGTTGTGAGTGTAGGGTTAAGGGATTATGGATTGGGGGTTAAGGGGATAGGGAATTTAGTGGTTATGGTTTAAGGGTTTATGGTTTGTGATAATTGGACTCCTAATCCCATTATCACCACTTTTGGGGGTTCCCTTATCAATTTCTCTTGCTACCTTCCCTCTAGGTCCCCTAGACCCTATGAAATTAAGTCCTAAGCCCTTTCTCATTCTCCAATATAGGATTATAGATCTTAGTAAACCATGTTGTTGCCTCCGATCGACTTCTACCATCCATGATACCCTTGTGTCCCCTTGCCCTATTCAATAGACCATAACATACCCCCCCACAACCCTTTTGGTCATGCCATTCCGCTTTTCCTAATGTTATGAACCCCCAAATTTGGTCCCAATGCCCCTACAACTACACCTTTGGCCCCCTTTGGCTAAGGGATTAAACACATTAGGGGCTATGGGATGTGATAAGGGAGCCTCTAATCCCATTATCACAACTAGAAATAGGTTCATGAACACCATAGCCAAGAATAAGAAAATTGGCATTTGTATCACATGGTGTAAAGGAGAAGGACATAGGTGAAGAGTACTCCTTTTATAAAAATAAAAAAGCTCGTTTATGTCCTCTTTCTAGAGAAGAGGAGGTATCTTGTGACAAAAAGCCAAAATTGCCAACAAAGGAAGACTCGGGTAAGGGTTTACTTCTTTCACATGTTGAGAGACATTCATGTATTTTAAGGTTTTTTTTATTGTTGATTTCACGTATTTGGAAGCACAGTTGCACAAGTGAAAATATGATGGTATTAAGAAGAGGAAGGTCATTATTATTAGTTTCAACTCGACACGAATGTAAACTCACTTTGAACGCACCAAGGGGGATCTGAAGGGCAACATCCGGTGCTCTAGTTGTGTGTATGTGGTTAAACAAAAAGTCCCCCTTTCATTTGCATGAAGTGTTCCTGGTACAAATCCATGTTAGAGTCGAGACCCTGAAAAGATGAAGTCTAAGTACATTGAATGTATTGTCTATAAATAACCTCTCTAACAACCTGACACAAACATACATTGATGTCATTTACATTGGAGTTGGTGTAAATCACTTGAATTGTGTTACAACTTTAATCACTCCCCCACAAAAATGTGTCATACTTCCTTGTTAATGATGCTTCAACCCTATTGGAGAAAAACCTCACAATGTAAAAGGAATTTAAAGATGATGTAACTTTAATAGTGCCCCACATTCACCCCCTAGCTCACCACTCATGGCTAATTTAAGGCTATTTCAAGCATTGATGTGGATAATATCATTTTATTTTCTCTTATGTATATTATTCTACATTAACACAAATGAGTTTAGCGGTTAAGGACTTAAGATTTAGGGGATTTCGGTGTCAGTGGTTAAGGGGTTAGTAGGTGTTTAGGTGGTGAAGGGTTAGGGGTTAAGGGTCACATGTTAAGATGATAAGGAGTTATGGCTTAGGAGTTGGTTCATGGATTATAGGTTAGGGGTTACTAGTGTCTTAAGATTTAATGAGTCAAGGGGTTTATGGGTTATGAGTTGTGAGTGTAGGGGTTAAGGGATTATGGATTGGGGGTTAAGGGGATAGGGAATTTAGTGGTTATGGGTTAAGGGCTTATGGTTTGTGATAATTGGACTCCTAATCCCCTTATCACCACTTTTGGGGGTTCCCCTATCAATTTCTCTTGCTACCTTCCCTCTAGGTCCCCTAGACCCTATGAAATTAAGTCCTAAGCCCCCTTCTCATTCTCTAATGCTAGGATTATAGATATTAGTAAACCATGATTTTACCTCCAACTTCTACCCTCCATGCTACCCTTGTGTCCCCTTGCCCCATTCAATACACCATAACATACCCCCCCACAACCTTTTTGGTCATGCTATTCCACTTTTCCTAATTTTATGAACCCCCAAATTTGGTCCCAATGCCCCTACAGCTACACCCTTGGGCCCCCTTGGCTAAGGGATTAAACACATTAGGGGTTATGGGATGTGATAATGGAGCCCCTAATCCCCTTATCACAACTAGAAATAGGGTCATGAACACCATCAATATCTACTAGAGGTGTTGCGATGAAAGCAATAATGAATACAAAAGTTGTGGTCAATAGGACAAGGATCATCAAGATGTTAAACCATCCAATGTTAAGAATAAAACTCATTCCTATTCAATGAAATTAGGATTTAGATTTCCCACCAATATTTTTATGGGTTTCTTGCCATTTTGTTAGGACTATTTTGTTTAAATTGAGAATAGAACTCATTCCTATTAAATGAAATCAGGATTTAGATTTCCCACCATTTTTATTAGGATTTAGATTTCCCACCAATATTTTTAGGGTTTCTTGCCAAAATATTTTAGGACTATTTTGTTTAAATTGAGAATATAACTCCTTCCTATTCAATGTCGAAATTAAGATTTAGATTTCCCACCATTTTTATTAGGATGTAAATTTCCCACCAATATTTTTAGGGTTTCTTACATTTTTTTAAGCACTATTTTATTTAAATTGAGAATAGAACTCCTTCCTATTCAATGAAATTTTCTTTGAAAATACTTTGGAGTCTTTTTGTTGAAGTTGTTTGAAGACATGTTGGAGTCTCTTTGTTGGAGTTGCTTTTCTATAGAAAAAGTAAGGTTACCATTCATAAGAGTTGAAGTTGTTTGAAGACTTGTTGGAATCTTTTTGTTGGAGTTGCTTTTCCATCAATTAAAAAGCCATGCATACCAGGAGAGGAAATCAAAAGAGGTAAATTTATATTTTATAATCATGAATTATTTGAAGTTTTTTTTTTGTGATTTTAGATCGATTTTAACATTAAGGTTATTAAAAAAATAAATCTATATTTGTAGTTAATTTATATGATTTTAAATAGATCTCAACTTTACACTGTTAAATTGGTCAAAATTTTCCTATTTAATTAATTTGGAGAAAAACTGGATTTAAAAAATTCAGAAATTGAAGAGCCTAGTTCATTTCATATATATCTGCTCTGAAACAGGCGTCTTTAGCCATGCAAGTTCATTTATCTGCTCTGAAACAGGTGTTCATTTATCTGCTATGAATTAACAGGAAATAGGTGGTTTAATTTCCCAATACGATAGATAATATGCCAAATCGAGTCTTCAGTTGTTTATATGATTTTTTTGTCCATAGGAGATGTCCACAAGAACTCACGTTTTTCGACAGAGAAGAGTTACTGGATTTGGACGTCTTCAGTAATGTCATCATAGATGCCTTGACTTTTAGAAGTATGTTTTCATAGTGAATTTGTATGTTATAGGGAGATGTAACCTTCGGATGCCTTAGAGAAAAGGATTGAATTGATATTTGCCTCAAAGATACAAGGATCAGAGATCACTGGTTTGGATGTCTTCCACAACATGCTTGGGTTTGTTATAAGTTCGAATATGTCATATACATTGTTCTAACATGTAGATCTGGGTAAGGGATATGAAATTAATTGATTGTTGTATATCTTCATGGAGTTAATGGTCCTCCAAAGTTGAGTCAATTTGAAGATATGAACCTTACAAACCCCTTAACATCATAAAATATTGTTGAAGCTAGAACAACCTTCACTGGAATAAGCAACTTTCTCTAATGCCAGGGACATATTTTGAATACGCAAAGTGCCTCTATATTTTCCTTTACATCCAAAGGTTTCTAACGACGTTCAAGATAATTACATGCTTTGTGTTTCCTATAATGTGGAAAAACATGCTCTGTGTTTCCTAGCTCTAATTAGCAATACGACTGCTACAGATTTTCTCTACAATCCTGAAACACAAGCATCAAGAAGAGAAAGTGATGGTTATAGGATTATTGTGCATGCATGCTTTCTCAAGCAACCATGGGTGTGAGATGCCAAATTCTAGAATTATTTGGGTGATTGCCAATTAGAAGTTCTCATGCCAAAAGGGAAAGTTTTATGGCTAGTCACACCTCCCATGGAATCCTTTCTCCAATGGTTCACGCTACATGGGCCATTCTTCTCCAAATTGTACGAGGGAAATAACTTGCATTGAGTTCAACTCTTTGCCAGATAGATACAGGTACAAGATGTCTAACCACAATTCCTTGGAGCTCCTTACCCTAAATGGTAAGAAAATTTACAGAGATGCTAATAGGAATGACTCCTTCCTCACCCTACTTGGAAGTTCCATCCTCGAAAAAAATACTACTGTAACCAGGTGGCCGAGATACCCTTGACGAAAAAAATGTTGTACTCAATCAACAATGCAAGCAATTTTTTAACCTAATTTTCAATCTGTCTTCTTGAATTTTTGGTATCTAAATCTGGCTCGGCCATATTTAGATTGAAATTGTATGTTACATTAGAAATATGTTTAACTATTTAGCAGAAATTGCAAAGCTATTCTAGTCATGGTTGTGTTTGATGATTCTTTGATATTGTAACCAGAAAATAAGATAAATTTACTTCTGGCTTCAAAATATAAGTGGTTTCAGATAACTTTTCATTTGATATCATCAGTATATTTTTTAAATGCTTGCTACCATCAACCACCATTTATCAAGAGGTGATGCATTGTTTAGGATTGTTTTATAAATACTTAATACTAAATGACTAGCATCCATCATCACCAAAAATATGGGTTGCTACCTAGCATCCATATCCCATCATCACCAAAAAGTTGGGCTACTACCTAGCATACATTTCCCACCTAACAAAATGTAGGACTACTACCTGCAAACTTGAGAATGATTAAGGTCCCTTGTGGGTAGGTTATGTGCTACTCTTTTTATAAGTATCAAACCCTTATGAACGCTGTAACAGAGGCTAGATCTCAGCAATCCAACTATCTTGTGGTGGTTTTCCCATAATTACTCTGCACTATAATATTCAATCTATGCCATGGAGATGAAATGAAAAATCTAGGTTGTAATTTTAATTCAGCATTTGTTGTAACATACAACGATGGGAAATTTCAGTAATTTTAGTAGTAGGTTTTTTGAATCGTCATTGTGGTACCATTCATATTGATGTTTCATGGCTCTAATATTCTGCATGAATTGCATACTTCATGTGAAAATATTGCAAAAGGATTTATTCTCCCTGGTTCTTTTGGAAGTATGCAGAATCATATTATAACCTACAAGAACCTTAAAAACTTTGTTGGCTCAGGATTTATGAAGCCATTTCAGCAGCAGAGTTTCACCCATAAATGTTGGATATGCAGGAGCAAGATGTTTACAGGCAACATGAATTTAGAGCAGAGTTTCACATGCCATAGGATTTAATGTTTGATGATCTTGAAACTACCACAAATGGTGTATGCAGCTGGGTCTAGAAGTAATCTAAATGCCAAGCAGGGCTAGGGTAAAATTGTAATTCCATCGAGCTCACCAAATAGTAACTTACTCAATGTGCTAAAGGTTATGTTTTGTCTTAGGCTCTAGGTAGTGAACCCATAGTGCAGCAAAAGTGAATCAAGAGCACATAACCAGGCCCCTTTGTTACTTATTTTATTCTAGAGGACTAGGTGTCCATGTTGCCAGCATGGACCTCACTGTGATCATCATGTTCACAATGCTTTTTAAATCACTGCATCACCCCAAGGCATAATATCGCCATCGCTAATGATAATGGAAATATGCGTGCAATAATCAAGGTTTATTAATGCCTAGACTAGGTTGTGGCTCCATAAGTGCGGGTCCTTACAAATATTAACCAGCAAGCCATATTCCTTTATCCTTTTTTATTAGTTCAGACCACTATCTTATTTGCCAATCTGTCATCTTCAGAAAATTTGGCTGCCTTGGATGCCTTGGATTCCTTGAATCTGTTAGGATGCCATGTTTATGTAGATCTCCTTGGAAACATTTGTAATTCTCAAAAATATATATGGCAAAGAGTTTTCATTCCACAGTGATATAATACTTCAAATGTGTTATGAACCATAGAGAAGCATCATTGAGCCACATAGATTTTCGGAGTTGTTTTTCATAGTGTCATAAAAATTTTCTGTATCACGGTACCATAAAAGAATCGAATGTTACCATATCTTATGTTTCTCTTAATCATGGGTTCATCTCCTCTTCTCCTTATGATATACTTATGGTTCATGCTGATTTAGGGTTTGCTGATGGTTCCATTCAATCCTTCTCAGCTCTCGTGTGATCTGAACAGGAGGGAGGCTGGTGACAAGAACACACCCCCTAGTGGCTATCTGACAATTAAAATAAACCTAATTGTAGTGCTAGCTGGTGGTACTCCACAAATTAGCTATTGGACTGATTGCTGGGTTAAATTAATTTCTTGAATGTTTTGTATCCCACATCTTACAACATCATATAAAAGTTGATACTTTGTCTGAGCATAGGAACCCTGTGCATTTGTTGGCATTCCACCTATAGTTATAGGTCTTAGTATATGCTTGTTGTCATCTACTACAGCAACCACATTGACAAATTTAGATCTAAGTTACTCATTTCAAATGTATCTTTCAATTGTAACTTTAGACTTAAATTGAATCACCATTATTTCTAGTGATAATCAAATCATCCACATGAATCACAATTAAGAGAACTACATCATTCACATGTAACCATAAATACTGTGATCTATGTTAGGATGCCTCAACCAAGCTGTAGAAAAAAATTAGTAATCTTCTGATTTCATATCCTAGGTGCTTGTAATCATTGAGAGGATGCATGTTATGGGGAAAGTATGCAATATAATTCTTGAGATAGTTCACCATTTGCTTGAGATATTCTAGGTCAAGGTTGATCTTTCGTGGTGGCCAAATAACAATGGTTGAAAACTTCATTGGATCAATGCTTAGTCCATCGTGGTTCACACAAAAATCCAAGTTAATAAAGTTTCTTCTACCCAAATGCACACTTCTTCATGTTCACAAATAACTTTTCACATGCTGCAAACACTTGGTTTATTCATCCTAGGTTTGGCTGAAAAGTAATATGTCTAAGTACACAATTAGAGTTGAGTAAAGATGTGATTGTAGAACTTTGTTCATTATCCATGAATGTTGCAATGCCATAATTGGTAACACTTAATGACATCAGTGGCCATGCAAGCAGTCCTTGTCACATCTTGAAGGATGTCTTCCACATATCCTTAGGTAAAATTACTAATCAATTACAAATCTTAAGCTGCATTTCACACTTTTTGTGCCTCTTTAGACAACGTGTGTGTGATAGGGAGTCAGTGAGTAAGAATGCACCAAAAAATTTGATTAGATTGCATATCTCAGCCTTTCTAAGCTGCATTTCAAACTTTTTGTGCCTCTTTAGACAACGTGTGTGTGATAGGGAGTCAGTGAGTAAGAATGCACCAAAAAATATGATTAGATTACATATCTCATCCTTTTTAGCAATTTCTTGAGCATAATAAAATTCCCATCAAATGATGGTTTTCCCATTTGGAATTTCACAGTACTAACATCCTTGTGTCTATTACGTGGCCATCTAAATGTTGTGTGCTTGCTTTGGTTGGTGAATTTTTGTGTGTAAAGTGTATAGTAGAATGAAATTTGTAAGTAACAAACACAGACCCATTTGCTTTTGCAAATCACCCAACTGATATTTAAATGCCAATGCCATATTCCCAATCTGCTTTTGTTTCAACACAACACTAAAATTCATTTGTTGGCTTCTTTATTGGATTGTTTCCAAGGAAGATATGCATGTTCATTGTGTTGGTGTCAGTGAGTAATTACTGTGCTATTGTTAATGTGTTGGATCACTAGTTGGTGGTACTCCACAAATTAGCTATTGGACTGATTGTTGGGTTAAATTAATTTCTTGAATATTTTGTATCCCACATCTTCCAACATCATATAAAAGTTGATACTTTGTCTGAGCATAGGGACCCTGTGCATTGGTTGGCATTCCACCTATAGCTATAGGTCTTATTCTATGCTTTCTGTCATCTATTACATCAACCACATTGGCAAATTCAGATATGCATCTACATAGCTGCCCAAGACTAGTTCCCATTATGATTTTTCACTTTAAGGGCAAGTTATATTAGGCTCTTACCTTGTTTGACCATCATAGGCTACCCAAGAGGTACTTTCAAATACATGTAAGAAACTACTGTAATTCAATTTTCTATTGCAAAGTAACCTTTACTAATTGTAATCCTTATTTAATCAAGACTTTATGACACAATAGGTCTCTTTACAATTTACTACTATCAAAAGATAGCAATGGCGGGGGTTATGCTACAAATTTTGCGTAGAAGGCTAGAAGGTAGTCACATAAAGATGAATATGGACAGATTCTAGAGAAACTGGGGTTTGTTCCTGAAAAGTATGAGCCTCTATTGTTTAGTTGCCTTTTTTGGAGTCCATAGCATGATAAGCACAATGGCTTTGGGGAGTTTTATTGACATGCACGTGGCATCCATTGCTTCAATATATCATTCAAGTGTTTTGCTCAACATGATTACTGTTAGATGATTTTTTTCTAAATATCTATTTTTCCATTGGACTTTTGTAATGGTTCTTTCAGCCTAGCTATTTACATAGCAATGGTTTTAAACTTTTTTTAGCCTAGTTGTTCACATAACAATAGTGTATTGTTTATCTTTAGGCAAAATAACTCCTCAACTGTTGTTATATGTGAACCCATTCACACCACCCTGCAATTTGTTCCCTGGAAATGGTAATGTCATTGTGGCTTTACAAAATAAAATTTTACAACTCATACTTCTCAATATTTGAGAACATAAATGAAAGGTTCGTAGTTTGATTCATTGGTGTGATGTTGCATGGTTTTTGGAATTTGGAGGTAACATGTTGTAGAAATGTATCTCATTGTTTTGGTTAATGATTTCAACCTATAACTTGCACTCTTATTTAGCACACGTGGAGATGGGTATTGTTTTAAGATAACAAAAATGGACCCTTGAAAATACTAGGATTTGAATTGAACTCTTATGAAATGGCAAGGATGTGCTAATAAAAATGTTTTTTTTTGTTATGCAGTCTATCTTTGGACATCCATATCAAGGTAAGACATTATTTTTCATTTTGGAAGTCAATACTTTTTTAACAACTATTGTGCTTTCTTTTCTACTTTAACATTTGTCTTACTAACTTTGATCAAGTGTTGCAATCTATATTTGTACGTATTCAACAGGATTGAAAGACATCATAAGATATCACTTTTAACAGTGAGTAAAACCACAAATTCAAGCCACATTACGAAAAAAAATGACAACTTTTGAAGTGGCATCATCAAAACACACCCACAAAAGAGAGCACCAGGATACATTGCCCCATTGCAGCATGAATCTAGTTGCTTTAGTGTCAGCAACAATTCTAATGCACATATTTTTGAGAAAAATGTGCATGAACCATTGGAAGGTATGATCATTTCTCAAATTTGTATTTCCTGTATAAATACTTCAAGATTTTCTGTTAAGAGATTCATATTGTTATTGTCTTAAGAGGTGTGATTTGTTTTCCAGTAAATTCTCAACACGAACCATCACAACAACATCATGGTTTGGAGCAAGAACCATCACAACTAGATCATGGTGTGGAGCAAGAAAAACCACAACAAGAACATGGTTTGGAAAGGGCAGATGCAACTACCCAAGCCCATATTACAATAAATGTGCAAAGGAAGGGTAGAGGACCAACAAAATGCCTCTTTGGAAACACTACAGAGGCCTCTACATTGCCTGAAATTCAATTTAATGAGAGGGGGCAACCTATTGGTCCACAGTCAGAGAAATTCTCCTCTTTTTTAGGTGTTCTTGTGAGAGAGATTATCGACATCAAACACATGGAATGGAAACAAGTGCCTGAAGCACTTAAGAAAGACATATGGAGTGCAATCAATGTGAGTATCAACTAAATTATTATTGGATTTTTTTTTCTAAATTTCATTGGTGTATGTTGAACATGTGTATGATAAGTTTAACTTCAAATAAGACTTTGTATCTAATAATGTGTTGTTTATCTATTGTAGCGTACCTACCAAATAGATTTGTCAGTGGAACAATGGTGTTATAAAGCAATATCTCAATGCTTGAGAACTTACAGATATAATTTGTATAAAAAATATTATTTGAAATACAAAACGGATGAGGAGAGGATGGAAAATGTTCCTAGCAGAGTAAATGAAACTGATTGGATTGAATTCGTTAGAATACGATCTAACCCTAAATTCAAGGTAAAAATGAAAGACAAATCTAATTGTTATCATCAAACGGGATTTGACTTTGAATCCTTGCACACAACCAACTTCAATCTAAGCATCCATTTTTTACAGGACAAGGCAAAAGTAAATAAGGAAAATAGGGAATTAGAGCAAGATACCCACACTTCTTGTCGTAGAGGTTACTATAGAGTTGAACATGATCTTGTAAATTGTAACCAAATCTATTTTTTGTTTACAATTACTAACTGCAAATATACTTAACTAGAATGTTGTATTTATTGTGACTAGTATCAAACTTTCAATCAAAATGATACGCTTGTAACTAGGGCTGATGTGTGGATGAAATGTCATACAAAGAAGGATAGCACTCCAATGTCATCATTTAGTGCAGAGAGAATTAAGTTCCCCACCTATTCTTGTATCTATTTTTTTTTTTTTTCTTTTTTTAAATATTAATAATGTTTCTTACATGTATTTGTTGAAATGTTGTGATTGCTCGAAACAAATTGAATCAATACAAAATGTTTCAGTGTCTCTTGCATATGCAACAAAGGAAGATGCCATTGCAATAGTTTTGGGGCCTGAGAGAAGGGGTCGTGTACGTGGGGTTGGCTTTGGGGTTACTCCAACTGATTTGCTTGGAAAAGAGCGTGCTCACAAGAAGCAGTTACATAAACTCCAACTGATTTGTTTGGAAAAGAGCGTGCTCACAAGAAGCAGTTACATAATACAGAAGAAAAATTGAGAGAAAAAGATAAGGAACTTGGAAGATTGAAGGCAGTTGTTGAAGAATTAATGGAATGGAAAGCTTCCACGGAGGCAGGAAAAGAAAATGGCCGAGTTGATTTAGAACCAACCAACAATGTCAGAATTACATGTGTAGAATATTTATTTTTTATGTATGCCATCTTTGAAGATTGTGATTTTAAAAGCACAATGTCAATATGAACATTATTATATTGTTGTAGGATAAATAATTAATGAAACATTGGTTTTGAAGCTTAATCCTTCATTTTCTGATTTCATGGTATCTCATGCAAACTATTTATTTTTTAGCAGAGTTCCTTAAGTCATAATCAGGCTTCGCCAGAACAAACTCCATTGACTTCAGGACAACATATTCATGACCCAATTGGTGACTCAATAACACAAGTAAGTTCTATACTTGTTTATTTTCTTGTTTAATATTATTTTCTTATTCTATGGAATCTCACAAGAATTTGTCTATTTGCAGGGTCAAATGCAATTGCTACCTTCAAATACAGGATTGAACGGAAAAAAATGTTTACTTACATATTTTAATGGTCAAGTGAAGGTTGCAAAAGGTTACATAAAAAACACTGAACCAAATTTTGTCATGCCCAATGGAGAAGAATTAGGAGAGGGATATTATTTTGTGTGCCCACAATCAATCTTGGTTGATTCTGATTATGAAATCAAGCTTAAGCATAGAAGTAATCGATGCGAGTATTTAGCAGATGCACTTAACACTTTTATATGTTGGAAGAGTAGTGACATTGAATTGATCTATGATTGAGAGCAATGACTTGGGAAATTACTATCTCGACTATTTGAGGATGTTGAATGCAGAATGTGATAGCCTAATTTTGATTAATATCATGGCTAAGATGTTGGATACATGATTACTCTTATCCTTCTATAAGATATATGTTCCTTTACATCAGATGTACTGCATTGTTCTTGCTACTGTTTGGCTATTGTTTGTATGTTGGATATATAGTCTTATCATGCTACATATATATTGTCTTATCATGTTTTGTAAATGTTGTGTGATTTTTGCTAATAGCCAGAAACCTTTTCAATTATGGCTTAAAGAACTATGAAACCACGTAAATTCTCCATTATGCACTTTACTAATGTTTGCATTTGAGGACAGAGGTAAGTTGCAAATTTCGTTGAAAATGATTTAGTTAAGTTGTTTTCTTATATTTCAAAATTTCCTCTTAGTATTTTGTGTAACATACCACTATTTAACCTTTGTACTAAATGACAAACATGATTGAGGAGCTGGTATATTCCTTGCTTTCAGAGTGTCCTTTCAATCCCCACATTGTAGTGTCTGCAAGGCTCCTCTAATTGTTGGAATTTTCGAGAAAACACATATTGGATGTAACCCTTTTATGAGGATAGAGAAATGCCCTCAAGTCCAGTTCCTTTAAGGGTTAAAATATAACTTGTTAAAGATTTTAGCAATTGTTATTGTGCATTTATCAAGCATCAATTTGTTTTTAAATCTGATATTGAATATTCTGTGTAAGTTCCATCTACATTTGTTGTCTGTTTTATCTTAATGACCAACAATCCTTTTTCTCAAGTATTTATGAGCATGTAATCTTTAATTGTAAAGAAAAAATGAACAAGGAAAGCTCCAATGATGTGATCTATCCAATATCAAACATGTGACAACTATCCAATCTGTCCAATATCAAACATGTGACAACTATCAAATCTGAAAAATCCTTCTAGTGGAATCGTCTAAAATTTAGTTTCCGACATCTTTGTCTTTATGAAAACAAAGTTATGGATCAATGCAACACGTAGATCCATGTGCATGCAATACTTTTCAATGTAAATGTCTTATCATGTTTTGTAAATGTTGTGTGATTTTTGCTGATAGCTAGAAACTGTTTCAATTATGGCTTAAACAACTATGAAACCATGTAAATTCTCCATTCTGCACTTTACTAATGATAGATATTTGCATTTGAGGACATGAGTAAGTTGCAAATTTCGTTGAAAATGATTTAGTTTAGTTGTTTTCTTATATTTCAAAATTTCCTCTTAGTATTTGGTGTAACATACTACTATTTAACCTTTGTACTAAATGACAAACATGATTGAGGAGCTGGTATATTCCTTTCTTTCAGAGTGTCCTTGCAATCCCCACCCTGTAGCATCTGCAAGGCTCCTATAATTATTGGAATTTTCGAGAGAACATATATTTGATGTAACCCTTTTATGAGGATAGAGAAATGACCTCAAGTCCCATTCCTTTAAGGGTTAAAATATAACTTGTTAAAGATTTTAGCAATTGTTATAGCACATTTATCAAGCATCAATTTGTTCCTAAATCTGATATTGAAAATTCTCTGTAAGTTCCATCTACATTTGCTGTCTGTTTTATCTTGATGACCAACAATCCTTTTTCTAAGGCATTTATGAGCATGTACTCTTTAATTGTAAAGAAAAAATGAACAAGGAAAGCTGCAATGATGTGATCTATCCAAACATGTGACAACTATCAAATCTGAAAAATCCTTGTAGTAGAACTGTCTAAAATTTAGTTGCCGACATCTTTGGCTTTATGAAAACAAATTTATGGATCAATGAAACACGTAGATCCATGTGCATCCAATACTTTCTACTATCATGAAACATATATGAAGACATGTGCTTGACTCCAGAATTGTTCATTATACCTTGTAGCTTCTACACAGAAAATGAAATTAATATTCTCTATGTCAATAGAAGAAGTAGGAAGAAAAAATCTTAATGAAGCTAGTAAACAAACCTTCTTATAGAATTATCTACAATAGGCATGTTTCACATTTTGGATAATCTCTCAATAACTATTATCTTATATTCTCTTATAGCTGATTATAGACTAGTACAATGGCTTAACTTTATGTATTCTAAGGCAATCAATGTTGCATGTTTATCAGAATTTAAATCATGGCCTATGTTTTGACCTTCTTCCCCCCTTTTTCTCACTATTTTTGAGAAATTCCACTTCTAGTATTTTCCTAACACCCATACCTATCGCCCACATTTTTCCCATAATTTTTAATACCTCCCTTCCCTCTCGTTCCCTTCCTCTAAGTTGCTTCTCTTTTGCACTGCGCTTTTACCTAGTCACCATGTTCTCGTCATATCTCTTAAACCTCACATCCGTTTGCCATGAAATTTTTACAAGAGATGAAAGAGGATAAAATAAAAACACCCACTCAATTTTAGCTCAAAATGATGCACAGTTTTCGAGAAATGAGGCATCATCATCTACAACCATTTTGGGATTTTCTCGGGATGTGTGACTCCAATTGGGCTGAAATTGTTTTTGGAGGTGAGTTGTGATGATATTAACTCTCTGTAAAAATTTCAGCCCATTTGGATTTAGCGTTTGGGAGATAGGCTCAAAATACAATTGCTACAGGGGAGTTGCTATGCTTTTGACTATGTTTTTATCATCATTTTCAAGAGATATTTTTGACCAAATGGAGATGAATTTTGGAAACCCAAGGGAGGTTTTTGTTAAACATGGTACCAAGCACAATAAAATCTTTCAGTTTTTGCACAGGTGTTATCGTTAAAGATATATGAGTTTGTATTCCTTGCTGCTCTTTTCGTTGCGCTTCTGGACAACCAATTTTGGAATAAAGTTTGAAGAGGCTAAAATGATGTTTTTGCATGGATTAAAGGCTCCACGGTGTAGTGGAAATCTCCAAATTTCTTCACATGTCTTTAGCAACACTCAAAACACAAATCAAGTCATCAAAATTTCAAGTCAACTATTTGCTGCGCTTTTGCCATGATTTGTTGCATTTCTGTGTGACCAACTTCAAGCTTCGATTATGAACAAATGGGAAAGTATTTTTAAAAACGGGAGGAGGTTTTTGTTCATAACATACCCAAAAACAAAAGCCTCTCTCATTTTTTACACAACAGTTACTTTCTTGGAGTTACAGGTGGCACTTTGAGACCCATTTTTCACAATTTCGCTAGGCCATAATTGCTGACAGGTTTCTAGAAATTTTTGAAATTCGACTTGGTGGACCTCCAACTTGGCATGGTTGACCTCAATCTATTTGGATAATGAAGTTTGAAGATTTTTCTATCATATCCCATTATTATCTCTTATCACATTTTTCAGTTAGTCAGAAACAAAACCTTAGATATTAGGATATGGGCAAATTTTGTAAATATTTTATCCATGCATGTTAGGGAGTGTGAGGGCCAAGTGCGATGGAAACACAAGGGAGCACTCATTTCAAATTCATGGAAATGAATTTTCAGTGAGTTCTAGGTGTGCTAACGAGGGATTCAAAAGGTATACTGGCCAATGCCAAGGCATCACAAGGGAGTACTAGGTCAAAATGCTTGGAAATGTACAAATAAGAGTGTTGTGTGCCAAAGGGTGTCAACGAATTCCAGGTGCCCCAAGGACGAAGTGTGTTAGGATAATTTCAGAATAGGACTTGCAAGAGGCAAGCCTATTGTTGTGATAAGGTGTGTACAAAGTAGTTTCAGACAAAGGGAGAATTTGGGTTAGGCACAACATTGTTTTGTTAATGACTTGGTTGGGTTCCCAAGTCACAAAAAAAGTAAGGCTATCTATGAGGGCATGACAGCTAGGGAGTGCCAAGGTGTTCCATGGAATGCCAGGAAGTACTAACACATGCTAGATAGTTCCAAGGCATCTTAGGCATGCCAAGAAGTTCCAAGCGCCAGGGTGTGGCGCCAACACATGCTAGGGAGTGTTAGGGCCAAGTTCCAGGGAAACACAAGGGAGCAATAGTTTCAAATGCATGGAAATGAATGAATAAGAGTGTGACAGAGAGTGTTAGCTAGCGAGTACGAGGTGTGCTAAGTTTCAGGCAGTGCTAGGGAGTGCCAATGAATACCAAGAAATACGGGGGAAGCTAACACGTGCTACAAAGTGCCAAGGGATCATTAGTCGTGCCAGATGTTATGGCATGTCAAGATGTAAAATTTGTTGCTTAGTTGTTTAATTTTACGACCACGGTTGGATGTGACTCTTGTCTTTGTAAATTATTAAGTTGGATAAGTTGAAATTATACATGAGTAACCTAATATTCATAGCTTCATTCAGGATTCAAAGGGCTTCGTTTTAAGATTATACCCCTTTCATCATCCTTCACTGGTCATTCTCCATCATTCCCCTCATCAAAATCCTTTCATTTCCTTATTTTACAAAAAACCCTAGAAATTTGCTACGCTTTTACCCTAGGTCCGTGTTTTGACCTTCTTCCCCCCTTTCTCACTATTTTTGAGAAATTCCACTTCTATTGTTTTCCTAACACCCATACCTATCCCCTATATTTTTCCCATAATTTTTCATACCTCCCTTCCCTCTCATTCCCTTCCCCTAAGTTACTACTCTTTTGCACTGCGCTTTTAGCTAGTCACCATGTTCTCATCATATCTCTTAAAAATCACATCCGTTTGCCATGAAAATTTTATAGGAGCTGAATGGGGATGAAATAAAAACACCCACTCAATTTCAGCTCAAAATGATGCACAGTTTTCAAGAAAAGAGGCATCATCGTCTACAAACATTTTGTGATTTTCTCGAGATGTGTGACTCCAATTGGGCTGCAATTTGTTTTGGAGGTGAAGTATGATGATATTAACTTTCTATAAACATTTCATCCCATTTGGATTTACCATTTGGGAGATATGCTCAAAATACAATTGCTACAAGAGAGTTGTTGTGCTTTTGACTATTTTTTTATCATCATTTTCAAAAGATATTTATGACCAAATGGAGATGAATTTTGGAAAACCAAGGGAGGTTTTTGTTAACCATGGAACCAAGCACAATAACCTCTTTCCGTTTTTGCATAGGTGTTATGGTTAAAGAGATATGAGTTTTTCTTCCTTGCTGCTCTTTTCGCTGCGCTTCTGGACAATCAGTTTTGGAATCAAGTTTGAAGAGGCTAAAATGATGTTTTTGCATGGTTTAAAGGCTCCACAATGTAGTGGAAATCTCCAAATTTCTTCACAGGTCTTCAGCAACACTCAAAACCTAATTCAAGTCATCAAAATTTCAAGACAACTATTTGTTGTGCTTCTGCCATGATTTTTTGCATTTCTGTGTGACCAACTTCAAGCTTTGATTTTGAAAAAATGGGAAAGTATTTTTGAAAACGGAAGGAATTTTCTGTTCATAACATACCCAAAAACAAAATCCTCTCTCATTTTTTAAACAACAGTTACTGTCTTGGAGTTACAGGTGGCACTTTGAGACCCATTTTTCACAATTTCGCTAGGCCATAATCGTTGACAGGGTTCTAGAACTTTTTGAAATTCGGCTTGGTGGACCTCCAACTTGGCATGGTTGACCTCAAATCTATTTGGATAATGAAGTTTGAGGATTTTTCTATCATATCCCATGATTATCTCTTCAAATATCACATTTTTAGTTAGTCAAAAACAAAACCCTAGATAGTAGGATATGGGCAAATTTTGTAAATATTTTATCCATGCATGCTAGGGAGTGTGAGGGCCAAGTGCCAGAGAAACACAATGGAGCACTCATTTCAAATGCATGGAGATGAATTGTCAGAGATTTATAGGTGTGCTAAGGAGGGAGTGAAAAGGTATACTAGTCAGTGCCAAGGCATCACAAGGGACAACTAGGTCAAAATGCTTGGAAATGAACAAATAAGAGTGTTGTGTGCCAAGGAGTGTCAGCGATTTCCAAGTGCCCCAAGGACGAAGTGTGTTAGGATAAGCTTATAAAAGGACTTGCAGGAGGAAATCCTATTATTGTGATAAGGTGTGTACAAAGTAGTTTCAGTCAAAGTGAGAATTTGGGTTGGGCATAACATTGTTTTGTTAATGACTTGGTTGGGTTCCCAAGTTGCAAAAAAGGTAAGGCTATCTATGAGGGCATGACAGCTAGGGGGTGCCAAGGTGTCCCAGGGAATGCTAGGAAGTAATAACACATGCTATATAGTTCCAAGGAATCTTAGGCATGCCAAGAAGTTCCAGGCGCTAGAGTGTGGCGCCAACACATGCTAGGAGTGTTAGGGCCAAGTTCCAGGGAAACACAAGGGAGCAGTAGTTTCAACTGCATGGAAATGAATGACTAAGAGTGTGACAGAGAGTGTTAGCTAGCGAGTACGAGGTGTGTTAAGTGTCAGGGAGTGCTAGGGAGTGCAAAAGCATACCAAGAAATGTGGGGGATGCTAACACGTGCTACAAAGTGCCAGATGTTATGGCATGTCAAGATGTAAAATTTGTTGCTTAGTTGTTTAATTTTACGACCACGGTTGGATGTGAGCCTTGTCTTCGTAACTTGTTAAGTTGGATAAGTTGAAATTATACATGAGTAACCTAAGATTCATAGCTTCATTCAGGAGTCAAAAGCCTTTGTTTTAAGATTATACCTCTTTCATCATCCTTCACTGGCCATTCTCCATCATTCCCCTCATCAAAATCCTTTCATTTCCTTATTTTACAAAAACCCTAGAAATTTGATGTGCTTTTACCCTAGGCCTGTGTTTTGACCTTCTTCCACCCTTTTTCTCACTATTTTTGAGAAATTCCACTTCTATTGTTTTCCTAACACCCATACCTATCCCCTAATTTTTCCAATAATTTTTCTTACTTCCCTTCCCTCTCATTCCCTTCCCCTAAGTTGCTGCTCTTTTGCACTGCGATTTTACCTAGTCACCATGTTCTCGTCATATCTCTTAAAACTCACATCCTTTTGCCATGAAATTTTTATAGGATATGAATGGGATGAAATGAAAACACCCACTCAATTTCAGCTCAAAATGATGCACAGTTTTCGAGAAATGAGGCATCATCATCTACAACCATTTTGGGATTTTATCGAGATGTGTGACTCCAATTGGGATGCAATTTTTTTTGGAGGTGAATTGTGATGATATTAAATTTCTATAAAAATTTCAGCCCTTTTGGATTTACTTTTTGGGAGATATGCTCAAAATACAATTGCTACAGGAGAGTTGTTGCGCTTTTGACTATGTTTTTATCATCATTTTCAAAAGATATTTATGACCAAATGGAGATGAATTTTGGAAAACCAAGGGAGGTGTTTGTTAACCATGGAACCAAGCACAATAACCTCTTTCCTTTTTTGCACAGGTGTGATGGTTAAAGAGATATGATTTTTTCTTCCTTGCTACTCTTTTCGTTGTGCTTCTGGACAATCAGTTTTGGAATCAAGCTTGAAGAGGCTAAAATGATGTTTTGGCATGGTTTAAAGGCTCAACTGTGTAGTGGAAATCTCCAAATTTCTTCACAGGTCTTCAGCAACACTCAAAACCCAATTCAAGTCATCAAAATTTCAAGTCAACTATTTGCTGCGCTTCTACCATGATTTGTTACATTTCTGTGCGACCAACTTCAAGCTTGGATTCTAAACAAATGGGAAAGTACTTTTGAAAATGAGAGGACATTTTTGTTCATAACATCCCCAAAAACAAAAGCCTCTCTGATTTTTTACACAACAGTTACTGTCTTGGAATTAAAGGTGGCACTTTGAGACCCATTTTCACAATTTTGCTAGGCCATAATTGCTGACAAGGTTCTAGAACTTTTTGAAATTCAACTTGGTGGACCTCCAACTTGGCATGGTTGACCTCAAATCTATTTGGATAATGAAGTTTGAGGATTCTTCTATCATATCCCATGATTATCTCTTCAGATATCACATTTTTAGTTAGTAAAAAACAAAACCCTATATAGTAGGATATGGGCAAATTTTGTAAATATTTTATCCATGCATGCTAGGGAGTGTGAGGGCCAAGTGCCAGGGAAACACAACGGAGCACTCATTTCAAATGCATGGAAATGAATTGTCAGCAAGTTCTAGGTGTGCTAAGGAGGGAGTGAAAAGGTATACTAGCCAATGCCAAGGCATCACAAGGGAGAACTGGGTCAAAATTCTTGGAAATGAACAAATAAGAGTGATGTGTGCCAAGGAGTGTCAGCGAATTCCAGGTGCCCCAAGGATGAAGTTTGTTAGGAAAAGTTCAAAATAGGAATTGCAGGAGGAAAGCCTATTGTTGTGATAAGGTGTGTACAAAGTAGTTTCAGACAAAGGGAGAATTTGGGTTGGGCACATCATTGTTTTGTTAATGACATGGTTGGGTTCCCAAGTCGCAAAAAAAAGTAAGGCTATCTATGAGGGCATGACAGCTAGGGAGTGCCAAGGTGTTCCAGGGAATTCCAGGAAGTACTAACACATTCTAGACAGTTCCAAGGCATCTTAGGCATGCCAAAAAGTTCTAGGCACCAGGGTGTGGTGCCAACACATGTTAGGGAGTGTTAGGGCCAAGTTCGATGGAAACACAAGGGAGCAGTAGTTTCAAATGCATGGAAATTAATGAATAAGAGTGTGACAGAGAGTGTTAACTAGCGAAAACGAGGTGCGCTAAGTGTCAGGGAGTGCTAGGGAGTGTCAAAGCATGCCAAGAAATGCGGGGGATGCTAACATGTGCTACAAAGTGCCAAGGGATTATTAGGCGTGCCAGATGTTATGGCATGTCAAGATGTAAAATTTGTTGCTTAGTTGTTTAATTTTACGACTAAGGTTGGATGTGAGCCTTGTCTGCGTAACTTATTAAGTTGGATAAGTTGAAATTATACATGAGTAACCTAAAATTCATAGCTTCATTTAGGAGTCAAAGGTATTTGTTTTAAGATTATACCTCTTTCATCATCCTTCATTGGCCATTCTCCATCATTCCCCTCATCAAAATTCTTTCATTTTCTTATTTTACAAAAACCCTAGAAATCTGCTGCACTTTTACCCTAGGTCTGTGTTTTGACCTTCTTCCCCCCTTTTTCTCAATATTTTTGAGAAATTCCACTTCTATTATTTTCCTAACACCCATACCTATGCCCCACATTTTTCCCATAATTTTTCATACCTCCCTTCCCTCTCATTCCCTTCTCGTAAGTTGCTGCTCTTTTGCACTGCGCTTTTACCTAGTCACCATGTTCTCGTCATATATCTTAAACCTCACATTCGTTTGCCATGAAATTATTATAGGATATGAATGTGGATGAAATGAAAACACCCACTCAATTTGAACTCAAAATGATGCACGGTTTTCGAGAAATGAGGCATCATCATATACAACCATTTTGGGATTTTCGCGAGATGTGTGACTCCAATTGGGCTGAAATTTTTTGTGGAGGTGAATTATGATGATATTAACTTTCTGTAAAAATTTCAGTCCATTTGGATTTACCGTTTGGAAGATATGCTCAAAATACAATTGCTACAGGAGAGTTGCTGCGCTTTTGACTATGTTTTTATCATCATTTTCAAAAGATATTTATGACCAAATGGAGATGAATTTTGGAAAACCAAGGGAGGTTTTTGTTAACCATGGAACCAATCACAATAACCTCTTTTAGTTTTTGTACAGGTTTTGTGGTTAAAGATATATGACTTTTTATTCCTTGCTGCTCTTTTAGTTGTGCTTCTGGACAATCAATTTTGGAATCAAGTTTGAAGAGGCTAAAATGATGTTTTTGTTAAGCCCCTATACTACTAGTGTAACCCATTATTGTTATTAGTACAACCCCCTTATTATATTGTTGTACCCATGTAGTCCCCATATTGTTACTATTGTGCCCCATAGAAGCACACTATCGTTATTATTGTGCCCTTACATTATTATTGTTATGTCAACTCTGGTTATATTATGACCCCTTAGACTCCTATATATAGAAAGGAGATATTTTCATTTGTATCATCTAAGAATTGTTCATTTGTGTAATGTAAAGGAGGTTTCCCCCTCGAAGAGGCTGAATTGTAAGCCGTTCATCTATCTTTTCTATCTTTTTGTGAGCTGGTTTCGTAATATTTGGTGGTGATTTTAGAACTAGAAGATCTGAAATTACGGAGTTACAGTCGTCTCAAGATCGAGCTCCTAAAATCAAGAAAAATCGATATGAGGAAGTTTGATGGCAAGGATCCTGCAACATGGATATTACAGATGGAGCAATTTTTCGATCTCAATAATGTTCAAAACACACAAAAGGTACATATTGTAACTTTATATTTGGAACCAAATTAGTTTGTATGGTATCAATGGCTTTGCTCTCGTAAACAAATTATCACTTGGAAAATTTTTACAGAAGAATTGACAGCACATTATGAGGATACAAAAAGCAACACTTTTTTTAGCCAATTGATAAGTCTCAAACAAAAGGGTTCAATAATGGAGCACATTGAGGAGTTCCAAAAATTGAACATAAGGGTAAAAAATATTCCAAAGGAGCATAGGATTGATGTGTTCATAGGGGCTTTAAAGGATAACATTAACATGATGTTCGCCTTTGGGAACCTAATTCATTAGAGAAGGCATTCAGGTTAGCAAGAAAAGTGGAAAGCAAAATTATGGAAACAATGAATTCTAACCCTCACAACTATAAACATGGAAGTGTTGTTTCTCCTAGCCTTCCACAACCTACAATGGTGACAGCACGACAATTGGAAGAAAAAAGAGAAAAAGGGCTTTGTTACAATTATGATAGCAAATGCACTAAAGGTCATAAGTGTGCTGAGAAGAAATTATTTTACATAGAACTTGAAGAGGAAGGAAAAATCATATTGGAACCTGGAGCATTCACAGAAAAAGGAACTTGACAGCTATGAAATCGATCAATTTCAGAGTATCTCATCAAGTGGAAGAACTTACCCGCTGAAGATTCCACATGGGAGGACAAGAATTTTATACAAAAGCATAAAGAACTACTCAAGCATTGAGGACAACACTTTTTGAAGGAGAGGGGCATGTTAAGCCCCTATACTACTAGTGTAACCCCTTATTGTTATTAGTACAACCCCCTTATTATATTGTTGTACCCATGTAGTCCCCATATTGTTACTATTGTGCCCCATAGAAGCCCACTATTGTTATTATTGTGCCCTTACATTATTATTATTATGTCAGCTCTGATTATATTACAACCCATTAGACTCCTATATATAGAAAGGAGGTCTTGTCATTTGTATCATCTAAGAATTGTTCATTTGTGTAATGTACAGGAGGTTGCCCCCTCGAAGAGGCTGAATTCTAAGGCTTTCATCTATCTTTTCTATCTTTTTGTGAGCTGGCTTCATAATAGTTTTTGCATGGTTTAAAGGCTCCACGGTGTATTGGAAATCTCCAAATTTCTTCATAGGTCTTCAGCGACACTTAAAACCCAATTCAAGTCATCAAAATTTCAAGTCAACTATTTGCTGCACTTCTGCCATGATTTGTTGCATTTCTGTGCGACCAACTTCAAACATGGATTCTGAACAAATGGGAAAGTATTTCTGAAAATGGGAGGAGGTTTTTGTTCATAACATACCCAAAAACAAAATCCTCTCTCATTTTTTACACAACATTTACTTTCTTGGGGTTACAGGGGGCATTTTGAGACCCATTGTTGACAATTTCTCTAGGCCATAATTGCTGACAGGGTTCTAGAACTTTTTGAAATTCGACTTGGTGGACCTCCAACTTGGCATGGTTGACCTCAAATATATTTGGATAATGAAGTTTGAGGATTTTTCTATCATATCCCATGATTATCTCTTTAGTTATCACATTTTTAGTTAGTCAAAAACAAAACCATAGATAGTAGAATATGGGCAAATTTTGTAAATATTTTATCTATGCATGCTAGGGAGTGTGAGGGCCAAGTGCCAAGGAAACACAACGAAGCACTCATTTCAAATGCATGGAAATGAATTGTCAGTGAGTTCTAGGTGTGCTAAGGAGGGAGTGAAAAGGTATACTAACCAGTGCCAAGGCATCACAAGGGAGAACTAGATCAAAATGCTTGGAAATGAACAAATAAGAGTGTTGTGTGCCAAAGAGTGTCAGCGAATTCCAAGTGCCCCAAGGACGAAGTGTGTTAGGATAAGTTCAAAATAGGACTTGCAGGAGGCAAGCCTATGGTTTTGATAAGGTGTGTACAAAGTAGTTTCAGACAAAGGGAGAATTTGGGTTTGGCACAACATTGTTTTGTTAATGACTTGGTTGGGTTCCCAAGTTGCAAAAAGAGTAAGGCTATCTATGAGGGCATGACATCTAGGGAGTGCCAAGGTGTTCCAAGGAATACCAGGAAGTACTAACACATGCTAGAGAGTTCCAAGGAATTCTAGGCATGCCAAGAAGTTCCAGGCACCAGGGTGTGGCGCCAACACATGCTAGGGAGTGTTAGGGCCAAGTTCCAGAGAAACATAAGGGAGCAGTAGTTTCAAATTCATGGAAATGAACGAATAAGAGTGTGACAGAGAGTGTTAGCTAGTGAGTATGAGGTGTGCTAAGTGTCAGGCAGTGCTAGGGAGTGCCAAAGCATGCCAAGAAATGCGGGGGATGCTAACACGTGCTACATAGTGCCAAGGGATTATTAGGCGTGCCAGATGTTATGGCATGTTAAGATGTAAAATTTGTTGCTTAGTTGTTTAATTTTACAACCACGGTTGGATGTGAGCCTTGTCTTTGTAACTTGTTAAGTTAGATAAGTTGAAATTATACATGAGTAACCTAAGATTCATAGCTTCATTGAGGAGTCAAAGGCCTTCGTTTTAAGATTATACCTCCTTCATCATCCTTCACTGGCCATTCTCCATCATGTCCCTCATCAAAATCCTTTCATTTCCTTATTTTACAAAAAACCCTAGAAATCTGCTACGCTTTTACCCTAGTTCTGTGTTTTGACCATCTTGCCCCCTTTTTCTCACTATTTTTAAGAAATTACATGTCTATTGTTTTCCTATCACCCATACCTATCCCCTATATTTTTCCCATAATTTTTCCTACCTCCCTTCCCTCTCATTCCCTTCCCCTAAGTTGTTGCTCTTCTGCACTGCGCTTTTACCTAGTCACCATGTTCTCATCATATCTCTTACAACTCACACTCATTTGTCATGAAATTTTTACAAGTGATGAAAGGGAATGAAATGAAAACACCCACTCAATTTCAGCTCAAAATGATGCACGGTTTTCAAGAAATGAGTCATCATCATCTACAACCATTTTGGGATTTTCACAAGATGTGTGACTCCAATTGGGCTGCAATTTGTTTTGGAGGTGAACTATGATGATATTAACTTTCTATAAAAAAATCAGCCCATTTCGATTTACCGTTTGGGATATATGCTCAAAATACAATTGCTACAGGAGAGTTGTTGTGCATTTGACTATGTTTTTATCATCATTTTCAAAAGATATTTATGACCACATGGAGATGAATTTTGGAAAACCAAGGGAGGTGTTTGTTAAACATTGAACCAAGCGCAATAACCTATTTTCATTTTTTTACAGATGTTATGGTTAAAGAGATATGAGTTTTTCTTCCTTGCTGCTCTTTTCACTGTGCTTCTGGACAATCAGTTTTGGAATCAAGTTTGAAGAGGCTAAAATGATGTTTTTGCATGGTTTAAAGGCTCCACAGTGTAGTGGAAATCTCCAAATTTATTCACAGGTATTCAACAACACTCAAAACCTCATTCAAGTCATCAAAATTTGAAGTGAACTATTTGCTGCGCTTCTGCCATGATTTGTTACATTTCTGTGCAACCAACTTCAAGTTTGGATTCTGAACAAATGGGAAAGGAGTTTTGAACACGGGAGGAGGTTTTTGTTCATAACATACCCAAAACGAAAAGCCTCTCTCTTTTTTTACACAGTAGTTACTGTTTTGGAGTTACAGGCAGCACTTTGAGACCCATTTTCACAATTTTGCTAAGCCATAATTGGTGACAAGGTTCTAGAACTTTTTGGAATTCGACTTGGTGGACCTCCAACTTGGCATGGTTGACCTCAAATCTATTTGGATAATGAAGTTTTAGGATTTTTCTATCATATCCCATGATTATCTCTTTAGTTATCACATATTTAGTTAGTCAAAAACCAAACCCTAGATAGTAGGATACGGGCAAATTTTGTAAATATTTTATCCATGCATGCTAGGGAGTGTGAGGGCCAAGTGTGAGGGAAACACAAGGGAGCACTCATTTCAAATGCATGGATATGAATTGCTAGCAAGTTCTAGGTGTGCTAAGGAGGGAGTGAAAAGGTATACTAGCCAATGCCAAGGCATCACAAGGGAGAACTAGGTCAAAATTCTTGGAAATGAACAAATAAGAATGTTGTGTGCCAAGGAGTGTCAATGAATTCCAGGTGCCCCAAGGATGAAGTGTGTTAGGATAAGTTCAGAATAGGACTTGCAGGAGGCAAGCCTATGGTTGTGATAAGGTGAGTACAAAGTAGTTTTAGACTAAGGGAGAATTTAGGTTGGGCACAACATTGTTTTGTTAATTACTTGGTTGGGTTCCCAAGTCGCAAAAAAGGTAAGGCTATCTATGAGGGCATGACAGCTAGGGAGTGCCAAGGTGTTCTAGGGAATGTCGGGAAGTACTAACACATGCTAGACAGTTCCAAGGCATTCTAGGCATGCCAAGAAGTTCCAGGCACCAGGGTGTGGCGCCAACACATGCTAGGGAGTGTTAGGGCCAAGTTCCAGGGAAACACAAGGGAGCAGTAGTTTCAAATGCATGGAAATGAATGAATAAGAGTGTGACAGACAGTGTTAGCTAGCGAGTACGAGGTGTGCTAAGTGTGAGGGAGTGCTAGGGAGTGTCAAAGCATGCCAAGAAATGCGAGGGACGCTAACACGTGCTACAAAGTGCCAAGGGATTATTAGGCATGCCAAATGTTATGGCATGTCAAGATGTAAAATTTGTTGCTTAGTTGTTTAATTTTACAACCATGGTTGGATGTGAGCCTTGTCTTCGTAACTTGTTAAGTTGGACAAGTTGAAATTATACATGAGTAACCTAAGATTCATAGCTGCATTCAAGATTCAAAAGCCTTCGTTTTAAGATTATACCTCCTTCATCATCTTTCACTGGCCATTCTCCATCATTCCCCTCATCAAAATCCTTTAATTTCCTTATTTTAAAAAAAACCCTAGAAATTTGTTGCTCTTTTACCCTATGTCTGTGTTTTGACTTTATTCCCCCTTTTTTTAACTATTTTTGAGAAATTCCACTTCTATTATTTTTCTAACACCCATACCTATCCCCCATATTTTTCCCATAATTTTTCCCACCTCCCTTCGCTCTCATTCCCTTCCACTAAGTTGTTGCTCTTTTGCACTGTGTTTTTACCTAGTCACCATATGCTTGTCATATCTCTTAAATCTCACATCTGTTGTCCATGAAATTTTTACAGGAGATGAATGGGGATGGAATGAAAACACCCACTCAATTTCAGCGCAAAATGATGCACGGTTTTCAAGAAATGAGGCATCATCATCTATAGCCATTGTGGGATTTTCTCGAGATTTGTGACCAAAATTGGGCTGCAATTTTTTGTGGAGGTGAATTATGATGATATCAACTTTCTGTAAAAAAATTAGCCCAGTTGGATTTAGCATTTGTGAGATATGCTCAAAATACAATTGCTACAAGAGAGTTATTGCACTTTTGACTATGTTTTTATCATCATTTTCAAAAGATGTTTATGACCAAATGGAGATGAATTTTGGAAAACGAAGGGAATTTTTTGTTAACCATGGAATGAAGCACAATAACCTCTTTCATTTTTTGCACAGGTGTTATGGTTAAACAAATATGAGTTTTTCTTCCTTGCTGTTCTTTTCTCTGCGCTTCTGGACAATCAGTTTTGGAATCAAGTTTGAAGAGGCTAAAATGATGTTTTTGCATGTTTTAAAGGCTCCACGGTGTAGTGTAAATCTCCAAATTTTTTCACAAGTCTTCAGCAACACTCAAAACCTCATTCAAGTCATCAAAATTTCAAGTCAACTATTTGTCGTGCTTCTGCCATGATTTGTTGCAGTTTTGTGCGAGCAACTTCAAGCTTGGATTCTGAACAAATGGGAAAGTATTTTTGAAAACGGGAGGAGGTTTTTGTTCATAACATACCAAAAAAAAAAATCCTCTCTCATTTTTTACATAGCAGTTACTGTCTTGGAGTTACAGGTGGAACTTTGAGACCAATTTTTCACAATTTCGCTAGGCCATAATTGTTGACAGGGTTCTAGAACTTTTTGAAATTTGACTTGGTGGACCACCAACTTGGCATGGTTGACCTCAAATCTATTTGAATAATGAATTTTGAGGATTTTTCTATCATATTCCATGATTATCTCTTCAGTTATCACATTTTTATTTAGTCAAAAACCAAATCCTAGATAGTATGATATGGGCAAATTTTGTAAATATTTTATCCATGCATGCTAGAGAGTGTGAGGGCCAAGTGCCAGGGAAACACAAGGGAGAACTCATTTCAAATGCATGGAAATGAATTGTCAATGAGTTCTAGGTGTGCTAAGGAGGAGTGAAAAGGTATACTAGCCAGTGACAAGGCATCACAAGGGAGAACTAGGTCAAAATCTTTGGAAATGAACAAATAAGAGTGTTGTGTGCCAAGGAGTGTTAGCAAATTCTAGGTGCCCCAAGGACAAGGTGTGTTAGGATAATTTTAGAATAGGACTTTCAGGAGGCAAGCCTATGGTTGTGATAAGGTGTGTATAAAGTAGTTTCAGAAAAAGGGAGAATTTGGGTTGGGCACAACATTGTTTTATTAATGACTTGGTTGGGTTCCCAAGTCGCAAAAAAAGTAAGGCTATCTATGAGGGCATGACAGCTAGGGAGTGCCAAGGTGTTCCAGGGAATGCCAGGAAGTACTAACACATGCTAGATAGTTCCAAGGCATTTTAGGCATGCCAAGACATGCCAAGTGCTAAGGCATGCCAAGAAGTTCCAAGCGCCAGGGTGTGGCGCCAACACATGCTAGGGAGTGTTAGGGCCAAGTTCCAGGGAAACACAAGGGATCAGTAGTTTCAAATGCATGGAAATGAATGAATAAGAGTGTGACAAAGAGTGTTATCTAGTGAGTACGAGGTGTGCTAAGTGTTAGGGAGTGCTAGGGAGTGCCAAAGCATGCCAAGAAATGCAGGGGATGCTAACATGTGCTACATAGTGCGAAGTGATTATTACGTGTGCCAGATGTTATGGCATGTAAAGATGTAAAATTTGTTCCTTAGTTGTTTAATTTTATGACCACGGTTGGATGTGAGCCTTGTCTTCGTAACTTGTTAAGTTGGGTAAGTTGAAATTATAGATGAGTAACCTAAGATTCATATCTTCATTCAGGATTCAAAGGCCTAATTCGTTTTAATCTTATACCTCCTTCATCATCCTTCACTAGCCATTCTCCATCATTCCCCTCATCAAAATCCTTTCATTTCCTTATTTTAGAAAAACCCTAGAAATATGTTGCGTGTTTACCCTAGGTCTGTGTTTTGACCTTTTTTCCCCATTTTTCTCAATATTTTTGAGAAATTCCACTTCTAGTATTTTCCTAACACCCATAACTATCCCCAGTATTTTTCCCATAACTTTTCCTATTTCCCTTCCCTTCATTCCCTTCCCCTAAGTTTCTACTCTTTTGCACTGTGCCTTTACCTAGTCACCATGTTCTCATCATATCTCTTAAATCTCACACCCTTTTTCCATGAAATTTTTACAGGAGATGAATGGGGATGGAATGAAAACACCCACTCAATTTCAGCTCAAAATGATGCACGATTTTCGAGAAATTAGCCATCATCATCTATAGCCATTTTGGGATTTTCTTAAGATTTGTGGCTCTAATTGGGCTGCATTTTTTTGTGGAGGTTAATTATCTTTCAGCCCATTTTGATTTACCGTTTGGGAGATATTCCCAAAATACAATTCCTACAGGAGAGTTGCTGCATTTTTTACTATGTTTTTATCATCATTTGCAAAATATATTTATTACCAAATGGAGATGAATTTTGTAAAACCAAAGGAGGTTTTATTTAACCATGGAACCAAGCACAATAACCTCTTTCTGTTTTTTCACAGGTGTTATGGTTAAAGATATATGAGTTTGTCTTTGTTGCTGCTCTTTCTTCCGCGCTTCTGGACAATCAGTTTTGGAATCAAGTTTGAAGAGGCTAAAATGATGTTTTTTCATGGTTTAAAGGCTCCACAATGTAGTGGACATTTCCAAGTTTCTTCCCGAGTCTTCATCAACACTCAAAACTTCATTCAAGTCATGAAAAATTGAATTCAACTATTTGTTGCGCTTCTGTGAGGATTTGTTGCATTTTTGTGCGACCAACTTCAAGTTTGGATTCTGAACAAATGGCAAAGTATTTTTGAAAACGGGAGGAGGTTTTTGTTCATAACATAGCCAAAAACAAAATTCTCTCTCAATTTTTACAAAATAGTTATTGTCTTGGATTTAAAGGTGGTACTTTGAGACCCATTTTTCACAATTTCGTTAGGCCATAATTGCTGACAGGGTTCTAGAAATTTTTGAAATTCGACTTGGTGGACCTCCAAATTGGCATGGTTGACCTCAAATCTATTTGGATAATGAATTTTGAGGATTTTTCTATCATATCTCATGATTATCTCTTCATTTATCACATTTTTAGCTAGTCAAAAACCAAACCCTAGTAGGATATGGGCAAATTTTGTAAATATTTTATCCATGCATGCTAGAGTGTGTGAGGACTAAGTGCCAGGGAAACACAAGGGAGAAATAATTTCAAATGCATGGAAATGAATTATCAAAGAGTTCTAGGTGTGCTAAAGAGGGAGTGAAAAGGTATAATAGTCAGTGCCAAGGCATCACAAGGGAGAACTAGGTGAAAATGCTTGGAAATGAACAAATAAGAGTGTTGTGTGCCAAGGAGTGTTAGCGAATTCTAGGTGCCCCAAGGACGAAGTGTGTTAGGATAAGTTCAGAATAGTACTTGCAGAAGGCAATCCTATGGTTGTGATAATGTGAGTACAAGGTAGTTTCAGACAAAGGGAGAATCTGGGTTGGGCACAACATTATTTTTGTCAATGACTTGGTTGGGTTCCCAAGTTGCAAAAAAAGTAAGGTTATCTACGAGGGCATGACAGCTAGGGAGTGCCAAGGTGTTCTAGGGGATGCCAGGAAGTACTAACACATGCTAGAATGTTCCAAGGCCTTTTAGGCATTCTAAGACATTCCAAGTGCTAAGGCATGCCAAGAAGTTCCAGGTGCCAGGGTGTGGCGCCAACACATGCTAGGGAGTATTATGGCCAAGTTCCAGGGAAACACAAGGGAACAATAGTTTCAAATGCATGGAAATGAATGAATAAGTGTGTGATAGAGAGTGTTAGCTAGCGAATACGAGGTGTTCTAAGTGTCAGGGAGTGCTAGGGAGTGCCAAAGCATGCTAAGAAATGTGGGGGATGCTAACACGTGCTACATAGTGCCAAGGGATTATTAGGCATGCCAAATGTTATGGTATGTCAAGATGTCAAATTTGTCGCTTAGTTGTTTAATGGGTGTTTAGTTGCTTAGTTGTTTAAAAGGGTGAAGTAGGTGAATGTGAGGGGTAAAAGTAAATGTAAATAATGGGTGATTAGTCTTTGTAAGTTTTTTGATGTAAATTTGACCTCATTTATGAGAGAGGTTGGAGTCAAAGTTAACTGTAGAAGTTGTTTTTAACTTCCCTATACATTAGGGTTTGGTTAGAACACCTCATGGAACAGTTCCTAGAGTCATGGATTCGACCCCTTAGAGTGGGGAGATGTTGTTTTGGTCTTTATGTATCTGTTTGTCAGTGATAGAATAGTTTGGATTTCAGAGGAGAGAACTCGTGTAGCTTGTACTTGGACATTTTCTGGAAATCAGAGGACACAGTATGCAATTCTATTATCTAGGAATTCTTGTGCAGTAAGTTTGTGATGTTATTTTTCTCTGTTATAGCTTTATATGAAAGATATTCATCTTCTCTTTCCATTCATCTATTCTTCAATGGCTTTCCTTACAATTTATAAGCAAAATTCTTTGCATAAAGCTTTGTTTTGATGGAAAAACCATTATGTGTTACTTTCTTTCTTGCCTAATGAATTCATGTTTCATGCTCATTAAGACCTTTTGCTTCTTCTAAACACTACCCTACACCGAAAAACCCTAAGATCCATCACAAAAGTAATGGTACCTTGCTCCCTTATATCTTTGCTGTTGTAACCCTTTGATCCTGTTGACACCTAATCCTCAACGGATGGGTGAACTGGAACACGAACAGTCATCAAGAAGATGAACTGATCCGTCCCATTCATGTATATAAATGATAGTTAGCTAATGAATAAAGCAATCAGTTTTCTCTGCCCATTCTGGAGTTACCCTGGCCTGACATGGTATCAGAGCACAGGTCCCAGGTTCTTAAAATAGCTGTAACTCCTTCATTTCTGTTGTTTTCCTCTGTCGTTCTGCCACTGCCTCTGCCTGAACATTTGCCATAATGCCTCTGTCCTACGTGTCATTGGGTCTCTGCGCATTGGTTAAGAGTCATTGATTGTTCTGCGGCCTGTTCTCGCTCTCCTCCCTCTCCGTCTACCGCTCTCCTCCCTCTCCGTCTGCCCTCCGCCGTCTGCCGCCTCCAGTTACACGGCATCTGTATCTGACGGTAGAGCCGGGTTGTCCGCAACCGTTGCATTCGCAATCGTTAGCGATATTGTCAAGGAATAACGCAAGATGAATTCCAAACACCGAATAGCGCAAGAGGAATACTACTCCACTTTCTAGTGAATTCCAAACACCGAAGAGCGACGCGTTTCTGATGTTCCCAGCCTGGTAAGCCTCTGCCTGAGGTGTTCCGACTTGGACATCACATGGTATCCATTCATTTGATCTTTGGCGGAGCGAAACGCGAGTGTGGGTCCCGATGAGGCACTGCAACTGCTATGGGCTTCGCTGGTTTCCACCACGCCTTTGAACGACGTTTTCCGTGCTGCTCTCTCTACTTGAAGGTCAACGTCTCTACGAAAGGACATGTTGTTTGGTGCTCGTCAAGAGAATGCTGCTGTCATGTTATATTTTTTGTGTTGCAGTGCGGAGGCTGTATTTCTGAATTTTGAATATGCATTTTCAAGATAGTCATTAATCGAAAGAAGTTTTGTTGCAAGTACTTGGCAGTGTAATCCATAGGTCGCATACAGAAGAAGGTGCACTATTTGCTTTTAATAGAGGTTTAGCAGAAGACGACATGTTGAGAGCACGTTGAAGCATTCTTTGGGAGAAGACGACATGTTGCGAACAGCATTGTAGAGAGAAAGCGGGGGTGCTGAGAAGTGCTAATCGGCCCTCAGCACGATTGCCGGATTCGAGGCCGTCCTGCTGGTTCTCTACACCAGTGAATTAAAAACGTTTAAAGTATTTATATATTACGCTGCTTTCAAAATAGTGATATATTAATACAGAGAAATGATATAGTCATATACTGCATTGCATATATATTGAACTGATATATTGATATATATTGAAGAGATCCCTTGAGCGTTTTTTTTTTTTTTTCAAAACATAGTAATATTGTAGTGATATAAGAAATGCTGATGCAAACGTTAGAAGAAAATAAAGTGCATAAGGCTGTGGCATAAGGATTTTTTCAGCAGAAGTTTTTTTTTATCAACAAAAGTTTTTTTAGCAGAGATATTCTTTTACAGAATGCATTCAATCATTTATATGGTAGGAATAGTTCTCACTGGCAAGGAGAACTATTCAGAATGGTCTCGGATGGTAAAACACACCGTCATCTACAATGCGTTGTGGAAAGGAGTGTGTGTCGGAGAAGAAGACAAAGACCCTGTGCAGCCTACATCAGATAAATAACTTGTCATTTGGGAAAACAAGAACAGCAAAGCCTATGCATTGATCGCAGCATCTGTAAATGAAGAAGTAAGTCATCATATTTCATCCTATTCCACTGCCTTTGAAGCTTTACAAAAGCTGAAAGAACTCTCTGATTCACATTCTGCACTTGAAGTTGTTCAGCTCATGATTAAACTCTTCACTCTTGAACTGAAAAATAATGATCCTCTTGCTCTTGCCTCTGAAATAAAGTCTATAATGCATGATATTAAATCCACTAAGGTTGAGTTGGATATCTCTCTTATTGCCTTTCTCAAAGCACTCTATCCTACCTACTCCAATTATCTTGAGTCTTTACAAGCAAATGGAAATCTTAAAGACATAACCTTTGAGTCTCTTGTGAAAAAGTTTGCTGAAAGAGAGAAAGCCTTTGGAAAGAAAACAGTCCCTGAATCTTCTGAAGAGACTGTTTGCCTTGCTCATAAAGAAAAGCATCCTGCTCAAGATTCTACAAGAGGAAGAGGTGGACGAAGAGGAAGAGGAAGATACTTCAGAGGCAGGGGGGGCAGACATTCTCAAGGAGAAAAGGCAGATCTGCATTGCATTCGCTGCAAACGAAATGGATCACATGATGCTTCTACATGCAAGCTACCATGGGACAAAATTGAGCAGAGAAGAAACCAGCAGAAAGGCAAAACTGATGACACAGACAAAGGTAAAGCACCTGAATCCGCTCACTATATTGAGGCACAATGTAACATTGGAGTAAATGAAGATTTGTTTAATGCTTCACTTGCTTCTTCGAAAAATGACTGGTTGCTTGATTCAGGAGCAACCTGTCATATGACTCATAGGAAAGATTTTTTTGAAGATTTCACTGATAATGTTGATGGAGCAGTATACTTTGCAGATCAGTCAAAAATCAAGCCATCAGGGCTTGGCACAATCAGGCTTAAACTGCCTGGTCTTCCAGACTTTCTTCTGGATCATGTTCTATATCTCCCACAGCTCAAGAGAAACTTGTTGTCCCTGGTCCACATCCGCCAGCAAGGTCACTCCATTCATATGTTTGATGGAAAGCTTGAGGTAAGAAAGGCATCTGACCACTCACTTGTCATGAGGGGTATAGAAGAAGAAAGACTTCTTAAACTGCAAGGAACCTCTGCTCATGCACAACATTTCTCATATATTTCTCATCACGAAGAAGGTACACTTCCGTCAAGTTTATTATGGCATGCTAGATTTGGACATTTAAACTATGATAGTCTCCGCTTGTTGAAGAAAAATGGTGTTGTTGGTTTGCCTACAATTCCTAGAAAACATAAGCAATGTGATGCTTGCATTCTAGGAAAGCATAGCAAACAGTCTTTTCATGATTCACATTCAAGAGCACATAGGAAGCTTGAACTCATTCATTCAGATTTATGTGGTCCAATGCCTGTTTCTTCTGCAAATGGAAATAAATATATCATGACATTTATTGATGATTACACCAGAATGTGTTGGGTTTATTTATTGAAGAACAAATCTGATGCTTTTCAAACATTCAAGAATTTTCATAAATGGATTGAAAATGATGCACAATCTCATATTGGGTCTATTCGCACTGATAATGGAAAAGAATATACATCAAATGAATTTGAAAACTATCTTCGCCAACATGGGATCAAACATCAAACAACTGTACCTTATAATCCCCAACAGAATGGTGTAGCAGAAAGAAAGAATAGAACAATTTTGAATATGGTACGATCCATGCTTTTCTTCAAAAATGTAAAGATAATGTTTTGGGTTGATGCTGTTCTATGTGATGCATATATAAAGAATAGATGTCCATCTAGTGCTATAAGAAACAAGACTCCTTATGAATTGTGGTATGGACATGTTCCTTCGGTAAAACATCTCAGGATCTTTGGTTCCACCTGTTATGCTTTAATACCAAAGGTACATAGAAACAAACTTGGTGCTAGAAGTCGTAAGTGTATCTTCCTGGGGTATTCAAACACATATAAAGCATACCGTCTCTATGATGAAGTAAATAAAAAGTTTGTTGTATCTAGAGATGTCATTTTTCTTGAATCATCCAAATCTGACAGTGTTGTTGAGCGGCAACTTGATCGCTTGGATAGATTCACAAAACCGAAATCATTTCAAGAGTTTGATAATCAGATTCCACATCTTGAAGGGGGGATTCCTATACTAGAACAACATGTGGAATCTTCTTCTGAAGAACAATCTCCCCTGCATGAAACTCCAACAACGGATGATGCTTTAAGTGATGTAATTGATAGAATTGGGAGACTCAATCTTGATTCAGTCCCAACTCAATCAACAGAGCAGCCTGGACCATCTCAGAAAGGTCCCCCAATGTGGCTGACAAAGACACTTGAAAGTGTTCATCCTGATGAAATTGGAAAAACAGGAACCAGAAATACAAACCGACAAGATGGAGGTGATGTAGATAACTCTAAGTCACCTGTTGATATGGATGTTACTTATGATTGTGAATTGAACTTGTCTACAGATTTTGAACCAACTTCCTTCAAAGAAGCTGCTTCTCATGATGAATGGAAAGAAGCGATGCAGAAGGAGTATGATGCCCTCATAAAGAATGGCACTTGGAAGCTGGTTGATCCTCCATTTGGAACCAAACCAATTGGCTGCAAGTGGGTCTACAAGAACAAGTACAAAGCTGATGGCTCACTTGACAAGCACAAAGCTAGGCTTGTGGCAAAAGGTTTTGCACAGAAAGAAGGGGTCGATTATGAGGAAACTTTTGCCCCCACAGCAAAATGGGCCACCATCCGGACACTCTTTGCACTAGCTGCTCAGAACGGTTGGAAAGTCCATCAAATGGATGTAAAAACTGCATTCTTGAATGGAGATCTAAAAGAGAATGTTTTTATGTCCCAGCCTGAAGGATTTGTTGTGAAAGGACATGAACACAAAGTATGCAAACTTGTGAAGTCCTTGTATGGCCTCAAACAAGCACCATGAGCCTGGTATGAAAAACTAACTGAGCATCTTCTGAAACTCAACTTCAAACATTTTGATCTTGATGATGCAACTTTATTTGTCAAGAAAGTTGGCAAAACAGTTGTATATCTTGTGGTATATGTAGATGACCTTTTAATGACAGGGAACAATGAAAGCTATATTGCATCCATAAAGAAAGAATTAGGAAAAAGTTTTGAAATGACTGATTTGGGCTATGTTCATTACTATCTTGGCATTGAAGTAACCCAACATCCAAAATCCATATTTCTTTCTCAAAAGAAATACATTGGAGATTTGTTAAACAGATTTGGCATGACAGAGTGCAATCCTCTTTCTACTCCAATGGAACAAAACTTGAAGCTCACATCTATTGAAGGAAAGGAATTTGAGGATGCAACAAAGTATAGACAGCTTGTAGGAAGTCTCATCTACCTCACTACTACCAGACCAGACATTTCATTTGTTGTTGGAATCCTCTCCAGGTTTATGCAAAAGCCTTGTGAGGGACATTGGTCTGCTGCAAAAAGAGTTCTAAGGTACTTGAAGGGAACTCAAGACCTTGGAATCAAGTATACACAGGTGGACGACTTCAACTTGATTGGATACTCTGATTCAGACTTCGATGGAGACAAAGAAACTGGGGTATCTACTTCAGGATATGCTATGAGTCTTGGATCAGGAGCTGTCTCCTGGAGATCACGCAAACAATCAGTACCAGCAGATTCCACAACAGAAGCAGAATATGTGGCAGCAGCTGAAGCAACGAAAGAAATTGTGTGGCTCAGGAAAATTCTTGAAGATTTGCAGGTAAAACAAATACAATCAACTCCACTCGTGATTGATAACACCTCTGCAATAAAGTTGGCCAAGAACCCAAAGTTCCATGATCGTACTAACCACATCAATACTAAATATCATCTGATCCGACATCATGTTGAGGCCAAAACAATCCATCTCCGTCATTGTTCCACAAACGAGCAAATTGCAGACATCTTCACCAAAGCGCTTGGAAGAGAAAAGCTTGAAAGATTCAGAACGATGCTTGGACTCACCAACATCCCTTCAGATTAAGGGGGGGAATGTTGACACCTAATCCTCAACGAATGGGTGAACTGGAACGCGAACAGTCATCAAGAAGATGAACTTATTCGTCCCATTCATGTATATAAATGATAGTTAGCTAATGAATAAAGCAATCAGTTTTCTCTACCCATTCTGGAGTTACCCTGGCCTGACAGATCCTCTAACCTAGCTACCTGGTTTTCTCCCTTATCCAGCAACAAAACCCTAAATTTTACAAAACCCACATGATCCTAGCTATCTAACCTAAAATCCTTTACATTCCAATCATCTCTTGGCTGTGATTTCATAGAGAAAGCCCTCTCTGGTTTGGTAGGGCTAGCTACCAAACTAAAAACTTGGTCTGTGGTTATCTCCGTCGATCTCCTCATCAGCCTGGGACATTGTGGAGGATAACAGAGGTGTTGGAAATAATACTGAGGGGGGGGGGGGGGGGGGTGAATCAATATTATCAAGTTAATTATTTTTCATTTCACAATCAGATTTGTATACGCTACTTCAGTTAGTGAAAACTGCGTATATACACAACTACAGTTAAGGAAACTAGCGTATAACCTGCAGACTTATAATTTGATTTATTCTTCAGATGTTGATCATTAATCTGTGCATCAGAATCATATAGACAGTAACCAAGAACAGTAAAACAGATCAGACAGTCACACACAAGAACACAAGATATAAGGTGGAAACCCAATGTGGGTGAAAACCACCTGCTGCAATTCATCTCTATCTTCTTTTAATGAGAATCTTCTTTTTACAATAGTTTTGTACTGGTGCAGTCTTATACCAGTACGCAGGCTTCTACCTGCAGAAGGCTACAACCTTCTCTCATTCTCCAGACTCTCCTGGAAGGGAGCTACTACCCCCTAAGCTCTTGTACTAGCTGATGTACTAGTACGTAGGTGCTGACCTACAGAAGGCTCCAACCTTCTCTTTTCTTCCAGGGACCACGTTTCATAAATTTTCAAACTGGATCCATCAATAACAAAACATCAAATACATCTGCATCAACCAATCTCTTTTGCTTCATTCAAAACTGAATCAACCAATTACTTCTCTGAATGTTGTAACCAGAATACATTAACAGTAACCAGAAACCAATCCTGAACCCAGAACACTGCAGCAATAAACAAAAGTAGCTAAAACATATTTCATGAGACATACGCTACTTCAATATGTAGAACCTGCGTGCATACGCTTCTGTATTAAGGCCAACCTGCATATACGCTATTTTGAATTACCGAACCAACGTGTATACACGCCTTTGCTATGCTGAACCTGCGTACAGATCTATAAAAGATAATCTTACCCTTTTCAGTTATTCAAACATCAGTAATACCCAGATCATCATATTTATAGATCAAGTCATGCACCAAATATAACATATCAAAATCACACAAAGATACTTCTCTTCAAGCCTTAAGATCTTGACCCATCAATAGAATTTATCCTTCTCCTTGCGCTCAGGTTCCTCCTTGATTTAGATCCAGCTATGCACCATAACCCGATGACCAGTATTCTAGATCTTGCTCTTCATAAGATATTCAATCCTTGAGTGAATTTGCCTAATGATCTCTTTCCCCTTTTATAGTCTTAGGCCTTACCCAATACCATGGTCCAAAACCATAGAGAATCAATACCATGGACCCAATACCTGGGTTCAACACTTCAGATGAGATACCATGGTCCAAAACCATAGGTCCAATACCAAGGACTAAATACCATGGACCAAAAATAAGTTTTCCCACATGTACGTGCTTTTCCTTACATGAAAGTGCATGCAAACATATATGCGCCTTTTGATCGGCGATGCCGCATGTATACGCGACTTGGTTAAGAGGAACCTGCATATATCTCTTTTTCCTTCATTCTGAGAGCTTGAACTGTGATCTGTCATTTGAGTGAGTTGCCATCAAGGACAACATTTGTGTCATAGCACCAAACCTATTTCATAATGCCAACAATCTCCCCCTTTGGACTTGATGGCAACCCCAAGTCACTCAAAGTCATTCTCCCCCTTTGTCATCAAGTGCAAATGGTTATGCTCCCACTGAGTACATGCTGAAATCTCTGCTCTGCTGTGTTGTCCATGCTCCCCCTTACTGTAGGCAAGGTCTGCAAAAAGATGTTCTATAAGAAGGAACATGACTCAATACATCATAAATGACCTTCCTATTACCAAAGACTCATACATACATCCATCTCCCAACCAAGTGGGGATTGACCCATAACCCACTCATCCACCAACCAAGTGGGGATACACCAAAAGTTTACACATGATAAAACATGAGAGACTAAATATCTAAGACAAGACTATGATAGTCATCAACAACTATCACCAGCAGCATCTGTCAATCCTCATCCAGACCAGCAATCATGATCTCCCCCTACACCTGTTCCACCTGAAGCAAAAACAGTTGTGAAATAGAACCCAGATCTTCTAAGATAATGCCAACAATGCATTATTAGAAGTATATGCTCCCCCTGAACCTGTGCCAGCTAGTCTCTGTCAGACTTATATCAGACTCTCTTCATCCTGAGTCTGGCCCACTGATATTCTTCAAACCCACATATACATGACTGCATCTACAGAAACCGACGTATGTATGCGGATACGCTTCATTAAACTCGTGTACACCCACTTTTCTCTGAAACAGATAAGTGTCAACAGCAAGATGATGCATCAACTACTCCCAGCTTCTGTCTAAGATATTCAAATGTCTCCCTGGGCAGTGGTTTGGTGAATATATCAGCAACCTATTCCTTGGAGGGAACATACTCCAATTTGACCTTTTGTTCAAGCACTTGTTCCCGAAGAAAATGATATTTGATAGGTATGTGCTTGGTCTTGGAATGCATGACAGGATTCTTTGAGATGCTGATTGCACTTGTATTATCACATAGAATGGAGATGGGTGGAGTACAAGTGATTTGAATGTCTTGCAATGTTTGCATCATCCAAAGGAGTTGTGTGCAGCAAGATGCAGCAGCCACATATTCTGCTTCAGCTATAGATAAAGCAATTGAACTTTGTTTCTTGCTGAACCAAAACACTAATCTAGATCCCATAAAGAATGCACCACCACTAGTGCTTTTTCTGTCATCCACGCTTCCTGCCCAATCTGCATCTGTATATGCATGAAGTGTGAGATTAGTATCTCTAGGATACCATAAGATATAGTTTTGAGTTCCTTGAAGATATTTGAAAATTCTTTTAACTGCCTGAAGATGAGTTTCCTTTGGATTTGCCTAAAATCTTTCAATTATTCCAACTGCATGCATGATGTCTGGTTGGGTACCTATTAGATAGAGTAGACTGCCAATCATGGATCTATAGGTTGGTTGATGTACTGCTGCTGATTCATCATTTGCGCTGAGGCTGCACCTGTTACCATAGGGGTACATACTGGTTTCAACTCTTCCATGCCATATTTATTCAAGATCTGCTTGAGGTACTTGGTTTGTGATAGAAAGATACTGTCTTTGTTTTGCTAGACTTGTAAACCAAGAAATCATGTGAGCTCACCAAGCAAAGACATTTCAAATTCTCTTTGCATCACCAAGGCAAATTTTCAACTCATGTCTTCTTCATTGCTACCAAAGATGATATCATCAACATACACAACAAGTATTAACAACTTATCATTGTCAATTTTTATATATAGATTGCTATCTATTGATCCTTTTGAAAAACATTGTTGATGGAGGTATTTGTCCAGATGATAATACCAAGCCCTTGGAGCCTGTTTAAGACCATAGAGTGCCTTCTTAAGTCTGCATACAAGTTTTGGATTATTTCCAAGGATGAATCCATCTGGTTGCTCAATATACACTTCTTCTTCTAAGTCTCCATTTAAAAACGCATATTTCACATCCATTTGATATACTTTGAACTTCTGAAAGCTAGAAAGAGCAAGGAACATTCTTATGGCTTCAAGTCTAGAAACCGGTGCAAAAGTTTCTTCAAAGTCTATACCTTCTTGTTAAGCATACCCTTTACAAACAAGTCCGGCCTTGTTTCTAATAACATCTCCATTTTCATTCAACTTGTTTTTTAATATCCATTTTGTCCCTATGAAATTCTTATCATTTGGTCTAGGAACCAACTCCCAAGTGTTATTCTTTTCAATCTGCTCAAGTTCTTCATTCATGGCCTTGACCCAACATTCATCTTTGCATGCTTCACTTTCATTTCGTGGTTCAATGGAGGAGAGAAATTCTAGATAGCTTGAAGCTTCTGAAATAGTTCTTCTTGTTTGTACACCTACCTCTTTCTAGCCCAAAATTTGAGTCTCTGGATGATTCTTCTAGACGTACCTAGATGGAGTCTTTTCTTCTACCCTTATCTATTCTTCTGGTGCCTCATAGGTTTCTTCTTCATTATTAGTCTGATTTGATGTTGAAGGATAGTCCTCATCATCTTGGATTTTACCTGCCTTGGATTGTTTCCTGCTTCAACAACCACTACATCAATACTTTCAACAATTTTTCCAAGTCTTTTATTGTAACACTTATATCCTTTACTTCGGGAAGAGTAACCAAGGAGAATGGCTTCATTTTCTCTAGGTTCAAACTTGCCAAGATTTTCATCAGTCCTTTTGATGTAACATTTGCTTCAAAAAAATTTGAAGTATTTTACCGTAGGAGTCTTACCATACCAAAGTTCATGAGGAGTTTTAGTGTTGTTCACCCGGACGTTTGTTTTGTTGAGAATAGTAATGGCAACAAATGCAGCTTCACCCCAGAAGGTTGCGGGAGTTCCAGACTCATCAAGCATAGCACAAGCCATTTGTTGAACCGTTCTGTTCATCCTTTCCACTACTCCATTTTGCTGAGGAGTCCTTGCAGTGGAGAATTCCTTTCTTATTCCATGTTCTTCACAAAAGTCGAAAAATTCATCTGAGGTAAATTCCCCTCCTCAATCAGACCTGAGGCATTTGATTATGTTATCTGATTCATTTGCAACCAAGGCTTTGAAAGCTTTGAACTTTTCGAAAGCTTCGTCTTTATGCTTCAGAAGTCCTATCCAACACATCCTAGAGAAGTCGTCAATAAACAATATGAAGTATTCTTCTCCTCGAGGTGACTTTTTCCTTGATGGACCACATAAATCAGTATGAACAAGTTTAAGTGGCTTACTAGCTGATCCTTCCTTCTCAGGGAAATTAGTTATGGTTTGCTTACCAAACTGACATGATTTGCATATTGTATTGTCTGAAATTCTGATGTCAGGGAGATCACGAACCACCTAATATTTTCATGCTTACCTTATCTCAGAGAAGCTTAGATGCCCCAATCTTTTGTGCCATAGCCAGTGTTCATCATTCTTGTTTAGATAGCATTGTTGTTGTCCTCCCTTGAGTATGTATAAATTATTTGGAGTTCTTATGCCTTTGATCATTGTTTCTCCTGTATCAAGCTCACGAACAATACATCCATTTAATCGAAATATTACCTCATTTCCTTGATCACACATTTGACTAACACTCAATAAATTATGTTTTAAGCCATCAACATACATAACATTTCCAGCTTTGACTTTTTCTTTCAAAATAACAGAACCTTTACCTTTTATGAGAGCAGGGGTGTCATTTCCAAATGAGACCTTCCTTTCCTTTTCTAAGGCACTATATGACTAAAGTTTTTCTTTATCACTTGTCATATGTTTCGAGCATCCACTGTCGATGTACCACTGATTTTCCTGTCCTTCCACATATAAGGCTATACCACATCTTTCTGGTTGCGGTTCTTTCTTTCTCCATGTTTTGGGACTCAATGAAGCTTGCTCCTTCTGAGTTGTTTGCCGAAACCTACTCTTGCATTCAGAATCTTCATGACCGAAGTTGTTACAAATAGAACATTCTATTTCATTTTCAAGAGTAGAAAAGTTATTGTAGTTCCTTTTCATGATCCTTGTCATATTCCTTTGTTTTCTTGCTTCTCTAGTCATGATGGTCTTGTAGGCAACACATTGAGCAGCTTTGTGTCCAAAGTTATGACAAGAGAAACATTGGCCATTGAAGAAATTCCTGCGATTATCAAACCTACCGACCAAATGATTGTAGTTTCCATTGACATCCATTCTTGAGGCAAATTGAGAATGATTTACCTGTGGTTGGTTGTAGCTTCTGTTCATCCTTGAAGTAGATTGCCCCCGATTTACTTGGTGATCTCTATTCATCCTTGAAGTAGATTGACCCTGATTTATCTGGTGATCTGCTTTATGCCTTTGTTGTCGATTGTCAACCTGTTCACTTCTCCTTGCTGCATCAAGATAACTTTTGGAGGTGGATGGCTTCTGTGCTTGAGATGCTTCTTCAATATATCCAAGACCTGTCTTGATTAGAGGAGAACGCTGCACTTTGATAATCTCATCTAAAGTTTCAAATCCTTTAGAAAATCTAAGATTAAGAGATTTTGTTTTCTCAATATCTTTTCTAAGTCCCACAATTTCACATTCTAACTTTTCATTGTGTTTTTCCCTTTCAGCAAGTTGGAATGTCAGAGTATCTATGATCATATTATTTTCTTCTAAACAGATTTTAAGTTTAGAAATTTCTTCATAGAGATCATCTTCATCTATAGCATCCAAGAAATCATCATCTTCAAAAGCCATCAAAAGTCTATAATCATGTTCATCTTCATCACTATTTGAAAATCCATCACTGCCTTCATATGTATAATAGCTCTTCTTACTTACATTTTATTTTTAGTTCCATCTAACTGGTTCCTTACCTTTGTCAAACTTATCTTTATGAGGACACTTGGCTGCATAGTGACCAACTCTTCCACAAGCGAAGCATTTGAAAGGTAGCTTACCTCTTAATCTTCGAGAACCCCGTTGAAGGTTCTTGACAAAGTTTGATTCTTCCTCTCCTTCTGACGTATGTCCTAACTCATTGTATTCTCCTTTTCCTGAGGCTTTGAATGCGGCTTCTCTCATGTATGATGGACCCCATTTTCTCATTTCGAAAGCAGTTAGGATTCCGTGTAGCTGTGACATGGTAATACTCTGAAGATTCTACTTTTCTTCTATGGCAGAAACCTTTGATTCAAACTTAGAGGACAAAGATCTTAGAACCTTTTCAACTAAAGTGACTTCTTTTATTTCTTCACCCAGTTTTTCATGCGATTCAAAATCTCATCTATACGTAAGAAATAATTAGCCACACTTTCATCATTTTGCATTCTGAGAGTTTCATATTGAATTCTGAGAGATTGTAGTTTTGCACGTTTTACCTGATCGTCTCCTTCATAGCTTAGAACAATCTTGTCCCATATTTCTTTGGCGGTTTTGAGCTGCATAACCTTGACGAATTCTGATTGAGATAGACTCCCCAATAGAGTATTGACAACCTTTGCATTTGTTTCATACTGCTTTTTACCAGTCATATCTGTAGGAGTTGTTGATGGAAATGTGTATCCTCCTTCCACGATATCCCAAACTTCTATACCAAGAGATTGAAGATAGGTTGTGATTCTTACCTTCCAATAGACGAAGTTCTTCCCATCAAAGATTGGTGGCCTGATAGATGCCTCCTTTTCGTAGTTTCTCATGATGATAGATCTTCCTTCAAGTGATCAAGCTTCTTCTGAAGGACCCGCCCTGATTCCAATTGTTGGAAATAATACTGAGAGGGGGGGTGAATCAGTATTATCAAGTCAATTATTTTTCATTTCACAATTAGATTTGTATACGCTACTTTGGTTAGTGAAAACTGCGTATATATGCAACTACAGTTAGGGAAACTAGAGTATAACCTGCAGACTTATAATTTGATTTATTCTTCAGATGTTGATCATTGATCTGTGCATCAGAATCATATAGACAGTAAACAAGAACAGTAAAACAGATCAGAAAGTCACACACAAGAACACAAGATATAAGGTGGAAACCTAATGTGGGTGAAAACCACTTGCTGCAATTCGTCTCTATCTTCTTTTAATGAGAATCTTCTTTTTACTATAGTTTTGTACTAGTGCAGTCTTATACCAGTACGCAGCCTTCTACCTGCATAAGGCTACAACCTTCTCTCGTTCTCCAGACTCTCCTGGAAGGGAGCTACTACCCCTTAAGCTCTTGTACTAGCTGAAGTACTAGTACGTAGGTGCTGACCTACAGAAGGCTCCAACCTTCTCTTTTCTTCCAGGGACCACGTTTCATAAATTTTCAAACTGGATCCATCAGTAACAAAACATCAAATACATCTGCATCAACCAATCTATTTTTCTTCATTCAAAACTAAATCAACCAATTACTTCTCTGAATGCTGTAACCAGAATACATTAACAGTAACCAAAAACCAATCCTGAAACCAGAACACTGCAGCAATAAACAAAAGTAGCTAAAACATATTTCATGAGACGTACGCTACTTCAATATGCAGAACTTGCATGCATACGCTATTGTATTAAGGCCAACCTATGTATATGCTATTTTGAATTACCGAACCAGCGTGTATACGCGCCTTTGCTATGCTGAACCTGTGTACAGATCTATAAAAGATAATCTTACCCTTTTCAGTTATTCAGACATCAATAATACCCAGATCATCAGATTTATAGATCAAGTCATGTGCCAAATATAACAGATCAAAATCACACAAAGATACTTCTCTTCAAGCCTTAAGATCTTGACCCATCAATAGAATTTATCCTTCTCCTTGTGCTCAGGTTCTTCCTTGATTCAGATCCAGCTATGCACCATAACCCGATGACTAATATTCTAGATCTTGCTCTTCATAAGATATTCAATCCTTTAGTGAATTTTCCTAATGATCTCTTTCCCCTTTTATAGTCTTAGGCCTTACCCAATACCATGGTCCAAAACCATAGAGAATCAATACCATGGACCCAATACCTAGGTTCAACACTTCAGACGAGATACCATGGTCCAAAACCATAGGTCCAAATACCAAGGACTAAATACCATGGACCAAAAATAAGCTTTCCCACATGTACGCGCTTTGCCTTACATGAAAGTGCGTGCATATGTATACGTGCCTTTTGATCGGCAATCCCACGTGTATACGTGACTTGGTCAAGAGAAACCTGCGTATATCTCTTTTTCCTTCATTTTGAGAGCCTGAACTGTGATCTGTCATTTGAGTGAGTTTCCATCAAGGACAACACCTGTGTCATAGCGCCAAACCTATGTCATAATGCCAACAAGAGGGCATGACAACTAGGGAGTGTGAAGGTGTTCTAGTGAATGTAAGGTTTCCAAGTCATGGAAAAATGTAATGCTAGTTGTGAGGTCATGACTGCCAAGGTGTGTTAGGGAATGCTAGGGCATGCTAACATGTGCCAGATAGTACGAAGACATGTCAAACAAGCTAAGATGTGCCAAGTGTTAAGGCATGCCAAGATGTACAAGGGTGTGACAATGCATGCCAGGGACTGTCAAGGCAACAAAATGGAGGAACAAGTTAAACTACAAGGAAATGAGTGCATAAGAGTGTTAATAAGTCATCAATTTACCTTTTTCATGACGGGCATGCTAGGCACACCAACACTAGGTGCCAAGTGCCAAGTGTCATTAATGCATTCTAAGTGCCAAATCTTCCTCCGTTTCTTCTCATCTAGTTTCCAATAATTGATCTCAAATAACTTTAATATTAAACCATGCCAAAGCATACCAAGTCATCTCAACGCATGCCAAACATGCTAAGACTTGCCAAGTGCCAATGTGCGTCCGGGAGTGTACTGATGCATGCTATGAAGTGGCAGAGCATATTGAAGAGTGCTAAGGTGTGCTAGAGAGTGCCAATGCATGCTGAGGAGTGTTAGGGAGTACTAGGACAACACAAAGGAGCACTAGGTCAAAATGCTTGGAAGTAAATGAATATGAGGGTGTGTTGGGGAGTGTCAATGAGTGTTGGCTGTCATGCCAAGGAGGGAGTGACAAGGTATGCTAAGCACAGGTAAGGCATGCCAGGGAATATCAGGGAATGTTAAGAAGTGATAGAGTGTGCTAGGTAGTTGCGGGGTGTGCTAACATGTGCCAAATAGTGCCAAGGCATTCCAGATGCTAAGACATGCTAGGATGTGCATAGTGTCAGAGTATGCCAATATGCGTCAAGGAGTTTCAAGGCAACAAAATGAATAACCAAGCTAAAATGCAAGAAAATGAACACATAAGAGGGTTGATAAGTTGGGACTTTATCTTTTTCAAAAGTGGCATGCTAGGCACACTAATAATATGTTCCAATGCATGCCAAGTGCCAATGTGTGCCAAGTGCTAATGTTTGTCAATGCAATATTATGCCAAGGTGTTCCAGGGCATGCTAGGGACTACATGGCATGCCAACACGTGATAGGGGAGTGCTATGCTATGCTAGGGCATGCCAACATGCGCTTGGGAATCCTACTCATGGTAAAATGTTCTAGGTACAAAGATGTTCCAAGACATGCGAGGTGCCAAGTGTATTGTTCCAAAGCATGTTAAGATGTGCCATGAGTGTTGAGGAGTGCTAGGTCTCTCTCATTAATAGAATTGACAGAGCTTGATTATGTATTAAATAATATAGTTCCTACACACATTAGTGGAACTTTATTTAAAGGAAATTTGCAAGATAATAAACCTAATAGAGATGAATCATGTGTTGACTCATAGGAAAACTATATGCTTATGACTTGAGGGAAATGGTACACATTAATTACTTCTTAACAAATTGATTGACTATTATAACCACTATGACATTGGACACATAATGAAAAAGACTCCACAACGATGGTCTTAAATTGTTATCTTTTGACAAAAAATACAGTAACAGGTACATAGCATCATAAAAAAAATCATTGGAATGATCAATGATGATAAACCTTTTTTTACCGTCATCAAAAGTAACCAAAAATAGCATTGGTGAGGGTCAATAAAATATCATCACTAGAAGTGTCACCAAAGAGAGAATTAGTGACAGGCCTTTAACGACCCTCACCAAAAGTGTCATTGAAAATGGCTTTGATGACAAACCTTAAAGGACCATCACTATATACACTTACAACAATGAATTTTTAAAGACTCATTGGAATGATCAATGATGACGGACATTTCTTGACCATCACCAAAAGTAACCAAAAAGATCATTAGTGACGGTCAATAAAAGATCATCACTAGAAGTGTCACCAAAAAGAGAATTAGTGATGGGCCTTTAATGACCCTCACCAAAAGCGTCACCAAAGAGAGAATTAGTGATGGGCCTTTAATGACCCCCACCAAAAGTGTCATTTAAAATGGCTTTGGTGACAAACCTTAAAGGACCATCACTGTATACACTTACAACAACGCTTTTTTAAAGACCATCACCATATGTGACATTGGTGACGGACCTTAAAAGTCCGTCATAGGCATGACCCTCACCAATGACCTTTTGTCTTGTAGTGTGATATCCTTTTTAGAGTTAAAAGAGAGAAAATGTGTCAAGATCTAGAAGGAGAAAGAGTATCCCTCCTTCCAATGTGCATGTTGAGAAGGCATAAACATATAACAACATTAAATATGCTTGACATCCATCATCACAACATAATGGTTCCTTGAATCCTAAATGATGATCCCTATATTTGAAAACCTTACAAGTTTCTTCTTTCAATCCTCGGGAAGGTTATGAGAATTTGTTAGAGAGAATGTTTTTTAAAGACATATAAAGTGTAGTGTAGATTCTTGCTTGCACAAGAATGAGTCTATTACTACATATCACTACAATGCTCCATGAAAGGCTCATGATTAATCAATAATAAATTCATACATTATAAATGCAAAAGAAGTAAATTAGCATGCACGTATTAATGATATGCTAAATGTTTACAATGTTAATCTTCTTAGACTATGGCAATCTCTCAACACATAACTGTGAAATATATTGCAAATTATGCTTCAAAAATAGAAGACAGGTTATAAACTTGTCTATACTTGATGAAAATAATTTAAAACATACAAGACATTAGATATCCTTCTTTATGTGCATAAAAAAGGTTCCTTGTAGAAACATATAGTTTTTTAAATCCTCTTACCCCTTTTAAATCCTCTTACCCCTCCTTGTTCCCTACTTGATTGTTGCGCTAAAATTTCCACGTACATTCTCCCAAAAAAAACACTCAAATCACTTGTGCCCCTTCACCACAAATGATAAAAATGTACATCTATTTTGATAATACCTTGAAGCATATTCCTTGTTCTCTAAATCCTTTAAAACCTTTATCTCTCAATTTATTTTTTTTTCCTTATCAACAATTTCATTGGTCTTCTCACACTTCTTCCGCTTTTTGTTTGGAATTGTGAAATTCTCTATAGTTAGGATAATTTCTTCCTTTAAGAAAGTTCTTACTATTGGTTTTTGGTAATTTTAGTTACACGTTTTAAAACACTAAATGATATGGTGCTTCTAATGAAGAAAAATTTTTCCAACTAATTTGATCTTGAATAGTGATTTTCAAATATTAACATACTTAAAAACTAGTTGAATAGGTTCCTTCTTGCATGGAGTGTGTATTTATGTATTGTATGTTGTGAAACCAAATAAAGCTTCAAATATATTCATTAGTAAAATTTTGGGATTATAGAACAATAGATCACCTTCATCGCACACCCTTCAATCCTATTCCCAAATGGTTAAGTTTTTTCATTTCTTAAACATGTATTATGGGAAGAGTGAAGAGAGATTATTGTTTGTGGGACTAGATTACTTAGGAAATAGGTATATTGACTTTGCAACTATTTTACAAATTGCATACCTTCAACTAGTTTGCAAATTTCTTATCCTTTACATAAAGTTGGATTACAAACAAATATTAAGTAAACCTTTTATAACTTTCAAACGAACTTTATAACCTAACTAAAATGATTATACACTTTTCATGATGATAACTCAAATGACATAAAATAAAAATAAATACTATTGAACAATGTTTTCACCGTTATAGAACATTTCAAATTTTGAGGAAAATTTACTCATTCAAATTATAAGACTTTAATCCTTTTAATATAATTTTAGTCTATAACCTTTTATAAAACAATTTTTAGCTTTTCATAATAATGTTTGACAAATTTTCACTTTTTTTTTTATCCAAGATAGTTGATTACCATTATTGAAATATTATAATTTTCCACTCACCAAATACGTCAATCCATAGTAGCCAATTGATTTTTAAAAATACTTGGATGGTAGTTATAAAAAAATTCATCAAACCATATTTTAGATGTTAGCTAGAAGGAAAGGCATATTAAAAGGTAAGCATACGGATATTTGAATGGTTCTTTTGGAAGATTTAATTATCAAGTTACTTAATTCAATTTAGTTGGTAATGGCTTGTGCCACGTAGGTCGTACACCCTCCAAGTCTCACATATGGCATCACAACACATATGTGCATATGACAAAACCTAGTTAGGGGGTAGAATCTCAAGCACTGAATCATCAAACAATGGATCTAGTGGGTCATCAGTCAACAATGGTGGTCTACTCATCTCTCCACACATTGTGACCTATGCACTGGCCAATGTGGTCTGCATGTTATCCACAATGGTATATGTTGGGTGTGGAGCCTGGTTATCTTTTTGATTGTTTAGAGGTTTTTTGTTTCGACTGTGTTGGATCCCTCTTCCGTTGCCATTCGTTTAATTTTCATCAGGGGGTGGGGATAGTGACTTTTATGACCCCCGCCCCCCCTCGTGGGAGTTTGAGGGTAGCACCCTTGAAGTTAAAAATAGAAGAAAATTTCCTTGCAAAATATTGTAATTTCATAGTCAATCTGGGTCGTTCATTAAGCGGATGATCTGACAGTAGAAGTTAATTTAATGTAGGGTTTTTTACCCTAAAAGGAAACCCTCGGTTTATATGAGGGGATTGTATTGTGATTGTGTATTATTATTCTCAGCAAGAGAGATAGAGGAGGTTGTGTGAGAGCGAAGAGGAAATTACAACGGATCTGTTAGAGGTTGTATCTCTTCATTTTGTTGGATAATATAAAAAGAAGGACTTGCTATTTCTCCGTGGACATAGCCCAAATTGGGTGAACCACATATATCTGTGTCTCTCTTTCTTTATGTGTTTTTGTATTTGTGTTTTTGCAATATTTTATGTATCTCATTGCTCCGTTAATTAATTTTTAAAAATATAACTCGTCTCAACATCGAGTTGTTATGACTCCTCTAGCTCCGTTAGAAATACCATGCTCCGAGATGGTGGTGGCAACAATCTCGGAGGTGGTGGTACATGCGCAGGGTCCCTATGAGCCCCGACACGATCATAGCTACGTCCCCCGTTGGGTCCATAAAACTTGGATTTGGTGCTAGTGTAATATGGCCTCATATGTAGCATGAATTTCGCATATACATGTTGGGAAAATTAAAGGGGCACATGTTCATGGTGGGGGAACTAGCCCCAAGGTCCAATGAATTGATCATAAACAAAAGGGGTTGCATCAACATTCTTAAAATATTTGAGTGGAATTAGACCAACATGTCTAGCACGACGGTCAAGAGGGATGTCAGACAACTTTGCGCGCACATCAATGTCCTTGGTGGCAGATTTCATTGCCTCCCAAGTATCTAGGCCTCTAACCTCTTGCCTTCTAATCCTATGTGTGGCATGTAGGCGGTCATCGTTTCAGCTCGCCCTCTAGTAGGTATGGATCAACCTATTTATGCTCTCCAACATAAAAATCAAGCTATGTCTAGTAGGTGACCAAGCAGTGAGTGTACCCAACTCTTGTGTGATCCATGCATGTTGGAACCTAACATCCTCCAATGTGATAATGGTTGTGGTGTCATCCCCTGGAAGGATCGACACTACATTGTGATCCTCAGCTTCGCCCTGTCAAGGGTCTGTAAATCATAAACATAATTTAGCATATATAACAAACTAAGCACAATAACATATACATTAAATTTAAACACATCAATTGAAGACAATCTAAAAATTAAAGACAATTTCAAGAAATAATCACATAAAGTTTAAAGAGGATTTAAAAATGTTGGAGGTGTACTTGTGACAGGTGAAGATGCTCCACTCTCTGTAACATCATCAACAGAGACAAAAACATCGCCTCTGAAATTCCTACTGGTGTTAGAGCCAAGGTCTACCAGTGGAATGCAAACTCTAGTTGGGCTACGTGATCTTTCACGATCCCGACCATGTATAATTGACCCCCCACACTCCAACAACCAACAGTTGGGAACTTTATGGAAGACGGCTTTGCATAAATTTAGTTGGAAGGGGATTGATTGTAAGAGTTGTAGAGTTAATGAATACAAGATAATCAAAATATAGAGGAATAGAAGCAACAGAGTTTTATTCTAAGTATATAAGAGTCATCTAAGTTGTATAAGCTTCCATCATAGACCTTTAGAATTGAAAGAAAATTATTACATATAATACAGATAAACTAATCCAAGGAAAAAAATGTTGAATAAATAATGTTGACAAGAAAACCATTTCTAAACTCAAGTAGAGTATTCCAGTCTTCCTAAACTTTAGAGTCTCTTTTTTGATAATTTATCAACCAAAATATTGAGTTCCATGTAAACACAATCAAAAGAAATGATCAAATCTAACTCGACACTTTTTCCCATTTCTAAATAATGCATTTTATTCATAGAGCATAAATATGTAAATGTATGTAAAAATTTGAAATAAATCTATTTGCAAAACTAATAAAATTTCATGCCAACCAAATACTCCATAAGACAAGTTCTTATAATGTTGACTTTGACACATGACATATACTAGTTGCAAGCACATGAAAACAATGTTTATTGTACACCACACTATATAATGAAACAATTTGGTACATAGAAAAGAATCAAAATGCTTTTATTCATTTTAAACGCACTTTTCATCATAAATTTAATGTATCAATGCATTATTGAAACTTGACATTGCATGAGAGATGACATTATCATAACTTCTTCTTTTTTTACACATAAAAATAATACATAAATATCATTACTGATTTATTAAAGTATATATGTCAAATCTCATATTGCATTGGATTGTAAGCAATATAATTTACAATACAAATAAACTAAATCCATAATTTAAGTTTTACCATTATGTTATTCCCTAATTATCATAGTTTTTTATTTTATTAGTAAAAACCATTACAAAATATAATACATAATTTGTTAATAAAAATATATCTATGGGTTATATAATCCCCTTTTCTCTCTTTATATATATATTCAATTAAATATTGTTAATAAAATTTAATTAAATAACAAATTTGAAATTCAAAGTTAATATTTAAATGAAGTAATTAAGTTTTTAAAACAAATTATTTTATTTATTATTAAAATATAAATTAGATTAAATTAAATTAAATTAAAATTGGAAAAAAATAAAATTATTTGATAAATAGAAGTTCACCATGAACAACCATATTCATTATCTCAATCTAAACTCCTAATGATTATGGTTGTCACGATCTCTAATCCAATAGATAATATAATAATGGTATATCCAATGATAAATTTATTTACTTACTAGCTATAATTTGACTGTTTTATGTTTTGGAGTTTTTTTGGGCATATTTTTGGTCAAATTTGTTCGAAATTTGACTAGAATCATAAGTTTGAATTATGAACTTTGTCGAATTCATTTATCCATTTAAAAATCACATAATCTAACTTATAGACGAAATGACATTTTCCACACATTGTTTACTGGTTAATCTTACCCAAAATCCAACCGAAATTTTCAAAAACTTCAATTCAAGCTATTTAATCTATAGAATTCATTTATGCATTCAAAAATGTATTTTAAACAACAAAAAAATCACATTGTTCCTTGAAATTAAACTGTCAAATTGTAGTGAAGAAGGTTATTTCGTCGATAAGTTAGACTACTCCTTTAAAAATGCATTTTAAATAACAAAAAATCAAAATTGGTTGAGAATTTGTTTCACTAAATTCCTAAGAAAAAACTTCAAAATCTAAAATAATTAGAAAATAACTTTTACCATTCAAAAAAAAAAATCATAATAAGCATGATATCATTGCAATTATTGAAAACTTAAATGAAATAAATTTAAAACCTAAATTATACTTATTCATGGTTTTCTTGGTGGTTTTCAATGGTTATAAATGGTTTTATTTGTGGTTTTCAGTAGTTTTCTTGGTTGTTTTTTGTTGTTTTTGTATGGTGGGTTTTCATTTAAAGAAAAATTAATTGAAATAAGCAAAAAATGGTAGAAAATGTACCTGACTTCCAGACGGAGGTTGGGTCGAGCTTTTGGCACATTGGTGGGGTTGCTGGGTGGTTGGATCGAGCTCCTCCATCCTAGGTCGAGCTTCTAAACTCTCGGTCGAGCTGCAATTTTCCTCACTGTTTGTGCAAAATGGCTTGCGTAGACCGCAAACGATTCTTTTATTAACAAATAGAGGTTTGATCGATCCCATAGCTCGATCAAGCTACAAGGCTCAATTGAGACACATTTTTACATTCCACGCCCAAGTTGTATTGGCAAGAAATTTCAAAAAATATGCTCAATCGAGCCCTTAGCTCGATCAAGCTCCTAGATAACCTTGGGTTACACATGAGCTCGATCGAGGGTGTGTTTTATTTCTCGATTTAGCAATCTTTAAGCCCTCAAATAGCTTGATTGAGGGCTAAAAGATCACTCGATCGAGTGCTTAAAAATGGCTCAATTGAGTTGATTTTCTTCACCCCAAAGCGCCCTCACTTGCCAAAAAGTGTAACCTAGCTTCATGCATAGACCCCTAACTTAAGAAAAAACACATATTGATATGTTGTCTTATTGAGCTAATAGAAACTTAGGCAAAGTAAAGTAATTTACTTTAGTGAGTAAGTTTTAATCTTAACCATTGATCTCAAGTGAGGATAGATATAATCTTTGTCACTAATCACTTTGAGATTAGGGCTAGCATTAGGGTGTTTTCTCAATGTAAGGTTATAAAAGCAAGGATGAGGAGAGGAGATAGACACAACAACAACACAAGATTGATAGCAACATCTCAGTGAGTTGTGTCGGGTCTGAGGGAACGTAGAGTAGCTGGATATCTAGATTTGTAAGAGAGATGATCAATAATCTAAGGCATAACTATTGGATTAGATCTAGGTTAGTGTATCTTTATTTTCTTAGATGAGACATTATCGCAAGACGGTAGCCCACGTAAATTTGGACTTTTTAATGAAAATCTTGTTGGGTAGAAATCTGTTTGTATTATTGTAATTGAGATCGTTATTTGTTTCCACAAAATATTTTATTAGGAACCTAGTTGTGTGTTCTCAATAATTTTTTGCTAAGAATTAAATGTTGAGTGCTAGGCTCAAGGAAATATAACACTTTTAGTGCTCTATTTTCTTCTTCATAGAAAATATTGAGAGTAAAAAATATATTTTTCAATGTATTAATCTTGGCTATAATCTGATTATGATTTTCCTTATCATACATGATGCATTCATTGTTTTTAAAAATGACAAGATATCCCTTTTCAATAAGTTTCCCCACACTCAACAAATTATGTGCTAAACCAAGAACATATAAATGATCATTAATATGTTTTATATTACCATGTTTTGTGTTTATTGCAATTGTTCCTTTACCTTTAGCTTGTCATCTCCTAAAAGAACTTCACATTTAGCAGATGCATCTATCCAAAAGCCATACCTCCTTAAAACCTTATTAGCTGAATCACAAGCTAACATTCCCTACATCTTCTTTTTCATGAGAGAAGTGAGTTTGCTGTTTTTGTTTTTTCTAGCAATTATATTCATAATGGCCAAAACTTTTACAATAAAATCATTGAACTTGGGATTTTCCATATCGTTTACCTTCATCATTACTATAATTATCTCCCCCTTTGTTACTTGTAGGAAAACTTCTTCCTTGACCTTTGGCTCTATATGCTTGTCGTCTTCCTCTTCCGTGAGTGTTCATAATATCCTTGTGGGAAAAATTCTCAACTTCCTGACCTTTAGTGATTAGAAATATTGGTGTTTGCTTAAAAATATTACTCAAAATATTTTTTAGCAGATCTATTCATCCTTTTCTCATGAGATTGAAGAGATTCCATAAACTCATTCACAAACTATAGAGTTAAATTTTCGATTCTTCAATAGCCATCAAATTTTGTAGGAAGACTTCTTGAAAAAAATTCAACAATTTTTTGATCTCTTAAATCTTCTCTATAAAATCTAATTTGATTCACTATTCCTGTAACTCTAGTGAAAAAATCTTGCATAAACTCAAAATTGCATGCAAATAGTTTCAAATTCTCTTTTGAGAGATTTCGGTTTAACAACTTTTACCTTATATATTCCTTGATATGCTTGTTGTAGCACATCACATGCCTCCTTTGATTTTGTTGTTACAATAAGTCTTGGAAAACAAGAATCATGCACTACTCGTTGGATGGAAAAAGATCTTTTGAGTCTTTTTTCCAATTGTCTCTCATCTTTTCTCTTTGGAATTGGGTCTAACCTACAAGATCTTGAGCATCCACTGGTTTTGTATAAACATTTTCCACCAAATCACTCAAATCTTGTGAAAGAAACAATATCTTCGTTATAACACTCCAAAGATCATAATTCTCGCCTTTAATGATTGGTATTTAAGGCTGATGAATATTAAGATCATTGTTGTTATTGCCCATTTGTTTAAATGCTCTAGTACTCCTATCAAACAAGTTTCACAAGCAATTAGATGATGTCCGCTAATAGAACATGGCTCCAATACCAGAATATAGAAAAAGAAACATAAAGAGACAAAGACATTTTAGAAAAACACAATTAATACAAATGTCAAATATTGAACTCAATATCTCTATGTGATTCCTTGTTCTCCTCCGTAATATTTATCTACAAAAAACAATTTTATATATATATAGATATATCCCTCAATATTTTTACAATTATACAAATATATTGATCATCTACTTTAATTCCAACTAATTAGATACCATAACACTACTATACATTATAGTCAACAAAATTTTTGTCTTTTCAAATAACAAGTGTTTACAATTTAGACTAAAATATGTTATGTCATAACACTACATAACAACAATTAATACTACAACCAATGATATCAGATTTTAAAATATTAGAATTTGAGATTTTATATACAACGAATGGTATCAGATTTTAAAATATTAGAATTTGAGATTTTATATACTACTACAAGATCATAACAGTGTAAATATTAACCACTCTTCACCATTCCAGACTTACTAAAGAACTTTGCCTATTAAGTCAAAGATCTTTTGAACGGATCAACGATAAATATCTAATCTTAGTACGACATTGATTATATTTAAATATAAATATGGTTAAATATGAGTATAGTTTGAATATGAATTTTGTTGAAATTATAAATTTGAAGCGAAAAACTTTCTCTTTATCTGATATATAAAAAACATATAATAATTCATATTAATTTTGAAATAAAAATAAATAAATAAACACAATAATTCATACCAACTTTGAATTAAAAATAAAAATAAAAAATCCAGTAAATTTTAGAAAAATGACCAATTAAGTAGGCTTGAAAGAGTAAGAAAAGTGAATAGCAGGCTTCCCTGCCACTACCTTGTCAGGTCTGAAATCTCTTTTAATATATTATGAGAATGTGCATTAACTAGTCCATTTAATGAAAATTCGGTCGTTCAGGATAGGTATGACTGTTTAAAGATGCTTGGCTGGGGTGTCAGTTTTCCACTTGTACAGACTTAAAATGAAATAAATGGGATAAAATGAAGATGGAAAGAGAAGGTACAGAGGAATTTAGGTATTTAGGTGTATAATATATTATTTTATATTTATGTTAATTTTAAATTTACCAAGATTAGAAAGAGGTTTGCATTTCAAAATAGAGATTGGATTGTTATAGGTGTTTGGTAGGTTTGGAGAGGTTTGTATTTCAATAAAGAGATTTGATTTTTATGGGCACTATGTAGATTGGGAGTTAAGATGAATCTAGATTGGTTTAAGGGCACTTGGTGGATTTGGAGTTAAATGATCTAGATTGATTTAATATACTATGGGAAAAAATCATTGATTAAGAATACCATGAAAATTTTTAAATTTATTTATTTTTTGTTTTATTTTGAGTTAGTAAAAAATGTTAAACATTACCACAAATATACCATACTGGTTGGAGAGCGCCTATGATACATTGAGCTTTATCTTTTTAAATTTACATTCAAAATAATTTTGATAATCACAATTCTTCAAGGTGACATGGTAGCAATGTTAATTTTAAATATTCCTAAACAGAGTTGTTATGTAAAATAATAAAATTTAAGCTAAGTTGATTTTCAAAAAAATTATTAATTTCTTAATTCATGCTAGATCTTAGGCTTTTGTGATCCATAATGATAATTATTGTCTTTCCAATTAATCACATCATTAACATTTGGTCTTTAGAACCATCTAATGCGGTAGGACGAAGGTGCAAAAATTAATCAATCCAAATGTTTAAATCGCAGAGATACATCTGGTTCAGGAATAGCTGTTAGGAATTAGCCATTAAGAATTAGTTTTTGAATTAAAAAATTTATTTATTTATTTATTATTATTATTTTGTTTGGATTTTTTTAATCAAAATAATACTAAATTAAATTAAATTATTGATAATAAAATAAGAAATGTATATTAATAATTAAAACTATGTTATATATGTATATATTATTATATAGTTATTAAAATAAATATTCTTAACTAGTTATAAAATTTATATTTTTTTATTATATAAAAAAAGAGAATATTTTAATGGGAAAGTCAAATAGATAAATATATATTAATAAAAGTAAAAGTAAATAAAATAAAATAATAATAATAATAATAATGGAAAAAAATTAGGAAGATATATATTAATAAAAGTAAAAATAAATAAAATAAAAAATTAATAATTATTATTATAATAGTAAGAAAAAAAATTAAGAAGAGAGGACAGGGATCCAGTTTCTACTTAATTTCCAACCCTAGTTCATGTTAAAATTATTGCATTATTTTCAATTTCAATAGTTTTTCTTAGCTTCATATGATGGAAGTGATCAACCGTGATCAACCTTTGGGATGACTCGAGAATCCTCAATGCAAATATGATGTTTGGATTTCACATGTTTAGATAAAGCTGAGGAACAGGAATCATTGTGCTTAATATATGTTGCATGTTCTTGGATTCTTTGGTTAATGGAGCGACCAATTTCCCCATTATAAGGAATCTCATAGGAACAAGGGATTGAGTAGAGCCCTTTCATGTCTTTAGGGTTTACAAGGTCTTTAACAAATCTAAGAGAATTTCTAATGGTATTAAGGGGTTTGAAGGTAGCACAAACTTTATTCTTTTTGAGAATATGAAAAATCTTATCAGTGGCCTTGGATAAACAGAAGATGGACATTGGAGATTTGATCATCACGAGTAGGTTTAACCCTAGATTCTTTACTCGCCCTTTGAAAAGCTTTTAGACCTTGCTGACAGCTATAGCCATTATTTTCAAAAACCTTTAGAAGATGAGATTTGTCTTCCTCTAAGTGATTCCCAGCAAAATTCTTAGAGCACGAGTGGCAAGGGTGTTCACAACACCGAGTTTTTGAGCCGGAAAATGATGAGAACTAGCATGAAGATATTCTTAATTTATTTTATAATTAAATATGGTCTAGGTCACACAAGTCTTTAGCGTGGCTAGATTTTTGCCCACAAAGTTTTGAACCAACACCCTTTACACCACGGAGTGTCATACCAAAACACTTTATAGACTATTTAATTTATAACTTTAAAACTATAAATATATATTAATATTGATGAAAATTTATATATTATTGTTTATTTTTTCATACTATGTTATTATATATAATTTTTTCATAATTTATATATTATTATTATATAACTGGTTTTGGTAAAATTGAAAAATATGTTTTTTTTTTCAAATGTATTTTTAGATATTTCAAATTTTATTAAGATATAAGATCCTTAAGTTGAGACATCCCAATTGGCAATGGACTGGGTAGCAAGGCCTTTAGTCCCTAGATTCAAGTCCTCACTAAGTGAAAAATGTAATCATGTGTAGATATTGTATCAACTTTAAAAAATATATATCTTTGTTTAAAATTATAATAACAATTAAACAACTTTGAAATAAATCTCCTTAATTATCAAATTTAAAAATTTAAAAATAATAAATATTTTTGTATAGAAATATAAACCTAACTAATTTAGATATCTCAAATAGAAAACCAACATAAATAAATATAGTTTGTAATTACATAAAATTCTAATTAATAATTATTATAATTTGTAATTATAATCAATTAAATAATTTAGATGTATATTTTTATTTAATATTATTAAGTTAAATAATGAATAATATTATTTGGTATATATATGTAATTTAAAAATTATAATTTTTTTTCATTTATATATATATAAAATTTGAGTTATATAGTGAAAGCTAAGTTTTAAATAAAATATTAACAAAAGTATGATAAAATTATTTAGTGTATCTATGTTGTCTCTTTTTATGATAGTTTTTGCAAAAATAATACATTTAATCATATCAAACTATGTAATGTCCCTTCCTAAAAATATTTGTCACAGGTTTAGTCTCCAACAATTTTGATTAATTTTTGGTAAAGGTGGAGCCATACATTTTTGACTTAGGAACTTAGGAGAAATAAGGGGGTTGAATTACATCACTAGTGGGATGTGGGGGCCACCCACGTGGGGGAAACACACTTGGACACTTGGGCAATTCGAATTACCTTGGAGAGAAAATCGAATGGCTTGGGAGAGGGGCCCACATGGGGAAGGAAGGCCCACGAAGTTATAAGGAGAAGGAACTCCCCAACCCAAGGCATCATTTGACCATTGAACTCATTTGTGTTGCTCGAGCTGCTTAGCTGAGTTACCAAGTTGTTTAGCATTGAGTTTTCCAGGCGGGAGACTCAACCTTTCTTCGGGGGACTTCGAGTGCCACCCTAGGAAGGCAATTCGTACTACCTTGGAGGAGAACCAGAGGAGTTTTACAACCACATCACTCAGCCTTCGATTCAGCAATGTGTATTTCTGGGCATGCAGGAGGGGAACACGCAGTAGTGATTTGGGGGTGCTCTTGGGCAGCATTTGCTGGGAAAGTTTGGGAGTTGGAGTTTCATCAGAAGATCAGCCTTTGGGGAGAGTTTTGGATTGGGATATTGTTGCTTTTCGGCAACTCAACTTACTGTCATTGAGGACTGCGTAGAGGGCCATTCCTATGCTCACGTGGGAGTTGGGGGAAGGAGCCACAGAGCTTCAGTCAGCCGAGAGAAGAGAGGAAAGCCATAGGGAATAACATCTCAGCATTTGGAGCCATTTCCAAACAGGTTGTGATTCCCAGTGTGAGGAGGAGGACATGGTACTTGGAGGTTGATTTTTGGGGGTCTAAACGAGGCCAAACCCTTTATGGGTTTTGGTGGGTTTTTGTTGAGGAGCCGAGAGCTGAAGTTGCGGCATTTTCTAAGCACGGGAAGTGGAGTTTCCAACACATCCTTTCCAACAGGCAACGCGGCTTCTCGGCAGTGCAGATCATCCTTGGAGCAGCAGTTGTGCAACATTAGGGCCATCATTTTCTCACCTTGGTTTTTCTACGCTTGTTCCTTGAGACAAGCCCAGGTGCACCATTCCGTCACTATTGTACTTGCTCAAGAAAGAATTAATAAAATGTCTCAGATGATCTTTATTTGCAGTGCTTTTATTGGTGTTTACTAATTGTGTCTTATTGTTGGATGTTTGTTTGTTTATTTGCTTTGTATATCACTGAATTTCCTAGTTAGGAACATTACAGTGGTATCAGAGCCCAGATCTTGGCTCAACCATGTGGTATTTTTTCCTATGAGTGAGGAGGACAAGTAGAATATTACGTACAGAAAGCAGAGGTACCGGAGTAGAGAAAGGGAGTTGGAGATCACTCTAGACACGGAGGACGAGGGGAAGGCACTAGTAGCAGAGGGCATGGGAGAGCCCAAGAGTAGGGACGAGATGGCTTTTGACAACCTTTTGAAGGCTCTGAATGATTTAGCGAAGGGGCAGAAGGAAATGCTAGAAGAGATCAAAATGCATAATCGTGAGAGAAGCACTCATAGGGAGTTTTTGTTTGGAGAGACTTCGGGGGCCTCTCAACAATTTGACCATCCTTCACCCATTGCACAGCCTCAATCAGCGAGTGGGCCAACTCGAGCTACACTGCCCTGTTTTGTGCCTTTGGCACAAAATGAACCAGCATGGGTCGAAGAGCCTTCACTGATGGCAGAGCATTTCAGGGAGTGGTAGTCCATGGGAACAGACTTCAGGGAGTCACTCTCTTTTAGAGATTTCTGCAAGCTCAAGCAGAATGAGAAGGTAAATAACTATGGAGGATAGGGCATGCAGAGTTATGAGTTGCAACATACTATTGGGAGAATGTACTTTCCCACATATGATGGTACTGCCAAGTGCACAACCCAGGCCTGGGTAGAGAAGATGGACACTTATTTCCAGCTCAACCAGATGATGGAGCTGGAAGCCATCTAGATGGCCACACTACACTTGGAAGGGGAAGCCCACAACTGGTGGTTTCATGGCTTGATTACCTTGGGACATGCCAATGTGACTTCATATGAGGATTTTACCAGGAGCTTGGTAGAGCGATTTTATTAGAGGGATCTGGAGGCTCACTTCAGGGAGCTAACCCAACTCAGACAAATGGGTAACCCAGAGTAGTAGATATCAGAGTTCTTGAGAGTCTCAATGATGGTGTCAGACCTATCAAATTCTCATAGGATGTACACCTTCATAGAGGGCCTACTCAAGCCCCTATGTGGACTGGTGAAGTCACGCAGACCCTCCACACTGCAGGAAGCAGTGACATGTGCTAGAGATTTGCAGGGGGGCATCCCCAAGACACGAGCAACCTTCCCTGCATGCACTCCCTACCCCCAGAAGTGGAGTGATTCTAGGCCGCCACCACAGAGAGAAGTCCAGGGACGTGGGCAGTTGGATGACAAGACCAGGAGGGAATTTGGGAGGAGGAAATTTTGTTTTACCTGTCAGGATCCCTTGACACCAGGTCATCGTACATAATTGGAAAAGCCCACTATATCGAGGTCTTCTCAAATATTGATCAGGAGGATGATGTGGAGCTGGAGTGTGGTGTGGGAGATGGTGAGAGTCCGACAAAGAGGGGACCACCACCACCACCTCCACAGGGGGGACATATTTTTCTCCATTAGGGGGAGTCCTTGCTTCTTTATGCACAATCCCCAAATTTTGTACATTGAGGATTCAAGGTACAATCTAAGGGAAGCATGTCATAGTATTAGTTGACAGTGGGGCTATCCACAACTTCATTTATGTCTAGTTGGTTCAGAGGAGGGGCATCACTACGACATAGTTTGAGGGCTTTTCAGTTCTGGTGCTAGGTGATTGGACTATGTAGTGTGCTCGATATGTTCCCGCCTTGACTGTGACCATAGGGAACTACTCCATGACAGACCACTTCTATGTGGTAGATGTGTCAGACACGAACATAGTGATGGGTTTCCAGTGGGTATACTCCCTTGGATGAGTTAGCCCAAAATGGAAGAAGTTGGAGATGGAGTTCACTGGACCGGATGGAAAACTGGTGGTCTTTAGAGGCATGCATTCATACCCACCCCAGACAGTGTCAACACATAGGATGGAGGCATATTTTTGGCATGGAGACATAGCGTGGGCAGTAGAGTTAAAGATCTTATAGGCTGGGAGATAGGCCCAGTCACCACCCCCGAATATACAAGAACTATTAGACAGATACTCAGTGGTATTTGGGGACATCCCACTAGGGCAACCACCAAACAGGGGATTTGAGCACACCATTGAGTTGGAGTCGAGTGTGCAAGCAGTGATTACCACAGCTTGTAGGCACCCGAAGGCCTATAAGGATGATATTGAGAGGGCCATCAAAGAGTTTTTGGCGTTGGGCTACATCAAGCCGAGCTCCAGTTCCTTTACTTCTTCAGTAGTGCTAGTGAAGAAGAAGGATGGGACCTTGCACATGTGCATCGATTACCAGGCACTTAGTAGGAAGACATTGAAGAACCAGTACCCCGTACCCTACATCAATGAGTTGATGCTTGAGCTTAGAGGATCCAAGTCTTCTCTAAGATAGATCTACATTCGGGGTACCATCAGATTAGGGTGAGGGATCAGGACATCCCCAAGATAGCCTTTCGATGCCATTATGGACACTTTGAGTTTTTGGTCATGCCCTTTGGCTTGACCAATGCCCCGGGAACCTTCTAATCATGTATGAACCATGTGTTCCAGAGGCAGTTGAGGAGGTTTCTATTGGTGTTTTTTGATGACATACTAATATACAACAAGACTTGTGAGGAGCATCTCCAACACCTGGAGGAGGTTCTGTGTATTTTGGAGGGAAAACAGTTTTATGCCAAACTATGAAAGTGTGAGTTTGGCCTAACTGAGATGCTTTACTTGGGGCGCATTATTGGCGCAAACGAAATGAAGGTACATGAGGAGAAAATACAGGCTATTCGAGACTGGTCGGTACCCAGAGATGTGACAATGCTGAGAGGCTTCTTGGGCATCTGCACATTTTACCAGAATTTTGTCAAGGGGTTTTCGTAGTTAGCAGCTCCCTTCACGAATTTGACTAAGAAAGGGGCTTTCGCATGGATAGATGGGGCATAGTTAGCTTTTGATCGCCTCAAGGAGGTGATGAGCAGTTGTCCAGTGTTGGCACTTCTAAACTTCTCCCAACTCTTCATCATGGAGTGTGATGCATGAGGACAGGGAATCAGGGCAGTATTATCTCAATTGGGCTCCTAATTTATTTTGAGAGCTGGAAGCTCTTAGCCCATGAGAGGTCACATTCTATATATGAAAAGGACATGCTAGCCATTATGCATGCCTTCGCCAAATTTTGGTAGTATTTGGTGGGTAACTGATTCAGAGTGAACACTGATCACAATAGTCTTCGCCACTTCATTGGGAAACAGGGCCTCAATGACAGACATCAGAGATGGGTCAGCAAAGTGCAGGCATATGATTTTGTCATAGAGTATGTGTGGGGGAAACACAATGTAGTGGACAGTGCCCTATCCAGGAGACCTGCGGGCCTCTCACTCATGAGCATTTGCCATGATTGGAAGGCCCAGTTGTTGGTAGAGTATTCCAAAGATAGGAGGGCATGTGAGATTCTGGAGGGCACCCATGCAGATGAGCACTATTGAGTGATGGACGAGGTCATCTATTACAAAGGTGCATATTCCTAGTACCCAGCTCGCAATTGAGGGAGAGAGTGCTCCAGGCAGCACATAACTCACAATTGAGGGAGAGAGTGCTCCAGGCAGCACATAACTCGCAATTGTTAGGATATCAGGGGTTCAAAAAAACATACATGGAATTTAGGGAACGTTTTACAGGAAGGGCCTCAAGGGGGACGTGTTGAGACATGTATAGGAGTGTGAGGCATGCCATAGGAATAAGGGGGAGTTGATCCACTCTGTCGGGTTATTGTAACTGCTCCCCATTTATGAGGGGAAGTGGGAGAGTATCTCCATGGAATTCATCGTTGGGCTCCCCACAGTTCAAGGCAAGGATTGCATCTACGTGGTAGTTGATCGTTTGAAAAATTATGCCCATTTATTTGCCATCTCAACCCAGTATTCAGCTTCATAGGTTGCAGAGTTGTTCTTCAGAGAAGTTTTCTGTTTGCACAGACTTCCTAAGAACATAGTGAGTGACTGGGATAGCATATTCATGGGGGGATTCTGGAAAGAGCTCTTTAGATTGGTCGTTACTAAGCTCACCCCTAGCACGACCTACCACCCACAGATGGATGGCCAGACTGAGCAATTTAATCAGTTGCTGAAGGGGTACCTTAGGAACTACGTGACTGGGCAGCAGAGGGCTTGGATTCATTAGTTGTACTTGGCCGCGTATTATTACAACACCACCCATCACTTGTCTACTGATATGACCCCTTTCCGTGCATTTTATAGTTATGATGCATTATCTTTTTCTAACATTGCTTTTGGAGATAGCCGGGCCCCAAAGGCCAAAGATTAGATCCTAGAGAGCCAAGACATTCTCAAGGCTCACAAGGACAACTTAGTGACAACACATAATCAACAAAATATGTACGTGGACATGCACCGAACTGAGAGACATTTTGAGGAAGGGGACTTGGTGTATCTCTGGCTGCAACCATATAGACAATCTATCTTTAAGCAAAAATGGGCCGAAAAGCTACAACCACATTTTTATGGGTCGTACTGGGTGGTTAGGTGAATTGGAGAGGTGGCCTACGAGCTGGAGCTTCCCCAGGGGAGTAGGATTCACAACATTTTCCATGTATCATGCCTCAAAAAGGTGTTGAACAACAGGTGAAAACAACTGTTGAGCTACCCCCACTGGATGATGAGGGACACTTGGTCTTAGAACCAAATGCCATCCTGGAGACTATAGAAAGGAAGCTAAGGAGCGGGACCATCAGGGATTTTTTGGTGTGATGAAAGAACCTACCAAATGAGGATGCCACATGGGAGGGTGAACACATTTTGGAGCATCTTGGAGCATCTATAATTGAGGTTGCTTGAGGGCAAGCAATATTTGGGAGGGGAGGATTGTAATGTCACTTCCTAAAAATATTTGTCACCGGTTTAGTCTCCAATAATTTTGATTAATTTTTTGTAAAGGTGGAGCCATACATTTTGACTTAGGAACTTAGGAGAAATAAGGGGGCTGAATAACATCAATAGTGGATGTGCGGGCCACCCACGTTGGGGAAACGCACTTGGACACTTGGGAAATTAAAATTATCTTGGAGAGAAAATCAAATGACTTGGGAGAGGGGCGCACATGGGGAAGGAAGGCCCATGAAGTTATAAGGAGAACGAACTCCCCAACCCAAGGCATCATTTGACAATCAAACTCATTTGTGTTTCTCGCGCTGCTTAGCCAAGTTACCAAGTTGTTTAGCATCAATTTTTCCAAGCGGGAGACTCAACCTTTCTTCATACTACCTTGGAGGAGAACCGGAGGAGTTTTACAGCCACATCAATTAGCCTTCAATTCAGTAGTGCATATTTCTGGGCACGTGGGAGGGGAATACGTAGTTGTGATTTTGGGGTGATACTGGGCAGTGTTTGTTGGGAAATTTTGGGAGTTAGAGTTACATCAGAAGATTAGTCCTTGGAGAGAGTTTCAAATCGATAAATTACTACTTTTGGGTAACTTGAATTACTATCATTGGGGACTGAGCAGAGGGCCATTCCTGGGCTCACGTGGGAGTTGGGGGAAGGTGCTACAGAGCTGAAGTCAACCGGGAGAAGAGAGGAAAGCCATAGGGGATAACATCTCAAAATTTGGGTGTGATTTGGAAAGCCTTTACAGCCATTTCTAGACACGATGTGATTCCCAGCATGAGGAGGATGTGGTACATGGGGGTCGATTTTCGGGGGTCTGAACTAGGCCAAACCCTTTCTGGGTTTTGGTGGGTTTTTGTTGAGGAGCTGGGAGTTGAAGTTGCAGCATTTGTTTAGCACGAGAAGAGGAGTTTCTAGCACATCCTTTCTAGCAGGCAGTGCAAATGATCTTTGAAGCAACAATTGCGCAACATTAGGGCCATCATTTGCTCACTTGGGTTTTCCATGCTTGTCCCTTGAGACAAGCCTAGGTGCACCATTCCATAACTATTGTACTTGCTCCAAAAAGAATTAATAAAATGGCTCAAATGATATTTATTTGCAGTGCTTTTATGGGTGTTTATTGATTGTGTCTCATTGCTAGATGTTGGTTTGTTTATTTGCTTTGTATATCACTGAATTTCCTAATTAGGGACATTACATACTAATTTATGACATTGATATGGGCATTAGTTTTTATCTGAAGGTTTATCCTCGATCTTAAGAAGAATAGGTTGGTAGTGTAGCCTTGATGGATTTAGTTGAAGCATGACCTACTGAAGTTTCAAAAGAATCTCTGCTCTTGCCTCATTATTGTCTTATAAGATCTTACTTATCATTGTCTTGATGTGTTAGTAAAACTCTACTACTTTTTATTGTCTTAATGTGTCTTAAAACTCTACTATTTTCTAGTATTTTGTGTCTCTTTCCCTTGAGTTACCAACATCTAGCACCTAGTTTCCTATCTCACCATTAATATCCTAGTCATGCATGGCTCTACATTCAAGTTGGAATTCTTCTTCAACAATAAGGATATGTTCACATATATTGGGAGGCGTTTGTTCCCAATATATGTTGGTTTCCTCCTACACAAATTACTAGACCCGTGAGCCATATGGCCCCCTACAGCCCTTACCACCTCTGCCTCAACCATCAAGACCACTGTGGTGTTCATGTTTCCATCACATGGTACTTGGGCATAGATTTAAGACCAACTTCTTAGTATATAAACTAAATTGCAATATGGACAACAACTCACTAATAGATAGGGGAGGGACAAAGATTTCATTGATAATGGAGGGGAAATCCTGACACAAGAAAAGGGGTTGTGAAACAAAAATGGTGACACTAGGATAAGGAATGAAAACAATTTGATCCAAACAGAGTCCCATGGCTCATAGAAAAAGGAATGGGTCTTGCAAGGATCAAGTTCTTTAACCCCAAAAAAGAACTCTACATACTCATCGACGAGAATACCATAAACATTATCATTGATGAAATGGTTGACATAAAATACACTAAGCCTAAAATAATGGGATAGCGAACTATAAAGCTTGGCATACCTTAAAAACTATAAACACCATTTCACAGAAGTTGAAACATTCCTCTAAAATCACCCATCCACCATGATCATCATGAATTGTTGTTTTGGCATGATAGCACCATGGTGCACTCATATATGATGCAAAGGATTTGGCATTCATGGAATGGTGATCTAGTCATAATCACCTTATTTGGGAAAAAATTTATCATTTTGTTTAAATATAAAATTTCTTATTTAAAAAAAAAATAATAATAATTTTTTGTTTTTTGTTTTGCTAGTTGCACAGAGAGCTGCTCTCCAAACCAATATGGTAGAGATTTTGTAATGTAATGTTTAACATTTTGACTAAGTCAAATTACATAAAAGTCAGCTTAGATCCACATTAACTCTGGATCTACCAAGCGCCGAGAGGGATCAAACCTCTTTTCAGTTTATAAGAGGTTTGCATCTCAAGAAATTTGATCTTTCTCAGAACTTGGTAGATCCGAAGATAAGATGGAACTAGGTTGGTTTAATTATTAATTATAATTATAATTATAATTATAAATATAGTTATTAATTTTAGGTTTTTTATTTTGTTTTGACCGAGTCAAAATGTTAACATTACAACATCTCTACTATACTAGGATCAAATGTTTACATAGGAGTTAAGTTTACTTATGAACCTCAAATATAAAGATTTTTTTAAATAAAAAGGTGATAAAAAGTGGACCGGGGGAGAGGAAATCTTGGATAAAATATAATATTAGAGTATTATCTTTTACCCAATATTTATTACTACTCTCACCCAGTAAAAAGTGATGAGGGGGAATTACTAATTAAAATTATTATAGTTTACCTAATATTTCTCATCACCCCCCAAACAAAATATTACATTTTACTCAATATTTCCCCTCACCCTTGCTAATTTTATAGTTGAGTTTGTTTACTTTTGAACTTCAAATATAAAGAAAAAATACAACAAAAGTGGAACAATTGAGGGGAAAATTTGGTTGAAATGGTTGACATAAACTACACTTGTTGAAAATATTAGCAAGAAAATGGTTCCTTGATTTGTGCCTTAATCATAGGAGGAAAATGAGTTCCTTCTTGTGCATAACTCGAGTTCCTAAAAATTAGGAGATTACCTATAAATTAGGATGAGTTCCTATAATTTTGGAATTAGTCTCTAAAAATTACGATGAGTTAGGATGCAGTTAGCTGATGTGTTGAAATTGAAAGTCAAGTTCTTGATTTTCTAGAGTGAGTTGTGTTAGCACTTTGTAATTCCTCCAGACTGAGGAGAGGAACCCAAAGATAACCACAAACCACTTTAAAACTGGAATCTAAACCTTCTAGCTTTAGAGAGGGCTCTCTCTACATGAATATCTAGTCACTTAGATGATTGGTTCTCTTAGATTTTAGGCTAGGTATTGAGATAAGAGGGTAATAGGTTTAACAGTTTGATGACAGGGAAGAGGGAAAATCCATTGGGCATGGAGTCATATGGAGCTAATGGTTTTCAATGAGTGGGATGAGGAATATTTTAACAAGGGAAAGGTAGGCAATCATTCCAATTTTTTTAATGGAATTTCATTGTAGAGGGGTGAGAAGAGGAATTGTGGAATTGAAAATATCTAAAGCATCTAGTTGAGGATGAATTCTAGATATCTCAATAGAGGAAAACATTAAAATGTTCATTAAGCCATAATAGAGCACTTTAAAAGTGAATTTTGAAACAAATTCTGCTTAATTAAACATGAATACCTAACTTTAAAGCATGATTGTAACAAAATAGAAACTCACAACACATGAGAACACATCACCATCATAAACTGACACATGAATCCCTGAGAAAACAGACCTCGGCCTTGATCATTCATTGAAAACTTTAAAATGGAAAAGTACAATGCAAAATGTTTTTCTTTCTCTAAACCTAACCACCCAACCCCTTGCACACTGAAATTCATGAAATATATACAATTAGCTCATCCTTGGACTTAGGGGGTCGAGCTCAACTATTTCCCCAAAGATAGAGTCAATTAAATTAGATTTAGAAAATTCCTGCTAGGAAATAGGGTTCGAATTTCTTGAAAATAGGGGTCAAATATTAGATCATATATCTTGAATCATGACATATGTTACAAAACAAAAGGCTATTTTTGTTTATGAGGTGCACTTGAGAGAAACCTCTCTAGGTTTTGGAAAATTATTCTCCAACTCCTCGTAATCTGCACCCAAAGATCATGACTAAAACAAGAAATGACGAAATCTGAAAAAGGGTTGTAAAGATTCATTTGAATCTTCCAATATATGACACTTGTTCCAAACATGAAGTAGGTTATTATAATTTATCTCGTTTACAAAAACCTCTTTAACGTTTTCAAAATTCATCTCCATTTGGTCAGAAACCGATTTTGAAGTTAACTACTAAAATAGTAAAAAACACAGCAAATCCCTTGCGGCAAAAGCACAATGAGCTTCTTTTCATATTATATTATCAATGATTGAATGTTGAACCTGAAATACACTTAAGGACACTTTTCATAATCATGAGAGTCAATTACATGAGGTTTATATACTAATTTCATGGTCAAACTGTTGACTATGTGGAAGTGCAGGGCATTCACTATGCTACTTCAGAAGCATAGTGAATTCATGATTTGCATGCTTCTAAGCATCTCGTGTATCTTTGTATGTGCCAAACAGGTGTAAAGTAGCTCTTAAATCATCAAATACCTTTTAAGAAACACCTGACCAAACTACAAACCCGTCTTCTTTGAAAATCATTATTTACAGCAGAAGCGCAACGAATTTCATTGTAGTGAATTTGACTGGCTGTTAAATTTTTTCATGGAGAAAAATGGTTGATTGATGATATTTACATTCACAAATATCTACTTGAACTTCCATACATAAGAAATAATACCAAAACCCTGATCTTCTATCAAAACTTCATGCCTTTAACAGTAGCGCAGCAAGAAAGCGCATCGCATTCAAGTTTATGAGGGTTGTGAGATTTTCTGGCTGTTCTTCTCAATTATTAAAGATGAAACGGATAACATACAACGTGAATTATCTTAGAGAAGATAAATTTGGAACCTGAGAGTGATCGTGGCACAAGAAAGCCTCCAATTTGCAGAAGCACAACGCAAAGGGAAAGTGCAACAGTAACTTGTGATGATGATGATTTGATGAAATATTCGATTTGACCTTGCAATTAACTTGAAAAGACACCACTTGATTCGACTCAATGATGAAAAACCCAAATCCGTTATTATCTTCACTCAAAAGACTAATAACTTAATCTCTAAGAGGTCATAGCAAAACTTTACAAACTGACCAAAATGATGAAAAGACTAAGTTGGGCTTTGATTACTATAACATAGGATACTAACAAGTTGATTGAGGAAAAACAAAAGTGATTGAGTTTCAAGTGGTTGACTTAAAATAGGACGAGTTGCACGAGTGGTTAACTCATGCTAACTCAATCAATCACAAAATCATTCCTTAATTAGAAAACTTCCTAATTTTAACCATTTGAATTTTCCTTTAAAAGGAGGAACGAACGCACAAGTTTAGTCATTGTTTTTGTGAGCACGAGTTGGTGAGACCAAGCAATAGGAAACACGAGTTTGTGTGTCCAGCTTGTGAAAGGAAGAATGTGTAAGAGAAGCTTGTGCATAGGTTGGAAGAGAGCAACAGAGATCAATACTCTTGCAAAGGTTTCAAGCTTAGATTAACCAAGAAAGACAGGTGTGTCTTTCAAATTGAAACAGTTGTATTTTGTAAGAGATCAATAACTCAATTTTTGCTATCAATAAAATTCTCATAAATAGAGGGTTGTCCCAATTGGATTCTCTAAAAAAAAAAATTGTTTTTGAATTTGGTAATTGTGCTTTTATTTCTATTCATATTTCGCTACATCTGGTAGAGAATTTTTGTGTTTATGTCAAAAGAAATTTTATTTCATATTGCTCATATTAATATATCATAATTTCATGGATTTTCTACAATACTAAGCCTAAAATGATGGGATAACAGACTATAAAGCTCGGCATACCTTAAAAACTACAAATGTCATTTGAGAGAAGTTGAAACATTCCTCTAAAATCACCCATCCACTATTATCACCATGAATTGTTGTTCCATGATAACACCATGATGTGTAATTGTTTCAACTGGTGGGCTCATATATGATGTAAAGGAGTTGGCATTCGTGGAATGGTGATCTAGTCATCATTATCCAGGAAAAAAAATATCATTTTATTTAAATACAAAATTTATTATTTTTTCCAAAAAATTACTATGTTTTTAGCTAGTTGCTTTGAGAGGCGCTCTCCAACCTAGTATGGTAGAGGTGTTGTAATGTAATATTTAACATTTTGAATAAGTCAAATTACATTAAAAAAATAAATAAAAATTAATTAATTAATGCAATGTAATGTAAATAAAAAGAAAAATAACAAAACAAAAATAACCCTATAAAAATAAAATAATAATAAAAACAAAAATAGTCCATGGTATTATTCCATGGTATTAAGAACTTATGGTATTGACCCATGGTATTCATGTGGAATATAACCTATTTAAAGGAAGAAATTAAACAAACCTAGATCCATTTTAACTCCAAATCTACCTAAGAGGGATCAAATCTCTTGATATGCAAACATATTTTATAGTGAAAAGAGATTTGATCTCTCTAGGTCCTTGGTAGATCCAGCGTTAAGATGGATCTTTGTTGGCTTATGTTAATCCTAAGAGGAATGGAACGACTAACGTGTGGCTTGAGTAGTGGTGACTGGACATCAAAGAGTAGTCGTGACTAGACATGGAAGTTATCAAAACCACTCGAGGATCAAACCCAACTTGGGCCATACCAGCCCTTAGCATGGTTGGATTTTTTGTCATAAGAATTTCGAACTGGTGACCTTTACACCATGGAGTACCTTAATAGAGCACCTTCTCACCATCTAGGCAAAATTTTAATTATTTTTAATTGTAATAAATCATACAATTTAATTCAAAATCTATTTAGATTAAAATATTTACAATTTTAAATATATAATAATATAATTCCCTTCATATGTTAAAAAATTATTATTATTATTAGAAGAGTCTTCAACTAAGTCATTTTCATACTCATGTGACAAAGGGTTGAGGGTCCATTCCTATCTCTACCACTATAATCTCTAGGTGCCTACTTAGCACCTTTTGTAGTACATATGAGTTAATGTCCAAGATTTGGACCTTCAATCTCATAATTTATATATATATATATTAAACTTCCCAAAAAACTATATATAAAAAATTATAATAATATTAAGGATTTTTTATAAGTGAGACTTTTTGAAAAAAAATCAAATTTCTTTTATGTTCTAATGGGTTGAGGGTCCATTTTTATCCCTACCACTATAATCTCTAGGTGCCTACTTAGCACCCTCTATAGTAAATATGAGTTGATGTCTGAGATTTGGACCTTCAATCTCATAATATATATATATATATTTATTTATTTATTTATTTTCCCCAAAAAACTATATATTAAAAAATTATAATAATATATTAAGGATTGTCTATAAGTGAGACTTTTTGAAAAAATTTCTAGTTTATTTTTTGACCTAATTTGTCTAGAATCCCACAGGGATTCTTTGTTTTCGAAGTGCTCAATCTATATATGTAATCAAAAAACTAATTTAAAAACACAAATCAAAATTTAAACACAAATTTTTTGGCTTAATTTTAATCATAAATTAACAAAAAAAAAAAAAAAAAAAAAAAAAAAAATCCAAAAAATTTCACTTATAAACAACTCTCATTATATATTTGATTTCTTACCGCAAAATATTAACATTATACTTTACTCTCTACACCAAAACATTATAATACTCTCGTATAAAAATAATACCTTATAACATTATAATACCTTATAATTCGCAAGTAACAATTCCCACATAGGTTATGTATACCATTTCTCCATCTAATATGTCTTTTTAATTTTAAATCATATAAATTAAATGGTAATTTATATGCAATATGTCTATATATTATAATTTGAATGTTTAAAATCGGGACATAATCCTATCTTTATGATATAACTTGATCATTCATACTTATGTTTTTTTTTTATTTAATTATTTATATTAATATTAATGCACATCCAAACAAAACATCACAACATTCAAATTATAAAAATCAACCATTATTACTGGTCAACGCCATAAAGATCCTAGTGTTTTTTGGTTAAATAAGTCATCGAATAGGGGAGGGACGCCATTACCTGTGCGCCCTCCCCTCCACCTGGCGGACGGGCACGTTGCAGGCACGTGGCCTCGTACGACACCACGCCAACTCAATCCGCCACCTGTTGCCGAACGTGTCAAGGGTTTAGGGTTTATTAAACGAGCATGGAGGGGCTCATTTCCGCCTTTACCGCGCGATGTATGCTCCGACTGTGGGTTTTCTGTTCGGGTCTGGTGGTTGTTCGAAGCCCTCCGCCGATGATGGCGCGGGAGGGCTCCATTACCTGTGCATGAGGTCCGCCATTGTTGAGCTCCTGTCCGCCCATTGCTGTTCAGCCAGGACCGCCGGTGGTTTAGGGTGGTCCGCCATTGTTGAGCTCATGTCCGCCAATCGCTGTTCAGCCAGGACCGTCGGTGGTTTAGGGTGGTCCGCCATTGTTGAGCTCATGTCCGCCAATTGCTGTTCAGCCAGGACCGTCGGTGGTTTAATTCGTGCTATTTGCTGTTTGGGGAGGAGCCAGTACCAATTTACAGGTAACTGCAAATTTCGGTGGTATTTGACTGGTTTTTTGGGTTTTTTTCTTCTGCATTTGCTCATTTGTTAATTTTTTCCAATTGTTGCAGGTGTGGCAGGTCCGGCGAGCACTGGAGAAGGTCCGCCGAATGTGTGGCGAGCTCTGGACTGATGGCTTCTATCCGGTAGGATTTTTATCCTACCAGCCATTTTCTGAAGTGTTTTTCAACACCTCTCACCGTGTGTTTCTCAACACCTCACCTCACTTATTGGAAGTTTTGTTGTAGCTTTTCGGTGTTAAGGTCTTGTGCTTTTTTCGGTGTTAAGGTCTTGTGCTTTTTCTGATATAATGGTAGCCCTCTGGTTTTGGTGAATGTATAATTTATTAGCTGCTTTGTTGAAGGGTTTAGGGTTTTGGATTCTAATGGCAGCTTGGTTTTTCTGATATAATGGTAGCCCTCTGGTTTTGTTGAATGTATAATTTATTAGCTGCTTTGTTGAAGGGTTTAGGGTTTTGGATTCTAATGGCAGCTTGGTTTTGGTTGCCATCTCCAAAGCTTGCAGCTAGTGTGAGACTCGGAACATACGGAAATGATGTTGTAGCTTTTCGGTGTTAAGGTCTTGTGCTTTTTTCTGATATAATGGTTTTCTGATATAATGGTAGCCCTCTGGTTTTGTTGAAGGTATAATTTATTAGCTGCTTTGTTGAAGGGTTTAGGGTTTTGGATTCTCATGTGTATATTTCTTAATAGGAATTGTAAATGCTCTTCCGAGGCCAAGATATGCTATTTTTACTACACCTCTTCGCGTATCCACCAGGAGATTGTGAGGCTTCAGGTCCCTGCCATATTATAGGCTGCCTTTCAATATTGGAGCATGAACAGAGAATGTTTCAACTGCCTTTCGAGCTTCTGTACCATTCCATATAATTTAGGCATACTTCATGAATTGTAAGACTCCTAAGCCGGTGGTGTTCTAAGTTGTTTGCTTGTAGGAAGTTTGTCAGACTGTCTTAAGGTGGCTAAGCTGTTTCTAGGGTTCTACTGCGTCTAGTCTTGTTCTGAGGGTTTGAAGGGAGTTATACAGATAAGATGGTATGCGGATTCCTTCCTAAGCAGGTATTGGAATTGAACCACTAGTTCTTTGATATCATGATTTGAACAAGGTTACTGCTACTAATTTGAATACATCTTATATGTGTTAACACTATCATACCTAAGCTTTGAACAGTGTTAATTGAGTACCCCACTAGTTCTGTCCAATAATGATTGTTGTTGTATTTTATTCTTATCGCTAGTTCTGTCCAATAAAGATTGTTGTGGTATTTTGTTTGTATCGCTAGATGGAAAGTATCTCCAACAACAAGTAGCTCTAACATTGTTTCTCTTACATTTACTCTACTAGGAGTTGAATAGGGATAAAGTCTACAGAAATATCAAAGACTTTGGAGGAGTTGCCCAAGGCCATAACGCAATACAAGAATTGAATTGATGTTTATATGGAACCATAAAGTAATAAATAGTGGGTAAAGTTACACTATCATTACATGGATCTTCTTGAAGCGTGGTTGAGCTTACGAGTAGTCTAACTTATGACTACTAGATTGTTTCACTTTCTTATATTCTTTTTTCACAATATTTTGGGACCTTAACGCATGCTCTAGGATGTTTTCTTTTTGTGTTTCCACCTTATGTTTTCTATGAGATGTAAGGTTGTTTGCTTGTAGGAAGTTTGTCAGACTGTCTTAAGGTGGCTAAGCTGTTTCTAGGGTTCTACTGCGTCTAGTCTTGTTCTGAGGGTTTGAAGGGAGTTATACAGATAAGAAGGTATGCGGATTCCTTCCTAAGCAGGTATTGTAAGGATTCAAGGTCTAGTGTTTCATTCCAAAGATCTAGCTTCCTCAGTCCTTCTAAGCTAATGTCTCAGACCATCTTCAGATTGTCTCTGTCCTTCTTCGGAATGTTGGTTTGCTTCTTGAAGGATACTAGAGCCTATGGTGTAAGCAGCTTACGTATTATTCATATATTATGATAGCTTGTTTCTCTGTATTGGTTACTAGTAATCACAATGCATAACCTTATGGACAGTGTTCACATAATCTACATGCCTTAATTACGATAAGCTCTTGTTCCTGTATTAGTATAGCTTGATTACAGTGATATCATAACTCTTACATATTACTGATATAAGCTCAATGTAAGGATATGGAATATGAAGCGTATAGTCTAATCACTTACACGGGATCAATTGATGTACCATATATAATTGACTAAGCTTAAACTCCATATTAGTAGAAGCTGTAATACATTTATACCTATAACTATTTCACACATATGGCTCTGATTCCCATTGAATTGATTACAATGAGTACTCTTATTCAAGCATTGTGTTAGCTTCTCACTTCCATGGGACTAATCTGATGAATACCGATATAGTGCTTGCAGTAGTTTGGGTTAGGTTCCTAAAGACTATCTCCCATGTTTGCCTATGCCATTCAATTTTGTCTATCACATGCATTTTGTTCGTTTCCTTGGAAAAATACTTAGCTCAATTATTTTAGAACTATATATGACTACATATTTGATTATATTAAAATCAGATTTGTTGGATTTATTTACTTATTTATGGTTGAGAATTTATTTGCAGCTCTGTGTCTTATTATCTCAGTGTTTCAGGTTTTCTTCAACAAATTTAAATAATAATTACTTCAAAAATGAAGAAAATGACTTCAAAGAGTCCAGTAGTTCCAATTGTAACTCTTTATGATCTTTGTGGAGTAAATATGTTGTGTAGGCTTTAAGTTTAGTTCAATTTTGGTTTTGAGCTATTGTTGTGTATTGACTTCTTTCTGTATTCAATAGAAGATGGATGTGTTTGAGAGTTGGGATATTTTACAGAAGTATGTGCTTGTAGGTAAGCTTACTTAGATCTAGGTTATTCTTTCAAAGTTGAAAAACTGCTTACAGTGGCCTGCTTTCTATGATACTTGTTGACTGCAATGAATAATTAGATCTAAAGCATATTGCTACGGTGACTGCATAAATACCATAAGACAATAATAATAAGCCCAAGACCACTGCACATTGACCATAAGAGACTAATAAAGTCATATGTTTTTCTGTTGGTGACTTTCCAAGTGTTTATCTAAGGTCTGGTATATGTTTTCTGATATCTGAAATATGCTTTTCGAGATCTGGTGTACTTGTTTTAGTAAGAAGAAATCAATTTGCTAAGGTTTAATATCCATAAGAAATCACTTATCAGTGTTGGGAGCATCATTTTGAAGCTAATGGTGAAGTATTAAGTGATTTATTTTGTGAAATATAGTTCATCTTTGCAGTGGAAAAAGATGCCCCAAGACATAATATGAATTGACATAACAATTTCAAAAGGGAAATAAGTATCTAAGTTATCATTGTAGTGTCTTTTGTGGACTGATATCATTTGTGCTTAACTCGCAAATAAAACTACTTTACAACCAACCAAGCTGCTGTTGGCTTTTCAATGTAGTGAATGCATAGCACCATAATGTTGTTAGTGTTTCAAAGCAATAAAACAACCTAGGTTGTAAGCCAGAATGTTTTTGTGACAAGAAAAAGACACAATCCATCCAAAATCCACATCATAATGTGGTTACAAACAAAAACATATGACACCCCTATTCTTTATGGCCCTGAGAATCTTGAGTGCCAAAACTCCCCGAGTTACCTTCTTGAGCCAAGTAGGTTGGCCTACCTGTCAAGGGTTGATTAGGAAATGGTTGATTGCTGCCATATGATTGACTCCAATTTGCAGCTTCCAACCATGGAGGTATTGAGTACCCATACCTCACATTTGCACTACTGGTCCCTGCATTAAGTGGAGGTGTGTAATGAGCATACATAGAATTGGCACCAACTCTGGTAGGAATAAGGCAAGTGGGTAAACCCTCAGTAGTATAGTGAGGCACTTGAATGTTTATGAGATCTTGGAATAATGGTGTATTATCTGCAATGGAGTCCAATGAGTTTGAAATAATTCTGGTTTCATTAGCTATTCTTGTATCATTGTCAACCATATTGATCATCCCTTGTTCCTTTTCAAGCATTTGTTGTGCCTTTCGTTTTTCCTTTTCCTGTCTTGCCATTTGCTTTTGTTGGTCCTTAATTTGCCTTGCTTTATCTCTTTCAATCTTTTCATCTGCTCGATGTTGTGCGGCAACAATCCTTGCTGCCTTCTTCTCCTTGACTAGATCCTTCTTTTTCTGTTTTAATTCTTGCATTTCAAATTTCTTTTTTTCAGACTCAACTAACAGGGTTATATAGTCCTCTGAGGTGAGTAACTGTGAGCTTCGGCCCAGACGAAGACTACCTGGTGCACCTTGCTTTTTTTTCATTGATACTCTCTGTACTGGTAGCTTTAGGAATTGTCCAAGTGTCTTCTCCACCCCTCCCACCTGCATGTCATTGCTTGGTACTTCCCTTCCAGTTTCTGTTGGAACTGATTGAACTATATCATTATCTTCATTTGATGCCTCATTATGTCCTTCATCTTCTTCCATTGATATATTGTCCACAAAAAAATGAACAATTTCACTGTTCAATTCTGCTGGTTGTGAGGGCATGTTCATGCTTTCTTCATTGGTTGCTGAGACACTATGTGCATTCATATTGATCATTGCTTCTGCTAGCCATGAAGGTGGGGTTACTTGGCTTGGCAATGTCAATTGGTCATTGTCAACTGCATGTTCAGCAATAACATTAACAATATCAACAACAGGAATTTCATGTTCTTGAGTTGGTGGAACAATCTCCATGTTACTGCGAATTTGTTCATTGTTATATTGTGTTTCACATACAGTTTCATCATCTTCAGCATATAAGTGTCCTTGAGACAAGGAAATCATATTACCAGCTGCAACAACATCATCTTGGTCATCTACTTCTTGCACTTCAACACCTGTTTGGGCATTCCCTTCTTCCTGACCATCCACATGAAACGCTTGGCTACAACCAGTATCATGCATGAGAGCATCATAGTTCAGTGGCCAGATTCCTGTCCTCCTAAAGCCAGCCTTGATATTTGATGGTGTCAAAGCCCTTTTAAAAGCTTTACTTGCAAGCTCTGCTAGCTCAAACCTTTTCACCTCAACCCCTGGATTCTTTGCCATCCATGCAGCACGCTCCGACCTGAAATAGTTCTTGAAAGGGCCAAACACACTAACATCAAGGGGTTGCAGTCTATGAGTGGTATGAGCTGGCAATGTCAATAGGTCGATGCCTAAATTGTTTGCTTCCTCAATTGTTTGTACAGCCATGTGGCTCCCATGGCCATCTAATATCAAAAGGTGTCTGTTATTAGGCGAGACGCCACCTGGTACCGATGCAGCAAAGTGAAAAAGCCAACTTAGAAACAGTTCTTTAGTCATCCATGCATGGGGATGTGCAGCCATGCATGCACCTGGTTCGCAGTTCTGTATATAGTTTTTCAGTTGATTTTTACCTTTGAATAGATAAAATCCTGGGATTGAAGTACCAATTGCATTAACACAACATAAAATAGTTATCCACTCCCTGCTCTTGGGCAAAATCTTTGGCACATTTCGGCTCCCTCTCTTGGCAATTACCCGCATGCCACAATTCCTCCCTGCCTGTAAACCTGTTTCATCACAGTTCCATATATGGTCTGCTCCATAAGAATGTTTATCATAAGCACTAGAAAGTGTGTCATAGAATTTTTGCACAACTGCAGGGCGCAAATTTAATGCTCTGTCTCTGTCAAGGCCCTCAGCAGTACGCAATACAAGTTCTGGATGCCTTTTTTTAAACCCAAACCACCATGATTTACCAGGAAACCCATCTTTGAATGGGTTTGGCCTCCCTTGACAGATTTGAGCAACTGTTGATTTGAGTTGTATCAACTCTAGCCCATGTCCCAGTTGGGCCATCTCTTTACACCACTCAACCACCTCGGCCTCCTCATCCTCAGTCATAACTGTAAGAGGCCCTCTACGTTTTGTATGAGTCAGTCCATTTATCCAATAATGTATTGATGAGGGAGGAATACCATGTTTTTTTGCAGATGCCCGAACTGAGTATCCATTAAACTCTATGTCGTCAATTGCAACTAACATTTGTTCTTTTGTCCATCCTCTTATAGCACTGATTTTTTTAGTTGAGCTTGCCCCTTGGACTGTTGTTGATGGTGGTTCTGTGGCTGATGGTGTGTTAACATCAGCAGCTGTCACATGGTCATCTTCAACAATGTTCCCTGGTGCATTGCTGGCATCGACATCAGCTGGCCTGTCATCATCGGACGATGTGCATCGCAGCTGCGCACCCCTTGTCACTCTCCTGCCACTTCTCCTTGTACGAGCAGAGTAACTTCCTTTTGCCATAGATGCAACAACCTATAAAATTATTGCATGCATTTAGACATTAGAATATATGTTAAATTATGCTTTATTACTTCTGCAAAAATTATCCCTATGAAGCTGATGATCGAATAATTCCTGTAAGCTAACCTTCAATTCCTGTAAGGTAAGCAACAAATAAGGTCAACAAATAAGGTCAAAACAAGATTTTTACGATGGAGGTAAACTTGTGCTTTTATTTACATTATTGGGACATGTCTTCCTCTGCTTCGCATATCTGGTTACAAAAACTTAGAAATGCTTCCCACTTGACTGATATGGAATTTGTGAGTTTGATTTTAGTTTTTCATGTAATGTCTAAATGAGTCTTTTTCTCTATCTTTACATAATTTCAAAAGAGTTGAAATTATTGCTTCAGTGCTTCCTGTAAGGTAAGCAACAAATAAGGTCAACAAATAAGGTCAAAACAAGATTTTTACGATGGAGGTAAACTTGTGCTTTTATTTACATTATTGGGACATGTCTTCCTCTGCTTCGCATATCTGGTTACAAAAACTTAGAAATGCTTCCCACTTGACTGATATGGAATTTGTGAGTTTGATTTTAGTTTTTCATGTAATGTCTAAATGAGTCTTTTTCTCTATCTTTACATAATTTCAAAAGAGTTGAAATTATTGCTTCAGTGCTTAGTATTTTATTGGTGTTTACCATGCTTACTGGAAATTTGAATCGTTGAAATTATTGCTTCAGTGCTTAGTATTTTATTGGTGTTTACCATGCTTACTGGAAATTTGGATTCAGTGCCCTGTTTTGATTGTTTCCTTTACAGTTACTCTGTCTCTTCTTTCAATTAATTTGTCCTTAGGCTTTTTGAAACAAATGGCTTGCATCTCCTCATATTACTTCACCGATAGTTCACTAAAATCCTATTTAGTTTGTTCCATGTGCTTGTTGCATGAGCAAAAATAAGCGCGACCTTTGTAAAATGTGACTGAACTTAAAATTCGGCTGAGAGGTCTCACTTTTCATTATATTTTGATATATTTGTGAAATTTTCTCTCGTAATCATGTAAGTTCACGGGTTTCTTCAGTATCTGTTTTTCCTGGTATACCACTTAAGCGCGACCATTGTAAAATGTAACTGAACTTAAACTAGTATTTCTGAAATTGGCACCTTTAAAGTTTTGAGTTTTGCAGCTATGGCTTAATAGCGAGCTGGATTACTAATGTAGCCCAAGTATTTTTAAACTTAAAAACACCTGTTTTATTAAGCAGACTTAAAAATAACCCACAGTCGGAGCATACATCGCGCGGTAAAGGCGGAAATGAGCCCCTCCATGGTCGTTAAATAAACACTAAACCCTTGACACGTTCCTTAACAGGTGGCGGATTGAGTTGGCGTGGTGTCGTACGAGGCCACGTGCCTGCAACGTGCTTGTCCGCCAGGTGGAGGGGAGGGCGCACAGGTAATGGCGTCCCTCCCCTAGCCCAAGTATTTTTAAACTTAAAAACACCTGTTTTATTAAGCAGACTTAAAATCTAATAGCATCTTGTCCTCTTATTTGATTTGCTGTCTTTCTGAGCAATATGTTTGATAGCTTACTGCACTAATTTGTTTGTAATCCTAGAAAAAATGATCTATAAACTCTGTATAAAAAAGGTTAATTGTAACTGTATAGGTTAACTGTCACCACCCTATGGACAGAACTGTAATGTAAGAAATCTGATAAATGAATGGACAGAACTGTAATGTAAGAAATCTGATAAATGAAAACAATGAAAACAGAACTGTAACAGAACTGTAATGTAAGAAAAATCTGATAAATGAAAACAGAACTGTAAGAAGATATAACTAACTTGAATATATTGGCCACTGTTTTGTGATGTTGTCTTCAAGTTTGCTGAATAGTTTGAAAGCATAAGATGCAACTTCAACAGTGGGTGGATTTGTTTTATAGTTTTGGGGACTTGATTTTAATTGGTGGACATGGATGCACATGGATTGCAATGGCTTCATTTTGAATGTGTGGTATGGATTTAATTTGCTGTGATCTAATGGTTGGGAATTGTTTATTTGTTGATCCATGTGCTTTGATTTGTTTTAATGAGAAATACAATGAGTTGGGTGTCATTTATTGCAGTTATTGGGTCTGGGTGTCATTTATTGAACAAAGTGGATTTAATTGTTATTGGGTTGGGTGTCATTTATTGAACAAATTGGATTTAATTGTTATTGGGTTGGGTGTCATTTATTGAACATAGGGTGCTTAGTTGTTGAACAACACAGCAGTTATGGCTGACATACATTCCTTTTGTTATGTGCAGGTAGGCATATTTATTTGGGATGCAAAGTTGGAGTTCTCATGAGTGGGGGTTGAAGTGACTGCTCTTTTGTACTTCTGGAATAGACCAGTTTGGAAGCCTTTATGGCTCTAGCTGTTTTCTACTTGGGTCAATATGTTTTGCAATATTAAGTAGTAAAATACTATTTATGGACAGTTGTGGGCCCAGTCAATGTATGGGTGATTTTTGGACATAATTTAAAACTTATTTATACATAATGTTATTTATTTCTGTTTAAAATTTGGTTTCACAAGTCTTAATCACTGGTGGTTTGGTGGGACCAGTATTATATCAACTACTGGTCCCTGCACAAGAATAGGAATCCCTCCCCTAATGTGGATGAAGTGTGTAGTTGAAACTGTGTAATTGAAACTGTACAGAAAGGATAACACCCAATTTATCCTAACCAGTCAATCTTCAATCTGAATACAATTTTTCTTTTAGAATTTTTTAAGGTTTTAATTTTTAGAATTTTTTTGAGGTTTTAATTAGAATTGTTTGTTTGTGTGTTGTTTTGTTTTGTTTTTTAATTTTTAATTTTAATTTTTATTATTTAAATTAAATTTTTAACTATTTATAAATTTATCATATTAAAATATTTATAAAATATTATTATGAAATTATGGAGAGTTTACTACTCAAATTTGTAATTTTAACAGATCTTTACCAAATTTTAAGTAAATTAAAAAAAAAACAAAACAAAACAAATTTCCAAAAATTTAACCAATAACATGTGCCATCTCAATCTCACAATGTGCAGTATAAATCATGTCAAATATTGAACGACAAAAAAAAAAGCTATAGTGAATATATCACATGATACAAACATGTTAGTTATAAACATAACAATAAAAATTGTAAAAACATACGCTTAGTCTAACAAGGCGGAGGAGTTGCCCGGAAAGTTATAGAAATTCTGGTTATATTTAGAGAAAATCCAGCAGGGATTTTTGTAAATCAAGTTATAGTTGTTAAACTTCAAAATTTTAAAATGTTAGGTGTCATAGACGTTTTTGATGGGGCTGAATGCATTTCCACCATCAAAATCACAATTCAAACAATACCTTTGCAAGAATTTTTGAAAAAAAAATTCCGGGATTCCGGCCACTTTTGACCATTTGGGCACGCCTAATTAGATGACTCCACGCCTAATTAGATGACTCCAAAAACATAAATTTAAAATGCAAAATGGATCGCAGATTCAAACGAATTCAATAAAACTTCCTATCAAAGTATCTTGAAAAGAGAAACGGATTGAATGCCCCTTCTGTCACTCCCCAACTGTTCAAATACAAAACATCAAAGCTGCTGTGCAATAATGACAGAACACACTAACCAAAATTAAATATGATACAGGTTGGTGGGTTCATAAAGCTAATATGAAAAAATAGAACATGAAAACATAAATTTAGAAAGCAAAACGGTACAAAACATCAAAGCTGCTGTGCAATAATGACAGAACACACTAACCAAAATTAAATATGATACAGGTTGGTGGGTTCATAAAGCTAATATGAAAAAATAGAACATGAAAACATAAATTTAGAAAGCAAAACGGTGGTAGTTTTGTTACAGGAACCCAAATCCTACGTAAAAGGCAAAAAGTTTTGAAAAAACCTAGTCATAGGGTGGAATTGCGCTGCAAAGCATATATGGCAATTTATATATACGTACGTTCCAGTCTGTCACTCAAATTCATTCGATCCCTGCAGATATACATCAGATTATATTCCAGAGATATATTATAATAAATGCTTTACGTGTCGTGTTTGTTGTTTGCCATAAATGATAGCCTACGCACAGAGAAATGGATTCATCAGTACCAGCCTGGAATTTGAGGTTTCATTGAACACTTTAAATTTGACGTTGAAGCATGTAAACTTCTAAATTAGGGTGGCTGCTAGTAATTGTACCACAACACTGGAAAATTGTTAAAAAGTTTGCAATACCAAACACCACTTCGCTCTCCAGAGTGGAAGTATTTCACATCAACATGAACTGGCAGATTGGCTGCTCCATTTGGATCCATTCTAAGGGTGAAGTGCTCAAGGCTCAGACCCGAAGATCTCTTCCATGACTAAAGCCTCTAATGCCTCTGGTGGTTTAAACTGGTCTTCATTCTTGAAAGTCACCTATTTTCCAGATAGGGAAAACTGTGTTAAATGAAATCAGCTTCTTTGCACTTAGCATGACCAAGTTACTAATCCATTATTGCAGTTGAAAACTTTTTCCTATTTCCATGGGAGGACCAAATAGTAATGAGACAAAAGGAGTTTCTAGTTCTCTGTAAGTTTAAGAACACAGGATACATTTTATAGTTGTTGCTTTACTTTGGCAGGTTTATGGAAAGATGGTATATTAAATAATTATATATCTTTTTTTATAGGGTGGGAAAATTTATGTAGTGAGAAAATTTATCATAACTTAGTTACCAAATTAACAGTAAGAGAGCTATCCTTGACTAGTATTAATAAATGCAAATTGACTTCTCGTTACTATGTAAAGAAAACCATACAAATTACCCATAATTCATATGAGAAAAAGCTTTCATTCTTACAAAATATAATTAACCGATTTTCTTAGAGTAAAACCAATTCTTAACCCAGGAAAAAATAGTTTTAATGTATTCACCAAACTCAACCATTTATTATCAGTATTGTTGTTTATCATTGAGTTTTATCTAACCACCACACAAAAAAAATGGAATGTGTTAATTGCTCTTTCGGTTGAGGAATGCTGCCCTTTCTTTGAAAAAGAAAATGGAATGTGTTAATTGCTCTTGCGGTTCAGGAATGCTGTCCTTTCTTTGAATGTTGTCTATTCAACGTAAAGTAAATAGATAAATAAAATGACACGTAAAAATCCACCTAAAACATAGGTATGCCAAATTTCAATCACCAGATCAGAAATATTAGAAATCCCAGTCCTGATCACTACGTGTCGTTCGTTGTACGACCTTGCAGCCTTAAACCCATACATTGCGAGATTTTCAACCCGAGGTACGTTTTTATTACAGTACTCAAGATCGGCAAACCTGTTCTTCTGGGGACTGGTTTGGTCCATATTCATTTTTGCCGGGGCACACATGACAGTCAGTACCAGCGTGGTTGCAGACCTGAGTGAGTCGAGAAGTGACAGTTTTGAATTTGAATAATGAAAAAAGCAGGGGATTGGAGTGCGCTGTTCATGGTATTTAATGGAACAATCTAATGAGGTCATATTTTTGCTGTCATGGTATTTAATGGAGCAATCCAATGAGGTCACACATTTTTGTTTGGAAAATGGTAAAAATTTTGATAAAGATGATGTTAAAATTAAATGAAAATTTTGGGAAAGGTGAGTTATAGCTAAATTTTAGTGTTTTGGGTGTTCAAGGTTTTTGATTGTGTTGAATCTATTTCCACAACCAAAAAATTATTTAAACATTTTTATGATCAGATTTTTTGAAAAAAATGGTTGGATTCTAACTAAAAATATTTTTCCGTGACAAAATTGTGGTCTCTGTAGACAAAGTGGTATTTAATAATGCAATGTGGTATTTAATGATGCAATTTGAGTTTTTGATATCATGCAAATTGAATTGTCCACATAAAGAGGTTTTGATGTCATGCACACTGTTTTTTCTTGTTATTGAAAAATGGTGTTGCTTACAAAGGCCACAATTTTGCTTGGATGGTGAAATTTTTGTTGGAATCTGGTAAAAAGAATTTCAGGAAATCTAATCATTTGAGTGTTTGAATTGTTTTCTTGATGGGGAAATGCGTTCAGTTCAGTAAGCATTCAGTACCATCAACAACTCCTTGACACCTAAAATTTTGAAGTTTGATAGTTGTAACCCAGATTTCCAAAAAAATGTGCTAGATTTTCTCAAAATCCTAGAATTTCTATAATTTTCCAAATAAAATTGTGATCTTGTTAAACTAAAGCTTGAAAATTAACCTATAACATATATACTTTGAAATTTGTAATATATATATATATATATAAACCATTTAAGATTATAATTCCAATTTCATATCACTGTTTACAAAGATACAATCTATCCCACTGAACGTACCTAATAGATCTTTAGACAATCATAATGAAAACATTTTATAGATGAATAAATTATTTTTCATAATAAACTCAACTTTGCAAATAAATCATTCTTCCATCTTATCCCTTTTAATGTAAAACTCTTTAGCTTATAGCTGTTAAATAAATCTATAATGAAGATTAACCATTTTACATTTTAAAATTTTTAATTGAAATTTGTTAACCATTTTAAATTTTGAAATTTGGTATAACCATTTTTATCCAATTATATTTTTTTTGCTATTTAAAATTTATTTTAAAATATATAAATAAATTTAATATCTAGACATTTAAATTATACAAAATTCCCATAACCTCATCATTTTTTACTAAATTCAAAAAAACCAAAAATATCATAAACTTAGCACATAGCACAATCATACTGCGACTAAATGACCTAAATAAATCCCATAGTCTAGAAAGTTATGGAAATTCAGGTAATCAGGTCAAGATTTTTGTAAATCCAAATTATAATTGTTAAACTTCAAAAATTTAAGTGTTCTAGACGTTTTTGATGGTGCTGAATCCATTTCCACCATTAAAAACACGATTCAAACACTGTCTCTGCAATATTTTTTGAATTTTTTTTTACCCAAATTCCAACCATTTTTTATCATCAAAACAATTCCTCCACCTCAATAAACAACTCCTCAATGCACTGATTAAAAGACACGAAATGGTCGATAGATAATAGACACATAGGATACATCTTAGCATGATGCAGTGATAGATGTCCATGTGTGGTACCTATCAGGCAATATCATGTCAGAGCTTGCAGCAGTGCATCACGTGCCCTGTGCATATTACTTGTCTGCATCAATAATGTTGAGGTTTGGAACGCGCGATATAAAGATAGACTCTCACTGGTTAGTATTTATGATTTATAAGCATTAAATTGAGTGGTTGAAAAGACCATCCTATCTACCATCTCACAACCAACGATTTAATTACGATTTTTGTTTTTTATTTAATTTAAATTTATCTTTTGTAATTAATTTTTGTATTTGAAAAATTTAGTTAATTTATAAAATTTAAATATTAGATGGGTTTGGTTTGAATTTTTTTTATTAAAATTGGTTTAAAATTTAATAAATTTTTTTAAAATCATAAATTTTGATTTATAAATTTTCAATAATACTATATTTATTTATTTATTTATTCAAAAAAATAAATTTTAAATAATTAAAATTTATATTTTTATTAAAATTATATTACCAAAAAATTTATTTAATAATTAAATTTTACTCTAAACTAAAATAATAATAAAAGAAGAACAAACAAACAAGCAGTTTTATTCAAGAAATTGGCCTGCGAAGTATACACATGAATACATATGAGTTTCAGCGAAACAACCAATTTCAAATGACATCCTCTGTATATGATTTCAATCTAATAGTTTAGTTTTAGTTTTATTGTACTGAGAAATTTTTTAAATAAATTTGTATTAGTTAATAATAATAAATTAATTTTTAGTGTATAAGATTTTTTTGTTTATGAAACAAGTATCTATAGTTAAGCTAGACACCAAATTGGTGTATGATTTTTTTGTTTATGGGACAAGAGACCCACCTCAGTGCAATGGTTTGACTACTAAAATCTAGAAAAGCATACATACTCTACCTCTTTTAACTTTAAAATTGTAACCTTTTAAGAATAAACACATGATCTAAACCATATGTAAAACAAAAAAATCAATTGTAGTAATCTTTACCAAAGGTATTTAAGAGTAATAAACATGTATATGATATTATATTTAAATAAAAAAACCAAATAATCTTTACTGGAGGTATTCAAGAGTGATAAACATGTATATGATATTATATTTAAATAAAAAAAATCAAAATTTATAAAATGGAATAAAATTTATTATAGTAACAAAAATTAAAAGATGTATTTTTGTACAAATTTATTTTAATAATAAAAGTTAAAAAGATTTATGACTATTTTTGTTAAGCAAAATTATAATTTGGTTTTGGTATTTTGCTTTGTGTAAAATGTGTATGGTTTGATTTTAGGGTATTCTATGATTTATTTATTTATTTTAGGTAGCTTAAGGATGTGTTAATAATAATATTTGATTTTTTAATCAATATTTTCAATACGTTAGGTTTACTTTATGGTTTTAAAGTATAATTAAATATTATTTTTGAGTGAATATTTTTTGAGTGAATATAAAAAAATAAGTTGATGTCTAAAATCTAAAAAAATTAGATTTGATAAATATTTTAAATATGTTATAATTTCTTTTTTCTCATATCACTTTTTATTTTACACTTAAAAATTAATTAAATATTATTATAATTTTTGTTTCTTTAAATTAAAAAAGAAAAAAGAAAATGGAAAATGATGACTCCAAATCTAAAGATACTAACTTTAATATCTTTAAATTGTACAAAGAGAGATCGTCAAGATTCTATGTAAATTTTAAAATTGTATCAACATTATTCAGGACAATACTATTATTGAATGTGGAGGGTTTGAAAATAGAGAAGAGGTTAATAACCTTAAATGTTAGAGATCTTATCGTTTCGAAAAAAACATATATAATTTTTGTTTATTTATTTAATTAATAACATTAAACACACAGTTATATTGAATTGAAAACAAACAAAAAAATAAAATAAAATCCCTGTCAAAATAGTATCTGGTCTTTCTAATATCGCCGAATACAATGTGTTCGAATCTCAGGACCACACGACGATGTGATGTAAGGCATATGGTAGCTTTGATGAAATGCCAACTCCACATAATTTTATATATGATTTTTGTTATATTCTAATGTAAAAACCCTTTCACATTGACCAACTGAGTAATATTCACATAACAAATTGAATAATATTCAGGCTGATCGCGGTGGCTGACTGTATTATTCTTGGTATTGAATGCCCATTGGAATAATCATATATTCTAATTATAAAAAAATCTTTCACATGGCCAAACTTGCATAATATTCAGGCTGATCGCAGTGGCGGCCTGTATTATTCTTGGGATTGACTGCCCATACGAAATTATGTATCTATGTGGCCAGCGAGCGACCTGTAATTAAAGCCGGGCTTGGGCAACAATGTAGTGCTCGCCATGGTCGTCAACCCGTGGCCGATTCTGCTGTTTCGATGTCGCCGGCTTGCTCCGGCCAACAGCTCGGGCAGGCGCTCCCGCTGTCGAAGTCGGGGAGAGACTTTTGGCCCTTTCTCTCAGCAGGTTTTTCTGTATTTTGCCTGTGGATGTCTTGGGAAGATCTGACATGAATACCACAGTCTTGGGAACCATGTAGTGCGGCAGCTTACCTCTGCAGAACGAGACAAACTCCTCTTCTTTTATGATAGTGTCACCGTTATCCTTCGTCTTGATAAAGGCGCAGGGCGTCTCGCCCCACCGGGGATGCGGCCTGGCAACCACGGCGGCCTCGGAAACGAGAGGGTGAGTGTACAGAACAGACTCGACCTCCACACTGCTGATGTTTTCTCCTCCTGAGATTATCACGTCCTTGGAACGATCCTTTATCTCCACGTACCCGTCTGGATGTACCACGCCAACATCGCCAGTGTGGAACCACCCACCCGCAAAGGCTTCGGCGGTGGCCCGGGCGTCGTAGAGATACCCCTTCATTATGCTGCTGCCTCTCAACATGATTTCGCCCATGGTTTGCCCATCCCTTGGCACGCTCGACATGGTAACCGGATCCTTTACGTCCATCTGGTCGAGGCTCAACACGCCAACTCCTTGACGTCCTTTGAGGGCACCTCGTTGGGCTGGGGAGAGTTGAGCATTGTCCCATTCGCTCTTCCACTCGCAGGCGAGAGCGGGACCGGTGGCTTCCGTGAGGCCGTAAGCATGTGTTACGATGAAGCCCATGTCTTCAACCTTAGACAGAATTGCGGGGGCTGGAGGTGCCCCTCCGGTGAGAACTTCAACTCTTCCGGGCAAGGGCTGCTGTTGCGGATGTTCGAGGAGGATGTTGAAGATAATAGGCGCGCAGCAGAAATGAGTGACATGATGCTTTTTTATGGCTCCGTATATCTCTTCCGCAGTCGTGTTGCGAATACAGACGTTGGTTCCGCCTCTGGCTGCGAGGGCCCAAGTGAATGTCCAGCCATTGCAGTGGAACATGGGAAGCGTCCACAGGTAAACCGGCTCTCTTCCCATTTCCCACAGAAGGAGCATAGACATGCAGCTCAGGTATGCTCCTCTATGGCTGTATACAACTCCTTTCGGTGCCGATGTCGTTCCAGACGTGTAGTTCAGGGCGATCGCCTCCCATTCGTCCGCCGGCTTTACAGAGTCGAAACGTGGATCCCCGCCTCGAACCAGTTCTTCGTAGGTGCTGCTGATTACAACCCCAACTTGACTAACCAGTTGAGCAATGTGTGCAGCTGCAAGGCCATCATCGAGATCATGTATGAGAATCAAACGAGGAATGACGAGAGACGATTCGAGAAGGGCGAGGGCGTCCTTAGCGAGGGGCAGCAATTGGTAGTCGACCAGCAAAAGCTTAGCGCGGGAGTGGGAAAGAATGGTGGCCACGTTGCGGGCGTCGAGGCGAGTATTGATGGTGTTGAGAACAGCACCGGCCATTGGAACGGCGAAATGCGCCTCATAAAGAGCAGGAACATTGGGCGCAAAAACTGAGACCACGTCCCCTTTCTGTATCTGGAAACGATTAACGAGAGACGACGCCACTCGTGTGCAACGCTCGGAGGTCTCGGCCCATGTGAAGCGAACACCTCCTTGATCATAGATCATGGACGGCCGGTCTGCATACACCACTGCTGCTCTGTGGAGAAAGGTCAAAGGTGAGAGAGGCGCGTAATTCGCCCCGCACTTTGCCAGATTCTCCATAGCTAACACTAACTACTACTCCACTTGGGCCCGAGCTTTGTAAGGAATAGAACAGGGACAGCCCTCTAGGTGCTCGAAGTAAAAGCCTAAAGAAACTTGAACCCAAGCTTTGTCAGGAATAGAACAGGGACAGCCCTGTGGGTGCTCGAAGCAAAGCGTAAAGAAAACACAGAGAGAGGAGAGAGTATGAGATGAACGCGTGAAGAATGAAAGAGACGCTCTTGTTTTGGTTATACGAGTGCATGGAAAACTTGACTTATATAGAAGAATGGGGGGCAATTTTCAAGCACGCAACGCTTGGCAAGTGCGAGCGAAAAAAACGCTGCAAGAGCCCTGCCAGTGACTTCACGGAAGACCGATATAAAATAAGGCAATAAACGGTGTACAGTGGAAGCTGCCTTGCGTTAACCTGCGCGGGCATTATGAAGCTGCCAGCTCCGACTTTTTTTCTGTAATATAGAAATGAGACAGCACTTATCTCCAAATGTCCTTCCATGTGGGATATTGTTGTGGAGTAATTAACCACTTTTACAACTTCCAACTGCTCCAGCGGATACATGGGGCCACCTTTGGCGTTGTAAAATTTTGGGAAAGCTAAAAAGAATGGCAAAGTGAAGGAAAATTTACAGAAGTGGAGAGATTGACCAGGGACCTTTATGGAAAATAATCGGAAATGGGAAGATTGACCAGGAAATGTTTCCAAAAATGGAGAGCTTGACCAATGACCTGTATGGAAAATGACCAGCGACCATTCTAGAAAAGGAGCTGGTGGCTGCTGACCGAACGGTATTTTGAAGAAAGAATTATTGGCCGAAGGAATCGGCCATGTGCGACACTAAGTCCAATTTCTGCACAAATTATTCGGATTCATAAGTCAAATGCACTAACCTTTTTACAAAAATTATTCGGATTTCCAAGTCAAATGCACACGAACCTTTTGGATTCACACGTGAGTATGAAGGTGAAGAAAATGTTTTTTATTTTTTTAAATCGATTTTATTTCAAATTTGATAGGAAATTTGATAAAATTCATAGAGTTTGTATAATCATGTTATATAGTTATATTTATTTTGAATATAATTTTTAAATTTTAATTTAATTATTAAGAGTAGAATTTGATCTCAATTAAATATTTTAGTATTATCCATAAATCAAAAGTTAGAAATTATCTTTTAAATAGTTATATCATTTTTATTCTTTTAATTAAATTAATTAATTAATTAAAATAAATGCTATATTAACATGGTTTATGAAATCCTCGACATAGTTACCCAGTTTATTTTGGATAAATAGTTAATTTATTACTTAAAATTATCTTGCTAGCTTACACACATAGATTTTTCATTCAATAACAGAGAATGGATAGTAGGGGATGGAGTCTAGGCAAAAGGAAAGAAAATAGAAATTATAGTGGAATAAAAAAGTTTACCATTTTCCATTTTCATTTTTGCTTTTAAAAGTTTAAAATCTAGAAAACAAGAAAGAATATGTAAATGTGTTAATTTGTAATATAGTGTTAGTTTTAAAAAGGATCGATTGATTTTATGAGATTTTACATATTTTTTAAATATTATTGTATTTATAGCGAAGGATTTTAGATAAATAAATTTTTGAATTAAAAAAGTATTTTAGATTTAAGTTTTGAAAGGAATAGAAGTTTTGCAGGCAAGTGATAAGTGTGGTTTTTAATTCAAAATAAATTTAGAAAAGAGTGAGTGAAAAGTATTGTTCTTATAAAGACGAAAGTTTTTAAGATGTATAGTGTTAGAATTAAAAAAATAGGTCAAGATAGGGTGTGATGTTAAAGCACTCCTAAATGTTAAGTCACTAATTCAATTCCCTTTCCTATTCAGGTGTTATTTTGATCATAACCATGATGTAGCCTCACCAATAGCGAACTTCCAAAATACATATATATAAGACCACGAGTTATGGTTTTTTGGGCATGTGGTATAGTAAGCCATGATATTGGCCCATATTATTGTAACAAACCCTATTCATAAGTTAAGAATGGAGTCGTCTAACGAGGCAGAGGAATTGCCTGGACGGCTAAAAGTGGTTGGAATCCGAGCAAAAAGAATTCAAAAAATCTTGTAGAGAAAGTGTTTGAATGGTGTTTTTAGTGGTGGAAATGGATTCAGCCAAAGTGTTTGAATGGTGTTTTTAGTGGTGGAAATGGATTCAGCACCATCAAAAACGTCTAGAACACTTAAAGTTTTGAAGTTTAACAACTATAACTTGGATTTACAAAAATACTTGCAGGATTTTCTCTAAATATAACCAAAATTTATATAACTTTTTGGACAACTCCTCCGCCTCATTAGACTACGCGGTTAAGAATAAAGTGAGGTTGCATCTCCATGGTTAATAATCTTGTTCCATGTTTTTTTTAAAATCTATATATGTTTGACTCATATACTAGTGCATCCATATAAATTAAATGGCTAGAAATACCAAGAAGCATCGAAACACTTATCCCAGAATACATTTCACATTGCCCAAAATGAGAAAAAAATCTTAAAATTAACTAGATTATAACTTTATTTCAAATTATTATTAATAAAAATTATAAAAATAGTCAACATATAAGTTAAGCAATATTCTTAACCATGGAGATTGAATACTCTCACTTTACTACATAAATTTTTAACTTGATACAATACCATGGGCCAATACCATAACTTATCAATACTACATACCTAATAGGCACAATTAGATTAAAATTCTTGAAGGCCTATTTTGAAATAGACATATTTATTGGGATAATCAATTATTTCTATAACTAATAATATAATTAAAAACAAATTTATTTATTTTTATTTTTTTTGTGAGATATATTATGAGGTAATTGTTTTGATGCTTATTTGTATTTATTAGTTATTCAATTTAAATAATTACACTACTAAATATTGAAAGATTTTCTAAAAAAATAAAATAAATTTTATATTTAAAAATATGTTCTAATAACCCCCACGGTGCGAGCCAGTTGGAGATCTGCATAGGGATTGTAGACATGTTCAATCGAATTAATGAAAGGGCCCATGAGTGGCCTCACCCACTCCCTCACACGAATTATCACCTTAATGCAATGAACAGTAGCAACCCCCAGCAGATCCCCAATGTGAGGTTCGGTGGCATCTTAAATCTCTAGGTGGTGGGAGTGGAGGAATACATGCATCCATCTGTCTGACATTCAATCTGGTGCTACAAGTATCTTTGGAGGTCTACGACAACAATGTTCTAGTTCGAGGAGCCTAGAGAATGGGGAGGAAACTCTATTTCGATTGGTCTTTGCAAGGGGATGGCGCAATTGGTTTGGTATGTTCTTATACTTATCCTTTTCCCTAGGTTGGGGGTTGACATTAGTTATGCACCTTGCGTGTGGAGGGGAAAAGGAACAATGGTGAATTGGAAAGTTTATGTGATAGCATGTACTGGCTTTCTCGACCATGTTATGTCGATCTCCGTCTTTTACGGCACTCTGTTATCTCGTATGGGAATGTTTCATGGGTTCTGGGTCTTAATTACTATGTTTACTCTGCATGCTACATGTGAGCTACATAATTTTGAGTTTATGTTCAATTGGATAATTCTGTGGAAAGAAAGGGTAAAGGCATTTTGGTCAAGTTGGGTCTGTGGACTCTGGGCTAAGGAGTGCAGGGGGTCGTGGTTAAAACTCTGAAGGCGCCTCACACTTTGGGTTGGTTCATATTTTCTTCTAAGTATTGGTTTGGGTTGTCGATTCATGGTGTGGTGTAGTACAGAAAGGCGATGCCCATGTTCTTTGGTCCTTCTCTTAGGCCCAAGTATAACTTTGATTGTCTGTTGCTTTTATGTCATGTTGTTAATCTAGGTCTGCATAAGCCGCTTCTCCCTCTGACCTCTATACAGTGTCTTGGGTCTCAAGCGAGGGTAGGTCCGAGTAAGTTGTCGAAGGGCAGTCTGCTATCGTCCATCATGGTGGAGTCCCCTCCTGGTGTTGGTGCCTCTGGGCACGGAGGTCGTGGCTGTAAAAATCAAGTTGGTAAAGATAAAGAAAGAGGTTCGACTTCTGGTAGGCCTTCACAACAACGTGGTAGAAAATTAGATGCCCATACCTTGCAAAACATTGTCTAGGCTTATTACGAGGGGACTCCAGCCTGGGTGAAGAAATTGATTTCGACTTGGGAGGCAGAATTAAATTAGAAGGTTGAGATAGAGCCCCCGAAGGAGGACTGGAGTGGTCTAATCCCCGACCCTGGTCATACCCATGGACGCCTCACTCTGTACAAATAATTTGTACACCTTTTCTAGCTAATGAAAAGCATTTTCTCAAAAGCTATGACATCTCTCTTACAATTTCTACAAATATGGATCCTGGTCTCAACGAGATTCAGAAAGAACTAGAGTTGATTCAACTCAAGCTCCAGTAGCAGAACGCTCGCATAAGCCACATTGAGAGCCACATTCCTTGTTTGCCCCAATTGGAACTACTAGGCTCGAGTGCAAAAGACTCCGCTCTGGTGGAATCATTAGATGAATAGATGGTGGAAGGTTCTTGTCTGTTATCATTTTTTATTTTGTTTTGATGTATATGTCGGGTAGCATTTATGTTTTTGTTTATAGTTATATGGTTAGTAGATGGTTTCCAGACTATAAGTCCTATAAGGCTTTGGTAGACAAACTCAGACTATTTAAATTTTGGATAGCATATAATGCAATTCGGTGGCCAACATACCTAGGTTCCCGCTGGGCAAGTTGAAGCGACCAAACATTTCTTATAATTATAACCAGTCTGATTATTTGAAATGAATAAATGATATATATATATATATATATATATATATTCATTCTTTAAAAAAAAAATTATTAAATGATTAAATTGTTCTATTTAAAATTACAATTGAAATAAAAAATATTACAATCCAAAATAAAATCATATCAATCATATCGAAGTATTTATATATTTATTTGAAAAAAAAAAAATCCTTTATTAGATAAATAATATTTCTGTTCAATGGACTATTACAGAATTTGCATGAAATATTACAATCTAGAAGAAAATCATATCATCATATTCGTATATCTATTTGAAAATGACCCAAACAAATTCCTCATTATTTAAGTAGGTCTGATGCGCTCATATATAAATAAAAATGCAAAAGATAAATAATATCCCTGTTGAACTGTGTTACAGATTTGCATGAAATGATATAATATGTGTTCAAGTCAACTTATGGATCCCTCGTTTACTTAGGGATATCTTAATAATATGTATTTTTAAAGAGTAGACTTTAGGGTTATCTTAATAATATGTATTTTTAAAGAGTAGACTTTATTAACGCTTATTATATAAGCAAAGTCCTCTGGTCGAAACATCCACGTTATAACGGCATGAACAATAATATTTAAGATGGGTTTAGATCAAGGTTGACCAACCTTATTATAAATTTAAAATGATTATTTAAAGTGTTTAGTATCCCTTATTGTAACAAGGCAAATCTGCACCCCATGGACACTTATGCTTGTACTTTATCGATGTAGTATGTCAACGGTAGATTTTATTGCGTTAAACTCTTTTAATATGATTAAAATTTTGCAGAGATGCATCAACTTAATTTCACTGTGGAACCCATGGAAATGTAGGTATGGAATTGTTTCTTATTTTTTAATATCAACATGACTCATAAGTAAGATATATTATTAAAAGATTTATATCTCAGTGGAGGTTTAAAAGATTTATATCTCAGTGGAGGTAGATTTAGCTATGACCAGAAGGGATATTGCCTTTTAGGTTAAAAATAAGATGAGGACTCAATATTAAAGGCATTTGTCAAGAGTCAATATCTAATTCTTTACCAAATCATTAGTGGTCATTCTAGATAAGGTGATTTTCCTTGAGTGCGAGTCTCTTTATCCATTATTGAGAATTCATTTTAAGTAGCCTAGTTTTCTTTTAACAATGGTGATGGGTTATTTCATATTTATGGATACTAATTAAGTTTCTTTGTGAGTTATTGATAATTTATTTTAAGTAGTATAGTTTTTTTTTAATAATGGTGATGAATCATTTCATATCTATGGATATTAATTAAGTGATGGAGATCTTTATTTTATTGATTAATAATTAAATTATAAAGTTTTACTACTTTTAAGAAAGAAATAAAATGATAATCTCTCTTTCTTTTTATATATATATATTTTTCAATATTTATATATTTTCTCAATTGATTTGAACTTTACTTCTCAACTTCACTAAAGAATTGACATTATTGGTTCCACATGTGCATAGTGTCAGTATGGGCATGTTCATGTTCAAGGATTCATTATTAATGGGTACATTTACCCTACCTCCACCATTCACATCACCCAAAATGGCTCCTATTTGTATGATATCTTCATGCCTATTGAGTCATAGGGTATTCATCAAGATCCTTGGGTAGCACCTAATAATTTAGAAGTAGAATCATTTGGGGCTAGCATTCCACTAAGTGTAGTCTAGATTTTTTATTGAGAGATCGAGTTGGAATTTATTAAGGCTAGTCAAAATCTTTGTAGTATGATTAACATGCTTCATCCATTTAGGTTGTTGCTCGTCACAATTTGTATGAAATTCTAAATATTGAGTTGCCTTCAAATGAAGCCATCATGGAAGTTATAACTTTACTTGATAAGCTATGGAAATATATATAGCATTAATCATACTGTCTTCTTGATTTCGAAAAGTTGGAGGTTGACATGAAAAGTCTTGATTTAGGATAGGGGACATTTGTTGGGTTATCTAGTGTAATGTGTCTTAACTAGTTTGAGTCTCACGTTTCTTTCTCAAAACTTTCCACCACATTCTTCTCCACTCTTAACCATATTAAAGATGAGTCTCCCTCTCTCTAGTATTGATGGGCATCATTAAGGATCTATGATAGGTCATGAGAATACTAACCATGTTTGTCCTCGTGTAGTTCTGAGCAATGACCTAGTTTTTGTTCATAATTAGAATTACGATGATTTAGTAATGTAGAAATTTGATTTTAAGTGGTGTGGCTTCAAGGAGGTGTGCCTTATGATGTAGACAATGGCCCATGATTTCATTGATGATGATAGTAATGCTTGGACTAAGCCTTCCAAGGGCCTCTACTCTATGTAAACCATCAAGCTATATAGTGCTTTATACATGATGCATTTTTAATAGTCTACTTTGAGTGCTTTTTACTTTTTCATGTAGTTAATTTGGTTCAATGATTATCATGCTTGGTCCTCGGATGGGATGACATGCACTAGCCACATGGGGGGAGGCGTTCTGGCTATCCCACCCATTGATATAAGAGGAAGACATGGAAACACCTCCCCCCTCACTTAACTTTCAACACATCACCTTAGCCTTGAAGCAACTACTCCATAACTATAATTCATTCCCGCTGAGTATGCACAAATTTCATTCATTGCTTCATTCCTCTCAGTGCACTCAACATTCAAAGCATTGTTACTCCTCTCGTCCTCATAGGTCGCTTGTAACATGTAATGAGTAGTTCATGAAGCATTTTTTTCCTTTGTGGTGGTAGGGAATTATGGTAATGGACAGAACCACATTCAATCACACACATAGGATGGCTCCTTGTTGGTTTGTGAGCTCCATCCAATGGATTTGGGCTCATACTATAATTTGGGACCTCAAATGCAGTTCTAGCTTCAAGTATATATTCATTATGAACTTTAGTTATTCGTTGTTGCTTATTTTGGTCGTTCTCCTTTCCTAGCCATCTAGAAGTCTTTTCAGGAAACCACAGTTGTTTCCCTCTGCAGTTGCTGGTTCTCCCCTTCTTTTTATGTTTGTCATCCTCTAATGCTTCTAGACCTCTTGGTCCCTTCCTTGGGTCTCAACTTTCATCTTCCTAATTTTCCTTGTTTAGTCTTATTCTTCTCGGTGTCTCTTTCTTAGCATCTCTTTGTTACCCTCCCTCACTTTGTCTCCCCTCTCAAATATTTAGCCTCCTCGCCACTCGTTGATCATATGTCATCCCTAGTATCTACTATGCTTACACCCGCTCCCCCTTTTAACTCTCTTCTCTCCCCTAGTTGTTCCAAACAATTCCCTGTCAATGGGCTCATGTCAGGAGGGGTGCCATCAATTACAGGGAATGGGAAATTTTAGAGCCTAGTAGAGAGTGGAAAATTTCACTGCACAGTCTTGGGCCCATACACCTCCCCAGATTTAGGAAGTGATTACAATTGTAGAACGAGAGATAGTGGATAAGCGTTGATGCCAAAAATAATCGAAAGTGATTGTAGAAATGGTAGATTAGGTTATTGTAGAAATGGTAGATTAGGTTCTAGACACAACTCACTCACATGGTTGTTTCAATTATTATATGAATATTGTGGACCTTTATTAGTATCTCAAACCTTGATGGTTAGGGTGCTAATAGATCAAAATCAAGCTCGAGAGGAAATTATCATATAGTTGGATGAACTCTAAGTGCTCTTGCGATACATGGACTACAAAATCTGAAAAGTTAAGGTTCATCTATTATTATCTCTTGCACCAAGCTACTCACCAGATGGCACCAAGGGCCATATCCTAGTTGAGGTCTCTAACTCCAACAAATTCTAGTGCACCATTGGTTAGCTAGCTTCTTCTATCATAGTTTTTGTTTTAGTTCAAGTATCGAAAAGGGGGCCTTGTGGTCCTATCTTTGCAAATGTCTTTGTTCTATTTTGGTACAAACTCACTAAACTCTTTATTTGATTTTTTTGGAAACTACAATTATGTGTTTGGTCTAGTTTCCTAGTGGTATACCAACATAGAACTATGAAAATTTGATGTAAATATTGCTTATAGGAATAGAAAATTAACTTCACAAAAAAATGATTATCATGCTTGGTACATGATTTGAAGATGTTAGTCATGTTCCCTCTACCCTCATCATAGTAACACCCATGGCAAGACTAGGCAGTTACATATGTTGGTTGATTTCATAGATAAATATGTTGGCATATATCACATTAAATTAGGCATTAACACAAGCATGCATATACATTAAAAATGGATTTGCAATCACATAATTTGAAGTCGTAAGTATGAAGTGAACCATATGTATATAAAATAAATAGATCATACATCATGTCCAAAAAAATATAAGAAAAAGAGAATCCTTTTCTTTTTTGGTCTTGACAAATGGAATTGTGCTTATAAAATCTTTTGTAATCTATGCCAGAAGTTTTGAGGGGTAACAAATTTTCACCATCGGTAAGAATTTCAACAAGTTAAATGTGAATATGATGCCTATTTGTCTATATATTGATCTAATATGGGCCTTTTTTTGTAGATTTTAACCCTCTACAATTAATTTCTACAAACAAATTCTTAATAAAACATAAAATATGCAATGACAAGCACAAACATTAACAAAAAGATTTTATCCTAGAAACCCAAACTAGGAAAACTAACAATATTTTTCAATATATTCATTTGTATGGTATCATAAGGCAATATATATATGTATATATATACATACATACATACATATATACATACATATACATACATATACATATATATACATACATATATATATATATATATATATATATATATATATATATATATATATATATTGCGACATCTATAAACTGCCAATCCATCTTCCCTAGATTAGAATATAATCATAGTTCCTTAATTGAAACTATAAAACCACAGGAAAAACCACCAAGTGCCACAAAATCGTTAAAGGTGAAAACCATATACTAGAAACCACCAAAATGGAAACAAAAAACAACCCATTTTTTTCGAGGATGTTGCACCTGAATCCCTATGTGACAAACCATAGTTAATATTTCTCATTACAAATAATTGTAAATATTTAATGTAATGATTGAGAGAAAGGGACTCAAATTCCAATTGTTTAGGGAGGGAGATTGCTTAAGGAATTGGTCACTTTAAATATCAATCATGGGTTGGATGAGTGGTATTAAATGAGTTGACTGTGTAATAAATTAACTGAAAGATAAAGGATAGGCCCATGTGTCTTTTGGGAATATTCACAAGCAATAAATGAAAAGAAACTAAAGGAAATGATGGGATGTGTTTTCCAAGAGAGAGGTGGATGCAGGGATCCTCGGGAGAAAAATGGTTAGTCTGTTGAAGTGCACAAGAAAGAAAGGGAAAAGGGGATTTTTGGTGAATACTCCAATACATAAATGAAAGGGGGGATAGCAAAAAAATATAGAGAAAATTTTCCTCCGGGGGCGGAGGTGCGGATGTGAACACACAATGAAAAAGTGTGAGAAATTTAACAAGCTAAGGAACCCCAAGGGGGCTTGTTGGGTGAGCATTATAAAAAGCAGTGGCTTGCCTAAAGGCTAAAGAACCCACTGAGTAGCTTGTGGATTGTTGAGACTATTAGTTAAGGAAGAGACACTTAGGTATTTGTGAGGGATGTTGAACCACCAGAAGTTGCCTTGGGGCTAAAAGCTCTGTGTTTGACTTACTGATGAAGTAACTAGATAGGTGATCTATTTACCCAAACAATAACTTATCCAGTTGATAAAACTTCCATTGTAAGTGGACTTTCTTCTCCTGAAAGTGAGCTATAATTCTCTAAACTATGGCATCCTAGCATGACTGTTAATCACGTCTGTAATGGCTATAAAAGCTAAGTGAAGGCTTCTGTAGCTAGTGGGTGAAGATAGTGTGGCCTTGTGGCATAATATTTCAACTGTTACTATTTGCTACATTTTCGCTTAAAGATCTCCACCTCAAGCACTAGAATTTGGCTCGGGGGTGACAACTATAAGTGTGGTTGTAGCTGGTATAAGGTAGGGTGGAGAGTCGAAGAACCGATCTTAGTTGCCACTTTATTTGGATGTATAAGCTAAGTATTTACTTGTGTTTATTATATTTGAATGATATGTACAAGTTCAATGTATTGGATGTATGCTTATGTTGTTAATGAGGAATGTGATTTCCTATATAAATGTGGAATGTTGACTTCTTGTATTAGTTTCCGAGGAATGGATGAAGTCCTATGTGTGTTGTGTGGGCAAGCATCTTTATGTTTCTTTCATTTAATTAATGACCATGGAATGTTGGTCTAGTGTCTATTGATTTCATTATATGCTCTATGTATATGAGTTGTTATAAATAAAAAGAAACGAATGCATATAAATATATGTTGTTAGGGAAATTGGCTAAGTTACTTGTGGTTTGGAGAAGTGCATTCAGATGCATGTCTTTGTGTTTTTTGGGTGCGTAAATGGCCCAAACTTTATTGTTGTCCTAGAGAACTCTAGGAGTGATTTACTTGTGTGATTTAACATGTTTTACTTGATAATGTGAGTGCAATAGAATTATGGTTTCCAGGGCTAGGATGCGCTGATAAGAGTTTGTGAGATCTCTGGATTTTAATTCTTAATCTCAGTGAAGACAAGTTTGTTCCTCATAGGTAATCATATCAGGTGTAGTCGGGCCTATGAGAAATCAAAGGGAAATTTGAAAAAGTTTCTAAGTATAAAAGGCTTGCAAGATAGGTCGAGTTCGCCTATGGGACCCATTAGGTCGGGGGTCGGGCTAGTTAGTCAAAAGACCTAACTCAGGGCATGTTCGTGCCCAACTAAAAGGAGCACAAGTTGAGTAGTCAAGTAGGGCCCGCCAGTCGGGAGTTAATCTAGTTGGGGCCTAATGGGCAGTTGGCCCTATTGGTATAGTTGGGTAGGACCTCTAGGTCAAGGGTCATGCCAGTCATCTAGGTTAGGATAAGAGTTGGTTGGTACCCATGTCCAACATGGCAGATGATGTGGTTAGAAGGGTGACATGGTGCCATGGTGGCGTGACACATGGCAATAAAAATATACCTTTTGGTAGGTCCAAATGGGCCAAATATGAGTGACATGTGTCATTCCCATAGGAGGCCACATGGAGGGTGTGACATCAGTATGGCATGGGCATGACATCATTCAAGTAATGAAATCAGGCCCACGTAAGTTTGGGGGGTCGGAGGTTGGAAACTCAATAGTATGCACGATGGGTTCCTTCCATGGAGGTTGAACTCAACTTCCTCATTGGTGGAGCCTTAGGTTTGGTGATGTGGATGTTCCTGTTAGATCTACTACATTCTTCAACATTTGAAGGTCATAATCAAGCCTAGCCGTGTTGTTTTTGTTCAAAGAGGACTCGCATTTGTCATTCTTTTCCTGCTCCTTCACTCCATTCACACTCCCATAACCCCCCCCCCCCCGCTATCCCTATTTTCCTCCAAAAATCAGCATGAACCTATATTTCACCATAAACTTGTATTTCCTTAGCCCCGGGCGTCGAGTTTAAACGTCATGTAACCACGATAACATGACCGCGCGCCTTCTCCAACAGTTTCTCACCGAATAACCCGCTCGCTTGTTCTCGTCGTTCAATCATCTGCCACATGATCCAACGACGTCTGCTTCCCCCGCTGTCATAACTTAACCATGCATTAACCCACGGGGAAAGCGATTTTGGCCTCGTCACATCCGCCACGTGTTGTGCGATGATTGTGATCGCGCGCCCGTTGTACGTTTACTACCATCTTCCAAACGTTGTGCGGGGAATACTGCCAGCCACCGAAACTGCCTTCCCCGCGCGTTAACCCCCACGCACCTTTCCCGCCCGATGACCGTCGAATCCGTCGCGTCCAGATCCAACGACTCACGACCGCCCGCTCCCGCTTCCGCCCGATTCCTCCTGCAAAATCATCTCCACCGTCGATTTGCGCGATCCGACGGCCGATCTTGCTCCGCTAACCAGATCTTCCATCCGCCATGCAGTATGCCACCTTTGATTGTTTTGTGCTCCCAAAGGACGAAGACGATCACCTACCAGTACCCGGAGCATTCCATCTTCAACCACTGCATTCAAGAGATAGAATGACGAGAAGAAAAGGACAGCCTCGAGCAGATAAACACATTTACCAGCTATGGAACTTCTTCCATATGGCACTCCACCTGCTCGAGAAGGACAACAGAGCATCCGAAAAGATCAAATTCATTCATTGTAGCAGGCAAATTTTACTAAAGACTCCATTAGACAGTTAAAGCGGTTGGTGGTCAATTATGACCCCTCCATGCCTAGAATAGCAAAATACCTTTGTAATCAAACTCTATATATACCCAGAACACAGATGTAATGAGGGTTGATGGTTGTTGTTTTGATGTAAGGTTCAACTTCTGGAGACTGTAACTACTTTGATACTTGCAGTGTCTGGTCTTCATTTTCAGCTAATACAAGCTTCTTTTGTTGTTAATTGCTCACTTTCCATTTCTACTCTGTTCTAGGCTATGCCTGTTATGCATTTATTCATGTTCTCTTGATAATTAGCATTAGAGGGGCTGTCATCCCACCTCTGTGTTGAAGTCTAGTATGTATCATTGAATGTGTTATGCAGGTTTCTGTTTACTTAGTGCCAAAGAGTTGTCATCCTGTCTGTGCATTAGGAAATAGATTTGCACACCTCTTTACTGGTTGCAGTCGGCCATCACATGGTCTTGTGCATCTGTTGGTGTGGTCAGTATTCTCCATGTTCACCTAATCCTCAAACTGTGAGTAATTGGTGGTCTAAAGCCTTGTAGTCTAGGGGTGTTCACCCATGTCTGGAGTTAAGCATAGTAGAAGTAGTTATTTGGCTTGGATATGCATCATTCCTTCCATTCATCCATTTCCAACATTTTGTTGAGTTTGTAATGTTCATGAGCATCTCTGAGATACAACCTAGGAGAGTTTCTTGGGGTGATAACAGTGCCATGGTGGCATCATGTCGAGGTGGGCACCCAGAGGGTTGGTGCTTCCATGAGAGTGAAGGTAGCTGGAAACCTGAGTATGGTAGAATCAACAAATGCAATGAGTCGATAATCATTAGAGAAATTGTGAGGTCTAAAATGGGTGTTAAAACAAAAATATACAACCAAAACCAATTTTATGAGAACCAATATGATGACGATGTCAACCATGGGGGATGATTTACCATTTTTGGAGTAAAAAAGTAAAAAGATCAAAAAACAAAAACAAAAATAAATAAAAAACTACTTTTTCAGCTTATCTCTCTATGGTCTTACTCAAATTTCGAGTGAGGGCACTCGTTGGATGCAAAATTTAATTCCTCATCTAAGGATTACCCATGTTGCATACTTTTGATGGACCCTACTACATGAAAAATGAGAAATACATGAAAAATGTGATTATAGTCATATTTTTCATGTAATTCTCGTTTTTCGTGTAATAAGGTCCATGAAAAGTATGAAACATGGGTACTCCTTGGAAGAGGAAATAAATTTTGCATCCAATTAGTGCTTCTGATTGAAATTTGAGTAACAACGTAGGGGGACAAGTTGAAAAAACGAGTTGCAAAAATAGTTTTTTCTTTTTTCCCTCTAAAATTTCATGATGTAATCTAATTTTATTTTATGATTTCCACCATTATTTTAAAATATTCCTTAGGAGGCTCATTTTATACCTCAAAATTTCTCTAATGTAGATGGATATAATGAAACACAAGCCCCGCCGTGATGTCAGCAGGGAGGAGGGGGGTCCACACTAAACCTTTGTTGATGGATCAGTTGGGGTTATGTCACAATGATGAAGGTCGTTGGATGAAAATGCTAGGATCACGCTATGAGACAAGGAACATAGACCCCCCTTATGATGTGGTAGAGCGGGCGGGGGGGTTCCTCATTTAATGTCTTCCATTGATCTCTTTGTTGGCCAAGACCCGTTAGATGGAAAAGCAAGTCAGGAATGTTGATTAGGGGTCTGTTGGCATTATGTGGGTATGGTGGACCCTATTTGTATATATATATATATATATATATATCATGTTGTGGTTTTGTCCATGGTGGTGAGGTGGCATTGTGGCATGCAACTAGGCTGTAAGTTCCACTACGATGGCAGTGGACATGGGAGGCATGCCACATGGGCACCACATGGGGGCCACATGGGTGCCACGTGGTAGGTGAAGATGAGGCTTCAATATTTATTAATTAAAACTTTGTGAAGCCATAAATTTTGATTATAGAACTTGATTGAGGTAAAATTTTATATCATCGAAATCATCTTCACGATATGAATGCAGTGGTGTCATCTGTTTTGGATTTTGAGAAGTATGAAAAAGAGTGAAAATTTAGACCCCATTTCCATGAGAGGACTAATATGATATTGTTTTGATTTAATAATATAATAATTAATATAATATGGTTTTGATTTAATAATATAATATGTTTTTGATTTAATAATATAATTTATAATGTAATTGTTAATTTAAAAAATAAAATCAACGACTATGCGATAGAAAATAATGATTAATTTTATTAATTAACAGTCAATTTACACTAACGGTTACATTTAAAAAAAACCATGCACTTTGAATTAATAGAGGTAGACTTTAGTTGATGATTTTATCAATTGTTATAGGATGTCTTAAATCACTATCATTAATACACATTCATTCTTTTGGTGAGTATATGAGCATCTTGAAACAAATAATTTCAATTCATGGCTAACAATACTTAATAGAAGGCGTTAGTTAACCATAAGCATCCATGACTCATAATATGGTAATCTTCATGTATTGTCTTGCGATTTGATCTAGCAACCTCTACATTGGCTTGCAAAGATCAATATAGTAGAAATCAAACATATCTTGTAGTTGAGCCCTACAATGCATTTTCCAATCACCCTAAAGCTCCTTGAAATTCCCCTGGATGAGCACTTCCCATTCAATCACAAGGTTGGTTGCCCATGGGGCATATAATAGATGGTGATGTTTTGTATTTTTAAGTCACTCTGTGATGTGAGGGTCACCGGTTCAAAACTCTCTGGGAAAAAATCCAATCATGTTAAGGGTTGGTGTGGCATAGGCCGAGTGCGATCCCCACATGATTTTGATGGCCTAGATGCCCCTAGGTTGATGTTTCTCAAGCCATAGGTCAAGCCTGATGTAACCTTTGGAGAACTTAAACCACTTGACAAATAAAAGAAAAACAAGGTTGGTTAGTGGACAATATATGAAGCTTCAAGCACTTTCTTATGACATTTCTTTTTGGTTGATTGTGAATGTCAAAGATACACTCTATTATCTATGATGTATATGAAATAATTATATGCAAAATCTATTGTAATTTACAAAGATTACAATTTCTCAATAATAATATTCATTGAGTAGACTAGATGGCTTGATGACTACAACAAACACACAAGAGATCTGTCATCTTCAAATTTGATAAGGCACTCAATAAAACTTATAAGAAATACAAACTTGAAGAGTTTGAATCATCGCGAGGCTGAGAATACTAGGGGAAATATCGAAGACCTATGCTCAAATTCAAAATTCTTGTAACACTTTTCAAATATTCGAAAATCATAAGTTTTTGTGCGGTTCTATGAAGGTGATCAAGTTACTAGTTAAACTCATCTTTTGTGGACTACAGGTAGTCCTAATAGGTAGCAAGGAAACTACTTTTAAGAAGGACCAAGACCGAATGATATAGAGGCATTGTAGGCTCATTTGGAAGGTCCGACCCAAATCTCAGTCACCCTAAAGGACCACAAGTATCTTCAAAAATTCTGAGATTTATACAAGTCTTGACAAATAGAAACCTCTCACTCCATTGAGTTGTGACACTTTGAAGGAAGATCAATTTCACATCCTTTTGGGACTATTGAAATCCCTAAAGGGACAAAATTACAACAGAATGTTACGGATATCTAAAGGGACTAGACCTATTGTTAAAGGTAGCAAAAGGAGAAATTATATGTAATTGTTGAGAAACTAGAGAATTGTGACCTAAACTCAAGAAGAGGCTCAGTCTATCACCTTGAGTAGAACTTCTTGACTTAGCACCTTGGAAGCTTTTACTGCAAACATTATTATAGGAAGTATCAAGCTTGTGAAAGAAGATATCATTATTATTAGAAGGGAAATAGCATTCCATCGTAAGGCATGTTTGAAATACATCTTATGGATATATTGAAGGGACAAATGCATAGATATAGTTCTATGTGTCAGTTATAAGAAGATTCCTAGGAGAGAATCTATGCCGAATTGAAAAAAAAGACATTATAGGAATGTTCTATAATGATATATTAATCCCAATCTAGCTGTCCTAGCTTGAGGAGCCTTGCTACTGGATATTGTGATTGGACTTGAGGAGACTGAAAAAGCTTGTCAGTCATAGCTCGAAGCCTTTCCTTAAAGCATTTCCTATCAAACCAAGACTTCCATTGGATCAGGATGGACTAGCTTCATGACTTGCCATATGAGAAGAAAGGATAATTAGTGCTAAGAATCCCACAACTGGTAAATAGTAATAAATAATTTCATCTCTTTGATATTTATATATGTTATAACTTTGTCATTTGTTTGTTGAATTCTTTCTGTGAGTCATATTTGAGTCTCAAAACCCTCCCATATTGTAAATGCATGAATTTACCATAACCATGTCAAATTTCAATGCATAAAAGCACAAACTGATAAAATTTCAACGTTGGCCCCATTCTCAAGTAATGGGCAATCATGAGTCGATATTACTTCTTTTGTGTGGGAATTTCATGCCAATTCGGGTCGACCCACCAAATCATCGCATAGACAACCTGGAGTGCCCAACATGCGACATCCCCATGGGCACCCGGGTGCCCGTCTTCATGTGAGCATGCCCATGGTACAAGCATCCGCCCTACTTTGCAAATCAGTGAAAACAAATCATTAGCTCATAAATGAAAACAAAATATTATCATTTGTTATTTCCATGCTGCATAATCAATATTCAATTATAAACTGGAATTTAACAGATAAACATTAATTTACTTAATTTTCTAAAAATCATTATGAGATCCCCTTGTGGGAACTCTGTTCATGGGCAGTCATGGTCCGACATTACTTCTCTTGTGTAGGTGCCCCTTGCTAAGTCGGTCCGATCGACCAACTCATCACATGGGTGCCCCTGCCGGGCGAGCGCCCTATCGTGCCCAGCACGTGATGCCCCCATGGGTGTCTAGGCACCCCTATTTAATTTGCTCATCAATGCCAACACAATATTAAAATTTGTTAGTACCGTGTTGCATAATCAATCAATTATAAACCGACTTTGAACACCAAAACATTACTTTGTCAATTTTCTAAAAATCATTATGAGACCCCTTGGTGGGAACTCTATTCATGGACAGTCATGGGTTGAACTTACTTCTTTTATGTAGGCACCCCTTTCCAAGTCGGGTCAACCCACTAACTCATCGCACGAGCACCCCTACTGGGTGAACATCCTGGCATGCCCTACTCGCGAGACCCCGAGGGGCGCCCGAGCGTTAAAGAGAAGGATAACACCATCGTCAATGCATAGGACACTAGTTTTTTCAAGACACAAACATATGAGAGTAGTTTTTTCAAAGTGAGACACTTCTGTTGTTGGGAAAAGTATCCAATACGGAATGACCCTATCCCACTCTAAGGGTGATAGTTCCTTAGCAACAATCAAAGCAAAGCTATCTGAGATTACTTCTTTATGAGATGTAAGAGAGGGGAGAAAGAGATCCACTAACCGATGTCTTCCGCTAATGATTGATCCAATCTTCTCTCTTTGCTGCTTGCCCTCAGTTCCTTGCTCTTTCACTGACCCAGCTACACCAAGATCCTGCAAAATGGCAAGAGAGGGAAACTACAAGAAGCATACATTCATAATTGATTCAAGGATTAGAATAAATCAAATACACAAGTATAACAACACATCATTGAGACATATGTATATAGAAGAACCTCAAATGCTTTATTAATGGAAGAAGTAAGGTTCAGGAAGTGATACAACCATAAAAGGCCCAATCCAGCATCACCTTCCCAGCAGAAAGAAATCTCCTCTTCACCTCCTTCAAAGCAAATCACCCAATAGTTCTAAACTCAAACCAACAGCACTTCCTTACATTCACAAGATTCCAGCCTGCCTAGACCTCATGAGAGAGATCTATATATAAGAGTTTTGGAGAAAGGATGAGTCAGCTTGAGGCTGGCATGAAGCTGACTAGTGTCCTCTCTCACTTCAGTTATTCTTCAGTTCTTGAGTCCACTTGGAGGTTCTTGCTTCCACTTGGAGATCTAGAACCTCTTACTCATCACCAGTCGAATTCCTTGATCCAAGTGTCATTTTGGAAGCTTCCTGGGCATTGACACCTTGAGGAATGACTGTGCCACATGTCCAAACTCGCCCAGCGCAGGTAGCCTTCTTTGCAATTGACATTCAACGCAGGTAGACAGTGGAGCAGTTGACATTCAGCGCAGATGCTCAGTGGAGCAGTTGACATGATCCAGAATTGCCTTGTTTTTGAGTGTTTTCAGGTGGAGAACTTTTATTTAGTGCTGTGGTTTGCTGACCTTGTTCCTCTAGGGGTAGGAACAACATGTTTAGGGACTTTGGATCCCTTAGATTATGGACATTTCATGCTTCATGCTGTAAGGCACAAAAATGTCTATAACAGTTGCCCCCTAAAGTATGAGGTCGTTTATCGGGTGAAATGCTTTATCAGGAGGATCCGAAGTTCATTCAATCGCTGAGAGGTGACCTGTAATAAGATACAATACAATACATTATTTTTCATACTGCTTTCATGATCTAGCTGAGGCGGGCATTCCCATGCTCAGCTTTATAAATTCATTTTGGTACATAGAACAGACGATCGTCTGATGGTAGACTAATAATTTTGGTGAAAATTATCATCCTTTGGGTAGGATGATCATCTGCTGCAATGATGTACATGTCAAATGTCTTTATATTTCCTGAATATATATCGCAGCCCGGATGGATGAAACTAGATCCGAGGTCTTCAAACTCGTTCGATCTTCACTCTAAGTACAAGTCGATCCATGTGAGAATTGCGCTGAAGTCGAACATGGAAAGACATCGCTTGAATACCGGCCAATGATGTAAACCGTTAACAAGCGCGAGAGGAATCACCGATAATGATAATGACCCTCAAGGTACTGCAGTACAATTCACGTGGTGTGAATAAAGGACTTGGCGTCGAACACCACGCAAAATCTTCTGGTCGAAGGTCATTGATGTATACCTGTCGCCAGAAGTGAGAAACTTGCCATTGAGGCATGCAAGCTTCAAAGTACTGAAGGGGTTGTTCCTAGATCAACTCCTTGGATAATGAGCTGATGTCGACAAGGAGCGATCCGTCAAAGGAGGGCCTTAATGAATCCCACATCAGTGACACAGAACGGAGCTAATGATTGTGATAGAGGTGAAAACGATCTGTGAAATATGATTCAGGGTGGCGGTCATGAAAGGATGAAAGATGATGTATGGTAGTGGATGGGACACGGTTGACTCTTTCTGAACAACATCTCTTGAACATATAACGACACTGATGCGATGGATCGGTAGCATTACCCCAAATGTGGATGGTTTGGCGAGACCATGGTGATGAGACCGGTGAATGAAACACCCAACCCGATGTGGTACGGAGGAAAAGTGTCATGTTCAAGAGCGACTTGCTACCATTAAAGCTTTGAGGTTCTCCCAATTTTTCCCCAGTCATTTCTGACCAGTACCTCTTTATTTTTATCAAGCTTGAGGAGGATAACATATGCTTGTTCTATAACCTGCCCTTCGGGCAAGCCCATCGCTATGTTTTAACGAGCCTAGCGATAGGGAAACTCGTTCTCGTCTAAAGACAAGTTTGTCGCTATTTAATCATTTTAACGAGTCTAACGACAAAGAAAACTCGGTCCTTTTCATTTTTAGAGAGTCTGAAAAGGTACATAAAGTTAACTCCACAATTCCTTTTTCGTCATCTAATCCCTTAAGTCTGAAAAAGTATAAAACAATACAGAAGGGATGAGTCTTCGATATCTTTAACGAGCCGAACAAAACAAGCGCTCGATCTTTTTGTGCAATAATCCCCCAGGTCCAAAAAGATTAAAATCTAGAGGAGGGATAGCTCTTCAGGTCCTTTAACGAGCTGGAAGGCCAAAACTCGGCAATCTTTTCATATTTTACGAGTCAGTTGAAAAGAGCTCAAAGAAGACTCGTCTTTTGAGGAACGAGTGATAAACAGGGATAGCAGCAGATTCCAGGTACAGGTTGGAATTTTCCAATCACGGCAGTGTCACAAGGATGGCTAGGTGAAATCACTCTTCGCAGTTGTTCCTCAAAATAGGTAAACAATCAAGTGGAGGTGAATGATCGGCCAAATGAAAAGTGGAGGTGACGGTGCAAACACGACCAAGGCTTTTATGGCTGATGAATTTACGGTCTCAAATGGTTATTTACCGGTTCATTTTTTTCTGGATGAGCTTGAACTCTGGGGGAAGCTTGCTCACAGGTGCATTTATTTTTTAACGAGCATGAACTCTTGCTAAAACTGCTCAATTGTGCGTTTATTTTTTAACGAGCATGAACTTTGCTAAAACTGCTCGTTGATAAGTTTGCATGCCCCCAGCATAATAACGCAAATCGAGGTGCATGCCCCCCAAGCTTCATTGCATTCAACTCGGTGGTTGGAATGAAGGTTTACCTTTGAGATTTGGAAAGGGGGTTTGTTTCATTTTTTAATGAGGTTGACACAGTAAAAGAACTATCCTCATGACTCCTTGTTTCATTTTTTAATGAGGTTGACACGAGATAAGAACCGTCCTCGGAGCCCACTGTATTTACAGTATTTCTATTAGGGCGATGATCCATGCCGACAAAATATTTAGGAATCTTCCGAATCCATTAGATACAGAAGATTTCATTTTGTAGGTTTCCACCGTGGCCACTCCCACCAGATTACTTGGAGGCGGTAGGGCGAAAGTACCCATTAAGGCAGGGTCTTTTAGGAGGCCTACCCCAATATTTTGAAGCGAATGATCGCTTCCATGGATCATTGGAATGTTTCCCGTAACTTGTGAACTGTCGGGGAGGAAAGTTTGTTGGTCGACGACTGTAATTCTTCCTTGAAATGGAAATGCAATCTTCCTGAAGTAGGTCGACACAACTGCGGCCATGGCATATATCCAGGGCCTTCCCAGTAGGATGTTGTAATCGAGGTTTCCATCAATTACTTCAACATCAATTCCTACTGTTTTACCCCCCAGTTCAACTTGCAAGTTACTTAAAATCCCGTATGGAGTGTATGATCGTCCATCAAATGCTTTTAACGTAGTTGATGATTTCGACAAGGGTGGTGAGCCTAAATTTTTCCAGCAACTCATCGACATAAGACATGTAGATGCCCCCTCATCAATAATTGTTCGATGAACAGTTTTGTTGAGGGCTTTCACTTGAATAAGGAAAGCTAGTTGAGCCGGTAACTGAGGGTCATATCCTTTATGATCAAAGGCCACAAGATTGGAATCCATTGGGCCAATCCCACCTATTGCTGATAATAAAGCTTGCTCTTGGGAGGGGCAATTTTGTGGTACCTCAAGTGTCGACATAGCGGACGACGATTGAGCCAGGTCCTCTATTATATTATAATTCTGTGCTATTTTGGCACGAGGATTAAATGTCGATTTGTGTACTACTCCCTTTGGCGACTTTATCATTGGTTCAGGAATGTTGGGTGGCACAACTTTGGTTAAAGTTGTCGTCGAACTACTAGGTTGTTCATTAGCCTTGTTATTCGACAGCCGTGGATTCCCGTAATCTTTATTGCTTGTGAAAGCATCATTTTGCTGCTTCGAGACAGACAACATAAGCACTTGGGATCGGGAAGCATTTTGATTAGCAACCAAATTTTGACCTGGGTTGGGAAACGGATCAGTCAATACTGCTGGGGTTTTTGAACTCTTAAAGAGTTTCTTAACTTCAGCTATATGTGGACAATCTTTCGTCCAATGATCCTCATCGCATATATGACACCCTGCCGGGGGTTTCCTTTTTCTCCCTTTCTTTTTCTTCTTGCCCCCTGGTTGCTTCAGTTGTTTGCCTTTGTCGGTCGACATGGCATTTACTTCTGAGGCAAGAAGTTCTTCATTTGCATTTTGACTAGAAATTTTGTGTTTTCTAATCACGCCATCGCCGGCGTGAGAGTCATTGTTTGATTTAGGAGGAGGAGGAATTGAGAATTCCGGTCTAGGGGCGTCAGGTATTTTGTCGTAGAGCGTGCCGGACTGAGTATAGACCAAGTCCAGATATTGCGCACGAGCGATAACCTGCTCTTCTGTTACGACTCCCCCCTTTGCCACATCTTCCGTGATGGCAGGAAGTAATGACTTGATAAACCATTCAGCTAATAGCTGATCGGGAACGTACGTTTTTACCATCCTACGACGACGTCGCCACTCATGTATATGATCAGATATGTGGGTGGCAGTCGTCTGTTTGAAGTTGGTAAGGAGTTCTGTTCCCGTTTCATACCTTATTGGTAATTGAAAATGGGTTAAAAAGGTTGTGGCTAAGGTACTGAAGTTTTCGAACGAAGCTCTAGGCAATTCAATGTACCATTTTTCCGCTGGACCCGTTAACGTCCTCTGAAAGAGGCGAAGTCTTATCGAATCATCATTCAGGGTGTTCGATGAACACCATAGATGGAATGTCATCACATGATTCGACGGGTCTTCACCCGGATTTCCATTAAATTTAGGAATATCTGACGGAAGTTTATGTGGAATCGCTGGCCACCAAGGGGCATAAGCAATTGGATCATTCGTCAGCTAGTTTAGATCTGGTAATTCTAGAGTTGCTACAAAGGGAAACTGTTGATTCAGGTTAGGCGAAGCATACCCAGGATAAGATGGGATCGCCTGAGCAATGGGTCTTTGCAAACCAGCATAATGCTGGCAACTTTGACAAGGTTGATGGGCATAACCATTATAGTATGGTTGCCCATTACTTACAAAGACTTGTTGCTCAGGTCCTTGATATGATTGCTGGAATGGCGGTTGTTGAGATTGAACCAGCTCTGGTTGTTGGACCATTTGCTGTTGACCAATACTGGATGATTGACCAGGATGAGGAGTCACAGTACTTGTTTGAGCCTGAGTCGCTCCAGATAAGGAGGCACTACCCTGAGATTGTGATTGAGTCGTTGAGACAAGATGTTGTTGTATTGCAACCTGAGAAACTTGGGGTTGACATACAACAGGTGGAGCTTGTACTTGCGACACATTCACTATAGCAGGTATGGTGGGAATATTCGACACAGGGTGTACTGGTTGCATTGAATATACAACCCCTGGTTGTTGAGGCAGTATTGGTTCCCAACCGTTGGATGTAATTCCAGTTTGACCTGAACTTTGTTGTAAACTCCCATATGGTTGTTCTCTGGGAGGGAACAATGAAAGAGCATACTGCCCTCCATATGGTGGAAATCCAGTACTTAAAGGGTAAATTGGCCTTTGAAGACACATTGGATCAATTTGTTGAGTTTCAACATAAGAAATACCAGATGATAATCCGGATGAAGAAATAGGAACTAACCATGTCGTCGTCCCTGATTGGACTCCGGCTTGTTGTTGACAATTTGTCGGGACAGATGGTATACCAGCGAACATCGTTGGAGTAGTAGCAGGAGGCTCTGCTGCTGCTGTGTCGGACGACACAGTCCTAGATGTCGACGGTTGTTCAGACATATCTAGTCTATCCAAAAGATTTCTTAGCGATTCTACAAGAACTTACGATGCCAAAAGACTAACTTCGAAGATCAACGAGGGAATGGTGATGATTATCCCGTTTAAAATAAATTTTAACGACACTTAGACACAACTTGCTTTTTCACTTTTAAAGAGTCGAGAAAAAGCTAAAGATGACTCTAGTCTCCTTCGATGTTTTAACGAGCCCGAAGTGACAAATGCTCGGATGGACTTTTTCTGTTATAGAGTCTGAAAAAGGGCAAAAGAAACTGCTCTGGAGTTCTAGGCAGAGGGTGTGCCAAACTTTTCGCAAAACCACAAAATACGTTTTACGGTACGGGTGGTCGATCTTCGTGAATGCTGTGTTCACTGCATTGCGATCAGTAGGGCGGCCGACACGGCTTCCTATGGATAAAGGCTTTATTCCTATAGGGGTATCCCAATATATACGCGACGGTACGTGGGAGCACAAGTTCGTATTGATACTTATCGCTTCACCGTGGAGGAATCACCCAACCACTCAACGGTAAGATATCACGTTTAACGACGCCGGAACACGTCTCTAGCTTAGACCTCTATGTGTTTGCGTTATGTTTCAAAGCGTTGTTATGTAAATTCAATTTATTTTAGGTTGATCTTGTTTAGCAGTTTGCCTTTATGGATCACCACGAGATGTATGGTACAACTCCTAAATGCAGTCTAAAGATGAGACGCAAGCTTTTTCAATCTTTTCAACTTATGAAAATCTTAACTACTAAGGGAAAAGAAAGACATCATCTTTTCACACAGATCATAGAGCACACACTAATGCACTTTTTCCTAAATCAACATGCAAGCTGTCAAAATGCACATGCACAATGCAGGTATTTCTTTTCTCTTTCTTAATGTTGGTGTACTACAAAAAGAAAGCTGTTGTATAACTTTGAATTCAATTTCAAGTGAAAACAAGCTTTTTGTCCAAAATCAAAAGACACCTTAAGATTTACTTGTTTTAACACTAGAAATACACAAATTCAAACCATATAACGAAAGCAAAAGCTCAATTAGCTATGAACAGCAAACAAACTAACTCTTAAGATCAGAACGACACTTATCACAGGTCTAGATCTAAGAGGCCACAGCAAGACTAGTTCACTTTCGTTATGGGAAACTGCAAATGATGTAAGAAACACACAAGAACAAATACAGTTTCTTCATACAACCGAGGCGGAATAGTGTCAAAGAAAGGTGGTTTCAGATAGGTACATTGACTGATAACAGGCAGCAAAAACAAGGATGAAAACAGGGCAACAGAAAGCAGAGAACCCCAGCTGCACAAGGCAAAACTGGTTCAGCGCAGGTAGAACACTGTTAGTTTGACATTCAGCGCAGGTAGCCCCTTCGGGACCTGCGATGAAATGCAGATTGCCTTCACAGTGCCTGCAATGAAGAGAGAAACTCTCGTTTCTCTTGGTTTCCGGGTTACAGATTGCTAAAAAATCAACAGTTTTTGGCCAAATCAAAGCTACCAATCAAGTACACACTAAAGGATGTTTCAAAGCTCAAAGGAGGATGAAAAGATATCACTAAGAGCTGTTCAGAGTCCTTGTGGATCAGCTCTTCAAATCATAAACATGCCCAGAAACTGAGCTAGAGTAGCTGCCCTCTACTTTGCATTTGAAAGATCCAAATGCAGTTCGATTCGGTACTCCCTGTGTTTAGGAAATGAATAGCAAAAACACAAACAACCAACAAGATACGATCCCCAGCGGAGTCGCCAATTTGTTGTTGGGAAAAGTATCCAATACGGAATGACCCTATCCCACTCTAAGGGTGATAGTTCCTTAGCAACAATCAAAGCAAAGCTATCTGAGATTACTTCTTTATGAGATGTAAGAGAGGGGAGAAAGAGATCCACTAACCGATGTCTTCCGCTAATGATTGATCCAATCTTCTCTCTTTGCTGCTTGCCCTCAGTTCCTTGCTCTTTCACTGACCCAGCTACACCAAGATCCTGCAAAATGGCAAGAGAGGGAAACTACAAGAAGCATACATTCATAATTGATTCAAGGATTAGAATAAATCAAATACACAAGTATAACAACACATCATTGAGACATATGTATATAGAAGAACCTCAAATGCTTTATTAATGGAAGAAGTAAGGTTCAGGAAGTGATACAACCATAAAAGGCCCAATCCAGCATCACCTTCCCAGCAGAAAGAAATCTCCTCTTCACCTCCTTCAAAGCAAATCACCCAATAGTTCTAAACTCAAACCAACAGCACTTCCTTACATTCACAAGATTCCAGCCTGCCTAGACCTCATGAGAGAGATCTATATATAGGAGTTTTGGAGAAAGGATGAGTCAGCTTGAGGCTGGCATGAAGCTGACTAGTGTCCTCTCTCACTTCAGTTATTCTTCAGTTCTTGAGTCCACTTGGAGGTTCTTGCTTCCACTTGGAGATCTAGAACCTCTTACTCATCACCAGTCGAATTCCTTGATCCAAGTGTCATTTTGGAAGCTTCCTGGGCATTGACACCTTGAGGAATGACTGTGCCACATGTCCAAACTCGCCCAGCGCAGGTAGCCTTCTTTGCAGTTGACATTCAACGCAGGTAGACAGTGGAGCAGTTGACATTCAGCGCAGATGCTCAGTGGAGCAGTTGACATGATCCAGAATTGCCTTGTTTTTGAGTGTTTTCAGGTGGAGAACTTTTATTCAGTGCTGTGGTTTGCTGACCTTGTTCCTCTAGGGGTAGGAACAACATGTTTAGGGACTTTGGATCCCTTAGATTATGGACATTTCATGCTTCATGCTGTAAGGCACAAAAATGTCTATAACAACTTCCTGAGATATATTATCATGACCATAAAAAAAGCATATTGATATTATTTTGCATTCATCGTTGTATTGTCATATTCTTTCTTAATATCATATTTTTCATAATATGCTTTAAAAAGTTATTAATAATTCTCCATAAAAACCCATGATTAACCTCTAAATCCTCTAGATCCAAATTAACCCCCTAAACAATATACATTAACCCCCTAACACCTTAACCCCATTCCCCTAATCCCTTAAAACCATAACCCATAACCCATAAACCCTTAAACGATAACCCCTTATCCCTAAGCCCATAAATTAATTAACCCCTAACTTGACCTAACCCTTTAATCGTGTAGGTTTTAACCCCATACAAAAATTACCTGCATACGAATACTAAGAACAAAAAATAAATAATGCAAGAGCATAACACATAAAACACATATACACAGAGATTTCCCCTCGATCCCAAAATCGAGACTACCAGCTTGATTTTTCATTATGTTCCTTTCAATGTTACAATACATATTTATACATGCCGAAGCATCCAATACCATGGACCGAAAACCATCACGTCCAAAACCATGTGCGAGAAACCATGCACAAAACAATAGGTAGGTCCGCCCAACCTAATATAGGGTCCAAAAAAAAAATTCCCTGGGGCACTACCTCGGACCTCGTAGAGGGGGACTACCTGCCCCCCTCAAAACCCCCCCCCGTTGTGCAATCGACGCAACGAAGGGGGGGCAAGGGGGGGCTTTGCCCCCCCTCTAACCCCCCAGTTAACCACATGGGCTAGTCGTGGAAAGAATATAACACAACCCAACACTCTCCCACTTGTTGTTTTCTTTCCACAGGGGGCCACAGGAGAGCTTAGTAATTTATCTAGCCTTGCTACGCCCATTGTTTCTCTACACCAAGAGAACTTCTCAGAGCTCACAGATTTTTTCAATGCATCTGCAGTATTCTTCAAAGTGTCAACCTTTACTAGCAACACCTTTTTGTCTTCTATCATATCCCTCACAAAGTGATACTGAACACAATGTGTTTTGTCTTTGAATGGTAAGCAGGGTTCTTTGCCAAGAATATTGCACTTTTGCTGTCATAGTCTATCCTTATAGCTCCCCGCACTAACCCCATACTTGAACACAATCTCTACAACCAAACTGCTTCCTTGCTTGCATGAGTGGCTGCCATGTATTATGTCTCTATAGTTGATAGTTGTTATAAAATTATATATTACGGAGCAATGGAACACATAAAATATTGCAGAAATATAAACACAGAAAATGCATAAAACAAGAGAAACACAGATATACGTGGTTCACCCAGTTTGGGCTACGTCCACCCCGAACAGCCAGTCCTTCCTTTCTATTATCTAGCAAAAATGAAGAGACACAACCTACAACAGATCCACTGTAATATCCTCTATTTTCTCTCACAATCTCACCTCTCTGTTTCTCGCTCACAGAATACACATCTATTACTTAGCCTCAAATACAATGCCCTCATACAAAGAGAGGGGTTGCCTTCTAAGGCAAAAAACCCTAAACTAAACATAAGTTCTACCATCAGATCATACGCCTAATGAATGGCCCAGATTGACTAGAAATTACTATACTTTTACAAGGCAATTTTACATTTGTTTTTAGCTTTCGGGGCGCTGCCCCCGAGCCCCCAGCGGGGGACCGTTGGCCCCTGGACCCCCAACCGGGGGGGAATCGACCCCCCTGGACCCCCGCGGGGGGGGGGGGGGGATAAGTCCCCCCCGCATGGAGGGGTGTACAAACTTCATGGGGTATACATCCGGCTGAAACAAAGACCTCTTAACAATCATGCTCCATACACAACAATAGTGCCACTGCAGATTGTTTCTTACTCATCCAATTGACTGCACCTCCAAATAGGTTAAACACATACCCACTTGTAGATCTTCTTTGATCTAGATCTCCAGCCCAGTCTGCATCAACAAAGCCAAGAATATCCAAAACTCTATCCAATCCTAGTCTTCCTTGTTAGCACAAACCATAATCACTAGTGCCATGCAAATACATGAAAACTCGCTTCACTGTTGTCCAATGCTCCTTCCCTAGTTTTGACATAAAACTGCTCAATACTCCGACTGCATGTGCAATTTCTGGTCTAGTATAGACCATTGCATACATGAAACTACCAACTGCACTTGCATATGGAACACGAGACATGTCCTCTTCCTCTTCTTGTGTCTTGGGACACTATTCTGTAGATAAATTTACACCTACAGGAATAGGAACCTTCACTGGTTTACTATCCGACATAATAAATCTCTGTAGTATTGTCTCGACATACTTCCTCTGGTTTAACCAGAGCTTCCTCTTTGCTCGATCCCTTTTAATTTCCATGCTCGAAATATATTTTGCAGCACCAAGATCTTTCATGTCAAATTTGGTGGACAATTGGGTCTTCAAATCCTAGATAATTTCTTTGTCATTTCCAACCAACAACATATCATCCACATACAAGACCAGATAAATAACACGATCACCAATTAATTTAAAATACACATAGTGATCTGCTTTTCTTCTGGTGAAGCCAAGTCCCCGTATAAATGTATCAAATTTCTAATACCACATCCTTGGTGACTGTTTTAACCCATACAAAGACTTCTTTAACTTGCATACCAGTTCTTTCTTACCCTTCACTGTAAAGCCTTCAGGTTGCTTCATGTAGATCTCCTCTTCCAGATCCCTGTGAAGAAATGTTGTCTTCAAATCCATCTATTCTACCTCAAAAGCAAAGGCAGTAGCAACAAATAAAATTAGTCTAATAGAAGATACATTGGCAATAGGAGAAAAAATATCACCAAAATCAATTCCCAACACCTGGGAATAACCTTTTGCTACCAACCGAGCTTTGTATTTCTCCACCTTTCCTTCGGCATTTGTCTTCTTCTTGAACACCCATTTGCTGCCAATGGGTTTCCTTCCAGCTAGCAACTCCACCAAATCCCATGCCTCATTTTTGTGCAAAGATGCCATTTCATCAACCATGGCCTCTTTCCAAAGTTTGCCATCCTCTGAATCCACTACTTCCTTCATAGTTCTGGGATCATCATCAGTCATAGATAAAGAAAAATTTGAACAAAAAGTAGATAGACTATACCTTTTTGGCTACCTTCTTTCTCGAACTGATCTTCTCACACCTGGAGTTTGTGGCTCTTCATCTTCTGATTCCTCTTCTGTTGTAGAGTCTGATTCTTCCCCCTTTAGCTCAAACTCTATCTTCTTTGGTTACTTTGGTTGGACTTCATGTTTTATAACATCTTTAACCTCTCTGAACACCACATCTCGGTTGTACACAACCTTCCTTGTTACTGGGTTCCAAAGCTTATAACCCTTTAAACCATCCTTATACCCAATAACGACGCACTTTTCAAATTTACTATCCAATTTTGTTCTTTTCTCCTTTGGTACATGTACATATGCATCACATCAAAATGCCCTCAGATGTGAAAAGAGAGGGTTTCTTACCAGTGCATACCTCTTGTGGAGTATTATCCTCCAACGCTGATGAAGGTGATCTGTTGACCAGAGAACATGTTGTCTCCACCACCTCTACGCAGAATTCCTGTCCTAACCCGGCACCACTGAGCATACTTCTTGCCCTTTCCATCATCATCTTATTCGTTCTTTCTGCAACTCCATTTTTCTCAGGTGTGTATGGAGTAGTCTTTTGTCATGATATATCACACTTATTACAGAATTCTTCAAATTCCTTACTGCAAAACTCTCCACCGTTATCTTTCCTCAACACCTTTATCTTCTTCTCTGTCTGGTTTTCCGCCAGAGCTTTAAATTCTTTAAACCTGTCAAAGACTTTAGATTTCTTCTTAAGGAAATATATCCATGTATTCCTTGAGAAGTCATCTATAAATGATACATAGTACACAGACTTACCTAGTGATGGAACCTTCATAGGTCCAAACACATCACCGCGCAAAAGTTCTAATATCTGTTTTGTCCTCTTACCACCAGAGGGGAAACTCACCTAATTCTGCTTCCCATATACACAATTTTCACAGAAATCAAAATCCAGAGAGCTATTACTCATACCTTCTACCATACCTTTACCATGAAGTATTCAAAGGCCCTTCTCTCCAATATGTAGAAGCCTTTAATGCCACAACATGCTCTTCTCTCCAGAGACCACTAGATTTTCTGCTCCACTTTCAGGAACCACAAAATTGTTTCACCCATCAACAACATTGCTACCTTGCATCTTGTACAGAGTTCCAATCCAAACTCCCCGCATCAATACCAGTGCTCCCCGAACCATCTTGCAGGTATCCTTCTCGAACACTGTTTTTACACCTGCATCATCCAGCTTGCTTATGAAAATTAGATTTCTGGCTAATGCAAGAATATGCAAAACACCCGAAAGTGTTCTAACCCTTCCACCTTACAACCTCAACTTTACTTTTCCACGACCAATGATTCTAGCCTTCCTGTCATCCCCCAAGAAGACATCACCACCATCATATTTCTCATACTTGCAGAACCACTCTCTATGGGGAGTGAAGTGAAAGGATGCACTTGAGTCAGTCAACCATGCCTCATGATCTACACGTGTACTTGAAGGAGCCAAGTGCACATCCCCACCTTCATCTAAGGTGGTTTTTGCCTCTGCAGAAGGAGCATCATCAAATCCCTTTCCCTTGTCAGGAGCTTTAGATTTACAGTCCCTTTTGTAGTGCCCTTCCTTTCCGCATTTCCGGCACACCACCTTTATAGGTTTTCCTGGAGATTTAGATCTCCCTCTAGATTTAGATCTCCCTCTCGATGACTTATTTTTGTTTCTGTTCTAGGACCATCCTCGTACAGAAAAGGCATCACCATTCTGGCTCTCCATATTTTTTCGTCTCATCTCCTCCGTCAGCAAGGACGAGACTATTTCATCAAACTGCAAGGCAGTTGCATTGCTACCTATTGCAACAACCAGACTATCCCACAAATCTGATAGAGAACACAACAAACTGATGCACTTATCTTCATCTAAAATTTTAATATCAACAGATAATAACTGACTTACCACAGTATTAAATGGGTTCAGATGCTCTGCCACCGAGTATCCATCTTTCATCCTCAGGTTATACAACTTTTTTCGTATGAACAGTTTATTCACTAGAGACTTAGATTGGTACAAAGTCCCTAACTTGTCCCACAAAGCCTTAGCCGTAGCTTCCCATGATACATTCAACAATACTGAATCTAAGACACATAATCGTATTGTGCTCTTTTCCTTCCAATTCAACTTCTTCCAATCTTCATCGGACACTCTCGTTGGTTTAGTACCTGGATCTACCGCGATCCACTGATCTTTATCCTCCAATAAATCCTCCATCTTGAGTTTCAATGTTACAATACATATTTATACATGTTGAATCATCCAATACCATGGACCAAAAACCATGTGCGAAAAGCCATGCACAAAACCATAGGTAGGTCTACCCAACCTAATATAGGGTCCAAAAAAAAAATTCCCCGAGGCGCTACCCTGGACCTCGTAGAGGGGGACTACCTACCCCCCTCAAACCCCCTAGAAAAGGGGGGCTATCACCCGACCTGTGACCCCCGCACTGCGCAATCAGCGCAATGAAGGGGGGGCTCCGCCCCCCCTCTAACCCCCTAGTTAACTACATCGGCTAGTCGTGGAAAGAATATAACACAACCTGACAAATCGACCCTAGCGAAAATAATCAAATAATATTTCTAACCCACATCAATATGACAACATAGTTCAAACACCTCCCAAAAGAATATTATAAAATACATTTACAATGTAAAGATAATATAATTTACAATACAAATACAAACAATTTAAAATACAATATACATATAAACATTTACAAAAATAATCTACAATACAAATACATATAATAAATAACTTACAAATGGATGATATTTAGGTCCGCCTTCAACGTGTCCATAGTCTCCACAATGCTTTTTTGTTGATGTTATTAGAATTCTCCCTGGCCTCAAGCCCCTGCAATTTCTACAAGGGAAATAACATTTTCCATAATCAGGAGCCCTCGATGTTGATCCCACATATCCTTGGTCTCCTTGAGGAATGTTATGTGACATTTTTGCCACCAAACTTTCAGTGGTGATTTTGTTAAAAAATTAACCTCAAAATAAGTCTACAACCTTTCAAAACAATCACAACTAATATATATATATATATATATATATATATATATATATATATATATATATATATATATATATATAAACTATGTCAAAGTTATATGATGTTAGGGCCTCCACACACACACACATATATTTATATTTATATACTATTATAATTATAATAGTATATTTAATAACTTTATATATATATATATATTAATTAGTCAAACTGATCAAAAGTGGTCCCATATTATATATATATATATATATATATATATATATATATATTAGTCAAACTGATCAAAAGTGGTCCCATATTAGACGTTGTTAGCGCAAAAAGCCATTAATGGTGGAATTGAACGTTATGCAATGGTTATTTACCATTTGTAATAAATTGGACAACACATTTTCATATTGGATATAACATCGAATATGCGATGGTAAAATAATTATTGGCGATTATTCAATGATAGGAGGGATTATAGGAAAACACCCGATAATCGATGGGATAGGGAATTCCGTTGAAAATTCGACCAGTAAATATTTGTCGTCATACAAACGATGGTAGTCGAGATATTAGAAAAAAAAGTCATTTAACTTTCAACACTTTTTCTGATTTTAGCCATTCTGTCGGATTCGACCATCGAAGTTTCCACCAAAATGTAGTAGTGAATTTAGACACATTTTGAGTATGCCACTCCATGATTGCTTTAATATTTTCTAGGTCAATTTACACATCCTCCTTTGAGACTATATGCCCCAAGTATTAAATATGGGACTGAAATAACTCACATTTATTGAGTTTTTTGTAGATCTTATGCTCTCTCAACAATTATAGCACTACTTTTAAGTGTTTCTCATGCTTTTCCTTGTTCATATAATACACCAAGATCTCATCAACAAAGACTGGTATAAAGTTATCCAAACAAGGGCTCAAAACATTATTCATCGAACACATGAAAGTAGCGAGAACATTTGTAAGCTCGAACAGTACAACCATGAATTCATAGTGCTCATATTTGGTTTGAAATGTTGTTTTATGGATAAATTCATCCCTAATACGTACCTGACAATACCCTGATATCATATCAATATTTGAGAAGACGGTTGCACCCTTCAGTTGATCAAATAGATTGCCGATCCATGAAAACATATGTATGTTCTTAATGGTTTCTTTATTAAGTTTTCTATAGTCTACACATAGCCTCAATGTATTTTATTTCTTTCTTACGAATAACAATGGTGATTCCCAAGGTGATATACTCGACCTAATGTAACCGTTATCCAACATTTCTTTTAGTTGTAGCTTCTACTCAATTAACTCGAGCGTGCTCATTAGGTAAGGGGCTTTAGATGCTAGAGTTGTTCCAGGCATTAATTTCAATTGAGAAATTGTTTTAAGATTGGGTGTTCCTTCACAACAATGTTGTCGCCTCTGGGCTCATTGGTTATTTGAATGATGAAAAATTTACATCCTTTCCTACTACATCGCTTTAATTGTAAATTTATTACCATCCAGATGGATATTGGTTTCAACTTCCCCTACAACACCATATTTTCACCGCCCTCATTGAGGCTTTCAATCGACTTACTAAAACAATCCAAATTTTCCATGTGCTTGGCCAATAAGTCCATCTCGATGAGAATGTCATAAGCACCTAAGAGTAACAGGTTTAAATCTACTATCGTGGGTATACTATTTAGTATGAATGAGCATGATTTTACCACATGATCCACTTGTCTTTTTGTCCTTGGGGCTAGTTTGAACTTTCTAGGGCTCATTGTGCTTCGTTTTTGGTAATGTGCACCTTTCGACCACTTATGGAATTATATAACTAAAGTTTGAACCTGGGTCTGTTTAGAAAAAAATATAGCCTGGTCATTGATCATACCATCCATTTCAATGATTGAGGCCTAAGGATCCACCTGTTTGTTGTCCATTGTTTCATATATGCGTGACATGCTCTAGGCCATGTCATCTATAGTATCGGATCCTTATACATTGTACGCTTTTGGAACACCTTGCTATTGCTAAGGGCAGACCCTCTATTGGTTGTTCACCCCACACATCCAACATTGCATAGGTCCAGCTTTGAAACTTTTAGTGTCAGCCCTCGTGAACTTTGTAAATTGATCCTTTCTTGCAAAGATATTCTTTTGTTGTTGTTGTCCTTTAGAATGAGTAACTAATATATTGGTTCTTCCCTCATGCTTTGGTCGTTTCCATTTAAAACTAGGCTTGCCCCTTTCTTTCAAGTTTAACCTAAATTTGAATTTATGCTTTGCTTGCTCATAACAATGTTTCAGTTTCTTGATGATCTCCTCCAATGTTGTTGGCTTAATGCACTCTATTTAGTCCTGAAATTCTTGTGGTAGATTGTTGATATAACATTGAATATTTTCCTTCTCTTATTTGATGTAAGGCACATATCTCAGTAATTCCAAAAATCTGGAAATTACTCTTCATCGGTCATTTGCATGAGCTTGAGCTCGTTGAAATCTTTGGCCTTATTATCATAATATTCCTCAAATGGGTAATTCCTTCTGAAGCATCCTTCAAACCTTTCCCAAATTAACTACTTATCTCTAATACTCTTCAAATTCCTTAAATTTTCCCACCAAATTTCTACTTTTCCATTTATGTTGAAGATGGATACTCTAACTTTCATATTTCCATAGTACTTATGGCCTCTAAAATACTTTTTCATTCCTAGTAGTCATTCCTTTGCTTCTTCGTCCTTCTTCACCCCTCCATTAAATGTTGGGGGCTTTTCCTTCTTGAACTCTTATGCTAAATATTCCTTTCCCTTCCTCCTTTGTTGGTTTTTCTTCCTCATTCCTACACTATATAACTACTCATGGTTGTTTGTCCTCTTTTTCAAAGTCATTAAGGGAGTTCCTCCCCTTACTGTGTCTTCAATTCCTTGCCTATGCCTTTTCCTAGATCTATTTCCTTCGACACCATTAGTTTTCAAATATTGTCTTCCACATCCTAATGAGCTCTGTTTTAATTTGTGGCCAGCTCTTGGCTCATATTTCTTTTGTATTTGCAGATTTGACGTGATCTATAGTATATATGAATTCATTAATGCATGTCTTTCTTGTGCCCTAGCAATATTTTCATTGTCAACCTTGTAGCTCCTTATTTTAGCCCTTAAGCTTCTCAATGTTTCCATCCATTCAGGAGAGTCTTCTTCTCCTCTCTTTTCTAATGACTCTTCTTCATGCCATGTTGAGATCTATTAGTGCTATACTACACCAATCAGTTGCTCATCCCTTATTGTCCCTTATGTGTTATTACGCACACCCAACTGTTGGACAATTGAAAAAAATAATGCACAATTTCAATCATCTCCTTTGTTTGTTTTGTAAGGGTGTTGGTACAAGTTGTCTGAAACATCACACCTCAAGTTTTCATGTTCATTAGAGACAATGATCATATCAAAATTAATACACATACTAAATATAAATTACGAGCATCACATGTCATCATTATATATGACTACCATTATAGTAACAAGTCCTAATACTGTCACAATATGTTAGAGCCCAAATGATCTCCCGAGGTCTAGTGTTGAACCTCGAAGCTCTGATACCACCTTGTAACACTCCCTCCCACCACATTGGATGTCCCAAGATGAATAAGAGTTGATACTTATCCTAACCCAAATTCCAAGGTCTCGTTATGGAAACACGGTCACAAAATTTCCTCAAATTTCAACTTCATTAAAAATAGAAATCAATATCACCATTGCATCTCGCTGATTGAGATCTTTCCAATGATAAACGATTTTCCTCAATCTAACTTACAGATAAAAAATTATGGCCATTTAAGGATAGGCCAATGGTGTACTTGCTACATTAGCAGAGTGTTTCCATATGGTAACCTTCCACCCCTCATGGAAGGTCCCCACCATCGATCCTTGCCACGTGCTCAAGTCACATCAACCCCTCTCGATCCCACCCAACCAGACTCTAATGTGCATCGTGACCCAAACACATTGTAGAAAGTTCTCGACCTCGACCTTAAATCCTCAGCGCTCACTCCAATGCCTCCTGAATTCATGAGGTCCATGGTCCCTAGATGACATAATGTTGATGTCATAATGTCCACATGGCCCTCCCTAAGCCACCACGCGTCACCCAATATTAAATCACTTAGATATAGTATGTGGTCAATGGTGACTACCACGTGGCACCCCATGAGTGTGCCACGTGGCCCTTAATCCCATGTCACTGTCACCTCAGCCTTACCCTGGGTCCCACTGGGTTCATGATCCATTTGTAAAGTGTGACATTCCCATTATAATTTTCTCGACCCCATTTTCCTTCGGGGTTTCAAGGTTGAGGCACTTCTACCATGGAGCTCAACTTCGGGCCTCCACATCAGCTTGCCTTGGTCTCCCCATATGTTACCAAAAAAGGCACAATGTCTGCTTAAGCCTATGATCACGACGTAAACCTTTTTCTGGGGATGATAATGTCCCTCCATCAACTATTTCATGGTTCTCTCCTCACCCCTTGATGAGTGTGTACACCAAAAACCTTTCCGAAGTCTGAGAGCTTGAGGCTTTGAGGTGATGTCAGGTTGATGTCTCTTGCCCCATCCCACTCCCTTCCCTCAGACGTGCAATACTAAAATTTGACTCTCTTTGGGTGAGATCGAGACTTCACCCATATATAATTATGTGTATGTATATCATCACGGTTCTCTTTAATCACACTTCTCGACACTTAGACATTGTCATTCCTATCCTTCCTGAGTCTTAATACCATTAATAAATTACTCAACCCATCTCTCAGTATTGAGGTTTTATGCCTTTGTACTCTTGATACAAGGTCTCCTTGCACATGCATAGCCACCTTCTACAATACATGAACTACAACCATGCCCATGATAGCTATAGTTACACACACACACACATTAGGATATGCAAATGTGTAAAGGAACAATTTCTTATAATTTAAACCAATGGTATAGGGCCATGTTCAGCCCAAACCATTTATAAATCAAGAGTCCGTTGGAAATACTGAGAGGGGGGGTTAATCAGAATTTCTTTTTCCGACTATTGTTTTACCAGTTAAAACATATATATTCAGAACACAAGATGAACAAAAAGAATAAATGCTTTTATTAATATAAACTGTGCAGTAAAATAGATACAATATATAGATGGTTGCAATCAATTGCCAAGCACCAACTTGGACTTTTGTGAGGCTCCAACCTTCAAAGCTCCAACTCTATTTTGCCAAGGCACCAGTCTTGGACTTAGGAGCACCAACTCCCAAGGAATTCAATCCTTCCAGTTCTTGAGACACCAATCCCAAAGACTCCAATCCCTCTTACTTCTGAGGCATCAACCCCAAGGACTCAAATCCTTCTCACTCATAAGGCACCAACCCAATCTTGTCAAGGCATGTTTGATAGTAATCTTCTGCTCTCAGAACTCTTCTCTGCTAAGTTATGTCTGTTTACAGCTTCACTGTAGTCTCCAAGCTACATATCAATGACAACCAGTCTTCTTATGAAGAAGTCTTTACAACTCTGCACACTGCCCACACATAGTCTTCAATAGCCTTCATGCTCTCTGATAATGTCTTCACACAACTTTAGTCAGTCTATTGTTAGTTGCACTAAGCTCTGCATAAAGAACAAGTTCTTGTTCAAGCTTATGTTCTCTGTTGGCTACTTCTCCCCTTCCACTGTTTGTTGTCTTGTTGCCCCTTTGGCCCTCTTTTTGTTCTGCTGGGTCCTCTCACTGCCTCTGTCTCCTCCAACTTATTTCCATAAAAAATGTTCAACAATGTTTAACCCCTTTAACAACATTCAACAACTTACCCTTCTGTTCTTTGCTTTTTTTCTATATATTTTTTTCATTCCTCATCCTCTGTCTCAGGTTTCCTTTCTTCCCCGGCTCTTCTACTTCCTCAACGCTTGCTTGTCTGTCATTGTAGCTTCCTCTATCTCTTCATGCTCTAGGACATGTTAATTCATCAGAGAGTGTCAAATAATCCACGGAGAACATGTATTCCTGGTTGAAACTATAACATCTCTCCTTTTGATAATGATAGCCGACATACAAAGAGCTTTATGTTTAATGGACCTGCCACGTCCTATCACAATCACAATCAGCTTGAATCAGCCCATTTAACTGACATTCAACCTCCTGAGAACAATTATCATAAGCCTTTCGGCCTAAAACACCCTGCACAAGCCAAATATTTAATTACACAGAGAATATGAGAAAAAACAGTCCAAAAGACTAAGGGGCGGACTTCAAGCAATATTAAACCCGCATCTAAACTGTATCGGGTCCGTGGCTTAAATCGCGATCGGTGATTCGTGACTCCCGGCAGTCCTCTATATGTCGGGCCCATGACACCGCCGATGGTCGACAGCCGATCCACCACTGGACGCAATATTATATTAAGCCAAGTTGTGATGTCGCATCGGGTCCACAACGTTCATCGCAATCGGTGCTTGGGTGTGGCAAGGCTTCATAATATGTGACGGATGCGATAATAGATTAAATTATATTGCAATGTTGCAGCGGGTCCGCATATATATGTATTGCTATCGGTGATCGCAAAGGGGCTGCTTAACACTGTATGACTTCCACTCCTAAAGTCCCGATGCGATATTGTGCGCTGGACCCGATACGACTTAATGCTCCTGTGTATAAGGTTTCAAGTCCACTTTCCGCCTCCGATAGTGTAAAGGCATATATACGTGGTTTTTGGCCTCCGATGGTGTATTTTCCGAGGATGCATAGTTTTGGCCGCCGATAGTGTTAAGCATATATATATATATATATATATATATATATATATGGGTTTTTTGGCCTCTGTTTGTGTTAAACACATTTATATATTGTTTTCTCCTTTGATAATGCATTCGCCTATATATATATATATATATATATATATATTCTCCACTCCTTTAACCCTGCATATATATATTGCTCCGCTGTTTCCTTTAACCTTGTATATATATATTTCTCCTCCAATACTATACACTGCTCCGTTAACTACTCTTCCATTGTGTTAAGTGCATATATAGATGGGTTTTGGCCTCCGATAGCTCCCGATTGTGTAATTTGCTTCCTCTGATGGCTCTGTTTTGGCATATATATATATATATATATATATATATATATATATATATATATATATATATATATTCCAAAGAAGAGGAGTAAATGGAGCAAATAGAGCAAATGAAGGAGCCATATATATATATATATATATATATATATAGATATATGGCTCCTTCGTTTGCTCTATTTGCTCCATTTACTCCTCTTCTTTGGAATATATATATATATATATATATATATGCTATGTTCTACTCACTCTATTTGCTCCTGTAGCTTTGAGAAGTCAGTTTTGGCTCCTCTAGCTTGGCAGTGTCTTTCAAAGACCTCCTTGCATATATGAATGCCTCTCTTGCTCTGATGTTCTGTGATATGCTTTGATATGCCTCCTTTGGTAACTCCTCTTGCTTATGGCTTGGCTATCCTGATGGCCTTTCTCCTGTCTCTCCATGGATCTGCTTGACTTCCCCTTGGCTTCTAATATCTAGAATATTGCCATATTAGTATCTAGAATATTGCCATATTGACATCAATGACAACCTAGGTCAACAATCTCCCCCTTTGTTATTGATGGCAATATTCTTCTTCTCTCCCGCTTTGACATGAATGGCAAAGGAGTGCTTTGGGACTCCCCCTATCATACTGCGTCTATTCTTCATGAATGGTATATCTTCATGGGTCTGTGACTCCCCCTGTCATAGTGCTCTTCTTCTTTTTACTCAAGATAGAAGGATTGATGCTTTATCATCAATTAGCACATTATTCCCTCTTCATGTCTCAGAACTACTCTATCATGGCTTCAAAAATGCTTAAAGATGCTCTACTTTAATGCTTTCATTCAAATTGCAAATGGCCATACACCAAGTGTCCAAGTCCAGGATTTTATGCTTCAATCCATATTGACGTCTCCATAGGCAAAATTGAGAGACCTTCATAGTCAGAATTTAGAGAAAAATGCCACTGAGATTGTCTTTCTTGCCATCTTTCTTCAGATCTTAGTTTCGTTGTGTCTCCATGCTTCTCTTATATCACTGCCATCCAATGTTCAACATCATTTCATTTGGGTGAAATGGTGAGAGGTTGTGCCTTACCGTTGCTATATTTTATCAGAGAGGTTGTGCCTTTTGCCATGTTATTTCCCTAACAGATTTAGATATCTAGTCTATGCGTGTGTTTTAAATCCAATCACTGATTTACGTCTTCATGCAATGCTTCAGTTTTGTTATATGCTGCCAGCTTCTCTTATTTCAATCTTCATTCAAGATGTATCTGTTTGTTTGAAGATTGCCTCTATTAGTGTTCAAAATTTATCTGTTCTCTCATTAAATCCCTGAGTTAAGACATAAACTTCTGTGATAACAACACCATAGTTGTTTGCGCTATTTTCTCTAGCATTAGATGACTTTCTCTATTGCTTCAAATACTACTTAGTGATTAAGTGGAAAGCATCTTTAACAATAGTCCAAAGAATGGTTACAGGATCATATTCTTCAATGGAGTACCCCTAAGAAATGATCTTTATCAAAGAATCACTGTTAATATAGTTCAACAAGGATTTCATAAGGACCTTTTCACTTATAGCTTCAACAATAATGATCAAGAATTACAGGCTCCCCCTGACTGTATGTATCATCTCCTTTTGGCAGAGTCTTCTCATGGAATGCTTAGATTGTCAAAATTCAGGCCAATGACATATGTTGTTGGCTGGAGAGCTCCAGGGAATTTCTGATTGTATTTCCTTCCTTCTCCATACTTGTGTAACTTTCTTCTTTTGCATGGTTCTAGCTTGTTTAAGAGCCCAAGTTAAGTTACAATCACGTGCCATGTGACTAATGTTGTGACACTTGAAGCATTCTACATTGTTCATGAATAAGAATTCATGATTTCTTCCAACAAAATTGTTTCTTGGAGATTGTTGGGGACTATAATATCTATCTCTATGTTAAGCTTTACAGTCTTTTTCCATGTGACCAAAGTTTGTACAGGAATAACATTAACCAAAAAATAAATTTTGTACCTAGGAGATGGAGGTTTCCTTGACGTATTTTTGAAGCCTTTCTGCCTTGAGATCCTTTGATGATAACCATTGCTTCTCACCTCTTTGACATCATCTACATTTCTTCTTGGAGCTGGTTTTCTTCTTGGAGTAGGATTTCTTCTATTATAGCCTTGATTTTTCTCCTTGCCTTTGCTGGAGCTAGGAGCACCACCATTTCTTTCTAGCTTCTTCACATCTCTTTTGTTTGAAGCATTTTCATTCTTGTTTGAGGATTCACCTGCATACCCGAGGCCTGATTTATCAGATGGACATCTGTGATAGCTGAGCATGTCATCCAAGGCTTGAGAGCTCTTCAAGATTTTGTTCATCCCTTCAACCTTTGTTCTAAGGAAGACAATCTCTTCTTCCAATCTTTCACACTCATTATTCTTCTTGGCAAGTTGTTTCTCAGTTTCTTCCTTGCTATGAGTAGCTTCATCTGCTTCTATTTTAAGGGAGATGATATCTGACTTCATTTTGAAGATTTCTTCATCCTTTTCTTTCAATTGATAGATCATGGTGTTTCTTTCCTTTCCTGCTTCATCAACCTGTCCTTCTATGACTTCCAATGCTTCCATGGTCTTTTCAACTCCTTGTGCTTGTTTCCTTGCTTCTTGTAGTTGAGACTTGAGAGAGGAGACCTCTACCTTGTACTGACCAATCTCTTCTTCAAGTTTGTTCAAGCTCTTGTGCCTTTGTTCAAGTTGACTTGACAAGGTATCTTCCTGCTTCTTTGCTTTATTCAATTGATTTGTCATGGATATGACTTCTTCATGACGCTTTCTTTTGATTTAATGAAATTCCTTCTTAAGCTTGGCAAGCTCTTCATCCATTTCTTGTACTTGAAACTTGATGAGGTCAACTTTCTTCCTTTCTTGATCTTGGTCACAAACTAGTGCTATCTTCTTAAGTTCCTCATTTTATTTTTTCAAAATTTTAATCTCTTCCATGGCAGTCATAAGTTGAGCGAGGAGTTCTTCTACAAAATCTTTTTCATTCTCTTCATCTTCTATAATGGGTTCTGGATTTCCTTCTTGATCTCCATCATCTTCATGACTGATGGTCATGGTCAATGCCCATTTTGAGTGAATATCATGAAGTTTGTCCCATATACCCTTTGCTGATGAACATTTTCCTAGATTTTTCTTTACAGAATCAATTAGCCCATTCAAGATTGCCTTCATTGCTTTTGCAATATACTCCTTGGATTCCTCATCCATCCTACTATCAGCAATCACTGATTTCCAGATTTCAGTGCCTTGAGTCTATAGGAAATTCCTCATTCTTGCTTCCCTTGAGCCTTGGAGCCTCCTCAAATTGATTTTCTTCTATTTTCATAGTAGAGGGAGACACATCCTTAGGAGGATTGGAGATTTTCTTCCTTGACCTCGCCATTTGTGTTCTAAAGGTCAACCTTCAAGATGTTAAGCTTTGAATGAAGGTACTGGCTCTAATACCAATTATTGGAAATACTGAGAGGGGGGGTGAATCAGTATTACTTTTTCCAACTATTGTTTTACCAATTAAAACATATATATTCAGAACACAAGATGAAGAACAAGAATAAATGCTTTTATTGATATAAACTATGTAGTAAAATAGATACAATATATAGATGGTTGCAATCAGTTGCCAAGCACCAACTTGGACTTTTGTGAGGCTCCAACCTCCAAAGCTCCAACTCTATTTTGCCAAGGCACCAGTCTTGGACTTAGGAGAACCAACTCCCAAGGACTTCAATCCTTCCAGTTCTTGAGACACTAGTCCTAAAGACTCTAATCCCTCTTACTTCTGAGGCATCAACCCCAAGGACTCCTATCCTTCTTACTTTTGAGGCATCAGCCCCAAGGACTCCAATCCTTCTCACTTTTAAGGCACCAACCCTAAGGGTTCCAACCCAATCTTGTCAAGGCATGTTTGATAGTAATCTTCTGCTCTCAGAACTCTTCTCTGTTGAGTTATGTCTGTTTACAGCTTCACTATAGTCTCCAAGCTACAATATCAACAACAACCAGTCTTCTTATGAAGAAGTCTTTACAACTTTGCACACTGCCCACACATAGTCTTCAATAGCCTTCATGCTCTCTGATAATGTCTTAACACAACTTTAGTTAGTCTACTATTAGCTGCACTAACCTATGCATAGAGAACAACTTCCTGTTCAAGCTTATGTTCTCTGCTGGCTACTTCTCCCCTTCGACTGTCTGTTGTCCTGTTGCCTCTTCAACCCTCTTTCTGTTCTGCTGGATCCTCCCGCTGCCTCTGTCTCCTCCAGTTTATTTCCATAAAAAACTGTTCAACAACGTTTAACCCCTTTAACAACATTCAACAGCTTACCGTTATGTTCTTTGCTTTTTTCTATATATTTTTTTCGTTCCTCATCCTCCGTCTTAGGTTTCCTTTCTTCCCCGGCTCTTCTGCTTCCTCAACGCTAACTTGTCTGTCGTTGTAGCTTCCTCTCTCTCTTCGTGCTCTTAGACACATTAATTCATCAAAGAGCGTCAAATAATCCAAGGAGAACACGTATTCCTGGTTGAAACTCTAACAACGCTCCTTTTGATAATGATAGCCGGTATACACAGATCTTTACATTTAATCGATGTGCCACGTCCTATCGCAATCGCAATTGGCTTGAATCAACCCATTTAACTGAGGTTCAGCCTCCTGAACCATCAAAACAATTATCATAAGCCTTTCGGCCTAAAACACCCCCCGCAAGCCAAATATTTAATTACATAGAGAATATGAGAAAAAAACCGTCCAAAAGACTAAGGGGTGGACTTCAAGCAATATTACACTCGCATCTAAACTGTATTGGGTCTGCAGCTTAAATCACAATTGGCGATTCACGACTCCCAACGGTCCTTTATATGTCGGGCCCATGACACCGCCGATGGCCGACGGGCGATCCACCACTGGACGCAATATTATATTAAGCTAAGTTGTGATGTCGCATCGGGCCCGCAACGTTCATCGCAATCAATGCTTGGGTGTGGCAAGGCTTCATAATATATGCAATTGTGATGGATGTGATAATAGATTAACTTATATTGCAATGTTGCAGCAGGTCCACATATATATGTATCGCTATCGGCAATTGCAAAGGGGCCGCTTAACACTGTATGACTTCTGCTCCCGAAGTCCCAATGCAATATTGTGTGCCGGACTTGATACGACTCAATGCTCCCATGTATAAGGTTTCAAGTCCACCTCTGCCTCTGATAGTCTAAAGGCATATATACGTGAGTTTTAGCCTCCGATAGTGTATTTGTCGGGGATGCATAGTTTTGGCCGCCAATAGTGTTAAGCATATATATATGGGTTTTTTGGCCTCCGTTTGTGTTAAACACATTTATATATGGTTCTCTCCTCCAATAATGCATTCACCTATTTATATATATATTCTCCACTCCTTTAACCCTGCATATATATATATATATTGCTCCGTTGTTTCCTTTAACCCTGTATATATATATATATATATTGCTCCTCCAATACTATACACTGCTTCGTTAACTGCTCTTCCGCTGTGTTAAGTGCATATATAGATGTGTTTTGGCCTTCGATAGCTCCCGATTGTGTAATGTGCTTCCTCTGATGGCTCTATTTTGGCATATATATATATATATATATGTGTGTGTGTGTGTGTGTGTCTCCTCTGTTTGCTCTGTTTGCTCCGTTTGCTCCTCTTCTTTGGCATATATATGGCATATATATATGCTCTATTCTGCTCGCTCTATTTGCTCCTATAGCTGAGAACTCAGTTTTGGCTCCTCTGGCTTGGCAGTGTCTTTCAAAGACCTCCTTGCATATATGAACACCTCTCTTGCTCTGATATCCTGTGATATGCTTTGATTTGCTTCCTTTGGTAACTCCTCTTACTTATGGCTTGGCTATCCTGATGGCCTTGCTCCTGTCTCTGCATGGATCTGTTTGACTTCCCCTTGGCTTCTAGTGTCTAGAATATTTCCATATTAGTATCTAGAATATTGCCATATTGACATCAATGACAACCTAGGTCAACAGAGTCGTAAGTGAGCGTAATACTAATTAACCACACATAGGGAATGTCCATTCCTTACTGATAGCATAAGCATTTCAACCACGATACTAAGCGGATAAATTGCATCCATACACAGAAATAGGCATTCCCATCATTGACACACACATTTTCATAATGGAAATAAGAATTCACATTATATTCACATAGATAGTAGCACAATTAGGCAATTTATCTTAGGATATAGATGATTGACATATGAGATTAGGACTTCAATTCTCCACCCAACCTTAGGCTAATGACACTGCTACTCTTAACTATAGTCAACCACCCTTGAGCCTGATTTAGAGATTGTGAAGGGAAGTGCTCAATGGATATTCACACTCGTCATATGCACATTCACATGGGAATCCATAGTCCTGAACACTTCCACTTGGTCCCCAAGAATCTAGAGTGAACAGTGTCTCCACCTAATAAAATCAAAATCTAGGGAATCTAGAGCCTCTAAGGTTCAACCCCATAACTAGTTCAGGGAATCTATAATTTCTCAAGCTCCACCCCACAACCAGTTCAAGGAATCTATAGCTCTATTCTCCTCCCCAATAATACCACAAGAGTCCAGAGAGTGAGTCTCTCCACCCACTGTGCACATTAGGAATCTAGAACCGAGTTCCTCAATCTGTCTCTTATAGGAATCCAAAGCACACTAGATATTCCACCTAATGGCCTCCATGTGAATTCATAGAGAAGAGTCTCCACTTGTTAGTCAAACTCAAGAATCCAAAGCTTTTTCAAGCTCCATTAGACATGCAACCACAAGAATCCAGAGCACTTGCTCCACCTAATATCTTCCTTGGCAATGTTGTTTCCCTCTTGTTATCTTGTTCTCCTCTCGCCTATGTTCCACTCGACTTTGTCTCCTTCAACCTCCACCCCCAATTCCATCTCGTCTATTTTTCCCAACACATTGTATGATTTTGTAGGGACCAGAGTCTCCTCTGCCATGAAAAAGGGTTGGCTCATCCTTTTTCCTCCCGTCCATATGCATCCTTTAATTATCATGTACAATTCTCTCTCCCCTTCTATCAATGGTGCATACACAACTTAAATGAGTTGCTTTTTTCTGTTCAATTCAGGGGCGTGCATGAAGGCACTACTCCAAAAGGTATCTAATGTCTATCTTGTATTAATAAATATGGCCAACAATGTTGTTCCTTCAATTATAAGAACGAGTAACAGTTAAATGCAGGGTTGGCTCCACAAGCCATCTCCCCCTTCACATCCACAGACTCTGAATCGATGTCCCTCTCAGCCTACTTATCCTATTTTATTATTTACATTGATACACAGAAAATTACATGGTAATGTTTACAACATTATTCACAAGAGGATGATGATGGGGTTGTTACACAATGGTTGTGTAAACATTATAATGAGGGGTTTTTAATATCAGTGGGTTTACAAACCCTTAATCCAATCTATCTCTCTAATACCAATCCGAAAGGAGAGAGGAGGAAACCACACAATAATACAATAGCACAACAAAACATGGGAACGGAGGAAACCATACAATAATACAATAACACAATAGAACATAATAGATTTGTGGCTTTGTAACTTGAATTGATTAATTTAATTGCTTGAGGACACATGATCAAATATACTCAAAAACACTAATAATAGATATGTTAATCTTACCTCAAACATGCATGAGTAAGTGTTCCTAAATTTAGACTCTGTAAACTTTGAGATAATTGACATAATTAACAAATTCTCAATCTTTCTCAAAATAGCCCAATCTTCTATAATAATAAGTTATACTCTAGACAAAATGATACCATAAATTTTGAATATAAATTCCTTATTTCCTTTGCTTTGTTTAAATGTAATTATGCCTATAGGTGTGTCTATTTTAGAAAAGGGCTTAGAATTTTAATTTAAACTATCAATTATTAAAAATTATTGCCTCAATTGTAGCTATTTAACCTCTAGGAATTATTCTAGAATATTTCTTAGTAGTAGTCACAAATCAAAGGTTGAGATTTATCTCCAAAGTACTTACGTCTAATTTTCCCTTTTGATTAAATTGACTAGGTAGAAGAAAGTGTGATGTAAGGAAGTGGTATAGTTAAGTCATGGTATTGTAACCAAACCTATTTACAAATTAAAAATATATACGAAAAAGTGAGGTAAAGTGAGACAAAACCTCCATGATTAAAAATCTTGTTAATATATATATTTTTTTTTTTTTTAATTTTACATTTAAATCATCTTAATCTTAATAATATTTTTTAAAAATTATAATTTAATTATAATTTATAAATTTTTTAATACACATTAAATAATTTTATTGGTGATGGTTGTGTTAGGAAGTATTATATAAACCGTCAAATTCTTTATAACTAAATACAACCAATTTTTTTTAATATTTTTTATTAATTTAAAAATATAAATCGATCAATTTTGATACTCGATGAGCATTAATATTTACCAATAATTTAACTAATATAACTAAACCAATTTAGTAAACTAATTATTATTACTAAATTGCAATCCAAACCCTTGTGTTCATCAAGCAAGAGATACGAAAACCGTAAAACAAAATGTCCTGTTCTATATTTTTACAAAACAAAATGCTTTTGAATAAATTTAGATATTTTTATTGAAACGTACATGTGTGATGGGAAGTGTAAAACCTGAAACATGAAAAGTTATTGAAATTACAATTGCTACATGGAATCTCCACTGAGCTGAGGTTGCTGTGCTCAACGGATTTTCTTGCTATGTGACAAGATTGAATCATAAATTATTCTATACTATCTATGTTTCTCCTTAAAGCCATGGAGAGAGCTGTTTATTTAAAGGCGGGATTTGGCGACAACGTAGTGCTCGCCATCATTGTCAAACTGTGGCCGATTTTTCTGTCTCGACGCCGCTGGCTTGGTCCGGCCGACACCTCGGGCAGAAGCTTTAGCTGTTGAAGCTGTGGAAAGATGTTTGGCCTGATCTCTCAACAGGTTTTTCAGTATTTTGTTTGTGGGATTCTTCGGCAGCTCTGTCAAGAAGACGACAGCCTTGGGAACCATGTAGTGCGGGAGCTTCTCTCTGCAGAAAGACACAATCTCTTCTTCTGTGATGATGGTGTCATCGTTGTGCTTTCTCTTGATAAAGGCGCAGGGCGTCTCGCCCCACCGGGGATGGGGCATGGCAACCACAGCCGCCTCGGAAACGAGAGGGTGAGTGTACAGAACGGACTCCACCTCCACACTGCTGATGTTTTCTCCGCCTGAGATTATGACGTCCTTTGAACGATCCTTTATCTCAACGTACCCGTCGGGATGGACGACGCCAACGTCACCAGTGTGGAACCAACCGCCTTCAAAGGCTTTGGCGGTGTTCTCCGGATCGTGCAGATAGCCCTTCATTATGCCGCTGCCTCTCAACATGATTTCGCCCATGCTTTGCCCATCTCTTGCCACGCTGGACATGGTCACTGGATCCTTCACGTCCACTTCCTCCAGACTCAACACGCCCACTCCTTGCCGTCCTTTGAGGGCAGCTCGTTGGGCTGGGGAGAGTTGAGCATCGTCCCATTCGCTCTTCCACTCGCAGGCGAGAGCGGGGCCGGTGGCTTCAGTGAGGCCGTAAGCATGTGTTACGATGAAGCCCATGTCTTCAACCTTAGACAGAATTGCGGGAGCTGGAGGCGCCCCTCCGGTGAGAACCTCAACTTTTCCGGGCAAGGGCTGTGGATTTGGGTAGTCGAGGAGGATGTTGAAGACAATAGGCGCGCAGCAGAAATGAGTGACATGATGCTGCTTTATGGCTCCGTATATCTCTTCCGCAGTCGTGTTGCGGATGCATACGTTGGTTCCGCCTCTGGCTGCGATGGCCCAAGTGAATGTCCAGCCGTTGCAGTGAAACATGGGAAGCGTCCACAGGTAAACCGGCTCTCTTCTCATTTCCCACAGAAGCAGCATAGACATGCTGCTCAGATATGCTCCTCTGTGGCTGTACACCACTCCTTTCGGTGCCGAAGTCGTTCCAGACGTGTAATTCAAGGCAATCGCCTCCCACTCGTCTGCGGGCTTTACGGGCTCGAAACGTGGATCCCCGCCTCGAACCAGTTCCTCGTAAGTGCCACTGATTACGACCCCAACTTGCTTAACCAGTCGAGCAATGTGAGCAGCTAGAAGGCCATCATCAAGATAATGTATGAGGATCGGACTAGGAATAAGGAGAGGCGATTCGAGAAGGGTGAGGGCGTCCTTGGCGAGGGACAACAATTGCTAGTCAACCAGAAAGAGCTTGGCGCGGGAGTGGGAAAGAACGGTAGCGACATTGCGTGTGTCGACACGAGAATTGATTGCGTTGAGAACAGCCCCCGCCATTGGAACGACAAAATGCGCCACATAAAGCGCAGGAACATTGGGCGCCAAAACTGAGACCACGTCCCCTTTCCGAATTTTGAGACGATTGACAAGTGACGACACCACACGTCTGCAACGCTCCGCGGTCTCGGCCCATGTAAAGCGAACACCTCCTTGATCATAGATTATGGACGTCCGCTTTGCATACACCACCGCCGCTCTGTCGAGAAATGTCACAGGCGAGAGAGGCACATAATTCGCCCCGCACTTTCCCAGAGCCTCCATTGCAAATCACTAACTACTTCTCTCACAGATTCACCACTTGGGCCCGAGCGAGCTATCTAAGCAAGAGGGATAAATCTAGTAAATCTAGTTGCTAGAATGCGCAGACACAATAAGATAAGGGCATGAATGAATGAATGAATCAGAGACTCTGGATTTGGTTATACAATAGCATAGGGAAACTTGATAAATCTAGTTGCTAGAATGCGCAGACACAATAAGATAAGGGCATGAATGAATGAATGAATCAGAGACTCTGGATTTGGTTATACAATAGCATAGGGAAACTTGATTTATATAGAACAGGGGGACAATTTTGTGACCACACAACTTTTGGTCGGTGCGAAAAATGCGCTGGAAGAACGCTTACAGTAACTTCATGGAAGCCTTGAAATCTAGAATAAGGCCAATAATGGCATGCGGTGGAAGCTTCCCTGATTTTGTTAGCCCACTTCTGTTATTGTCAGAGCCGAATTTTTTGTGTGATCTAGAAACCTTGGACCACGTGGCTCCACATGTGGTTCCAGGTAGCATGTTCTTGTGGAGGAATTCATCCAACTTTAAATATGACCACAACCTGCAACGGCTCAGAGCAGTACATGGACCCCCTCGGACGTTAGAAATTACGGAGAAAGAACAGAGGAAAGATAAGGAGATGCAAAGATTGACTAATAAATCATGTGGAAACTAGATAACTTTGAAAATGGTGTCGTGGGGACGTGCTGACCCGATGGCGAAGGATTCGGGCGTAATTCATTCAAACGCTTTTGACTGATACAGTTCCTTGCCCTTTATAATCGGCTCGTAGTCAAAATTCCTGTGCACATTATTCGGCTGCGTAAGTCTAATGCACTCATTTCTTGTGATCCCATGTAAAATTTTAATGAATGGATACTATTCCTTTGGTGTACTTGACCATTAAGCAACTCAGGAAAACAACCCGACACTTTTTAGTATGAATTTTTTGCTGAATGTCCAATCACGTTGAGTGTTCATCACAATTTACTATACTAATTTTATAATTAAAAGACAGGATGATTTATGCGTGAGTTTATGTTTATTCCCACTTAGGAAAAAATGGGGAAAAATATCTTTATATGCTAATACAAGAAATATTACGTCGATATACCTTTCTGGTTATCATAAATTATAATTTTTAATAGCAAAAATTGATGTGTATTACTAAAATTTAAGATTTTTGAAATCATATTCTTTTATGGAAGTTTGTGATCACATAAGATTGTGATTTCTGAATGGTTGATAGATGTCATTAATTTATAAATAATTTTAACCTATTCGCTGGTGGGAGTAGTTCACGTATTATTAATGCTTTCCATTTACCCAAGTCACGTGAACCATCTTTCAAATTGACTTTTCCATTGCAATTTTTAAATTGAATTTTATTTTATTTTATTTTTCCCACATAAAAAAATGGTTTATATAATGTATTAGTGCATAGGCTCAGAATAAGAAGCAAGAATACATATGAGCTAACATATTCAGAAATGTATATACATATGAGCTAACATATTTAGAAATGTATCTCTCAAAATAAATTGATGGAAATCAAAACCTTTCATATTCAGTGTGACCATCCCGAGCAAAGAGTCAACTAAAAATTAGTAATAATTAACTACTAAAGATAACTGGAAAATAGTCAGATGAGAATCACCATATAGTCATACAAGAAATATTGTAAATAATGGCATCTGAAAGCAGACAAAAAACATATATGCAATAAGGTAATAGCGCCAATAGAAAAAGTCTAAGGTAATGGAAAAGGTCCCCGAGCTAGCTCTATCCCACCTTCCATGTATGTGTAATGGAAGTTACCAAATGAATCAACCATCCCCTGTTTAGACAACTGCAACCAAATTTCTCACGGTATATATGCTTAAATGTAACCTTATTGAATGTACCCATGAGATGCTTGATTTGAGTAATCCAGCCTGAGAGAAACGAGGGAGAGAAATCTGAGTATGTCGTGATACCGTTAGTGAGAACTTGAGAGTCCCCATACACAAATAGTGTATCTATACAATGTTGTCTAGCAATCCACAACATTCCCCAAAGGGAAAGAGTTTTCGCCCTCATGTTTACCATGTCCCCCATTCTAGTGTAGTCTATAATGGCATAAGTGTTCTACTCTCAGCCAAGTGCCACAACCACAAACAAAATTCTGAGAAGCATCGTCGAAATAACCAGATGGGAAATGTAATTCATATGGAGCTGATTTGAGGGATCCGTCCTTAATCACACCGGACAAGATCCTTACTTCTTGAAAAGTGAGTATTACCTTGTGAATGATGACGGAAGGGATCGTCGGGGTCCCTTAAAAAATGAGTCGATTTCTTGCACACCATATTTCCCAAGTGGTAAGGAAAGGAATGGCCTTTTTCTTTTTACCCCGATGCATCCACCACAAAAAACAGTGTTCCAAGCACTCAGAGTTCCTGAAGGAAATGTTTAGAGCAGACCATATGCCAGACCATAAGCGGGCAATGAACTGATACTCTAAAAGGAGATGACCATTATCCTCTTTGGCATTCCTGCCGAGGGGACACCTCCCTGGCCCCATCCAACCTCGCTTACAAAGATTCTCCCAAGTAAGATTTTTGTTTTACCAAATAAGCCAATTAAAGAGTATGACCTTGGTGGGGATGCCGATTTTCCAAACAAATAAAAACCAACATGGATAGGGATCAAAGTGATGTAAATGAAATAGGTACCTATAGGTATCTGCCACCTTAATACTATTTGCACAAAGCTTCCCCACCTAGGTAACAGAGTCACCCTCATCATGTTTATAGAGGCTCGTCTGTCTCAATCGAGTAATGTATTCCTTCCATTCGACTGCTTATGAGTTTGACAAACCCATCGACTTCGCACTTTTCCACACTAGCGTAGGTCCATTCCAACCTTTGGTAACCTATTCTAAAAAAATAAGCCTCATTGTTGGAGACAAATTATCAAGTTTTCTGACAAGGTATGTGCTACCTCCACCCCTTTGATGTTATCCATGCCTATCATGATATGGTTTCCTCTGCCAAAGGCCCAGTAGAGTCGCTACAAGAAATAGCCAACCATTTTTTGAAAACATCTCCATATGTACAAACCCTGAGATTTTCCAACTATTTGATCCCCCTGTTATGAAGATACTTTGTGGCAATAATGTCCCTCCATATACCATTAGTGAAAAAATCCTACCACATAGATTTGAGAATGAGTGCGTGTCCAAATAGGCAGGTATCGATGAGACCCCAACCCCCCAACTCCTTGGGAGTAGAGACATTATCCCATTTACACAAATGGAATTTTCAGTGACCCTCCCTGTCAGACCAGATAAACTCAGCCATGATTTGCTTGATCTTGTTGATGACAGATGCAGGCAGGGTGTATAGGTGTGCCCAATATACAACCATTTGTTGCAAAACAACTTGCACTAAGATAAATCTACCACCAAAAGTTAAGCTCATGTGTGCCCACCCATTGATCTACCTCTTGTACTTATCCAATAGCCACTGCCAATCCAAGGCATTATACTTATTAGGTTTAATTTGAAAACCCATATATGTGAGACCTTCTCCTAAAGGCATAATCCAGAAATTGAATAAATCATTGATTTACTTGATTACTCCCAGGTCTCCAACAAAATACAATATGAAAGATTTACCAATGTTTTCCTTCATACCATATGCATCCCCGAATCATTGCAATATGTCATGTAAATACCTCCATTGTTGGCGGGAGGCCATACCAAATGCCAGAAAGTCATCTACAAACAAATTATGGGAAATTATGATGCATGCCACCAGTGTAATGCCTTCGAAATGACCCTCCAAAACCGCCTTTCTAATTTTAAGACTTAGGCAATCCATCATTAAAATAAACAATAGTGGAGAAAGTGAACATCCTTGTCGAAGTCCCTTGCCAACAGAGAAAAAATTGGATGGATAGACATTTATCAAAACCGCAAAGTGAGCCGACATGACACATGCCATAATCCATTCTATTATATTAGTAGATTGACCTGTATTTGTAAGAATAATTCTAAGAAATGACCAATCAACACAGTTATACGCTTTCCAGAGATCCACCTTCATTACAATATTTCTGGTGTGTATTGAATGTATGACCTCCTAAGAAGTAGCTACAACATCATGGATCAATCTATTGTGGAGGAAACCCGACTGCTCCCGACTGCTCCATGGAGATGTGGCAGGAGAGAGTACCTTTGATGCGCTCGACAATGACTTTGGAGATGAGTTTATATATTATGTTGCAGAGCGATATGGGGCGGTAGTCGAAGAAGGTGGACATATCAAACGATTTGGGAATCAAAGCGATGAAAGTGAAGTTAATAGCTCTCGAAACACGTCCCAAAGTCTGATATTCCTCCACCATGTTAACTAGGTCCCTTCCAGCTAGGTCAAAACAAATTAAGAAAAATTCCATAGTCCATCCATCCGGGCCTGATCTCTTATCCTTTGCAAAAGTTTTCAATGCCTATAAGATTTCTTCAAGTGTGACTATTCAATAAACCTCCTCAATTGATTTGTCATTAAACATAAGAGGATACTCACTAGCACCCCATAACTAATCCTCAATGTGGCTTCTATGCCGCTTCTAAAATAAGGACCGAAAATGTAGAATGGCTTCATTTTGGATCTTCGATGGAGAGTAGGCAACAATACCATCTAGTCTGTTGATGTTCCAAATAGTGTTTTGATTTTTCCTTTGGTTTTTATATCGATGGAAAAATTTGGTGTTATTATCACCTTCCTACAACCAAAGGGCTCGACTCTTGAGTTGCCAAGACGCCTCTTGTTGGAAGAGGATTTGCCACTTTCTTAGTTCCAATGGTTTGAGAGATTCCTAAATATTTCCAAATGTGGTGGCCCTCTCTACCAATTTGTATAGGTGTTTAATTTCACTCATAATAAGCTTTAGTTCTCTGGCCAAGGTACTTTCCTTTTCCCTTTCCCAGACCCTAACCTGACTTTTCAATGCTTGAAGTAGACTAGATAGGCGCAACATTGGGGATTTTCCATCCACTCGAGGGAATGCCCTCCAAAAATGTTCAACCAGTGAATTAAACTCCTCATCCTCCAACCAAATACTGTTGAATTTAAAGGGTATGCCTAGACGCAGCCACTCCAATCTCCATTGCAATATAATTGGCATGTGATCCGAGATCATGGATTTTTCCACCCAAGTTCTAACACAACTCAGCCTCTCCAATAGGTTTTCTTGTACAAAGAATCGGTCTAATATTTTAGCAATATGGTCATCTCCCGCACGACCGTTATGCCAGGGAATGTTTTAAAACTCCGACTCCGACTCCGACTCCGACTCGGCCGAGGGTCGACTCCGACTCGGTATCGACTCGGCCGACTCAATTTCAATGACTCGGTCATTGTAAAAAATACATTAAATATTTATTTTTTATAAAAACCCATAATTTTAAAGATTTTCATTCATGTTTCCAAATACACAGCATTAGAATATAGATAGAAGACAACATATGATCAAAGTAGGCTCATGAATATATCCATTATATCAAAATGGCACCCAATGCATTGTCCAATACATACACGATGATGGTATAGATATCAAAACAAAAACACATAACCAAGGAGGCTATAAATGGCCTCTGCAACAAAAGTCTGTGACCAGTACTACTGGCTACTGCTAGAGTTGCAAGCATCATCTGGCTCAGTGTTACTTGGAAGTTGGGAGCAGGAGAGAAAGTGGGAAGTGAGAGGGAAAACGAGAGCGGGAGTGACATTTTCAGAAGCTCCTGGTTTGGGAGCGAATCCCAGAGGAGTTCGACAACCAATGTCACTAAAATCAAGGTACATAGAGGGATTGGTGCTCTTGATCAAATACGAGTTCCATACCCCAATACATGACAAAATTCAATGGAAACATTGCAATCCTCCAATCCTGAAATCCTGAAAAATTGATAAGTCTGTTGGATTTTGAATGAAATCTAAAATTCTACTTTCTTCATATGAAATCCAATGAGGCTGAAACCACTCTCAAACATCCTAAGTCATTTCATGGTAATGTTAAAAATTTAAGTAAAAGGATGAAAATGAAGATTAAGGAGAATGTCACTTTTACTTTAAGAATTTAACATTACCATGAAATTTGAATAGCATATCAATAGTAGAGAGCATTTGAGTGTGTTAAATAGGGTTTGGGAGGGGGAAATGGACCCCAAGTAACATTTAACTAATTCATAAAACACTTTGGAGTTCAAACCAATCAGCAAACACTTCAAAATTTCATTAAAAAAATGTCAAATCGCTGTTTTGATGGGGTTATAGGCCACTGGTTATGACTCGGCCGAGTCAATATAGAAACGGCCGAGTTGGCTGAGTCAGCCATGACTCAGACGAGTCATTGAATGAATCGGCCGAGTCATGGCTGACTCGACCTACTGAACTATTTCCTCCACCGAGTCACATTTCTGGGCAATGAAACGGATCAACTCGGTCATTTCCGTTTCGAATCGGCCGAATTTTAAAACTATGATGCCAGGTGGGAGACAAAGTTAGGGATCTAATGTCCCAGATATGATTGGCCTCAAATAATTGGCAGAGATGGTCAGTGAGAGGGTCTGCTCTGCACTTGACACCCCAACATTCATCTCCAGACAACATTGAAATCACCTTCGTGTACGAGTTCTCCCACACCACCTTCAAAGAGTAGTCCTGAGGCCATTTCCTCTGCGTCCATGGTGACCCTTTTGAGAAAACCTCCTTGGGAAATGTTCCAATAGATGGCCTGTTTGATGGCACAATATACATATGAAAGGAATACACCAATAGTCCAATCACTGATGGTGGATATCATCATTCCATGCCAAGTCTATATGACCAGGTAGTTCGCCATAGAAACCCATTTCAACAAGAATCCACGCAACTCGCTTTTCACTGGTGCCCATGAATTTTGGGTCGACATATACAAACCATCCTATAGATTTTTTGATTTCCATAAGAAACCTGCACGTCCAGAATTCCAGTGGGAGGCCCAGTAGCTTGACCCACATGAACTTATTCCTAGGTGTATCACAGATAGGGTTGAAGCCCGCATACGAGTAGTGTAGATGGAGGAAACTGCGACCACAAACCCATGGGATGATTCTGATGTGTTCAAGGTCTTCTTGGTGCATGAAATGGAAGTTGTACTAGCCATTCATTAGTCTACCAAATTTTGGTGGATATCCAAGTATGGAAGACCAAGAACTGTATCCAAGTATGGAAGACCAAGAACTGTTAACCCACTGATGCATATCGAGCTCCTTCATGTCTAGGAAATACCATCTGCCTACTAAGGCACGTTTCTGTAGACTAGCAACCTGATCCCACATTACATCATATCCAAAGCTGAGTAATTTTGTGTCAGGGGAAGGTTGTTTTTTCCAAGAGAACACACACGAGGTCAAGAAACATCCCGCAGATGAGAAATATTAGTGTGACCATAAGGGATTAGACTGCCACCCATGTTACGTGCACCAAGATGGGAGGAGTTCGAGATGCTAACGGTTGCCCGGTGAGGAATCGAAGAGAACCAGGGGGAGTGTGATCTTTCCGTAGCAACTATTGCATGTATGAATGCCTCTTGTGTCAACACGTCAGCATCCAGGGAGGTAATAAAGCCCACCAGGTGTGCCATGCGCGAAGGGAAAAATGAGAAAGACTAGACATCAGGAGAAAGGTAAGGATCTTGACGAGGATGGAGAATAAAATAAGTCAAGGTAAAAGATAGGGATGGAAAGTGAGGTACATAAGTGCCCATGCAAATCCCAAAAAGGATATTCAGACAACTGGATACATATTCCCGATCATCCCATAATGGAACCTAATAAAGGAGCATCGTCGTTCCAAAAATGGACTACCAAATGCAGGTATAGATCCCTCGGAAGTAAATGGGAATGTTCATACGCATCTCCCGAGATGGATATTAGCATGAGTTACCAAATACAAGGCAGGATATGATTTAAATATGAAATTCACATCGCAAGGATCAAACCCCATCAAATATATTAAATTTTGTGTCATAGTAAGCCACCACCCTTGAAAATACCAAGTGACAGTTATCTACAACCCTGAGGAGTTTATGATAGGCGTATCCACCCCATATTGATTCCAGTAGCAGAAATAGATTTGTAGTCAGCATAAACACAATGCCAAGTCCAAGAAAATCCCGATCGTCAGAAACAGATTCTAATAGTCGCCGGAAAAACCAATACCACCGCCCCCCACCAATACATTGAAGCTGCCAAATTGAGGTGATCAACTATTTGCATCAACAATTCAAGAATATGGAAAGAGAAAGCTTGTAGAAAGCAACTATTCGCAACAACAACATCACCAACACCCCCAACACTTCCATCACTTGTGACAACATCTAAAACCCAGCTCTTTGCATGAACGAGATATGTAAAAAGAACCAAGCCATTTTCTCCATAAATAGTATATCTTGGACTGGTTCGGAGGGAACTCAAGTTCACTGGCTTTTGTTGGGTGAATAATTTTTAGGAGGCACTTCCACCCTAACATATGGTCTTCAACGACGAAGTGCAATTTTATCCAAGATGATGAGATATAAAATGAACAAGGCAATGACCAGAAGTAATACAATTTGAATGACCTATAGAGAGTGTTAATGAAACTTCCCACTAGGTACAACTCGATCCAAATCACAGTCCCCTGTTTGGTAATGAGATGAAAGAAAACGTTGTGCTTACGAGCCAAAACAGTCTAGTTCTCACTTTAACAGTATCCTTGTCCATAGCCAAAGTCCAGCTTTCCAGATGTTCCAAAAACTCAGGTCCTCAGAGTGCAACACTCTGTGTTGCTCCAAATCTTTGCTCCACCATGAGCCCGATAGCCCACATCCCAGTTATGTGTTGTCATGCACTCACCCTAAGTCCAACGCACACCTGATTTCCAACGTTCCAGTGCTCCAAAAACTCAGTTCCTAAGAGTGCACCACTCTATGTTTCTACAAAGCTCCACCCATCGTGAACCCGATAGCTAAAACCATATGCACAAAATTAATTGATCCTTGTTTGCACCCAAAGTCTAGCGTTCCAATGCTCCAAAGACTCAGGTCCTTAGAGGGCAACACTCTGTGTTGCTCCAAAGCTCTACTCTACCGTGAGCCCGATAATCCACGTCCTAGTTTTTTGTTGTCCTGCGCCCACCCTAATTCCTTCGTGCACTCGATGTCCAATGTTCCAGTTGCTCCAAAAACTCAAGTCCTCAAAGTGCACAACTTGTGTTTTACAATGACGCACCAAAGCTCCACTCCACCATGAGCCTAATAATCCACATCTCAGTTCTGTGTTGTCCTACACTCCAGGGCTCCAAAGACTTAGGTCCTCAGAGTGCAACACTCTGTGTTGCTCCAAAGCTCTGCTCCACCTTGTGCCCAAAAACCCACGTCCTTGATCCAGGTGGATATTGGTAGCCACTCAATTATGCCACTTGGACCCCACCATTGTTTCTTTCAGTTTTTTAGTTTCGTTAACTCTAGCAAAATTTACTATTTTTGGCAGTTTTTTCGGGTCCTGGACTTTCAGAGTCGTTTTGAGGCCCTAAACAACGTTTTTTGGGAAAATTGGGGACAACATGGGAAGTAGATTAATGTTGGCCATTCAAAAATTGTAGTCCTCAGATAGATATTTCTAACGAGGTATTGTGTGCGTTAAATGAAGATCGTATGCCAAAGTTATGACCCTGGGAAGTTGATGTACCAATTTACCCAAACGAGGCCCATAGTTTGGCGCTTCATCTCCTAGGGTTAGGTTTTTGGATGTTTAGGGTTTTCCGTTATTTATCAATAATAAATAGGCCTTTGAGCCTCATTGTAACACAGTTCAGAGGCATGTAGGTGCCACATCTCTTCTCAGAGATAAGCTATCATTGTTCAAGCTAGTCTTATTTCCATTCTTTTTGTAAGCATATTTCAATATTTGATATTAATGAAATGAAGCGTTATTTTTGCTGCATCTTTGTATTTATGGTTATATCTATAATTTGTTGCGTTCCTGTTTAAATTTAGATCAGTCCCAGTTCTGTGTTGTCCTTACTTGCAGGAAATGGAAATGAAAGTGGGTGCCAAAAAAACAATAAAAATCCATGACTGGTCACGCTGCCCCGTGCTCGAATTCCTGTGACAGCATCACCACTTTTGAATATATTCCCAATAGAGTTGTTTGCTATATAAAGAAAACCATCATTTAGCTTTGGGATTAAGTATTGTTGTATTCCTTATGTAATAAGATTTCATTTTAGATTGGTTTCAATATAGGAGTTTTGTGTATATGGAATGGAATCAAAGTTGGAATTGGTAAGGGATTTTATGAGAATTGGGTTTGTTGAAATGTAAGGATGACAATGTTGCTCAGTGTGTTATTGTTTTTTTTTTAATCGAGCTTCTATTCATTCTACCAAAAAAGAGTACATGAAAAGTAAAACGTAGGTAGTCTCACCCTGAGCAAGTTTGTTGACCTGAAGGGCCATAAGCACCAACAAACAAGATACATAAAACACATGTAATCATGTTGGTGGAAAGAAGTGATGGAAGTTGGGTTATCTGGGGCTGTTCTTGGAAGCAGAGGAGGGCGGAAAGAGCATTGAATGTGCTCTTCAAAATGGGCCATCCAGGCCTCCAGCTTTTCGACTTTTTCAGATAACATGTTCTGGCCTCGCCAGACAACCACCACACATTCTCAAGTATGGCATTGAAAGTAGTGCATCTTGTTCAAGGTTGCAATTAGCTTTGCATGCTCATGCTGCCTCACTCGCTCTACAATTGCCATTCGATCCAGAATTGATTGAATGAGGTCCCTACAATGCTCCATGCAACATACTTGTTGTTGTCCACATCCCACATGACTTGCCACCCCCTGACTCCTCACTCCTCCACGACGAACCAACCCGTCGCAATGTTGACTTCACTTGGAGTGGCCCCCTTGACCTCCAATCGAACCTCCATGGGCGTAACTGCCCCTTGCCTCCAAGCACCCCCGACGTTCTCCTCCCGTTCTGCCACCTTCGCAGTTCGCTGAGGCTGCCAAGCTCGAGCAACTCCCTCTGGAGCCACCACGACCTGAACGATTGGGGATGGGAGCGAGCTCCATCTGGGAGAGGCTCACACCTCCTTATGGATTGCCCAAATTGGGCTTCACACGCGACAAAGAGGGAGAGATGCGAGGAGCAGGGCACATGCTGATCCACCTAAAACCACATAATAATTGCACCAAGGGAAAGTTCACCCCTCCTACCAGCAAAACCACCTCCAGTCTCTCCAAGACGGACTCCAAGGATCTCAGACTCACCACAACCACAGGAAAATCTCTGATGCCTGCCTTGAGAAGGTCCCCCGCAAGACAAACAACCACCTAGAGAATAATGCACCCACCCCACAGATGCCATGAACCTCGAATGGCCCAAGCGAAAGCACCAATGGGGGCAACTAAGACCTTATCCCTCCAATTTAGTGAAAAAACCACCAGATCCCAATTGCACAATAGGAGAATCCCTAGACCTCTACTAAACCAGCATTGCTCTAGTAAAACCAATTTTCCCCGCCAAATCCTCTGTTTGACATATTTAACTCGCAGACCAAACCAATAATTGTCAAAGGTAGACCCCCATGAACGTAGGAAGGAACTGCGGTGGCTCAGACGACACCTCTCCCAAACCAAGTGTCGACGGAAACAACCATATACCCACTCTAAACAAACATACCAAGTTTCTTGGCATAACTAGATTCCACAACTCTCAATGCTAATTGCACACCATAGCCAGGCATCGCTCAGGTGATAATGGGTTGCACTGTTGTTTATTAAATCACCGCTAATGCCAGCACCTACAGAATACCAAGCAAACAAATGTTTCACACCAAGTTCTTTAAACTCCCCTGTACTCAAGGTGCTTGGAAAGGACCGGTAGGCAGGTCCTCGCACCTACAGCCATGCATCCTGCATCATAACCCACGTGTTTCTTCGCAGAACCACGTCCACTCGGTTCAACACCCCCATCGAGGACTCAGTACTTTATTGTTATTGTTATTATTTAATAAAATTATTATAAATATTAATTAAAATTTAAATCAACTTTATTTATAATATAAAATTTAAATTCTATAATATTATTAACATTAATTTCCTTTTATCTTTTAACATTATCAAAATTCCGGAAAATTATCTTATACATAAATAAATTGTTACAATCTCTCATTATAATTATTTAATAAAATTATTATAAATATTAATTAAAATTTAAAATCAAATTTATTTATAATATAGAATTTAAATAATATTTATAATATAAAATTTAATTTATATTATGCAAAATATAATAAAGCTCAATGTATATCTACATTTAATAACTAGATTTTACTTCTTATTATTTAATTTTAAGGTCGTGGTCAAGCCAAACACTATATTGGTGTACGAGATCCCTTTGTCTGTGGGACAAGAGAGGTGTATGAGACCCCTTTGTTTGTGGGACAAGGGAGGTGTATGAGAACCCCTTATTTGTGAGACAAGAGATCCACCTCCGCGTAGTGATTTGACTTCTAAGTTTGCAAAGACATACATACTCTACCCCTCTGGTTTTGAACCCATAACCTCTTAAAAAGAAACACATGCTCTTAACCATTAAACCCACTCAACTTTTTTTTCCGAGGAAATAGAGTTCGTAATTTCTATTAAAAAGATAATAATAGATATTACATGTTGTAGATGCCGAGGCATATGCTGTAGAGTGGTATAAACCACGTTACAAAATAGTGCTATAACAGTGTCTGAGATATCAAAGGTGAATACAGGAGATGTATGCCACCAACAGTATGGATAGTATCCCAAGAAAAACTACAAAAGGTCACAAAAAATATACAGATGATGTACAAAACATCCACAAGTATGGAAACCGGATATGACTATACTGATATATACAAAACTGGTGAACCCGTAGATCAGCAAAGATAATAACTAAGGTGGGGGAAGATCCCCCATCCTCTGGCCGCCAATGTAAGGGCGGTGATAGTATCTGTGCGTCCCTGCTGGTGTGAACTCTTCGATCAGCCAATCTCCTAGAGGGCGATCCGCCGCTTCTTTCGATAGCTGGTCAGCAATCTCATTTCTTTCCCTGTAGATATGAGAAACAGTGATCTGGTCAAAATGTGTTTTTAGAAAAACAATTTCTTCCAAGATATGCTTCAAAGAATATGCATGACAAACAGTTTTATTATTTGCCCAATCAATCACTATCTTTGAGTCCCCAAAGATTTGTATTTGTCTGCAATGTTTAGTGAGTGCAAAATAGAGAAGGTGTCTCAAGGAGATAAGCTCCGCGAAATTGTTTGAGCCAGTCCCCAAACCCAGTCTCAGATGATAATAATGTGTATCAGATAAGTATAAAACAATCCCCCCTCCACAGCCTTGAGGCGGGGCAGCCCCATCAAAGTAGGCCCAAGGCATATCCTTGTTAATATGTTCAGGCTGTATAATTCTTGGGCAGGAGGATTTTTGCTCGAAAGGAAGTTCAGAATATGCAGCACATATGGACGCCGAGAGGAGCTGGCAGTTGGCTCTGCGATTTTCAAAAATGATAGCATTCCGTTGTTGCCATATGTGACTCGAAACCACTGCAGGAAGGATTGAGGCCTTATCGGAGGCAACCGCAGCCCACCAGTTTGTCCAAGCAGTAGGAATATTCTCACCATTCCATACCGTGCTGATGTTAAGAGCCTGCGTAACCTGTAGCCAGATCATCTTTGTAGTCTCACAGTGGAGGAAGAGATGAGACGTCGATTCCTCATCTTTGTGGCAGAGAACGCACCAAGAAGGACCCAAAATTGCCTGCTTTTTAAGAGTATCGCCCGTAGGTAGCTTATCTGCAATAATGTTCCACATAAGTAGTCTGCATCTAGGCGGAGCTTGGAGTTTCCAAACAACTTTCCACCAGGTTTTGAGGTGAACAGGTTGTTTAGCATCCATAAGCCGAATGTAGCCCAGCTTAGGTGAGTAAGTCCCTGTTTTGGCGGGGGCCCAAATAAGTTGATCATCGACCTCCTGTAACTTGATATGCGATTCAGTAAGAGCCCGAATATATCCATGCCACTGGCCTGTCCATTCCTCCGGTATGTGCCAATGCTCATCCCTGATCCATGCTTGTGAAAATATAGTTGATCGCTCATGATCCCCAATCTGTGCCAAGTATTTGATGCCCCTGTTATTGAGATGCCGAATCAGACCTTCCGGCAGAATATGTGCGTTCCCCGATCCGGGCCAGGGGTCAAGACCAATACGAACCTGAGCACCATTACCCACTCTCCAAAGAAGATTATCTCTAATCAGTGGCATAGCTTTAAGTGTGGCTCGCCAGATAGCAGATATACCATGATAATTCCACGTAGGTCTGCGAAGCCATTCCGTGATACTGGAGGGCCAAATGTATTTATGATGAACAACGTGAGCCCATAAACTGTCCATCTTGGTGATGGACCAACCCTGCTTTGCTGTAAGGGCTTGAGCAAATTCAGGAAGGGACTTGATACCCCATCCTCCCCACTGTTTTGGCATGGAAATGAGTGACCATCTGGTCCAAGCAAAGATCCGTCCCTTTTTGTTGCCATTCCAAAGGAAGCGGGTGCATAACTGCTGAATCTTATTTAAGATGCCTTTTGGGACCCAAGTCAGTGACATCCAATATACAGGAGTGGCCTCAAGAACGGTCTTGATCAGTAGGAGACGACCCGCTTTTGACAATAGACGGTGCTGCCATCCTGTGATCCTTCTTTCAATTTTATTTATAAGCCAGGTCCAGTGTGTTACTTTATAACCATCCGGCCTTAATCTGAATCCGAGGTATTTGATGCCATCCATCAACTGGCTTTCCACGAAGGGAAAAAACTGACCAGCCAGCTGAGATTCCTGCTGTGTGCAATGCATCAAGGATTTGGTGGACTTTTGCTGATTTATTTCCATGCCCGTTGCTTTACAAAAAAGGAGCAGGACATCATTTAGGGCAGTAATGTCACGAATACTCCCATTAAGGAAAATTAAGATATCATCCACGAACAATAAATGGGTCAGGGCGAGCTGGTCCGTAATTTTGAGACCACTGATGTCTCCAGTCCTTCTTGCTTCCGCTATATACCTGCTCAATCCTTCCAAAACAATAAGGAATAGAAGAGGGGAGAGTGGGCATCCTTGCCTAATCCCCCGGGAGATGTTGAATCGATCTGAGGCAGCTCCATTGATTAGAATGGCAAAGGAAACCGAAGTAACACATCCCATTATCCAGTTAATGATAATATGGGGGAATCCCAAGTGTGTAAGGATCATCTTCAGGTATAGCCAATTAACTTTATCAAAGGCCTTAGCAAGGTCGATTTTTAAGGAAATGCCTTTCAGATTCTTCAGCTTGATGGAGTGTAAGGCTTCTTGGGCAGTGCCTATAGCCTCTTGAATGTGACGGTTCCGGAGAAAGGCGAATTGTTCAGCAGAGATATGCGAGGATAGAATAGGCTTAATGCGGTTGGCAATGATCTTGGCAATAATTTTGTAAAGACAGTTACAAAGGGAAATAGGACGAAAGTCATTGAAGGATGAGGGGTCATCGGATTTAGGAATCAAGGCAATGAAGGTCTGGTTCATCGGTGGGTGGATGTGGCCCGTGATCCTGCTTTCCTCCACCACCGCCAATAGGTCATCCTTCATTAGTTCATAAAAAGCCAGATAGAACTCCACAGGCCATCCATCTGGTCCCGGACTCTTATCCTTCTTAAACCATTTAAGAGTACTTTCTAGCTCTTGATCACTGACCGGTTTGCAGAGATCATCATTGTCCTCTGGCCCTACAAATCTCGGGAACATGCCTGCAAGTCTGATGATCTCTGGAAGATTTACAACCCTTGGGGCCGTATAAAGACCCTTGAAATGTGTAATGCCCAATCTAGTCAGTTGTTGATGTGTGGTCGCCCATCCATCTGGTTCCATTGGAAGCTGCCATATGGTGTTGGAAGCTTTTCTGCCATTAGCTATGCTGTGAAAATATTTTGTATTGCTGTCCCCTGCTTTGAGCCAAATGGCCCGGCTCTTGAGACGCCAGAGTTCCTCCCTCTCCTTCAAGATCTTCATTTTTTGTTCAATCAGTTGGCAAAGTTCAGATTTAGCAGCATCAGAATGGTAACCCATTCCCCTTTCATCGGTCAATCTAGCTATTTTGTCTTCCATGTCCTTCAGAACCTGTTCATCTCTGCTTCGTTTCAGTTTAGCCCAGGATACCGACAAACTTTGGAGCTTCTTAAGCCTGTCACAGAAATCCATAGCTTTCCTCCTATCTCTCAACGGGGGTTGTGATGCCCAGAAGTCCGAGACCATCTTGATATAATCAGGGTCTTGTAGGTGGCCAGCAAAAAATTTAAAGGGGGAGCGCGGCTTTTGTATGTTGCCACTTATCTGAAGAAGGATGGGATGATGATCAGATAGGCCACCATTGCTGACCCATTGTCTGTATATGGGAAACATCTGAATCAAGGCCTCATGCATCATAAATCTGTCCAGTCTCCTTCCAATAGCAGCCTCTCCAGTACGCTGATTGTGCCAGGTAGGAAGTTTCTTGTTCATGGGGATGTCCACAAGGTGATGAGCATCTAGTAGCATGGACATTTGTTCCGCAATAGGATCGCCCTGTGACAAGTGGCCCCATGATTCCCCAGGTCCCAACGAGAAATTAAAATCCCCTCCAATAATAGTATTCTGAGTAATATGATCCTCTGATAGGAATTTTTGCCAGAAGGTGAGCCTGTTCTGGTTGGGCCCATAAATATTGATGATTCTAATATGGGTGCCCAGATCTCCCATAATGATGTCCATACCAAGGAAGCAGCTACCTCCCCAGGCCGAAAGAGGTCTATGTATCCTTGGATTAATGCCTATGAGTAGACCACCAGATCTTCCACTGGCGTCCAGCCCATGTAAGACCCAACCAGGGAGCATAGTAAGAAGGCAATTGATAGCCAAATCAGAAGTGCAAAGGGTTTCCTGTAGGAGGATAATATCACATCGGGATTCAAGAATAAGCCTCTTAAGAGCCAAATGTTTTTTAGGGTCGGCTAATCCCCTGCAATTATAGGAGAGGCAGATCATGGGGTCACAGAGGTCAGGGGCTCATTCGCTCTAAGTGCCCTTTCAATGGTAGTCTGACGACCCAGTGCAACATCAACAACTGCTGATAATTTAGCCGAAGAGATGTTGGAAGGTCTTCCGCGCTTTTGCTTGCGGTGCCACCCGGGGGAGGACCCTAGGCCTAGGGCCTTTGGCCGCGTCCGGGACCTCAGGAGATAATGGTGAGCACCAGATTCCGACGGGGATGGAGGGGAGTCAAGGCCTGTTGGCTCCGGGTTTTGGGAAGGAGGAGTGGTCGAGAATGTGGGAGGGGGCGGGGCAATGGGACATGAGATGGAGGGGAGGGAGACATTCTCAACAAGGGAGGTTCTGAAATCAGAGAGTTTAAAGGAATGCAAATCATCTGAAAATAAAGGATGACATACAGGAAAGGAAATATTACCCGAATGTGAAGATGCAGTTTCCTTCTGCTTTGGAGCGGCTTCAGCAGTCTTTGAACGGGTACGCGGCGGCTCTGATGAAGGTACTGCCATCTTACGGGAGTTCCTTTTCTTTCCACTGTCGCCTGCCTTATTGATAGGAATCTCCGGTTGAGTCGGGCCACCTTCAGTAGTATTATTAGCTTCGGCATTTTGATTTGCAGGAGGCTGCTGTCTAGGGCCTTTAGAATTCTCCTTAGCCACCCCTGTAACCAATGGGCAGTCCTTGTAGAGATGACCAATTTTATGGCATCTGCGGCATCGAAAGGGCACGCCTTCATAATCTAGAATCTGCTTTCGGGTGACATGATTGTGATACAGGTCGATTTTCTCCTCCAGCCCAGGTTTGGTATCCAGGTGCACCAAGATACGAGCCATAGATCTATTTCCCGTCTTCTCATAAGAACGATCATGTTCCAAGTACGTGCCAAGAGCGTCCCCAATTCGTTTGAAAGCATATGGACTCCAGAATTGCCATGGCAGGCTAGGCAAACGCACCCAGATGGGGCCAGCCCCCAGTTGTTCACGTTCAGGGTCAAACAAGGGGTCCCAGCGCTTGAGCATAACAGGCATAAGCTCTATATGCCAAAATTGGGAAAGAATCCACTGGGCATACTCAGGACAGCAGAAATGCAAGGCGAACCATCCTCTGGTGAGAACCATAACCTCCGGAACTTCCTTTAGTAGGGGTCCCCAAATCTCTTCTACCCACATCTTGAGTCTCTCCGCCGTATATGTGCGTCCGCGAACCCTACCAACCAGAACCTTGCGAGAAGCATCCATAATATCAGGCAGCGGAGCTTCAGGCCCAAAGTGAACCCTGAAGCCGGAGTCAATAGCTCGTAGACACCTTCCTTTCGTAACCTTCTCCGAGCGCTTGCCAGAAAGGGACTCCCTGAGTAATTTGCGACACGGATCCGTGGAGCTATGTTGAGCTGAGCCCACCGGACGCGCTGGAACCAGCGTCGTGAAACAGCCAGAACGAATAGGAGAACGAGGATCCGAGGAGCCGGTGCCCTGCAGAAAAGGGCCGGAGGAGGGGGGGGGGCATTCGTTGGCCCAGCGGCATAAATGAGACCGAGGGGGAATGGGAGCTAGATGAGGGGGGTGGCGGCGGGGGCGGAAGTAGGGGGGGCTGGTAATGCTGTTGAAGAGGAGCATCCAGTGATGGCGACGCTTGAAGGCAAGTACCCAGAATCTGAAGAGTCGCCGGGGATAGGGGCGGGGTGTCGAGTGGTGCGGCGTCCGGGATGGGATATACCGGCGATTTATCTTTTCCTTTAATCCACTGGTGCGGAGGCCGTGAAGAAGAGCCGGACAAATACCCAAGCGCAACGCTCCTCCAACCCACTCAACTTATATGATTCACTCGATAATTATAATTTTTCAAAGAATAAACTACATTAAACCCCTACTAAATGCTAAATCCCTATATCATAAACAAAGTCCCCCACATTCACGTTATGTCCCTTCATAGGATGAGTTAACATCAAACTTGATCAATCTATCATAAACTTAACACTGTCATTGCTCTTAATTATATAATAAGAGGAATCTGTCCGCTAATATCTGTGCCAACTACTTATTCTACGGTCAAAACCAAGCACATAAAGTATGGAAAATATCGTTTTCATGTCGTTTTTGTGGGAAGTAATGAGTCTCCATTCATATGGTAATGGCTTGTGGTTTAGTCTTTTCAAAAGAGAGGTCCAAAATTAATAATTGTCTTTTGGTTAAACACCGACCAGTCTATCATATTTCGCCACCTATGATATCTAAGTGCAAATCATTATCAAATGCACTTATTACTATAATAAAAATATGAAACTGGTAGTTGTTTTTAAGTGTGTTTAGTGGTAGACTATGCGAATCATTATAAAATGCACTTATAACTATAAAAAAATATAAAATTGGTAGTAGTTTCAAATTCTAGTTTGATTATTATAAGGTTTAGGGAATTTCCCACTCATTAGGATGGGAAGAATACGTGTATAAATTAAAGGTTTTTTACGAAGTTACATCACCATCCAAATCAAAAGATGAAATTGGTAGTAGTTTCAAATTCTAGGTTGATTATTATAAGGTTTAGGGAATTTCCCACTCATTAGGATGGGAAGAATACGTGTTATAAATTAAAGTTTTTATACAAAGTTACATCACCATCCAAATCAAAAGATGAAGATTTTTAACACTTTAACATAAACCGTATAAATTTTCAATAACAATTACGTAGAGTATGAAATGGATAATTTATGAAGGGTGCCTAGGAATAAAGCTTTACGAAAAACAAGGAGGTATTTACGACAAAATAACCGAGAAATCAATTGGAACATTGATAAGAGTGTTTGTAATTTGTTCCTTACATACAAATGGATGATATCTAACAAAGTTTCCAACCTCTCGAAAAAGATAAAAGAATCTATTCCCTTTCAAATAATTGTATGAATAAGTTGAAATAGGTCAAATATCGAATATACTTTTGTCTATTAGAATCCTTGTATTGGAATACTTATTTTGATGAGATAAGAATCCTGGTATTGGAATACTTATTTTGATGAGATAAGGAGGTTTATCCAAGTAGGATTTAAAGAGCATAATCCCATTATTATTTATAACAAAACTTAAGAGTCAATCTGAGTTTAATAGTCATGAAAAATTAAGCACGTCATTAAAATACATAATATGGAGGGGTATATGGAGTGAAATCATTTTACTGGAAAAATATACATAATCCGACCATTATTTTAACAAAACTCAATCAATCGAAGAAGATGAATAGTCATGAAAAACTAAACATAACATTAAAATAGAAGAAACCAACAAACCAAGATCTTGGGTAAAATAAGTAAGTATTCAGATAAAAGGAGTAGGTAAGCATGGAAAATCTGAACATCCTTAATTATGATGGACTTAGAACCAATAAAACATGAGTCCTAGTGCTAGTAAACAATCCTCAATTTTTGGGTTATCTTCCCTATCAAAGTGTCATTGAGGATTATAATGGTTTATCAAAGTTTTATGATGATTATAATGGGTTTTTTATGGAATCTATGAGGATTATAATGGTTTATCAAAGTTTTATGATGATTATAATGCTTTTTTTTTTATGGAATTTATGATGTAATTTTTTTTTTAATATATTAAAGATGGTCAATATCATAATAAATAAATAAATTTAGAATAGAGAAGTGCATTATAATTCTTGACAATATCTTGATCTAGAGATGAAACATTAACAGAAGCTTCAAAATGTTTCCTAGAAAATGGATCAAATAATAGGGAATTTATAAGAGCTTTATGGATATTTTAACTACTTTGAAAGTCATCCAAACTTGTTTCCTTTTATTCATCATGACATTGGTGGAAGATTTCTATCACTACCATGTGATCGTTGTAGCAACATCATTTGAGCAAATTCTAATACCCATTATAACTAGAGGTCACTTCAAAACTTGGTAGGTGAGTTCTTTCCCTCAAATTTCTTTCCCTTTCTTTAGACTCAATTTGCCCAAATTCCTTTTCAAAATGTTGTTTTCATAAATTTTTGGATTGATTAATCTAACCAATTTAACTCTCTTAAGAGGACCAAAAATAATTTATAGTCCCAGTTAGGATCATGTAGTTAAGCATCCAAACAATATTCCAAAATTTTTATTTGAAACATAAGCATCTTCCTAGAGAACTTAAAATCCTTTTTATCATATACACTTCACCATCTTAATGGGTACAACCTCTTTTGGACTTTAATGCTTTGGTTAAGATTAGTAGTTTGATAGAGTCCCCCAACTCATTCAACCTACATGTCATCTCTTCATTTCTTAAGGATAAAAATCCCTATTCCATGATATGTGAACAAGTAACCTAATGGCCAATTTTCTATTAGGTGATTTCAAGGGATAACAAAAGAATCAAAGATAGAGTGCTTACCATCTTAGATCCCACCAACTTGGGCATGTTACTATATATGTTCATTTTACCTATTATAGTCTTCTAGATTACACACATGCATTCAAGAAGAGACCTACATTTGAGCAAGAACATCAACAACACACATATGATACTTAAGAGAGGTATTCCAGAAGGTTAACCAACCAAGTTCATATTCCATTTTCGAGTATTTATATATTGTAGAGATGGTTGGAGTAGTTGTACCACTTTAATTATCTGTTCATTATATTCTCTTTGTATAGTTATCCTTTACATATGCATTTACATTGTTATACTTACTAAGGACAATATCTTAATATAATATATGATGAAATTTACAATGGCCTAACATGCCTCTCAATATCTCCCCCACATTTAAAGCCTTGCGTCATTCTAAAGCATATGCATAGCAACATCATTGTTCTCTACTCATATAGAACCATCCTTGTTTTTCATAAACCATACATATTGGCTTACATAGGTAATTAGTCAAAACATCTGCCAGGTGTGTGTGTGTGTGTGTGTCCTATTACTTTTTATCCTCCATCTTCAATATGATAGGTTCCTCTATAGTAATTGACTCTCAAGTGCTTATCTACCCCACCAAAAATGGTCCTCTTAACTCTATTGTTACACCATGGTAGCCTTTAGGGTGGTGCTTGGTCCTTCTTGTGCTCACCATGCACATGTGAAACATCCTATGGTGAAGCCGCATGCTTCAGCTGTCCTACAATTTATTTTCTTTATGGATTTTGAGGTGATCACAACCTAAGGAATTATTCTGCATGTCTTTGCAATGATCCATGTGCATTTAAAATGGTAAAAAACAATGAATACAATACAATTTGAGTTGGAAACCTATATTAACAATAAATCCAATACTTTTTTGTAAATTGTCATACTATTCCACTATGACAATTTGTCTAATTTTTTTTGTAAAATATTGAAATCTTTATTGTGAAGGTTAATTCCCTTTAGATATTGTATTCTCTATTTACTATTTGTATGCTTAAAATACTAAATTAACTTAAATATGAGAAATATAGAATAAAAAAACTACACACACCATCCATGATAGACATAAGTTTTGTCCTAGGAAACCCTTATGGGAGAAGGCTAGTTAAAAGGTGAGATTATTGTAATCTCTTTTCTTTAGGATGGAAATATGCAAATACTATTAGAAAAGGTTAACCCCCTCTAATCTTCTCTCCGACTTTCCATTCCCAATTTATTTACTCCTCCTAGCAACACTACATTTAGCATATACCAATAGCCATCTAGGGGTAAGATTTGAATCCCTCAACCCTTAAATAGAGTTATGGGTTTGGACCTTCTAGAGTCTTCTTGAAATTCCACACATGGCTAGCCCAACTTTCATGAGTAATGGGGGCTAATGTGGCATCCTCTTAGATGATTTTTGTATAACTCCTCAAAATATATACCAATGATCCAGGTGGATATTGGTGGCCACCCACTTATTCCACCTAGACCTCCATTCAGTTTCATCTGTTCCCTTTTTTATTTCAACATTTATTATTTTTAGTAGTTTTTTGGGTCCTGAACTTCCGAAGAAGTTTTGATCCCCTAAACGACATTATTTTGAGGTCTGCAGCAGGCCTGAATTTGTCTGATGCAAATCTCGTAGTACTAAGAGAGACCTTTCCAACAAGGTATCGTATGCGCCAAACATAGATAATATGACCAAGTTATGACCCTGGGAAGTTAGCTGCCCAACTAACCCCAACAAGCCCACAAACTCTTGGCGTTCCATCTCTTGGGGTTAGGGTTTTGGTTGTTTAGTGTTTCCCCTTGTTGTTCAATAATAAATAGGCCCTTGAGCCTCATTGTAACATAGTTCAGAGGCATGTAGCCGCCACATCTCTTCTCAGAGATAAGCTACCATCACCCGAGATAGTTTATTTCCATTTTGTTTGTAAGCATATTTCAGTATTCTGATATTAATGAAATGAAGTGTTATTTCTACTGCATCTCTGTATTTATGGTTATATCTGTAATTTGTTGCATTCCTGTTTAAGTTCGAATCAATGGTATTAGAGCGATCTTCTCTTTCTCTGTTTTTCTTTGCATATTCCCAAACAAGGTCAAGGTATAAGGAGTTAGGGATTGATCTGGTTGAACCTTTGCAAGACCAACCTCGCAAACCCCGACGACCTCCTATGGCGGAAGAAAATAAAGATGAAGGGGCAGGAGATCCTATCAAAATATTTCTTGAGGAAGCCCTCGAGTGACAGAGGAATGCGATGATGGATAACTTTTCGCAGATCCTTCGATGGCTACCCACAGATGACACATCTTCATCTAGCAACCACTCTGGAGGCACCACTCCTTTTAAGGTACAAGTTAATTGTGACATTCCCATATTTGAGGGCCAAATAGATGTAGACGTTGTAGATGAATGGTTGAATCTGTTGGAAGGATATTTTTTAGTTTGTGGCTTTTCCAATTGGGAAAACATTACTTTTGCACTTCTCAAAGCCACCCCACACGTTAAGGACTAGTGGGAAACTTACTATGAACAAAAAGACGAGAGGGAATCCTCACTGTTTTCAGCCGCACCCACTTGGGATTCTTTTTGAGACACCATCAAGGAACAATATTACCCTGTCAGGAGCTATGTAGATAAATACATAAAGTAGACCACGCTATGGCAAGGAAGGGACCAAGATGTGCCAAACTTCACAAATGTTTTCTATACCCTCTACACAAAATTGGGTATTAAGGATTCTAAGCGACATTTGGTACTCAAGTACCGCAGCTTCCTGCACAAGTACATCCAAGACGAGATGGATTTCCTGGACATCTCCTCGCTCGACACATAATACTGATACACTATCAAGATTTAGCAGAATTTTAAACAAAAAAGACTTTGGATTTGCGAATTTGAAGCAAGGAAAAGGCACCCCCAAACCACAGAGAAAAGGCCAAAGCCAAGGCGAGGTGACCTAGGACAACCCGCTGAAGACTCAAGCAAAGAACAACACCTCAAATAAAAAAAAGGATACAGGAAAATGATGTGAGTTGCATAAGAGCTTCACTTACAACACAAGTGAGCGCCATACCAAGCAGTAACTGGTGGCCAAGATGAAGGCTTTCGAATTGGACGCATGTTCTGACTCTGAGTCATAACCTGACAAGGGGAATGAAAAAGGGAAGAATATCATTGGCATGGAGCCTAGTGCCATTATGGCCACCATAAAGATCCAAAAGAATGAGCTTGAAGATCCAGAGGAGGGGGAACACCTCTTCCACTCACAAATGTGGGTGAAGGGTTCTCCACTATAGTTCATTGCCGACAGTGAGAGCCAAAAGAACCTCATTTCAACAGAGGTCGTGAAGCGGCTGAGCCTATCGATGACAACACATCCGCAACCATACACCATTGAGTGGCTTCATCAACGACAAGATCTCTGCGTCAGCCAACAATGTTTCCTTCCCTACAACATCAAGCCCTTCATAGATGAGGTACTGTGTGATGTTGCTCCTCTTGAAGTTTGTGATGTATTATTAGTACAACCATACTTGTAGAAGTGACATGTTGTATATGATTCTAGACCTTGCTCTGTAATTATTACTTTGGGAAATACGCTATACAAGATACCGGAGGTAGCCCCGACTACTGCCATTGCTTTAATCACTACAAAGCAATGCATGAAGATCATTTCCTAGACCATGAAATTTGTATTCCTTATGATTTGACCTTAGGGCAAGAAGAAGATTGTGGCCATGGCTTCCAGACGAGGCTCCTCCGCACAACAACACCAGATGGACAAGGTCATGGAGGAGTACAGGGACATTTTCTCCTCACCTATAGGGGTACTTGTGCATTGTCAGGTCAAACACTCCATCGATCTGACCCCGCGTGCACTGCTACCCAGTGGACTGATCTATCGACACTTTATTCTAGAGAATGATGAGATCAAGAGGCAGATTTAGGAGTTGTTTTAGAAAGGGCACATCAGGCCAAGTGCATCACTGTGGGAGCCCGATTATATTGGTGTAGAAGAAGGATGGGACCTAGAGACTCTGTATCGACTACCGGGCACTGAAAAAGATCACTATCTCGAATAGGTACCCAATCCCACAGATTGGCGACCTTCTGGACTAGCTCAAGGGGCCCAAATATTTTAGCAAGATTGACTTGAAGTCTAGTTATAACCAGGTGCCTAACAAATCCTCCAATGTGTGGAAGACTTTCTTCAAATCCGAGGAGGACCTTTTCAAATGGTTGGTCATGCCTTTTAGGTTGAGGAATTCCCCCACAACCTTCATGATATTGATGGACGATATCTTGCTAACCTTCACCAATGCATTCGTGGTGGTGTATTTAGATGATATCTTCATCTTTAGCCATAGTTGGGAAGAGCACCTCCACCATATTTGATAGGTCCTTCAAACGTTGTGACAACACAAGTTGTGTGATAATTTGGAGAAATGCACTTTTGGCATGACCCAGGTTCAATATTTGGGGTACATCATTGATGAGAAGGGTGTGCATGTGGACCCAACCAAGATACAAGTAATTCGGGATTGGCTAGCCCTAACCACTCTAATAGAGCTCCGCAACTTTTTGGGTCTTGCCAATTTCTACCTCAGGTTCGTGTTGGGGTTCTTTCATATCACTTGGCCTTTAAGTCAAGTCACCACAGCTAGAGTGAAAGAAAATATTTTTTGGTTTGAAACACAACATAAGTCGTTTCTTGAGTTGAAGCATTGCCTCTACTCTGCACCAGTTCTCACATTACCAAACTTGCAAAAACCATTTGAGATTGAGATAGATGCCTCCAATTATTCTATTGGTGCAGTTATTATTCAACAGGGGCATCTAGTGACTTACCAAAGTGAGACACTTTCAGACACAGTCCAAAAGTATCCCACTTAAAACAAAGAAATGTATTCCATTGTCCAGGCCTAATTTCAATGGAAGCATTACATTTTGGGGAATGAAATGCTTATCCACATAGACCACCGACCCCTGTAGTTCATACAGACACAAGGGAAGTTTCAGAATGATCTCCATCAGAAATGGTCCACATACCTACAACAATTCCATTTGAACATTAAGTACAAGAATGGCATCACCAATAATGTTGCAAACTGCCTCAACAGACCACCAATAATGACACTGATCATTGTGCTCAACTCTTGTGGGAACGAGACTTCGTGGTGGCCGCATCTTTACAAGAGCGATCCAGAATCTAGCAGCACATACCAGACACTCCTGGAAGGTAAGAAAGTTCCAAATTTTCACCTCCAGGATGCACTTTTATGCCACCTGGGACACATATGTGTTCCTTCAAGTGAGCGTGCTAGGATGATTTGGGAGGTGCACTATAGTCAGGTCGCTGGACATTTCAGGGTAGAGAAAACAATGGCAATACTGCAGAAGTATTTTTATTGGCCAAACCTTCATTAGGATGTTGGGAGGTACATTAAATTCTGCACTACCTACACCATTGCTAAACCATCCATCAAGAAGAAAGGCCTATATACTACTCTTCCTACTCCAATTCGACCTTGGGAATCCATGGATTACATGTTGGGCCTTCCTTCTTATAAGCATGAAAATGATTGTGTTTTCATGGTCATCGACAAATTCTCTAAGATGGCCATTATGGTGCTCTGCAAGAAGAGTATCATAGAGAGGCCACTGCTAAAATCTTCATTGAGAACGTGTGGGTACACTTCAGGATCCCACTGTCCATTGTCTTAGATCGAGATAGCAGATTCCTGAGTGCATTTTGGTTAAGTCTCTGGTCAATATTGTAGGAATTTACAGGGTAAGTTCCTCAGATAGAACACCAGAGGACACTGCTCACAAATAGATCACAGATCAATACACCAGTATTCTTGACGTGGTTAAAACCCTTAAAGAGGGAAACAATCCATGGCCTAAGCCAACGTGGCCACTTCAGGCAATTTATTAATAAAATAAAGAAAATTTACGTAAGCTTCTCTCATGAATGGTCACCCTACAAATGACCCTCCATGCTCTTTAAATAGAGATCATGGAATTGGGTGTTAAGCCACAGATCAAGTGTCGGTAATACCGAGGAGAGAACGAACCATCAGATCACTTCATTTCTAGAACATATCGTGACCATCGGGTTGTAAGTTACAAAATTACATAGTAAATAAACACACTTTACTTAACTCTATACTAGACCAAGTTATTCTTAACTATTTCCTATGTGTCAGAATATCCTAACATCCCCCCGTAAGAACAACTTGGGATAGGATTGAAGGATGTACAAATATGACACAATAGGAGAAGGAAGGAGGCATTAGAGCCTATCCCCCCTTAGTGACAACTTCCTGAAATCCAACCATAAATCGAAGTTTAGTAAACTTCACCTTTGTGAGAGCCTTTGTAAAGATGTCTGCAACTTGATCATCGGTTGAACAATATTGCACTTCAAGAACATGGTCATGAATGAGCTTTCTTATGAAGTGCATGTGTAGTTCAATGTGTTTTCTGCGCCGATGTTATACTGGAACTTTGCATAATTTAATGTCACTTTGTTTATGACACCAAAGTGTAGTCAGATGCTGCTACTGGAAGCCAAACTCTGACAGGATTTGACGAAGCCATAGGGCTTCCTTACTAGCTTCTACAACGCCACAATACTCTGCTTCTATTGAAGAAAGAGAAATGGTGCTTTTTTATTGCAAGCCCATGTAATAGGTCTAGAACCAAGAGTGAAGACATAACTTGCAGTAGACTTCTGATCATCAGGGTCACCAGCCCAATCAGAATCAATGAAACCAACCAATAGAGGAGATGCTTCTACATTGTAATGAATCCCAAACTGAACTGTACCTCAAACATAACAAAGTATTATTTTAGCTGCTTTCTAATGACTTTCATGTGGGTTTTGGATAAACCGAGAAATAAAGCCAACACCAAAGGAAAGGTCAGGACGAGTATGGGTCAGATACAAAAGTTTTCCTACAAGCTGATGGTATAAGGTAGCATCAACTTCAAGGGAAGTACAAGTGACTGAAAGTTTGGCTCCAGACTGAAAGGGAGAAGGGGTTGGCTTACAGTCTTCCATGTGAAAGTGGCGTAGAAGATCACAAGCATACTTGGACTGGGAAAGGGAAATACCTTCCTTGGATTACAAGACTTGAAGACCAAGAAAATAATACAAATATCCTAAGTCTGTCATTTCAAACTACTTTTTAAGGCTGGAATTCACATGGTTTATAAGGTTGGGATCACTACCAGTAAGGATAAGATCATCAACATAAAGAACAAGAATGATAAGAGACTTACCCACTTTCTTGCTGTAGATAGTATTGTCAGAATGACACCTAGAAAATCCAATATCTAAAAGAAAGCTATCCATTTTGGCATACAAAGTGCGAGGTGCTTACTTGAGACCATAAAGGGATTTCTTAAGTCGACATACAAGGCTGGAGTCTATTTGTATAAAGCCAGGAGGTTGTTCCATATAGATTTCTTCATGCAAGAAGGAAAATTTAACATCCGTCTGATGGAATTCCCATTTGAAAGAGGCAACAAGGGAAGAACAAGGTAGATAGAGTTAATTTTGGCAATAGGGGAGAAGGTTTCAGTATAGTAATTAATGCCTTCAACTTGTGAAAAACCCTTAGCAACAAGACGAGATTTATGTTTATCAACTTTTGCATCTAGTCCAAACTTGGTTCTGTAAACCCATTTTCATCTAACAAGTCTTCGTCCCTTTGGAAGAGGAACAAGATCCCATGTATAATTTTCTAATAATGAACGATATTCTTCATTCATAGCTGCGTCCCAATCTGGATAGCCTGAAGCTTCTGCAAAGATGTCAGGATCATAATTCACTGAAGCTTGAGCTAGTAAAGAAGAGGCTCTATCAAATTGAGAACATGTATGACGCTAATCTGTAGGATCACTTGCAAGAGCACCTGCTGCATCCTGAGTAGCATGGACCCATTTTGGAAGCTGAGGAGATGAAGAAGGATCCTAAAAAGGTGGGGGAGGATTGTCATCCTCGTTGCCATCATCTGAAGAAGAAATATTTTCAGAAGTAGAAGGGATAGAGAGAGGTGGCACATTCGCCGAACTAGGCTCATAGGCCGATATATTTTCAGCAAACTTTACATCTCTTCTAATGATAAAATTTTTGGACTTAAGTGGAATAAGTCTATATCCTTTGACATCTTCAGAATATCCAACAAAAATACATTTTTCACTCTTAGGTTCTAAAGCTTTATGTTTCTCATCTGGAATATGGGCCCATGCTCCACTTCCAAAAACATGAAAGTGACTTACATCTAGTTTAATTGAGCTCCATGCTTCTTCTGGAGTGATATTCTTTAAAACCTTAGTAGGAGTGAGATTTAGTGTATAATTTGCACAGTTAGTTGCTTCTGCCCAAAAATTAAGACTAAGTCCTTTAGATTGAAGCATGCAATTAGCCATTTCCTTTAAGGTGTGATTCTTCCTTTCAGCTACACCATTTTGTTGTGGATTATATGGAACACTATGTTGCATTTGAATTCCATGCTTAGTGCAAAAGTTGATGAATTTGTTGTTAACATATTCTCCACTATTAATAGATTCTAGCTTAAGAATTTTATATCGAGATTGTTTTTCAACAAAGGCCTTAAAGGCCAAGAACATGTTAAATAATTCACTCTTGAGTTTTAAGAAGTATACCCAAGCGCATCTGGAGAAATAATCAATGAAAGTTAAGAAATACTTGTAGCCAGAGAATGAAACAACTGGAAGTGGACCACATAAATCACTATGCACAAGCTATAAAGGGGATGAGGCGTGCCAAGAGGCACATTTTTCAAAATTATCTCGATGATGTTTTTCGAGTACACATCTGAAATAAACACCATCTCTGCAAGATACCATAGAAATACCTGTCACCATATTTTCTTTACATAGATTTCGAAGGGAGCAATAGTTTAAGTGACCAAATCGCTCATGCCAAAGTTTTCTTACTTCATCGTTATGAGAAACAAATACCAAGGGAAGAGTTGATGACCCAAAGTTGTTAAACTTATACAACCTTGTAGAATCATCAGCAATGCTAGTAGCTAAAATTTGTTTAGGATCTCTTAGGTCCTTAATTACAACATCGTGAGGTGAAAATTCAATGATTTTACCTTCACCTGAATGAGTTATCTGATATACAGATACAAGGTTGCAGGATAAGGTTGGAACACATAATAAATCATTAAATTGGCCATTGTCTAGATGAGCAGTTCCAATCCCTACAACACTAAGAGATCTTTCATCACCAACATATTTTTTTTTGGTGTTACAGTCATTTAAAGAAGAAAACATGGCTTTTTTTTGGCCATGTGATAAGAAGCTCCATAATCAATGAACCACTCATGAGAATGAGAAGAAGAAGATACATTTAGTGCATAACCAAACCGAGATGCTTGACAACCACATGCAGAAAGTGTTATTCCTGAAGATGAAGTTGAAGTTGAAGAGTGCTCCAAATGGATGTTATGCTTCTTCATTGCTGCTTCCAAGGCCTCCATCTTCTTAAAACATTTGGATTCTAAGTGGCCATCTCGATTACAAAAGTGGCAATGCCTATCAGTCTTCTTCCATTTGTTTTTATTTTCCTTTTCATTTTGTTGAAATGGTTTTTCATTTTGATACTGAAATTTCTTAGGAGCCTTGTGTGGTTTAGGACCATTCTTTTTAGGATACTTCTTCTTAGGATTCTTTGAATTTGGTTGTTGCTAGGCGGCTAAGGCTTTCTTAAAGGAGTTTCCAAGATTAAGAAGACCAAGATGTAAGAGTTTTTCTTGTTCTCTTATTAAAGGATCACAAAAGACATCAAAAGAGGGGGAATTGTAGTCTTGTCCTTGAGAAATAAAGGCTTCTCTAGTATAATGGAAGGTGGAAACAAACACAGAGTAGGTTGGTCCCAACTTAGTAAGAATGGAATAGATAAGGCTACCATTTTCTTTCTTAACCTTAAAACCTTCCAAGAGAAGTTTAAGGGTCTTGAACTTGGACAAAAGATATTCAATGAAAGAAAAATTATTGGGGTCCAACGTAAGCAACTCATTTTTGAGTTGATGGGCTCTAATTTCATTTTTAATTCCAAAAACTTTAGTGAGTTGTTTCATTGCTTCATTAGGGGTATAAAGTTCTGCGATATGTAATCTAAGGTCTAGATAAATAGACATCCCTACCAACCCACATGCTTGATCTTGCTTATTTTCCCATTTAGCTGCCTTATCTTCATCTTTAGGTTTAGTTAAGACCTTTACTTCTAAGTAAATTCACAATGTAGGACCACCATTGGAAGTAGTTGGTGCTATCAAGAATAACTTGGCATGGAATTTCCATTTTAATAGAAACTGAAGTTGTATATGCTGAAACTAAGTGTTCCAATGGAAAGATCTCAAAAAATTAGGCTGATTAAAAAAAAAGGGCTTTGAAACGGTTTCCGAATGAAGAAGTTATGGCTTTTTGAAGAAAATTTGTTGAAAATGCTGATGAAGTGCGTGAATGATAATGTTATATATATATATATATATATATTTTTTTTTTTTTTCTTTTTTTAAAATCCCCCCTTTTCAAACTTAATCTAATTAGCTCATTTAATTTTTTTTTAATGTGATCCACTTTTATAAATAAGTGAAAGTCACTTTTACAATGGTACTTTATGAGCTACCCACTAAATTGTAAATTAAATAAAATATAAAGAGACTTTAGAATTATAAGTGACTCACTTTTTATAATGGGTGAGAACACTTTTACATAAAGTAGCTTTAAAACATAAGTTACATGTGTTTTTTGAAAAAGTAGCTGAACAAAAAGAAATACTTGAACTCAAGACCTATATTCTCATAAAGTAACTTTGGACCATGTGAGCTAGTTTAAAAGGTAAGTAATTTTTGGAAAAGAAGAAGGTTTTTTTTTTTTTTTAGACACTGAAGCTTTGGGGTGCGTGCTTACTTGAAAAAGCTCTTTTTGTCTATAAAACAAAAAACCACACAACCCAACATGAACATACAAAAAAAACCAAACCTTATGGCTTGAAGTTAGCTTTTGGCAGAACCTATATATTTTCCTCAATGTTTTTGATTTTTCGAGATCACACTAAGGCGCGGCGGAAAAGAGCATACGCATGAGAAAAATCCTTCCTTTCTGTTTCTGATTTGCCCAGATTGCACAGAGTCGCAAGGTAAATAGCATACATAGAAATGAAAGGTATAGATCTCGTAATAAAAAAAAACAGAGAGCTAAATACACTGAAATAAATAGAGAGATGAATAACTGAAACTGCAAATAAAGACTATATACCTCAAGATCTTAAAAATGACGTAGCTAGGGCTACCAGAAACCTTTTCGCGTGAAATGAAAGGGGTTCATCACTGGAACAGATGCTCCTAACACAATAGAGTAGTCCTCTCGGCCCGAAAGCAGTTAGAAACAATAGATCTAGGATATGACAGTCAAATGTAGTTCTACTGGATTTGGATTTGGATCACCAACAAATGCAGCCCTCAAATAGCTCTGATACCATGTAGGAATTTACAGGGTAAGTTCTTTAGATAGAACACCAGAGGATACCTCTCACAAAAAAATCACAGATCAATACACCAGTATTCTTGATGTGGTTAAAACCTCAAAGAGGGAAACAATCCACGCCCTAAGCCAATGCGGCCACTTCAGGCAATTTATTAGTAAAAGAAAGAAAATTTACATAAACTTCTCTCATGAATGGTCACCTTACAAATGACCCTCCATGCTATTTAAATAGATATCATGGACCAATTAGGTGTTAAGCCACATATCAAGTGTTGGTAATACCGAGGAGAGAATGAACCGTCGGATTACTTCATGTCTAGAACATATCATGACCGTTATATTGTAAGTTACAAAAGTACATAGTAAAGAAACACACTTTACCTAACTCTATACTAGACCAAGTTATTCTTAACTATTTCCAATGTGTCAGGATATCCTAACAAATATTGGATACCAAACTTACTAATTCCACAACTTTCCATCCCCAAATTGATGGCCAAATAGAGGTCATCAACATGATGATCATACACATTTTGTGCATGTACAAATCGAAGTATCCACGCACATGGGATGAAAGCCTCCGCTATTTCTGAAACAACTATAACAGAGCTCTCCACAAATCAACGTGCCATAGCCCCTTTCAGGTAGGGCTGGGATTTCAGCCATTATGTCCCATTGATGTGGCCATACCATTTGCAGTGACTTAGGAAGATTCATCTCACGTCCAGTCCAAAGCCAACATGGCTAACAACTTCATCGAGTGAATTCAACACATTCGCTAGTAGGTCCATGATATATTGAACAAAGCTAATTCTAAGTACAAGAAGCACCAGGATGAACATCAGGTTTCACACAAGTTCCAGGTGGGCGACAAAGTTTGGCTACATTTATAGAAGGAGCGCCTTGTTGGACCTCGCCGCAAGCTTTGCCCGCTTCGATATGGGACATACACCATAACCAAGGTTGTGGGGGACAATGCCTTAGAGCTCAATATTCCACCATTCCTTGGTCTTCACCCAGTGTTCAATGTAGACCGCCTTCGACGATACTTTCCACCATTGTTGGACACATCCGACATTGCAGAATAACTCACACCAACAGAGTTGAACCTAAACTGCATGGAACATGCCACAACTGATCAGATCATATATACACAGATCAAGAACACTCGCCAATAGAGGATCCATCTATATCGAGTTGTCAAAGCAAGCCAATTCCTTCACCAGGGCAAGTGGTTCACTAGGGACCACATTCAACAGAAATTTCCTCACCTCATGGAGGCTTTGCACGTAATGGGGACCATTTCTTCTTGAGGAGGGAGGAATGATCTAGGTGGATGTTGGTGGCCACCTACCTATTCCACCTAGACCTTTAGTCAGTTTCATCTTCTTTCTTGTTTATTTCAGCGTTTACTATTTTTAGCAGTTTTTCGGGTCGTGAACTTCCGAAGTAGGTTTGACTCCCTAAACAACATTTTTTTGAGGTTCGTAGTAGGCCCATAGCCATAGGTAAGGTCTTGTGGAAAATATCACAGTACTCAAAGAGAACTTTCCAACAAGGTATCGTATGGGCCAAACGGAGATAATATGACCAAGTTACGACCCCGGGAAGTTGGCTGCCTAACTAACCCCAACGGGGCCCATAAACTCTTGGCATTCCATCTCTTGGGGTTAGGGTTTTGGTTGTTTATGGTTTCCCCTTATTGTTCAATAATAAATAGGCCCTTAAGCCTCATTGTAACATAGTTCAAAGGCATGTAGCCACCACATCTCTTCTTATAGATAAGCTACCATCGCTCGAGCTAGTTTATTTCCATTATCTTTGTAAACATATTTCAATATTCTAATATTAATGAAATGAAGTGTTATTTTTTCTGCATCTCTGTATTTATGGTTATATATGTTATTTGCTGCATTCCTGTTTAAGTTCGGATCAACTAAATTCCTATTCAATACTTATATATTTCCATCTGTTTATGGGTGGAATTTTGTAGATATTTTCATTTTCATGTCCATATTATCCCACAACATAATCTAAAATGCATTGAGAAATTTTGTGTCCTGTTTTGAAATGGTGTTCCTTGGTATCCAAAAGGGTAAGTAGACTAATTCAAAGGAAAATTTCATTGATTATTTTCCTTTTATGGTATTTTTATAGGGCACAAGAATACACATCTTGTTGAACCTGTTAATAACCCCAAATATGTAGTCATGCCCCTTCCCTGTTTTTGGTAAACCTCCCATTAAATATGTGGAAATTATTTCCCAAAGATGAGTGGGTATAGATCAGGGATGGCATAGACCTTGTTTCTTGTTACTAGGCTTGTGAGTACAACAACGTATATTTTTTTTTATTGTATCATGCTATATCTTCTTATACTTTAGGTCAATACACATACCTATGCAAGTCGGAAACTGTATTCTTAACACCAAAATGTCCTACAACCTTGGAGGTGTGAGCCTTTCTAATAAACTATAGTTACTCACCTTTAAGAACAAAGCTTGTAGAGATGATATTTACTTGTGTTTTCACAATATTCTACATGAATATGGCCTTATAGTTATTGAAACACCTACTTGAATTCTGCATCTTCTATATATGCCTCTCTATATGCATCACGGGTGAAAGGGTCCATGTGGATTAGAGTTACAAAAATTGTAATTTCGGATGTGGGTGACCTTGAAAGCATGTCTTCCAACCTGTATGAGCTGCCTGTCTTGTACTTGATGATTAGATGGATATGTTGTAAGAACCCCATCCATTTATAGTTTTTAGCGTGTTTTTGGTTATATTTGACCTCCAAATACTATAGTGAATAGTGATCTATGTGGATGATGGCCCCCTTTCCAATCAGATAGTGTTTCCAATTTTTGACATCTTGTATTAGGTAATAGAGATCCTTTAAAGAGTTCAGGCTTCTGTGATCCATATCAAGTTTGTGAGAGTTTTTCGGCGAAAATCACATGGAATACCATTTGTCGACGCGTTTCGAACCAACTAGTGTGGTTCATCGTCAGGACAAGTTGAAGAAACAGATCCAGCTTAGCATGTTAAATAGTCTGAGCAGAGCCTCCAATGGCTAACTTGACCAACGGCTAGTTTGACTCTAGGACCAGGGTCAAAATTATTTAATAATATAATTAGTAATACCTAGGACCAATATCTTAAAAATATATTATTTAATGGGTATTCAGTTCAAAAGATATTATAAAAATTACAAGTAAATAAAAGACCTTAAGATATTAACATGCTAAGCTGGATCTGTTTCTTCAACTTGTCCTGACGATGAACCACACTAGTTGGTTCGAAACGCGTCGACAAATGGTATTCCATGTGATTTTCGCCGAAAAACTCTCACAAAAATAGAGATCCTTGTCATATGTATGGAAGTTGAGAACATCCCAATGAAATACTTCCTAATAATAACATAAATTTCTTCCTCCTTGCATCAAGACTCCTCCCATGCCATATCCACTTGCATATATCTACACCGTGAAGGGATTCTACAAGTTTGGTAACAAAAGAACTAGTGCTTGACTAATTTTTATTTTCAACTCATCAAAATCCTTTTGTTGATTCTACCCCCAATAGAAGCTATTTTTTCTCAATATGATGAAGTGAAGTGGTGCAATTGTTGTTGAAAATGAAGCTATGAACTTTAGTGAGTACTATGTTTCCCCAACAAAAATCCTAACTTTAGAGTCATTTGTTGGAACCAACCACTTCATGATGGCCTCTATCTTCAAGGAATATATGTTAAGCTCCCCTCCACCAATCCCATACCTCAAATATACCAAATATTTCTAGTAAAACTCACATTTCTTGACGTTTTCTAGTAGTTGGTGATTCTTCAAAGTATCAATCAATTGCATTAAATTAGAGATATTCTCCTCCCATGTAGCACTATAAACCAATATATCATCCAAATGAACAATAACACATGAATCTAGATATGGTCATATTATATCATTCATCAGTCTTATCAGTGCACTGGGTGCATTACATAAATCAAATGGCACAACCAACCATTCATACAAAACTTTCTTGGTTTTGAAGGCAGTCTTCCTAGTATCTTTTTATTTGACTCAAACCTTTTGGTAGCCTAATTTTAAATTTACCTTGGTGAATTACTTTGTGTGTTGTATTTTATCTAACAAATCAACAATCCCAATCAAAGGGTACTAGTTCTTAAGTGTAATCTTTTTTAATGTTTTGTAATCGATACACATTCACCAACTCTAATCCTTATTTGGTACAATTGTGATGGAAGACCCATAAGGTGAGGTTCTTGGTTGAACTACACCCTTCTCTATCATCTCCTATAATTTCTTCTTCAGTAAAAGCCAATATTTTACAATGGAGAATCTAGAAACAATTTGATTTCATGCTCCAATTCCCTCATAGGTGGTATCCCTTTAGCCTCTCAACAATCCTTTCTATGAATTTAGAAATTATTCTAGATGATGTTTATGCTCTTTAGTACACCCATCCAGGGACTCCTATTGACTCATCATTAGACTAATTTTATCCTAGGATAGATGTAAATTTTGTCCTAGGAAACCCTTATGGGAGAAGACTAGCTAAAATGTGAGATTTCTCTACCCTCTTTTCTCTAGCACGAAAATATGCAAATTAAAAGGAAGAGTTACTTTCTATGGATTTACCTAAAACTTGTAACCTATAAGAATAATACAAATCCTTATCCCCCTCTATTTTTCTCTCTAACCTTCCATTCCCAATTTTTTTACTCATTCTCCTATCAAAACATTATTTAGCATAGACCAATAGCCATCTAGGGGTAAGATTTGACTTTCTCAACCCTTATCTAGAGTTATGGTTATGGACCTTATAGATTCTTCTTGAAATTCCATGCATTGCTAGCCCAATTTTCATTGGTAATGGGGGTTAATGTGGTATCCTCTCATAACATGGCACTCAACATGGTATGTCAACTTTTGGGAGGAATAACATTTGAATGGAAAGTATGATATACGTGATTCTTGCACTATTGGAAAGGTATCTAAGTGTAAAATATCAAATGTTCTAGTTTAAGAAATAGCTTTTGAAACCAAAAAATTTCATTCAGTGCCTCAAAATGGCTATAAATTGTTTAAGACCCAAATTCATGCAAATTGGGACCCACTGTTAAAACGACCTTGCGAGTTGATTTCTCCAATTTTTTTCACTCTAAAAAGAGTTGAGATTGGTGAAAAATGATACTGATCCAATATGAATCATATCAACCCAATCTACCAAATGTCATGTTTCCCTTATCTTGTTTTTTTATACCTCTTCAAAAAAAGGACATCCTTTACCAACACTTCTTGTGCATATGGTGTTAAGTCCTCTATGGAAGGTAGGACTTTACCCTATTCTTGATCCAACATGGAAGGCTCATAGAGTTTGAGATTCTCCCCTTTCACTACTAAGTAAATGTGCATGTATGGTGTAGAATAAGTATATGGGAATTGTCTCCTACATTTTCCAATGTATTAAAAGGACCATATAGATCTTTGATCTTCTTAGTAAGACATTGTAGCCATTCCTTGTTCAATTGTAACCATACTACACCTCCCACTTTGAATGACTTCGATGTTCTATGTTAATCATCCATGGTATCATTTTTTTCCTTTGGCCTCTTAAGCTTCTCTTGTACTTACAAATGGATCTACCTAATCTTCTCAACAACTTTTTTTTTTTTCTCTTAATACATTTGTTGTGGTGGCCCCTCTCATTCCTCCTTGATGTACATATACAATTGTATCCAAGGGTGAAGGTGTCAAATATATAAAGCAAGTTTGAAGAGGTAACTTACTAATAGAAGTGTGGACTACTCTTTTATAAGAGTGTTGTATATTGATTATATTTTTCATCCCAGGTCTTCAAATATTTTTTGTATAGTCCCTCAAAAGTTATACCAAAGTCTTGTTGAATACTTATGTATTTACATCTATCTATTGGTGGAATTTCGTAGACTTTTTCAACTTCATGCCCATATTATCCTACAACATAATATAAAATTCATTGAAAAAATTGGTGTTCCTTTCTAAAATGATGCTTCCTAGTATCCAAAGGTGCACCCAGACCTGCTAAAAGAACAAGTTTGTTGCTTCTTTCCCATTTATGATATTTTTATAAGGCACAAGAATTCACAATTTTTTGAACCTGTAAAAAACCACATATATGTAGTCATGTCCCTTCCTTATTGTTGTTAAAACCCCCATAAAATATTTGCAAATTTTTTCACAAATATTATTGGGTATAGATAAGGGATGTTATAGACCCTGTTTCCTATTACTAGGTTCGTGAGTACAACAAAGTATACATCCCTTATTATATCATGCTATATATTCTTACACTCTAGAATAATACACATACTTATGCAAATTGGAAACTATCTTCTTAACACCAAAATGTCCTACAACCTTAGAGGTGTGAGCCTTTCTAATAAACTATTATCACTCACCTTTAGGAACACAAAGCTTGTAGAGATGATATTGAATTGTTTTTTCATCATATTATACATGAATCTGGCCCTATCATTGTTGAAACACCTCCTTGAAGTCATCATCTTCTATGAATACCTCTCTATATGCATCATGGGTGAAAATATCCATGTAGATCAAAGTTCCAAATGATGTAATTTTGCATGTGGATGGCCTTGAAAACATGTTTTCTAACCTATTTGTGCTACCCATGTTTTATTTGATGATTAGATGAATTTTAATAAGAACCCAATCCACTTATAGTTTATGGTTTGATGTATCTTACATTGGGCCTCTATATACTATAGAAAATAGTGATCTATGTGGATGATGCCCCCTTTTCCTATCAAATTGTGTTTCCACTTTTCGACATCTTATACCAGGGCATAGAGCTCCTTTTCATAAGTAGGGTAGTTGAGAACTTCCCCATGAAATACTTCATAATCGTAGCATACATACCTTCCTCCTTACATCAAGGCTACTCCCATGCCATACACGCTTACATCTATCCCCACTTTGAAGGGATTTTACAAGTTGGGTAACACAAAAACTAGTGCTTGAGTACTTTTTATTTTCAACTCATAAAAATATTTTGGTGGATTCCTCCCCCACTAAAAACTCCTTTTTTCTCACTATCATGGCGTGAAGTGGTGCAACTATTGTTGAAAACGAAGCTATGAAATTTTGTAGGTACTATGTTTCCCCAACAAAACTCCTATATTTAGAGACATTTTTTGGAATTGGCCACTTCATGATGGCCTCCAATTTTGAGGAATCTATATTAAGCTTACCTCTACCAATCCCATGTCCAGAATAACCAAATATTTCTAGGAAGACTCACATTTCATGAGGTTTCTTGGTAGTTGGTTCTTCTTCAAAGTATTTATCACCCACATTAAATGATATATACTCTCTTCCCATGTAGCACTAAAACAAATATATCATCCAAATAAATTGTAACAAATGAATATAGATATACACATAATATATCATTCAACAATCTCATCAATATAACAAGTGCATTGCATAAACCAAATGGCATGACCAACCATTCATATAAACGCTTATTGGTTTTGAAGGCAATATTCACGGTGTATTCTTCTTTGACTCAAACCTTGGGGTATGATTATTTTAAATATACATTGGTGATGTAATTTGTGTGCTACAATTGATCTAATAGATCATCGATCCCAATCAAATAGTACTAGTTCATAAGTGTAATCTTGTTCAATTCTTTGTAATCGATGGAAATTCACCTAGTACCATCCTTATTTGGTACAATTGTGATGGGCAACCCACAAGGTGAGGTTATTGGTTGAATCATACTATACTCTAGAAACTTCCACAATTTCTTTTTCACTTCATTTTATTCCAAGATAGACTATCCATATAGGCCAATATTTTGCAATGGAGGGTTTGGAAATAATTTCATTTCATGCTTCACTTCCCACTTAGGTGGCATCCCTTTAGGCTCTTGGAAAACTCCTTTGTGTGCCTTTAGAAACTCTTATAGATGATGTTTATTCTCTTTAATACACTTGTCTAGGGACTCTTATTGAATCATCATTAAACTAATTTTATCAAAGTAAAACACATTTCTTACTCGAACCATTCAACTTCTTGGTTTGATTGGCACTTCCTAATAAAATATTTGACTTTCTTTTTTGCACGTTGATGATGAAGGATTTCCTATCCTTGATGAGGTGGCACTAATTAGTTCTCTACATGAATATTGCATCCCTCACATACATGTAGGGAATTTCAAACCCAACTACGCATAAAACAAGTAGTATGATGTCTAATTCCACTTAATTAATATAATTATAACTTATAGAAAAAAATATTTTGCACTATTTTGTTACCTTGATTTCTACATTATTGTTTACTCATACTAATGGATATGGACTAGGATGACCACATACCTCCTATCCAATCTTACTAACCAAATCCATTGTTATGATATTATCATGTGAAGTTCAATAGAACATTTATCATAGTCTTCTTGATTTGGATCTTAATGTGGAAGAGTTTGATCATCTCCTTTTGTTCCTAGCAATGAAGAATACTCAAATTCATCTCCTTATGTGTTGATGTGCTGCACAATATTCTAATCCACATCATAGCTATTTTCAACTTGATTACTTGAATTTGTGACCAGAAGTTTATTTTTCTTTGCATCCTTCTTTCATTTCTTTGGGTTTAGATCTAGATGTAGTTTTGAGAACTTTTCTTCAATGTGACCATCAATGTTACAATGTTTACAACAATTGCTAGGATCCTTGCAATGATGTGTAGAGGTTTTTATATTCTTATCCTTTACGTGTTTCCTTCTTCTTCTCCTCCTTGGAAGCTTCCTAATGTTATTTATAATATGAACTAGTTGGATGCCCTTTTTTTTACCTATGCTTTCCAAATGCTATGTCTATACACATACCTCATCTGATATTCTTGGTTTGAAAAGAATCACTTACTATTTTAAATGGATATGTAAGCCCCCAAATATTTGAATAATACATTTGGTTTCTTGGGAGAGATACCTAACATAATAGCCATGTTTATAAACTTAGTGGTGTGCTCTTGTACACCCTACCCCAACCTTTTCCTAAAGTAGTGCCACCAAATCCATTGGTCCTATGCATACCCAATATGGTGAAATTGATAAGAAATGAGGGTTTTGAATTACTCTGGCCTAATTACTAGTGTATCACCTTCCATCATAATTGGTTTTGTATGGATTTCTCACCAAGTCAAAACATGGCCCTCTAACTTCATTCTAGCAAATTATATATTTTGTTTGTCATCTATATGGTGAATTTTGAGAAAAAAATTAATTCCTACAACCAATGATTTAGTTTTAATGCATCGATCTCATCTTGGTATGACTTTATTTCAACTTTCTTGATTATGGACTGTGAATTATTAACAACACTCAAAATCAATTGCTCTTTCTTGGTCTATTTCCTTGACTCCTTTTATGGGTTTCCATGCCCTATCAATTTCCCTTCTAATATGACCTCTGATTTAGAGCCTCCATTCTCTCTTGTTGGTCCAATATTTATTTCTAGAGCTATCATGAGGAGGTTCATATTATGATTGATGTTAGTGACTTGTGCTTCCAACCTTGCAAATATCTCTTCTACTAGGTCTTGAGGGGTATTGTAAATAGACCTGTTGGTCATGGATAAGATTTTGTGAATTTATTCTTAAACTAATTCTTTTATCCCATATGAATTCCCAAAATAAGCCTACTCTAATACTAATATTATATATAAGCTACCATGGATATACCACCAAAACAATTTTTCACAATGTTGGTTGTGGAGCCTGATTAGCTTCTTGATTCAAAGGTCTTGTTTTTAGCCATGTTTGGACTGTGGTATTTTATGGGGGTGTAGGGGGGAATCCCCCATGCTATTGTTTCCAAGGGCTCCAAGGGAGTGACAATAATTATTTTAATCCACCCCCCCTTGAAGTGGGAGTTCAAGGGCAGCACCCCCAAAGAGAAATTTTTGAAAAAATTTCCTTGTAATATATTGTAATTTCATAGTAAATATGGACCATTCATCACTAGGTCATAGATGTGACCATAGAATTTATGTTAGGGTTTTTTTTTCTCCCTAGAATGCAACCCTCTTTTTATGAGGGAAATGTATTCTGGCTCTGCATTATTGAGAAAACATTGTAATTGAGAGGGAGGATATTGTGGGAGAGAGAAGAGGAGGTTGCAGTGGACGTGCTACAAGTTGTATCATGTGATTTTTTTTATTGAATAAAAGGAAGGACTAAATATTTCTCTATAGGCATAGTCCAAATCATGTGAACTACATACAATGGTGTCTCCTTTGTGTAGTTTCATTCTATGTTTTATTTATGCATTCATTTTGATTTTATTACTCTATGATTTTATTCCTAATGCTTAAAAAATATAAAAATACTTAAATATCTACCATGAATGTCAATTCCATTTAGATTTAAATTATTTACTCATTATTTTTATTCTCAAAATAATAAATGTGCTGAAATCCAGGAAATATAGAATAGAAATAAATGCACACACAACCACAATAGACACAAGTTCTTCCCTAGGAAACCCTATGCAAGGAAACCTATTTAGAAGGTGAGGTTGACATACTCTCTTTTCTCTCGTATGGAAATATGCAAGTGCAATGAAAGAGGTACTCTCTAGGGAGTTACCTAAAACTTATGGCCTATAAGGATACTATAGAACCTTAACCCCCTTTTGTTCTAGTCTCTAACTACCCACTCCTAGCTGCCCTTCACAACTATGGAACAAAATATAACATTGAATGGAACCCCTATTCCTCCTAGCATCTTAGTATTTAACTTAGTTTGCTAGCCATCTAGGGGTAATATTTAACCCCCTCAGTTCTAAACTAGAGTTATGATTTTGGATGTTCTAAAGTATTCTTAAAAGTCCACATGTGACTATCCCAATTTGCATGAGTAATGAGGTTTAACATAGCATCCTCTCAAACCATGGTGGTAAAAAAAATAGGTCAACTTGTGGGAGACATAACATTTAGATATGAACCCTAATTGAGGTGATTCTTATAGTATTGGAAATATATTTGAGTGTAGAGTACTAAAATAGGTTTTGGTGCAAGCAATAGCTTTTTGACCTCAAAAAACATCAATTAATGCCTCAAAATGGATCTAGAAGGTTTCAAGCCCTAATTGATGCAAACTAAGACCCACTATTTAAATGACCCTAAAAGTTGTTTCCACTCATTTTTTCCACTCTTAAAGCATCAAGATAATAAAAAATAATATAATAATCGAGTTTGGATCAAATAAAAAGGACAAGATGAGATGATCCTAAGACTATGTGTCCTTGGTATATATATATAGGATACAAAGGGTACAGTGAAAGATTATAGCTAACATAACAATATAACAATATAAACGAAATAAATCAATATCTAAGAGTTAATAAGGGGTTTTATGTGCTTAACATTCCTCTTGTAATGCTCCCTCCGATCCCCTCGGGCTTCCCAATTCTATTGGGAGGTGTTACCTTCAATTAGCCCAATCTACAAGGTCTCATTATCAATATGGGGTTACAAAATTCCTTCTCACCCATAGTTTGTGGAACTTACTTTGGATAATACCATGGCATTCAACTCATTGATATTTTTATAGTGATATAACATGTATCTCAATCCAACCTCTGGATTGGAAGTTATGCCCATTTGAAGTTCGGGCCCCATAATCATTGCCACACGAACAATGATTTACCAAATCCATCCATGTTGCACTGAATCCTCACATGAAGTCCTTCGTGGTACCCACCACATCATAGTTCCTTAATGGCACCATGCCCCGTGCCATTTACTCGAAATGGAACTCTATTCTAACCTCTGATGCGCCTTGTAATTTCATGTTAAATGACGGGGACAATTATTATACCATGCCTTCTATCTACTTCATGCCTCATCGTAGAAATGCACTTACCAAATACCTCCAAGTCTCGAGCTTTGTGGTGACATGGCTTTTGGTCACATGTGCTACCTCGTCTGCACCACATAGCACCCCCACTTCAAGTGGAACCAAAAGCCACCCCCACATGTCATTTAACATCGGTTCATCTTAACCACCACATTACCCAATTCTACATCATCCTAATGATGTCATACTGATGTCAGGGTGATTTCCTCTTACCATGTGGCATCCTTTAGTGGTATGACGTTTAATCTAAAAACATGCCACTTGGTCATCCAAAGGGCCAAATCTACCTACCATGTGTCACGCGGACAACATACTACATCGACAAACTTGCAATGTCATAGGCACCTATCATATGTGTCCTACGTGGTGTCTAACACCTTAGCTTAAGTCATGGGTCCCACTAGGTTTCTGACCTCTGTGCAAATCAAATATTTTGCATTCAATGTAATCGGGGAGAAAAATATGTCCTACCCTCGATCAATAATTTTGACACACTCATGAAGGGGTGAACCATATTCTTTTCCCCATAAGGCGATAACAAGTTATGGCGAAATGTGATGACATTTTCCCATCCCATCTCCTCTGTCAACTATAATATCCTCATCCTGAAGTATCCTAACTTCCTTGGTCTGGCGTGACATGGATGTTCACAAAAAGTGATGGGAACTTTTCTCATATCATTCTCTCATTAATTCATGGCCTCGTCCATAACATCCAATTCCCATCTCATGGAGGCACATCTCCATTCTATGGGATGTAAACATGTCCAGTAACATATGTACATTTCTCGGTCTCCATAGACCTGACTCGATTACAAGTATTAATAGGGATCGATTGTCCAAAGAGAGAGTTTGGCATTCAACAACAACAAGATTTAAGGTCTTAAGGACTCCAATGGATTAATAATCCATTCTAGGTGACAGTAAATTCTCTGCACCATTAATAAAATAGATACAGGTCCCTCATTCCCTCACTAACATCTCTGGAATTCAACATAACCATAACAAGGAATTAAAACTATCTGCATGTGTAACCATAGGAAGTATCAATTCACTGACATGGAGTACCATATACACATCGACCACATCCCTTCTCTCTCTCTCTCTCTCTCTCTCGTTGTGTGTGTGTGTGTGTGTGTGTATATATATATATATATATATATATAATGTCCATATTATTCATGACATAAAAAACAATAGAAGTCATCCATAGTGGTAGTCAAATGAACTCAACAATAATCATACATACAAGATAAGCATCCATGCATTGAGGAAATTACCAATTGTGATAGGGGTTTGCAATCCCTTCTCAAACATGGGAACATTAATACAAACATTTCATCATAGGAAACCAAAAATGAAACCATTCCTCCTTAAGCAATTCCCATAAATTCATTGTTATAACCGATAATAATAACATTCAACATTCATAATGCAACAAAAGTACAAGTAGATAAACTTATCTATTTAGCTTGATGAATAGAAACTAAGGGAGGGACTTCAACTCTCAACCCAACCATAAGGTAGCTACATTACAATATTTATTGTAGCTGACCACCCCCAAGTCAAATTCAATGTTTGAGGAGGTAATTTTCTCAGGAGTACCCTCATCAACAACCAATCAACCAATGGTAAGAAGTAGAGTCCATTTCTCAGGTGATTACTCAATACCCCCCCCCCCCCCCAACCGTAACACGATAATGACTCATTAGAGGAAATTTCAACCTAAAAGTGACCTCCTAAGGAAAAATAATAAAATAATAGTTAAAATAATAAAATAAAAGATGAATTTTGGAGGGAAAAGAAGAAAACTAGTTTTTCTAGTTGTATTTTTGGCTTATCTCCTTATAGGTTTACTCAAATTTCAAGTGTAGACACTTGTTGGATGAAGAATTGAATTCCACATCCAACGAGTACCCATTATGCATACTTTTGATAAGACCTGCATTGATAAAAATTGAAGATACATTAAAAAAGTGGGTTGAACACATTTTTTTAATGTATCTTCAATTTTTATCAATGTTGGTCTTCTCGAAATTATGCATAATGGGTACTCGTTGGATGTAGAATTTGATTTCACATCGAAAGAGTGTCTACACTTGAAATTTGAGTAAACCTATAAGGAGATAAGCCAAAAATACAATTAAAAAAAGTAGTTTTTCTTCTTCTCCCTTGAAAATATTTACATGTACCTCTTTTTAAATTTAAAGGATTTTGATTGGTTTACATATTGTGTCATGTAAATTACGTGAAAATTTCATGGGCACTTTTAGGCTGAAATTTCATTTAATGCTCTGTTCAACAGAACATCAACCACAAGGGTTCTTCCAAGGCTTAGTAAGTTTTAGCTCAGTTTTAGGAGAAGACATATATATATTATTAGGGAGGTTTATCACCTGGATTAGTACTGCAGGAGTAAAGAGTCCACTTCTAGGAGATTTATCAATTTAATGATAGAGTACCTAAGTGGTGTATCATCCCTAAGGCCAACCACTTAGTGTTTTATCAAACCTTTCAACTAGTTCATGGGTGTCGCAGCTTGTTAAGTAGTTTATCAACCCCAAGTAGTACCCCAGTTCCGTATCAGCCCCAATGCTAGCCACTACCTAGATCTTTATCGGCTCTCTAAGTAAGTATTTAATTGGTTTATTAGCCCTGGCTAGTACTTGAGTGTCTCAACTCCACTAAATTCTCTTTGGCCAACCAAATCATAGGCACACATACAAGCCTTAACAAAATAGGGAATACCATCCCAAAAACATAACACAAGCTGTTATAGGTTATATCTTCATGGAAGATTCACATATGTTGTTGATTCACACTCTGTGTTCCCTTTCCCAACGAGCTCTCTCTTTCTCAACTCCTTCCGTTTTTCTTTCTATCCAAATCCATCAATATCTCTCCCTCCACACCTTGTCTCCCATTGAGATTTTCCTTTCATACATTTCCATTCATGTTGACCACACCCACGTCTCTACAAGAACCGATACTAAATTATCTTCCTTCACTCAGGGAGCCCATTACCTAAATTAAATGCTACACCAACAATGACGTAAATCCATTAGGGAGATAGGTGGTGAAATAAATATAGTGTCTTGGGTTTACAAGCAATGCCTCCTCCTCATTCCTCTAAATCCATTCTTGCTTCCCTTAGCTAGTCAATGTGTTACATCTACACATTATTTACATGATTACAACTCATAGAAATATTTACAAGAGGGATTAAAAAAAAAGGGTTGTCACACCCCTCCCCTTCAAACAAGTGTTTTCATTAACACTTGACTAGATGTGGGTGTTTCTACATGAATAACTTATCTTCCCATGTTGTCTCTTCCACTAGTAGGTTCTTCCATTTCATGAGGTACTTAGTTTCTTCTTGATTGCATAGCTACTTAATCCTTGTTTAAAGGATTACTTCTGGTTCTAGTATGATTTTCCCTTCCTCATTTATCTCTACTAAAATAGTTTGTTTGAGATATTGTTATCGATTACCTTCTTAAGAAATAAAAATGAAAGACTATATGTACACATGAAGATGGAGGGAACTCTAATTTGTAAGCCACACTTTGATTTTGGAGTGCAACATATCTCTAGTTTAGGATGCACAATTGTTTTGCTTGGATTTCTCCCTCAGATTCCACATGTGTCACAAACCAATAAAACACATGATTAATGTCACATACATAACTTTTAAGCAAAAAAATGTGAAATACATCATGTTCTTTCATTATGGGTGGCGAGGCTATCGTTATTGGTCCCACTCTTTCCAAAATATGACATGGTCCACAAAATCTAGGTGATAATTTAGCACAAGACCCCACTTTTAGTTAGCTCTTCCTTAGTTTTATGTGGAGATATACATGCTCTCCCATTTGGAATTATTTATGCACGTTCTTCCAAGAAACACTATGTTCATAGGTTCATCCCAGCTAATGGGAGTGTTTCATTTTTTTCCATATAATGCCTTAAAAGGACTCATCTTTAGTGACTATTGATACCCATTGTTGTATGAAAATTCAATTAATGGTAGGAATTGTTCCCACGTCTTTGGCTGATGCATGACATACATTCTTAACATGTCCTCTACAATTATGTTCATCCTTTCATTTTGGACATATTTCTAAGGATGATATGTTGTACTAAAAGCTAGTTGAGTCCCAAATCGAACAACCAATTCCTTCTAAAAATTTGATGTAAATTTGGCATCCCGATTTGAAATGATCTTCTTGGGTATGCCATGCAATCTAAATATTTCTTTTAGGGAAATATGGGCTATGTCAATGAATTTGTGGGTGGACTTTACAACTATATAGTGACCTTCCTTGCTCAACTTGTACAACATCATGATAATTCCATGGATATGATTTCCCACTACCACTCAAGGATTTGGATTAGTTGTAATAATCCCACTAAGTGCTTGCATTCTACTTTCACTTGTTATAATTTCGGGTCCTTGGAAATATATTCAAGTATCTACTTCTCCTTTCCTATCCAGTAATGAAATTTCTTTATGGTTTTTATCATTTTCTAATACCATGATGACCTAAATGAGTTATTTTATGAAAATCATCCATTATGATCTTCTTTAAGTCAGTCACACAAGGCACATACCATTTGTCTTTGAACAGTGACATACCATCATTCGTGAGCTTGTAATTCTTTCTCATTGTCCCCCTTTTTCTTGTTGTAAGCATTCCTTCACATGCTGGAAATTCTCATAATGTAGTTGCAATACCTGTTTCATCCTTTATTTGGTGTCAATTTCACAAATGCTCATAGTTGCCAAGTGAGTTACTTGTAGACTTCTACTAAGTGCATCTGCTACCCTATTTTCCTTTCCCTTAATATTCTTGATCTCAAAATCAAATTCACTAATTAAATCCAACCTTGTAATATATAATTTGGGTTGATCAAACAAGTATCTCAACCCTCCATGATCTAAAATTAGCACAAATCTACATTGAAGCAAGTAGTGCCCCAACATCTTTGGTACATGCACTATTTTTGCTAGCTCCAAGTCATGAGTGACATAGTTCTTCTCATGCTCATTCAATTTTCTCAATTCATAGAAAATTAGATGTCTTCTTGCATCAGGACACCACCTAGTCCTTCCTTGCACACATTTGTGTAAACTAGGAAATATTTCTTTGAGTATGCTATTCACAAAATAAGTGTGTGTGATAAATTGCTTGATCTACTCAAAAGTAGCTACACACTTTGATGTCCATTGAAATTTGACCCCTCTATTTTGTAAATATTTGATTAGATGTCCAATATTTGAATTTTTTTGAATAAATCAATGGTATTGTCTGGCCAATCCCATGAAGGATCTAATCTCCGTGAAATTTCGGGGAGTAATCCACTCCATTATGGTCTTTATATATTTGAGATTTGCACGTACTCCTTCCTTTGACATGGAATACCCTAAATCTTGTATTTGTGATTGGAAGAAATATTATTTGCTGAGTTTAACATATAGTTTGTGTTCCCTCAACAATTGCAACACTACCTTCAAGTTATCTTCATGTTCTTCTCTATTTTTTTAGTAAATTAGGATATTATCCACAAAATATAACATGAACTTGTCCAAACACTATTTAAGGACATTGTTCATCATGCACATAAATGTGGTTGGTAATTTGTGAGCCCGAACAACACCACCACATATGCATAGTGCCTATATCTCGTCCTAAACATTCTCTTTTGAATGTCTCCATCTTTAATTCTGACTTGATAATAGCCATATCTTAAATATATTTTGGAAAATATTGTGGACCCTCTCAGCTGATCAAATATATCATCAATTCTAGGTACTGGGTATTTATTTTCCATGATAACTTTATTTAATTATTAATAGTCAATGCACAACCGCAACATGCCATCTATTTTCTTCATAAACAGTGTTGGGGCTCCCTAAGGTGACACACTAGGCTTGATATAACCCTTATCCAACATCCCTTTAATTTTTAACTTTAATTCTACCAATTGTGGAATTCTCATGTCATATGGGGTCTTACCGGTGTCGAATTTAGAATCAACTCATGGAGAAGTTAATTTCCCTCCAAGATGGTAATCTTAACACTTATTCTAAAACTACATCATTGAATTTCTTCAAAATGGGTGGTCTTCCATTTTTATCTTGTTATTCTCAATCATGTTAGCCACTTGGACTACATATATGGCATGCCCCTTTATGCTACATTTCTTTACTTGCAACATTGAGATCTATTTGACAACAATTTTATCATCCCTTGTAGTATTTTCCCTGCCTTCATCACTACAACACTCCAGTGACTTATTATAGTAGTCCACCTTAACTCTATGAGTTGCTAGCCAATCATACCAATCAACATGTCATACGACCCTTGTAACAACCCTGGTGAAAATTCCATGTAATAAAAGTTAATAAAGACAAAATAAGACCACGATTAAGGGAAACTTATTCCAAGTTGAATATTGGGCAAAGATATCCTAGTGGGCATCACTGGATGTGTGTTTTGGCTAAGGAAAATTAGCAAGGTTAAGGAATTAAAATGAAAAAAGGCATTTTGGCACATTTATTAATGAAAATAAAGGAAATTAGGAGAAAAATAAGGTGAAAGGTCACAAATCGCATGTGAGGAGGAAATTGAAGGAAAATAATGGAAAATTAAGAAAATAGAGGCCTCACTAATAAAAAGGCTTCTGAGGATCAGTTGGTAACCTTTTTTCAGTTCAAGTTTGGAGCTCTCTCATTATTCTCTCTCTCTCTCTCTCTCTCTCTTGGTCACTTAGAGTTTTCTTGGAGCACTCTAGCTTTGGATCAAGGAAGGAAAAGCAAGAATAACGAAAGGAAGGAAAGAAAGGATCAAGGAAGGAAAGCAGGATCATGCAACTTCAGTAGGAATACTTGCTGGTAACCTTTTGCATGTGTGATTGCCTATCTAGTTTGGACATGCATGGCTTTGCATGTTGGTGTATGGTTCTCTTATTGTTGATGGCTTGGTTTTTCCAGGTTACGATAGTGGTTTTCAACCTAGCCTTGCCTTTTTCTGGATGCCATGGTATGTTGGGATGTTTATCTTGGTTTTGAGCTTTGGTTTGCTAGATGGATTTCAGAATCTGGGGTGGAGGTGGTCTCAAGTTTCATTCCCAAAGGCTTAGGAATCCCTTGACCGGTTTTGGCGGGATACACGGTAAAGCCTGAGGGAGAAGTCTTGGTTTATGGCCTAGTGATATGAGTTTGGATTGTGGTAAAGCTTGAGAGTCTAGTCTTAGTTTAGGGCCTAGTGATTTGGGATTGGATTGCGGTAAACTTGAGAGACAAGGAGACAGAAAATTCCTCAAGGATAGTGATGGATTCTTGATGACATTCCAAGTTCGGTTTGGTTGTGATCGAAGCACCGGTTTTGGTGTGATCATGATTTGATGAGGGTGGAGGTAGTTTAACCTATGGATTCCCTTGGTTGTTCACAGATATGTTGTTCTATGAAATCCCACATTCATGCTTGGAATATGCAACGAGGGTGACTGACTGAACGAGAAATTTGGTTCAACCATGTATATGGTCGGGTGGTAAGTGGAAGTCCCGAACCTAGTCATATTTGCCTATGATTAATAAAATCTAAGTTATCTTACTTTTGCACTAGTTTATATGTGGATTTAATGGCTATAATATCTCTGATATTTATATGGTTTTATGCTGGTTATAAGCATGGTTAAATGACTAGTTCATGTCATTGTTATTTCATGTATTTACTTGTAATTGTTAAATGGATGGATGCAAGACCTAATTGATGATATAATAGTTCAATGGATAAGGAGGTTATCCTTTTGGTTATGTTTCATAAGTTCTTTCATTCATTTATACTTTGTCTTGTATCCTATACCTGTAGGTTGCATTGATGCCAAGTGTTTGGCATAATGTCAATTCGAGTTAGGGATGCTCAAGCCTAGTCTTGAGGTTGATTTTGATTTGTTTATATTGTCATCATGTCTTCGATGGATTTTGAAGGTTATAACAAGTTCTGGCCAGAGGTCAGGATTCTAGGCTAGAAAAGTGGCTCAAATCTCAGGGATGTTGGTATAGGTCTGCTGAAAAAAGTCTAGGGACACTGGCACATGGCCCTGTTAGAGCGAGTTTGGCTTCTGATCATTGTCTTGCTTATAGCATGAGAGCGACCATGGGTTAAAAGGCTTAAATAATCCGTGGGACTCAGGGACAAGATGTCTGAGTGACTGACATGTCTCTTAAGGGTGTTGTTGTTGATGTGGATGGATTTGTTTAATATGTTCTGTCATTTCCATTTCCTTAAGGTCACCAAGGAAGTTGAATCCCTTATAGTAGCCTCTCTCATCGCATGTTTACCCTGGTTTGTCAATTGCTTGGGTAGACCTGGGTGGAGGGGGTGTTACAACCCCAATGGAATTACATTTAGGGAAATTGTTGTGTGTACATTGCGTAGCTCTAAGTGGCATGATTCCACCCAACCTGTTACCCTCTTCTTGACTCCTATGGCTAGTTGGACCAACCATGTTTTTTGCATGAGGCTTCCTTTGCAAATCAGATGTCTCTATAATTTTTGGGTTGATATAACCAAAAATAGAACCCAGATAGATTAAAATTGAAATAGGTTGGTTGTGACCATACCTTCCATTTCAATAACCAAGGCTTGATGATCTTCTTACTTGTTTTCCAATGCCACATAAATCTAAGGTATTTTTTGTGCCAGAATGTTCATCGTTGTTGCTTCTTGGACATTGTATAACCTCTTGTTGTTCTATTGTTGGTGAGGACAATCATTCAACATGTGGTTCTCTCCACATTCCCAACACTATAATGGCCTTTTCTTAGGTTCCTTTGCCTCATCTTTTATTGATTTGATAGCCCTATCTATATTGGTAGTAGTGAATTCCACTAGAATTCACCTTTAGCAAGTGTGGTGAACTTGACATGTTTCCCCATTTTTTGTGTCATGATGATTTTGGTCCTTTCCCATTAAAAATGGGCTTGTCCTTCTACTTCCAATATACTTGGAATTTAGCCTTATGCTTGGACTATTCATATCAATACTTAGGCTTCCAGATTGTGTCCTATAACATTGTTGGTTCATCAAATTTATTCCTATCTTGGTAGGACTGCAGTAAACCACTGAGATACCTTTGAAACTTCACCTTCTCATCCATGATATATGGAACATGCCTCAACAACTCCAAAAATATGTTGGTGTAAACATCCAAAGTGAGATGTCCTAGTTATGGTCATGAAATTTTTTGATTTTTTTGTCATTAATACCTCTCAAGTATGTAATTTTCCTAAAAATATTTCTCAAATATTTTCCAAGTCAAATATTTGTCTCAAATTCCTTTGATATTTCTCATATCTTCCCACCATATGTCAAAATTTTCCTTCAATTTGAAAATAACCACCCCGACCTTCATATTTTCAGAGTAGTCATAGACTTCGAAGTATTTCTTTAAGCCCATTATCAATGCTTCTAATTCTTCATACTTCTTAATCTCTTCACCAAAGGTAAGAGACTTTGCTTTCTTAAATTCTTCTAGAATTATGCTCTTCTCACTCCTCTTTAGCTGGTGGTGTCCTCTTTTCCTAGTTGTGGCACTAGATAGTTGATCATGGTTGTTTGTTTCTCTTTTCAAAGTGCTAAGTGGAGTTTCTACTCTCATTGTTTCTTTAATTTCTTGTTTGTGCCTCTTCCTTGGCTTGATACCTTCTGCCCATTGGTTTCCAACCCAAGCTTTCGAATTTCAGATGGATTTTTATTGGATTCATTCCTGTAAATATAGCTGGTAGTAGGATCATGCTGCATTTGTCTTTGTAGATCTGATAAGCTCTACAATATCATTGCATTCACCTCTTATTTCCTTTCTTGCTCTTTGAAAATATTTTCATTATCTATATTGTAACTCCCCAATTCAACTCTCAAGCTCCTGAGGCTATCCATCCAATTAGGGGAATTTTCTTCTGGCCTATTTCCATTTGAGTCTTCTTCCTGTTAAAATGGTTTCAATCCATGTTTTACTATACCATTCTGCTACTCATTCCTCTATTTCCTACAACAAATTGTGTCTTATTCAACACACAATTTCCAGCTAATTAAGTATAAACATATTAATTCATAACCTTGACATGTCAACACCAAGCATGTTGATCTAAAACTATTCATGCAACCACACCACATGTTAGTTACATATTCTAGGAAACAAAAGACATCCCATAAAAGTTAGCAACCATATCATCTACTCGTTCTTGTAAACATCCAACATAATTACCCATCAAACGAGCACTGCACAAAGTTCTCAGTTTTTTAGAGTTGCAAAAAATCATTCGATTTTGAAAAGTGTTGATTCAAAATACACCTTTCTTTTAGTAAATTTTTGACACTTTAAACTTTTTTTGTGTTAAATATGCACATTTTTTAAAAATGTTAGTGATTATCATGTCAATTTTGAAAAGTGTTGATGCAACATCAACCCCTTTTTTTTGGGCTCACTTTTGACACTTTAATTTGTTTTGATATATTAAGTATGGATAATTTTTTTTAAATGTTTGTGATTTTCATGCAGATTTTGAAAGTAGCATCAACCCTTTTTTTGGCATATTTTTAACACTTTAAATTTTCTTATGTCCTAAGTATGCACATTTTTTTTTTTAAATGTTAAAAGTTTAACCATTTTTCAAGTTATCTTATTCCTCTTCTTATTTTCATTCCAAGATGTTTGTTTTTAAGGGTACTCCAAATTTGTATTTTTTGTTTTTCTTTGCAATGTTTTTTTAAATGGTTTTTTTTTTGCAAAGTTAATTATTATTATTATTATTATTTTAATAAAAATAATATTTTGAAGTTAAGATATTTTATATATAGTAAATTAATACTTCGATACATATAAAATAATTGTCACTGAAAAATACTAATTTTAAACATTCACCAAAAGATACACATTTTTCATATAGATATAATTAAAAAGCAACATATTTCAGGATATTTTTCCTAAAACTAACATGTTAACTAAAGGATTCTTGTGAAAAAATTGAATAAAAACAATTAGAAAAATAAAAATTTTATGAAATTTTTATGAATTTTGTAGACAAAGATAATGGCATTTAAAGTTTTTTTTTTACTTGTTGATTCCAATTAAACTACATTATAAAAAAAAATTAATCACATTATTATAAAAGATATTATGTTTCCAATTATTTATAATAAATAATCAGAATTATTTTAAATTTTAAATATTAATATTTTTAAATTTTCTTTAATTTAAAAACAAATATTTTTATATTATATTCCAATAATAATATTAGCCATAATTTATTATAATTTCAATAATGAAAAAAAAACATCAAACAACATTAAAATGTTTTTTAATTATAAATCATATCATACATATAAATAAATAAAATATATTGTTAAAAGATATTTCAATACTCAAAGTATTTTGATTGGCTTATTTTTTTAACGTAATGTTTACTATTTCTATCTTAATGATGTAGTTTAATAGTTAGGTTAGGCGAGGAGATTTGGTCCCCAAAGTTCGTGATCTAATTCTGGGCAGGACTACGTATGTCTGAGAGAATGTCCATTATATAGTTGATATGTGTCATAGGTACCAACTTATTTGTCTTGGGCTAAACAACTTTGTTGGAAACATATTTGTATTCCTTACATTGAATAAACACAATTATAATACATGTGAACTTGTAATTGAAAAAAATGATTCACATAAAATTAAGTAAAAAAAAATGTTAAAAAAAATATAAAAAAAAAAAATAAGAATAAAAGGACATTAAAAACAAAAACAAAAAAACATGAAAAGAAATTGAAAAATAAATAAATGAAAAACATTAAAAAAATTAAAAATCGATGAAAAAAACATATAAAATATTAAAATTAAAAAAAATTAATTTAAAAAAAATCGGGCCCTCACCTTCGTTGGTGGAAAGCCGATTCCCAAAATCCCTCCACTAGCTGGGGTTTTTTTTTTTTTTTTATTATTATTTTTAATTTTTTTCCCCAGGAAAAATCGTAACTTTCCATTAATTTGAAAAATTACATGTAGTAGATGCCAGTGGCATATGAAATTTGTTGGTCGTAGCCTTCAAGTATAAAACAAAAACATATGATTGGAGCTATTGCAAAAAGTATAGTTTTGTACATGTATTACCACACAACGTATATAGGTAAGTCTAAAAATAGGAAATATAAATATATACATAACATCCTCAAGTAGTTGTACTAAAAACTGTTGTGAATAAACAAAAATAAATTAGGGCCTGGTAGCCCTTGGATATGCCCTATCAATGTAGGGCCGGTGATAGTACTGATATTGTTCATCTCCAATTTGTTCCTTTATCAACCACAAGCCTCTGGGATGTGTCATAGCCTCCTTGTATAATTCGTTAGCAGCCGAGTTATGTTCCCTATAACTATGTTGACATGTAATAGAATTAAATTGTGCTTTTAAAATCAAAATTTCATCCAATATGTTCCCGAGTGAATGCACATGACATGCATTAATGTTATTGAACCAATTTATAATGATTTTTGAGTCATCGAATATCTGTAAATGATTGCATGAATGAGCCAATGCAAAATGTAAGAGATGTCTGAGGGAAATCAGTTCTGCAAAGTTATTGGTTCCCACTCCTAACCCCATTTGAATTTTCAAGTGGTGGTGTTCAGAAAGATGGAATCCCACCACATCCCTATGCTTGTGCTGCGCCTTCGAAATAAGGCCATGGGATAGTAAAATCAATAGTTTCAGGTGTAACTAGTCGGTTTGTAGGAGTGTGATCCTCATTCGGTAATTCATGATATGCAGTAATGATCTTAGCTATGATAAAAGGCCATCTAGCCAATTTTCCCTTGAAAATAATCCCATTCCTAGTTAGCCAAATGGACTAGCAAACAAGGAGAGGAAGGTAGTAAATTTTTGAATCGCTACATGCAACTCACCAGAGATCCCAAGCTTCAGATACAGATTGGCCATGCCATCTGATAGATAGAGAAAGTACATCTAGAAATTGATTCCAAAGCTGAACAGTCATTAGGCAAGATAGAAAAATATGATCATTGGTTTCTTCTACCTGTTGATAGAGCACACACTAGGTCGAGCCGTAGAAAGATCGATGCATAAGGTTGTTACCAGTTGGAGTCTTGTTCCGAATGACATTCCACATGAAGAACCTCGTTCTTGATGGTGCTTTGAGCTTCCAAATCTTTCCTCACCAGTCCAAGAGTACTAGTGGTTTGTGCGCAAAGTGGATTATGGGATAAAAAACTTTCAGGGAGTATATGTCGCGATCAGCAGGGGTCTAGATGAGCTCATCGACTCCTTTTATACGAACATGGGATTCAGAAAGAGCATTGACATAACCTTCCCACTCCTGCTGCCATTGTTCGGGGATACTGAAATGCCCTGCTGATAACCAAGCTTGTTCGAATATGGTACTATTCTTCAGATTAGCCACCTGTGTAATCACCTTGATATTCCTATGATTACGAAAAAGAATAAGATCATGAGGTAATCGAAACATATTCCCACCTCCCAACCAGAGGTCCAAGCCTATGCACATTGATGAACCATCATTGGTTCGCCATGCTAATACATTTCTAATATTAGGAAAAGTGTGTAATATTTCTCTCCAGACCATGGATATCCTAGTTCACTGCTAGGAGGGCAAACGAATCCAATACATAAGATGATGAGGCTAGATATATTTATGATAAATGACTCTAGTCCAGAGATTTTTTGAAGTGAGTATGATCTAGCCCATCTTGGCAGAAAGTGCATGTGCAAAATTAGATAAGTCCTTCTACCCCATTTCTTGGGTAGAGCAATATGCTTCCATCCCACCCAGGCAAATGGTTTTCCCTCCTTATAACCATTCCAAAGGAATCTTTAGCAAATCTTTTGTATTGGGGTTAAGATTCCTTTAGGAATTGAAGCCAAAGACATCCAGTAAACATGTGTAGCCTCCAAAATTGATTTAATGAGGACTAACCGGCCAGCTCTAGAGAGGAACCTGTGGTTCCAGTTGAGTAATCGTTTCTCGATCTTGACCACAAGCCAGATCTAGTCGACAATCCTGTAACAATGAGGTTTGATCCAGAACCCCAGATATTTGAGTCCATCCTCTAGGTGATGGCTCTGAAAAGGAAATTTTTGTTGTGTAAACCTTGCTTCATGAGGAGAACAATCAGAGAGAGTAATGGTAGATTTTGAGTGGTTTGCTTCCATACTTGTGGCCTTGGCGAAAAGGGAGAGAATTTCAAAGAAAGTAGAGGTGTCCCTTACACTTCCATTAAGGAAAATGAGCACATCATCTACGAAGAGCAGGTGAGTAAGGAAGCACTGATCAGATATTTTGAGTCCCTGAAGTCGCCCATCCTGCTTGGCAGATGCAATGAGTCTGTTGAGACCTTCCATAACGATCAGAAAGAGGAGAGGTGAGAGTGGGCATCCTTGCCGAAGACCACGCTCAACATGAAAGAAATGTGATGTTGAGCCATTAATAAGGACACTGAAGGAGGTCGAGGTGATGCAACACATTATCCAATCGATGAAGGGAAGGGGGAAGCCCAGGTGGGTTAGAATCATTTTAATATAGAGCCAACTGACCTGATCGAAAGCTTTAGCAAGGTCAATCTTGAGGATGGCCCCTTTGAGCTTTTTAGTTTTCATGGAATGAAGGGCTTCCTGCATAGAGCCAATAACCTCATGGATTTGTCTGTTATGGAGGAAAGAAAATTTTTCAGGGGATATGTGACAGGAAATAATGGGCTTGAGGCAATTGGAAATGATCTTGGTGATAATCTTGTATAGGCAGTTTAAAGAGAAATGGGTCAGAATTCATTGAATGAAGAGGGGGATTCAGATTTGGGGATAAGGGCTATGAAAGTAGAATTGATGGCCTCATACATACACCCAGATGACCTCCATTCCTTCACCACTTTGAGAAGGTCTGGTCTGATGGTCTCATGAAAGGCAAGGTAGAATTCTAAAGTCCAACCATCAGGCCTAGGGCTCTTATCCTTTTTAAACCATTTTAATGTGCTTTCCAATTCCCCCATAGAGACAGGGGAGATGAGTTCCTCAGCCTCATCCAAGTCGACAAACCTAGGGAAGTGTCCAACAATCCGAACAATTTCAGCAACAGTGGATTTAGGGGGAGCCTTGAATATTTTTCGAAGTGTGAGTTTCCAAGGTGAGTCAATTGATTAAAGGAGGTTGCCAGTCCCCCATCCTCCATGGGCATGTTCCAAATAGTGTTGTTGACTTTCCTTCCCTTTGCAAAGTTGTGGAAAAACTTTGTATTCTCATCTCTTGCTTGTAACCAAATAGCCCGACTCCAAAGGCGCTAGGTTTCTTCCCTCTCCCTTAAAATCTTGGATCGTTGTTCTTCCAACTCAATGAGATGGGACTTAGCCTCCACTGATGTGAATCCTTGGCCCTGATCATCCAATAGATTGGCCAAAGACTGTTCGATAGAGCATAGGGTTTGATTGTCCCTGTCTCTTTTTTCCTTGGCCCATATAATGGATAGTCGTGTAATCTCAATGAGATTGGCATAAAATCCTTCCACCATGGTTCTCCCAGAGTATGGTGGGTGAGATAGCTAGTATCCGTTTACCAATTGAATATAAGTGGGGTCCGATAGCCAAGTAGAGTTGAATTTGAAAGGTGCCCTTGGCTTCAGAGAAGGGCCAAATATTTCCATGAAGATGGGGGAATGGTCCAATATACCTCTAGAACCAACCCATTGTCTGTAAAGTGATAATCTGCTCAACAGGGTATCCTTAATGAGGAAGTGATCTAAGCGTTTGGCCAGGGAAACCTCCCCAATTCTTCGATTGCGCCAAGTGGGCTAGGGTTTTACCATTGGAATATCCGTCAAGTGATGCTATTCAAGGAGCTTCTCCGTGATATCTGAAAGAGGATCCACCTGAGCATTGCTTCCCCAAGATTCCCCAAATCCAATGGAAAAGTTCAGATCACCTCCCAGAATGATATTATCAGAGTTGATAATGGAGAGATTTAGAAGATGGTTCCAAAAGGCCTCTCTGTTGTGACAAGGACCATATATATTGACGATCTTGAGATCCATTCCCAAATCTAAGGAAAAAGTATCCATGCTGATGAATCCGGCGCCACCCTAGGAGACCTTGAGATGAATAATGTGAGGATTAAAACCCAGGGCCAACCCACCCGATCATCCCATGACATCAAGAGACTGGAAATTCCATCCCGGTTTTAGTGATTGAAGCACACGAGTAATATGGTTAGCCAACCCCAGGGTTTCTTGCAAAAAGATAATGTTTATAGTTTGAGATTCATATAGACGTCTGAGGGCTAGTTTTTTGGGAGAGCTAGCTAGACCCCGATAGTTAAAAGAAAGCCACTTCATGGGGGAGACAGAGGGAGGGTAGTCTATGCTCTAAGTACCCGATCAAGAGATGATTGTTTGTCAGATGCCACTTCTGCCCCGACTAGTAGGATGGCCTTCGACATGTGAGATTTATGTCCCCTGGTGGATTTGGGAGCGCAAGAGGAAGAAATCAGGCCCAGGCGGGAGGTTACAAAGCTCTTCGGAGGATGCGAGGAATGGGGTCAAAGGTTGTAGGGTTGCAGAAGTCTAGGGATGGTTGAAGAAGCAACAAGAGAGACTTGATTTGAAGAAGGGAGGGAGGGAGGAGTAGTAGAGTTAACCAAAAGGTGGGAGACAAGGGTGAAAGGAATGGAGTGAGGAATGAAATCCGGGAAGGACGCAGATGCAGTGTGTAAATAATGAGCATAACATGTAATAGTAGAAGCAAAAACAGAGCTAGGGAGAGGAGGAGTACCCGAGGAGTGAGCAACCTCAATAATAGCCCTTGATCTTGTCATCGGTGGGGAGGGAGGGCGGGGAGTGCTCGAGGTTGGCAACTGAGTCGATGCTCCTTTATTTGGTAGAGGTGCAGTAGCTGGAGAAATTTTCCCTGGAACGGTTGCTGATGCCCTAGCTGCATCGCTCTCTGCTTCTTTTGATGGGTCCGAAGCCTTACGAACCAAAGGGCATTCCTTGTAGAGGTGCCCAACCTTGTGGCACCTACGACATCTGAACGATACTCCTTCATAGTCCAGGATTTGTATCTTGGTGAAAATTTTCCATTGTAAAGTAATTTTTTCCTCCAATCCTTCTCTAGTATCCAAATAGACCAGTATGCGAGCCAAAGACCAGTTGCCAGATTTGATATATGACTTGTCGTAGTCCAGGTAGGTGCCGAGTGCATTGCCTATACGAATGAAGATGTCTTTGGACCAATAATGCAAGGAAACACCAAGCAGCCTGACCCATAATGGACCTGCACCTATCTGTTCTCTCTCTAGATCGAAAAGCGGGCTCCAATGCTTTAGCATAACCGGTGCCATCTCTATGTGCCAATATCTGGCAAGAGCCCAATTGGTATATTCCTCTTGCTGAAAAAGGAGTCCAACCACCCCCGTGCCAATGTTTGCACCTCAGGGAGGTCCTTGAATATATTTCCCCAAATCTCCTTGACCCAGAGTCTGAGCCTCTCGGCAGAATAGGCACAGCCCCGAACCCTACCAACAAGTACCTTACCAGCCATGTCGACAACTTCCCCCATGTTAATCCCTTCCCCAAATTTGAGGGTTAGGTCCTTACTCGTGGCCTTCACGCACTTGATTTTCCACTTTCCCGAATGAGGTGTAGTCAGATGATCCTACAAGGGGTCCGGAGTGTCCAGGTGCTCCTGATGGGACTGTTGAGTGGACCGTTGGACCTTAATGACTGGGGTTTCAAAGCAGCTAGAGGGGATGTAAGAGGGGTTTGGCATCACAACAGGGTTGGAAGGGGTGGTGGATGCGAATGGGATGATTCCAGACGATGATTGGAAGCCAGCCCAGGAGGGAACCATGAAGGGAGTCAGTTGAGACAAATTCCTTGAAGGCAATGGCTTAAATGGAGGGGAGGATGACGAGCAGGTGGTAAGAAAATGTAGGGTTGCTGGAGAGAGCAAAGGACAGTTGAGTTTTGGGGAGTCTATGGAGAGGGCAACGAAGGGGATACCAGATGTAGAAGGACCAGGGAGTGTAACGGTAGGAGGTGAAACAGAGATGTGCAGAGCAAATGGTTCCAGGTGATTAGCAAGCGAGGAAACCAACAAAGGGTTAGGGCTTCCCCAGATAGAAACATAGGGGTTAGGGTCGACGGAGTAGTCCACATCTTCTAACTCCATGTTCGATATTCTGCAGCAACCCCGACGAAAGCGAAAAGCAACAAGTGACAACAGTAATCGCGAAAGGCATCGAACCGTTGAGAAAGAGCAACAACGCAAGACCGTAGGGCTTGTGAGGTTACAACAAATGGTGTAACCCTAGCTGTATTCACTACTCAGAGATGCTGCAGGTGCTAGGGTTTCCATCTCGCTCGATCAACCCTTTTTTCTTAACTTTTTAAAATTGTTTTTCGATATATTTTAATTTTAATTTTTTTATAATGTTTATAATTTATTTATTTTTATTTTTTTCACTTTAAAGTATTTTTTTTTTTTTTTTAACGAATTTTTTTCATTTATTTATTATAAGTGTTTTTGTTTATTATTTTTGAATTCTTTTTAATATATATTTTAATTCATTTGATTTATTTTTAACTTTATGATTTAAATGTTTTTTTTTTTCAAATTACTATTAATTTTTATTCAATTTGTTTGTGTTTTTATTGGTATATTTTTTACTTATTCAATTTTCTTTTATTTATTTGTTTTTTTAGTGTTCATTTTTAAAATATTTTTCTTAAATTGCGCTGTTTTGGGAAATATTTTCTTGTTTTTCATTTATTTTTTTATCTTTTATGAGTTAATTTTGTTTTTTAAAACAATTTTTTATTTTTTTATTTTATTTTATTTTATTATTATTATTTTTTTTTGTGTGTTTTTTTATCTCGATGAACCGCAATAAGTGGTTTGAAACACGTCAACCCTAAAATCTACTTTGTGATTTCTTCAGAAGATATTTTGTATATATATTTTTTAGGCGTAGTCTAACTTGTAGACAAAATAGCATTTTTCATCGGAATTCACCAAAATCCAACAATACAATTTCAAGATTTTTTTGTTGTTTAAAATATATTTTTGAATGCATAAATGGATTCAACACCATAAAAAACCTCATGGGACACTCGAATTAAGCAGATTAGACAATTTAAACTCAAGTTTTTAAAAATATCCCTAAGTTTTTTATTAAAATTAACGAGAAAAATTATGGTGAAAAAGACTATTTCGCCTATAAATTAGACTACACCTATTTTTTATGTTTGAATTTTTTATTTTTATTTATTTTAATAACTTTTTGTTCTTTTGTTTTACTTTTGATATTTTTCAATCCTTTATTTTTTGTTTTGTTTTGTATTTTTCATTTTATTTATTTATTTATCTATTTATTTATTATTTTGTTTTATTTTATATCTTTTTGCAGGGTCTGTGTCGATCATCGACTAGCAACCTGACCCCATTATGTGTTATTTTGATAATTGCTTTTAAATTTTTCATTATAATGGATAAAGTTTGCCCCCACAGCGTGTTAATTTCATGGTTGATTTTTAAGATTTCGTTGCAATAGATCGAGTTCACCTACACTCTCTGTTAATTTGATGGTTGTTTTTAAAATTTTCGTTGCATGTGTCAAGTTGTCTCAGGTTAAAATTCTAAAATAGTTATATTTTTAGCATTTAAAAAAGAAATTACTCTTGATATAATGACTATTTCATTTGGGTGTTCATTTTTAAAGTTTTTTTTAGTTACATAATTTTTCCATAATGTCATGGGTGAAATATATTGAAAACTTAAGGTTTTTTTTAGTCATGATATTTGGTTTTAATTCCATGGTTGAAAAATTGTTAGAATTTTAAGGTTTTTTTGAGTCGTGATATTTTATCTTTAACGTTATGGTTGAAAACAATTATAAGGATTTTATTTTTAATGTCATGGCTGAAAATTGTTGGAATTTTAAAGCTTTTCAAAAAGATGATATTATATCTTAATGCCATCCCTGAAAATTGTTGGAATCTTAAGGCTTTTCAGAGTCATGATATTTTATCTTTAATGCTAATGGTAAAAAATGTTGAAAATTTACCCCCAATGAAAAAAAAAAGTTATTCAACATCAACACTTCTCATTTTCAGGGTGTTTTTTGCACAAAAAAATTGGCTTTTATTGGTTTTTACTGCCAATTTTAAAAAATGTTGAAAATTAACCCTAAAAAGATGTGTTTTCGGGTGTTTTTTGGGGTTTTTTGCTAGAGTTCTCATTTTGAGGCAATAGTTCTTGTTTGATCGATAACTTTGATATCCATACAATAATTAAATTTACTCATTCTGGTTCATTTTAATTTTATTCTATGTGTATGAGTCCTCTCAGGTCCAGTGTTGAACCTTAGCGTTGTTACCGCTCTGTAACCACCTCCCACCCCCTTATTCATCTAAGGTCGTGGGAGTGTTACTTGTTTGACCTGATCTCCAAGGTTTGTTATGAAGATGGGGCTACAACAACCTCATTTTTTTTCAAAATCTTCATAACTGAAAACTAACACCACCATTACATTTAGGTCATGAAGAGCTTTCCAATTATACAAATTTTATCTCAATCTAAGTACTAGATTGAAAGTTATGCCCATCAGAAGTTAGTTCCATTAAAAAGGGCCATGTGACCACTAGGGCACCACATGGCACTTATGTGAGCTCTTCCTATGCTAGGTGGCACTACCACGCCATCATCACGAGGTCCATAAGTTCCCATTATATCGTGGATTAGGTTGATCTATGCTTTGAAACACTAGCACAAGATCTATCTATTAGCTAAGACCCATAGCCTAATGTGGAGCCTACTAGTCCACGTCATACTAGACTGGCCTCTCTCGGCTCCACTCTTTCCACACAAAAAATATTGTTACTCTAGTGGCCCTAAGATGGTAATCTAAGTGGGCCTACCCTAGCCCACGTAATATCGACTTAGGTTCCACTAGTCACATTAACCCATACATCATCTCCACAACCCAACGGCCTGAAGGCTAAAACCTTGTTAGGGCCTACCCGTTCAAATCAAGTCAGATTGGGGACTAACAACTATGACTCTCACAAGTGACCTCTATACATTCTAATAGCTCGAAAGCCCAACATGGACCACATGTTGATGTCAATTCGAATAAACCCCTCCTGTCATTACTCCACATAACTTCCTTTTATGGACCCGGTGGCCTAGTCATTTAGTTGTAAGGTTCCATTGGTTGGTTTTTCCAGTAGACATGCCCTTCCCAAGCAATTATTCCACAAACCTTTTTATGCGCCTGATGGCCCGTTCATTCAATGGAAAAGTTTTGGCAGGCAAGGTTCCACCCTAGGCCCATTGCTTCCTAAGCTCAACCTGTGTGTTCATTTGTTCAATTCTTCCATAGGATCAATGGTCCATTAGACCAGGGGGGAGGGGGAAGTTACAATAGACTAGGGCCCAACTATCAACGTTCCCTAAACTAATTTCCAATATAGATACACCTAGTCCGATTAGACTGGGTCTGAGCATTGGATTGTTGGGATTGAAGTCCACCAGATGTGAGTATGTGTTACCCATTCCATCCATTAATCTTGTGACTGGTAATGATACACCAAGTTTCAATTTTCCACACAGAGAAGGTTGGAAATTGGCCTAATACCAAAATTTATGATTTATGGCCCAAGAACCTAAAGCCCCGGGCCTCAAATTCATCTTTGTAATAATTAAAAGGAATAGGAATCTATGAAAACCAGTTTGCATGTCTTTGAGACAAGAAGTTGGGCAAATCCCCTTCCCAATTTTCACATAATTTATCAAAGCTACTCATAGAATAATGTATCAGTCAACCTAGTTATATTAACCTCTAGTAGAGGTTATTCAAACTTTATTTAATGAGATGTGTACCATCGAAATATATCAACATGCACATACAGGTTGGTATAACTATTCAAGGATAGTCACATTCTAGCTTTTAAAAAACTTGAAATCTCTAAGCACTTAAACTAGCACAATCCTCGGCCATAGCAATAGTATGAGTGTACATAAGCCCACAATTTATCACATTATTCATTAGAACAATTTGGGTGTTCATTCAAGTCATAACAAACAAGGAAACCTACAAATTATGAGAATGAAAATGGACTTCACAATGAAAGCATTCATTATAGCCATAGACAAATAAGATAACTTGTCATTCATGGACATAATAGTAAACTTAGGCATTCATTCATGAATATACAAGACCATGCATCAGTCAAAGACACAACAAGGAATGTCATAACCCATAATCAAAATATGCATGAACAATTATACTTGTTTGTGTGTGTTAAAATGGCTAGCAAATGAAGGGAGAACTTCCCCTCTACACCCAATCATAGGCCAACTACACATTAGCTTTCTTGCAACTGATCATCCCTAATCCAGATCCAAAGTCTGAGGGGATGCTTTCTCAAGGAAAATTCGCACCAATGACTTGGTCATACACTCAAGAGATGGAGTTCACTGTCCAGGTGGTTTATCAACTGCCCTCTCATAGTAAGCACCATAATTACTGACTTATGCTCATGATTTTATTCACATAGATTCACCCAAGGTCCAGATGGGGTATTGTTCAGTCTAGGAGTTTGAATCCACTGTCTAAGTGGTTTATTAGTTATTTTTTCATAGCAAGAACAATAGTGGTCTATAATCCACTATCTAGGTGGTTTATCATCCCTACAAAAAGCACCACAATGACCCTGATTATCATGTCTAGGTGGCTTATCAGCTACACAACAAGCACCACAATGATTCAATGTTCCACTGAGCCTGCCACTGACCACTTAGGCATAGACACAATTAAATTTCCTCAACACAAAATCACAAAGAACAACACCTAAAATCACAGAGCACAGTGTTCAATGATCAACTCCATCACTACTTGGATATCTTTCTCATGGATCCTTCAAATCCATGCACTCCATTGTCATCAACGAGTGATTCTCTCCACATTCTAGGGATGTACAACCAATACAACATGAAAGAAAAATAGAAAAAGTTAGAGAAGCCCGATGTTATGTGTTTTTCCTTTAGCAATGTTTTCGCTACTATCCCATCCACTATTGACTATTGCTCTCCTCCTTTGTCTCTAGCCTCTCAAGCTTTCACTCTACCTCCTTTAAGGCTACCATCCCCATCCTCAATTCATGAGGGGAATGGGGATGGGCACAACCCTATGCCCACACCGCCCAATCCCATCTTATTACATTCGATCATGGGGGTTGGTTGATTTGCCTGTAATGGAATCCATAAATTAATTCGAGATGACTCATGGTTTTTAAAGGCAGGAAACATGCTCTCCCTTCTACTATGGATCTGTGGTTGTGCACTCCTTCAGTAAGTCATCCCAAGCATTTAATTTCATGTGTTTCTAAATTAGATTGTCTCAGCTAGCCATGGTTCTCACACTGGCACTATAAAGTCATGTTTACAAATATATGGATGAAATAAAAAAGGTTGTTACATTGAATAAGGTGAAGAAATATTTCCTCCACCTTCTATTGAGTGTACTGTTTATCTTTTCTTGGAAGCTATCCTTTCAACCCAATCTACCAAAGGTAATTCTATCCATATTTTATAGTTCTCCAGACCTCTTCTACAAAATTGTATCCTCTGTTAGCTCTACTTGGGCATTTGGTGCCAAATCCTCTACAGAAGGTAGGACCTATTCCTCTTCCTCCTCTAACATGGGAGGCCCATAGAGTTTCAAATTATTGACATTCATCACTAAATAAATACATATCTATGGGGGTATTCTAAGTCTATAATCATTACCTCCCACCTTCTCCACTGTGTGAAAAGGGCCATATCACAAAGCCTTGACTTTTTTACTTCGACCTTCTAACCATGGAAATAGAAGGAACTACCATTTGTAAACTACACTTCCAATTTAAACTCCATTTATAATATAAAACTTAATTTAAATTGAAACATAACCCAAAGCTCAACGCATGTCTACATTTAATAACTAGACATTACTTATGATCCACTTGATAATGATGTGTTTTTCAGGGAATAGGCTCCATTAAACCCCTACTAAGTGCGTGTATCATAAACAAAGTCTCCCGCATTCACGTTATCTCCCATCATAGGATGAGTTAACTTCAAACTTAACCAACCTTTCATAAACGTATAACTGTCGATTACTCTTAATTATATAATAAGAGGAATCTGTCCGCTAATATCTGTGTGAACCACTTATTCTACGGTCAAATGCAATTACACAACGTAATGAAAATATCGTTTTCATGTCTTTTCTGTGGGAAGTAATGGCTATCCATTCATGTGGTAATGGCGTGCGGTTTAGCCCATTCAAAAAGTGGTCCAAAATTAATAATTGCCTCTTGGCTAAACACCTACAAGTCTATCCGTACCTATGACATTTAAGTGTGTTTAGTGGTAGACTATGCAAATCATTATCAAATGCACTTATTACTATAATAAAAATATGAAATTGGTAGTAGTTTCAAATTCTAGGTTGATTATTATAAGGTTCAGGGAATTTCCCACTCATTAGGATGGGAAGAATACGTGTATAAATTAAAGTTTTTATACAAAGTTACATCACTATCCAAATCAAAAGATGAAGATTTCTAACACTTTAACATAAACCATGTAAATTATAGAGTATGAAATGGATAATGTATGAAATGTGCTTAGTAATAAAGCTTTTCGAAAAAGAAGGAGATATTTAAGACAAAATACCAAGAAATGAGTTGGGATATTGATAAGAGTGTTTGTAATTTGTTCCTTCCCTACAAATGGATGATATTTAACAAAATTTCCAAGCTCTTAGAAAGAGATAAAATAATTTTTTCCCTTTCAAATAATTTTATGAATATGTTGAAATATGTCATTTTATGAATATGTTGAAATATGTCAAATATCAAATACACTGTTAAGTGTAAAAAAAGTCTATTAGAATACTTGTATTTATGAGAAAACTTATTTGTTTATCTAGTAAGATTTAAAAAGCATAATGTAACCATTATTTATAACAAAATTCAAAATAAGTCAAGTTGAATAGTCATAAAAAACTAAGCACACCATTAAAATAGAAGAAACCAAGATGTGGGGTAAAATAAGTATTTAAAAAGAAAAGTAGGTAAGTATCACTAAAATTTCCTTAATTTGATGATGGATTTAGAATCAATAAAACATGGGTTCTAGTGTTGGTAAATGACTCTTAATTTTTGGGTTATCTTTCCTATCAAAGTGCCATGATTATTATAATGGTTTTTTTAGGGAATCTATGAGGTGAAAATTGCTTTAAAATTATATCAAGGATTGCGAACGCCATAATAAATAAATAAATAAATTTAGAATATGGAGGTGCATTATAATCCTTGGCCCGGTCTTGTCTCAAAGATGAAACATCAATAGAAGGTTCAAAATGTTTCCTTAAAAATTGATCAAATCGTAGAGAATCAATAAGAACTTGGTGGAAATTTTAACTACTTTGAAGGTCATCCAAACTTGTTTCCCTTTATTCATCATAACATTAGTACAATATTTCTCTCAATACCATGTGATTGTTCTAGCAACATCATTTGAACAAATTCTAATACCTATGATAACTAGAGGTCACTTCAAATCTTGTAGGTGAGTTCAAGTGCATTGTAGTTTCCTCCTTTGTTCAATAGGGGACTGTTGGACCTCATTTTGGTTAATTTAGTGACATGGGTGCCACACTCAAATTTATTTCCATTTCCTTAGCCTCATATTGCCCAAATTCCTTTTCAAAATGCTGTTTTCATAAGGGGAAATATTTTTGGATTGACTAATATAACCAATTTAACTCTCTTATGGGGACCAAAAATATTTTATATCCCTAGTTAGGATCATCTAGTTAATCATCTAAATATATTCCAAAATTGTTTCGCATTTCAAATATAAACTTGTTCCTAAAGAACTTAAAATCCTTTCTATCATATGCACTTCACCGTCTTAAGGGGCAAACTCTCTCTTGGACATTAATGCTTAGGTTAAGGTTAATAGTTTGATAGAGTCCCCAAACTCATTGCACCTACATGTCACCGCTACATTTCTCAATGATAAAAATCCTTATTCCATGGTCTATGGATAGGGAACCTAGTGGTTAAGTTTGTACAAGGTGGATTTCAGGGGACATTGAAAGAACTTAAGATAGAGTGGTTACCATCTTGGATCGCACCATGTTGGGCATGTCACAATATATGTTCATTCTACCTATTGTAATGTTCTATATTACATGCATACATTCAAGAAGAAACTTGCATTCAAGCAAGAACATCAAGAACACACGCAAGATACTCAAGAGAGGTATTTCATAAGGTTAACCAACTAAGTTCATATTCATTTTTCAAGTATTTATATATTGGAGAGATGGTTGAAGCTATTGTACCACTCTAACTATTCTTCATTATATTCTCTTTATACATTTATCCTTTACTTTACATATGAATTTGCATTCTTATACTTACTAAGGATAATATCTTAATATAATGTTTGATGAAAATTACAAGGGCCTAACAGACCTCCCAATATCTCCCCCACCCTTGCTTTATTGAGTCGAGAAGCTCATTCTACAACCCAATGTGAATGCGATGTATAAATATGTTTGTCCCTCTTAAAATAAAAATAAAATATTCTCTAAATAGAAAAACAATGTTGGTTATAATAATAAAAAAAATATATGCTATGCATATTTAATTAGTTGTCCATATGACCTAATATAATTTCATGTAAAGTAATTAGAAGTAAAAAAAAATTATGTGAGTAAGATTTTTAACACGTGATATCAACTTTATATATATATATATATATATATATATATATATGAAGTAAAAAAAAATGTGAGATTTTTAACACGTGATATCAGCTTTATATATATATATATATATATATATATATATATATATATATAATGTTAAAATAAAATGTTGTTGTATAGAATAAATATCCAATGTGAGTTATGAACAAAATATTTTAATATAAACTAATATTGACCTATACCTAAAAATACAATAATAACAAAAAAACCATTTTAATGTGTGCTGATAAAATGACTCAATGCACATGCTATGTAATCTCTATAACATTCAAAAATATAATTTAAACAATAAAGAATTACACTTTAGTTTTTGTACTCTAAAATAAGTGTGCACCTGAAAAAATTTGATCCCCCTCGGCTCATGTTAGATTCGTGGTTAAGATGGATCTATGATGGTACTAAACCTGTTAACGGGAAAAGTGTCTATTCAGAACGACCCTATCCCACTAAGGTGTGACAGTGACCTTAGAAACAAACAGGGAAAACTACTTTCGTATTCTTCTTTATGAACTATAAACGAAGAGGAATAGGATGAACCAACCTGTGTCTTGCGCTAGTCCTTTGATCCAATCTCTCTCCTCTTTGACAGCTTCCAGCTACCTGCTCCCTTACTTGCCCAGCGTCACCAAGTTCCTGCAAGATCAAAGAAGAAGGAAACTACACAAAGACATGGATTTATATTCATAAATAGCTTAGGATCAGATTTAAGCTAAACACACAAATGTAACAAACATCAATGATACACAAGCATGCAGGAGAAACTCAAATAGTTTTATTGATAAAACAAGAAGATCCAGGAGGAGTTACAACCGATGATTCCTGATCCAGCATCAACCTCCTAGCATAGAATCCCCTCTTCACCTCCAACAAAGCATAAATCACCCAATACTCTGATATCTATCTCAAAACCAACAACAATTCTCTGCAATGTACAAAATTCCAGCCTCTGGATCTCATGGTGAGGGATCCATATATAGATGTATGCAAAGAGGATGAGTTAGCTCATGAATTGATTAGTGGCTTCTCTCTGTCAGTTCTTGCTTCCACTTGGAGACTGAGAGCCTCTTACTCATCACTGGTCGAATTCAGTGAGGCAAGTGTAATTGGGGAAGATTTTGGAAGCTTCCATTGTCTCTCCACCTCGTGGAATGACTCTTCCACTTGTCATTTCCCGCTCAACGCACCCTGGTAGTGCATTTAGGTGCGTTGAAACGCACCTAGCTAGTGTATTTGGGTGCTTTGCAACGCAGCTAGTTAGTGGAGCAGCTGAAATGATCCTGATTTGACTAGTTCTGAGCAGTTTCTGGTGGAGAACTTCTGGGAGAAGCTGTAATTTGTTAACCTTGTTTCTTTAGGAGCTGGAACAACACTTTTAGGGACTTAGGATCCCTTGGTTTATGGACATTTCATGCTTAGAGCTGTAAGGCACAAAAATGTCTATAACAGTTGCCCCCTAAAGTATGAGGCCGTTTATCGGGTGAAATGCTTTATTAGGAGGATCCGAAGTTCTTTCAATGCTGGGAGGAGACCTGTAATAAGATACAATACAATACATTATCTTCATACTGTTTTCATGATCTAGCTGAGGCGGGCATTCCCATGCTCAGCTTTATAAATTCATTTCCATGTACATAGGACAGACAATCGTCTGATGGTAGACTGATGATTCTGATGGAGTCATCATCCTTTTGATAGGATGATTATCTGTGCTGCAATGTTGTACATTTCAATGTCTTTATTTTTCCTGAATATATATCGCAGCTCGGATGGATGAAACTAGATCCGAGGTCTTCAATCTCGTCCGATCTTCACTCGAAGTACAAGTCGATCCATGTGAGAAATGTTTTGAAGTCGAACATGGAAAGACATCGCTTGATTACCAGTCAATGATGTAAACTGTTAACAAGCGCGAGAGGAGTCACCGATAATGATAATGACCCTCAAGGTACTGCAGTACAATTCACATGGTGTGAATAAAGGACTTGGCGTCGAACACCACGCAAAATCTTTCGGTCGAAGGTCATTGATGTATACCTGTTGTCGGAAGTGAGAAACTTACCATTGAGGCATGCAAGCTTCAAAGTACTGAATGGGGTGTTCCTAGATCAACTTCTTGGATAATGAGCTGATGTCGACAAGAAGCGATCCGTCAAAGGAGGGCCTTAATGAATCCCACATCAATGACACGGAACGGAGCAAATGATTTTGATGGAGGTGAAAACGATCTGATGATATATGGTTCAGGGTGGCGGTCATGAAAGAATGAAGTATAATGTATGGTAGTGGATGGGACACAGGTGACTTCTCTGGATGACTTCTCTTGAACATGTCGGCGACACTTATGTGATGGATTGGTAGCATTTACCCCAAATATGGATGGTGTGGCGTGACCATGGTGATGTGACCGGTGAATGAAACAACCCAACCCGACTCAGGCATGGAGTGGAAGTGTCATGTTCAAGAGCGACTTGCTACCAATAAAGTTTCTTTGAGTTTTCTTCCCAATTTTTCCCCAGTCATTGTTGACTAGTACCTCTTTATTTTTGTCAAGCTTGAGGAGGATAACATATGCTTGTTCTATAATTTGCCCTTCGGGCAAACCCATCGCTATGTTTTAACGAGCCTAGCGATAGTGAAACTCGTTCTCGCCTAAAGACAAGTTTGTCGCTATTAATCTTTTTAACGAGTCTAACGACAAAGATAACTCGGTCCTTTTCATTTTTAGAGAGTCTGAAAAGGTACGTAAAGGTAACTCCGAAGTTCCTTTTTTGTCATCTAATCCCTTAAGTCCGAAAAAGTATAAAACAATACAGAAGGGATGAGTTTTCAATAGTTTTAACGAGCCGAACAAAACAAGCGCTCGATCTTTTTGTGCAATAATCCCTCAGGTCCAAAAAGATTAAAATCTAGAGGAGGGATAGCACTTCCTGTCGCTTTAATGAGCTGGAAGGCCAAAACTCGGCAATCTTTTCATATTTTACGAGTCAGTTGAAAAGAGCTTAAAGAAGACTCGTCTTTTGAGGAACGAGTGATAAAAAAGGTAGCAGCTGATTCCAGGTAAGGTTTGGAATTTTCCAATCACGGCAGTGTCACAAGGATGGCTAGTGAAATCACTCTTCGCAACTGTTCCTCAAAATGGGTAAACAATCAAATGGAGGTGAATGATCGGCCAATGGAAAAATGGAGGTGACGGTGCAAACACGACCAAGGCTTTAATGGCTGAAAATGCTTCATTCACGGTGGTTATTTACCGGGGAATAGTTCATTTTTTAACGAGCTTAAACGCGGGTGGAAACATTTGCTCGGTCTTATGTTTATTTTTTAACGAGATTGAACTATGCGCTGAAACTGCTCGATTAATCCAGTCATATGATAAGAATGTCTCATAAAAACGGCAACTTTTAGATTTTTTCCCCACATCCTTTCTTTATGCAAGTTAGGAAACAACCAATCTAAAAAACAGATAAATAATCGCTCTTTGCTTGCACTCCAAAAGGTTTGCATGCCCCCAGGTATAAAACAGAGTTTCGAGGTCTCCCTCTATTCAAGCTGACGAAACATTCGTTTAATCAGGAAGGGTCACCCTTTATTCGAGCTGACAAAACATTCGTTTTATCAGGAAGGGTACTACCTCTTACAGGTTACCCAAAGATTGTTCTATTTACGGCGTAAACAAAACACTTCTTCGGCGATGTCTACCGAGATAAAAAAAGGTGAGCGACGATGCCCGCCAACTCACATAACTTTGACAAGAGAATCTTGTTCTAGAATAACCCCTCTTCCAATCACGGACGGGGTACAGACTAGTCATATTCTCTCGCGGAAACCTACCCTATACCCGAAGTTTTCCTGCCGAAGCAGACCAGGACGCATGCCCCCTGGGTTTCAGTCATATCCCTCCGAATTACTCGCGCTCATCGGGAGGGCAGACTGGGGATTGAGACATTTCTTGCGTGAAGAGACCATTTAGGGACGGTATATGACTATTTGCTATGCGTGATCCGGGAAATGAAAGCTGGTCCACGAGCTTGACCACTCTTCCTTCGTGCGGAAAACACATTACTCTAAAGAGTGAGGAGACGATGGCTCCCATGCAATAAATATAGTCTCGTCCAAGGAGTAGGTTATAATCCAAGGGTCCTTGAACGACCATGACGTTCATGCGAACTGTCTTCCCTCTCAATGTTATGGGCACATCGGGAAGGATCCCTAAAGGCCGACTGGTTCCTTTATCAAAGCTTGTCAGATTTCTCATTTCAGGCAACAACGATGGCGAACCAAGCGCTTTCCAAGCAATAGAGGAAAGGATACTCACAGAAGCCCCCTCATCTATGATGGTACCAGCCATGACCATTTTATATATTTGAACAATAATTCGGAATGGTATGCTTGCTGGCAAACGGGGTCTGCCTAGTTGATTCCAGTCGAAGGATACAACTAGGTTGCTTGGAGGTGGGACTGAGTAGACGGCCGAGTATGGCTCTGACGAACTTCCTTCCTGCGGTAAAGGAATGGGTGGATTGCCCCCATGTTCGTCGAAGTCTGTGTTGATGAAGAGAATTTGGACGGTGTCATCCTTGTTCTCTTTAGTGACTGTATCATTCGAAGATAAAACCTCTGAAGGCAAGACCGGGTCAACTGCCGCCTCGACCTTTTGACTTTCGTCTGGTATGGATTCAGTTGGTTTATCTTCGATGATAGGCGCTTCAGCCGACCACTTGAGCGGGCCAGCTGGATTCTCAACTAGTGACGGACTCAGCAAGAGTTTTTTATATCCAGGAGGAGGTCGTAACGGTGAAACCGGACGATCATCCAAAACTCTTTTAGCCTCATCTAAGAAGGGAAAACGGTGGAGGGCATGGTCGCCTTCGCACAGTTTACAAGGAAATCTAGCTTTCCTTCTTTGTCCTGGGGCTTCACTTTCACTAGTTGACGGTGTGCTTTCAACATGATCTCCAGAGGTTGATGACACCGGATTGTGCAAACGAGGAGACCCGTCCCTTAATATCCGGGGGATGCAAGGACAATCTCTGTGAAAGTGGTCTCCTCTGCAAATGACACATGGCGATTTAGGCCTGGTCGGTGTTGTGTGTGGATTTTTGTTAGACGACACTCGTTTTCCCCCATTCGCCTTTGGCTCCTTCTTCTTTTTCTCTTTCTTCTTCTTTTCCTTCTTCTCCTTAGGAACTTGGTTTTTAGTTTTTAAATTTCCATCAAGCGAAGAGGAAGGAGGAGAGGAAGAATTATAGGAAGTAGAAGGCTGGTGGGTAACTCTGGACTCGTCTAATTGCTGATTCGATTGTTCAGGAATAGTGGTGTTCTGAACGACATTGGTTGAGAAGAGCCATACTGGCAAGCCAATTGTCAGTCCTGGAAGCGACAATGTGGCCATATGGGGCGCACCAACATCTCCCCAAGAGGAGAAGGGACTAGGATTTCCACTAAGGGGAATTCCTTGGTTGGTAGGCTCCATTTTATCAACCCAAAGATCAACGTAGGAAAAGGGGATGAATATTCCGTTTAAAATAAATTTTAACACGCTTTGACACAACTTGTTTTTTCAGTTTTAAAGAGTCGAGAAAAAACAAAAGATGACTCTAGTCTCCTTCGATTTTTAATGAGCCTGAAGTGACAAGTGCTCAGATGGACCTTTTCCGTTAAGGAGTCTGAAAAGGAACGAAAGGGACTGATCTGGAGGTCTAGGTAGAGGGAGTACCAAACCAATCGCAAAACTGTAGAATACTTTTTACGGTACGGCAATCAATCTTCCCGAATGCTGTGTTCGGTGCATTGCGATCAGTAGGGCGGCCGACACGGCTTCCTATGGATAAAGGTTTTATGCCTATAGGGGTCTCCCAATATATACTCGACGGTACGTGGGAGCACAAGTCCGTACTGGCACTTATCGTCTGAAAGTGGAGGAATCACCCAACCATCAGTGAGGACAATAGTTACCAGGCTTTACGACGTCGGAATACGTCTCTAGCCTAGACCTCTAAATGTTGTGCGTTAAGTTACAAAGCGTTGTTAAGTTCATTGAATTTATTTTAGGTTGATCTTTCTTATGAAGTTTGCCTTTTGGGTTCACCACGAGATGTAGATGTAATTCCTAAAATGCAATCTAAAGATGATAAGCAAGCTTTTATCTCTTTTCAGCAATGAAAATCCTAGCTACAAGGGGAAAAGAAAGACACAATCTTTTCTCAAAGAGCAAAGAGCACACTGTAAATGCACTTTTCCTAAATCAAGCCAAACAGACTGTCAATATGCAAATGCACATGTGCATGTACTTGTTTTTCACTTTCTTAATATTGATGCCTAAAAAGAAAGTTGTTGTACAAATTTGAATTCGTTTTCAAGTGAAAAACACAAACAAGCTTCTTTTCGAAATCAAAAGGTAGAGACGATTAAGACACTTTATGATTTTGAAGTAAACACTTGTTTCGACAATAGAAATTCACAAATTCAAGCCAAAGGCAAAAGTAAAAACATAATCAACTATCAACAACAAATAAACTTTCTCCTAAGATCAAAATCGACACTTACGACAGATCTAAATCAAAGGACGACAGTATGGCTATTCTACTTTTGCAATGGGAAACTGTAAATGACGCAACAAACACACAAAAACACATACAATTTCTTTTATACAACTGAGGCAGAATTAAGGCAAAGAAAAGGGGCTTTTAAACAGACACACACACTGATCACAGGCTGCAAAAATCAGAGACAAAACGGAAAAAATTGAGCAAAGAACCTCAACTGCACAAGGCTAGGCTGATCAACGCACCTGCTACACAGAGAAACTGGATTGCAACGCAGGTAGTGTTTGGTCAATTTAGTGATATCTAAATTGCAACTTTTAAATGTCAACCCGGGGCTCGTAAGCTGATGAAGTGAGGTGTACTATATGTACTTAGATAACCTTTTCTTAATCTTTTGTCGTTTTTATCTTTTTAGTTTGTTTTTTATTTATCTTTCCTAATGTGATGTGATGGAGATGTAATCAAGCGAGTGAATGTGTGTGTTTGTGGCGACTTCTAAATGATTTCTTGAAATTTAAGGAGTATTCTAAAGAAATCTTGAACAATAACTGAAATGAAATCAAAGCTTTAAAGGAAAGTAAAGGCATCAAATAAAAGACCAATGGCATCAGCCCAGTACCTCTACTGCTGATGAAAATGAAAATGAAAATGACATCTACATTAACTCAATTAAAAACAAGAACAACTACTTTAACTCTTCAATTAAATCTTAAGCAATGTAAAATCTAGGTGACAAATCACACCACTTAATTTTCCCTTAACCTTTTTGCCTTCAGCTGGATTGATCATGTAAGAAAGAGTTATGAGCAAGTTAGCAATGTGAGTCTTAAAACAAAATAAACCAAGCTGCACTAAGTGATATTTTGGCTCTACTAAAGTTAGTTGATTATGATAAAAAGAGCCATCAAAAGATGAACAACTTGATAAGCTATGAGCAGAAAGTAAAGTGCAAACTAAAGCAATGATACTAATGAAAATCAAAAATAAAGATCAGCAGTCTAGATAAGACGATCACAAATGCCACTAGTTGTAAAAAGAGAAGAAAGAAAACTGTCCCGGGCTCCTAAGAAATCTACAAAAACACACTGATCAATCATGAACAAAAGTGCAGAAATGTAAATCAACATAATTCAGAGTTTATGTACAATAATATACATGTTAAAAGAAAATAAAATGCAGCAATTCAAACTGTACATTAATATACATGAAAATCAGAAAAAAGAAATGCAAGAAAATAAAGTAAAGACTACTGTACAGTGGCTGTAGCAGACAGGGGCCCTCCGCCTACTTCAACCAATCCAAAAGATCAGTTACACGCTTAGAAACAGAACGGTCTTCTCATGTATTAACAACACATATGAAAAATACAGTGGGGAGTTTACAAAATGCTTATAACAATATGTCTCAACAGAGTTTACATCTGATTACAAAGACTAAAAAGACTAACTATCCAACGTTTAGAGACGCTTTATTTATAGCAGAGAAAGCAAACTAACTTAACGCAAACTGGGCTATTATATCAGCTGTGTAAAAACACGTAATCTGGCACTGTCCTCGGATTTAGGCAACGGTCGTTATGGGCTATCAATCTTCTGTTGAATTCTTGTTTCCCACGGTCCTTGTGGCTGAGGAAGAGGCCAGCTGTTCTTTACGTGCTCCAAACCGAACACGCAGAGCCGTGCCACCGCCAATGACCTCCGTTTGACCGTTTTTGCTTCCGCGTTGACCACGGGTTTATATGACCAGTTTGGGTGAGTTGGAAGGACACACACCATGTCCTTGGTTCCACGAACTTGCCCATGTGGCTCTTCTACCCGAAGGACACCTGGAACATAGCATTTAAGAAAACAGCTGCGGAATCCGGGGTTGGCTGCGGAAATCGGGATCAGCTGCAGAAACCCTGTGTGAGCTGCGGAAATGCAGCACTTTGTACCAAAATTCTAAACCAACAACAGTCGTTAGCATAATTAGCAAATCATGTAAAAAGTCCTATAATATGATGATTTGAGCAATTTGATGAAGGAAATGAATGGCAAAAGAAGGAAATGAGTAGGAAAAGGAGGCTGCAGGTTTGAGGCTCAACATACCCCCACTGTGAAGATGTTGCATGTCCTCATGCAACCAAAACTTTGTCATTTTTCAATCCATATGCTCAGATGCTTCTGCCAAAACATCCAGCCTTCTTCTCTTTCTTCTTGCTGCCAAAATTGTCCTTGGTTTTCTGACTAAACACTTGAATTTCAAATTGATCAAGGCCCTGCTCAGCTTCTTACATTTTCTCTTCAATTTTCTGTTCTTCTTCTGCCAAAGTCCTAAGTGAAGCATGGTATTGTCATGGACAATTTTTTCCACCTTGCTTTGTTCTTTCAATGCTTTGTTTTCTTGTTTAATATGCCGGTTCAGGACTTCTAGCTCAAACACCTCCTGTTTTAAAGATTTGACCTGTTCATCAAGGGGAAATATAGTGCTCGGACCTGCAACTGATTGCTCTAAGGTCTCCAAATAATTGTATACCTCCTGCTGGTCAGGGTCAATGTCAGGTGTTCTTTTGGGGCTCTGTTCAAATTCAAATTCTGTTTGAGGCTCTGGCTGAAAGGGACTTTCTTCACATGGAGGAGTGGACTCAACACGTGGGGAACTTGATTCTATAACTTGCTGAGCTGGACCTTTTTCAGGTGTTCCTAAGTCAATGAAATGTGATTGTTTAGTCACACTCGTTTTTCCTTTAAGTCTACTGCTTCTTCTCACTTGTGCACTAGTGCTCTTTTGCTGGGCACTTTGTTTTTCTTTTTGTTTCTTCTTTGAGAGGGCAGCAGCTTGAAGTTGTGCTAGTCTATCAGCCAAGGTTTGAGAGTCTTCTTCTACTGAAGGTTCAGGTGATGGATGTGATTCTTGAACAATTGTTTTCCCTTTATCCTTTTTCTGCTTCTTAGTTCTGGTTCCCTCCTCTTTTTCTTGAGAAATTTCTTGGGTTTCTACTATAGGAGGATCTTGGGCTGCAACATCTTTTCCTCTTCTCCTACTTCTTTTTGGGATTCTAGGGGAGCTGCTAGAGGCTTCAGTTACCTCTTGGAAATGGTTTCTGATTAGAAACTTTTCCCATGTATCCTTGTTATTTTTCAACTGTTCTTCAATCAAAATTCTAATGAGCCTGTGATGATACAAGTGGGGTTCAATATGTCCTACATGCTTTTGGACAGTGGAACTCATTTTCTTTAGGCTTCTTAACAGAAAGTAGGGTAAGTTGAGGGCATGGCCTTCCATGAAATTCATCATAATTCTTGCATGGTACATATACATAGTGCCAAAGCGGCCCTCACATGTGATAAACTTTTGAACAAGCAATAACAATGCAGTCCATTCTTCCTTAATTACATGCACAAGAATCCCTTTAGTGAATATTGAAGTGTCCATACCTGGGTTCTTAAGCATGTTTTTCCATTCCTGATCTTCCACTACTCTGTTCTTGAACCATCGTTCTCCTTGCTGAGGTAAACCGGTTGCTGTGGCTATGGTGGTCTCTGTTATTGTGAACTTCAGGTCCCCTACTTCCACGGTATTTCCATTGAAGGACCGGGCAAATGCCTTCGTTACCTCTTTATGATACCCTTTGAATTCTTGAATAAACTTTAACCATTTTGCTTTCTGTAGTGCCTCCTTCATCTGTGGGTACCCTTCTAAATACTTCGGACCCTCAGGTTCTGCTCTAAGCAGCTTCCCCATCTTCGGCTCTCAACTTTGGCTGAAGCTTTGACTGTGTATGGATGCTCAAGGAGGATGCTCATGGGAAAAATGGGTGGATTACGGCTGTAAGTGGAGTAGTCGATGCTTAAGAGAAAAACACAGGTGGATTACGGCTGTAAGTGGAGTAGCCGTAACGAAATGTAAGCGTATTGCAAACTGTAATCGGGGTTTGAACAGAGATGTGGAGTTTGCAGCGGAAACGAGAGTGGAAATGGTGTGAGTACGAGAGAGTAGAAGACAAACACGGGAAATGAGTTCATGCATGCGGTAAATGGAGTGATAAGTAGATGGAATAACGGCCGAATCCTTAAGAGTCGGGTGGCTTGCACACGTCTTCAATCGTTGGCTGCGGAAATGACGGTAAGGAGAGCCGTGGTACATTGGGTTACGTCACAGAGGTACGGCCAGTAATGGAGGAGCAGCCTCGTCTCAAGTTTTGAATAAATGATGATTAGGGGACCGTTAGAGAGGTATGAGGTGGATTAAGCATTACCGTGGAAGAGGAGTGGGGTGATCTTGCCAAATCATTGTATTTAGTGGCTCTTACCACGATTCAATAATTATGCATAAAACGACATTAAATTGTTGTTTGGAAAAGAATTTTGATCATACCTTCATGAGTTTGCCATGTGTTGATTAAGGTTGCTGATCCATTATTGCTTTCTGACCTTGCAGGTGCCTCATATCCTTGCTGCCCTTTGGTGATGATGATACCTCTGACTGTGATTTTTCTTTTTTTGAAAACAGAGTGGTCCTGGTTGTAGAGACAGAGTGTGCTGGCTGCGGAAATCGTTTCGAGCTGCGGAAACTGGTGTTAGCTGCGGAAACTGAGACAACACTCTGTTCACTTCACAAAATAGTTAGAAAAAGAACTAACTGAATGAAATAGTCCTGAGAGGGACTTTTATTGATGGAATGGAGTGAGATGAATGAAATGGAATGAAAATGAAGTGGAATGGAGATGATGGGATGGATGAACTGAAATGGCGAATGAGATGGAAAGAGAGAGAGATTTTTTTGGAAAATACAAAGTGTCAGGTGCCCCTGATTTTCACCTTATATTTTCTGCATAAGACTGCCAATTCAAGATTGGTTTTCAGGCTTATACAAGAGACCTTTTTTTTCTTTTTTTCTTTTTTTTTTTTTTTCTTTTTTTTTTCCTTTTTTTTTTTTCAACTGAAAGAAACAAAGACTAGGCTGATGGAGGAGAAGAATTCTTCTCCACCAGCCTCATTGCAGAATCTTCTTGGAACATTTTAATAAATTCCTCCTTTGAGAGTGGCTTGTGGTAAACTTTCAATCGGTGGCCATTCACAATGAGAGGAGTTTGAAACTCATCAATGGTCTTTACTCGAACTGCTCCATTGCTAAAGAATTCATTAATCTCATATGGTCCAAGCCAATGAGTTTGAAATTTTCCTTTGAAGTCCTTAAACTTGGAATCAAACAATAGTACCCAATCTCCCTTCTGAAACTTTTTCTCTTTGATGTATCGATCATGCCACTTAGTTCTTTGGTGCTGAACTAGATCAGTCCTTAAAATTGCATCTTGTCTTATCTCATCTAGCTCATTCAGCTGCTCCATTCTGTGTTTTTGGGCTTCTGATAGATTCATCCCCAACTGAACTGCCATCTTGAAGGTCTTGATTTGAAACTCAATGGGGAGCAAGACTTCTTTCCCATAAACAAGTTCATAGGGAGAATGTCCTGTTGTGTTCCTCCATGTAGTTCTATAGGCCCATAAGGCTTCAGGAAGCCTTTCTACCCAATCTCTTCTATGGAGATGAACAGTTTTGGTGATGATGCTCTCAAGAACTTTATTTGTGGATTCCACTTGACCATTTGCTTGCGGATGGTATGCAGTAGATTTTCTATGCTTAATTTTGTATTCTTCCATCAGCTTTTCCATCAAGTTAGATGTAAATTGGCTTCCCTGATCTGTTACAATTTCTCTTGGGACACCAAAACGAGTAAAAATATCCTCAAAAAGAAATTGAACAACTGAATTTTCAGTGGCAGAAGGCAATGCCTTGGCTTCTACCCATTTAGTAACATAATCAGTGCAAACCAATATATACTTCTTTTGTTTAGATGGTGGATTGATAGGTCCAATGAAATCTAAAGCCCATTTTTCAAAGGGTTCGATGAGTACCTGTGGTTGTAATGGCATTTCATTTGAAAGAGTTGGTCTCCCACCTCTTTGGCAGCTGTCACACCTTCTAACATATTGTTTTGCATCTTTGAAGAGAGAAGGCCAATAATATCCCAAAGAAAGGATTTTATAGGCAGTCCTCTTGTCAGCAAAGTGTCCACCGCACGGTTCATCATGGCATGCCTTAAGGATGTCAGGCATTTCATCTTCCCGAACACATCTTCTGATCACACAATCTAGCCCTGTTTTGAACAATTCATTAGAAATCCATGAATACTTTGAACTTTCCTGAATGATTTTCCTTTTCTCATTAGGAAATAAGTGTGGAGGTAGCTTCCCTGTAACCAAATAATTAGCAATGTCTGCATACCAAGGGGTTTTAGTAGTTATTGCAAACAAATATTCATCTGGAAACTTATCCTCTACAGGAGAATCTTCATTAGTATTTTGGATTCTAGACAAGAAATCAGCTACTGTATTTTGTTTCCCTGGTCTATCTAACACAGTAATATTGAATTCTTGTAAAAGTAAAAGCCATCTTGTAACTCTGCCATTAGTAACAGGTTTATTCATGAGATATCTAATTGCAGAATGATCAGTATGGACAAAAGTTTCATAGCCGGTTATATAATGTCTAAACTTGTTGATTGCATGAACAACGGCTAAGAACTCTTTTTCAGTCACAGTATAATTTAACTCAGTGGGAGTCAAATTTTTACTGGTATAGTAAATGGCATAAGGGACCAAATCCTTTTTTCCCAATACAGCTCCTAGAGATGTATCTGAAGCATCTGTAGAAATATGGAAAGGAAGTTTCCAATTTGGCCCTCTCAGAATGGGTGCTTCAGATATCCTTGTTTTTAAAGCTTCAAATGCAGATTGGCATTCAGGATCCCATTTGAATTCACAGTCTTTTGTAAGTAATTTGAAGAGCGGAGATGCTATCTTGGTGAAGTTTTCAATAAATCTTCTATAATATCCAGTAAATCCAAGAAAAATTCTAACATCTTTCTGACAATTTGGAATAGGTAATTTGGAGATGACTTCAACTTTTGATCTATCAACTTTAATTCCATCTCCTGAAATATGATGTCCTAAAACAATCCCTTCAGTAAACATCATGAAACATTTTTCATGACTTAATGAAAGATTTGTTTCTTTACATCTTATAAGGACTTTTTCCAAATTTTCTAATGCTTCTTCAAATGAGTTACCATAAACTGTAAAATCATCCATATAGACCTCTACACAATCATGAATTAGATTAGAAAAGATTCCTAATACTGCCCTTTGAAATGTTGCGGGTGCATTACATAATCCAAAAGGAAGTACTCGGTAAGAAAAAGTCCCCCATGGATAGGTAAATGTGGTTTTGTCCTGATCTTCAGGTGCTACCTGAATCTGATTGTAACCACTAAAACCATCTAGAAATGAGAAATACTTTTTACCTGCTAAAGTATCTAATACTTGATCAATAAAGGGCAAAGGAAAGTGATCCTTCAAAGTTGCTTTGTTCAATTCCCTATAATCAATGCAAACCCTCCATTTACCATTCTTTTTAGGTACTATAACCAAAGGAGAAACCCACCGGCTATCTGAAATGGGGTAAATGAAGTTTACATTAAGTAACTTTTGGAGCTCTTCTTTCACTATTTCCCTAAGGTTTGGATTCATCCTTCTTTGAGGTTGTCTGATTGGTCTACTATTTTCCTCAATATAGATGTGATGAATGCAAGTCTTCGGGTCAATACCTTTCATATCTGTATATTCCCATGCAAATGCAGTAGAATGCTTTTGCAATTCTTTGGTTAGCTCTTCCTGTTGTGATTTTTCCAAGTTTTTGTTGATATTCAGTGTTTTTCCTGGAAAAATCTCAATGGCAAAACTACCAAACTCTTCCATAGAGAAAAGAGACATCTGTCTAGATGATAGACACTCAATGTCAGAATCCAACTGAAATTGTGTGTGGTCATATTCTGAAGATGGTTCAAAATTTTCTAATGTGTTTAGAATTTGACTATCTTCACTAATCTCAGAAATGGTAATGACAGGTTGTATAGTATCTTCATCATCAACCCACTCATTATCCCCTATTTCTGTAATTGCTTTTGCTGGAGGATACAGATTGAACTTCTTTGTCGAATTACCATCAGAAATATACATATCCCCAAACCTACAACTTATGAAAGCATCAGCTGTGGCTAGCCAAGGTCTTCCTAAAATAAGAGGATGTCCTCCTAGATTACTCTTGGGGGTTAAAATCATGAAATACACTGGATATTCCCAAGAGTCTAGGGAGACTGGAATGTCTTCTAATACACCATCTGGTTTAATAATTGATCGATCTGCAAGTTGCAATAAAGTAGGTGTAAAAAGAAGATTAGGAAGTTTTAGCTGGTCCATAGTCTGTCTACTCATGATGTTGATAGCAACCCCTAAATCAATCAAAGTATTTGGTATTTCTACCCCATTGATATGTGTTTTGACAATTGGACTACCGGGATCTACATATTTCTGCATAGTAATTTTTCCCATCATGATATCTGCAATTTTTCCTACCAGGTGGATCCTTCTTGTATCTCTTGGTTTCCTTCCTGGTCTTTTAAGACTCAACTCCTTTATTGTTTTTGCTAGAATAAGAATCTCTTTAATGGATTGTAACAAGGGGATCTTGATACAAACATTTTTCAATTCATCTAGAAAATTATAGTCAGGCAACCAAATTTGTTTTTCCACTCCTTTATCAATTTGTAATCTTTCAGGGAAAGGAGGTGTGGATAAGGATGCAGGTTGCTCAACTATGGGAGTTGTGGGGGTTGATTCTTTTTCTTTTTCCTTTTGAGTGTTTGGGTTTTGAAGAGATGCTTCAGAACCCTTATTGGCTTCAAGAGACTCTTCCTCAAAAATGCTTTGCTTTTGATCATTTATAGAAGGTTTATCTAAGACTCTACCTGATCTGAGTTGTACTTCATTGAGAGGAATAATCATATAGGTAGGAAATTGCTGACCTTCCATCATGTAGGCATTTTGAGGGTTTTTATTATTGGGGTTTGGCAATGGCTGAGAAGGAAGTTGATTTGACTTCTGTTGGAATGGAAGCAAGAGTTGAGAATTTGGATTCTGTTGGGAAGGTTGTTGTTGTGGAAATGGCAATGATAGTTGTGGATTTTGATTTGGAAGTTGTGGAGCTTGTTGGTTTTGAAAAGATGGAGGATATTGGTAAAATTGAGCAAATCTCCCATAAGGATTTTGTATACCTTGTACCCATGATTGAAAAGAATTTTGAGGTTGGGACCAAGGTTGTTGCCAAGGATTCCAATTTGGTTGGGGTTGAAAATTCATAGAGTTGTTAAACCCTTGATTTTGTTGCCCCTGCCAAGGTCTCCTTGCAACAAAACAGAGAGATTCAATTGTATTTGTATCTTCTTGAAAGACAGCTTTGAGCCCAGGAATTGAAGGACAATCCTTGGTCTCATGGTTCTCTGAACAGATTACACATGTTTCTACAACTTTTTCATCCAAGGGACATTCCCTTAGAGCATGTTTCTTTCTACACTTTGGGCAAAAGATGGCCAAAGCCTCAGCTTCTGCTTTCTGCTTATTGTGAATCTTAAGGGTGTCTAGTTGCTCACTAAGACTCCCTAAGATATCAGTTTTGAATTCATCAAGCATGTTGCCAATCTCAACCCTACTTACCGATCCAGTTGCAGATTTATTTGCTCTGATGAGAGAAGGATCTCTAGGCCCTTTTTGAGTTTTGGATTTCCCCCTTGAGAGATGGACACATAATTCTGCTATATCAGAAAGTGGAAGTTGAGATACATCTCCTTTTCCCATCATATTCAAAAGATCTATCCATTCATCTCTAATGGCTTTTAGTAAAAGGGCTTTCAAGGTCTCCTCATCCAAGTTACTCATTTTTGCTCTTTTCAGATTATATTGAAATCTTTCAATTAATTCCTCCAAGTTTTCATCTTCTTTTTGCATCATTTTGAATACCTCATCCTTGTGATTGGTGGGCATACAATAGTCCAGGTACCTATCCAAAAATGTCTGTTTCATATCATTCCAAGACCTAATGGATTGAGTGAGTAATCCCATGAACCATTTCAAGGCTGATCCTTTCAATGTTGAAGGAAACAGTTTGAGTTTTTGAGAGTCATCCAGATAATCATAAGTTCGACACACTACCTCAAACTCAAATAGAAATGTTTCAGGGTCCTCATTCCTAAACCCATGGAAGTTTGGGAGGACAGATGGTGAGATGTTTTTCATTGTGGATCGGGAGTCCTCATCAACTATAGGAAACCCGATTGAGTTATCCCCATCCATATTTCCTCCATTGTTACCTCTACCTCCTCCATTGTTTCCTCCTCCTCGTCTACCTCTACCTATACCAAATCCAGTTGCTCCTTTCTCTGTCATGGTAGTTTCCCTGGAGACTTCAGAGTCTTCTGGTTCTTCTACTAAGGGTGTATGAGAAGGAATTTCTTCCTCTTCTTCAGGTGATTCTACTTCTTCAATTACAATTTGTCTCCCTGGAGAAAGAAGGAAAGGATCTCTCTCTAATTCAGATTCGATGGAAGGTATGGGAGAGTCGACTCCTGCTTCTTGAATTCCAGGAATCCTAGGGCTAGGAGTGTAAGTTGGAGATGATGGAGGTGTCTCTTGTCTATTCCTTGAAGTAGATGGAGTTGTAAAAATCAAACTTTTGGCTCTAGCTAAAAACCTTCCCCTAGAATCTCTTGCCCTATGCATGTCATTTTTTTTTTCTTCAAGTCGGGCTAATAATTCTCTTTCTGATCTTCCAGGTCACTCTAGGTGCAATAAGAGAGCATACTCAAGAAACTATTAAACCAATAACTCTCTCTTTTCTGATCCTCCAGATCACATTAAGTGCAAGAGGAGAGCATACTTTGAGATGTTATCAATTTCCTTCCTCGAAATTTTCTTATTGTGTTTTTTTTTTTAAGAATCTGGCTACCTAATTTCACTTCCCCGGCAACAGCGCCAAAATGTTTGGTCAATTTAGTGATATCTAAATTGCAACTTTTAAATGTCAACCCGGGGCTCGTAAGCTGATGAAGTGAGGTGTACTATATGTACTTAGATAACCTTTTCTTAATCTTTTGTCATTTTTATCTTTTTAGTTTGTTTTTGATTTATCTTTCCTAATGTGATGTGATGGAGATGTAATCAAGCGAGTGAATGTGTGTGTTTGTGGCGACTTCTAAATGATTTCTTGAAATTTAAGGAGTATTCTAAAGAAAGCTTGAACAATAACTGAAATGAAATCAAAGCTTTAAAGGAAAGTAAAGGCATCAAATAAAAGACCAATGGCATCGGCCCAGTACCTCTACTGCTGATGAAAATGAAAATGAAAATGACATCTACATTAACTCAATTAAAAACAAGAACAACTACTTTAACTCTTCAATTAAATCTTAAGCAATGTAAAATCTAGGTGACAAATCACACCACTTAATTTTCCCTTAACCTTTTTGCCTTCAGCTGGATTGATCATGTAAGAAAGAGTTATGAGCAAGTTAGCAATGTGAGTCTTAAAACAAAATAAACCAAGCTGCACTAAGTGATATTTTGGCTCTACTAAAGTTAGTTGATTATGATAAAAAGAGCCATCAAAAGATGAACAACTTGATAAGCTATGAGCAGAAAGTAAAGTGCAAACTAAAGCAATGATACTAATGAAAATCAAAAATAAAGATCAGCAGTCTAGATAAGACGATCACAAATGCCACTAGTTGTAAAAAGAGAAGAAAGAAAACTGTCCCGGGCTCCTAAGAAATCTGCAAAAACACACTGATCAGTCATGAACAAAAGTGCAGAAATGTAAATCAGCATAATTCAGAGTTTATGTACAATAATATACCTGTTAAAAGAAAATAAAATGCAGCAATTCAAATTGTACATTAATATACATGAAAATCAGAAAAAAGAGATGCAAGAAAATAAAGTAAAGACTACTGTACAGTGGCTGTAGCAGACAGGGGCCCTCCGCCTACTTCAACCAATCCAAAAGATCAGTTACACGCTTAGAAACAAAACGGTCTTCTCATGTATTAACAACACATATGAAAAATACAGTGGGGAGTTTACAAAATGCTTATAACAATATGTCTCAACAGAGTTTACAACTGATTACAAAGACTAAAAAGACTAACTATCCAGCGTTTAGAGACGCTTTATTTATAGCAGAGAAAGCAAACTAACTTAACGCAAACTGGGCTATTCTATCAGCTGTGTAAAAACACGTAATCTGGCACTGTCCTCGGATTTAGGCAACGGTCGTTATGGGCTATCAATCTTCTGTTGGATTCTTGTTTCCCACGGTCCTCGTGGCTGAGGAAGAGGCCAGCTGTTCTTTACGTGCTCCAAACCGAACACGCAGAGCCGTGCCACCGCCAATGACCTCCGTTTGACCGTTTTTGCTTCCGCGTTGACCACGGGTTTATATGACCAGTTTGGGTGAGCTGGAAGGACACACACCATGTCCTTGGTTCCACGAACTTGCCCATGTGGCTCTTCTACCCGGAGGACACCTGGAACATAGCATTTAAGAAAACAGCTGCGGAATCCGGGGTTGGCTGCGGAAACCGGGATCAGCTGCGGAAACCCTGTGTGAGCTGCGGAAACGCAGCACTTTGTACCAAAATTCTAAACCAACAACAGTCGTTAGCATAATTAGCAAATCATGTAAAAAGTCCTATAATACAATGATTTGAGCAATTTGATGAAGGAAATGAGTGGCAAAAGAAGGAAATGAGTAGGAAAAGGAGGCTGAGAGGATGTGTAAAGAAGTGCAGGTTTGAGGCTCAATAGGTAGCCCTCTCGGGAACTTTGTTGAAATGAAGAATCTCTTCACAGAGCCTGCGCTGGGGCAGAAACGAGAATTCTATCCGGGTTCTGGGTCACGGTTTGCAGTTTAATCTATGGTTTTTGGCCGAGTAAAAGCAATCAGTAATGCACAATCAGAGGGTTGATTTAAAAGAGGTTTAAGAGCTATCACAAAGGGTAATCAGATCATTTGTGAATCAGCTGTTCAAATCATAAACAGATCCAGTGAATGGATTGAAGCAGCAGATGTCTACTTTGCATTTGTTAATGGCAAATGCAGTTCGATTCGCTACTTCTAAGTTTATGAAACAAACAACAAGAGAAACACAAACAAACTAACTAGACACGATCCCCAGTGGAGTCGCCATTTTGTTAATGGGAAAAGTGTCTATTCAGAACGACCCTATCCCACTGAGGTGTGACAGTGACCTCAGAAACAAACAGGGAAAACTACTTTCGTATTCTTCTTTATGAACTATAAACGAAGAGGAATAGGATGAACCAACCTGTGTCTTGCGCTAGTCCTTTGATCCAATCTCTCTCCTCTTTGACAGCTTCCAGCTACTTGCTCCCTTACTTGCCTAGCGTCACCAAGTTCCTGCAAGATCACAGAAGAAGGAAACTACACAAAGACATGGATTTATATTCATAAATAGCTTAGGATCAGATTTAAGCTAAACACACAAATGTAACAAACATCAATGATACACAAGCATGTAGGAGAAACTCAAATAGTTTTATTGATAAAACAAGAAGATCTAGGAGGAGTTACAACAGATGATTCCTGATCCAGCATCAACCTCCCAACATAGAATCCCCTCTTCACCTCCAACAAAGCATAAATCACCCAATACTCTGATATCTATCTCAAAACCAACAACAATTCTCTGCAATGTACAAAATTCCAGCCTCTGGATCTCATGGTGAGGGATCCATATATAGATGTATGCAAAGAGGATGATTCAGCTCATGAATTGATTAGTGGCTTCTCTCTGTCAGTTCTTGCTTCCACTTGGAGACTGAGAGCCTCTTACTCATCACTGGTCGAATTCAGTGAGGCAAGTGTCATTGGGGAAGATTCTGGAAGCTTCCATTGTCTCTCCACCTCGTGGAATGACTCTGCCACTTGTCATTTCCCGCTCAACACACCCTGGTAGTGCATTTAGGTGCGTTGCAACGCACCTAGCTAGTGTATTTGGGTGCTTTGCAACGCAACTAGCTAGTGGAGCAGCTGAAATGATCCTGATTTGACTAGTTCTGAGCAGTTTCTGGTGGAGAACTTCTGGGAGAAGCTGTAATTTGTTAACCTTGTTTCTTTAGGAGCTGGAACAACACTTTTAGGGACTTAGGATCCCTTTGTTTATGGACATTTCATGCTTAGAGCTGTAAGGCACAAAAATTTCTACAACAAAACCATATGCATAACAACATCATGGGTCCTCTACGCTTATAGAAGCATCCTTATTTTGCATCAACCACGTGTACTAGATTCCATAGGTAAATTAGTAATAAAATATGCCAATTGTATAGGAAAATGCATGTATACAAGGTTCTGCCATGACCTATTACTCTTTAGCCAACATATTCAATCTGATAGGCTCCTCTATGGTAAGTAACTCTCAAGGGCATAGCTACCTTATCGAACAATGGTCTTCTTAACTCTATTGTTATACCATGGTAGCATTTAGGGTGGCGCTTGGTCCTTCTTGTTCTCACAATGCACATGTGCAACATCCTATGGTGGAACTACATGCTTCAACCATCCTACAATATATTTTCTTTGTGGCTTATGAGGTCACAACCTAAGGAATTGTTTTACAAGTCTTTGTAATGATCCATATGCATTTAAAATGATGAAAATTAATGAATACAATATACTTCGAGTTGCAAAATTACATTAACAATAAATTTAATACTTATATGTAAATTGTCATGGATATTCCACTAGAACAATTCGTCTCAAAAAACTGATAAAATAGCGAAATATTTATTGTGAATGTTAATTCCTTGTATATATTATATTCTTTATTTACTAAACTTATGCTTAAATGACTAAATTAGTTTAAATATGAGAGATATAGAATATAAATAAATACACACACCATCCACAATAGACATAAGTTTTGTCTTAGGAAAACCTTATGGGAGAAGACTAGCTAAAAGGTGAGATTGCTCTACTCTCTTTTTCCTAACATTGAAATATGCAAATACAAAGGAAGAGTTCATCTCTATGGAGTTACCTAGAACCTGTGGCATGTAAGGTTACTACAAAACCTTAACCCCCTCTATTATGATCTCTAACTTTCTATTCCCAATTTCTTTACTCCTCCCCCTAGCAACCCATTATTTAGCATAACCCAATAGAAATCTAAGGGTGAGGTTTGACTCTCTCAACCCTTAAATAGAGTTATGGGTTTCAAACTTCTAGAGTCTTCTTGAAATTCCACATGTGGCTAGCCGAATTTGCATGAATAATGGGGGCCAATGTAGCATCCTCTCATAACATGGTAGCAAACATGGTAGGTCAACTTGCAGGATGCATCACATTTGAACAAAAACTCTAATTGATGTGATTCTTTCACTATTGGAAAGGTCTCTAAGTGTAGAATATTAAAAGTTCTCGAGTAAAAAAGAATTTTTGAACCAAAAAAAAATGTTTAATACCTCCAAATGGCTTTGAAACATTTTAGGCCCTAATTCATGCAAATTGGGACACATCCTTAAAATGGCCCGACAAGTTCATTCCTCCAATTGTTTCCACTCTAAAAAGAATTGAGATTCATGAAAAAATATATAATGATCTAATATGGATCATACCTTTCCATTTAGGGAGGATTTTTGTCTCCAGAAACTTTACTGAATGAGGTGAAAATTTTTTTCTTTTACCTTCTCCTCAAAGTACCATTTAGATTTTCTGAGGAGTTGTCCTTTCAACCTAATCTATTGAAGGTCATGTTTCCTTTGTCTTGTATTTATAAACCTATTCTAAAAAATGGCATCCTTTACCAACTCTTCCTATGCATCTGGTGCTAAGTCCTCTATGGAAAGTAGGACCTACCCCTACTCTTGATCCATCATGGTAGGCTCATAAAGTTTGAGATTCTCCACATTCACTACTGAGTAAATGTTTGTGTATGGTAGTAGATTAAATATATGGGCATTATCTCCCCCATTTTCTAGTCTCGAAAGGAGCATACTATATATCCTTGATTTTCCCAGCAAGATCATGTATCCTTTCCTTGTTCAATTGTAACCATGAAATGCCTCCCACTCTAAATGACTTTTCTATTCTAGGTCCATGGCCTTATTTTTTCCTTTGACTTATTCAAATTCTCTTGTAATTACAAATGGATCCACCCAATCTAATCATCAATCTTTCTTTTTTTGTTAATGAATCTATTGTGGTGCCCATTCCCCCCCACTCCTCATTGATGTACATATACAACATCCAAGGGTGAAGGTGTCAAACATCTAAAGAAAGTTTCAAAAGGTGATTTACCAGTAGAAGTGTGGAATAATCTATTATAAGAGTGTTGCATATTAATTATATTTTTCATCCCAGGTCTTTAAATTATTTTTGTATAACCCAACAAAAGCTATGGAAAAGTCCTATTGAATACTTATGTCTTTCCATCTATTAATGGGTGGAATTTTCTAGACCTTTTCAGCTTCATATCCATATTATCCCACAACATAAGCTAAGATGCATTTAGAAATTTGGTGTCTCTCTCTGAAATGATAGTCCTTGGTATCCAAAAGTGCACCCATGCCTATTCAAAGAATAATTTTGTTGCTTCTTTCCATTTTATGGTCATTTTTTAGGGCACATGAATGCACATATTGTTGAACTTGTTAACAACCATAAACATGAAGTCATATCCCTTCCTTGTTGTTGGTAAGTCTCCCATAAAATTTGTGGAAATTATTTCTCAAAGATGAGTGGGTATCGATAAGGGATGTCATAGACCTGATTTCCTACTACTAGGCTTGTGAGTACAACAAAGTATACATCCTTTACTATATCATGCTATATCTTCTTACACTCTAGGCCAATACACATACCTATTTTTCACCATCTTATACATGAACACGACCCTATTATTGTTGAAACACTTCCATTAAGTCATCATCTTCTATGTAAGCCTCTATATACATCATGGGTGAAAAGATCCATGTGGATAAGAGTTCCAAAAGCTATAATTTTGGATGTGGATGGTTGCTGGGCCTTAATATTACAACAAGAATGTGCAACTCTTGAGGGGATCAACTTTAATTATCAACCCAAGGTTCATACAGAACTAAGAGGTATCAGTACTATATGTACAACAAGAAATATTCTACTTAGATTGATCTGATGATAACAAGAGAAGTTAAGATGCACAAAAACCACTATGCTACAAGAAATACTTAAAAAATCAGTAAATGATAAACAAGCCTATTCTAACTTTCAGGAAAGGAAATAAATGAAATAGACCCTATTCTATCGCAGAAAATTAAATGGAAGAAACGAAACCCTAATATGATTGTGAGAAAGAAAATGACAAAATGAAACCCTCATTTGATTTGCAGAAAAGTAAATGAAAAAATGTAACACTAATCTGATTTGCAAAAAGTAAATCTATGATATTAAAGGAAAGGAAATGACTGATGTAAACCATATTCTACTTGTAAGCAAATACTCCAAGGATGTTTAAGGTAAATCAATTCTACTTTATGGTGCATAAAATAAACATCATAATGTAATTACAAGAAGGAAAGCACAATTATGAAGGAAAAGTTCCTAAGGCATATATGATCCTATAAACTCCATATTTAAGGTTTAAATGATGTTGATGAGTGATGAGGGATGAAGGACAAACTTTTGGTGCAATTCTAGAGGTGATATGAAGCAATCTATGTATTGCTACAGGATGCCCTATTTTTCTACAGGAAACATCAAAGAGAAATTTTATGAAGTGTACAAGTGGTTTGAAGGGCGAAAAACGTGGTTGAAAGTTGTGAAATGGTAAATGGGACCATACCAAGCTCAATAACACTCAATGAGTCGACATATGCAGGGAAGGGATAATACTAGAAGCTTCCTATAGCTCAATTAGGAAAATTTCAACATGTGGATAGTTTTCACAGATGAAGAGTAGTGGAGAAAAAGGTGAGAGGTGAATGATTCCAATGCATGAAAATGATGCTAATTCAATTTATGAAACAATATCTTCCATCTACAAGAAAAGTACATATCCAATTGATAAAAACAAGATGTTTAAGAAATTGCCAAACTACTAATTGCAAAAGGTAAAATAATAGTGGAAAGGATGAGTTAAATTTATAATGAAAACTACTATTACATAAATAAAAATATTTTTTCACTTATCATAATAAGGTACATAATGAAAATTTCAGTAAGGGGCTCATCTATAAACCCTGCAAGGACAAATATTTTCTCATGAATAAGACTTATAGAAAATCACAACTATACTAAATGTATGCAAAGGAAATATACCAAGTAAGGGGTTTAAGCACTTAGGTTGGGCCCTAAACCAAGGGGACTGAGGTACCTTGAAGTAAAATCAGATTGAGAAAAAGTAAATTCTTTTCATTAACCTCCAAAAGTGTTCATACATGGGACATAACAATTGAAATGATGGGCATAAGTATCTCTCTATGATAATCACTAAAATTCTCCTAGAATTCAAATCCCTACTGAGTTTTTAGGCTCTCTTATTTATACAAAATGTGGTTGAGGGGTTGCCTCCTTGAAGGGACGACTGCTTCCCTCCAAAACTCCTAGAAATGTGTATTTGGTCCCCTAGTGTTTTCGCAGCCATAAGGAAGTAGTAATTGTTCATGAGTGAGTCAAGTTGTGATTAGCTTGTAGCAAGGAACAAACCTCCATAATCCTCTCTTGTTGGTATCCTACATGATCTACACAATAACTTCTCAATGCCCTACACATTTAATGCATAGGTATAAAAAATATAGCAAATATCTCCTAACCTTCCTAAGAACACATTATATCTTGAAAAATACATTATCAAATATAGAAGGAAAGGTTTAAACATGCCAAAGGATGGTCAGACAAGCCTTCAATTATACCTATTTGGGAGGCCCATCATACCCCATACTGAAAATGTTTCTCATCCTTTGAGCAACTTAGTCATATAGATACACCTCATTCATTTCTCTAGTGGCTTCCCTAACATCTCAAGTTGTCTAAAAAAGGGTCACCTCTTCTGGGTGAATCTTTCATTCTCCTTAATCTAAACACATTCCATGATTTCCTTTTCCTGATCCCTATTCTCCTGTAGGCACAATAATAGAGGGGGGATGAACTTGAGTCCAATCCAATTGACTCCAATATTTGGACTATTCTTTTATATAAAGGTGTTCTAACCAATGAATTCCTCAACCTCTCTACTGAATGATATTCCCTTATTTTCAAGCTATGTGGAAATATATGCCACCTTCTTTGGAAAGCTTGCAGGATCTGATATCCAAACAATCTGAAAGGAATCTTCAAAATAAAATATTTCTTGCTCTCTTTTTTTTCCCTATATAGACAATTGTTGTATTTGGATCTTCTACTATATTTATGTGGTTAACATGAATGAGACGAGGGGCTGGTAGTTCTTCCTTCATCCACAAAGGCTCTTCTATCTCTTTGACCATGATTCTTTTGATTTCTTCTACCCCGGTCTCCTCATGGGTCATCCATGAGGCTAAAGCCATCAATTGCACATCATTTAGCTGAGGGTTGGGGTCCCACACATCCATATCAGGTAATATTAAATTGTGCATATAAAATTATGCCAACTTGGCCCTATATTCAATGCTACACCTAAGGAAAAAAATAATGAATTTATTGATGTTTTGGAAAGGAGGGGAGCCTTGTTGGGCTAATGTTTTAATTTGAAATTAGCACCACTGGTAATTGAGGAATATACAGTATGTTTTTTATGGGTATCTATAGTGTATGACTTATATGGATAAATTGGCCATTGGGGAAATTTGTTCCTCTTTTTGTAGTAGTTGGGATTTCATCTTTTTACTCTCCCTTTGCATTTGACCCCTTATATTTTCTTCTATGAACCTGAGGTCAGCCATCTTCTCCCCACTCTTCTTCATCTTCTACTCCATAATAACAACATATTTAACCCCCTTTGACATGGAAATTTGCATCCATATGTGAGTCATACCTATTTCTTTCTATAACTAAAAGAATAGTTGAATTGCAAATTGGGTAGGAAGCATCTTTCTTGCATCGATCCATGCATAGTAAGATTTGAGATTAAGTTGAGGGTTTAGTTCCTGTAGGTTGGGATTTTATTCTTGTATCTCCATACTCTTTTCTTGTAGCTTCTTTATTTGTTCTTGTAGCTTCTCTGTTTCTTCCTATAGCTCTACAAGTCCTTCTTGTATCTTCTCTATTTCTTCCTATAACTCTACTAGTCCTACCTGTGGCTTGGTGGGTTTTTCAGGAAGCATTATTCCCTTGGTACCTAGCATTTTTTTTGGGATCCATGTTTGCTTTCCCTTGACTCTCTTAGAGTTTATCTCAATTACTTGCTTCTCATTCTTCTCGGTTTCTTCCTTCTGTTGGATAACATATTATTTAATGGTAATTGGAGTTGGATAAGGTGGCTAAGGTTTTCCTTGTATGATCCTATTAATTTTTCTTCTTTTGAATTACATGGGGACTTGCCTTGGTTTCCTTATTTTAGGTTTGGTTGAGGTAATTAAGGTTGCTAGGGTGGAAACAATTTCTTCCTCTAAATTCCCCTATGAAGTGCTTTCTTTCTTTGGTGGCCTGGAGGATGACCTAGTAACTTCTTAGGTCTTACATTCCTTTGGTTATGTAAAATCAAGCTTCAATAACTCTTCCTTAGCTGCTTCTATCTCTTTTTTGCCTCAGATTGTGACTCTATCTCCCCTTCTTCTTTTTATACTTCCTCTTTTGGTTTCATTTTATTCTTCCAACTTAGCTTCCCATTCCTCAAATTCCCACTCTATTTCTGATTCTACTAATTCTATATAAGGTTTGACTTGTGTTTCTAAAAATTCATCTCTGTCCATATCTATAAAATCAACGTAAGAAACAAGGTTTTTCAGGCCTTCTAAAACATACATGACTATCAAATTTATCAGTCCATGATGTGCTAGGTACTGGTGCTTTCCTCCTTTCACCCTCAGGCTCATTTCTTTGAATGACTGAAGAAGGAAATGAGGGATACTTAGCCTTTCTTGGATAGGAAAGTTTGTTTGGAATATAAGTTGATAAAGCAACCTGAATTGGTATGCATATACAATGTTGAGTCTCCATTCACATGGGATATATTTTAGGACATGGTAAGCTACTTCATTCCAAGGGTAGGGTAGGATCTCTCTTCTTACCCAATTTTTTTCTTCTATGGGTTTATCGTCCTGAAGGAAAAAGTTATTCTTTATTGTAGTGGACTTATATCTTTCTTCTTTGTTCCATCTTACTCCCATGGGAATTTGGCGACCCTATTGACAACTTATTAATTTAAGTAAATGACAAGGCCTCTAACTATAATGATGACATCATGTCCCTCTGGCTGTTGGAGGTTTAAGGAAAATTCTCGGGCAATTTTATCATTAAAGCCCCTTAGCCTTTCGAAAAACCCTAACCACAGATAGTATGCAAAAATGTTCCTAACATCAGGGTGTTGATGAATTTTGGAGGGGTATGTAGGTTCCCTTCTGTTGAATCCTCCTCCCATGTCTTAAATAAGTTTCTACCATAGCGGGACAAGGAGTTTCCTTGTTTTACTACAATATTCTAAGGTTTTTTGTGCAATGGAGAGGTTATTGAAACAAATGCAGATTGGAAAACCTGTTCTATAATGTTGAGGGGGAAGAAAATTCAAAATGAAACTCAATACACTATATTTTTTCATCCTAACATGGTCATGACATAAATATTTAATAATTCACTTATCGCCCTTACTTAAATTAAAAATTGTGGTAATTACAGGGTAATCTTTTGAGAATTAAAAGGGTTCTTTAAGTCCTTATACCAAATGTTGGTGAAGAAAATATGTACTTACCCTTTTCTTAATGATTCTCCTCTATTCCTTGGAGTTGGATAACAATTGTGTCCAAAACCAAGTTTCTTATAACATCCCGTGATTTTACTATAGCATTGATTTGCAGGCCATTAGATTCATGTAGTGGCCTACGTTGGAATGTTTCAGCTATTTCATCCTCCTATAGTACTAATGGGACTACCTTTGGTTTTAAAATATACTCTCCATATAAGATTAGATTCAAGGGCTTGACTTGTGTGGTTATTTGTTAAGGTTATGGGCTTAGTGCACTATGTGAGATGGCCCCCACCTACCACATTGAACACCACACTGCATCATGGGTAGGTCCGTTGGTCCACCTCCTTGAGTTATCATCCCTTCGTTCTCTTTTTTCCTTTGCATGTGTGGGTTATGTCAGAGATGACTAGATTTGACTAATAAAGGTGGCTTAGACTGATCTACCAAATTTGGCCCATAAAACCTCTTCTCCATAGATTGATAATGTTGTTTTAAACTAAGATGAGTTCATAAGAGAGGTTTGGAGTGTTGCATACCTGAGCCTTACCCTAGATGTTCTTTTGCAGGTGATGTTAAGGTTGCTGATGTGATTGTTGGAGCTTCCCCTAATGTTCCTAAAGTTTTTGGTGGTGATATATGGAGGCTTTAATATTTCTCCCATTGATTTTGGAGATGCTATGGAGTTTTTATGGTTGTTGCTACCACTTTGGTTCAATCTGTCAAAGTACTATTGTTGTAGCTAAATTGGTGTTTTTGATTACTAATTATTAAGGATCTTGTAGCAGCCTATAGGGGATCCTATACTTTCTCAGAGTTGTCCTCTAAGGTCCTAGAGTATGGTGGTATTCAAAACTCCTTGGATTAATGCTACAAATTTGAGCCTATAAGGATTATGCACGCTGCTATAGGACTGTGTGTTTTCCTATGGTGGCCACATAAGCTTCTCAGGCTAATAATTTCCATTGACTATGGCCTTCAAAAATTATAATAATTCAGGTTGAGTTTCCCTTTGGTGTTTTGAGAGGCTTTCTCTATTGGTGTTAGGTGAAAAATAAGTGTAAGGTTGATTTTTTTTGGATGGTTAGTGGATTAGTGATGAGAAAAAAGATGATGGAATGGGTAGGTGTTAGGGGCTTCCATAGACTTCCCCTCTTGCCGGTAAACAAAAAGAATTTCAATTTTGCACCTTCTTTTTGTGCTCAATAGTTTCTTGTAACAATACAAGAACTTTACTGTAGCATTTCAGGACATTGATCGAGACAAATGAATGTGGCAAAATGAGTGAGATGGATGCAAAGGAGCTAGTTGAAGGTCTTAAAGGTGAATTCTTAGACTATAGGTTGATCTTCTTGACTACTTGAAGGGATTTTGTTGTACTATCACTTGTTAGAATAAATAAAACAAAGATGACCTTTTGTATTTTCATCCTTCTTTTTCTTCTTATTTTCTTCTTATTTTTCTTCTTTTATTTATTTATTTTGAGGCCCATAGGATACCTTATTAAGGTTTTCAGCATATGACCCTTCTTCAAGTGCCTAAAAGGAATTTTTCACCTGGATTTTTTCTTTCTTTCTTTATCAAAGGCTGAATGGATTGAGAGTTTTTATGCTCTCAATCACATTCAATTCTCTTCTTATTGAATTGGTAAATTTAGCCCTTAAAAGGGGATTCTTATAAAACTTCAATCTATAACCATTTAATAGAAGAGATATTTGTTCTTCATTGATTGGATTAATTTGAATTGAGTGATTATTATGGCATTTCAATAGTAGGTAAGGGACCAACCATATGGTCATGAGTTTCCCCTTGAAGTCCTTGAACATAGAATCATACAAGAGGGCCCAATCACCCTCTTGGAAAGTCCTAGACTTTATGTTTTTATCATGCCAAACTTTTCTTTTAAATTGAATCACTGCAGTGTACATAATAGCATGCAACCCGAGTTCATCAAGAGCATTCAACCATTGCAATCTCTCTTCCTCAAATTTTGTGATGTCTAAGTTAAATTGTGTTACCATTCTCAATGTATTATACTCAAATTCAATAGACAGTAAATATTTCTTACCATAGGCCAACTCAATGGGGACAAATCTAGTGGTATTCTTCCAAGTAGTGTTGTAGGCCTAATTGACTTCAACAAGCCTTTCTGCCCAATCTCTCTTACTGTTGCTAACAACCTTATTCAATATTCCCTCTATGCTCTTTTGGTCACTTTCATTTCTGATTTTCTTGAGGGTGATATGGAGTGGACTTCCTATGTCTGATGTGATGTTGCCTCACTATCCCCTCAATCAAGTTTGAAGTCAATCGAGTTCCTTGGTCTGTAACTAGTTCCCTTGGGAAACAAAATTTGTAAAAGAAATTCTCCCTTAAGAATTATGCCACTTTATGCTCTATTGCTACCTTGATTGCATTTACTTCATCCCACTTGGTTAGATAATATGTGCATATAATGATATACTTATTTTTTTAAGATGGGGGGTGAAGTGGTCTAATGAATTCCATGCTTCACTTCTTAAATGAATTGAAAGTCACTTGGGGTTGTAGGGGGCATATCATCCCTTTTAGTAGGCATCCCCATCCTCTAGCACTCACCATGTTGTGTGGTGTATCTCCTGACATCTTAATGAAGGGAAGGCCAGTACTAGCCTACCTGAAGAATCTTGTAATTTTTCATATTAGCAACAAAGTGGCCCCCATAGGGTCCATCTTTACATTTTGAGAAGATGTCATAGTCCTCCACTTCTACTACACACCTCATTAGGATCTAATCAAGCCTCAATTTGAAGATGTTTCCCCTAATCCAGGTATAAGGGGCACTTTTTCCTGACAATTTTTCTCTTTTTTTGGAGAAAAAATTAGGAGGAAATTAGCCAAAAACCAAGAAGTTTGCTATATTGGCAAGACATAGTGAAAACAATGATATGGAAAAGAGGTGCTCATATGGAAGCTAATAATATACCCTCTTCATTATCTGTAGATAGGGTTAGTCTAGACAAGAAATCTGCAACAACATTTTCTTTCCTTAGCATATAAAAAATGTTTAGATCGAATTGTTGTAATAGCAATAACCATCTAACATTTCAAGAATTGACATCAGGTTTATTCTTCAGGTACTTAATTATTGCATGATATGTGTGCACAAAAATTTGATACCCAGTAATGCAATATTTGAATTTATTCAAAGAATGCACAATAAACAAAATCTCTCTTTTGGTGACTATGTAATTTAGTTCTATTTTGGATAATTTTTTACTAATGAAATAGATGGCATAAGGAAATTTTCCTTCCAACTACCCCTACTATTTTGTCTAATGCATCCATGTGAATGTGGAAGAGAAAGGCCCAATTTGGGCCCCTGAGAACTGGTGCAATTGTTAATTTTTCTTTGACCTCTTTAAATGCCTTTTGACAATGGTTTGTCCAACAAAAATATGAGTCTTTTGTTGGTTAAAAAGAAAAGGTGAAGAAATTTTTTTGAAATCTTTAATAAATCTCCTATAGTACCCAACTAGTCCTAAAAAGCACCTAGAATATTTTTTTTCTTTGTGGGACAAGAACCCTTCTAATAATTGCAATTTTATGAAGGTCAAATTGAAACTATTCCATAGAGAGGAAGTGGCCTAGAGCAATTCCGGTCTTCATAAAAAAATTGGCAATTTTCAAGGCTAAAAGAGAGATCCATTTCTATGCATATTTTAAAAATTTTGCACAAGTTAGATAGGGCTTCTTGGAAATCATCTCCATAAGATGTGAAGTCATCCATATAAATATCAACTAAGTCATGTACAAGATCAGCAAAAATACTCAATACTGGCCTCTGGAAGGTGGTAGGGGCATTACACAAGTCGAATGGAAGGGCCTTATAGGAAAATATTGCCCATGGGCAGGTGAAAGTAGTCTTATATTGGTCTTCAAGGCTGATTTGGATCTAATTATACCTGTTGAACCCATACAAAAATGAAAATAACTTATTTCCTGCAAGAGCATCCAAAACTTGGTCAATAGAAGGTAAAGGAAAGTAATATTTATTAGTAAACTTATTAATCTCTATGTAATCAATCCAAACTCTCCATTTATCATTCTTCTTGGGCACAAAGGTGACACCCACTCACTATCTGAAATAGGATAGACAAAACTTGCATCTAACAATTTTTGCAATTCCTCTTTTATACTGTCCTTTAGTGCAGGGTTCATCCTTCTCTGAGGTTCGCAAACATGTTTATGGTCTTCTTTGATGTATACATGATGAGTACAGATAGAGGGGTGGACTTGTTTCATCTCTTTGTAATCCCAAGCAAAAGCATCAAGGTTTCGCCTTAAAACAATGAGCAATTGTTCCTCTTGATCAACTGAAAGGAAAGTGTTTATCTTTAGATTTCTATAGGGGTTGATTTCTACAATTTTTACATTATTTTTATCAGAAATAGTAGTGATTAACTCTACACATGAGTTGTATTCAGGTTGTCCTAAAGGTTCCTCTTTTATTCCATCAATTTTCACGGCGACAAGGTACTTACTTTTTATAAAATTGTCAATTAGATTATCTTCATCCAATTGTCTGTTAAAAATAATGGCTTCTAATGTATAAATGGGGTAGGGTAATGATTGATAAATTTCCTCTTCTTATTTCTCCTCCACCTACATAGGAAAGTCATGCTCAATAAAGGGTTTGGTAGGGGGATATAATACAAGTTTTTTTATTAGCTTCCCATTTGTAATTGTCATGTTTCCAACCCTACCAATGATATAGGCATCAACAATAGTTGACCAAGGTCTTCCTAGGATAAGAGGGTATCCATTGAACTTGGTTTTGGGTTGGAGAACAAGGAAATTAGTTGGGTACTCCCTGGAATCAATGGAAACCATGACATCCGCAATGACGCGCTAGAGTGCTATTGTAGATCTATCTGCAAGTTGTAGCATTATGGTGGTTTTACTTAAGGCTCTTAGACGTTAAATTTGACCATGGTCTCCTAGTTCATGACATTGATTCCAACTCCTAAGTCAATAAGGGTATGGGGGACTACAATGTTGTTGATGTGTACATCCACTACCAGGCTACTAAGATCCAAATATTATGGGATGACGACCTTCCCAAGAATTAGATAAACTAGTTTCCTAATGCCATTGATAGTGGGGGAATCCTTCCTCTTCCTTACTGGCCTCCTAAGACACCCTTCTCTGATGAATTTTTTATATATGGGAACATATTTTATGGCTTGTAGGAGAGGAATTTTGACACACATATTTTCTTTTCTCCAAAAAAATCTTCTTCTTTTGGGGTGTGTGGCATAGGGTGGATCAAACTTTTAGAGTAGGGTGGCTTGTTAGATTGAGGAGCACTTTTTTCCTTCTCTTCTTTAATATTTTTTGATGGAGAAGGTGGATGAGCATTAGGAAGTACCTTCCTAGATCTGAGGTTGATTTATCGGATTTCTACAACATAGGTAGGATAATATTTCTCTCCACTATAAACTTGTTGGGCCTAATTATTGTGTGGGTTTGGATTTGGTTGAGAAAGGATTTGTGGTGTCTTAGGTGGATTGGTTTTGGGTAGCTATGGTTGAGGAGGAGGAGGAATTAAGGTAGGTGGTTAGGTTTCCTAAGGCGTCCATCATTGTGATGGATTATCCCATTGAGGAGGTTGGTGCTGGTAAGGCCAAAAATGGGGAATGACCGGTTGAGGAGGATAGGGCCAAGGAGTAGGCATGGGCCATGGGGACTTATTAGGTGGATACCAATACTAAAAAGGTGAATTATGATTTCTATTAAAAGAGGAAGTATAATGCATACCTTGCTACTAAGGCTTAGGGCCTTATGTCCTCCTTTAGTTAACAATTAAGAAAAGTTGCTCCATACCTCCTTTGGCTCCTTGATACACTACTTTTAGACCTGGAAGAGATGGACACGTATCAGTTGAATGATTCTCTTCACGCAGAGAAAATTTCTATAACATTTAATGGGAACTCATTCCTGGGTTCCTTTTGGTGTAGCCAGGGAAAAATATGGTCAATGGAATTTCTTCCTCCTTTTATTTTTTCTTAATCTACAATGTGTCCATCTGCATGGGAAAATTGCATAATATTTCACTTTTAAAATCCTCCAACATACCTCCTATTTCATTCTTAATGGCTAAATTAGAAGGTGAAGGAAATACCAAAACCTATCTAGATCTATCTATTTTTATTGTAGCTTTGGAGTGGTTTTTGAACACTATTTTAATGTCTTCATGGTTGAGCTAGTAAATATTCCCATTGGACAACATATTGAGGGTCTCCATCAACTCTTCTCTAACCCATCAAAATAAAACTAGTGTGACATCCCTTGACTTGAGGTTTTTATGTAATCAATTGTATAGGTGTGTTTTACTTTTTAGAATGGTTAAATTTTTAAAGACATATGATAATTTAATTATCAATATTTTATTATTGATAATGAATGATTTTAAATCGGTATTCGAGATGTGTATAATAAATGAAGAGGTATGGAAAATCAATGTTGGAATATATTTGGCTAAAAAGAGATGAGGCCATAAATTGATGCTGGATATTAATTACCCATAAATAATTCCTACGCATCAAATATGTATGATTATATTTATTATGAAATTATGGAATTGGTCGATTAATTTTTTCCCTAAAAGATAGGGTGTTGTCTTTGAGAGTGGCAAAAAAAGGCTCATTTATGAGCTATTAACTACTTGCCAACTCATGGTGAGGTGGAGGTAGTTACCAACTACCAAAATGAATGGCAGATGGGTAATAGAAAAAGGTTTTTGTTTTAAATTTTGTCTTATTGATGAGAGGCTCATACTGTCTTGGAAGACAAAAAGAAAGCAGAATGTGAACAGGACAAAAAGAGAGAAAGAAACAAATTTGCAGACCTTATGCTTAAGTAATACTGTCTTGGAAGACAAAAAGAAAGCAGAATGTGAATAGGACAAAAAGAGAGAAAGAAACAAATTTGCAGACCTTACGGTTAAGTAGATATGTGTTATTGTAGTGATAATGTTGGGAGGAGCCAAGTATTCAAATATTAATTTTCCAGGCTAACAAATTCAAGTTGGTGTCTTTTACCCTATATTTTAAAAGAGAATGATGTTGTTATGCTTAGTTTATGTTTCTGAGTAATTCTTGTATGATAGAGTTAAGTTGAGAATTAATTATGAGCATTAAATCTATATATTTATTATTGAAATACTTTTCATATTATGTGTAGTTTTACCTAAAAGTAAAAAAAGTTAAAGTACTTGAGTTTCAAAAGGAAAAGAACAATTGGAAACAAAATATTTTAAACATGAAATAAATCCATTTTGTGTGTATAAACAAAAAAAAATCTTAGAGCTATACAAATATCTAGATATATATTTTATACAGTAAAATCTCAATCTCTATACTTATGTATGTTACTCTGGAAAAGAAAAATAAAAGTATAAATATTGTTAAGTTCATTTTTGTGTAAAGTATTCAAATGAAAAGCAATTATATGTATACATTCAACTGTACTTGATAAAGGTATTAAATAAAAGAAGATAATTACATTACATAGGTATAATGTTTTGAAAACATATTAGAGAAAAATGGGAATTTTGTTCTTAGTTAATATATGTTTACATATCCTAAAACATAGTATCCAAAAACTAGAAGGAGTATTAGTATCATGAATACCTAATTATAGACAGATAAAATATCCTAGTTAAAGACACTATCATTCTTTAAGGAATTCTTAAGGTTGTTAGAAATGAAGAGGGCGAGAGTTAAAGTAACAAAGATATTCGTTTAAAATAAATTTAAATACAATAAATATGAAAGAAAAGTATAGTATGAGTCTTTAAGCATGTATCAATAAATGTTGGTAACTATAAGAACAACTATAAAAGTATCAGGAATTGGACACACTATAGCCAAATAGAAATCAATCATTAATATGCTTGTATTTTAGAGAATTTGTCTTTCATTCAAAGACAAATATATAATTTATATATGCAGTCACAAATACAGAGGGACTGCTAAGTAGCAGTTGGGTCAAAAAGGTTGATCTTTAAATATTTTTTTCCCAAAGGAAAATATAAAAGGATAAATTCAAATACAGGTGTAAGGGCATGAAGATTACACTTTCCAGAATTTGGAAATGTAATTCCTTTAACATATTTAGAACTATACAATAAAGATAGAAGAAGTCTCGTAGTGAAGTCATGAACACAGGAGCCAGGTACATGATGTGTGACCTGATAAAGGGATCGATTAATTTTTAAGTTCTAGAAGCAAACCACAACTCGAAACATCGAAGGAAAATAGGAAACCCTTTTGGTGAAGGTAGAGTTAGTATGTAAAGTTTGTCCAGGAAAAAATATATTAAAAGAAAATGAAGGGGATCATCTTTATGTGTACCTTTAAAAAAGAAAATGAAGGGGATGATTTTTATGTGTACCTTTAAAATGGGTTTATATATGCAAATTCCAAAACCAAATGTAGAGAAAGGAAATATGTTAGAATTGGGTTAGATACATATGGTGTGGAAGTTGAACAGTCAAAGAATGGTGTGGAAGTTGAACAGTCAAAGAAAGTCCAAGGAACTTTAAAAGATAATACAAAAGTCATACCAATGTATTTTATCTTGTGAATAATAAAGTATCTTACTATTATCTATCTTATTTATTGTCCTTGTCCACATTCCGGGTGTGTTTAACATGATATCAAGTGTGTTGTCCACATTCCGGGTGTGTTTAACATGGTATCAAGTGTGTTTAACATGATATGATATGAGAATACTGGCCCTACACAAAGTGTGAGCCACTAGTTTTGTGCTCCCCAATGCTGCCATATCTGCTTGTCATAATTGAGCATTCTATTCCTCATTGTACGTCTGTCCATAGGGATCTTAATGCTCCATTAATTAGGTGTAACTCCTCTGGCCTGAATTGCAGGTCTGAGAGGTAGAAAACTTGTCATATTTTCCCATAATGGAAAATATAGACAAAGTGATGTGTTGAGTGTTTAATTGTTAGTACATATTCTCTGTGTGCCTATCCTGCTCGTTACGCTAATGCGCCTAGTTTTTCGTTGAGAAGTCTTCACATGGACCTGTGCGTTGGAAACACAATCGAAGACCCCTGTGGTTTTCCAATTGAGGTTTTGTTAGCCCGTGTTACCAGGGTCTGTCATATTCTCTATTCCAAACGTTGAGGTTCTTCTGATATTTTGACGGTTTGTTTGTGCCTGTCTTACTTGTCTGTCAAAGCAATAGCATCATTGCAATATCTGCCATATTGTATAATCTCTCCATGGTAGTATGTTGCCGTAACGCTTGAGCTAAAGAACGCCATCAAACCTTGGTTTCAATCCACATATTGGGATTCTCTACGTTGGTTAGTCCCTTCGATTTGTATGATGTGCTGGTGAACTGTTGGATTACAAATATCGTGGGCTAGTTAATACTATCTCTCTGAGTTGAATTCATGCGCTATATTGGATATTGAAATTCTAGTCCGTTGGTCGTTGACTATTATTGTGTTTAAGCATCTCTATGCGTTAACACTCTTGAGCTCTCTACAATTCTGCAAAACACTTGTTGTCTTTCTCGAATATGGTTTCCGAGCGTGCATAGTTGTAGTTCTTCAAAATAAAAGAATAAAAGTTGATCCAACGGTTGAAAATGGTTAATATTTGCGTCTAGGTGCTTGTACAGTCCGTTATTTTGCTCTATTCATCTCGAAGAGAGTCCATGTTCATCGCGATTGGTATATGAGAATAAAAATGGTGTATCTACACATTGTAAAACCACTCCCTTTCCTGCAATGTCCCGTGGGATTTTTGTTGAAGTTCAGTTCATTTAAACATTGGTATTGGATGGTATGTATTAGCTTGAGCGTGAGTTAAGTGCTATGCGTTGTATTAAACGATGAGCGTGAGTTTTTCTGTGCGTTGAACACTCTTTCTGTGTGCGTTGGCTCCTACCATGTATTATATCCTCTGCTCACTTCACATATAATAGTTGTCACTTGAAATTCTCGATAAAGATTGACCCCGTGGTTCACTCTTTGTGTTGTATATTAATTCACTTCGAAGAACGTGTGGTATGAACATTGGTTCGTTGGCTGTTATTGCATAATACTCATCAACAACTTCTCATGAGAGACTGCTCATTAATTTTTGTCAACAGATTCAAGGAACTTGGAGAGAGATCCAACCATCAAAGTGGCACAATAGTGTGGCTCTTAAGAGGCATGTTAACAGTGGAATGAATTCAACACCAATATGTACCTTCAATGTCAGGAGTGAAATATAGGTGGATGCGAAGCCATTTTAGAGAAGCCAACCAAATCAATCTCCACGTTAGCACGTTAGTAGAGTTGACACTTGTGCCACAAATTCTTCTTCGGAATTATAATCAATTGGTGCAAACCTCGCAGCTTTGATTAATCAATGTTTTAACATCGCAGGGGGTTAATGTTCTCCATGATAGCGATCTCAGACCTTTGGGCCACATATTTAGTTGTTGAGCCACATATAGTGGTTAATGAGCCTTTGTCTATGAATGCTTGATCCCATCGTAGTAAATATATCCTTCATTTTCATATATAATTTGTTTATATGACTGTTGGTTTAGTCTACATGTGTTGGTACATGTTATATTGGAGTTTTCGTTGAATACTACCAACATATTTATATAACAAAGCTACTAATATTTCTGAGAAGTTTAATTCCATTGTTTATATAATAGAAAAGCTGGTGTCTATATTTTCCTCATTATTTTTACCATGAGTTAGAGATTGATTTACTAAAAAATGGTTCCAATTGGTGGAATATTAGAGTATTGAACAATACCATACTCTCAACTTTGGATAATACAGTCATAATCAACAAAAATTTTCTCATTGAAATTTATAATTATTTACAAGACACACAGGAAAAGATCGAATTTTTGCAACTCAAATCAAAACTTCAACAAGATTAGCTACAACAAAATAGACATCATTTTGAACTTATTTTGTTCATAACATGAGACACATTACCATCAACAACAAGAAATTGCAAATTCAGTACCCATTTAAGGAACAATTGCAAATTCAGTACCCATTTAAGGAACAATTGTGTAGAAAGAAGTAGAAATCCATCTTGCACTTTTGAAGTCCATCATCAAATCTTTGGAAGAGCTTTTCAGCAACAAAGCACAAAATAGGTCTTGGATACGATAAGGAGGCATCCTTTCATACTCCATATTATTCCAATCCCATTAAATTTCGAAGTACTGGGTTTCTTTATGATAGTTCACCTTCACTTCTTCTACATTATGCTCCACATTCAAAACAGATTGTGAAATGCCAACATTGTCACAAAGTTGGCCATGTGAAAGATCATTGTTTTTATCTTCACCCATGCAAGCATTGTGGTCACCACAATCATTCTTCAAACATATGCTTCAAAAGCAAGCCTCTTGCAAGAAAAAATATTCACTTTGGATGGATCAAAAAAATATTTACATAAAAAGAGAAAAGACGTACTCATACAATTATTTACAAAAACAAATGTCTATAAATCCTTTTACAATACATAATGGTAATGAAAAAGTGTACATAGAAAGAGAAAAGGCATACTCATAAAATTATTTAGGAAAATAGATGTATGTGAATCCTTTTACGATACATAATGGCAGTGAAAAGAGAAAGAAATGTAAAGAAAATATAAACTCTACAGTCAAACAAATTGACATAACTTTTTAATGACCAAACTAATTTGCAAATGACTATAAAGGTATACCTTGAAATTATAGTAACCCCAACAAGGTTTCACTATTAAAATGTTTCCTAATTTAATGACAAATTACTAATGGTTAGGGTTTCTAGTATCGAAGCCTAGTCATACAAGTATAAAATCTAAAACTATATATGAAAAATTAACAATGAAAAAATCATAAGGAAAACACCTATAACGTTTGTAAAATCTTCCATAGAGATAATGATTACAAGGGTTATCAAATTACTAGTTAAGCGAGACTCTAATCTTTTGAAATTGTTCATTGCTACTTATGCATGTCCATACATGCATACTCCAAAGAGGAAAGATTCCAACAAACCCTTAATTAGAAATCAACTAAGCATTGTTCAATTAGTTTCCGTCACTAAGTATTTCTTTCAAAATATTGAAACATCTAGAAAAGTTCTAAGAGGTCGACCATAAACTTTGAAAAAATTAGTTACAAAGAAGAATCTATGTTAACCTTGCAAATACCTGAGGACAAAACAATAACGAAGAAAAAATTAATCCAATAAACACAATTCTAAATTTGGAAAGTCAATTGTATTTGATAAAAGTGAAGGAAAATGATATAAAACCTTAAATACCTCCATAAAAACCACTAAGAGTTCAACCATGGATACTCGAGAGGGGTAAAAACTTTATGAAGTTAAAACCCAAGTCTCTTTAGATGCATTGCAGTCGACATTACTAATAAGACCAAGAAAAATATCCTTTGAAAACTTCTCGCAGAGCAGTGGATTCGATGGAGCCTGATGAAAACCCGTCGATTACGTTAAGACATGGAAGAATTCGTGGAGTCATTAAAACATGACATGTATGTTTTAAATATTCGAGGCAAGTGTGGAATAATTTGGAGATGTTACCATTGTAAATGTATATCATAATAAACCCTAAAGCTATGAAAGAGTATATATATATATATATATATATAATGGGTGAAAGCATATAGTCGGGTTATATTTTTTTAAGAGAGGGTATTTTTGGGTGGAAAAAATGATGGCTCAATCAAGTTATTTAAGTGTTCGATCAAACTTTTTTATTATTATTAAACACTACTCCCACAGTTTGCACCCGCCATTTGAACAGACTTTTTTTATTATTATTAAACACTACTCCCACAGTTTGCACCCGCCATTTGAACAGACCACGGGTAATTTTAGAGCTCGATTGAGAGTGTGAGTATTGCAGCTCGATGGAGCAATTGAAGCAAGGAGCATTCAAATCAATCTCGCTAACGACCCAACATCCTAGAGGCTCAAACAAAGGTAAGTATTCTATCTTTTTTATCTTTCTTATATATTTATTTTTGCAAAATTAAACAAATTAATTTAAAAAACAACTATGTACAAAAACCATGGAACCAATTAATTAAAAAAAACAACCATACAAAAACCAAGAAAACTAGAAAAAACCTTTCAAAAGAACTTAGAAAATCACAAAACCAACCAATAAAACCATAAAAAACCCTTCAAAACAACCTAGAAAACTGCAAAACCAATCGAGAAAACCATAAAAAAAAACCTTTCAAAACAACTTAGAAAACATTTTGAAACCACAGAAAAAAACCTATAATTTAGTTTTTAACTTTTTTTCTTGCAATGTTTTGTTTATTAAATATTTTTTTTTTAATGGTAAAAAACATTTTTTTCTAATTATTTTAAGTTTCAAAGTTTTTGTTTAGGAATTTTATGAAACAAATTTTCATTTTTATTTTTAATTTTTTATTATTTAAATTGCATTTTAAATTTCTAACAAATTTTACTGAAAATATACCTTAAAATATTCCAAAACAAAAAACAATGAAACTATAACCAATAAATAAGTAAATTAGAAATTTGAGATTGACATGATGAATATGGCTCATCATAGTGAACCTCTATTTATAAAATAAAAAATTTAATTTTATTATTTTTAAATTTAAACTAATTTATATTTTAAATATTTTTTTAATAATAAATATCTTAACATTTTAATTTTAAAAATAAAATATTAATCTTTAAAGTTAAAAATCTAAAATTTTATTATATATAATTTAACTATAATATCACATAGCTATATATTATAGTTATTTGTTTATAACATAACATAATTTTATAACATAAAATTATTTAACATAACACACCTATAATATAACATGTAACATAGATAAAACTGTATGATTATTTAAATATAACTATATATATTTAACTAATATAAAATTATAACATATCACATAACTAAATATATTGTAGTTCCGTATATATTATTTATAACCTAACATAATTTTATAATTATTTAACATATTATATTATATATATATATATATATATATATAACATAATTATATAACTAAATATATATATATATATATATATATAACATAATTATATAACTAAATATATAATTTAACTATTATAACTCTAAACCCCTCACATATATATAATAATAATTTTATAACTATTTATGATAACATGTTAAATAACTTTATGTTGTTGTAAATAGTTATAGAATTATCTTTCATATACATAATGTAACATGTATTGTGCATAACTATAATATAATAGACATAACATAATTATTTAAAATTATATATATAGAGGGGATATTCCTCTCGGAAGAAGCATTATATTACATCACCCATCATATATAATCGTGATTCGAACCTGGGTGGGTGGGGAGGGCATTAGTCCACCATCCCAACCATCCAAAACCGTCATGTTTCAACAATATATGATTGATAAACACATTAAATTCGTCATAATAAATATATTTGGTTTAGTGAATAAAAATATTTAATTTTTCTTCTAATTAGGCCCATAAGTTTTTCTTTTGAATAAGTACACCTGACCCATTTTATATTGTTGGAAATAATACTGAGAGGGGGGGGGGGGCGGTGAATCAGTATTATCAGATCAATACAACTTTTCAATTTCATGCTCAGAAACATATACGCGACTTCAGTTAAGTGAACCCGCGTGTACACGCTACTGTGTCTAAAGCAACTAGCGTATATTCAGAGATCTTATGATTCAGTTAGCTTATCTTCAGTAAATGCATCAGAACATTATTAACCATATTAACAGTAAACAGGTGCAGTATAACAGAACAGATCATCACACATAAGGCACACACATGAACACCATGATATAAGGTGGAAACCCAATGTGGGTGAAAACCACCTGCTGCAATTTGTTTCTATCTTCCTTTAATAAGAAACTTCTTTTACAATGTACTGGTGCAGTCCTTTACCAGCACGCAGGCTACAACCTGCAGAGGGCTACAACCCTCATAGCTCTTGTACTAGCCGATCCATTTACTAGTACGTAGGTGCCAACCCTACGGAAGGCTACAACCTTCACTCGTTTTCCAGCTGCTCCTGGAAGGGAGCTACAACCCCCTTGGCTCTTGTACTGGCTGATATGTTTACCAGTACGTAGGTGCCGGCCTACGATCTTCCCGGGACCACGTTTCATCAATTTTCAGACTGGATCCAAGAGTACAAAACAAACATTACTGCAATACAATCATCAACTTATACTTGCATCATAATTCATTAAACAACCCAATACCGAATCACTGAAACCCTGTCATCAAGAACACAGAACCCAAACCAGAGCCCATAACTCTGCAACAACCACCAGAATCAATAGCAACCTGAAATATCAGATCTTATTATGCATACGCTACTTCACTGTACCAAAACCGCGTGTATACGCTCTTTCTCCAAAGGCAACCCGCGTGCAGATCTAGAAATAATTACTTATGCCTTCGCTGTCAGATCCGACCCTTGCCAAGCGTCCCGAACAGATAAACAGTGATACCAGATCTTCTCACTTCGTCAGACACACAATGCTTGCACACACTTGCCTAATGATCTTCTCCTTATATAGCCTTAGGCCCTTTACAATACCACGGTCCAAAACCATAGTAACCCAATACCATCAGCTTCAAAACTAGGGATCAACACGTTCGTCGAGACATCATGGTCCAAAACCATAGGCACAACTTCCAAGGAATAACTGCCGTGGACCAAAGATAAGTTTTCCACATACACGCGCTTTTACTGAAGCCAACCGGCGTGTACACGCGACTTGATATATAGAGAACCTGCGTATACGCGACTTGGTATATAGTGAACCTGCTTGTATACGTGACTTGGGCTTAACGAACCTGCGTGTATGAACTTTCTTGGCATGCTGTACTAAGATCTGTCCTCTGATTAAGTTGCCATCACCTGTACCAACCTCTGAGCACCTATACCAACCTCTGAGTGAGTTGCCATCAAGGACAACACTTGAATCATAATGCCAACAATCTCCCCCTTTGGACTTGATGGCAACCACCACACCAAGTCACTCTCCCCCTTTGACATCAAGGGCAAAGGGCGGACCAAGATATTCTCTTCTTTGGTATACCTTCTGCTGTCCATACTCCCCCTGAGCACTTGCTGAGATCTCCAAATATGTACCGATCTGTCCATGCTTCCCCTGAGTACATGCTGAAGTTTCTGATTTGGCTCCTAGTTGTATCAATCCATCCATGCTCCCCCTGAGTAGATGCAAGTTCTAAGACCAGCAATTCATTCAAGACCATGACTATCATTGTACCATCAGCCTGCAATACCATTCCTTTGATCAAACAACAAGATGTATCATTTAGCTTCATAGAATTTATCAACAACTTCTAACCATAATGCCAACAATGCATTATTTGAAGTATATGCTCCCCCTGAGCCTGTGCCATCTGTAGTTAGATCTGATCATGTATACATCAGTAATAAGCATCAAAATCTCATCATCATCAAGTTAGGATTAAATACTTCTAACATCTTACAAGTATCAAAGCATTTCCAAACATCCTCAGCAGACTGTAATCATTAACCAAGAGAGCAGATATTGGACTGAATCATATCAGACCCCTTTTCTGAGCCTATCCCCACTGCATTTCTTCAGACTGACATATACGCGATTTTGCAGTGTGAAACTCGCGTATATACGCGACTTCTCTTCATTAAACTTGCGTATGAGAATTAGAACACTGAAGTTCTATGCCTTCAGCTCCCCCTGAGTCTGTTATGTCTGTGTTGTGCTGAGTACCCTGTGCTGTGCCACATTTTTCTGACTGAACTTCCTTCTTCTTCCATATCTTCAAGCATGTTGATGATTTCTTCTTATCATGAGCTTTGTTCCTGCAATCTCTTGCTTTATGTCCAAACTTGTTACATGCATAGCATCTTACATGTTTCATATTCCTCTTATAGCAATCAGCAGCTTTGTGGCCAAACATATTGCAAGAAAAGCAATATCCATTAAAGTACCTTGAATGTGATGATCTTTCTGCATGATGGTCTTGAAACCTTCTTCTTCTACATATGGCTGCAACATGTCCAAGATTATGACATACATGGCATTCAACATTATTCATGGGAGGAGTAAAAGATTTTCTTTGAGGAGTCTCTTTCCTTGATTGTTGATGGAGTTGTCCTTTCATCTCCTTGTTGAGCCTTTCAGATTTTGCATTAGAGATTCTTGTCTTACTTTGTGAACCAGATTCACCTTCAATAGACTCATGAAAACCAAGACCAGTTTTGATAGCAGGGGACCTTTGACTACTAAGAATATCATCCAAGATCTTAGTACTATCTTGAAATCATAATAGTTTATCTTTTTCTTCTAATTTACTTTTCAAGATATTTACCTCAACTTGATGTTGTTCTTCTTTTTCAAGACATTGCTTCTTCAAGGTCTCTTCAGCTTTCCTTCCTTCATCCAGCTGATGCCTTATTTTTAGGATCTCGTTTTCTTGCTCTTTATTCAGCGCTAGCAACATTTGTCGAATTCTGGAGGCACCTTCCAACTGATCTTCTAATCTGATGATTTCTTCTTTGAGGGCATTCTCCTTTTTGCTAGGTAGATCTTGCTGATCTATGGATTGATCTGATGCTTCATTTGCTTGTCCATCTTCATTCTGAGGTGATTCAGGATCTGAATTCTTGCTTCCATTCAACGGCAGGTTGTCATTGTTCCTTTGAGCTGTCTTCTTCTTCTGACGCGCTTTCTTCCCCATTGTTCTACGAATCTCCTTCAAGCGATCAAACTTCTCTGAAGGACCTGCTCTGATACCAATTGCTGGAAATAATACTGAGAGGGGGGGGGGGTGAATCAGTATTATCAGATCAATACAACTTTTCAATTTCATGCTCAGAAACATATACGTGACTTCAGTTAAGTGAACCCGCGTGTACACACTACTGTGTCTAAAGCAACTAGCGTATATTCAGAGATCTTATGATTCAGTTAGCTTATCTTCAGTAAATGCATCAGAACATTATTAACCATATTAACAGTAAACAGGTGCAGTATAACAGAACAGATCATCACACATAAGGCACACACATGAACACCATGATATAAGGTGGAAACCCAATGTGGGTGAAAACCACCTGCTGCAATTTGTTTCTATCTTCCTTTAATAAGAAACTTCTTTTACAATGTACTGGTGCAGTCCTTTACCAGCACGCAGGCTACAACCTGCAGAGGGCTACAACCCTCATAGCTCTTGTACTAGCCGATCCATTTACTAGTACGTAGGTGCCAACCCTACGGAAGGCTACAACCTTCACTCGTTTTCCAGCTGCTCCTGGAAGGGAGCTACAACCCCCTTGGCTCTTGTACTGGCTGATATGTTTACCAGTACGTAGGTGCCGGCCTACGATCTTCCCGGGACCACGTTTCATCAATTTTCAGACTGGATCCAAGAGTACACAACAAACATTACTGCAATACAATCATCAACTTATACTTGCATCATAATTCATTAAACAACCCAATACCGAATCACTGAAACCCTGTCATCAAGAACACAAAACCCACACCAGAGCCCAGAACTCTGCAACAACCACCAGAATCAATAGCAACCTGAAATATCAGATCTTATTATGCATACGCTACTTCACTGTACCAAAACCGCGTGTATACGCTCTTTCTCCAAAGGCAACCCGCGTGCAGATCTAGAAATAATTACTTATGCCTTCGCTGTCAGATCCGACCCTTGCCAAGCGTCCCGAACAGATAAACAGTGATACCAGATCTTCTCACTTCGTCAGACACACAATGCTTGCACACACTTGCCTAATGATCTTCTCCTTATATAGCCTTAGGCCCTTTACAATACCACGGTCCAAAACCATAGTAACCCAATACCATCAACTTCAAAACTAGGGATCAACACGTTCGTCGAGACATCATGGTCCAAAACCATAGGCACAACTTCCAAGGAATAACCGCCGTGGACCAAAGATAAGTTTTCCACATACACGCGCTTTTACTGAAGCCAACCGGCGTGTACACGTGACTTGATATATAGAGAACCTGCGTATACGCGACTTGGTATATAGTGAACCTGCTTGTATACGTGACTTGGGCTTAACGAACCTGCGTGTATGAACTTTCTTGGCATGCTGTACTAAGATCTGTCCTCTGATTAAGTTGCCATCACCTGTACCAACCTCTGAGCACCTATACCAACCTCTGAGTGAGTTGCCATCAAGGACAACACTTGAATCATAATGCCAACAATCTCCCCCTTTGGACTTGATGGCAACCACCACACCAAGTCACTCTCCCCCTTTGACATCAAGGGCAAAGGGCGGACCAAGATATTCTCTTCTTTGGTATACCTTCTGCTGTCCATACTCCCCCTGAGCACTTGCTGAGATCTCCAAATATGTACCAATCTGTCCATGCTTCCCCTGAGTACATGCTGAAGTTTCTGATTTGGCTCCTAGTTGTATCAATCCATCCATGCTCCCCCTGAGTAGATGCAAGTTCTAAGACCAGCAATTCATTCAAGACCATGACTATCATTGTACCATCAGCCTGCAATACCATTCCTTTGATCAAACAACAAGATGTATCATTTAGCTTCATATACTTTATCAACAACTTCTAACCATAATGCCAACAATGCATTATTTGAAGTATATGCTCCCCCTGAGCCTGTGCCATCTGTAGTTAGATCTGATCATGTATACATCAGTAATAAGCATCAAAATCTCATCATCATCAAGTTAGGATTAAATACTTCTAACATCTTACAAGTATCAAAGCATTTCCAAACATCCTCAGCAGACTGTAATCATTAACCAAGAGAGCAGATATTGGACTGAATCATATCAGACCCCTTTTCTGAGCCTATCCCCACTGCATTTCTTCAGACTGACATATACGCGATTTTGCAGTGTGAAACTCGCGTATATACGCGACTTCTCTTCATTAAACTTGCGTATGAGAATTAGAACACTGAAGTTCTATGCCTTCAGCTCCCCTTGAGTCTGTTATGTCTGTGTTGTGCTGAGTACCCTGTGCTGTGCCACATTTTTCTGACTGAACTTCCTTCTTCTTCCATATCTTCAAGCATGTTGATGATTTCTTCTTATCATGAGCTTTGTTCCTGCAATCTCTTGCTTTATGTCCAAACTTGTTACATGCATAGCATCTTACATGTTTCATATTCCTCTTATAGCAATCAGCAGCTTTGTGGCCAAACATATTGCAAGAAAAGCAATATCCATTAAAGTACCTTGAATGTGATGATCTTTCTGCATGATGGTCTTGAAACCTTCTTCTTCTACATATGGCTGCAACATGTCCAAGATTATGACATACATGGCATTCAACATTATTCATGGGAGGAGTAAAAGATTTTCTTTGAGGAGTCTCTTTCCTTGATTGTTGATGGAGTTGTCCTTTCATCTCCTTGTTGAGCCTTTCAGATTTTGCATTAGAGATTCTTGTCTTACTTTGTGAACCAGATTCACCTTCAATAGACTCATGAAAACCAAGACCAGTTTTGATAGCAGGGGACCTTTGACTACTAAGAATATCATCCAAGATCTTAGTACTATCTTGAAATCATAATAGTTTATCTTTTTCTTCTAATTTACTTTTCAAGATATTTACCTCAACTTGATGTTGTTCTTCTTTTTCAAGACATTGCTTCTTCAAGGTCTCTTCAGCTTTCCTTCCTTCATCCAGCTGATGCCTTATTTTTAGGATCTCGTTTTCTTGCTCTTTATTCAGCGCTAGCAACATTTGTCGAATTCTGGAGGCACCTTCCAACTGATCTTCTAATCTGATGATTTCTTCTTTGAGGGCATTCTCCTTTTTGCTAGGTAGATCTTGCTGATCTATGGATTGATCTGATGCTTCATTTGCTTGTCCATCTTCATTCTGAGGTGATTCAGGATCTGAATTCTTGCTTCCATTCAACGGCAGGTTGTCATTGTTCCTTTGAGCTGTCTTCTTCTTCTGACGCGCTTTCTTCCCCATTGTTCTACGAATCTCCTTCAAGCGATCAAGCTTCTCTGAAGGACCTGCTCTGATACCAATTGCTGGAAATAATACTGAGAGGGGGGGGGGGGAATCAGTATTATCAGATCAATACAACTTTTCAATTTCATGCTCAAAAACATATACGCGACTTCAGTTAAGTGAACCCGCGTGTACACACTACTGTGTCTAAAGCAACTAGCGTATATTCAGAGATCTTATGATTCAGTTAGCTTATCTTCAGTAAATGCATCAGAACATTATTAACCATATTAACAGTAAACAGGTGCAGTATAACAGAACAGATCATCACACATAAGGCACACACATGAACACCATGATATAAGGTGGAAACCCAATGTGGGTGAAAACCACCTGCTGCAATTTGTTTCTATCTTCCTTTAATAAGAAACTTCTTTTACAATGTACTGGTGCAGTCCTTTACCAGCACGCAGGCTACAACCTGCAGAGGGCTACAACCCTCATAGCTCTTGTACTAGCCGATCCATTTACTAGTACGTAGGTGCCAACCCTACGGAAGGCTACAACCTTCACTCGTTTTCCAGCTGCTCCTGGAAGGGAGCTACAACCCCCTTGGCTCTTGTACTGGCTGATATGTTTACCAGTACGTAGGTGCCGGCCTACGATCTTCCCGGGACCACGTTTCATCAATTTTCAGACTGGATCCAAGAGTACAAAACAAACATTACTGCAATACAATCATCAACTTATACTTGCATCATAATTCATTAAACAACCCAATACTGAATCACTGAAACCCTGTCATCAAGAACACAGAACCCAAACCAGAGCCCAGAACTCTGCAACAACCACCAGAATCAATAGCAACCTGAAATATCAGATCTTATTATGCATACGCTACTTCACTGTACCAAAACCGCGTGTATACGCTCTTTCTCCAAAGGCAACCCGCGTGCAGATCTAGAAATAATTACTTATGCCTTCGCTGTCAGATCCGACCCTTGCCAAGCGTCCCGAACAGATAAACAGTGATACCAGATCTTCTCACTTCGTCAGACACACAATGCTTGCACACACTTTCCTAATGATCTTCTCCTTATATAGCCTTAGGCCCTTTACAATACCACGGTCCAAAACCATAGTAACCCAATACCATCAACTTCAAAACTAGGGATCAACACGTTCGTCGAGACATCATGGTCCAAAACCATAGGCACAACTTCCAAGGAATAACCGCCGTGGACCAAAGATAAGTTTTCCACATACACGCGCTTTTACTGAAGCCAACCGGCGTGTACACGCGACTTGATATATAGAGAACCTGCGTATACGCGACTTGGTATATAGTGAACCTGCTTGTATACGTGACTTGGGCTTAACGAACCTGCGTGTATGAACTTTCTTGGCATGCTGTACTAAGATCTGTCCTCTGATTAAGTTGCCATCACCTGTACCAACCTCTGAGCACCTATACCAACCTCTGAGTGAGTTGCCATCAAGGACAACACTTGAATCATAATGCCAACAATCTCCCCCTTTGGACTTGATGGCAACCACCACACCAAGTCACTCTCCCCCTTTGACATCAAGGGCAAAGGGCGGACCAAGATATTCTCTTCTTTGGTATACCTTCTGCTGTCCATACTCCCCCTGAGCACTTGCTGAGATCTCCAAATATGTACCGATCTGTCCATGCTTCCCCTGAGTACATGCTGAAGTTTCTGATTTGGCTCCTAGTTGTATCAATCCATCCATGCTCCCCCTGAGTAGATGCAAGTTCTAAGACCAGCAATTCATTCAAGACCATGACTATCATTGTACCATCAGCCTGCAATACCATTCCTTTGATCAAACAACAAGATGTATCATTTAGCTTCATAGACTTTATCAACAACTTCTAACCATAATGCCAACAATGCATTATTTGAAGTATATGCTCCCCCTGAGCCTGTGCCATCTGTAGTTAGATCTGATCATGTATACATCAGTAATAAGCATCAAAATCTCATCATCATCAAGTTAGGATTAAATACTTCTAACATCTTACAAGTATCAAAGCATTTCCAAACATCCTCAGCAGACTGTAATCATTAACCAAGAGAGCAGATATTGGACTGAATCATATCAGACCCCTTTTCTGAGCCTATCCCCACTGCATTTCTTCAGACTGACATATACGCGATTTTGCAGTGTGAAACTCGCGTATATACGCGACTTCTCTTCATTAAACTTGCGTATGAGAATTAGAACACTGAAGTTCTATGCCTTCAGCTCCCCCTGAGTCTGTTATGTCTGTGTTGTGCTGAGTACCCTGTGCTGTGCCACATTTTTCTGACTGAACTTCCTTCTTCTTCCATATCTTCAAGCATGTTGATGATTTCTTCTTATCATGAGCTTTGTTCCTGCAATCTCTTGCTTTATGTCCAAACTTGTTACATGCATAGCATCTTACATGTTTCATATTCCTCTTATAGCAATCAGCAGCTTTGTGGCCAAACATATTGCAAGAAAAGCAATATCCATTAAAGTACCTTGAATGTGATGATCTTTCTGCATGATGGTCTTGAAACCTTCTTCTTCTACATATGGCTGCAACATGTCCAAGATTATGACATACATGGCATTCAACATTATTCATGGGAGGAGTAAAAGATTTTCTTTGAGGAGTCTCTTTCCTTGATTGTTGATGGAGTTGTCCTTTCATCTCCTTGTTGAGCCTTTCAGATTTTGCATTAGAGATTCTTGTCTTACTTTGTGAACCAGATTCACCTTCAATAGACTCATGAAAACCAAGACCAGTTTTGATAGCAGGGGACCTTTGACTACTAAGAATATCATCCAAGATCTTAGTACTATCTTGAAATCATAATAGTTTATCTTTTTCTTCTAATTTACTTTTCAAGATATTTACCTCAACTTGATGTTGTTCTTCTTTTTCAAGACATTGCTTCTTCAAGGTCTCTTCAGCTTTCCTTCCTTCATCCAGCTGATGCCTTATTTTTAGGATCTCGTTTTCTTGCTCTTTATTCAGCGCTAGCAACATTTGTCGAATTCTGGAGGCACCTTCCAACTGATCTTCTAATCTGATGATTTCTTCTTTGAGGGCATTCTCCTTTTTGCTAGGTAGATCTTGCTGATCTATGGATTGATCTGATGCTTCATTTGCTTGTCCATCTTCATTCTGAGGTGATTCAGGATCTGAATTCTTGCTTCCATTCAACGACAGGTTGTCATTGTTCCTTTGAGCTGTCTTCTTCTTCTGACGCGCTTTCTTCCCCATTGTTCTACGAATCTCCTTCAAGCGATCAAGCTTCTCTGAAGGACCTGCTCTGATACCAATTGTTGGAAATAATACTGAGAGGGGGGGGGGGGGTGAATCAGTATTATCAGATCAATACAACTTTTCAATTTCATGCTCAGAAACATATACGCGACTTCAGTTAAGTGAACCCGCGTGTACACACTACTGTGTCTAAAGCAACTAGCGTATATTCAGAGATCTTATGATTCAGTTAGCTTATCTTCAGTAAATGCATCAGAACATTATTAACCATATTAACAGTAAACAGGTGCAGTATAACAGAACAGATCATCACACATAAGGCACACACATGAACACCATGATATAAGGTGGAAACCCAATGTGGGTGAAAACCACCTGCTGCAATTTGTTTCTATCTTCCTTTAATAAGAAACTTCTTTTACAATGTACTGGTGCAGTCCTTTACCAGCACGCAGGCTACAACCTGCAGAGGGCTACAACCCTCATAGCTCTTGTACTAGCCGATCCATTTACTAGTACGTAGGTGCCAACCCTACGGAAGGCTACAACCTTCACTCGTTTTCCAGCTGCTCCTGGAAGGGAGCTACAACCCCCTTGGCTCTTGTACTGGCTGATATGTTTACCAGTACGTAGGTGCCGGCCTACGATCTTCCCGGGACCACGTTTCATCAATTTTCAGACTGGATCCAAGAGTACAAAACAAACATTACTGCAATACAATCATCAACTTATACTTGCATCATAATTCATTAAACAACCCAATACCGAATCACTGAAACCCTGTCATCAAGAACACAGAACCCAAACCAGAGCCCAGAACTCTGCAACAACCACCAGAATCAATAGCAACCTGAAATATCAGATCTTATTATGCATACGCTACTTCACTGTACCAAAACCGCGTGTATACGCTCTTTCTCCAAAGGCAACCCGCGTGCAGATCTAGAAATAATTACTTATGCCTTCGCTGTCAGATCCGACCCTTGCCAAGCGTCCCGAACAGATAAACAGTGATACCAGATCTTCTCACTTCGTCAGACACACAATGCTTGCACACACTTGCCTAATGATCTTCTCCTTATATAGCCTTAGGCCCTTTACAATACCACGGTCCAAAACCATAGTAACCCAATACCATCAACTTCAAAACTAGGGATCAACACGTTCGTCGAGACATCATGGTCCAAAACCATAGGCACAACTTCCAAGGAATAACCGCCGTGGACCAAAGATAAGTTTTCCACATACACGCGCTTTTACTGAAGCCAACCGGCGTGTACACGCGACTTGATATATAGAGAACCTGCGTATACGCGACTTGGTATATAGTGAACCTGCTTGTATACGTGACTTGGGCTTAACGAACCTGCGTGTATGAACTTTCTTGGCATGCTGTACTAAGATCTGTCCTCTGATTAAGTTGCCATCACCTGTACCAACCTCTGAGCACCTATACCAACCTCTGAGTGAGTTTCCATCAAGGACAACACTTGAATCATAATGCCAACAATCTCCCCCTTTGGACTTGATGGCAACCACCACACCAAGTCACTCTCCCCCTTTGACATCAAGGGCAAAGGGCGGACCAAGATATTCTCTTCTTTGGTATACCTTCTGCTGTCCATACTCCCCCTGAGCACTTGCTGAGATCTCCAAATATGTACCGATCTGTCCATGCTTCCCCTGAGTACATGCTGAAGTTTCTGATTTGGCTCCTAGTTGTATCAATCCATCCATGCTCCCCCTGAGTAGATGCAAGTTCTAAGACCAGCAATTCATTCAAGACCATGACTATCATTGTACCATCAGCCTGCAATACCATTCCTTTGATCAAACAACAAGATGTATCATTTAGCTTCATAGACTTTATCAACAACTTCTAACCATAATGCCAACAATGCATTATTTGAAGTATATGCTCCCCCTGAGCCTGTGCCATCTGTAGTTAGATCTGATCATGTATACATCAGTAATAAGCATCAAAATCTCATCATCATCAAGTTAGGATTAAATACTTCTAACATCTTACAAGTATCAAAGCATTTCCAAACATCCTCAGCAGACTGTAATCATTAACCAAGAGAGCAGATATTGGACTGAATCATATCAGACCCCTTTTCTGAGCCTATCCCCACTGCATTTCTTCAGACTGACATATACGCGATTTTGCAGTGTGAAACTCGCGTATATACGCGACTTCTCTTCATTAAACTTGCGTATGAGAATTAGAACACTGAAGTTCTATGCCTTCAGCTCCCCCTGAGTCTGTTATGTCTGTGTTGTGCTGAGTACCCTGTGCTGTGCCACATTTTTCTGACTGAACTTCCTTCTTCTTCCATATCTTCAAGCATGTTGATGATTTCTTCTTATCATGAGCTTTGTTCCTGCAATCTCTTGCTTTATGTCCAAACTTGTTACATGCATAGCATCTTACATGTTTCATATTCCTCTTATAGCAATCAGCAGCTTTGTGGCCAAACATATTGCAAGAAAAGCAATATCCATTAAAGTACCTTGAATGTGATGATCTTTCTGCATGATGGTCTTGAAACCTTCTTCTTCTACATATGGCTGCAACATGTCCAAGATTATGACATACATGGCATTCAACATTATTCATGGGAGGAGTAAAAGATTTTCTTTGAGGAGTCTCTTTCCTTGATTGTTGATGGAGTTGTCCTTTCATCTCCTTGTTGAGCCTTTCAGATTTTGCATTAGAGATTCTTGTCTTACTTTGTGAACCAGATTCACCTTCAATAGACTCATGAAAACCAAGACCAGTTTTGATAGCAGGGGACCTTTGACTACTAAGAATATCATCCAAGATCTTAGTACTATCTTGAAATCATAATAGTTTATCTTTTTCTTCTAATTTACTTTTCAAGATATTTACCTCAACTTGATGTTGTTCTTCTTTTTCAAGACATTGCTTCTTCAAGGTCTCTTCAGCTTTCCTTCCTTCATCCAGCTGATGCCTTATTTTTAGGATCTCGTTTTCTTGCTCTTTATTCAGCGCTAGCAACATTTGTCGAATTCTGGAGGCACCTTCCAACTGATCTTCTAATCTGATGATTTCTTCTTTGAGGGCATTCTCCTTTTTGCTAGGTAGATCTTGCTGATCTATGGATTGATCTGATGCTTCATTTGCTTGTCCATCTTCATTCTGAGGTGATTCAGGATCTGAATTCTTGCTTCCATTCAACGGCAGGTTGTCATTGTTCCTTTGAGCTGTCTTCTTCTTCTGACGCGCTTTCTTCCCCATTGTTCTACGAATCTCCTTCAAGCGATCAAGCTTCTCTGAAGGACCTGCTCTGATACCAATTGTTGGAAATAATACTGAGAGGGGGGGGGGGGGTGAATCAGTATTATCAGATCAATACAACTTTTCAATTTCATGCTCAGAAACATATACGCGACTTCAGTTAAGTGAACCCGCGTGTACACACTACTGTGTCTAAAGCAACTAGCGTATATTCAGAGATCTTATGATTCAGTTAGCTTATCTTCAGTAAATGCATCAGAACATTATTAACCATATTAACAGTAAACAGGTGCAGTATAACAGAACAGATCATCACACATAAGGCACACACATGAACACCATGATATAAGGTGGAAACCCAATGTGGGTGAAAACCACCTGCTGCAATTTGTTTCTATCTTCCTTTAATAAGAAACTTCTTTTACAATGTACTGGTGCAGTCCTTTACCAGCACGCAGGCTACAACCTGCAGAGGGCTACAACCCTCATAGCTCTTGTACTAGCCGATCCATTTACTAGTACGTAGGTGCCAACCCTACGGAAGGCTACAACCTTCAATCGTTTTCCAGCTGCTCCTGGAAGGGAGCTACAACCCCCTTGGCTCTTGTACTGGCTGATATGTTTACTAGTACGTAGGTGCCGGCCTACGATCTTCCCGGGACCACGTTTCATCAATTTTCAGACTGGATCCAAGAGTACAAAACAAACATTACTGCAATACAATCATCAACTTATACTTGCATCATAATTCATTAAACAACCCAATACCGAATCACTGAAACCCTGTCATCAAGAACACAGAACCCAAACCAGAGCCCAGAACTCTGCAACAACCACCAGAATCAATAGCAACCTGAAATATCAGATCTTATTATGCATACGCTACTTCACTGTACCAAAACCGCGTGTATACGCTCTTTCTCCAAAGGCAACCCGCGTGCAGATCTAGAAATAATTACTTATGCCTTCGCTGTCAGATCCGACCCTTGCCAAGCGTCCCGAACAGATAAACAGTGATACCAGATCTTCTCACTTCGTCAGACACACAATGCTTGCACACACTTTCCTAATGATCTTCTCCTTATATAGCCTTAGGCCCTTTACAATACCATGGTCCAAAACCATAGTAACCCAATACCATCAACTTCAAAACTAGGGATCAACACGTTCGTCGAGACATCATGGTCCAAAACCATAGGCACAACTTCCAAGGAATAACCGCCGTGGACCAAAGATAAGTTTTCCACATACACGCGCTTTTACTGAAGCCAACCGGCGTGTACACGCGACTTGATATATAGAGAACCTGCGTATACGCGACTTGGTATATAGTGAACCTGCTTGTATACGTGACTTGGGCTTAACGAACCTGCGTGTATGAACTTTCTTGGCATGCTGTACTAAGATCTGTCCTCTGATTAAGTTGCCATCACCTGTACCAACCTCTGAGCACCTATACCAACCTCTGAGTGAGTTTCCATCAAGGACAACACTTGAATCATAATGCCAACAATCTCCCCCTTTGGACTTGATGGCAACCACCACACCAAGTCACTCTCCCCCTTTGACATCAAGGGCAAAGGGCGGACCAAGATATTCTCTTCTTTGGTATACCTTCTGCTGTCCATACTCCCCCTGAGCACTTGCTGAGATCTCCAAATATGTACCGATCTGTCCATGCTTCCCCTGAGTACATGCTGAAGTTTCTGATTTGGCTCCTAGTTGTATCAATCCATCCATGCTCCCCCTGAGTAGATGCAAGTTCTAAGACCAGCAATTCATTCAAGACCATGACTATCATTGTACCATCAGCCTGCAATACCATTCCTTTGATCAAACAACAAGATGTATCATTTAGCTTCATAGACTTTATCAACAACTTCTAACCATAATGCCAACAATGCATTATTTGAAGTATATGCTCCCCCTGAGCCTGTGCCATCTGTAGTTAGATCTGATCATGTATACATCAGTAATAAGCATCAAAATCTCATCATCATCAAGTTAGGATTAAATACTTCTAACATCTTACAAGTATCAAAGCATTTCCAAACATCCTCAGCAGACTGTAATCATTAACCAAGAGAGCAGATATTGGACTGAATCATATCAGACCCCTTTTCTGAGCCTATCCCCACTGCATTTCTTCAGACTGACATATACGCGATTTTGCAGTGTGAAACTCGCGTATATACGCGACTTCTCTTCATTAAACTTGCGTATGAGAATTAGAACACTGAAGTTCTATGCCTTCAGCTCCCCCTGAGTCTGTTATGTCTGTGTTGTGCTGAGTACCCTGTGCTGTGCCACATTTTTCTGACTGAACTTCCTTCTTCTTCCATATCTTCAAGCATGTTGATGATTTCTTCTTATCATGAGCTTTGTTCCTGCAATCTCTTGCTTTATGTCCAAACTTGTTACATGCATAGCATCTTACATGTTTCATATTCCTCTTATAGCAATCAGCAGCTTTGTGGCCAAACATATTGCAAGAAAAGCAATATCCATTAAAGTACCTTGAATGTGATGATCTTTCTGCATGATGGTCTTGAAACCTTCTTCTTCTACATATGGCTGCAACATGTCCAAGATTATGACATACATGGCATTCAACATTATTCATGGGAGGAGTAAAAGATTTTCTTTGAGGAGTCTCTTTCCTTGATTGTTGATGGAGTTGTCCTTTCATCTCCTTGTTGAGCCTTTCAGATTTTGCATTAGAGATTCTTGTCTTACTTTGTGAACCAGATTCACCTTCAATAGACTCATGAAAACCAAGACCAGTTTTGATAGCAGGGGACCTTTGACTACTAAGAATATCATCCAAGATCTTAGTACTATCTTGAAATCATAATAGTTTATCTTTTTCTTCTAATTTACTTTTCAAGATATTTACCTCAACTTGATGTTGTTCTTCTTTTTCAAGACATTGCTTCTTCAAGGTCTCTTCAGCTTTCCTTCCTTCATCCAGCTGATGCCTTATTTTTAGGATCTCGTTTTCTTGCTCTTTATTCAGCGCTAGCAACATTTGTCGAATTCTGGAGGCACCTTCCAACTGATCTTCTAATCTGATGATTTCTTCTTTGAGGGCATTCTCCTTTTTGCTAGGTAGATCTTGCTGATCTATGGATTGATCTGATGCTTCATTTGCTTGTCCATCTTCATTCTGAGGTGATTCAGGATCTGAATTCTTGCTTCCATTCAACGGCAGGTTGTCATTGTTCCTTTGAGCTATCTTCTTCTTCTGACGCGCTTTCTTCCCCATTGTTCTACGAATCTCCTTCAAGCGATCAAGCTTCTCTGAAGGACCTGCTCTGATACCAATTGTTGGAAATAATACTGAGAGGGGGGGGGGGGTGAATCAGTATTATCAGATCAATAAAACTTTTCAATTTCATGCTCAGAAACATATACGCGACTTCAGTTAAGTGAACCCGCGTGTACACACTACTGTGTCTAAAGCAACTAGCGTATATTCAGAGATCTTATGATTCAGTTAGCTTATCTTCAGTAAATGCATCAGAACATTATTAACCATATTAACAGTAAACAGGTGCAGTATAACAGAACAGATCATCACACATAAGGCACACACATGAACACCATGATATAAGGTGGAAACCCAATGTGGGTGAAAACCACCTGCTGCAATTTGTTTCTATCTTCCTTTAATAAGAAACTTCTTTTACAATGTACTGGTGCAGTCCTTTACCAGCACGCAGGCTACAACCTGCAGAGGGCTACAACCCTCATAGCTCTTGTACTAGCCGATCCATTTACTAGTACGTAGGTGCCAACCCTACGGAAGGCTACAACCTTCACTCGTTTTCCAGCTGCTCCTGGAAGGGAGCTACAACCCCCTTGGCTCTTGTACTGGCTGATATGTTTACTAGTACGTAGGTGCCGGCCTACGATCTTCCCGGGACCACGTTTCATCAATTTTCAGACTGGATCCAAGAGTACAAAACAAACATTACTGCAATACAATCATCAACTTATACTTGCATCATAATTCATTAAACAACCCAATACCGAATCACTGAAACCCTGTCATCAAGAACACAGAACCCAAACCAGAGCCCAGAACTCTGCAACAACCACCAGAATCAATAGCAACCTGAAATATCAGATCTTATTATGCATACGCTACTTCACTGTACCAAAACCGCGTGTATACGCTCTTTCTCCAAAGGCAACCCGCGTGCAGATCTAGAAATAATTACTTATGCCTTCGCTGTCAGATCCGACCCTTGCCAAGCGTCCCGAACAGATAAACAGTGATACCAGATCTTCTCACTTCGTCAGACACACAATGCTTACACACACTTTCCTAATGATCTTCTCCTTATATAGCCTTAGGCCCTTTACAATACCATGGTCCAAAACCATAGTAACCCAATACCATCAACTTCAAAACTAGGGATCAACACGTTCGTCGAGACATCATGGTCCAAAACCATAGGCACAACTTCCAAGGAATAACCGCCGTGGACCAAAGATAAGTTTTCCACATACACGCGCTTTTACTGAAGCCAACCGGCGTGTACACGCGACTTGATATATAGAGAACCTGCGTATACGCGACTTGGTATATAGTGAACCTGCTTGTATACGTGACTTGGGCTTAACGAACCTGCGTGTATGAACTTTCTTGGCATGCTGTACTAAGATCTGTCCTCTGATTAAGTTGCCATCACCTGTACCAACCTCTGAGCACCTATACCAACCTCTGAGTGAGTTTCCATCAAGGACAACACTTGAATCATAATGCCAACAATCTCCCCCTTTGGACTTGATGGCAACCACCACACCAAGTCACTCTCCCCCTTTGACATCAAGGGCAAAGGGCGGACCAAGATATTCTCTTCTTTGGTATACCTTCTGCTGTCCATACTCCCCCTGAGCACTTGCTGAGATCTCCAAATATGTACCGATCTGTCCATGCTTCCCCTGAGTACATGCTGAAGTTTCTGATTTGGCTCCTAGTTGTATCAATCCATCCATGCTCCCCCTGAGTAGATGCAAGTTCTAAGACCAGCAATTCATTCAAGACCATGACTATCATTGTACCATCAGCCTGCAATACCATTCCTTTGATCAAACAACAAGATGTATCATTTAGCTTCATAGACTTTATCAACAACTTCTAACCATAATGCCAACAATGCATTATTTGAAGTATATGCTCCCCCTGAGCCTGTGCCATCTGTAGTTAGATCTGATCATGTATACATCAGTAATAAGCATCAAAATCTCATCATCATCAAGTTAGGATTAAATACTTCTAACATCTTACAAGTATCAAAGCATTTCCAAACATCCTCAGCAGACTGTAATCATTAACCAAGAGAGCAGATATTGGACTGAATCATATCAGACCCCTTTTCTGAGCCTATCCCCACTGCATTTCTTCAGACTGACATATACGCGATTTTGCAGTGTGAAACTCGCGTATATACGCGACTTCTCTTCATTAAACTTGCGTATGAGAATTAGAACACTGAAGTTCTATGCCTTCAGCTCCCCCTGAGTCTGTTATGTCTGTGTTGTGCTGAGTACCCTGTGCTGTGCCACATTTTTCTGACTGAACTTCCTTCTTCTTCCATATCTTCAAGCATGTTGATGATTTCTTCTTATCATGAGCTTTGTTCCTGCAATCTCTTGCTTTATGTCCAAACTTGTTACATGCATAGCATCTTACATGTTTCATATTCCTCTTATAGCAATCAGCAGCTTTGTGGCCAAACATATTGCAAGAAAAGCAATATCCATTAAAGTACCTTGAATGTGATGATCTTTCTGCATGATGGTCTTGAAACCTTCTTCTTCTACATATGGCTGCAACATGTCCAAGATTATGACATACATGGCATTCAACATTATTCATGGGAGGAGTAAAAGATTTTCTTTGAGGAGTCTCTTTCCTTGATTGTTGATGGAGTTGTCCTTTCATCTCCTTGTTGAGCCTTTCAGATTTTGCATTAGAGATTCTTGTCTTACTTTGTGAACCAGATTCACCTTCAATAGACTCATGAAAACCAAGACCAGTTTTGATAGCAGGGGACCTTTGACTACTAAGAATATCATCCAAGATCTTAGTACTATCTTGAAATCATAATAGTTTATCTTTTTCTTCTAATTTACTTTTCAAGATATTTACCTCAACTTGATGTTGTTCTTCTTTTTCAAGACATTGCTTCTTCAAGGTCTCTTCAGCTTTCCTTCCTTCATCCAGTTGATGCCTTATTTTTAGGATCTCATTTTCTTGCTCTTTATTCAGCGCTAGCAACATTTGTCGAATTCTGGAGGCACCTTCCAACTGATCTTCTAATCTGATGATTTCTTCTTTGAGGGCATTCTCCTTTTTGCTAGGTAGATCTTGCTGATCTATGGATTGATCTGATGCTTCATTTGCTTGTCCATCTTCATTCTGAGGTGATTCAGGATCTGAATTCTTGCTTCCATTCAACGGCAGGTTGTCATTGTTCCTTTGAGCTGTCTTCTTCTTCTGACGCGCTTTCTTCCCCATTGTTCTACGAATCTCCTTCAAGCGATCAAGCTTCTCTGAAGGACCTGCTCTGATACCAATTGTTGGAAATAATACTGAGAGGGGGGGGGGGTGAATCAGTATTATCAGATCAATACAACTTTTCAATTTCATGCTCAGAAACATATACGCGACTTCAGTTAAGTGAACCCGCGTGTACACACTAATGTGTCTAAAGCAACTAGCGTATATTCAGAGATCTTATGATTCAGTTAGCTTATCTTCAGTAAATGCATCAGAACATTATTAACCATATTAACAGTAAACAGGTGCAGTATAACAGAACAGATCATCACACATAAGGCACACACATGAACACCATGATATAAGGTGGAAACCCAATGTGGGTGAAAACCACCTGCTGCAATTTGTTTCTATCTTCCTTTAATAAGAAACTTCTTTTACAATGTACTGGTGCAGTCCTTTACCAGCACGCAGGCTACAACCTGCAGAGGGCTACAACCCTCATAGCTCTTGTACTAGCCGATCCATTTACTAGTACGTAGGTGCCAACCCTACGGAAGGCTACAACCTTCACTCGTTTTCCAGCTGCTCCTGGAAGGGAGCTACAACCCCCTTGGCTCTTGTACTGGCTGATATGTTTACCAGTACGTAGGTGCCGGCCTACGATCTTCCCGGGACCACGTTTCATCAATTTTCAGACTGGATCCAAGAGTACAAAACAAACATTACTGCAATACAATCATCAACTTATACTTGCATCATAATTCATTAAACAACCCAATACCGAATCACTGAAACCCTGTCATCAAGAACACAGAACCCAAACCAGAGCCCAGAACTCTGCAACAACCACCAGAATCAATAGCAACCTGAAATATCAGATCTTATTATGCATACGCTACTTCACTGTACCAAAACCGCGTGTATACGCTCTTTCTCCAAAGGCAACCCGCGTGCAGATCTAGAAATAATTACTTATGCCTTCGCTGTCAGATCCGACCCTTGCCAAGCGTCCCGAACAGATAAACAGTGATACCAGATCTTCTCACTTCGTCAGACACACAATGCTTGCACACACTTGCCTAATGATCTTCTCCTTATATAGCCTTAGGCCCTTTACAATACCACGGTCCAAAACCATAGTAACCCAATACCATCAACTTCAAAACTAGGGATCAACACGTTCGTCGAGACATCATGGTCCAAAACCATAGGCACAACTTCCAAGGAATAACCGCCGTGGACCAAAGATAAGTTTTCCACATACACGCGCTTTTACTGAAGCCAACCGGCGTGTACACGCGACTTGATATATAGAGAACCTGCGTATACGCGACTTGGTATATAGTGAACCTGCTTGTATACGTGACTTGGGCTTAACGAACCTGCGTGTATGAACTTTCTTGGCATGCTGTACTAAGATCTGTCCTCTGATTAAGTTGCCATCACCTGTACCAACCTCTGAGCACCTATACCAACCTCTGAGTGAGTTGCCATCAAGGACAACACTTGAATCATAATGCCAACAATCTCCCCCTTTGGACTTGATGGCAACCACCACACCAAGTCACTCTCCCCCTTTGACATCAAGGGCAAAGGGCGGACCAAGATATTCTCTTCTTTGGTATACCTTCTGCTGTCCATACTCCCCCTGAGCACTTGCTGAGATCTCCAAATATGTACCGATCTGTCCATGCTTCCCCTGAGTACATGCTGAAGTTTCTGATTTGGCTCCTAGTTGTATCAATCCATCCATGCTCCCCCTGAGTAGATGCAAGTTCTAAGACCAGCAATTCATTCAAGACCATGACTATCATTGTACCATCAGCCTGCAATACCATTCCTTTGATCAAACAACAAGATGTATCATTTAGCTTCATAGACTTTATCAACAACTTCTAACCATAATGCCAACAATGCATTATTTGAAGTATATGCTCCCCCTGAGCCTGTGCCATATGTAGTTAGATCTGATCATGTATACATCAGTAATAAGCATCAAAATCTCATCATCATCAAGTTAGGATTAAATACTTCTAACATCTTACAAGTATCAAAGCATTTCCAAACATCCTCAGCAGACTGTAATCATTAACCAAGAGAGCAGATATTGGACTGAATCATATCAGACCCCTTTTCTGAGCCTATCCCCACTGCATTTCTTCAGACTGACATATACGCGATTTTGCAGTGTGAAACTCGCGTATATACGCGACTTCTCTTCATTAAACTTGCGTATGAGAATTAGAACACTGAAGTTCTATGCCTTCAGCTCCCCCTGAGTCTGTTATGTCTGTGTTGTGCTGAGTACCCTGTGCTGTGCCACATTTTTCTGACTGAACTTCCTTCTTCTTCCATATCTTCAAGCATGTTGATGATTTCTTCTTATCATGAGCTTTGTTCCTGCAATCTCTTGCTTTATGTCCAAACTTGTTACATGCATAGCATCTTACATGTTTCATATTCCTCTTATAGCAATCAGCAGCTTTGTGGCCAAACATATTGCAAGAAAAGCAATATCCATTAAAGTACCTTGAATGTGATGATCTTTCTGCATGATGGTCTTGAAACCTTCTTCTTCTACATATGGCTGCAACATGTCCAAGATTATGACATACATGGCATTCAACATTATTCATGGGAGGAGTAAAAGATTTTCTTTGAGGAGTCTCTTTCCTTGATTGTTGATGGAGTTGTCCTTTCATCTCCTTGTTGAGCCTTTCAGATTTTGCATTAGAGATTCTTGTCTTACTTTGTGAACCAGATTCACCTTCAATAGACTCATGAAAACCAAGACCAGTTTTGATAGCAGGGGACCTTTGACTACTAAGAATATCATCCAAGATCTTAGTACTATCTTGAAATCATAATAGTTTATCTTTTTCTTCTAATTTACTTTTCAAGATATTTACCTCAACTTGATGTTGTTCTTCTTTTTCAAGACATTGCTTCTTCAAGGTCTCTTCAGCTTTCCTTCCTTCATCCAGTTGATGCCTTATTTTTAGGATCTCGTTTTCTTGCTCTTTATTCAGCGCTAGCAACATTTGTCGAATTCTGGAGGCACCTTCCAACTGATCTTCTAATCTGATGATTTCTTCTTTGAGGGCATTCTCCTTTTTGCTAGGTAGATCTTGCTGATCTATGGATTGATCTGATGCTTCATTTGCTTGTCCATCTTCATTCTGAGGTGATTCAGGATCTGAATTCTTGCTTCCATTCAACGGCAGGTTGTCATTGTTCCTTTGAGCTGTCTTCTTCTTCTGACGCGCTTTCTTCCCCATTGTTCTACGAATCTCCTTCAAGCGATCAAGCTTCTCTGAAGGACCTGCTCTGATACCAATTGTTGGAAATAATACTGAGAGGGGGGGGGGGGTGAATCAGTATTATCAGATCAATACAACTTTTCAATTTCATGCTCAGAAACATATACGCGACTTCAGTTAAGTGAACCCGCGTGTACACACTACTGTGTCTAAAGCAACTAGCGTATATTCAGAGATCTTATGATTCAGTTAGCTTATCTTCAGTAAATGCATCAGAACATTATTAACCATATTAACAGTAAACATGTGCAGTATAACAGAACAGATCATCACACATAAGGCACACACATGAACACCATGATATAAGGTGGAAACCCAATGTGGGTGAAAACCACCTGCTGCAATTTGTTTCTATCTTCCTTTAATAAGAAACTTCTTTTACAATGTACTGGTGCAGTCCTTTACCAGCACGCAGGCTACAACCTGCAGAGGGCTACAACCCTCATAGCTCTTGTACTAGCCGATCCATTTACTAGTACGTAGGTGCCAACCCTACAGAAGGCTACAACCTTCACTCGTTTTCCAGCTGCTCCTGGAAGGGAGCTACAACCCCTTGGCTCTTGTACTGGCTGATATGTTTACCAGTACGTAGGTGCCGGCCTACGATCTTCCCGGGACCACGTTTCATCAATTTTCAGACTGGATCCAAGAGTACAAAACAAACATTACTGCAATACAATCATCAACTTATACTTGCATCATAATTCATTAAACAACCCAATACTGAATCACTGAAACCCTGTCATCAAGAACACAGAACCCAAACCAGAGCCCAGAACTCTGCAACAACCACCAGAATCAATAGCAACCTGAAATATCAGATCTTATTATGCATACGCTACTTCACTGTACCAAAACCGCGTGTATACGCTCTTTCTCCAAAGGCAACCCGCGTGCAGATCTAGAAATAATTACTTATGCCTTCGCTGTCAGATCCGACCCTTGCCAAGCGTCCCGAACAGATAAACAGTGATACCAGATCTTCTCACTTCGTCAGACACACAATGCTTGCACACACTTGCCTAATGATCTTCTCCTTATATAGCCTTAGGCCCTTTACAATACCACGGTCCAAAACCATAGTAACCCAATACCATCAACTTCAAAACTAGGGATCAACACGTTCGTCGAGACATCATGGTCCAAAACCATAGGCACAACTTCCAAGGAATAACCGCCGTGGACCAAAGATAAGTTTTCCACATACACGCGCTTTTACTGAAGCCAACCGGCGTGTACACGCGACTTGATATATAGAGAACCTGCGTATACGCGACTTGGTATATAGTGAACCTGCTTGTATACGCGACTTGGGCTTAACGAACCTGCGTGTATGAACTTTCTTGGCATGCTGTACTAAGATCTGTCCTCTGATTAAGTTGCCATCACCTGTACCAACCTCTGAGCACCTATACCAACCTCTGAGTGAGTTGCCATCAAGGACAACACTTGAATCATAATGCCAACAAATATGTACAATCTTAATTTATGATTCAAGTCACTTTGATACTTAAAATGAACTAGAATATATTACATATCAATTTAATATTGAACATGGAAATAATTCCAATCATGCTTCATATTGGATTGTAGAAATTGTCTTTTAGTGCAATCAACATCATGCATGTAATAACAATTCAATTTTAAAAATATATTATTTGAATATAAAGTCATCCATATTATAATAAAAATATATATATGAATTTTTTTTGACCTGCCCATATACCATTGCATGGAAAAGTTTTTAAAAGTATTTCAATCAATTTCTTATCTCAAGGTTTAATTAAAAAACAAAAATAGGATTGAAATAGGTTTTATTCAATTTTAAAAGATGTCATGTAAACAACAAATAGGTTTATTTAGGATTATTTATTTTGAGATGATCTACAAGATCTTAGTCATAACATAATATAAGTCAATCGTATTGAAAATTAATATATAGTTCAAAAAAAATATATGACAACATTTCTATAATTTTATATGATGTTATCAACTTTCATAAATTTACAGGTAGTTATTCAAGTATTTCAATCAATTCCTTATGATTGAAATACGTTTTATTCAAATTTTAAAAACCCAAATATGATTGAAATAAGTTATGTTTAATTTTAAAAGATGTATAGATGTAAAAGTTACAAATACAAGTTTTATTCGATTTTATATTATTTGAGGTTATCTACAAAAGCTTAGTCATAATGCACAACGTCAATAATTTTGTTATGCTTACACTGAAATCAATGCACAATGATAAACTAATTACCTTCAAATTAATGTACACCATATATCTAGTTACATCAAATGAAAATTCAACATCAAATATGAAATCAATGCATCTAATGGAAGCAATCAAATAGGATTAGAAATCAACATCTACATGGAAATCAATGCATCTAATGCAAGCTCAATCAAACGAGATTAGAAGTTAACATCTTTAATGAAATTAATGCATCTAATGCAAGGAATGAAATAGAATTAAAAATCAACATCTACATAGAAATAAATGCATATAATGCAAGAAATAAAATAGGATTAGAAATCAACATCTGTACACTATGTTGAGAACAAGATCCCCCAGGGATAGTTTTGGGGCTAAAAACCCATGTTTTGGGTCAATTTTGTAATAAACTTGTAAAGACTCCGGATTTTGTGGTCGCGGAGCACGAAGGTGTCATGATTCATAAAGGGTTGTCTGCCCTTATTTTTATAAAGTGAAGTCGGCTGTAAAAGATCTACCCATGTTCCGCGGACCATGGGATTGTATAAAAAGAGCTAAGTAAGCTCTAGGTAGTTCAGATAAGTCTTAAAGAGTCATAGCTCTGAAGTAAGGAGTCTAAGTTTCGGGTCGTAGCATAGGTAGAGGCTCTACAACTGAGTGCGCAGAGGCATAGGGTGGAAGTCCACAGCTGAGTGCGCGGACCCCTGCAGCTATGTGTGTAGGGTGGATAGAGTCTGCAATTGCTTGAAGATATCAATAAAGAGAAGTATTCTACAAATTTTGTGTCTTTGTTCCTATTAATGCATCTTATCATTTTATGTACGAATTTCCTTTATAATGCTTATATGATGCGTGAATGAATGTAATTACATTGGATAACTGAATGCAAATAAGGATATCTGTTTATGCGGTGCTAATGGTGATTATCTAATAAGATAAGTAAAATTCCTAAGATAACTTTTCAATCTGTGCAATATGCTGCCTTTGCAGTGCGAAAGTATAAAAAATGAAGGATAAGGATGCGCGAAGGTTGGTCGTACCCTTTTGCGGAGGTATCAAAGGGAGGAATAAGGGGCTAGGCTAACAGAGCCCTAAAACTTAATGACCTGCGCGAAAGTAGGAATAGAAGGAATAAACCGACATCACGACCATCTCACGGTGCAGAAACTTGGTTCCAGCATCCCCCCATACTGCTTCAGGTGAGACTTCAGTCCGCACTTAGCGGGCTGATGCTAAAAGGGCCAATAGTGTAGGGATTTGTTTGGCTAACTAACGCTCAACCTAGGTCAGGCCCCAACAAGCCAATAAATGGTTTTGTTGTCGGGACCAGAATTTGCATAAGATATGTGTGATGTCGTATCAATGGAATCCAACTAAGAAAGAGATCACAGACTGGTTGTATAGAAAGATCCATGAATTCGCGGCGCAGGAAAACTGAAGTCCGCGACTAACAAAGGAACAATGGTTGGATAGGTACCTATTATAGAAATAAACAAGATCTTTTTATGTTCCTTTCCAGTTGAGCTATACAAGTGGATCGTGAAGCTAGCAGATAGCCAAGGGAGGTGGAAACTTGACGATCCTATTGTTTGGACCCTGGAGCTAGTGTGAAGATTGGAAGCATCTGAGGATAATATTGCCCATGTTGTTGATCATTAGCTCGACTGCGTCATAGGGGGATTTTTAATTGAACTCATAATCGACACCTCAGTTAGCTAAAGTGAGGCAGAGCGACGCTTTTTCAAAGGTCTGCGAGGTAAGTACGTGAAATCTTTGAATACTTGGATTAAAATGTTATTGTGCGAAAAACGGGTTATGAATCTACCTTGATGTTTGAAGCTACGTGAAGTGGAAAAGCTTACAAGAACGAAGGAAGAAAGGGTCCTGAATATAGTCCATTGATTTCACCTCCGCGAGGTGACGAAGAGGGAATAGCGCAGATTTCTTCGCGAAGCGTTATTCAGTTAATGAGACAAGGGTTCCTGCGACTGCCACCTCCGCCAGCACCACCTCCAACTTCACCACCTTCACCTACGATGTCACCCGTACCACCTCCACCTCCACCACAGTTCAGTATGGAAAAATCAGTGAAGCTACTTTTGTTCAAAGGCTTGGGAAATGAGGACCCAAACCAGTTATGGTTCATTGTGAAAGCTGTATGGGAAGCTCAGGGCATTACAGATGATAACATGAAGAAGGAAACCCTGGTTAGTGCTCTGCAGGATCATGCACTAACCTGGTACATCAAGTACTCTAATGATAACTTGAATGCTGGAGTGGAAAACATCCAGACAACACTGAATAAAGAATTTAGTAGGCCTAAATCTGAGGCATAGTTGATTGTGGGGTTCAAGGAAATTGTGATGCAACGAGGTGATACCCCTTGGGAACTCGATCAGAGGTTGAATGTTAAATCTGTGAAGATAACATGAACTTAATAGATGGACAACATCGCAAATGGTTTGTGGCTTCACTCCTGCCACACCTAAGGGTTGCGCTATCACAACAGAGGATAATGACTCAGGTAGAGGCCTTCGAGATTGCAATGAGACTGCATGAACCACCAATGCAAGATCCAAATCTGGGTGTTCAGCGGATCCATGCGCAGTTGAAAAATATTTTCCTTGAGATGCAAATTTTGAAGAAGGACAGAACAGTTCAACCAGAGGTGTGCGAAGAGGTATGGTGTTTGAAATGTAAGGGTCAGGGGCATGACAAAGACCATTGTCTAGTCTTTGTGAACTATATTGCAGGAGGAGGACCGATGCCTTTGAGGCTGGAAGCTCAGGCAAGACCAAGCGTGGGGCCTACATTATGGTGCGTTATATGTCAGGTAGCAGGAAAACATGACACATATAATTGTCATTTGTTGCAGAAGTTTGTAAAGACACCGCAAAAAATATTTTGCAACTTCTTTAGTTCGGTAGGGCATGATGAACGCAACTGTAGAAGCTACGAATTGATGATGGATAGAACACCTGCCTATAGGGTCCAGGCAGAAACACGACCCCCTCATCAAAGTGCGGGGATGGAGCGGATAGGCTTTTAGGGGCGCTGATGAGGCTGAGGCGGAGGAATACTTGGCAAAGGTTAGGGACAGTTGATCTACTACAATTGTGGATGACCGGGACACTATGCCCATGATTGCACTAACCCTACGTGTCCGTCGTGCAAGTATTGCACTCTGTTTGATCATGAAACAAAATACTCTCCTACACTGATAGCAAGGATATTTAAAAAGGGGTGCTACCACCCCAGTTGACTCAAAACCTGCAAATGATGAGGTCTGAGCCGCGCGAACAGGATCTGAATGTAAATATAGTGCTTCAAAGTGGAATCACAATAGGAGATGATAAGGGGAAACATGCCGAGGACAACACATGGGTTTGCAAACACTACAACAAAACAGGCAATTTGCGCTAGATTCTAGTGCATTTTTTTCTCAATTGGGATGAGCAACCTGGCGCTAAATCTGGCTCTATTGTACAATTTTTAAAGCGTCCTTTTTTGCACCAAATTTTGCATCTTTTTTACACCAAATTTTCCATCATTTTCTGCATCATATTTTGCACCAAGATTTTCATTTGGTTTTACAACAGGTTTTGCTTCTAGTTTTGTGCCTTTTTTTGCATCTATTTTTGCATCATTTTTTGCTTCCTCTTTTGTGGAATTCTTTGCTTCTATTTTTGTGTCATAATTTCCATCGATTTTTACACCATATTTGACATCTTATTTAGCGTCTTTTTTTACATCCAATTTGTGCCAATTTCTGCATCTGGTCTTATGCCATCTTTTGCTTCTAATTTTGTACTTATTTTTACATCTATTTTTGTGCCAATTTTTCTGCCTTTTTTACACCATCTTTTCCATTCAATTTTGCACCATATGTTGAATCTGATTTAGTGCCAAATTTCGCATGCATTTTTGCACCATTTTTTGCATCCACTTTTGCATTTTATTTATCTCCCTTTTTTGCATCTTATTTTGCACCATATTTTGCATTTAATTTTGCATCATTTGTTGCATCCAATTTAGCATCATTTTTAACACCATTTCTTGCATCCAATTTTTCATCCTTTTGAGCATCTAAATTTGCATTCTATGTTGAACCATATATTGCATCCACCTTTGCATCCCATTTTGTGTCTATTGTTACGTTCACTTTTGAGCCATTTTTTCGTCTACTTTTGCATTTGTTTTTGCACCAAGTTTTGAATGATTTGTTGCATCATTTTACATCCAATGTTGCATCTCAATTTGCATCCGAAATTGAGCCATTTTTATGCCCATTTTTGCACCATTTTTTCTTCTTTTGTGTCCAATTTTGCACCATTTTTTATGTCCAAATTTGCATCCTTTTTGGTATCTAGTTTTTCATCCTTTTTGGCTTCCAAATTTGCATCCTTTTTTCTGCCAAATTTTGTGTTCACATTTGCATCTCATTTTGCACCTAGATTTTAGTTGGAATTTTCATCTAGTTATGCATCATCTTTGACATCCTTGGTTACACCATTTTTTAGTCCCATTTTGCATCTTGTTTTGTGTCTTTTCTTACATCCTTTTTGCATCCTAATTTTACACCATTCTTTGCATCCTCATTTTGGTGTCCATTTTTGCATCCTTGTTTTCACCCAATTCGGTATCCTTTCATATGCCCTATTTTGTTCCCTTCTTTGTGTCTAGTGTTGCACCCTTTTTTAATTTTACTTTAAAAACCTTTTTGTGTCATTGTTTGCATATTGTTTTGATGGCTAGTTTAACATCCAATTCTACTCCCAATTTTTCATCCATGGTTAAATCCACTTTTGGCTTCTTGTTTAGAGTTTTACTTTTATTTCCATTTATGACCACCTCTATGGGTTCATTTTACTAAGTTCATTTACATAGTGAAATATATTAAATTTTCTAAATATCATTTTGCTGTAGGATTTAATGCATGGTTAGATGAAAACAAAACCCTCTCAGTTTATCTCAGAAACCTAGGACAAACCAATTAAGAGAAAGGTTGTTCTAAGGCTTAGGATTCTTAGTAGATCAAGATGTAGAGTATAGATTAAGAAAAAGAGAATGAATTCTTGTGAGTCCTCGCATGCAGGTCTTCTTGGATTTTTTTGTATAGCCAAGAAGCGCTCCTAGCTAGCTCCAAAGCTTGGTCCTACACATAAGAGAGAGAATAAAGCAACCTTCACAACATAATATCTTAATAATCAAAACTATAAAAAACATATAAATATTATTGAATAAATAAATATAAAACAAAAACCCATGCATACATTAGTTAAATAGAAGAAGTAAAGAATGAATAGAAACATATGGAAGGAAGAACAACTGATCTATATGAATAAAGGAGTTGGAGGAAAGTTACAACAATCAGATATAGTTGCAACATCACCTCCCCCAACTCATAGCTCCAAAACTCTCCCTCTCAAGACAGATCTCAAGAGCGTGACAATACAAAATTCCCATCATTTTTTCAATGGCCAAGCCTCTAATATATAGGAAAGTGGAGGCTATGAAGATTTCCAAAATTCCTCATTAGTTCAATTTGGGAAAAATATTTTGGGTGAATAATGTTTCCTCATATAAAAAAGAAATTTTCCACTTTTTAGATGCTTCTGTGCTTAGGAAAAAGCTTCCCCATGCTTTATGGCTCTTTCCCACTTTTGTATGCTTTTATTTTTTAGGAAAAAGCTAAAGATGAGGATAAAGAGATTACATTCCACCATATGTTTCCGAAAGTGACCAAGAATGTCAAATTCAAATTCTAGTTTGCTTATGTTTTAGTTTTTTTTAAATAGATATTTAGTTTTAGTATTTTTTTTTTCTAGAAAAATATATTTAGTTTTTGGTATATTTTTCTATAAGAAAAATTATATTTTGTTTTTATAAAAATGGATTTTAAACATTCCATTCATGCTAAATTTGTGATTTTATGATAGGAGTTTAAATTATATATAGTAAAGTAACTTAATGTCATGTGTCGTGTTGCTGAGATGGGTGTTATACATCTCTTTCTTGCTAAGTTATAGAATGTGCTTGGGTTTTCTTAATGCAATAAAACTAATTATGTTCTTCATGATATCTTGAAATGTTCATCTTGAACCAGGCTAATAAAACAATAAAGTTAAAATAGGTTTTCCTTTGTCCTTTATAGATCTTTGTCCCCATTAATCTTGGTCTTAATAGATTATTTGTCTTGTGGTGGCCTTGAGTGGTCACTTCCATTAGTTGCATGCTTTGTAGTTTTCAGTTAGTGACATTTTTTAGGCTTGATAATATGTTATTTAATTTATCAAAATGTGTTATTGTCCATATTATTGTTAAATATTAATATTAAATATGCTGATTTTTAAGCATGTTTTAGCAAAACTTTCCCAAAATGTTTATAGATTGTATTTTATAATGCAATGATTCTTTGCTTGATGAAATTGTTTTGGATATTTTTTTTAATGATTCATTGAGTGATGAAATTGTTATGGATATTTTTTTTAGTATATTAAATTGTATGTGATAAAGTCAAAAATCACCTCTTTTTTAGATTTTCATTGATCAATTTCCCTTAAGGCCATCAAGTTCACCATTTGGTCCCAGGTTAAGGAAATATAGGAGTCATGAAGTGGAATTGTCCAAGCACTTAAATCTTGAGACATGTTTCTTTTTAGTCACTTTATACTTTCTTTCTATGTAAATTTTTGATGAAAATAGTCTTGGAATATGAGGGGCATCAATAGTAAGCGAAAACAAACTCCTAAAAGAAAAATGGCATGCAAAGCACCCATAAATAATGTTGATATAAGAAGCAAAAATATTAAGTGAGGTTCAACCTCATATAATTAGAAAATGGGGGAGGAATTTCCAAGTAGTAGTGATTGATGCTTAGAGATACTTGGGTGGAATGGTTATTATTTGAAATGATTAAGATATCAAGGTTACCAATATGTTTACCTCTTTTCGCATTATGACAATACAATTTTAGTTAATTGACATTGAGGACTACTACCATGTATCCAATGTCTATGACTCCAATATCGCAAATGGAAAACCTCTATTTCTCAATTCTATTTCTAGCCCAAGTAATTTATACTCCCCATCTCCATGGATTGTTGGGAGTGACTTCAATATTATAAGTGTCTCGAGGAAAAGAAAGAATGAATCGAAATGTTTAACAAGATATTTTGTAAGCTATAACATTAAAGCCACAAAGTAGTCTCCATTAAAGTTGTCAAGAAATGAGTCTCCAACCCACACATGTGGATCAATGAGATGTAATACATGTGTGTGTGGTTACGAACTCAATACACCTCTATAATAACTCCACAAACTTATGTATTTCACTCTGTCACATAAATTGACAGTAGTGTGACATAAGTAAACCAAGAGTAGACATGAAAGCCTTAGGAAACAAACATTCCTTAGATCCTCAATTAGGTGCTTAAATGATGAAGTGAAAATGCAAGGAGAAAAGAAGAATTCATGATTTAACCATCACATACATGTGATCAAGTGTGACTAGGAGTGTATATATTCATATATTTTCCAAAGAGGGAGTGAATACATGAGTTACCATTTATTGGCCCTTATTTTTCTTTCTTTTTCATTTTCTTATATATAGGACTTAGGGAATAAGGTTTTCATAAGTTTGGCACAACTCATAGATATAAGATTTACATGAATTTTCACTTCAACCTTAGAGTTTAGACTTAGATAAATCAATATAGTGTATGTTTAATGATTTTGGCTTTCACTTTTTTATTGTATTTCATCACAAATACAAAAGGGGAAATATTTTGCCACAAATCTATGAATGCTTAATCATAAAGTCGTCATGTGATGAAAACAAATTAATGATGTTATTCTCTACGAAAATGATGGGTATTATTGAGAAAATCTTATGCTTGTGGATGTTTCCTCCCTGGTTGAGAGGGAGTGAGGGTAGACACCATGTTATCCATTTGTCATGTACTATGGCTAGGATTAACAATCGTAAGCCTAGTAAAGGCACTAGTAGGGATAATGGTGGATTGGATAAACATCTGGGACCAATATTCTTTGAGAATTTGGACATTGACTAGGACTAATCGCCATAAGTCAAGTACATTAATCCAAGATAAGAATAGTCATGAGGATTGACATTTTCTGGTGTCAAATATTATGATAGTGGATTAGGAAATGATCATGTGAGGACATACCTGGTAAACATCTTGGTGGGGTAAGTGCCTTGAAAGGCAGTGGTGTCCAGATTTATGCCTCCCAACATTGTGCTCTGATCTAATGGAGAGATAAACTTGTTAGTCAAGGCCTTACTATTTTGAAAATTTTGGCTATGATGATGTAAATCATCATTGATGCTTATCAATCTAGATCCCTTATTATATGAATATTTCAACTTGAGAGTATTTTTTTGTCTCATTATGAGTAGCTCGCTAGTTTAGAGGGAGGGTCATCATCTTCATTATTTCCATCATCACCACCATTAATGTGATCATTATTGTCATCATTTCATTATCATCATAATCACCATTCATGTCTTCTTCATGATCATCATCATCATCATGATTTTGTATATTGTCGTCAATTGTTCATAATTATAGGTATCATAAGAAATATCACCAACCTTAGGACACATGATATATGAAAGAGAAATAACCACTTTATTTTTTAGAAATGATTGATGATCATCAACATCACTACCATTATCATCGTCATTATAATTGTCATCATCCCCATCATCATAACTAATATAAGTTTTATCATAATTTTTGTCATCTTCATCATGAACATCATAATCATCATTCATGCCATTATTGTTCTTGATTATGACCAAGATGAAAATAATGATAATGATGATCAGATGATGATGACTTGGAAGATGACGCCAAAGATAATTATTATGATTTTTACCATGATAACATTTAAAAATTGGGAGGAATGGCCAAGGTCATTAGCATCATCATCATTGTCATTGTAACTCCCATCGTCTTTATCATCATTTTCATTATCATAACAATCGCAATTCATGTCATCGTCATCATCTTCATTATCATCATCGTTATATTTATTGACATTGTCATCAGTTGTTCATAATTTTCAATGTCATAAGAAATATAATCAATGCAAAAGATATGATGTGTGTTGGAAAATGGATGCAAAAGTAAACAAAAAAATGGGGGTAAAAATAGATGTAAATTTGGATGAAGAGTGGACACAACATAAGTAGATGCAGAACAAGATAGAAAAATTGAACAAAAGTGGATGAAAAAGTAGATGCAATAGTTCATACAAACTTGAACACGAAATAGGACTCAAACATGGATGAAAAAGTGGAAGAAAACATGGGCACAATAGTAGGCATAAAACTTAGCATGAATTGTGGTGAAACAAATGTGGATACTCCAATGAATGTAAAAAAAAAGGGACACAAACTTGAATGCAAAAAGGAGGAAAACTTGGATGAAAAAAGGGATGTAAACATGGGCCAAACATGGGTGCAATAGTGAACACAAAATTAGTTGCAAAACTAGACAAATCAAAAGTGGATGTAAAAGTAAATTCGAAATGGGATGCAAAAAACATAAACAATATTTGATGCAAACTTGGACACAAAAGAGGATGCAAATATGGATGCAATAGTGGAAGAAAATGTGGGTTGCAATGATAGGCATAAGATATGGCACAAATAATAGCACAAAAAAGGTGGATGTAATAATAGACACAAAAAAATATGCAAACTTAGATGCAAGACAAGATGCTATAAGGGATGTAAAAGTGGATGCAAACACGGGTGCAACATGAGAAACAAAATTGGATGCAAAATATGGATGAAATGGAAGTACATGCAAAAGAAGATACAAAATGAGATGCAAAACCCAACACAAAAGTGGATGCAAAAATAGATGAAATATTTTATGCAAAAGAAGATGTGAAGATGGATGCAAAATTGGAAGCAAACGTGGGTACAACAGTATGTGCAAAACATGGAACAACTTTTGTCACAACAAAAGTAGATGTAATGATAGATGCAAAAAAAGAAGCAAATGAAGATGAAAAATAGGATGCAAAAAGGGATGTAAAAGTGGGTGTAAACATGGGTGCAACAATGGATGTAAAATAGCTTTTGCAACTTATTTGAAAGAGAAATTTTGTCCCAACAATTAGACTTGTAGCATAAAGAACATGGTTAATACATATGATTCGACCAAAAACTAGTTACTACCAAAATTCAACCAAAAAAAATATTACTGCATAAAAATAGAATTAAAAACAAAAAAAATAAAAACAAAAATTTCCCAAATTAAAAATAAATAAATGATAAACTTTTTTACCAAAATTTAGTGATTTTTTTAGTGCTAATACTAACATCACCATTACAACAAGATATTTTTTTAGTGCTAATACTGCCATTACAACAAGATATAAGAGGGATATAATGCAAAAAGTTTAATAATAATATGTATGTAGAAGATGGTCTTCAGACTGGTGAATTCATGATAATCAATGGGACTACAGTCAAAATAATTGGATGTTATTTACTTTTTTACATAGATTGTCAAAATAATTGCATAAATCGATTTTTTTTAACCAAAATTTAACAAAAACTTTGCTAGTGCTAACATTAGAACCACCATTACAACAAGATATCTTTCTAGTGTTGACAACACCATTATAGTAAGATACCTCAAGAGAGACAGAAAATTTAAAAAGTATGATAGTAATATGTATCCAGAAGATGGTAGTGAAACTAGTAATTGTTCATTCTCATTATCATAATCATTGTCATCATCATCACCATCATCCTTGTCATCGTTATTGCCAACATTACATTATCATCATAATCACCATTCATGCCATCATCATTAGCTCCATCATCATCATCATTATGGACATTGTTTGCAATTATTTATAATTATAGACGTTATAAGAAATATCATCAACCCAAAAAATGTGATCAGTGCTAGAAAAGGGTTGTTTAGGACACATTGATATACGTAAGAGAAATAACAACTCTATTTTTGAGAGATGATCGATGATCATCATCATCACCACCATTATCATCGTCATTGTCATTTTTATCATCCCCATCATCATCATTAATGTAATTTCTATCAACATTGTTGTAATCATCATCATCATTCATGCCATTATTGTTTTTGATGATGACCTACATGAAAATGATGATGATGACACCAAAGATAATGCTTATGATTATGACAATGACAACATCTAAAATTGGGAAGATTCGCCAAGGTAATTAGCGTCGTCATCATCATAATCATTGCCATCATCATCATTAATGTCATTGTAACCACTATCGTCTTTATCATCATAATCACAATTCATGTCATCGCCATCATCTTCATTTTCATCATTGTCAATATTATTGACATTGTCATCAATTGTTCATAATTGTCAATGCCATAAGGAATATCATCAATGCAGAAAATATGATGAGCGTTGGAAAAGGGATGCAAAAGCGAACACAGAAATGGGGGCAACAATAGAAGTAAAATTGGATGAAAAGTGGATACAACATAAGTAGATGCACAACAACATGAAAAACCTAACACAAAAGTGGATGCAAAAGTAGATGCAGTTGTCAATGCAAACTTGGATGCAAACATGAAGGCAAAAGTGGAAGCAAACATGGGTCCAATGGTAGGTGTAAAACTTGGCACAAACAGTGGTGAAACAAATGTGGATGCAACAACAGACACAAAAGTAGATGCAAAAATGGATGAAACAAAAGTGGATACAATAGGGGATGCAAAAACATACACAATATCCGATGCAAACTTGAACACAAAAGAGGATGCAAATGTGGATGCAAACGTGGAAGCAAATGTGGTTGCAATGGTAGGCGCAAGATATGGTGCAACAAAAGTGGATGTAACAATAGACAAAAAATATGCAAAATAAGATGCAAAAATGGATGTAAAAGTGGAAGCAAACATTGATGCAACAGGCAAAACAAAATTGGATGAAAAAAATGGATACAATGGAAGTAGATGCAAAAGTAGATACAAAACGAGATGCAAAACCCAATGCATAAACCTGACACAAAAGTGGATGCAAAAATAGATGCGATATTTGATGCAAAAGAGGATGTGAACGTGGATGCAAAATTGGAAGCAAACGTGGATACAATAGTGAGTTCAAAACATGGTGCAAATTATGGCATAACAAAAGTGGATGTAATGATAGATGAAAAAAAAGAATTAAAGTATGATGCAAATGAAGATGTAAAAAGGGATGCAAAAAGTGAAATTTAAAATGGGTGTAACAGTGGATGAAAAATTGTATGCAAAAGTGGATGCAATAGAAGTCGATGCAAAATGAGACACAAAACCCGATGCAAATCCTGGTCCAAAATTGGATACAAAAAGGGATGCAAAAATAGATGTAGTAGTTGATGAAAACCTAGATGCAAATGAGGATGCAAACGTGGATGCAAAATTATAATCAAAAGTGGGTGCAAAAGGAGGTGCCAAACTAGGCGCCAATTGTGGCACAAAAATATTAGATGCAATAGTGGGTACAATAATAGATGCAAAAGAGGATGTAAATATGGATGCCAAACAAGATGGAAAAGTGGATGCAACAAAAGTAGATGCAAAATTATATGCAAAACTAGACTCAAAACTCGATGTAAACCGTGGCACAAAAGTGATGCACAAATGGATGAAAAAATGGATGCAAAAAGTGATTTAAAAAAGGATGCAAAAAAGGATGCAAAAGTCGATGCAAAAGTTGATGCAAGTGTAGGTGCAAAAAGTGGATGCAAATGAGGATGTAAAAGTATGTCAAACAAAAATAGATGCCAAAATTGATGCAAAACCTGGAACAAAACTTGGTGCAAAGGATGACATAAAACTTGGCATAAAATTTGGTACAAAACGTGGTGCAAAACCTATTGCAGTACCTGGTGCTAAACTTGGTGTAAGATTTGGTGCAAAACTTGATGCAAATTTTGTGTCAAGTTTTGCACCATATTTGATAAATGGATGCAAATAGCACCAAAAATGGGCTCTAGATGCAAAAAAAGAAGTAAAAAGGGACGCTAATCACTGGTTTTGTTGTAGTGAAAGCTCCGGTGAAGGAGACTGAGTTCAATTTGGAGTGCGCATGTGAAACATTCATGGAGGCGGACAAGAGCTTCGCTGAGGTCTCCACCTCAAGGAGCAAGGATAAACCTGATTAGGAGATGGACCCCTCTATGCTTACAACCTTCTTGGAGACCTACATGAAGCTACTGCGCAATAGCAAGGCTGTGAAGGCATTGTAGGAGCTCATAAATAGATGCACTAAAAATGGTCCAGCTAAGCCGCGTGTAGTATGAAAGCTATGTAAGCATAAAATAAGGACGGGACGGGAGATGAGACTGACCGCGTAGATAGGAGAGTATGAGATGGATTAGGTTATCCTGGACTTGGGGTAAGATGCGAACGTCCTATCCAAATACACTTGGGAATGGATGGGAAGACCCGCACTCCAGTGGTCTCCAATTCAGCTACGGATGGCGAATCAGCAGAAGATCATCCCCATGGGACGGCTATAGGGGTGACTGTAGATATTGAAGGCGCGAGTGCACTAGCTGACTTTGAGGTAATAAAAATTGTGGATGATAACAACCCCTATCCTGCGCTCCTTAGAATTGATTAGGCTACTGATATGAATAGGGTAATCAACCTAAAGAACCGAAAGATGATATTTTGAGAAGAAATCGCTTCACATGATAGTACCCCTAGATCTTGCTGAAGGATCGCGCTATACTAAACCAGCTCACGATTATGAGAGCGATGACGATCTAAATTGTATCTATAAGATAAAATTGTATCTATAAGATAACAGCGCGATATCAAGATTGGGTGAACCCAACAGCAGATGGACGACTTACATGGGATCGTGAGAGTTTATGCACCTCAGACTTTGATGAAGAATTATAACGCTGGCAGAATCGGTTACATGAGGTAACTACACTGAGCTATAACACGATGACCCAATTGCTGCATTGTGTGTTGTCAGAGGTAAGAAATCTACCCACTTAAGATGGCCTGAATGATGTAGATATCTTTTTGGATGCATTTGAAAGGGAGGTACAAGAAAAGAAGTGCTTCCAGGCGTTGGACTGGGCATTGCACGCTATGCATGCAAGATGGTGGGGTACACACAAGGGAATCTTTGATGATTGGCGTAAATATAGGAGGGTGATGAGGACACACTTTGGGAAGCCGAAGGTGTGAATAATAGAAACATATGATGGGCAGGATGATCTGCATGCGCACTTGGCCAAATGGGCTCAGGCTTATGGAGAGAAGCCCCAACCTAAATGGGTGTCCTTGTTCTATCACACCCTGGATGTCGTCCCAATGAACTGGTATGTAGAAATAGAGCTCCACCATGGTACAGGTGAATGGGATATTTTACGCGAAGGATTCATAATGACATTCAACTTTGAAGACGGGTTTGATTGTGTTTATGGGGCGCTACAAGAGGTGAAAGCAACAATCTTTAGGATACCGTAGGATCCTTTAGACCTAGTTCAGCTGATCCAGGTGGATATTGGTGGCCACCTGCCAGGTCCACCTGGACCCCCACCATTGTCTTTCTCAGCATTTTCAGTTTCCTTAATTGTAGCACAGTTTACTATTTTTAGCAGTTTTTCGGGTCCTGAACTTCCGGAGCTGTTTTGAGGCCCTAAACGACGTTTTTTTGGAATTCTGGGGCCCAAAGTGGTAGTACCCGGATAGATCTTTCTAACGAGCTATCGTACGCGTCAAACGGAGATCGTATGCCAAAGTTACGACCCCGGGAAATTGATGTACCAATTTACCCAAACGGGGCCCACAATTTGGCGTTTCATCTTCTAGGGTTAGGTTTCGGTATGTGAAGGGTTTTCCATTGTTTCTCAACAATAAATAGGCCTTCGAGCCTCATTGTAATACAGTTCAGAACAGTTCAGAGGCATGTAGCCATCACATCTCTTCTCAGAGATAAGCTACCATCGCCCTAGCTAGTTTATTGCCATTTCTGTTTGTAAGCATATGTCAGTATTTTCCATTAATGAAATGAAGTATTATTTCCGCTGCATCTTTGTGTATATGGTTATCTCTGTAATTTGTTGCGTTCCTGTTTAAATCTGGATCAGTGGTATCAGAGCGGTCTGCTTTTTCTCTGTTTTTCTTTGCATGTCCCCAACAAGGTCGGGATATAAGGAGTTAGGGCTTGAACTGGTTGAACCTTTGCAAGACCAGCCTCGCAAATCCCGACGGCCTCCCATGGCGGACGAGAAGAAAGACGAGGGGGCAGGAGATCCCATCAAAATCTTGCTCGAAGAAGCGCTCGAGCGACAACGGAACGCGATGATGGACAGCTTTGCGCAGATCCTTCAGCGGCTACCCAGAAGCGACGCATCGGCTTCCAGCAGCTCCTCTGGAAACGCCACACCCTTTAAGGTACAAGTTAATTTTGAAATCCCCATATTCGAGGGTCAGATAGACGCCGATGCCGTAGATAAATGGTTAAATCTGCTAGAGGGTTATTTTTCTGTTCATGAATTTTCGAGTCGGGAAAAGATTGTTTTTGCTCTTCTCAAAGCAGCCCCCCACGTCAAGGACTGGTGGGAAACCTACTGCGAGCAGAAGGATGAAAGTACTGGCTCACTATTTTCAGCCGCACCCACCTGGGATTCGTTCCGGGATGCCATCAAGGAGCAGTACTACCCTGTCGGAAGCTATGAGGATGAATACATAAAGTGGACCACGCTGCGGCAGGGAAGGGACCAAGATGTGCCGGAGTTCACCAATCTTTTCCATACCCTTCGCACAAAGTTGGGTATCAAGGATTCGGAGCAACATTTGATACTCAAATACCGTGGCTGCCTGCACAAGTACATCCAGGAAGAAATACAGTTCCTAAACATCCCCTCGCTCGGCGCAGCATACCGGTATGCCGTCAAAGTCGAGCAGAAGTTTAAACAAAAGAAGCGAGACTTTGGATCTGCGAATCCAAAGCAGGGGAAAGGTGCCCCTAAACCACAGAACAAAGGACAAAGCCAAGGCGGGACAGCCCAAGACAACCAGCTGAAGCTGCAAGCAAAGAGCAACGCCGCGAAGCCGAGAAAGGACACTGGAAAATGGTGCGAGTTCCATAAGAGCTCCACTCACAACACAAGTGAGTGTCGGGCCAAGCAGTCACTGGTGGCTGAGCTAAAGGTTTCAGAATCAGATGCATGTTCCGACTCTGAGTCAGAACCCGATAAGGGGTATGAAAAAGGGAAGCAGATCATTGATGCGGATCCCAGCGCCACTGTTGCTACCGCAAAGATCCAGAAAAATGAACCCGAAGATCCAGAGGAGGAGGAGCGTCTCTTCCACTCCCAGATGTGGGTCAAGGGCTCCCCGATACAGTTCATTGTTGATAGCGGGAGTCAAAAGAACCTCATTTCGGCAGAGGTCGTGAAGCGGTTGGGCTTACCGACCACAGCACATCCACAACCATACACCATTGGGTGGCTTCACCAAGGGCGAGATCTTCGCGTGAGCCAGCAGTGTCGCCTTCCATACAACATCAAGCCCTTCACGGATGAGGTATTGTGTGACATTGCTCCCCTTGAAGTTTGTGATGTATTACTAGGACAACCATACTTGTGGAAGCGACATGCTGTGTATGAATCAAGGCCCCGTGCTGTTATTATTACATTGGGAAATAAGTTGTTCAGGATACCAGAGGTAGCACCACCTGCCGCCATCTCTTTGATTACTGCAAAACAATGCAGTAAGATCATTTCCAAAACCAGGAAATTTGTTTTCCTGATGATACGCCCTCAAGGGAAGAAGAAGACAGTGGCCGCGGCCTCCAAACGAGGTCCCTCTGCACGGCAGCTACAAATGGACAAGATTGTGGAGGAGTACAAAGACATCTTCACCTCCCCGGCAGGGGTTCCTCTGCACTGTCAAGTCAAGCACTCCATCGATCTGACCCCAGGTGCGCCGCTACCCAATGGACCAATTTATCGGCGCTCCGTTCTGGAGAACAATGAAATCAAGAGGCAGATTCAGGAGCTCCTACAGAAAGGTCACATCCGTCCGAGTTCTTCGCCCTGTGGGAGCCCGATAGTGTTGGTACAGAAGAAGGATGGGACGTGGAGACTCTGTATTGACTATCGGGCGCTGAACAAGATCACTGTCCGTAATAGGTACCCGATCCCGCGGATTGATGACCTCCTAGACCAACTAAAGGGGGCGAAATATTTCAGCAAGATCGATCTGAAGTCAGGATATCACCAGGTACCAATTGAACCCTCAGATGTGTGGAAGACTGCCTTCAAATCCAAGGAGGGCCTCTTCGAATGGTTGGTCATGCCTTTCGGATTGACGAATGCTCCTGCAACCTTTATGAGGCTAATGGATGACATCTTGCGGCCATTCACCAACTCCTTTGTAGTAGTATACTTGGATGACATTCTGATCTTCAGCCAGAGTTGGGAAGAGCACCTCCACCACATCCGACAGGTTCTCCAAACACTGCGGCAACACAAGCTATGTGCCAATTTGGAGAAATGCACTTTTGGCATGACCGAGGTCCAGTATCTGGGATACATCATTGATGAACAGGGGGTGCATGTCGATCCAGCCAAGGTCCAAGTCATTCGGGATTGGCCCTCTCCAACCACTCTAACAGAGCTCCGCAGCTTTCTAGGTCTTGCCAACTTCTACCGCAGGTTTGTGTTGGGATTTTCTCATATTTCTTGGCCCTTGAGTCAAGTCACCAAGGGCGGGGCGAAAGCAAAATTCTTTTGGTCTGAATCTCAACAGAAGGCATTCAGGGAGTTGAAGGATCGCCTCTGCACGGCACCAGTGCTCGCGTTACCAGATTTACAACAACCATTTGAGGTCGAGACAGATGCCTCTGACTATGCTATTGGGGCAGTCCTTACTCAACATGGACATCCAGTGGCATATCACAGTGAAACACTTTCAGACACAGTCCGGAAGTACCCCACTTATGATAAAGAGATGTATTCCATTGTACAGGCCTGCCGACAATGGAAGCATTACATTTTGGGGAAGGAAACGGTCATCCACACAGACCACCGACCTCTGCAATTCATACAGACCCAAGGGAAATTGCAGAATGATCGCCATCAGAAGTGGTCTACATACCTGCAACAGTTTCACTTGAATATCAAGTATAAAAAGGGCAGCACCAATAATGTTGCAGATTGCCTCAGTCGACCACCGATCATGGCGCTAACCACCGTGCTCAACTCTTGCGGGCACGAGACTTCTGATTGGCCACTTCTCTACAAAAGCGACCCAGAATTCGGCCACACATACCAGACACTCTTGGAGGGTCGGCAGGTTGCAGATTTTCACCTCCAGGATGCCCTATTATGCCACCTCGGTCACCTTTGTGTTCCTTCAAGCGAGCGTGCCAAGATGATTTGGGAAGCACACTACAGTCGGGCTGCTGGGCATTTCGGGGTCGAGAAAACAGTGGCAGTACTGCAAAACTATTTCTATTGGCCGAATCTTCGACAGGATGTTGGGAAGTACATCCGATCATGTACTGCCTGTGCCATTGCCAAACCGACCATTAAGAAGCAAGGCCTCTATACCCCGTTGCCTACCCCTAGTCGACCTTGGGAATCCATCTCCATGGATTACATGTCAGGCCTTCCTTCCACTAAGCATGGAAATGACTGTGTTTTTGTGGTCGTCGACAGGTTCTCAAAGATGGCCATTATGATGGCCTGCAAGAAGAATATCACAGCAGAAGCCACTGCTAAACTCTTCTTTGAACGAGTGTGGGTGCACTTTGGGATCCCACAGTCTATCATCTCAGATCGGGACAGTCGGTTTCTCAGCACATTTTGGTCCAGTCTCTGGTCAATGCTGGACACCAAACTCACGAAGTCCACAGCCTTCCATCCTCAAACTGATGGCCAGACAGAGGTTGTCAACAGGATGATTGTGCACATTCTGCGCATGTATAACTCAAAGCATCCACGCACATGGGACGAGAGCCTCCCCTATGTTCAGCACAGCTACAACCGAGCTCTTCACAGCTCCACTGGCCATAGCCCTTTTCAGGTGGGTTTAGGATTCCAGCCACTATGCCCCATTGATGTGGCCATGCCACTTGCAGCTACTCACATGAATTCAGCTCATGTCCAGTCCGAAACAGATAAGGCCACCAGCTTCATTGAGCGCATCCAACATATTCGCCAGCAGGTCCATGACATTCTTGAGAAATCAAATGCCAAGTACAAGCAGCGACATGATCAACACCGGGTGCCACACAAGTTTCAGGTGGGCGACAAAGTCTGGTTGCATTTGCAAAAGGAACGCCTTACTGGAGCCTATCGGAAATTGAGACCACTTCGATATGGTCCTTACACCATTACTAAGGCTATGGGAGACAATGCATTTGAGCTCAGCATTCCCCCATTCCTTGGCCTGCACCCAGTGTTCAATGTGGACCGCCTTCGGCCATACTTTCCACCATTGCTAGACACATCCGACATTGCAGAACAGCTCAAACCCACAGAATTAAATCCAGATTGCATGGAACAAGCTGCAACTGATCGAATCATGGACACACAGATCAAGAACACTCGCCAACAGCATATCCAACTGTATCGAGTTGTCAAAGCAGGCCAACTCCTTCAGCAGGGCAAGTGGCTCACCAGGGAACAAGTTCAGCAGAGGTTTCCTCATCTCATGGAGGAGCTCAACGCAATGGGGACCATTGCTTCCTAAGGGGGGAGGAATGATCCAGGTGGATATTGGTGGCCACCTGCCAGGTCCACCTGGACCCCCACCATTGTCTTTCTCAGCATTTTCAGTTTCCTTAATTGTAGCACAGTTTACTATTTTTAGCAGTTTTTCGGGTCCTGAACTTCCGGAGCCGTTTTGAGGCCCTAAACGACGTTTTTTTGGAATTCTGGGGCGACCGAGCCCTATGTTGCCTCCCAAAGTGGTAGTACTCGGATAGATCCTTCTAACGAGCTATCGTACGCGTCAAACGGAGATCGTATGCCAAAGTTACGACCCCGGGAAATTGATGTACCAATTTACCCAAACGGGGCCCACAATTTGGCGTTTCATCTTCTAGGGTTAGGTTTCGGTATGTGAAGGGTTTTCCATTGTTTCTCAACAATAAATAGGCCTTCGAGCCTCATTGTAATACAGTTCAGAACAGTTCAGAGGCATGTAGCCATCACATCTCTTCTCAGAGATAAGCTACCATCGCCCTAGCTAGTTTATTGCCATTTCTGTTTGTAAGCATATGTCAGTATTTTCCATTAATGAAATGAAGTATTATTTCCGCTGCATCTTTGTGTATATGGTTATCTCTGTAATTTGTTGCGTTCCTGCTTAAATCTGGATCATCAGCCTAGTGGGATACTCAGCTGAGTCACGCGCTAAAATGTTATAACGTAACCACTGAAGAAGAGGATAAGGATCCGCAAAAGATTAACATCCCTGAAATAGAAGGTCACCGCGAGGTTGCAGGACCACAGGTTGAAAATCCTAATATAACCTTGCCGCTAAAAACAAAACAGGGAAACATTGGTACGGAGGCAGAGCCCAAATTCGTGAAGATTGGAGATTATTGGGATGATGCAACAGTAGATAAGATCGCTAAATTGCTCCATGAGTATCAGGATTTATTCCCTACCAAGTTTACAGATCTAAAGGGGATAATTGGGGACCTAGGTGTTATGAAGATCACGCTGAAGCCCGACGCGAAGTGGGTTAAGCAAAGACCTTACTATCTCAACCCAAATTATAAGGAGAAAGACCACTTAGACCTAGACAAGATGCTCACCACAGGCATCATTGAGCCTATGCAAGAATATGACTAGGTAAGCCCAATGGTGGTACAAGAGAAGAAGCAGAAGGATGAAATAAGGATATGCATGGATCTCAGAAAGCTGAATGACGATTGCGTACATGATCCTTTCCCGACTCTCTTCAATGATGACACATTGGACAATGTAGGTGGCCAGGAAGCATATTCCTTCACTAATGGGTTCTCGGGGTACTACTAGATCAAAATCGCACAAGAGGATAGGAGCAAGACAACCTTCATGATTGAGTGGGGTTGTTTCCAGTACACTGTAATGCCATTTGGGTTGAAGAATGTGCCTGCAATTTTCTAGCGCGTAGTCGTTGTTTTGTTCAAGGAGTTTATTCATAAGTTCTTGGAAGTATAATTTGATGATTAGACTGTGTTTGGGCTGGTAAAACGCCATGTAGCAAGCTTGTGTCTGATGTTGGATACCTATCGAAGATACCAGATCATGCTCAATCTAAAGAAATGCATATTATGTGTTCCTTTTGGGACCCTGTTGGGTCATGTGGTTTGCAAGCGGGGACTGATGGTAGATCTCATGAAGATCGTGGTGATACTGAAATTGGAAGCGCCGAGGAGTGTGAAACGACTGCGCGCTACCCTAGACCATACAGGATATTACAAAAAGTTTATCAAAGGCTATGCCTAGATCACCGTGCCTATGGAAAACTTGTTGAAGAAGGATGTCACATTTTGTTGGAATGAGGACTGTAAGAAGAGCTTGGATGTATTGAAATAAAAATATGGTCACTACACCGATTTTAGTCTTTCTGGATTGGAAGAAAGAGTTTCATGTACATGTCGACGCGTCATGTATAGCGCTGGGAGCAGTACTGACACACGCTGGTGGAGAAGACTTGGACAATCTTATAGCATTCGTAGGAAGAAGGTTATCTAAGGCAGAAAAGGATTATTCCACCAACGAGCATGAAGGGATAGCCATAGTATATGCGTTCCCTAAGTTTAGACACTACTCGCTGGGAGGCCATTTTAAGATGTAGACAAATCGTTCCACACTGAAGTACCTGGTCAATAAGCTTGTGTTGGGGGAGAATCTGCAGATGGATTTTATTGTTCTAGGAATATGATTTTGAAGTTATTGTGAAACCTAGACAACTGAATGTGGGACCAAACCATTTGTCGCACATCGAAACAGGGGAAGAGCCCACTAATTTGGAGGAGGGACTGCCCGACGCGCAGATTTTTGCAATGCGCTTTGTGGATGGTTATTTTGAGGATATAATACACTTCCTGATGACATGAACTGCCCCGGAGGGATACACCGTCCAATTGAAGAAGGAGTTACTGATGCGCGTGACAAATTTTTCTGTTATTGTTGGGCATCTGTACAAAATGGGGTCTGATGCGATATTGTGACGGTATGTACCAGAGTTTGAAAGAAGTAGCATCCTTTTAGATGCTCATGGGGGCACTGCAGGAGGATATTATGTAGGGAGAGCAACCGTGCAGAAGATTCTATGCGTAGGGTTGTGGTGGCCAACCCTCCATCAGGATTCACAAGCGTACTACAAGGTGTGCGATGTATGTCAAAGGATTGGCAGACCATCGAGTAGGGATGAGATTCCTATGAATCCACAGATGATGTTAAAACCATTTGAGAAATGGGTGATAGAGTTTGTGGGACCCATCCAACCCCAAGGAAAGACGGGAGCAAGGTACATTATCACCATGACAGATTATTTGACCCGATGGGTGGAGGCATAGCCTATGAAGGATTACATAGACACGACTACTGTGAAGTTCCTCTTTGAGTATGTATTGACATGATTTGGCTGTCCAAAGATTTTGATGAGTGATTGTGGTACACACTTTCTGAATGAGACGATCAATACGCTGAAGGAGGAATTTCAGGTATATCACTAGAAGAGCACGCATTATCACCCGCAGCCTAACAGGACGGTGGAAGCATTCAATAAAGTGCTAGAGAATGTGTTGACTAAGGTTTGCAATGCTCAACAAAGTGATTGGGACTTATGCATACCTATAATACTATGGGCTTATCGAACGACATACAAGAAGTTGACTGGACAAACCCCCTTTAGGCTTGTCTATGGTGTTGAAGCAGAAATGCCTATGGAATATATTGTGTCTAGTCTGTGCATAGCGACACTCAGGGGTATGAAAGATCATGCAGCCCTAGAGGGAAGGCTCGCGCAGCTGGTTGAGCTTGAGGAAGAGAGATTTCTAGCTGGAATTCACCAACAGGTCCAAAAGCAACGTGAAAAAGCATGGCATGATTGGCACATTAAGTTGCGCACCTTTAAGGTAAATGACTTGGTGTTGTTATATGATAGTAAGTTTGATAAATTTCCGGGGAAGTTCAGGATGCACTGGTTAGGGCCCTATGCCATTAAGGAGATTATCGAGGGAGGAGTGGTACAACTGGTCAAATTGAAGGGAGATCCCTTCCCAGGAAAGGTGAATGGCAGTTGATTGAAGCCATACATCGGCGGTTCAACCATGTGACTAGATGAGGGTAGCATAAGCTTAGCGCTCCAAGCAGCTGAAAGGAGGTGCGGGGCTATAAACTACACTGCCCGGGTTGGGGAGCTGTGCGATTGGAGAATTGTGTGAAGCAAGGAAGTGTCATAGGGTTCGCGACAGCACGAAGGGAGCTGCGCTACCCTGGGAGAAATTGTGTAGGTCGGCCAGAAAGTGACCATTAAAGTCACTGTTCATGATTTGACGGGAGAAATGTGGCCAAATGGAGCAGGCGACCGACATTTAAGACAAAATTTATGATTCAGATCCTTGAAAATCTGTTGCCAATATGGCATTAATGAAACCGAATTTGGGGGGAACAATCAGATTAGAATTCAAAATGCCTTATAAATTACAGGTGGCTGCCCAGCGAAAAACACTTGGCATTTTCAAAATTAAGTTGTTGAGATCTCAGCCACACATGAACTGAGAATTCTTCAAAGCTTTGAAAGTGACTCTAGTGTTTGCAAACTTACCAGGGACGTTGCGAGCATTGTTGGAAAGAGTTATGTCGGCACCCATAAAAGTTATAAATATTGAAGAAGTAGTAGAGGAGTCAGTGCCGAAAGTTGAAATGGACGCAGAAGTAGCTACTCCAGAGGTTGCCGAGGTATTAACCGAAGTCCCTAAATCGCCAAGAACGCCGAGACCAAAGCCCACCCCAACCAAGGAAACCATGAAGGATAAGAAGGTCAAGTAGCTTGCAATACTGGTGCACGAATCGCCAAGAAGAAACCCACTGAAGCCCACCGCACAAGAGAAGGGCAAAGCCATAAACTTTGAGCCCGAGGAGGAAGAAATTGAAGACATCCTGATGGATGATGAGGATGTGGGAGTAAAATTGGAAGAGGTTGAAGACCAAGGTGCTGACCCTATTACTCAGTTTCCTGAGTATGTCCCTCTGCGCAAGCCCAAGACCAAGGTGCTGAAAGACATCGATGAGAGCAAGACCCCCTTGCAAACCCCTCTGCTACCAGATGATATTGTTTCAATAGACCGCACTTGGCACAGGTGCCGCTGCTAAAACTTGAGGACTAGGAATTAGCTGATCACAAGAAATTCCCACACCTGGCAACCGAGCAGCTGATTCGTCGCATAATTGATACAAATATTGGAATGACCACATTGGAGCCGCAGAGGTGGCTTAGAGGAGTGGACAAGGCAGGGTTGCTCAACCTGATTTGGGTGCCGCACTACAACCACACCCTGGTGACAGTATTGTTCATCGAGCAGCTATCGTGCTTGGTGCATGATGGGTGTTTGTAGATGGAGGATCCAATACCCATCAAAGATAGATTGATTCACTGGATAACATGACTGCTTTACATAAGAGAGAATTTGGCCATGATATTTGGTGGAAAAGTTGGTGAGAAAGCCCTCGCGGACTCCATGAAATAAAAATTTAAATTGGTGAAGAAGCTGCGCGGAGATTCTATATCTAGCATTTGTGACCCTGCTGTGAAGGTAGCTACGTAGATTCTAGCAGGGAAGGTGATGAGGAAGTGTTGCGCCGATGAGGTGTTGGCACCTGTCATTGCGCTAGCAACCCAGTGTGCCGAAGGAGTCCAATTCAACTGGTCAGACTACCTTCGCTGAGAGCTCCTAGCGAACTTCTGTGAAGTGCAGGAGCTCAACAAGATGTTCCACTATGCGTGGATCTTGTTGTCAATTGTGCTGGTAGCATGGGAGCTGCCAAAGGATAGCCAGTTCCCTTCGGTCACGCTAGACCTCCCAGAAGCAGCGAAGTATGCTTCGCTGTGGGCGACCAAGGATGCGCAGTGAGTCAAGGACAACAAGATCTTCTGGATCTTGATGGAGATGAACATCCGCATGGCCATCAATTGCAAACCGCGATTGTCACCTATGGTATATGCCAACCTGCAAGGCTATGCAAAATTTAAAGCATACTTCCACCACGTGTCCAACAGGGTGCGGAAGGACCCTGTGCAAAAATGGCATGACTTGCCTTACCTGGCAACAGATGATGTCATTGATGTGGTACTTGATCAATGGCCGGCAGAGTGGCACGCTACAATAGACTTAGCAGTGGGAGGGAGCAAGTCCGCCGCACAGAGGAAGAAGGAGGAGGCCAAGCTTAAGATGACACAACTAACCGAAAAGAGGAAAAAGGAGGCTGCTGAAAAGGCCCAGGAAGAGTGTGAGGCCACACAGTAGACAAAAAAGTAGAGAGGTGGGACAGAGCGGGGCTCTGAAAAAGGCGCGAGGGCATCTTCACCTGAGACAAAGGAGGAGATAGAACAGTAGCACGGCGCGGACCCTCAGGAGACATCCGCCCACATCAAGCGACCAAGGGAGTAGGAGAAAGGAGGGTCCTGGAAGAAATCAAAATCTACCAAGACATCACTGGACCCTATCATGCTAACAGAGGGCGATTTGCATGATATCGGTGACATAGTGAGGGATGTCACCATGGCGCCCTGCAATAGTTTGAGCAACAATGATAGATAATGTTGGGGGCTATCCAGACAGGTTTACAGGAGCTGCAGACCTGCGCATCTCAGTCTTGAGTTTTTTTCTCCCTCCAAATCAAGGTTATACCACTCAAATGAAGAGAGAAAAGTTGGATATTTCCGTTGTCCTTCACAATCTTCTGGATCTGGAAATAAACTTCATGCTTCTTGATCCAATTATCCAATTTCTCTGATTTAATTTCACCATCATACATGGATAAATAAAACTTAGTATCATGTTTTAATAAAGGGAATTTGGACAAATTTTTCTTCCAATGTTTCTTTAAAGGAAAAAATTTACTCAAACTAGAAGAAAAAGAAGAAAAGGAGGATGGAAATGGAGGATTCTTAGGGGGATCACCAACTCCTTCAACTTTTATTGATGATCCATTCTCACCATACTTATTTTGTTCATGATACAACTCCTCCACCATGGTCTTCATTGCCATGAATGCTTCACGAAAATCCTCTTCATAAGCAAAATGATTCCCTCCTCTTAGCGATGTCATTTATTGCCTTTATGTTGGATGCCTCGAACCAATTTCTAGATTGTATTCTTTCAATGATCCCTCTCCTTGTTTCAACTTTGAAAACGTAAGCATCCAAACTCACAAATCCTATCACACCTACTCTGATACCAAACTTGATTCAAAATCTAGGACTTGATTTGCAATTATTTTAAGTGATAGTTAAATTAACGAGTGCATGAAAAGTATGAACTAAATAAATAAATATTAAAAAAGAGAGAGGAAATAAGAATTCAAGTTGTGAACATATTTACCCTAATGTGGGATACATCTCTGATCAAACTTCAAATGAGTGATGACTCTATCAAGTGACGCAAATAATTAATTTTACATTCATCAAGTCTTCAACCTACAATAAAACTCGTCCTCTAGCATATTACAGAGATGGTCGTTTCCAAAAAGCCACTTAATTTCTCTCAAAAAACCAAAATAGGACTGCAAACCACTCTTTTTCCAACATACACAAGAGTAATACATAGCTTAAAATAACTTTGGCTCGTAGTCTATGCACAAATTACAGCCCTACCTGAGTGGAAAAACTGTTGTATTAATAAACATGAGCTCTTGGGGTTGATCCCAAGGACCGTTGGGATATTTAGACATTCAATGTAATTATAGTTTAAACACAAATGCAATTGTCGTCCAATACAAATAATATCATTGGCACAATGATTGGACTACTAGTTTGTTACCAAAGAGGTCATGATTTCTACCCCATAGACCTTCAAAATATTAACATTGGATAACTTTCAAATGTTAAATATGGTTGTGTTAATTCAACGACCAGCAAAAAGTGGTTGGTGCATTGGCATAAATAGTTTGGGCTGTTAGTGAATGTTATGGGATAAATCCTCACAAACACCATTTATACACAAGGAACCTTTTAATAAAATTTAGAAACAATTTGCCCGAATCCATAATAAGCACACTAGTTGGCATAACATTGAACTGTTGGATTTGTACCGAGAAGGTTAGGGGTTTGATTTTCTCTATCATTGAAATTTTTGCAACCATTACTTGAACCTTCCTAGCCAATTGGAGGTCACCACGTGGAGGCTTTTTATTAGCCCATGTCACAAACAATCAACCTGTTGAATCAACTTTCCACATCAACATGCCATATCACTAAATTGTCAGTGTCACACTTGGCCACATCAACCTATCTATGTAGTTCGTACTAGGATGTTTCCTCATATGGTGATACCATGTGTCCTCATGAGGTGTTGTCATGTGTCCTCCCACAGTTTTGTCATGTGGCATTCTTGCAAAACTTTTTCCTATTTCTACAAAACTTTAGAATGCCATAAATTTCCTATATGATATTTGTCTAACTTCATTCAAGCATCATTGGAAGGATCTCTACGAGCTCTTCAACATAGAGACCTTTGCATCAACATTTGAAGACATTAGTCTTTATTGATCGTGAGGATCCACCCAGATTTGAACAAGGCATTGTCTTGTTCTATTCCACTATTCTCTCGACAGTTTAAAGGTGAAATAATGACTCCTATCAATCAATGGTCTAATTGCCATGTTATTCTACCATGTGGACCTAGTATTTCATCTCCACATCAATCTGTGTTAGCCACATCAACATGGAATGTCATCAAGGGGGTCATGCCTTGAGCCATGTCATCATGATGCGTCATATTCCACATCACTCCATGTCAGCCTACATTAGCATCACCTTTGAACATTATATGTAGAAGTAATCCCTAAAGTATGTTTCTTGTAATGATATTGATGTATACATGTGTTATGGACTAGAAATCAAAGGTTAAATGTACCTCTAAGGCTCTTCCTATATTATGTATTTTGAATGGTTGTTACTAGGCCTATGTGGGAAGGGGAAACCGTGACTAGGCTACTGATATGTATTAAAAGATTGAGTGTCCCCCTTTTCTTCAAAGGACGTTTTTCTTTTGGAACATGGACTCCATTTTTATCTCCTTTCTATAATTGTATGAAGGAAGCCATGATGATGTGGTAGATGTTTACATGGTGCTAAAATGGCTAACATAGCACTCATGTGGAATGATGTTGCATGTCCCCATGACAAGTAGCATATCATAATGATGTCACATAAGACATTTCTCCTTGATGATGTGACATGCTAATGTGGCTAATACAAATTTACGAGAAGATGACTTGGTAGGTCTACATGACAAGATGAACATAAATTATTTGATATATTGATTTAATTAGATTCAAATTAGTTGCAAGTAATTAGATAATTCATTTTTTATTAATTTTGTTTTTATCATAGTTCTTGCTAATTCATTATTTATATATTATAAAATAATCAACTATATTTTTTTTTTCTCGATAAGACTAATTCTATTAAGCAGTAAAATATTGTACAAGAGGATACATTCCAGAGATGCAGGATACCGGCAACCGGAAATGATAGGACTATCAACCTCGGTTCCGGGAAATGAGATAAGCAAGCAAGGAGCTACAACTAGTCACTGAAAGCTTAAGAAGAACAGAATGCTACCCTGAAAGAGTAGAGGTTTCAACACGAAGCTTTTTCCCTTTCCTTTTTTTAACTTCAACCCAACCACTTTGAGGTGGATGGGCGATTACAACTTGCAGATTGGGGTCCTCCACAGGGGAGCCCTCCTTTTCTAAGTCCGAGGAAGAGGACAAATGGACACGTTTCTGAGCAATGGCTGAATCAGAGGAAGACGCCAGGCCCTCGGTGGAAGGGGCCACAGAATGAGGGGCCTGATTCAATTCTTCATCGCTATCTTCATCTTCAGAGCTGGAGGAATCAGAGTCCTCAACTGGAGGAGGAGAGCATGGAGCCCATCGTTTGGACTTGGGCTTGGAGTCGTTGGCCTTGTTCTTTTTTGCCGGGCGAGATGGGCAAGTATTCTGCAGATGCCCAGATTGTTGGCAATGGCGGCACCGAAAAGCAATGTTCTCGTAATCCAGCTTCTGGGTCCAGACAAAGTCATTTATCTTGAGATTGATTTGTTCTGGAAGACCTTTGCTCAGGTCTAACTCCACACATATTCTTGCATATGAGTAGAGGCCTTTGGATTCCCTCCAAAGATCTCCATGGATGAAGCTTCCCAATGTGTCTCCTATAGCTCTGAAGACACGAGTATTCCATAGATGAGCAGGTAAGTTTGGAAGCCGAATCCATACCGGTGTCTTGGTAATGACTGCAGTGGCTGGATCAAAATCTGGAAACCAGGGAGTCAAAAAAAGCCCTGCAGTTCCCATGAACCAAGGGCCCTCTGCAAAGGCCTTTTCATAGTGCTTAATGTTATCAAAGAGAACAATGAAATAACCTTTCGAGCAAAAAAAGATCTTACAATGATGTGTCCAGTTTGCATGGATCCATGCATAGAGATCCTGGGATCGAGGCCACAGTCCATTAAATCTGAAAATAATCAACTATATTAATTATATAATATTTTTTTAATATATTTAAACATAAGTAAGAAGTATAATTATATGTTATAAAATAATCAATTATATTAAATAGATAATGATTTTTTTAATATATATATATATATATATATATATATATATATATATATATATATATATATATATATTTAAAGATAAGTAAAAAAGCCCTTAGGGATAGCTCAATTGGTCATGTTCTCCTTGCTAAGTACCTTGTGAATTGGGAGGTCACGAGGTCAAATCTCCTCTATGCCCTTGGGGTTAGGCCCGATCAGATAAGCCAACGGGTAGATCCTTTCAGGTGGATCTGCCCAGATTATGACCTGTAGATGTGGTGGCCACTGATAAGTAGATCCCTTCAGGTGGATTTGCCCAGATTATTACCCATAGATGTGGTGGCCACTCAGTGACCATAAACCACAGTTGAAGAAAAAGAAGTAAAAGGTATAATTTTTAGATTAAAAAAAAAATTAAATTAAATTGCTTTACATAAATAAGATAATCATTTAAATTTTAAAAATTTAAATATAAAATGTTATCTATTTTCAACCATAAGAATTTTACAATTATTGTAACTAAAAATATTAGTTATTAATTAATTTATTATGTTATACATATGATTATAGGTTAATGAGTTATCATAGTGTTTTTTTTTAAATGGATTTTGAATATAAACTAATGATACATCCATTCTAATTTTGAATTTGAGTATGAATTCTCATAAATTTATTTTAATTTTTAATTTTATTTTGAATTTATCAAAAAGAAATTAAGATAAAAAAACATTTAAAATTGTTTTGTGAAAACAATTAAAGAGATATTTACTTACATTTATGGATAGAATTTTAATAAATTCATTATGTTATAATCTATCTAAAATAATATAAAGTAAATATACCTTACACAAAATAAGATGACTAAAAGAAAACTATGTGGAATTAATCAAATGCCCATCAATATTGGCCACAAGTAAGTGAGCTAACCCATTGTCCTTGGTAACATTTTATTTCTCCCCAACACACTTACTACCAAAAATAGCCGAATGTCTAACAATATAATCAAATGAATTAATGCCTTATATGGAAAATGTTTGGAAACATCTTATTTAAACAAAAATTAAAATTGATCTCAACTTCAAATTTATTAAATGCTTTAAAAACCCAAATTTATTTTAGTAATAAGTAAAATTGATCTCAACTTCAAATTTATTAAATGCTTTAAAAACCCAAATTTATTTTAGTAATAAACACTTTTAAATAAATTTAATTATTTCAACAATTTCCTTTCCCTTTCGTCCAAAGCTGCTTTCATGGTGGAATAATTTCAGGAGAAGATTTTGATGGAACTGGTTGAACCTTTTGACAAAAACAAATCCCCTTGAACCAAGAAGTGTAACCTTCCCAAAAACCTTCTAATCATAATCTACAACTCAAACATGGTACAAACTTCAAACTCCGGGGTGGCCAAAAGGTCGCCTTGTTACACGACTCCATGAAAATTTTGGAACATTGACTTTACTCGTTTGTGGAAAATTTTGGTATGGAGGGTCACTAAGCTAATCGTTGAAGAAGATTGAAACCAGTGAATTTCGCAGTTTTCAATTCCAATCTCATTTGTTTGGAAGTTTTGAATTCTAATCAATCGTTCTTTTGTTCTCATTCCTATTCATAATAAATCCATCTTTTTCTTGTCATTTATTAGAAAGAAACAACAAGGAATGACATATGGCCACGCTGGCTGAAGTACCTCAAATGGAAACTATAATGCAATGGGAACTGTAATCCTATTGTTCGTAATAGATAGAGTCCCAGACTCTTGCTTTTAATTATGATCTCTATGAAATCCTCGATTTTTTTTTGAAATAATGTCGTTTAAACCATCAAATTTAAAATGACTTCAATTGATATGCACTTCAGTGTAAACTGAAATTAATGAAACCACTCTTTTTAAAATAATAATCAAAGTGTTGAAGGTTCAAAAATATCTGCCTACAACATTATAAAGGAAGCCACCCGGTTTGGAACTTAAAGTAGCTCATTTTCCATTGAAATGGTGATTCTCACTAGTTAAACTAGGCCTAGTTACCTTCTCTCTATCTCCACTGGCTTAAAATATGACTTTAACCTACCAATAGAGAACAAACATCATATCAATCTTCTTGCTGATCAGGCAAGAAAGTGATCCTTAAACTGATCTTGGGTTCAACCAAACCACAACTAAAGTTTGTCTCTTTGATAATAGGACTTCTATGAATGTAGAATTAAATATAAATGCTAAAACTAGAATACAAACAAAAGGATAGAAAACCTAAAGATATATCGATTAGGAAGATGTAGGTCTAACCCAACTGATAGCAAGATAATTAATTTAATTGAAACTTAAATATGTCTGGCTTATACTGAATATCAAGTTAACAAAGTAGTTACCTTAGTTGATATTATAATTACTAAACATATCATGTTCAGAGATCCTTTAACCAGAATTATTAATCAATGACATTTAGGAAATAGTTCACAAAAATGATGATGATTAGTAATCCAACAAATCGATTGATTAAACAATAATACAAGGAAATAATTCACATAATATTACTGTTTGTTAATGCATAATTAAAAGGCTAATCTTTTAGTAAGTCATTACTTAGTATTTAGAGTTCAGCGCATAAGAACAGAGATAAACAACAGATAATTGTAATAAATCACTGTCATAGACAATAGTGCACAAATATGACTAAAAATCACAAGTCTATGTTATTATAAAATGAAACTAGTATTAAAACAATAACATCTTGAATACCAATTTATTAAGTCCAATTCTCTTGCTATGATCTCCAACAATCCTCTACAACTCATAAAATTTGCTAATGAAACAAGAGCTGCAATAGTGCAATCTCTGCTCATCATACATAGTTCATATATGTAAAAGATAACTCTCTCTATTCCTCAAATATGAGATTAAAATCTTCTCTCCTCTACAGCCATAAATCCCTATTATAGTAGTGCTTTAGAATCCCGAATTACAGAGTAGAGAAGGATTTTTCCACGATTTAAATCCTCATTATAGAGCCCAGAGATGGTATTTATACATGTTAGGAATACAAACAGTGTCCCTTGATTTTCTCAACATATAGAGCAAATAAAGGTAAAATAGAGATGAATTATTCCTTTAGATAAAATTCCAGTGAAATATGAATGGTTACATCTTGAGGAGATGCCTAATTTAGCTCATGCTCGAATAAGACCACATTTAATTACTTCAACAATGATAGCGATTTCCTACCTATTTTAGATCTGCTTTGCACCTGGAGGAGTTTTTTAGGGATCAGTTGTTGGATTTGTTAGTATATTTCATCCTGGAAGCTTCTTTTCCAATACAGGGCCAAAATTAGTCGAAATCGAGGAGAAAAAAAAACCAAAGTATAAGAAAACTATAAAATAAAAAATATGATCCGTGAGATCGAATTAAAACAAATTAAATGGATTCTTTTTTATTAAAACATTACAGGCATACCAAATAATGACACGTGACAACATTTGAGTGGAATCAGAGGTATGTTCATCAGAAGTTTTTATAATGTGTGTAAGCAAAAACGCCGATATTGGGAGGCTCCGATATGGTGCGGATGCGATTCCTTATTGAGCTCCTTTTAAATTGTGTATTGGGTCCAGATATCAAAGGTAAGTGGATTATCAGAAATCGAAAGTCAAAGGGGTATGATTATCGGAGATCGGAGGTGTGAAAGGATAACATTCGATTGGAAGGCTCTGATATGAGAGTTGTGATATGAATAGCAAGAGGTTTATCAGAGATCTAAGGATTGGAAATATCGGAGATCGACAATTAAAGGATATGTTGTATCACACTATCGTTGGATCGGCATATAACAATTGGAGATCGGAGTTTTATGACTGTTACCATATAGAAAGTTTTGATGTAAGGGGTAAACATGATATAATAATAAACTAACTTTTATAATGATATCAGATCCGGATGTCGGGCTCTGGTATATCGGAAAAGTTCCAAGGTTGGAACTTCTAATATAATGTGGCTAGTGGAACGGTGAGGTATTACAGAGATATCAGAAGATTGGGTTATCAAAGTTTCTTATCGAAGACATGTTTAAAGACCCAATATGTATTATTGTCGAGATTATATGGTATGCGGAGAATAAGTGGGGATATATCGGGGTTCTGATATATCTTAACAGTTAAACATTGTAACCCCGATATGTGATCTTAGTGATATGAATAAACTACAACCACTTGAAATATAAAGGGTTTATCTCTAATATTACTTTGAAATAGAAAAACCACTTTAACATTGAAGATTGGTCTTGGGAGCTATGCTTATTATTTACAAATTGAAATAAATCAAAATAAATTTACTATTTATACAAAAAGTAAATATTTAAAAAATAAATAGTGATTATGCCATTTATTTATACTTAGTATGCCAAGGTAGTTAAAATATCCAGCCTAAGTCCAAACATTATTTACAAATCAGATAACCACAAGAAGCAAAACAAAAGTAATAGGAAGCTAGGGTTAGGTAAAATCTGCTAAGGCAATCAAAATTGAAAAACAAAAAGGTCCCCATAATTTTATTATGTGACTAAAATAAAAATTAAATGAGGGGTTGTTGAGTACTACAACACAAAGATAATGAAACCACTCCTTTTAAAATAATAATCAAATTTAAAATGAATTTAATTGATATGTCCATTAAAAATAAATAAATCTATATCAAATAAAATAGAGGAATGTGGGGAAGAGAATCATAGGGAATTATTAGGACTATATTAGGATTAACTAATTATATTTTGAGAGTCAAACCAAAATAACTAAACAATTAAAAGGAATGCGAAGTAATAATAATAATAATAATAATAAATAATGAATAAATAATTTTTATTATTAAAAGAAAATGGTTAAGCCCCATATTTACATAATTAATTAATTAAGTAGGGATAGAGAATTAAGAGGAAAACGAGGATAATAAAATGATTAAATTAATAGTAAGAGTCAATCAAGTCAAGAGATTTAAACAAATTGATTAATTAAAGGGATGCAAATTAAAAGAAAATTGAAGTTAATACTATAATAATAAAGAGGACGAGAAATTTAGATAGCATTAATTAACAAGTGAATAAATACAAAAATAGCCAAATAATCAAAGCTTAAAATTTTTGATGGTTGATAAGCAGAGAAAAAGAAATCATTATAAAAATTGAAAATGAAAGATTAAAATATTTGTTATTGGGTTAAAAATAAAATGAAAATTTGCTTAAATAATTTTAATAGTGATTGAAGGAAAGGGAAGCAAGCAGGGAGGGTAAGGATAGATAAGGAAAGGACAAGAGAAGAAAAATGTAAAGAGCTAAGGAAAAAAAGGGGGAGCCATAACTATTGAGTCGGATGGTAGATAACAGAATGCCAAAAATGACTTAATTTATAGCCATCTTCTCGATTAAACTTTCCAAGGTTCTTCTTTATTTCAAGAGCCTCCCTAATGATACTTGAGTTGTAAAAAGGAACATAGGCAATAATTTTGGTTTGAATAAAATAGATAAGATCCTTTGAATCAAAAGGGTGTTTGGCTATGGCAGACTTCGAAAAGATTATTGGTGTCAGCAATATGTTCTTTAATTGGAGCTTTGAAGGAACGTCTAGTGTTGTCAATGTATGATTTTCCACATTAACAAAGGATTTGGTAAACCTCTGAATTCAACATGGGGTCAGACTTATCCTTGGCTGACTCGAACAACTGTTTCAAAGTTTTACGAGGTTTAAAAAAGGTCTTCATGTTATTTAATTATTTGTCATTAAATATAAAACTATGAATATTATTTGAGTTTTAAATATTTTCATTATAGTTTTTTTGATAATATATAAATAATTATTTATTATTATTATTTTGCCAAAAATATTAGTGAATTGCACCATGATCTAATATTTATATTTATAATCTATAACACGTGAAATTTAATATATTTTAAATATATATAATTTAATAAATTTTATTTTATAAAAAGTTATTTTAAACTTTACATAATAGCTTAAGACCAACGAAGGGTGGTCTAAAGATATTAAATGCAATATCAGGGTTAAGCAAGGGTGTCCCCTATCCCCTACCTTTTTTGGCATTTACATCGATAAGCTAGAGGAGTGTCTAGAAACTGTAGGTTGCAAGGGCACCAAGCTTGCTGGTATAATCATTACTCTTCTCCTTTATGCTAATGATATCGTTCTTCTTGCAAAAAGCCATGATGACCTAGACAAGCAACTTAAGACTCTTCATGTCTACTGCTCCAAGATGGGTATGACAGTCAATACCAATAAGACTAAAGTCATGATCATCAAATCCAAAAAGATCACCCATGGTAGTTTCATCTATGATAACCATTACTTAGAGCAGGTTTCTTCTTATAAATATTTGGGTATTGACTTTTCTCATCAACTCAACTGGAATTATAACATCAAGAAAAGGATTATTGGAGGCTAGAAAGCTTATTATGAGCTTGAAAACAATTGTAAGTCAGTGGATCTTTGCAATTGGAGTAAAAAAAGGTTCCTCTTTGGGACTCTCTTCACCCATGTTATCTTATACAAATGTGGAGTTTGGAGTTGCAATATATTCATAGAGTCGTGGAGAAAGATTGAGATGATTCAAAAGAAATTCATAACCTACAACCTCAAGATCAAGGGAAATACTCCCTATCCTATCCTATTGACCGAAGTTGGCTTGTCCCCTATTGAAAGTATGACTATGTTTAAATGTATGATGTATAAGAAGCATCGTTACAACATGGACTCCAAGAGGCTTCCAAAAATTGCTTCTAACTTTAGTCAAAACCCCCACCTTTGCCTTAACCACAGGTGGCATAAGGATGCCCAATCTTGGCTCAACCATTGGGGGATTGAGGAGGATATCATCATGGGAAGCAAGGATAGTGTCAAAGATACTATTATATCCAATTTTAAGGACAAGTTGTGGGATGATAATGAGTTGGAGGGTAAAAAGAAGCTAAGATACCATAAGGAGGTGATAAATCCCACCCTCGATAACCAAAATTGTCTCTTTGTGTTCAACAACACTAAGAAAAAAATGAACATTGCTAGGATAAGAGCTAATTCTCATGAACTTCAAAGTGAAACCGAGAGATGGTCTATTCCCAAGATTCCCTGGGACGATAGAATCTGTCAGATTTGCGATACTAAAAAAGTGGAAGATGAAAAACACTTATTTTTATACTTCCTGGCTCTTACTCACATCCTCTCTCAATTCCCTAACATCTTCCACACTTCCAATCTTTTTTACTGATTAAGCCAACCCAACTATAGTGAACTTGGAGCCCTTCTTTCCCTTCTTTTTGATCATAGAAACAAGATTTTGAAGAATCAGAATTAGATTGTTTTTCTTTTCTTGAGGTACGATAAACCACATTGGTCTTAGTGGACGTTAATCATCATCGTCATCATTATAACTATTGAAGTATTCCAAAAGTTGAAAATTGCTTAATTAAATTATAAAAAACAATTAAATTATAAATATTATGTCATTATTTCTCGTTAATAATTAAATTATAAGTTTTTGATTTTTTGAAAGTTTAGAATTTAAAAATGAGTTAAATTTATTGTAAATTAATAATAGTTATTATTAAATTAATGATCAAAAAATAAAATAAAATAAAATAAATATTTAGAAAAGCAATAAATTAAGTATATAGTTTTTTGAATTATTATATATAAAAATAAAAATTTATGGGATTATTATAATAATATTAAGAGATGAGTGAAATGAAAATTTGGATATATAGTGATGATAATGATGATGATTAACATCCATTAAGGCTTATATGGTTTACAGGACCTTAAGAAGGAAAGAGATTAAATAGGATTGTTTAACATTTTATTTCTATGATAAAAAAGAAGTGAGAGAAGGGCTCCCAAATCACCATAGTTTTGATGAGTGAAAAGGTTAAGAAGGTTGTCAAAGGACAATAGCTCTAGTGTTAGCTAGTTACTTTAATTCCCCACATGTGTGGCAAAAATTTGAATAAGATGAAATTAGTGACAATCTAAGTGAAATTGTTTTAATGTGATTATAAGATGGAAAATCTAAGAGAAAGTGAATGTGAGTGTAAGATGGACAATCTAAGAGAAAGTGTATGGAACATTTAAGAGCATATTTTTTTATCATCAGTCCTCCTAGGATTGCACAAGTGACAAACACTTTCATCTGAGGGTGCTTTGGGAATTAGCCAATGCCTAGTTTCCCCACAAAGCTCGTGAGAATTAGTTCTAATCATGGAAATGTTCATTTTCTTCTTAACACTAGCCAATATATAGAGACATTGGTTATAATATTTTCTCCTTGTAATATTACACTTCCATTTTTCCCTCAAACTCTTAATTTTCCCACAATTTCTCCTTAAATTTGGAAGAAATACTATTTTTAATATATCTTAATTTTGCAAGATGATTTCATATTTATTCCCCAATGGTCTGGCCAATACTTTATGCCACTCTCACTTGAGTCAAAGGTGGATGTTTTGGCTAAAGTCAAAAGCAATTTTAGGAAACCTCTTGCATCCATATTGTACCATATTAGATCCATATAACACCGAATCTATCATGCACTGAGAAGGATCAAATCCCTCGAGGTGCAAACCTCAAGTTCTACACTCCAAAAATAAGGTTTGCACCTCAAGGGATTTGATCCCTCTCGGCGCATGATAGATCGGTGTTAGATGGATGTAAGTTGGTTCCAATTGATGGAAACAACGTCACATTTTTAGATTATCATTATTACGTAGATGTTTGAGATTACCTTCAAACTTCACATTATGTTTTCTTGTCTTGGCATGACCATATCATTCAATTCTTTAATTTAGTATATGTTGCTTGCATTGAATGGTTTGTACATATGTTCTTGGATGCTTTGAGTGGTATGTGTGTTTATGTGTTTGGATTTGGATGATAATGTTTTTGAATGTTACAGTTGTTGTGTTATATTTTTATGTGTATGTAATTGTCTATTAGTACTTAGTTGGTGATGAAGAAGGGAGATAATCTAATCAATAGTTTGCAGGAGGATTGATACTGCACATTTATTTCATTTAATTTTAGGTATGACAACTTCTGACAACTAATTAATTCTCAATAGTGTCCCTCGAGGTATTAATAAATATATCTTGAAGAGTAGTTTTAATAATTTATTACATCAAGATTACTCTTGAAATAATTTTTTTCTTTTCTAATGTTTGAAATAATTTATTTCCTTCAAGAATATTTTGATAATTTTTTTTATCTATAGTCTATTCATCAAAGTCAAGAAATAATGTGTTTTGTAATTTTTTTTAATGAGTGGCTAGAATTATAAAATCTTTACATTATTTGTTTATCCAAAAAATTATCACAACTCCTTGAAGAATATTTTGATTTGTTTTGAATTTTTATAAATATATCTTCTTCTCCTATAAATATTATGAATACATTATTCTATGCAATTATCTATTAGTAATTTTGAATATATTTAATTTTGAATATATGTAATTTTATTTTAGTAATTAGTTGGTGATGTAGAAGGGAGACGATCCTGCCAAAAATTAATTTGCACTTTGTAGGAGGATTGATTATGCACATCTGTTACATTTTAATTCTAGGTATCACAACGTTTGACAGCTAATTAATTCTTAATAGTGTCCTTTTAGGTATTACTAAATAAATCCTGAAAATATTTTTTCTTAATAATCTACAACGTCAAGATCAACAACATCTAAAGCATCTAATGCAAGCAATCAAATAAGATTAGAAAACAACATCTACATTGAAATCAATGCATCTAATGCAAGCAATCAAATGAGATTAGAAATCAACATCTACATTGAAATCAATGCATCCAGTGAAAGCAATCAAATAGGATTAGAAATCCAAATCTACACTGAAATAAATGCATCTAGTGCAAGAAATCAAATAGGATTAGAAATCAACATCTACGTTGAAATCAATGCGTCTAGAGCAAGCAATCAAATAGAATTAGAAATCAACATCTACACTAAAATCAATGCATTTAGTGCAACCAATTGAATATAATTATAAGAAAACATCATCTACACTGAAATCAATGCATCTAGTGCAAGAAATATTCTTACCTCTCTCTCCCCTTCATCTAATCTTGAAAATTATTCTTAATAATTTACAATCTCAAGATTAACAACATCCAATCCATCTGATGCAAGCAATCAAATAGGATTAGAAAACAACATCTATACTGAAATTAATGCATCTAATGAAATCAATCAACTAAGATTAAAAATTAACATCTACACTGAAATCAATGCATCTAGTGCAAGCAATCAAATATAATTATAAATCAACATCTACACTGAAATAAATGCATCTAGTGCAAGCAATCAAATATAATTATAAATCAACATCTACACTGAAATAAATGCATCTAGTGCAAGAAATCAAATAGGATTAGAAATCACTATCTACATTGAAATAGGTGCATCTAAAGCAAGAAATCAAACAGGATTAGAAATAAACATCTGCATTGAAATCAATGCATCTAGTGCAAACAATCAAATATAATTAGAAATCAACATCTACACTGAAATCATGCATCTAGTGCAAGAAATCAAATAGGATTATAAATCATCATATACACTGAAATCAATGCATCTTGTGCAAGAAACCTTTTTCCCTCTCTCCCCCCTCCATCTCTCCTTCTTTGTCTCTCTATTTCACCCCCCAAAACACACACACACTCTCTCTCTCCATATATATATATTGTTGTACCTATTTCCCAGGCAATCCTTAGCTGCAAAAACTATGCCAGGAAACCAACTCAACCAGCCTTTAGGTTCAAGCTGGCCCTTGAACCAGAGGGGGCTCCCTCAGTTATTACGAGGCTCTGTTTAATGTTGTTCACCTGTCACTGAACAATAGCCTTTGAAGCACAATGGCCAGATTTATGGTTTTAAATGGGGATGGTTGGAGATCAATGATAATCCCTACTCATGATTTAAAGGCTCTCTCACATTGTTCCTTTTGAAAGTGTTAGCTTCCAGACTGACAAAACAACTTGATTTGTATAAGAATTTCATAGAAGAATGTAATGATTTTCCTAATAATTGAGTAGCCAGACTGATTACTTGACCACTAGGAAGATTTGGATGCGTGTAGAAGATTTGTACAACCCAACAAAACAAATTTAAAGGGAAACAAAATGGCCAGACTGAAACCAATTCTAAGAGGAGCTATTTCAGACAAATAGCCTAATAAGCTAATCTCTTTTAATGGCTATCAGAAAGCACAAAAAAAACCAGTTAAAGAGGAGTTATGATGAAAATGTAGTCCAATAAATAAATCTCTTTCTAAAGATAATGATTTTGTAGACCTTCCTATAAACACTTTTATCATGTGTAGAAATAGGATATGAAAAACTGGAAAAACATACTCGAAGCACACAATTCTGTCAAAACTAGAGCCGTAAGGCTTTTGTTAGAAAAACTACAACAAAAGCTTCATTACATAGTGAAGAGTCTTGGCATCAAAAGCCCACTGTTATTACTTCAATTGATGAAGTATTTATACAGTTTATTACAAAATATCTTGATAAAAATATCAAGGGCTACTACAAATATCTGAAAACTATATTACAAAAATAGAACACAAATAAAGGTAACTAAAACTATTTGAATATTTATGGTACTATCCTTGAGGATTTATGTTTCTAAGAATATCAATTCTAATTTTTTTACAACTATATTTGATGAGGTGGCCTCCAAGTCACTAACTGGCTTTGAGCATTTTCCTCCCGAAATCATGCAGAATAGGGTTCAATCATGCATTTTATATCTCAATCCAAGATAGTTCTGTAAAAAATGAGAGAGTTTATTGTATATGAATATGTTCGTGAGATAAACCTCGCTCAGTTTCCCCAAATCCACTTTCAGCTGTTCACAATACTTTCTGCAAAATGATTTCTAGAAAAGAATTTACACAGTCCGAAAAATAGGTTGTGAAGATGTACTTTTATCTCTGATTATGTAATAAATGTGTAAAATATGGAGTAGGTTATTTTAATTACAATCTTATGAACACAAACCTCCTTCAGTTACTCAAAAATCATCTTTTATTAGCCACAATCGGTTCTGCCAAAATATGACTAAACAGGAAAAGTTCGGGAACATATGTCTTCAAAGTTTCTTTAAAATATCTCAAACCATAAGAGTTGTTACAAAACTGGGAGAATTTCTTTTTAATAAGGATATTGGAAAAAAAACCCTCTTTCAATTTCTGAAAATACATTCTCATGGGTTCAGAAACCATGTTTTAAATCAATGCGGTGTATAGGAAAAACATAGTTTCAATGACCATGAGACATGCAATGGAAGGGGAGCACTGTGGCGCAACGGGAAACTAACATGGTGAAGTTTTATTGGATGAAGAGCAACAAATGGATGATGTGGTGGATGAAGTGGAATGAACGCAACGGATAAGAGAGCAGAGGTGGATGATGACATAGGAGCAGCTGTAATGGAATAAATGTAAACCGCGTTCAGGAGTAAGTCAAGGCAATAAATGGTTTCGGGATTTTAAGTCTCGAAACACTAAAATGTGGAAAAGATTGTTTATGATGGTGGTTTGGGAAACTATCTATTTCAGACTCACCCCCCGTCGATATATTTTGGACGACGAATGAGGGCCGAAAAGGGCCGTGGGCCATCAGATGATGGAACGGTGTGCGGGATGAGAGGCGAGGTGATGGGTGTTTAAGACATGAGCATAAATGGTGGTGGGGTCATGATTTAGAAGGCAGAGGTGATATTTGCGAGTCCCAGTAATTAAATGGAACGAGATTTGGTGGGGTCAGCAACCAGGGCTTGGCCCACTTAAACATAAAATTAATGATTTAAATAAATTGTTTTAATAAAAAATATAAACTTATATATTTTTATTAAAAATAATTTATTTAAAAATTAAAATTATATAAATAAATCATTTGAAAGCATAAAATTTATATATGCCTCAGTATTTAACTCAGAAGGAATGGAAAATTCACATTGAAAATTTTAAATTTTCAGTGTGTTAAAATATGTTACAACATCGGCTCAAATGGGGACTACTTCCCCCTGTGGGATGCATAGAACAAGCAGATCAATTGCATTTAGCGTTGGGCATAGAGTCATACTGTAAACCCGATCATCAAACACCATATGCTATAATCAACTCTCCTAGATCAACCTTGTCATTTGAATAGCCTACTAGTGCAGACTACAACCTACAACTGTGAAATGCAACCATATGCCAACACTAATCCAGATACTCTTTCAGTCTGAAAACTGAAAATTCTAGATTGAAAACTGTTGAAGTGAAACTACTGATACTGTAAGTGGAAATAAAAACAAGAGTGCCTAATTCATGGGCTATTGAGTTAGTCAATTGATCCCTTGGAACTCATTGCACTCAACCAAAACAAACTTAATACTGTAATCTTGAAATATAACTGAAACAATTGTAGATCTACTCCATACAGAATTTGAAAGAAGCTAATCAATCCCACATCTCTATCTAACTAAACTGAAAACTTTACACTGTTAGGTGTAATTTTCTTTCTAATGTAATCAAGTGTGGAGTGGATTTATTGACAAACCACGTTGCTAGCACCTGAAAATATGAAGAATATATACAATATGAACATAAACTCCAATGGAAAACCTATACTCACATGTATCCTTTAGAAGTTGCATCCTCTGTATACATTTTATATTTCTGATCAAGGCTGAGAGGGAGATACATATGTTGCTTACTGCAAGTATCAACAAACCTCGCATAGCAGTAAAGGCAACTGAAATTTCAAAACAAGAGTGGGATCGGTAATCCAGTGGAATCGCCATATGACAAAGTGGAGTCGCTAGGTGAAAATAATGCAACCAATACAAATGCTTATTCCTTGTTCACCAGCAAGAAATAGATCTAAACTTTATCGTTCCTTAGAGAAATATTTTACTTTGCTTCCCTGGCAACGATGCCAAATGTTGTACCTATTTCCCGTAGGCAGTCCTTGGTTGCAAAAACTACGCTAGGAAACCAACTCAACCAGCCTTTAGGTTCAAGCTGGCCCTTGAACCAGAGGGGGCTCCCTCAGTTATTACGAGGCTTTGTTTAACGTTGTTCACCTGTCACTGAACAACAACCTTTGAAGCATAATGGCCAGAATTACGGTTTTAATTTGGGGTGGTTGGTGATCAATGATAATCCTTACTCATGATTTAAAGGCTCTCTCACAGGGTTCCTTTTGAAAGTGTCAGCTTCCAGCCTGACAGAACGACTTGATTTCTATAAGAATTTGGAAAAAGAATGTAAGGATATTCCTAATAATTAAGTAACCAGACTGATTACTTGACCACTAGGAAGATTTGGATGCATGTACAAGATTTGTACAACCCAACAAAACAGATTTAAAGGGAAACAAAATGGTCAAACTGAAACCAATTCTAAGAGGAGCTATTTTAGGCAAATAGCCTAATAAGCTAATCTCTTTTAATGGCTGCCAGAAAGCACCAAAAAAAACCAGTTAAAGAGGAGTTATGATGAACAAACAATCCAATAAACAAATCTCTTTCTAAAGATAATGATTTTGCAGACCTTCCTATAAACACTTTTATCATGTGTAGAAATAAGATATGAAAAACTAGAAAAACATACTCAAAGCACAAAATTCTGTCAAAACTAGTGTCGTAAGGCTTTCATTAGAAAAACTACAACATCAGATTTATTACAGAGTGAAGAGTCTTGGCATCAAAATCCCACTGTTATTACTTCAATTGACGAAGTATTTATACAGTTTATTACAAAATATCTTGATAAAAATATCAAGGGCTACTATAAATATATGAAAACTGTATTACAAAAATAGAACAGAAATAAATGTAACTAAAACTATTTGAAGATTTATGGTACTATCCTTGAGGATTTCTGTTGCTAAGAAGAGCAATTCGAATTTGTTTACAACTCATATTTGATGAGGTGGCCTCCAAGTCACTAATTGTCTTTGAGCATTTTCCTCTCGAAATCCTGAAGAATAGGGTCTGGTCATGCCTTTTTATATCTCAATTAGATATAGTTCTATAAACATTGAGAGAGGTTATTATAGATGAATATTTTCTTGAGATAAACCTTGATCAGTTTCCCCAAATCCGGCTTTAGCTGTTCACAATACTTTCTACAAAAAGATGTCTAAAAAGGAATTTACATAGTCTGAAAATTAGGCTGTGAAGATGTACTTGTATCTATGATTATGTAATAGCTGTGTAAAATCTGAAGTAGATTATTTTAATTTAGCATCTTAGGAACACAAACCTACTTCCGTTTCTCAATAATAATCTTTTATCAGCCATAATCTGTTCTTCAGAAATATGAATACACAGGAAAAATTTGAGAACATATGTCTTCAAAGATTCTTTAAAATATCCCAAACCATAAGAGCCAATACAAAAATGGGAGAGGTTTTTGTTAATAAAGATATTGGTAGAAAAAACCTCTTTCATTTTCTGAAAATACATTCTCATGGGTTCGGAGGCCGTGTTTTAAATCAATGCAGTGTATAGGGAAAACATAGTTTCAATGACCATGAGACAGGCAACGGAACGGGAGTGTTGTGGCGCAATGGGCAACTGAAATGGTGAAGTTTTATTGGATGAAGGGCAAAAGATGGATGATGTGGTAGATGAAGTGGAATGAACGCAATAGATAGGAGAGCAGAGGTGGACGATGACGTAGGAGCGACGGTAATGGAATAGATGTAAACCGCGTTCAGGAGTAAGTCAAGGCGGTAAATGGTTTTGGGATTTTAAGTCCTGAAACACTAAAATGTGGAAAAGGTTGTTTATGATGGCGGTTTGGGAAACTACCTATTTCAGACCCCCCCCCCGGATAAATTTTGGACGACGAATGAGGGCCGAAAAGGGTCGTGGGCCATCAGATGATGGAAGGGTGTGCGGGATGAGAGGCGAGGTGATGGGTGTTTAACACATGAGTGGAAATGGTGGTGGGGTCATGATTTCAAAGGCGGAGGTGACAGCTGTGGGTCCCAGTAATTAAATGGAACGAGATTTGGTGGGGTCGACAACTAAGGCTTGGTCCACTCAAACATAAAATTAAGGTTTTAATAAAAAATATAAACTTATATATTTTTATTTAAAATAATTTATCTGAAAATTAAAATTATATAAATAAATCATATGAAAGCATAAAATTTATATATGCCTCAGTATTTAACTCAAAAGGAATGGCAATTTCACACTGAAAATTTTAAATTTTTCAGTGTGTCAAAATATGTTACAACGTCTATCTCTCCCTACATCCATCCCTCCCTCTCTCTATCTCTCTCTTCTTCCCTCTCTTCCCCTCCCATCTATATCTCTATCTCCCTCTGCCTCTCCTTTGTCTCTCTATATCACCCCCAAAGCATACACACTCTTTCTCCATATCTATCTATCTCTCCCTCTCCCTCTCTCCCCCTTCTATTTCTCTTCCCTCCTACTCTTCTCTCTTCCTCTCTTTCTCTTTGGCTTATCACTCCCTCTCTCTCTCCACCTTTCTCTCTCTCTTTCTTTCTTCTTACCTACCTCTCTCTCTTCCTCCCTCTCTCCTCTCTCTCTCATGTCATCTCTCTCTTCCTTCCTCTCTATCCCTTTCTCTCCCACCTCACTCTATCCCCCCCTCTCTCTTTTCCCTCCAACTCTGTCACTATCTCCCTCCCTCTCTCCTCTCTCCTTCTCTCCCCCCTTCCTTCCATCTCTCCTTCTTTGTCTCTCTATCTCACCCCAAAACATACACACACTCTCTCCATCTCTCCCTTGTCACTTCCTCTCCCTCTCTCTCTCCACATTTATCTCTCTGTCTTTCTTTTTCACTCCCTCTCTCCCCCTCCAACTCCATCTTTATGTCCATCCCTCTCTCCCCCTCTCTCCTTTTCTATCCTACCTCCCTCTCCCCCCCCATATCTCTCTCTACCCTCCAACCTTGTCACTATCTATGTCTTCTCTCTCTCTCTGCCCTCCAACCTTCTCACTATCTCTGTCCCCCCATCTTTGTGTCTCCCCCCCTCTCTCTTACCCTTCTCTCCCTCTCTCACTCCTCTTCCCTCTCCTTCATTGTATCTCCTCTTCTCCCTTGGCACTCCATGTATCTCTCCACCTCTATCACTTTGTCTTTTTTCTTCACTCTATATATATATATATATATATATATACATACATACATACATACATACATACATACATACATACATACATATATATATATATATATATATATATATATATATATATATATATATATATATATATATATATATATATATATCATGATATATTAATATATTATAATATAACAAATTGAATATTATCTTAAATTTAATAGTGCATTAATCCAAGGTTATTAAATTTAATAATATTAATATTAATATTAAATATAATATTAATATTTAATATCAATATTAAATATAATATTAATATTTAATATCAATATTAGATTTAATGATGTTTTTTACATGGTATGATAACAAAATTTCTAATAAAAGTAGATCAAATTAATCTTTTCAAATATTAAAATTTTGATGTGGAAATATTTATGTCTTTAAATATTTTAATATATCCCTACGATATGACTTTTCCTTTTAAAGATTCATTTTACAAATCTTTAGTTAAGAGAGATATTAAAAGATTTTGGAGCAATATTTTTTATTCTTTGTGTTGAATTAACCTTTTTCCTTTGATTTAAGAAATGGCACTAGCTTTAGTAAAGAGTAAAAATGTTTAAAATTTTACCAAATTGGAATTTTAATGTAGTAAAAATATTTGTTAAAGGTAAATTTATGATCCATTCAAATTAACTTTGTTTTCCCTTTGGAAAAGTCGCAATTTTCATTATGCATAGAAAATTACATATTGTAGATGAAAAAGCATATGCTGTATGTGAGGCATAGAGCCTATCAAGTCTGTAGTACAAAAACACGGTGTACTCCACGCGGGGAGACACTAAACTGTCACTGTAGGTTCAAAAATTCTCTACGCAGAGAGTATTTTAACTGTCATATGTATGTTTGATAACATTAAGCATGAATAAAAAATATATAAAAAACAAAAAATACAGATAGGCTCCATCAGAGCCAGTTAATCTGTAAGGTCTATATACAGTTTATGGTAGCACTGATGGAAGGTACCATCCCTTTTCTCCTGGATCATCCAAGTCTCGATATTCCTGTGCGTTGCTTCCTTGGATAGGAGGTTGGCAGCTGAGTTTCGTTCCCTGTATATATGATGACAAACAAAAGTGTCAAAAAGATTGATGAGTCGATGAATCTCATCCATAATATGTCTCAGAGAATATGCATTGTAGTTTGCAGTTTTGTTTATCCAATTGCAAACAATTTTCGAGTCCCCAAATAATTGTAAGTTCCTTCATTGTTTTTCTAGAGCATATTGTATGATATATTTGGCCGTGATGAGTTCGGAAAAATTGTTTGTACTCCTCCCCAGGCCCATTTGTATTTTGAAAGAATGAGTTTCAGAAAGGTGGAGAATGGCACCACCCTCGCAGCCAATTTCCTATGCTAAGCCATCAAAGTAAGCCCATGGGTGTGTGTAGTTTATGCTTCCAGGGGTAATATGTCTGGGAGTGGAAATTGAGTCTTCCTCGGGAATGATATGGTAATATGAAAGGATGCGGGCAAAGATAGAAGGCCAATGGGGGGCTGAGTTTTGAAAAATATAACGGTTGTGGGCTATCCAAATAGCCCAACAGGTGAGAATGGGAATATTTCTGGCCTTTGGCGAGGAGGCAGCAGACCACCAAGACACCCATGCTTCTTGTACTGACGAACCCCACGAATGGATGAGAGAGGGCAGGTGTGAGCGAATAGTAACCCATAGATCTCTGACAGCCAGGCACTTAAGGAATAGATGATCAACATCCTCGCTACTGATCTTGCATAGACAACACCAAAAGGGTCCATGAAAAGATATTTTGATTAAGTTTTCTCCTGTGGGTATCTTATTCTTCAGAATTTTCCACATGAGGAGCCTCATCCTGGGTGGCGCTTTTAACTTCCATATACTACTCCACCAGGATTCACATATTGGTGGTTTTTTAGAGTCCATTAATACTAGATAACCTTCTTTTGGTGAATATTGCCTGTGCTTTACAAGTGCCCATATTAGCTCATCCTCTCCTTCTAGAATTTTGATGTGAGATTCAGTAAGAGCATCTGTGTATTCCTTCTAGTATTGCTGCCATGGTTGTGGAATCTGAAGTGCATGCCCAGATTTCCAGGCTTGTTGCACGAATGTGGAGTGATCTATGTCCACAATATGATTGATATGTGTGATGCCCATGGCTGTGAGGTGGGTCTTTAGCTCATCAGGTAGCCTGTGTGCGTTTCCACATCTGATCCAGGGATCTACCCCTATTCTCACTGATGCTCCCGAATGGATTCTCTAGGTGAGTCCATCCCAAATAAGAGACATTGATTGCAAAACTACCTTCCATATGATTGATATGCCTGTTGAGTTCCACTGTGGTTGTTGGAGCCAATCCATGAGACTTAGTGGTGCAATATATTTAGAGGTGGCAACCTTGGTCCACAAACTGTGAGAAGTGATTAGCTGCCATCCTAGTTTGGCCGCCAAGGCAGTAGAGAAATTTTCTAGCCTTTTGATTCCCCATCCCCCCCATTTCTTTGGAAGAGCTAGAGATTCCCATTTTTCCCATGCAAATATTTTCCCCGGCTGCTTTCCTTTCCACAAGAATCTACAACAAAGATTTTGTATTATGGATAAGATACCCCTTGGAATCCATGCCAATGACATCCAATACACTGGTGTAGCCTCCAACACCACTTTGATGAGTATCAGTCTACCAACTCGTAACAAATATTTGGGGTACCATATGTTGAGCCGCTTTTCCATCTTGGTAATAAGCCAAATCCAGTCTGCGATTTTGTAACCCTGAGTCTTTAATCTATAACCTAGATATTTTAGTCCCTCCTCCAGTTGCAGAAGTGTATAAGGGAATCTGATCAGGGCATACTGTATTTCAAGAGGAGAGCACCCAGTGGTCGTTATGGTGGACTTTTCATCGTTGATGATCATGCCTGTGGCCGCTAGAAAAATAGAGAAAGTATTTTGCAACGAGGTCAAGTCACCAATACTCTCATTGAGGAAGAGTAGAACATCGTCTGTAAAGAGTAAGTGTGTCAGAGTGCACCTGTCTGTGATCTTGATACCTCTAAGCCTTCCCCTTCAGTGTTCCTCTTTTATGAGTCTGTTGAGCCCCTCCAAGATGAGTAAAAAGAGTAACGGGGACAGTGGGCACCCCTGCCTGAGACCTCCCTCGGAATGAAAGAAAGGTGATGATGTGCCATTAACAAGGACACTGAATGTTACATTAGTAATGCAACACATAATCAATTATATAAACTTGTAGGGGAATCCTAGATGAGTTAGTAGCATTCTAATGTAGATCCAGTTTACTCTACCAAATGTTTTTGAGAGATCTACTTTTAAAATCATACCTTTTATTTTCTTCGACTTGATGGAGTGCAGGATTTCTTGTGCTGTCCTGACAAACTCATGGATTTGTCTATCTTGCAAGAAGGCAAATTGTTTAGCTGGGATGTGGGTAGATAGGATCGACCGGAGGCGATTGACTATGATCTTGGAAATTATCTTGTATATGCAATTGCACAAGGAGATGGGACGGAAGTCAATGAAGGTGGCGGGGTTGTCAGTTTTGGGGATGAGAGAAATGAAGGTGGAGTTGAAGGCCTCGTACATCTTTCCATTAGTTCGACAGTCCTTTATAACTTTTAAGAGGTCCTCTCCAAGAGTATCAAAAAAATCCAGGTAGAATTCCACATTCCATCCATCCGGGCCTCGGCTTTTGTCTCGTTTGAACCATTTTAAAGTGGCTTTGAGTTCCCCCAGTGTGACTTCCTTTGTCAGTTCCAAAGCATCATCTTGATCGACGAACCTCAGAAACAGTTGAGTTGTGCGCATAACTTATGCTAGAGTAGAAGTTTGTGGGGCCTTATAAATATGCTTGAAGTGAGATGTATCCAGTGTAGCTAACCTCGGAAAGGTATTCACTGTTTCTCCCTAATCATTTGACAGCTGCCATATGGTATTGATGGCCTTGCACCCATTCACAAAGTTGTGGTAGAATTTTGCATTATCGTCCCCCTCCAGTAGCCATATAGCTCTGCTTCTTAGTCACTAGCTTTCTTCTCGATCCTTTAGTATCTGACTCCTCCTGGCAAGTAGGGATGTAATCTTATCCTTGTGTTCAAGGGAGGAGTAGATCCCTCTATGTTCATTCTCAAATACCTCTATCTCCTCTTCAGTAGCCTTGAGGATAAGGTCCTCCTACGTTTGCTTCTTGTGCACCCATATTTTAGATAGAATCTTCAGTTCCCTCAGGTTATGAGTGAATCCTTCGGTAATGTTCCCTCTTGCCTTTGGGGGATGGGCCTTCCAAAATTCAGTGACTAACCTAGTGTAGTCTGCATCTCTTAGCCAGGAAGAATTAAATTTGAAGGGGGCTCTAGGCCTGTTCATTCCTCCACTTATTTCCAGGTAGATTGATCTATGATCAGATATGCCCCCAGAACCAACCCACTATTTAATTCTATGTTCGATGTTCAACAAAGGCTCCTTTATGAGGAATCAATCAAGCCTTCTGGAAAGGTTGTCCTCTCTGGTTCTATTGTTCCTCAAAGTAGGTTGAGTTTTGGCTGAAGGGATATCGATAAGGTTATGATCCTCCAGAATGTTCTCAAAGAAAGCTAAGAGAGTTTCCCTTTGAGCATTGTGACCCTATGATTCCATAAAACCAATGGAAAAATTTAGGTCTCCCCCTAGAATAAAATTGTCCTGTTGTAGAATGTTAGAGTTTAGCAATCGGTTCCAGTATTCTTCCTGACTATGGCAAGGTCCATAAATGTTAATGATCCTGATCTCCGATTCCAATTCAAGAGAGTAGATGTCCACCTCGATGTTCCCAGTGCTCCCCAAGATGTTACAAATTCTAATGGAGCAGGAGTTTATCCCCAGGGCCAAACCCCTAGAATGTCCATTTGCATCTATAGAGTGAAACATCCACCCAGGAAGCTAAGATTCGAGTAGGTGTGTGATAACACTGGCCTGACCCAGGGTTTCTTGTAGAAAGAGGACATAAATCAACTCAGAGTTAAGCAGTCTTCACAGGGCTAATTTTTTCCTAGGGCTAGCCAACCCTCGATAGTTGAAGGATAACATCTTCATGGAGGGGGGCCTCAAGGGTATTCATTGCTCTAAGTACCCAATCAATGGAATGTTGTCTGCCAGATGCTATCTCTTCCCCAGCTTGAAGGATGGCTTTCGATAAGGAAGAAGGTTGGCCTCGAGGTTGCTTGGGGGGGGGGGGGGGTGGAAGGAAATCAAACTAATGCCTAAGGAATCAGGGACATGTGATCGATTTCGGGATCGAAGCGGGTATCTAGAGGATGGGGGATCAAGATCAGGAATGGAGGGGATGGTGAGGGGGTCCTCCGGAAAGGAAGGTGGAGTGCATGAGAAAGTGGGGGAAGGGGGTTTAAGGGGGCAGACCAGAGTAATGGGAGGCTGAGAGCATGGAACAAAGGCCTGAAATATACTCGAAGAAATGCAATAAGATGGTGCAGTAGTATAAGAAGAGGAGGAATAAGATTTCAACATACCCGTGGAGAACGCAGCCGCAACCCCCTTTCTCTAGTTAGAGGAAGTGAGGGGGGCTTGTATGGTGCTTTCCCACGCTTCTTCCTGGCTTCTTTTGAGGGTGCTTTCTCTATAGTAGCCTGGACCGAGTGATTCATTACCTCATCAGACGAGGGGGGATTTTCCTGAGCATGTGAGCTCTTGTGCGGAGTGGCCTTATCCTTGTCTCCTGCATGTGCCTTGCCATTTAAAGGGAAATCCTTGAAAAGATGTCCCACCTTGTGGCACCTTCTGCAGCGGAACGGAACCCCCTCGTAATCCAGAATCTGATGCCGAGAGAATGTTCTCCACTGTAATGTAATATGTTCCTGAAGACCCCCCCTTGTATCCAGATGTACCAATACCCTGGCATATGCCATCATCCCAGTGGATAAGTATGATTTGTCGTGCTCAAGGTAAGTGCCCAGGGTATTACCTATGCATTGAAATATGTCCTCCGACCAAAATTGGAGGGGTAATCCAGGAAGCCGAACCCATATTGGCCTGACTCCTATATGTTCTCTTTCCGGGTCGAAAAGAGGGTTCCAACAGCGCAGAAGGACAGGGGCTTGTTCGAAATGCCAGAAGGAGGACAGGACCCAATTCGTGTGCTCAGCTCTAGCAAACCGAAGAGTGAACCAACCTCTAACAAACATTTGAACAAAAGGAAAATTGGCCAGGTGTTGTCCCCATACCTCTGATGTCCATAGCTTCAATCGAGCCATTGTGTAGCTCCTGCCTCAGATCCTTCCAACCAAGACTCGATCTGTCATGTCCATGGAATCTCCCCATTGGATATCTTCCCCAAGCCTGATTATGACGTCCTCGGCTTTGGATTTGAAACACTTGAGTTTTTTGCTCGGCCTTGCAGCAGCTTCAGAGGAGTCTGATCGACCCTCGCACAGAGAAAGGTTTGAATGAGGGTTTTCGGGGTTTTAGTGCGATCTCGTGGGAAAGCATCTAAGAGTGGAGGAACTATAGCGTAGCAGCCAGAAGGTGGAGCAGCTGTAATAGGCGCCAGAGGAGGCCCTTGTACCGAGATAGAGGGGTTTCTGAGAAGAGGGTTAAGGGTACCGATAGACGAAGGTGAAGGAGGGTAACATGAGGTATCAGTCATAGGGTTAGGGCTAATATAGTCGGTCACGAAGTTAAGTGTGGAGGGAGACTGGGGAGGGGAGGAGGGTACCGACCAGATGGGAGGGGGCTCAGAGAAGGTCATTGTCGAACTGGAGGGCCCCAAGATCGAGGGCAGGCCTGCTATGGTGTTTTTTAGATCATAGCAGTAAGGAAGCATTCCTTCTAAGGTTGAATGCAGAGTCAGACAGATGTTGACACCTTCCAACGGATGCTCCGAATAGTCGAAAATATCCAATTCCATGTTTGTTCCGAAAATAACTTCACCAGCTGCCTTCGAAAATAGTGTAATCGTCGCAACGTACCTAAGTCAGGTAGTAGGCAGGTAAAACAGTAAAGAAATCACGGGGCTGAGGTAAAAACTAGGCCATTGTGGAGAAGTTGTTCGAGTTACGGTGACCGCCACGATGTTGGTAACTGGGTCAATGTGAGTTGCTGTAGGTGAGGTACAAGCTTCTCTGCAAAAACCCTTACCTTTTTTCTTGCTGCCTCCAGGACTCCATCCTCCCCTTTCACGGATACTTAGATTAAGCAATTCAATTCACTTATATGATACATAAACTATTAAACGCATGAGATAATTTACTATCCATTAAAATACATAGTTATATTTTAATAATTAATCTTAGTCCATTAATAAGATTAAAAAGTTATATATAATTTAAGATTGGCACTATTTTTTTATTATTATTTTTTTGAGGATGTGACCTACTTACACACCGGTTCATACTGGGCTATAGAATGGGCATCTCATTGCAAAGATACCTAGTGATTAAATAAAATATTGAAACAAAATTAAATAAGGAAAAAAAAAGAAAGATAAATTACTGATAAGGTGAAACAATACCTTTTATTGATCTCTTGCAATACCTTTTTCACTTGCTAACATTCTTTTAATATTTTCCATAGTATGATTTATATGTTTTCATGATATATTTTCTAAGGTGTAATTGGTAATGTTTTTTTGTTTTATTTTTATTTTTATTTAACTAATAATGTTTTTGTATGAGATATATTTTATTTCTAATTTTATTTAATTGGTAATGTGAGATTTGTTAAGATATAATTTAGTGTAACCGTTCAAGCTTTTATTAACTGGTAATGTCTTTATATGAGACTTGTTAAGATATAATTTAATGTAATGGTTTTAACAACATTTTAAAGTGGGAGAATTACATATTCCACAACTTGGAAGAAGGATTGAAATGAATTGAAATATTCTATAACAAGTTTAGAAAAGTAAGATATGTAACAAGTTAATATGTAAAAAGTTAATGTTTTCAAGTGAAATTTTTGGGAAACACTTTTACATTTATTTTTATTGTCATTTACAATTTTCTATAAATAATAATTTTACTATTGTGAACTATGTTATGATGAGGATAATTTGGTTATTGGTAAATGTGTATAACCTTTCAACAAATAAAAGTAAATAACTTTCCATAATTATGAAATTATATGATTTCATGAACATCAGTAACCTTTTGTGAATATAAAGATTTATTGTTATGTTTTAGATATAATTATGTTTATATAGTTAAGTAAGGGAGAATAAAGGAATTTGGATCCTTATTTAGTGCTACAAGGGCAATGGACTATAGATATTGACCAATAAATAGTTATAGTGTGTGGGAAAATAGATTTTAGTAATTATTTTATGTACAATTTGTCTTTTATACTTGTCCTCATAATAGAATCTTTGATAGGATTAATGAAAGTAACAACCTAGTGATCATGACATAATTTGCAAATGCAATTCCATTTGATATGAATGATGGGTTCAAATATAAAATGGATTCAAGATGATTGTTGATCCTAACTCCTAATTAATGGTTATTGGATTTTCTTGCTTTAACGATGTTACATTTTGAAGATGGGAAGAATGGTCCTGTCAAGCAATCATGCCTGATGTTAGGGTGGCCACCCCGCAGCTGTAGGGAATTTACTACATTAGTAGACTTGGCAAGCCCATCAATTGGCTACACGGTTATAAAACATGGCAGGGAAAGCTCTGGAGCATGCATGATCCTCTTCTGTAGGTGAAGCTCTGCCTTGTTCGAGAGTCGAGCCTGTCATTGTTTGCAAGTCACTGCCATTGTCTACATGTTCATTCCTTCTCTATCCTGCAAGTTCATTCCTTTTATTTAATTCATGCTCCTTCTCTCTGGTGCTTGCATGCCCATTCCCTTTGTTACCAGCATGCTCATTACTCATGTCGCCTGACAAGATCACTCCTCTGCTATTTGCAAGTCCACCCCCTCTGGTTCGATGGTTCATGAATGTAAACACCCTTTCCATGGAGGTCGTGGTAGGGGCAAGCCTCTGCTCCCCCCACAGGTTGCTAACCTTAAGGTTGTCGAACTCCACTTCATGGGCGATCACACCTTGGCTCTATGTAACATCCTAGGTCAACACATTAGGGACCACTAAGACAACATGTTGGTGATGGAGGCTCACATTCTTGACTTAGATCACTTCAATCTAGATCTCAAGGCGATTCTCTACAACATGGACAACTCCCTCGTCATCAACTTGTACCTATCATCTGCATCAACATCGCCTTTATCTTTGCCAAGCATGTCTATTGATATCCCATCCTAGTCAACACCTCTCAAGGTTGACCCTCCATCCTCATCAAGACCTCATGCATCAGATTTTCGATATAGGTCAGTGCCTCCTCTTAAGTTTCCAAGAGTTGATGATGATCTCAAGCCTAAAGAAATCCCTTAGTGCAACGATGATGACTACTACGGCTTCATGCCCATTGAGGAAGAGGAACCTGAGCCAAAGAAGCCACCCTGAGCAAGTGTTCCAACTTTGCTTCCTTCTAGTTTTGTCATTTTTCTAGTTTATTATGCCAACAATTATGTATTCTCTCTACTATTAGTTTCCTTGTTACATGTTCAACACCCTGCCATCTACCATCAGACTCTAGCCAGCTCCTTTGGACATTTTTTGATGTATTTTGGTCTCACACCCTTTGTAAACTCATGGAAAAATCTGAGGGTTTATGGCTTGAATGCCACAATGATGTAACTACTATATATTTTTTGTAATACAAAGCTCTTTAACTTACAAAAAAAAAGTTATTTTGCACGAGCACACACATACCAGTTAAGATGTGTGAAAAATTGCAAGGAAAAGCATTTAATTTAATGGAAATTTGACAAATTATATGACAATAGTTTTTGAAATATGATTAGGACAACCACATAATTCTCCACGGATCGTATTTTTACTCCAAATCAAAATTCACATTGCTTATATGAAATTTGAGGGTTTCAATTCAATAAAAGAGTAAACTTTTCAAATTTCAATCGCCGCATTTAGCCCAAAAGTGTAAAATATTTTCATGGATTCACTCTAGAGCATTGCAATGCTCTAACGAGTCACATATAGAGCGTTGAATCTTTGTTTTGGAATTTTCTAGAGAAATCAACCCTTTTGTTTTGGGTTTTTCTTCAAAATTCTAGGCCTAGAGCTTGATAAATATTAGACTTACTCATTAGAACGTGTGCACACTCACCACACCTTGGATCCACATAGATTTGTGGTCTCTTTTCCTTTTTAAAAGTGCTTTGAACTCAAACTTGGGTTTTGATTCTAAGTGTGTATGTCTGATAATATGCTGGTATATATACTTGTTTATATATAATATGTTGGTATATATACTTGTTTATATATCGACATAATATGTGTATGTAATCCCTTGTTCTTTTGAAAGAGAATATATTAAGGAGACATGTAGGGTAGTCAATATTAGGAGAAATGAAAACCAAAAACAATGATTATATAGAATCATATAAATAACCCTATTTTAATTGGGAGCTTGAACATCACAAAACACCATATTTGTTTTCAAAAAGGTTCAAAGTTACTAGCTAGGAGTAAGTAAAAATCTATTTATGATTGGACTATTTTTTATTGTCATTTGCTTATGGTTATGTTGAAAATATTGGAATACAATTCATTTTAAAACATGATACCTTTTTTTTTTTTTTTTTGCCTTCTATATAATACTACCTAAGCACCCATGGGGGATTTGAACCTGTGACCTATTGCAAGGAGTGCCTTAATAGTACATCCATTCATCGTCAATCCAAAGCCCCATGGGCAAAACATGATACTTTTTAGGCACATAAACCTAATACTTTTTCTTTTCCTACATTCCTTTTTTCAATAATATAACTAAATATATATTTATTTTAATTTAATAATTAAATATTTTATCACAATTATATTATATTATCTATCCATACACAATTAATTTTAGAATATTTATTAATTATATTTTAATTAAAAAAAAAAACTATTATATTTTATTATTATTTATAAATATTTTAATTTTCATATAATTTAATTTATATTTTCCTACTCATTTTAATTTTCATATCATTTAATATTAACGTATATAACTTTTAATTTAATTTTAAATTTAATAATGTATATATTAGTATTAATGTATATATATTTTAATTTAATTTTAAATTTAATAATGTATATATTAATATAGTAATTATTTCTTTAGTTTGTTTGTTGGAATCTTTTCTATTTGCAACAATTGTAAGGAGGTGGAGAAAGAACATTTTCATTCATGCTCCTTTATTCTGTGATCTAATTTCGGAACTCATTTTTGTGTACACAAACTTTTAAAAGGGTAAAATAATATATAGTTTTATACTTAGAAGTGTAATTAAATGTTTACTTCTTTTTTTTCCTTTTTTTTAATAGAATTAACTATTCTACTTTTAACTTTTACAACTAAATAGTTTTTATATAACTTCGTTGATTTATAATTTAATATATATCTATAAAATTGTCTATTTAAGTTAATAAGATAATTATTAACCAAATTAACTAATTTAAATAAAAATAAATAAATAATTAAATAATTAAATATTTTGGTCAAACTAGCCGTTCCCTGGTCAAATCTAGCCGTTACCTGGATATTCTGCCCGATCTATTTATAATCCATAGCAAGATCTGCTCATTCAACTTGTCCTGACGATGAACCACACTGGTTGGTTCGAAAAGCGTTGACAAAAATTATCTCTATGTGATTTTCGCTGAAGATTTTTCTCTAAATTGATATGGATCACAGAAGCCTAAATTCAATAACTCACCACTTTTAATATATTATCTCATTTTTGTATTTAATTTTGATTATTTAAAAATAAACTCACCAATTTAATATATTATCTTATTGCTCCTCCTTTGCCCGCGACATCTGAACTCGCTCCTTCCAAATTCATTCAAATTAAAATGACCTTGCTCCTTCCCAATCCGTTCAAATGAAAATTACCGAGCCGGCGGGAAAATTCAAATTCAATTTTGAAATTCAAAATATAAAAATAGTTTAAACGATATTTATAAAGATTGTACGGGTGATCCATCCATCGGGATGAGCTTATGTATCCTTGGGTTCTACGGGTGGATCCATCAATCCGACCACATAACATCCATAGTTTTAGTGCTAGGATATGGTATATGCATGGCCATCCGGCCTTCAATATCTTAAACATTCCGCAGCACACTGCATATCGATCGCCGTGGTAGAACAGAGAATATATCTTTCGAATACAGCCCACTGCATGGTGCTCGCGGTGGTAGAACAGAGAATATATGTCGAGAATAAATTGACAAGGGGGTTATACTAAATTAGAGGTGTCATTTATATGGGGGGTTTATTATGCTTAAAATGGGGTTAGTTTTAGTCCTGGAATATGGCATATGCATGGAGATCCGATATTCAAGTTGCAGGCGAGAATTACTTGTACATAATGAGTGCATGGTCCAGGGGCTGGGCGGATGGCTTATTCGCACCCTGTCTACGTTCGATTCACTATTGTGATGCTGCTGGGTCGCCATTTGTATCATCGTGAGTCCATATTGTTATATGGAGAATGATGTTGATTGATGTGACGCTTATCAGCCTGTATACATGTAAATATATTGTACATATGGCCTAATCAATGCTTCTTCAAGGGACTAGCCACTCCCATTTAAAAAAAAATACAACAAATGAAAAAACTTGAAGGGGATGTTAAAGTTTGATGGGCTCTTCACTCCAATGATCTGGCCCATTATTCCTTTTCCCTTTCCAAGTCAAAACTACAAAAATAAGTGATGTGTGGTGTGGCCGCTGAGTTAGAAATAGACTCCCCTTATCCGTGAGTCGAAATTAGTATATCTGCTTGCAAGTTGTTGGATATATTCTTGGTTAGATTAGATCTGGCAGTTACCTGTGCCTAAAAAAAACTACAAAACTATAATACATTACAACGCATATATCAAGGGCCCAACTAAGAATTTCAACTCCCCATGACTAAATAAGAAGTAGCTAACTAGGTTAACCCAACTAAGAATTTCAACTCCCCATAACTAAATAAGAAGTAGCTAACTACCTTAACCCAACTAAGAATTTCAACTCCCGATGGCTAAATAAGAAGTAGCTAACTAGCTTCACCCAAAAGCTAAAGGTCACAATTGTGTGTGGTCTATCCAATTTTCTAAAAATCACACTTGTGACCCATCAAATCAGATTTGAGCATGGTCTATGCAGTTGAACCAACAACTTTTGACCCATCAAATCAGATTTGAGCGTGGTCTATCCAGTTGAACCAGGATCAAAGTGGTCTCCATTTCCATTTTAACTTTTGACCCATCAAATCAGATTTGAGTGTGGTCTATCCAGAACGAGCTTTTGACTCATCAAATTAGATTTGAGCGTGGTCTATTTAGTTGAACCAACAACTTTCAGGGATCAAAGTGGTCTCCATTAAAATGGAGATAGCTCTAGAAGGAGGACGATATCAAAGTGGTCTCCATTTTAATGGAGATAGCTCTAGAAGGAGGACGATATCAAAGTGGTCTCCATTTTAATGGAGATAGCTCTAGAAGAAGGAGGTGGTCTATCCACTTGAACTGGCAACTTTCAGGGATCAAAGTGGTCTCCATTTAGTCTCCATTTTAATGGCAATATCAAAGTGGTCTCCATTTCAAAGTAGTGGTCTCCATTTTAATGGCGATATCAAAGTGGGCAACTTTCAGGGATCAAAGTGGTCTCCATTTTAATGGAGATATCAAAGTAGTGGTCTCCATTTTAATGGCGATATCAAAGTGGTCTCCATTTTAATGGAGATATCAAAGTAGTGGTCTCCATTTTAGTGGCGATATCAAAGTGGTCTCCATCTCAAAGTAGTAGTCTCCATTTTAATGGCGATATCAAAGTGGTCTCCATCTCAAAGTAGTGGTCTCCATTTTAATGGCGATATCAAAGTGGTCTCCATTTTAATGGCGATTAGTAGTGGTCTCCATTTTAATGGAGATATCAAAGTAGTGGTCTCCATTTTAATGGCGATATCAAAGTGGTCTCCATTTTAATGGAGATATCAAAGTAGTGGTCTCCATTTTAGTGGCGATATCAAAGTGGTCTCCATCTCAAAGTAGTAGTCTCCATTTTAATGGCGATATCAAAGTGGTCTCCATCTCAAAGTAGTGGTCTCCATTTTAATGGCGATATCAAAGTGGTCTCCATTTTAATGGCGATTAGTAGTGGTCTCCATTTTAATGGTCTCCATCTCAAAGTAGTGGTCTCCATTTTAATGGCGATATCAAAGTGGTCTCCATCTCAAAGTAGTGGTCTCCATTTTAATGGAGATTAGTAGTGGTCTCCATTTTAATGGAGATATCAAAGTGGTCTCCATTTTAATGGAGATAGCTCTGGAAGGAGTTGGAGACATCAATATCTATTGATACTCAATTTAACGGAAATAGCTCTAGAAGGAGTTGGAGACATCTATGGATACTCAATTTTAGTTTTGGTTGAGGTGTCCAGGAGAGACATCAATATCTATTGATACTCAATTTAACGACAATAGCTCTAGAAGGAGGAGTTGGAGACATCTATGGATACTCAATTTTAGTTTTGGTTGAGGTGTCGAGATAGAGAAGTATTGATTTATTTTAGTTTTGGAAAAGGTGTTGAGGAGATAGAGAAGTATTGATTTATTTTAGTTTTGGAAGAGGTGTTGAGATAGAGAAGTATCGATTTATTTTAGTTTTGGAAGAGGTGTTGAGAAGATAGAGAAGTAGAAAAGTATTGATTTATTTTAGTTTTAGAAGAGGTGTCGAGAAGAGAGAGAAGTATTGATTAATTTTAGTTTTGGTTTTGGATTGGTTGAGGTGTCTAGAAGATAGAGAAGTATTTTTTTTGGTATTTTAGTTTTGGTTTTGGATTGGTTGAGGTGTCCAGAAGATAGAGAAGTATTGATTACAAACATTATTTAGAGAAGTATTTTTTTTTGGTATTTTAGTTTTGGTTTTGGAATGGTTGAGGTGTCCAGAAGATAGAGAAGTATTGATTACAAACATTATTTTTGGGGGATTATCAGGTAAAATAGTTCATTACGCATATCCATGTCTCATTAAGCATATCCAAGTCTCATGAGCATTACTGGGAATAAGTGTTTGAAAGTTATGGACAAGCCATTTAAACCAGATTTTCAAATTTCATAACATCTGAGCACAACCAAGGGGCAAATTGTTTATCCAAACAAGCTTGTGGAAGAGATCTAGGCTCTGTCCATTTGAGAGTTTTCAGAGATGGGGATGAGGAGATCCTCACATCTCTGGTTATTGCTTTGTAAGGTGTATAGTGAACCCTTGTATAACGAAGGGGCAGATTGTTTATCTAGTTATTGCTTGTAAGGTGTATAGTGAACCCTTGTATAACGGAGGGGCAGATTGTTTATCTAAACAAGCTTGTGGAAGAGATCCAGGGTTTCTCAATCCAAGAGTTTTGAGAGTTTTTGCTTTGTAAGGTGTATAGTGAACCCTTTTGTAAGGTGTATAGTGAACCCTTGTATAACGAAGGGGCAGATTGTTTATCTAAACAAGCTTGTGGAAGCGATCCAGGGTTTCTCAATCCGAGAGTTTTTAGAGATAGGGATGAGAAGATCCTCACATCTCTAGTTATTGCTTTATAAGGTGTATAGTGAACCCTTGTATAAGGTAGTTTTTCTCTTGTTATCCCTTTATTCTTGTTATCCCTTTATTGCTTTGTAAAGTGTATAGTGAACCCTTGTATAAGGTAGTTTTTCTCTTGTTATCCCTTTATTGCTTTTGCTTTGTAAGGTGTATAGTGAACCCTTGTATAAGGTAGTTTTTCTTCTCTTGTTATCCCTTTATTGCTTTGTAAGGTGTATAGTGAACCCTTGTATAAGGTAGTTTTTCTCTTGTTATTCCTTTATTGCTTTGTAAGGTGTATAGTGAACCCTTGTATAAGGTAGTTTTTTTCTGGTTATTCCTTTATTGCTTTGTAAGGTGTATAGTGAACCCTTGTATAAGGTAGTTTTTCTCTTGTTATTCCTTTATTGCTTTGTAAGGTGTATAGTGAACCCTTGTATAAGGTAGTTTTTTTCTGGTTATTCCTTTATTGCTTTGTAAGGTGTATAGTGAACCCTTGTAAGGTAGTGTTCCCTTTATTGCTTTGTAAGGTGTATAGTGAACCCTTGTATAAGGTAGTTTTTCTCTTGTTATTCCTTTATTGCTTTGTAAGGTGTATAGTGAACCCTTGTAAGGTAGTGTTCCCTTTTGCTTTGTAAGGTGCTTTGTAAGGTGTATAGTGAACCCTTGTAAGGTAGTGTTCCCTTTTTCTTTGTAAGGTGTATAGTGAACCCTTGTATAAGGTAGTTTTAAGGTAGTTTTTCTCTTGTTATCTTGTTATCCCTTTATTGCTTTGTAAGGTGTATATTGCTTTGTAAGGTGTATAGTGAACCCTTATCTTTATTGCTTTGTAAGGTGTATAGTGAACCCTTGTATAAGGTAGTTTTTCTCTTGTTATCTTGTTATCCCTTTATTGCTTTGTAAGGTGTATAGTGAACCCTTGTATAAGGTAGTTTTTCTTCTCTTTTTATCCCTTTATTGCTTTGTAAGGTGTATAGTGAACCCTTGTATAAGGTATTTTGTTGTTATCCCTTGAACCAATGATTAGGTAGTTTTTCTCTTGTTATCAGGTAGTTATCAGGTATCAGGTAGTTTTTCTCTTGTTATCCCTTGAACCAATGATTAGGTAGTTTTTCTCTTATTATCCCTTGAACCAATGGTTGTTCTGTGTTTCAGTAGTTTTGTAATGGTTTGGAGGGTATTTCGTTGGCTGAACTTGTGCACCTTTGTGTGCACCTTTGATTGTATGTACTATTAGATATACACCCTTGTATAAGGTAGTTTTTCTCTTGTTATCCCTGAACCAATGATTAGGTAGTTGTATAAGGTAGTTTTTCTCTTGTTATCCCTTGAACCAATGATCCCTGAACCAATGATTAGGTAGTTGTATAAGGTAGTTTTTCTCTTGTTATCCCTTGAACCAATGATTAGGTAGTTGTATAAGGTAGTTTTTCTCTTGTTATCCCTTGAACCAATGGTTGAACCAATGGTTGTTCTGTGTTTCAGTAGTTTTGTAATGATTTGGAGGGTATTTCGTTGGCTGAACTTGTGCAATGATTTGGAGGGTATTTCGTTGGCTGAACTTGTGCACCTTTGTGTGCACCTTTGATTGTATGTTGAACTATTAGATATACACCCTTGTATAAGGTAGTTTTAAGGTGCACCTTTGATTGTATGTTGAACTATTAGATATACACCCTTGTATAAGGTAGTTTTTCTCTTGTTATCCCTTGAACCAATGATTAGGTAGTTTTTCTCTTGTTATCCTTCAAGAAATGGTTGTTCTGTGTTTCAGTAGTTTTGTAATGATTTGGAGGGTATTTCGTTGGCTGAACTTGTGCACCTTTGATTGTATGTTGAACTATTAGATATAATCCTTTTATTTTTCAGTAATGGAGGACAAAGAGTCCTGGGAAAAAGACAACCAAAAGAACAAAGAGGGAAAAGAATCTACCAGGCCTGATAAACTAACTAACTAACTAACTGGGCAGCAGGAACATCAAACAATTCAATCAACCAATCCAATAGCAAATAATGAAGGACCAAATTTTTTTACCATGATTGTATTACCACACTTACTACGTAATCCAAAGAATTAAGTAAATGAAGTGCAATGTGTGCTTGCAAACTTCGAAGTGTCGATTTCCATGAACATCATTTAAAGTGAATTAAGCCCTCACTGTCAATTTCCATGAACATTATTTAAAGTAAATTAAGCCATCACCGACCCACCTATAAATCTCTGAATTAATAGGAATGGTTAATGCAGGAACGGCTCAGTCACTTGTCACTAAATATCTACATTAAATGCGACCACGGGATCTAAGTTCAGACCTATCCAACTCTCAAACAAATTGATAATATAAGAGCTGAAATGTGGTTCAACAGTGCTCTGATGCATTGCAAGTCAATTACACCACCTTGATCGGTTTCATATTTACAAGAAATTATTCAAGAATAAAGAGATGCGAAAATAAAAGTAAGTTGTTAATATAAACTTACAAAGTAAGTTGTCACTATAAACTTACAACATATGCAACTGTATATTTAGATAAGGTGAATCCGAAGATATACAACAAAACAAAATTGGATGAATACCAAAATTTGGCACTTATACCTATGTAAGTATTCACGGCAATACCCTTCCCAAAGACTTACATGTTAGAAAATGATGCAGCAGTCCAGGAAAGATTTCGAGTACAACATCAAGTTCCTGTAATCTTTCCGCTAACGATGGCATCTCGCAGTGTATTTCCCCACCACTCCAAAGCACTACCGATTACAGAAGAATTATGTCCGAATTCTTCCTTCAGAATCTGCCAAATACTTCTCTTATAAACCATAGGGAGCGTTTCAGCGACATTGATAATTTCTCTCACCAATGTCGCCTCCATGGAACGACCAGGAGCGAGTTTGACCATTGTTTCAACCCAATTTGTAAGAATGAAAACCCGAAACGATGTAGGAGTAACAACTCCCCCACTTCCCAAAGCTTTTAGAAATCTATTAATCAAAACCTCCATTACATCTTTCATATTTATCGTTTTTTTTGTTAGACAATTATTTAATGCAAAACGAAGGGAGGCATCGTAAGAAAAGATTTTTAGAACCGTTTCGAACAATTCTGGAGCACATTGCTGAATGACTTCTACTACACACAACAGGGTAGCGCAACGATTACCAATATTACGATTATTGGTAATAATGTAATGTTTTATTAGTTCGACATTGACACTAAACTCTTTCACGAGAGCACACCTGCTTGCAATCGCGACCGATGACGATGGATCTGTGGCCTCAAAGTAGCTTGCAATATATTTCTCCACTTTACTGCGACATTGTGAATCTTTCGAGGCCGCAGATAACATTTCCTGTATGGACTCGGCCAAAACCTGTAAACCCCCACTAACGAACTTGCCTGGGTTCATACAAAGTCTATCATTTAACTCGATGGGCAAATTATTTAACTGCAGAGACAATATCATGCTTCGAATTTTGGCTTCTTGCACAGGACTCCAGCGAACCGCATTCAAATATTGCGTACATCCTTCAACGCACTCTTGGAACATCAGTTCAGAAGCCGCTGGTAGAATAGCCAGTGCATCCTCCGCCCCTGAAAAACAAAGTCGCTTGTTTGCTTCAAAGGAATACATGAGCTGAATACATTTAATATGCTCCTCCGGTCTGTGAGTGCTTGTTACACTGATTTCAAGTGGTCGGCTTTTATCAGAATACCAACGGTCTGACAGCATTACGTTATAAAATTCACATTTTCTCAGAACTTGAGAATGAACGTAAACTGGGTTTCCTTTATACCGTACACCATCTCGATCAGTCAAGTGTAATATTATATCACCGCTATACATGTCTCCGAATTTCGGCACCTGCTTGGCCATTGCGACTGAAAATGTTATCAGAATCTAACATGTTCTATTTGCTCTTTTCAAGGAACAATGTCACTTATCATGCATGGCACAACAGCGTCTATTTGTTACACTTGTTATTGCATGGCACAGCAGCCTCTATTTGTTACACTTGTTATTGCATGGCACCCGCTTTCACTCGTTGCGGACCTTGGAGGGTGCACAGGGCCAGATGTGATTTAGAGGTATTGCCAATTAGCATGGCTCAAGCGAGGTTCCGAACACTTGGGCTCTCTCGAAAACAGGTGGCTTTCAGCATGGGTACCAACAAGATTTTCTTAAAGCCTCGAACAAAGTTTACTACACCCGAAGGATCACAACCAAGAGCTTAGCTGGAAATTTATACAACTAAATATGTTTTAGGGTAGTTTTTCCACCATTATCTTTATCAAAGAAGCAACCTCTTTAACATGGGATCTATCTCACAACTAGAGCTCCGAGCAGCGGCAGTCCCTGCCAGGGCTGAAATCCTTAACCGGTTATAATGCAGTCCAGAGGCCTGATTAATCGCATCTGAGCTCCGAGCAGCGGCAGTCCCTGCCAGGGCTGAAATCCTTAACCGGTTATAATGCAGTCCAGAGGCCTGATTAATCGCATCTGGTAGAAATAAAATTCCGAACACTCCGCAGCCACATTAAATGACTCTCCAATTATACATTTGTGCAGTAGGAAAAAGAGGAGTTTGCAATGCCTCTGTAGAAAGGGACCCAACGGGCCTCATCAGTGCCTATGAGTGTGCCATCCACGGTCCATTCCCAGCCTTTGAGGCCTTTGAGACAACTAGCTGCGATCCAGGAACCTTGAACCAAAGTTCTATATATAAATATATAATGATTTATATGCCTTTATTATATAAAAGCAAACAGTGAGAGGGGGAGTGGGTAATTTTTAATATACATTTGTTTAATTTAAACAGATGTAATATCAAATTTGATTAATCATCTCAATAATAATACCAAATTGAATAAGTGTGGTTGCATGGAATATAGTCAATTTGTGAAAGAGACTTATCGTTAATTAAATACAACTAATTTTCAAAAATTTGCTCATTAAAAGTTTTCTAACGACGAGGCAAACATAAAATAGGTGTATCATATACGAGTCTGGTATTACTTTTCCTATACGAGTCTGGTATTACTTTTCCTATATTGATTTTAGCTTGCAACAAACTGTTTTATGAAAATTGCATCCGATTTGATTTTAGCTTGCAACAAACTGTTTTATGAAAATTGCATCGGACTTTTCCGTAATGACTAGGCTTAAAAACTCCCAAAAACAAACAAAATAAACTCCACAGAAGTAATGCTCCGTTTCTCTGTCTCAGGATCTTTTTGTGCACAGGGAAGCTTTTAAAAAAATTCTCAGAATAGAGTATTACATAGCCATAAAAATCCTTGTATTCATTAAAATATAAAATGCCTGAAACAACATTCATCCTCTTTCACTCAGAGGGATTTACCAAAAATACATTCAGCCAACTCTCATACATATTCATCCTCTTTGCTGAGAGGGATTCACCAAAATTACTTTCACCCATCAAAAACAAAACTATGTCTCCACCTCAAAATTCACTGGGTTTACTGCTGTAAAACCCCTTTTTACTTTACCGTGTAAAACTATTTTTACACATACTGCTTTAAAAATATTACTGCTGTAAAACAAACTTTTACATTATATTCACAATTTCAAAAATACCTGTGCGCTCTTTTCTTTTGCATTTCAATGCAAATCCAATACATAAAAAAAACTGATCTATGCACTGCTGTGCAATATCTTCCCCTGCTTCACGTGCGCTCCCCTTTTACATTTACTGGTGTAATAAAAATTTACACATACCTGTAAAAAGATTTTTACACCTTCTTGGTTTTTGTTGTAATGTGGGTTCTATAAAATACACTGGTCAACATACATAAAAAAGTTACTTAAAACACATGCGCTCCTCCCTGTTTTTATATATCTATATGCACTGCTGTGCAAAATTAATTCCTTGCTTCATAAAAGAAATTTCATGCTGCTCCCTGCTCTTTCGCTTCTGCCTATCTCTCTCCCATGTGCAACCACACAACAACTCAATGCACATTCTTCCTTTGGCTCATTATATCAAAAATGAACACGCACTCAAAACATATACAAAAGGATTTTTTAAATATTACGTTGACCTGCCCATACCTCCGATATAATTAAGATTTAATGTTTTACCAAAAGTTTACGAACCTCATAACTATGCATTGAATGTTTTACGGCGGTCAACCAAAATTCAAATCCACGCAAAGCTTTTAATGTTGGTTCGTATGCAGGTTTGAGGCAATCGACGACGGAGATCGATGAGCTGCATCGGACGGCTGACAAGAATATCGGGAGGCCTTTTGCTGCTGAACATTAGCGCCCGAGAAATGACTTCTGCTTACGTATGCAGAGAACCACGTGGCTGCATTATATTTTATCGGGCTCAATTATACGGAAACCACTTTATGATCAAAGGCGGTCCGATATGCCCTGGTGGTTTTGTTGAGCGGTTTCGGGGTTGCGTGCTGGCTGAGTTGATGGCGGAATCCGGCTGAAGACTTCCCTGCCGTCGCTGTCCAACTCTCGGCGTCTGCAACCTGCAGTTGGAATTAACATTCCAACACTCCCCTTTAATTTCAACTGCTGGGCATTCAGTTATACCCAAACACTTCCTCACATAGAGGGATTCACCAACAGTGCTGTTACAAAGACATCTTCCTCACATAGAGGGATTCATCAACTGCTGTTACAATAACATCTTCCTCACATAGAGGGATTCACCAACACTGCTTTTGATGCAGTTCCATAAACAACAAAATAGTCTTCCTCTTAACAGAGGGATTCACCTGAGACTGTGCTGAAGAGCACCTTCCTCTTGACAGAGAGATTCACCTGAGACTGTGCTGAAGAGCACCTTCCTCATGACAGAGGGATTCACCTGAGACTGTGCTGAAGAGCACCTTCCTCATGACAGAGGGATTCACCAGTGTATGCTAAAAAAACATATTCCTCTTGACAGAGGGATTTACCACACTATGCTGAAGAGCATCTTCCTCTTGACTGAGGGATTCACCATGACACTGTGCTGAAAAGCACCTTCCTATTTAACAGAGGGATTCACCAAGAACTTCACTTCCTCTCACGGAGGGATTACAAACAGACACTGCTTTAGATGCAGTTCCAAAACAACCGAAAATATTACTCTGTTTTCCTCATGAGATTTTACATTGCTGGTGTGTAAAAATCTCATTTACATTAACTGCTGTAAAACAGAGTTTTGCTTATACTGCTGTAATAAAAATATTTACTTACATTTACTGCTGTAAATAAAAATCCTCTTGCTTCATTCACCTTTTCACTGATGTGTAAAAACACATTTCTTCATTCTCACTTCTCTGGTTTCATTTTCTTTGCATTGCTGTGCTTCTCCTTCTTGCCATCACACTGCTCCCTTTTCTTATGCATTGCTGTCCATACCCATAACCATAAACTCTGTCTCCCCTGGGTTTTTGTTCGCTGCTGCGTTGCCTCTGCAATTTGCACTCATATGTGCTGCTGCCCATTACATTTCATTTCTTCAACAACAAAAAAAAAATTCATGCTGCTGCATTTTTCATATTCAACGCTGCTGTGTGAAAAATTTCATTGCATTCTCAAACACTGGGCATTTACGCTCTGCTGCGTTTTGCCCTCCTCTCATTTTCCTCTCACTGCTTTGCATTTTCATTGCCAATACAAAACATTTCCATCTACTGTGTATTACACTCACTCTGCTGTGAGTATATTCTCTCACATTACATAAAAGGAAAACTACATTCCATTGCTATGCATTTCAATGCATGTGCTCCACAAAAAAATTTCCATGCTGCTGTGCATTCTAATCCATGTGCTCCACACACAAAAGTTTCCACGCTGCCCCTGTTCTATGTTTTGCCTTCGCACTGCTGTGCGGGTCTCCTTGCTTTGCATTACAATGCATATACAATGCATATGATTCACATCGAATTCATCTTCATCTAAGAATGACTGTTAAAACAGTTCAACAATTATGATAAAAAAAATTACAGGCTCCCCTTAACTGTATGCATCATCTTCTTTCAGCAAAGTTTTCTCAAAAGAAACTTAGATCAACTAGGGAGCTCAAGGGGCTTTCAGACTGTATTTCCTTCCTTCTCCATACTTGTGTAACTTTCTTCTTTTGCATGGGTCTAGCTTGTGTAAGAGCCCATGTTAAGTTACAATCACGTGCCATATGCCCAATGTTGTGACACTTAAAACATTCTACATTGTTCATGAATAAGAATTCATGATTTCTTCTCATAAAGTTATTTCTTGGAGATTGTCGGAGACTACAACATCTATCTCTATGAAATGCTCTACAGTCTTTTGCCATATGACCAAAGTTTGAACAAGAGTAACAATAACCATAAAATGAACTTTGGTACCTGGGAGATGGAGGTTTCCTTGATGTACTTCTGAAGCCTTGCTGCCTTGAGATTCTTTGTTGATAACCATTGCCTCTTACCTCTTTGACATCAGCTATCTTTCTTCTTGGAGTAGGATTTATTCTATTGTAGCCTTGATCTTTCTCCTTGCCTTTGCTGGAACTAGGAGCATCATCATTTCTTTCTGCCTTCTTCACATCTCCTTTGCTTAAAGCATTTTCATTCTTGTTTGAGGGTTCACCTACATACCCAAGTCCTGATTTATCAGATGGGGATATGTGATAGCTGAGCATGTCATCCAAGGCTTGAGAGCTCTTCATGATTTTGTTCATCCCTTCAACCTTTTTCTTGAGGAGAACAATCTCTTCTTCCAATCTTTCACACTCATTATTCTTCTTTGCAAGTTGTTCCTCAGTTTCTTCTTTGCTACGAGTAGCTTCAGCTGCTACTATTTTAAGAGAGATGATATATGTCTTCATTTTGGAGATTTCTGCTTGGCTGCTCTCCATTTTCTTTTCAGCTCCTTGTGCCTGTTTCTTGGCTTCTTGTAGTTCAAACTTAAGGGAGGAGACCTCTACCTTGTACTGTCCAATCTCTTCTACAAGCTTATTCACTCTCTTGTGCCTTTGTTCAAGTTGACTTGTCAAGACATCTTCTTGCTTCTTTGCTTTATTCAGCTGATTTGTCATGGATATGACTTCTTCATGATGTTTCCTCTTGCATTGATCAAGCTCCTTCTTAAGCTTGGCAAGCTCTTCATCCCTTTCTTTTACTTGAAGCTTGATGAGGTCAACCTTCTCATTTTCAGCTTCTATGATGGGTTCAGAATTTTCTTCTTCACTGATGGTCATGGTCAGTGCTCCCTTTGCATGAAGGTCATGAAGTCTGTCCCATATATCCTTTGCTGATGAATATTTTCCTAGATTCTTTTTTACAGAATCAGGTAGTCCATCCAAGATAGTCTTTGCTGCTTTTGCATTGTACTCCTTGGATTCTTTATCCTTCTTGCTATCATCAATCACTGATTCCCAGATTTCAATCCCTTGAGACTGTAAGACAGCCCTCATTTTTATTTCCCACATATCAAAATTTCCATTAAACTTTGAAGCCTCAAATAGAATGCTTTCAAATAGATTGTTTTCTATTTTAATAGAAGCGGGAGACACAACCTTAGGAGGATTGGAGGCTTTCTTCTTTGACCTTGCCATTCTTAACTATTTTTAAAATCCCTGACTGTGTTTTTAAAATGACTCACTGTTTCTTCAACAGCAACACAGAAAAAAAACTTTGAGGAATACCTGGGTTCTTTTGCCTGAGACTTCACACTGCTGGAGAAGTTTTACTGCTGCTGCAACAAGAGTCTTTCCTTCAGCTTCTTTGACACTTCAAAGAGCCTGAACCTGCTCTGTCACCATCAAAGAGCCTAGACCAGCTCTGATACCACTGTTGGGATTTCTCTGAGAAAATCCCAAAAACAAACAAAATAAACTCCATAGAGGCAATGCTCTGTTTCTCTGCCTCAGGATCTTTTTGTGCACAGGGAAGCTTTTAAAAAAATTCTCAGAACAGAGTATTACACAGCCATAAAAATCCTTGTATTCATTAAAATATAAAATGCTTGAAACAACATTCATCCTCTTTCACTCAGAGGGATTTACCAAAAATACATTCAGCCAACTCTGATACATATTCATCCTCTTTGCTGAGAGGGATTCACCAAAATTACTTTCACCCATCAAAAACAAAACTATGTCTCCACCTGAGAATTCACTGTGCTGGGTTTACTGCTGTAAAACCCCTTTTTACTTTACTGGTGTAAAACTATTTTTACACATACTGCTGTAAAAATATTTTACACATACTGTTGTAAAACAAACTTTTACATATGCAGTAAACTTTTACATTACATTCACAATTTCAAAAATACCTGTGCGCTCTTTTCTTTTGCATTTCAATGCAAATCCAATACATAAAAAAAACTGATCTATGCACTGCTGTGCAATATCTTCCCCTGCTTCACATGTGCTCCCCTTTTACATTTACTGGTGTAATAAAAATTTACACATACCTGTAAAAAGATTTTTACACCTTCCTGGTTTTTGTTGTAATGTGCGTTCTATAAAATACACTGGTCAACATACATAAAAACTTACTTAAAACACATGCGCTCCTCCCTGTTTTTATATATCTATATGCACTGCTATGCAAAAATTAATTCCTTGCTTCATAAAAGAAATTTCATGCTGCTCCCTGCTCTTTCGCTGCTGCGCCTATCTCTCTCCCATGTGCAACCACACAACAACTCAACGCACATTCTTCGTTTGGCTCATTATATCAAAAATGAACACACACTCAAAACATATACAAAAGGATTTTTTAAATATTACGTTGACCTGCCCATACCTCCTATATAATTAAGATTTAATGTTTTACCAAAAGTTTACGAACCTCATAGCTATGCATTGAATGTTTTACGGCGGTCAACCAAACTTCAAATCCACGCAAAGCTTTTAATGTTGGTTCATATGCAGGTTTGAGGCAATCGACGGCGGAGATCGATGAGCTGCATCAGACAGCTGACAAGAATATCGGGAGGCCTTTTGCTGCTGAACATTAGCGCCCGAGAAATGACTTCTGCTTACATATGCAGCGAACCACGTGTCTGCATTATATTTTATCGGGCTCAATTATACGGAAACCACTTTATGATCAAAGGCGGTCCAATATGCCCTGGTGGTTTTGTTGAGCGGTTTCGGGGTTGCGTGCTGGTTGAGTTGATGGCGGAATCCGGTTGAAGACTTCCCTGCTGTCGCTGTCCAACTCTCGGCATCTGCAACCTGCAGTTGGAATTAACATTCGAACAAAAACTGTGCGATGGAACTCGTCGAGCTTTGGACGAAGATTAGTGAATGATTGTTTCATTTCTTTCTCAGATTTGTGCTTTAGTCATTCTCATCTCTCATTTTGTTATTCAACCATTTGGATATGCAGATAACTTCAGTATCCTCTTTCACATGATTTGTTTTGTTTCACATGATTTATTTTGTTGGACAAGAGATAAGTTTATCTTCTAATTTCACATGATTTATTTTGCTGGAAAAGAGATAAGTAATGGTAGATGAAGTGCTATCATAAAAATCAAAGACACTTTGTGCATTAAATTTAATTTCCATCATTTTCCATCGTTGAACGAACTGCTTTGTATATTAAAATATTATAAAGCCAAATTATGTCCTAGAATGTGCCAATGTGAGAATCACGACATTACACACATTACACATGTATGCTCACCAAAACAAATGGAACCCACCCACATATATGGATTACACTTGCAGGCCTAAGAAATCCAAGGAAATAGATATGTGAAATATGTCATTCGATATTTGGTTGGCCGATTCTAAGTGTGCAATCCATGGTGAAGGAACATTTAGTTAAAGAAGGGACCTTTTGTTCTTAGCAAGAACATTTACACAGTAGTATTTGTTGGGTTGTAAAACCTTCATACGGGAAGGTGTACAAGAACTTGCAATGGGATAAATCTAACTAGACAACTACCCTAGAAATGAACCTTGTTTTGCCACTTTTGGACCGTATTGTTGTGTCAAATCCAGGTCCATGTTTTGCCGCTTCTAGATCATATGGTTGTGCCAAATCTAGGCCCAGTTATGTTGTAGGTTTCTTCATTCCATACCCACATTCATTCATTCTTCTTGTTTTCCCTTAGAATGTAGTGGGTAAGCGCCTAAGAAGTGGGTGCATATTGCTTCCCTTGCCTAAAATGGGGAGGCAGTCTGGGAAGAGAGTGGCAGAAGGAAATGAAGATGCCCCTCTTGTGAAAAAATCATGCAGTATCTATTTAAAAGCCTAAAACCCATGTGAATTTTTTGACAAGATCGTTTGCTTGGACATTTTTTGTTGTAGTTGCGTAGTCCTTCATATCCTTAGCAAATTGGAAGAAAATTTTGTTCACATTATCTTTCCCAAGCCCAATTATAGTGAGCATCTAACCCCTCAAACATGTAAAGTGATACTTTTAAATCATATGATTGAGAAATGGAAATCAACATTGGTGGAAGTGGAGATTCCCCATTCTCAGAGATTCTATTTCGCTTTCAAGGATCGCTCTGCACTCTTGTTGGAGGATATGCCTAAAGTAGGAAACTCAACTGCTACGGTTGTTGTTGTCATGGGAAAGTCAAAATTCCCTGCATGCAAAAAGTTATTTTCAGTTCAATGCAATGTGTCGTGGCATGAGATTCCCCTTTCTCAAAGATTCTATTTCGCTTTCAAGGATTGCTCTGCACTCTTGTTGAAGGATATGCCTGAAGTAGAAAACTCAACTGTTACGGTTGTTGTTGTTATGGGAAAGTCAAAATTCCCTGCATGCAAAAAGTTATTTTCAGTTCAATGCAATGTGTCGTGGCATGATGGTTTGGATTGCTCTAAATTAAAGCAGTTATGGACTTTTAAGAAAGAGAAAGATGACTTGATGTTGTTCAAGCTATCCAAAGAGAGAGAATGACAATGATGTGCAGGGTGTAGACAAATTGTTGAATAAATGTTTGGATGTTGTCACATGATTTGCAGGTCAGTAAACTAGTATTGTGTACTTGTTTAGCTAATATATATGCTTTCAAGTTGGGATTTTGGAACCTAAATACCATAGTTTTATGTTGAAAAGAAAGAATGGTGGTCTTTATCCTACTTCACCGGTTATTGATAAGGTTTTTTGGTTCCAATTTGAAAAAGAAATTACCAAACGCAGTTATAGGTAACGTTTTTTGGTTTCAATTTGAAAAAGAAATTACCAAATGCAGTTGTAGGTTGTGTTTTTACTTTACTATGGAGATGGATACATGATTTATTCCAGGTAAAAGGAAAAAATGGCTTATTTAATAAGCCTATTTCTTGAATTGTATCTAGCCAAGGAGAGTTTCATATTTCAACACCACTTAGCCTATTCTTTTTTCCCAATTTTAGTAAATCTCATTAAAGTATTTTAGTCATTCAAAAAGTAAGGAAATACCTTCACCTTCATAAAGTAGATTTGTATGCTTTATGTTTATATTCTCCCTTAGCAAGAACTTGTAAAAATACCTCATTAGCAAGAGGTCAAAATAGTTCAATAGAGCCTCTGCGAGGAACAGTAATAGAGCAATTATCCGGGGAGATGTTTGTAGATCTCTCATCTTCCCCCCTACTCAAATCTTGGTGATTTCATTTCGAAGGAAGTCACGCCCCACTTAAATACTAATTTTCCTTCCTCAGATGTTAATTCATGGCAAGAAGCATTGAAGCAAATACCTTTCAGGACCTTTGCTATGGTAAGTGATGACCTTGGGCTAGGAAATTCCTTTATTTATTAGAGCTAATGGAAATCACTTAATAAATATTCCTTTCACAATCTAGAGGTAACCTCCTAAGGTTCTATTAGGGTCCTATAATAATAGGATTCATCATTTTGAATTGGCTATGATTAGTCTTGTAATATTGTACATACTTTTGCTTTCTGTAAAATGTTTTCCTATATTAAAAATAAAAATGTAAAGAGGGTAAGTCCTAAAAGAAAAATCAAAGGACTAAAAGAAAATGATCAAAAAGAAAATAAAATATGAACCCCACCAAAAAGAGATTAAAATAGATTTTGAAAGTGATGCAAATTCAAATGCCACTACTTTTTACTTTGCCTTGCAAAAATAAGATTGTGTGCAGCTTGTAAAAAATGCCACAATCCAAGATGGTCAAATAGTTTAATATTGATTCATTCATGCTTTAAATTTCATGTTAATAGATAGAGAATGAATATCCAGCCAAACAATTTAACCTTGGTGGTCAGTAGTTAGGTAGACAATAATAAGAAGCTCATCAACTTAATCTGAGCCCTTGGAAGTTATAAGGTTAGAATTAGATAGTTTTCTTATCAAAGAAAAATAAATCAAGGGTCAGCAAGCTCAAATTCACCCAATAAATGAAGAGAAAATGCTAGGGTAAATAAAGGGTAGGTACAAGAGATTTTGGAGTGCAAAAGGTTGCAAGCTCAAATGCACCTTCATTATGCTTAATCCTATGTTTCATGTGCAAGATAAATAGTCAAAGGAAAGAGAACATTCAAAAATTTTGTGTAGTACTTTGGGTATTTACCCTAAACAAGTTCTATATGATTTTAGGCCTAAATACTAAAGTTCATTCACTAATTTCCCCTCATTTCACTCAAACCCTTACATATCTAAGTTTCCCTCCGTTACCCCTTCATTACTTTTCATTCATTAATTTCCTCTTCTTGATTCCAAAGGACCCTTCCCTTTCACTTCCTTTCATTTTATTGCATTCCCATTGTAAAAACCCTTTCCCTTGATTTTAACCATGTTTCCCCTTGATTTTACACTTTTCCCTAAACATTACCCTTTAAAAATAATTTTCCCCTTATTAATTTCCCTTTTTCCTTAAAAACCCACTAGACCCCCTTATCCTAAGTTATTTCCTAACCTATAGTCTCGCTTTATGTATATTAACCCCCCACTATATAAATCCCTGACCCTCACTAAAACTTTGAAAATATGTAACATGCCACATTATTTATCCATGAGCCCCGCCAACCAAACCCTGACTCCGCCCTCGCAACTCTGCCACGCGATAGCCATCCGATCAAACACTCCCACATCTGACGGCCCATATCCATATCGCGCGCTCCCATCGTCCGACTGTTAAAATCCCAAAAGCACGTGAGGTTTGCAGTTTTGACCGAGCGCTCTTTTACTATGTGGCAGCCCCACGTTATATCGCGTGCTCTAAGATGAAACTTCCCACTATTCATACTTTAATCTCGCACCCAAATGTTAACCGTTATTGGATAAAAGCCAAAAGGCTGCCCTTTTACCCTTTTCATCATTATTTCATTGCAAACAACCTCTGCAAACCAATTCTGAACCCCGAAGCTCTGCTCAACCATTTTAACCTCACCTGCAACCAGAAGACACAACAAACTTCAAGTTTCAAGCAGTACACAGACAATTGAAGTCTCAGAAACCTCTGCTGCTACCATAGAACCCTGACTACCCACCAAAACTCTGTTTTTTCAAGTATTCTTGAATAAAACCAGAATGGAATTCTACTTAAGCTTTTCACAGTAATTATAAAGGTTAATTAATTAAATTAATTAAAAAATTTACCAAACTGAAGAAAGCTACCGTGTATCTGAAGAAACCCTTTTCTCTATACTATATTCACCCTTCCCACTATTCCAGAAGTCCTGAGCTTACTTCTTAAGCCAGATAAATAATAATTCAATAGAACAAACCAAATTATGGATTCCCAAAGCATTCTAAATGAGAAACCCCTGCAAACCCCTCACCTAGATGTTGACCACCTCCCATTGGTTGATACAGAATTCCAAATTAAAGACATAGTTTCCCCTAGCCATCTATTGAAACTCCACTACTGGAGTAAAGACAAATTCCTAAACCAAAATGATGACATTCATCTATGGGAATCCAATTTGCCCAAATACTTGTTCCCACAGGTATACCAGTTCCCTGAAATCATCCATCTATGCCAAAACTATTATATCCCAAGCCAAAGAGCCATAGTCTCTCATAACCAACAAATTTTGTTTACAATCATTGTAGAGTCAATAAAACAAATGCTGCAGATCCAGCCAAACCCAAATGAAACCCTATTTTCCATTGAATACCTCATTGAACTCTATTTGAAGTTGGACCTTCCCAAGAGGACTCAAATCTTTCAAACTTTCATCCTAGAAGAGTCTCATACCCCTACAGAAAGTCCCGCATAATTTGCTACCATTTTATCTGAGAGGGCTAGACAAATTGTGACCATGCTCTCTTGTATTCTAGGCTACACCACAGATGAACATGTAGATGAGCCTATTCTTTCTTTCCTCTCTATTTTTTGCCCAAGCAAGCCTCCGACTGCAATTTTCAATTTTTCCCAGTTCTTGGCAGACAGAATCCATGATCAATTGATTAGATTTCCAAATGAAAGAGTATTCAAATACTCTTCAGTATTATTCCACATGTTCTTATATTTCCAATCAGATAAGTTTCCAGTCAATATCTAGAAGTTGGACACTAAGGGCCATCCCAGATCAGTCATCTTTTGGACACCCTTAATCCAAAAGTATTCCATTGTTTTCAGTTACAAAGAGTTCATTGATTCCTTTGTGCATCCAGTTGTAAATATGCTAACCAGTAGCAATCAACCCAGGATCAGTGATGAGATAAAAAGAGTTTTGCAGTTGTCTAAGAACAATAGAATAGGAGACTGGTATCTATACCAGGACCACACTGAAATTAGAATATATGGATGCCAGCTCACTCCCTATAAGCTGCCCAAATATCTTCCCATGAGGATATTTGCATTGGAATATATCAGATAGATTATAAACTCAGATGATGTGAATTTCCTATCAGCTAGGAAGAAAACATAGTTCAAGATAAAAAACCAGCTTGGTCCTTTTATCTGTAATAATAGGGAGGTTGGAGAAGAAGAAGAGAAGTGTTTACAGGAAATGAAGTTCAGTAGCAGTTTTAAATGGTAGTATGACCCTTTAGGAGTCATAAACAAACTAAGGCTCAAATTCAAATTAAGCCCTTTTATGCATGAGTCCAGGGTAGACATTGAAAAATATGCCAACCAGTCAGAATGGTTGGAAAATACCTTGATAGATATGGAGAAACAAATGGATACTAGTTCCATTCTACATACTCTAGCCCTGCAGGACAAAAGTACAAAGAGGACCAGGGAAGAAGGTTCTTTTTCAAGCATAGATACAACACATGATAGATTTGAAATCATGTACAGGAAGAAGCCCAAGCTAAATCCTGTCAATGAGCAAGAAGAGCAAGCAGAGATAGTTGGGACAGTTGAGACACTTCAAATCATTGATAGAGAAACAGTGGTCAGAGAAAATACAGCTCCATTAGTTTCAGAGGAAACTCATCAACCTTCCACCTCTAATACCCAAAGCATTCAAAAACAACTTAGGATAGAGGTTTCTTCATCAAGCAAACTAGTAGATAAGTTAAAGGATATAAAGGAGAAGTATAAAGAGATCAAATTAAGGAATGAGGCATTAAAGGCTGAAACATATGCCTAGTATTTCAAACAGACTCCTAGCAATCAAAATAGGTTGATGTCAGCTTTTGACATTAAAACTGGTAAAATGCAAATGACTTTTTTGCGGCCTATAGTCTAACAGCTTGAATCATCAGTAGACTACAGGAAAACAAAATTTGAACTTTTGGCCAAGGATGTTCACCCTATTGATCAAATTGAATTTCATAAGTAGGCAGGAGAAATGATCTACTCAACGATGACCAATAAGGCCATGAGTGTTCAGAAACTTCAAAATTCTCTAAACAACATCACAACACAGTTTAAACTAGAGAAAGCATCATCATAGGCAAAGGATAACAGAATCAAGTCACTAGAAGACTTGGTTATTGAGATTGGATATAATCCAAATGACATCAAGGCTGTAGAAAAGCTCATAAAGAAGAAAAATGAAGACATTGCTACACTGAAGAAACAACTGAAGTTGCCTCCTTCTGAACATCCACAGACCAAGGAGGTTCTAGAGAGCCAAAGCCAGAAAGATGAAATGATGGACCTCATTCTCCAGCTAAATTCTCAATTAAAAGAAATGGAGAATGAATTGGACAATTTAATACAGCTGAAACAAGCCAGCATTGAGACAGCCACTTCCATTGCTATTCCTATAGTTACTACAATAGTTCCTTCAACTTTGGTAGCTTCATTAGCCCCAACAACTCCACTAGCTACAACACTTCCAACTGCAACAATAACTACATCAGCAATAGGTTCAACAATAGCAGCAACTCATCCTAGTGATGAAGAAGCTAAACTGGTCAAAGCCATGGAGGATATGTCCATCCAGACCACTGAAATAAATAGAGATAAGGAACAAATCAAAAGTATAGAGGATGAGAAGAAATTGGCCCAAATCATGCATAAGAATGAAGTTTAGAAGACAATCAGGTTAAATGAAAAGATTGGGAAGCTAGAAAAAGAATTAACACTAAAAGAGCCACTAGCCCAAGAAAAACAACTTTTATGGGCCAATATCATTGACTCAATCAATGATATTTGGCCATCTATACAGGTGATCTTTGAACAAAATGATTTAGTCAAAGAGGCTGGTGAAGCAATTCAAAGGGTTAAGGTCGAACTTGGAAACATGCCAGAAGAAGCCTCTAGAATAATCTAGTTCCTTAACTCAAAGAATAAATATGAATTGCAGGAGCTTGGAATAGCTGACAAAACTGGCACTATACTAGAGGTGAAGAAGGTAATCACCAAGAGGAACCTGATGATGCAGCTTGAGGACAAATGCCAAATAATGGAGCTAGCTATAGGCAGGTTCATGGTCAAATTTGATTCTTTGAGGCAGAAAGGTCTACCTAATCCATTGGTAATTAATGACCGGTTAATGCCACATGCATAATATGACAAGAGTATCAGAGAAGTAGAAAAGGAGAAAGCCAATAGTTCCTCCATGAAAGGGATGCCTATAGGAAAGGTTCTTTACCAGACTTTTGAGAACATGCTTTACCTCCACCATGAGGTAAAACATCTTTTTGTAAAAAAGCCTACCTTTGCAAAATATACAAAAGCTGATGAAGTCTACAGAAGAATGGTAAATATTAAATTACCAGATACAGAAACTTGGGAAAATTTAAATGATTTACTGTAAAAAAATGCAAGGTAAACAATGAATACAGAGCAGTGAAAGTAAAACAACAGATCAGCTAAGTCAAAGAGTATCAAATGAAAGAGTATTAGTCAAAAGGAAAAGTAAAAGAACAGCCAACATAGAGCAACAACAAAGGAGAGAAAGCAGCAAAAGATCAAAGTATAAAACAACAAAATCAATAAAAGAAGGGACAACTAGCCTTTTAGTTTCCTAGGTGTCTCTATCTTATTGCATGAAGATATTTATTTTCCTTGAAAATTTCCTAAAATAGTTTAGGATATTTTGTAACTATTTTTTGTATAAATACTTCATAATTCGAAGTATAGAGGTGTGGATTGCTGAAAATTTCTATAGTTACATTGATCTAAAAACTTGAGGGTTTATTGTAAACATTTTCAAGTTAGCAGACTAGACTAAGTAATAAAGGCATTGCATTACAGGATTCATGTGTTGGGCCACTTCAGTGAAGTATCTTTCATTTGTTGAATTGTTATCTTCTTAAGTTTTTCAGATACATACATGTTTTCAAATTTAAATGAAATAATTGGAATTTTACTTCAGAATTTGTTTAAGTACATGCTATTTTGAACAATTATTCATTTTTATGTTTTCTTCTGATATCCAAAGTAGGGAATTCTTCATTGATCCCTAGTTTCAGTTGACCTCTTTCATTTCCTTCATTATCCGGTTTGAGGAATCCTTGACTGCTCCTTGATCCCGATTGAAAAACCACTTCACCATCTAGCCTAAAAGATCTGAAATTACTCAACTACCTTGCCCTGTGAAAACTGTCTTTAGAACTTGATTTAGTCCTGTTTTCTTGACAATTTGGACTCCATGGCCCAATGGTAAAAATATATTTATCTATCCATCTGAATCAATGATTCCACCACCAAATCAAAACCTAATCAAGATTACATAATCAACCTAAAATCAATTAACTCAAAAAAGTTAAATCATTAAGAGAGAGACCTCTCTGAGCATTAGGAAGGCTAGATCCTAATCTCAAAAGTAGGTTTGTGGTTACCTCTATTATTTATTTCATGACAACCCTAGAGAAATTTTAGAGTGATAACATAATGGTGACCATACTGGGGAATGAGTGGTCAGTTCAATAAACCTTAAAGGAAATCCTAAATCTCATCTTTGCACCTTAGGGCCATTTAGGGTTGTAAAAGATTTCAAAAAATTAAAAAATTAAAAATTATGGCTTCCAAAAGAACATACTATACCAGGGCACATCCAAATCCAAACCCTACTATAATTGTTGATAATCCAGAAAAAATCTTGAGAAAAAATAATAAAGTAGAAAGCCAAGAAAGCATTAGTCAGCTAACCAAAGAAAATTCACTTCCTAAAGAGTTATCAAACTTAGAGGATCTTCAATTTGATTTATCATTTGAGCATTCATTGTTTCGTACCAAATCTGAAACTTCAGTTCATGATACTGTAATAGACCCTGCTTTTATTCAATTTATTGAATCAAAGAAGACTACTATACATCCTGATTTAGATCAACATGTTCTAGACACTTTTGACAAACTTGATGCTTTAACCTCAAATTTGATAAGACACATAGATGAAGCTTATTTTCAACAGTTAGTTGAATTAGCTGCCCTAATTGCTGCTACTCCTAAGCCTTCTACCATTCCTTTAGAATCTGTAAATTCATCTTTATTTAGTACCACCTCATCTATTATTTCCACTACACTTAATTCCACAGAATCATTCATCCCCAAGCTCCCTCTTCAACCCAGAGTTTTATTTCCATCTCCAAATATTTCAAGCTCACCAGTAAGCCCTTCAAGCTCAATTGTAAGCCCTTCAAGTTCATCTTCAAGAACTACCACTTTACCTCCTAGCCAATCTAGAATCTTAGCCATGGCTGCCAGATATGCTCCTTTGACCTTACCAACTCAAGTACATGCTATGCCCCAAGACTATCAGAGTAAAATCTTTCAGTTTGATGGTACTGGTCAATATACTACACAACAACATGTAAATAAAATGAATGATTACTTTGAATTACATGAAATTGATGAAGAAGATGTACAAATGAGATTATTTGCACAAACACTAGCAGGAGATGTCAAGAAATGGTTTAAAGGTTTACCTGCTGGTCATATTGCTGATTTACTTGCTTTCCATAGATTGTTCATCAATAGATGGGAAAGGAAGAAAAACCCTTTACAAATATTATCTGAATATGAAAACATTAGAAGAGCTCCTAATGAATCTGTTCAGGACTATTGTACTAGGTTTAACAGTATTTATAATGCAATCCCTGCAAATATCAAACCTCCCCCAGACTTAGCACTAATCAAATTCCCTGATGGTTTTGACACTGATATGTCTTACCAATTGAGAGAAAGAAGCGCTCCAACTTCAGAACAAATGCAGAGTGATGAAGTTAGTGTAGAAGCTAACTTGTTGGCTAAAAGAGCTAGAATGAGGAATGAGAGGAGAATTTCCATTAAGGAGGAACCATCCACTTCAGATGTTAAGATAGATACTTTGGCTAAAAGTTTAGAAAAATTAGTGGATATATTTGAAATTATGGAAAGAAAACCACAGTGGGATAATCAACAACAAGGCCCTCAAATAAGAAATCCTAACTTTAGGAACAATCCCAATACCATAAGCCTAGAGAAGGGCCACCTAATCAACAGATTAGACCACCTTTCCAAGAAAACTATGTTGAAAGTTCTCACCAAAATGAAGAAGATCAAGACACTCAGATTAACTTAATGGGAATAAATGATGGTAATACTATTTTTCTTACCCAAGAAGAACAAGAATTATGCATGTTACACCAATTACAATTACAATCTGGAGAGTCTTTTGATGATAAACAAGGCTATGAATTTTCCATTAATGAAGTTAATAAGCAATATAACCTTAGGAGTAGGAAAAACACAGAAGCCCCTACTAATAAAATTGTCCAAACTCAAACCAAGAAAACAATGGGAGCTCCTGCAACCAAAGTGCTGCAAATTCTCTCTAGGGAAACCCAAAAAAATTTCACTCCAAAGATTGCAGCCAGTCCAAAAATTATAGACATCACAGATACTACTGTCAAAACTTCAGCTGATATTCAAAAATTAGATGTTGTGAAAACTTCAAAGGATGACGAAAAATCAACTAATCCTCAAGCTTCAAAAGCTATTCAGATTTCAAGTGCTTCCCAAACTATTCCAAATCAAGCCCACGGGGCTTTGGATTGACGGTGAATGGGTGCCTTGTTAAGACACTCCTTGCGATAGGTCACCGGTTCAAATCCCCCGTGGGTACTTAGGTTAGTCTTAACATAGAAAAAAAAAAACTATTCCAAATCAAAGAATTGAAGACAGTAAAGCAGTAGACACCCAAACACAAATTGAATTACCAACTAAGGATAGAAGAGAAAAAACTACACAAACTCCAATTGCCGAGGAAGAAGTCATTTAGTCAGGCAAAACACAGACTCCATTTAATATCCAAAATGAAATTTCCAAATTAAAAATATCAGTTCCTTTAACAAAATTGATAAGAAATGATTCCTACAAAGCCCAAATCACTGAAACACTGAATATAGATGAAGGAGAAGACTCTGTTAATCTAAATGATGACCAACCAGAATTAATATTTAGTCCTGAGGTAAATGGTAAACATGAACAAAGTGTTGTTCCTCCATTCTACATTATCTTGACCATTCTTGATCAAATATTGCACAATGCTATGTTAGATTCGGGAATTTAATGCCAAAAGCAATCATGGAAACATTAGATTTAGATATAACCAAACCATGCAAAGATCTTTTCTCTTTTGATTCATGTAAAGTCAAGTTCCTAGGCCTAATAAAAGACTTGTGTGTCACTCTAGTTCAATACCTAGGTAAGATTATTTTCATGGATATTGTAGTTATTGATATCCCTCCAAAGTATGGAATGCTATTGTCTCGCTCATGGGGAGCAAAATTGCAGGGATCTCTACAGTTAGACATGTCTTATGCCACAATTTCAATATTTGGTCACCCAAAAAGCTTTATAGAGAAACTTTAATGAAATACATGGTCAGTAGTACATATAAACCACAGAACTATCCTATTTATTTTGTACATTCTAATATGGATTCTTTCATTTTATGTAATTCAGACACTGAAAAGGACAATAACACAGTTATCAAACAAGAACATAAAGAACTTGACAGTGAAAATATATTTCATGAATCGAGGTGGAATTTAGAATTTTATGGTTCAATGAACAGATTAGGAGCAGTGTAGGAGTTTGGATTCATAACATGGAAAATAACCATTCTGAAGGTCATGCCTTTAGATTAAACTTTAAATTCACAAACAACATGGCAGAGTATGAAGCCTTAATCTTAGGATTGCAAATTGTAAGAAAGCTTGGAGCCAAGAGAGTTTCCATCATGGGAGACTCTGAATTGATCATAAAACAAATTAGAGGAGAGTATTCTGTGAATAATCCTAGACTTAGCCAATACAGAGAAACTGTCCTAGATCTCATTAAAAAACTTCTTGAAATTGATTTTGCTGCTATTCCTAGGAAACAGAACATGCAAGCTCATAGTTTGGCTACTTTTTCCAGCACTTGCAGATTACCTTTTCAGCCCAATCACCACTACACTGTAGAGGTGAGACACAGGCCTGTTATACCTGATAATCTGAAATATTGGCAGATTTTTTCACAAGATTCTCAAATCTATGATTTTAAGAATGTTGAGGGAGAATTCCAAAAATGTAGCATAGATACTGATTGTATAGTAGATGACACCATCAATATTGAAATAGATATAAATGCTTTAGATGCAAATAAACCCACTAAATTCACTAAAGTAGAAATAGATAACTTAGAAAAAAATAGAAATAGAAGAACTAGTTAATGATGATTCTGAGATTTTAAACCTTAAAAAGAACTTATTTCCTAAGGGATTAGACCCATTAGAAGATCTATTTGATTCAAATGATGTAGCTAGGAAACCAAAGATGGAGCCTTTAAGATCATATATAGAAGAATGAAACCTGGGACCGGAAGAAAAACCTAAGCTTGTTAAGTTATCCAAAGCATTACCTCCAGCTGAAATGTTGAAATACATAACTTTGTTTAAATAATTTCAAGATGTCTTTGCCTGGAGTTATGAAGACCTTAAGTCTTATGACACCAGCATTATTCAACATAAGATACCTATCAAAGAAGATCACAAACCCTTTAAACAAAATCTTAGGAGAATTAATCAGTTCTTATGCCATTGATTGAAAAAGAAGTAAAAAGGATGTATGAGGCAAAAATCATAGCACCAATTAGATATTCAAATTGGGTCTCTAATTTAGTCACTGCTGGAAAGAAAACATGAGAAATCAGACTCTGTGTTGATTTTAGAAACTTGAACAAAGTATCACTAAAGGATAACTATCCCCTCCCTAAAATGGACCACATTATTCAAAGGGTAGTAGGGTCATCCAGAATTTCATTACTTGATGGATTCTCTGGATACAACCAAATCCTAGTTCAACTAGAAGATCAAGCAAAGACTGCATTTACCACTCCCTAGGGTACTTTCATGTATTTGAATATGCCTTTTGGAATAATGAATGCTGGAGCAAAATTCCAAAGAGCAATGGACATATATTTTGCAAAATAAATCCATGACTTTCTAGTTTTTTACCAAGATGATATCACAGTGTTTTCCAAATCAGAGAATGAACATCTAGATCACCTAAGAAGATTTTTTATTAAATGTAGAAAATTTGGCATTTCTTTGAATCCCAAAAAGACACTCTTTGGGCTAGAAGAAGGTAAACTCTTGGGACACATAATTTCAAAAGAGGGCATTAGAATTGATCCAGCTAGAATAGAGGCAATCCTAAACATCACTCACCCTAGAAACATTAAAGAATTACAATCATTCTTAGGTAAAATAAATTTTCTTAGAAGATTCATTTCTAACTTAGCAGAACTAATCAAAGAATTGAATAACATGTTAAAGAAAGATTCAACACTTAAGTGGACAGTAGAGGCTAAGCAGTATTTTGAGGCAATCAAAGAAGCCCTTACTAAAACACCTGTCCTCATAAGCCCTGATTTCAAAAAAGATTTTATAATTTTTTCCTTTGCTTCAGAACACACTATTGCAGCAGTCTTGTTGCAAAAGAATGATCAGGGTTATGAGCAGCCTATTGCATTTTTCAACAAATATTTAAGAGATGCTACACTAAAGTATAATATAATGGAAAAATAGGCACTTGCTTTAGTGAAGGCTATTAAAGATTTCAGAGTGTACATTTTATACTCACACATCATTGCATATGTTCCAAATTCAGTAGTAAAGGACATTCTAACACAAGATGGGCCTGAAGGAAAGAGAGGCAAATGGATTGCCACTATTTTGGAATATGATATTGAAATAAAGCCCACAAAACTAATCAAAGGCCAAGGTTTAGCTAAAATCATGGTTGAATCAAACCATTAGGCCTTAGATATAAATTTCATTGGTGCTCTAGATGACTAGGAAGAGATGGCGACTCCATAGATTAGTGAAGATTTTTAAGATTCACCTTGGTATACATATATCATATTTGTTTTACTAAATTTACAAGCTCCTCCTGGTTTATCTAGAAATAAAGGTAGATTCTTGAAAATGAAATCAACGAAATATTGTATCATAGACAATGCTTTATTTTGGAAAGATAACGGTGGCATTTTGTTGAATTGTTTATTAAAAGATGAAGCTGACAAAGTTATGCAAGAATTTCATGTAGGAGATTGTGGAGGACACCTATACTGGAAAAAAATTGCTGATAAGATTTTAAAGGCAGTTTTTTATTGGCCCACCCTTTTAGCAGATGTCAAGAAATATGTGACCTCCTATCACAAATGCCAAATCTTTGAAGGCAAGAAAAAGCTATTACCTTTTCCCCTAAAACCCATCTCCACAGAAATTCCATTTCAACAGTGGGGTTTAGACTTCATTGGTGAAATTCACCCATCCTCCTCAGCCCAACATAAATGGATTTTGATAGCCATTGATTACTTCACCAAATGGATAGAAGCCATCCCTTCTAGACAAGCCACTGATTCTGTCATCATCTCATTCCTTGAAAACAATATCCTTTCAAGATTTGGATGCCCACAAAAGCTCATTATTGATAATGCAGCTGCTTTCAAATCCAAGAAAATGGTAGACTTTTGTAATAGATATCACATTACCCTTGGCCATTCCACTACCTATTACCCTCAAGGTAATGGAATTGCAGAATCCTCAAACAAAAGCCTTGTTAATATCATCAAGAAATTGTTAGAAGACAATAAGAAGACCTGGAACAAAAAGTTGGTTAATGCCTTATGGGCAGATAGACTAACTACAAAAAAGTCCATTGGTACATCTCCTTATCAACTAGTATATGGAATGGATGTTGTTTTTCCATCCTCTTTAGGAGTACCAGTGATGAAAATGATTCAATAACTGCAAGTAGAATCCAATGATATCCAAAGGAGGATAAATCAAACAATACATTTGCAACAAACCAGGGAAGAAGTCTATGTCAAATCCCAAGTGATCCAAGATAAAATCAAAAAGATTTTTGACAAGAAAACCAAAGCTGATGATTTTTACATAGGTGACAAAGTACTCAAATGGGATTCCAGAAGAGAAGAAAAGGGTAAACATGGTAAATTTGATTTCCTATGGCAAGGCCCTTATATCATTTATGGTTACAGAGGTAACAATGCATTTTTCTTGAGGCAGTTAAATGGAACAGATCTACCAGGTGGACTAGTGAATGGTAGAATGTTGAAGCATTATTTGTCCTCAGATTAACATTAGTTTAGTTGTTTACTTTGCTCATTGTACATAACATTGCAAAGTTTAGATTGGATTGGATGATTATCTTTTGAGGTTGAAGCTCGAAGAGAAGCTCTTAAGCTTTGAAAGGTGTACCATCATATGTATGAATAAAGCAGATCACTGAGAAGCAGTTACAAGGCAACCACAATCAAAGTTTCAAAGGCTACTGATCTTAAAGTTCTTGAAATTTCACTAGGAAATGCCATCCCCATGTGGAGCCACTGTTAGGGTCCTATAATAATATGATTCATAATTTTGAATTGGCTATGATTAGTCTTGTAATATTGTACATACTTTTGCTTTCTGCAAAATGTTTCCCTATATTAAAAATAAAAATGTAAAGAGGGTAAGTCCTAAAAGAAAAATAAACGGACTAAAAGAAATGGATCAAAAATAAATAAAATATGAACCCCACCAAAAAGAGATTAAAATAGATTCTGAAAGTGATGCAAATTCAAATGCCACTACTTTTTACTTTGCCTTGCAAAAATAAGATTGTGTGCAACTTGTCAAAAATGCCACAATCCATGATGGTCAAATAGTTTAATCTTGATTCATTCATGCTTTAAATTTCATGTTGATAGATAGAGAATGAAGATCCAACCAAACTTTTTAACCTTGGTGGATCAATAGTTAGGTAGAGAATAATAAGGAGCTCATCAGTTTAATCTGAGCCCTTGGAAGTTATAAGGTTAGAATTATATAGTTTTCTTATCAAAGAAAAATAAATCAAGAGTCAGCAAGCTCAAATGCACCCAATAAATGAAAAGAAACTGCTAGGGTAAATAAAGGGTAGGTACAAGAGGTTTTGGTGTGCAAAAGGTTGCAAGATCAAATGCACCTTCATTATGCTTAATCCTATGTTTCATGTGCAAGAGGAATTGTCAAGGAAAGAGGACATTCAAAAATTTGTGTAGTACTTTGGGTATTTACCCTAAACAAGTTCTATATGATTTTAGGCCTAAATACTAAAGTTCATTAACTAATTTCCCCTCATTTCGCTCAAACCCTTACATATCTAAGTTTCCCTCCATTACCACTTCATTACTTTTCATTCACTAATTTCACCTTCTTGATTCCAAAGGACCCTTCCCTTTGACTTCCTCTCATTTTGACACATTCCCATTGTAAAAAACCTTTCCCTTCATTTTAACCATGTTTCCCCTTGATTGTACACTTTTCCCTAGACATTACCCTTTAAAAATCATTTTCCCCTGATTAATTTCCCTTTTCCCTTAAAAAGCCACTAGACCCCCTTATCCTAAGTTATTTCCTAACCTATATTCCCGTTTTATGTATATTAACCCCCCATTGTATAAATCCCCGACCCTCACTAAACCTTTGAAAGTATGTAACCCGCCACATTATTTATCCCCGGGCCCCGCCACCCAAACCCCAACTCCGCCCTCGCAACTCTGCCATGTGATAGCCATTCGATCAAACACTCCCACATCCAACGGCCCATATCCATATCGCGCACTCCCATCGTCTGACTGTTAAAATCCCAAAATCACGTGAGATTCGCGATTTTGCCCGAATGCTCTTTTTTTACATGGCAACCCCACATTATATCATGTGCTCTCAAAAAATACCAGCTTTCTCTCAAAAGCGGTGTGAGATGCCACAAAACCACCTCCCCACGTAGGATGAAATTGCCCACTGTTCATACTTTAATCTCACGCCCAAATGTTAATTGTTGTTGGATAAAAGCCAAAAAGCCGCCCTTTTACCCTTTTCATAGTTATTTCATTGAAAACAACCTCTACAGACCAATTTTGAACCCCGAAGCTCTCCTCAACCATTTTAACTTAACCTGCAACTAGAAAACGCGGCAGACTTCAAGTTTCAAGTAGCACACAGGCAATTGAAGTCTCAAAAACCTCTGCTGCTACCACAGAACCCTGACTACACACCAAAACTTCGTTTTTCCAGGTATTCTTGAATAAAACCAGAACAACCTTCTACTTAAGCTTTTCACAATAATTATAAAAGTTTAATTAATTTAATTAATTAAAAACCTTACCAAACTAAAGAAACCTACTATGCATCTGAAGAAACCCTTTTCTCCAGACTATATTCACCCTTCCCACTGTTCCAGAAGTATTGAGCTTACTTCATAAGACAGATAAACAATAATTCAATAGAACAAATCAAATTATGGATTCCCAAAGCATTCTAAATGAGAAACCCCTGCAAACCCCTCACCTGGATGTTGACCACCTCCCATTGGCTGACAAAGATTTCCAAATTAAAGACATAGTTTCCCCTAGCCATCTATTGAAACTCCACTGCTGGAGTAAAGACAAATTCTTGAACAAAAATGATGATGTTCATCTATGGGAATCCAATTTGACCAAATACTTATTCCCATAGGTATACCATTTCCCTGAAATCATCCATCTATGCCAAAATTGTTATATCCCAAGCCAAAGAGCCATAATCTCTCCTAACTAGTAGATTTTGTTTATAATCACTGTAGAGTCAATAAACCAAATGTTGCAGATCGAGCCAAACCCAAATGAAACCCCTTTTTCCATTGAATACCTCATTGAACTCTATTTGAAGCTGGACCTTCCCAAGAGGACTCAACTCTTTCAGACTTTCATCTTAGAAGAGTCTCATACCCCTACAGGCAGTCTACCATACTCTGCTACCATTTTCTTTGATAGGGCTAGACAAATTGTGACCATGCTCTCTTGTATTCTAGGATACACCATAGATGAGCATGTAGATGAGCCTATTCTTTCTTTCCTCTCTATTTTTTGCCCAGGCAAGCCTCTAGCTGTAATTTTCAATTTTTCCCAGTTCTTGGCAGACAAAATCCATGATCAATTGATCAGATTTCCAAATGAAAGAGTATTCAAATACTCTTCAGTATTATTCCACATGTTCTTGTATTTCCAATCAGATAAGTTTCTAGTCAATATCCAGAAGCTGGACACTAAGGGCCATCCCAAATCAGTGATCTTTTGGACACCCTTAATCTAAAATTATTCCACTGTTTTCAGTTACAAAGATTCCATTGATTCGTTTGTGCATCCAGTTGTAAATATGCTAACCAGTAGCAATCAACCCAGGATTAGTGATGAGATAAAAAGATTTTTGCAGTTGTCTAAGAATAGTAGAATAGGAGACTGGTATCTATACTAGGACCACACTGAAATTAGAATATATGGATGCCATCTCACTCCCTATAAGCTACCCAAATATCTTCCCATGAGGATATTTGCATTAGAATATATCAGGCAGATTATAAACTCAAACGATGTGAATTTCCTATCATTTAGGTAGAAAACACAATTCAAGATAAAAAAGGATCTTGGTCCTTTTATCTGTAATAATAGGGAGGCTGGAGAAGAAGTAGAGAAGTGTTTACAGGAAATGAAGTTCAGTAGCAGTTTTAAATGGCAGTATGACCCTTTAGGAGTCATAAACAAACTAAGGCTCAAATTCAAATTAAGCCCTTTTATGCATGAGTCCAGGGTAGACATTGAAAAATATGCCAACCAGTCAGAATGGTTAGAAAATACCTTGATAGATATGGAGAAACAGATGGATACTAGTTCCATTCTGCATACTCCAGGCCTGCAGGAAAAAAGTACAAAGAGGACTAGGGAAGAAGGTTCCTGTTCAAGCATAGATACAACACAAGATAGATTTGAAATCATGTACATGAAGAAGCCCAAACTAAATCCTGCCAATGAGCAAGAAGAGCAAGCATAGATAGTTGGGATAGTTGAGACACTTCAAATCATTGATAGAGAAATAGTGGTCAGAGAAAATATAGTTCCATTAGTTTCAGAGGAAACTCATCAACCTTCCACCTTTAATACCCAAACCATTCAAAAACAACTTAGAGCATAGAGGTTTCTTCATCAAGCAAACCAATAGATAAGGGAAAGGACATAAAGGAGAAGTATAAAGAGATAAAATTGAGGAATGAGGCATTAAAGGTTGAAACATATGCCCAGTATTTCAAACATACTCCTAGCAATCAGAATAGGTTGATATCAGCTTTTGACATTAAAACTGGTAAAATGCAAATGACCTTTTTGTAGCCTACAGTCCAGCAGCCTAAATCATCAACAGACTACAAGAAAACATAATTTGAAGTTTTGGCCAGGGATGTTCACCCTATTGATCAAATTGAATTTCATAAGCAAGCAGGAGAAATGATCTACTCAACGATGACCAACAAGGCCATGAGTGTTCAGAAACTTTAAAATTCTCTAGACAACATCACAACACAATTTAAACTAGATAAAGCATCAACACAGACAAAGGATAACAAAATCAAGTCACTAGAAGACTTGGTTATTGAGATTGGATATAATCCAAATGACATCAAGGCTGTAGAAAACTCATAATGAAGAAAAATGAAGAAATTGTTGCACTGAGGAACAAATGAAGTTGCCTCCTTCTGAACACCCACAGACCAAGAAGGTTCTACAGAGCCAAAGCCAGAAAGATGAAATGATGGACCTCATTCTCCAGCTAAATGCTCAATTAAAAGAAATGGAGAATGAATTGGACAATTTAATACAGCTGAAACAAGCTAACATTGAGACAGCCACTGTCGCTGCTATTCCTACAGTTAATACAATAGTTCCTTCAACTTTGGTAGCTTCATTGGCCCCAATAGCTCCACTAGCTACAACACTTCCAACTACAACAACAACTACATGAACAACAAGTTCAATAACAACAACAACTCATCCTAGTGATGAAGCAACTAAATTGGTTAAAGCCATGGAGGATATGTCCATCCAGACCACTGAAATAAATAGACTTAAGGAAAAAATCAAAAGTCTAGAGGATGAGAAGAAATTGGCTCAAATTATGCATAAGAATGAAGTTCAGAAGACAAATAGGTTGAATGAAAAGATTGGGAAGCTGGAAAAATAATTAACACTGAAAGAGCCACTAGCCCAAGCAAAACAACTTTTATGGGCCAATATCATTGACTCAGTCAATGATATTTGGCCATCTATATAGGTGATCTTTGAACAAAATGATTTAGTCAAAGAGGCTGGTGAAGCAATTCAAAGGGTTAAGGCCAAACTTGGAAAGATGCTAGAAGAAACCTCTAGAATAATCCAGTTTCTTAACTCAAAGAATAAATATGAATTGCAGGAGCTTGGAATAGCTGACAGAATTGGAAATCTACTAGAGGTGAAGAAGGTAATCACCAAGAGGAACCTGATGATGCAACTTGAGGAAAAATGCCAAACAATGGAGCTAGCTATAGGCAAGTTCATGGTCAAATTTGATGTTTTGAGGCAAAAAGGTCTACCTAATCCACTGGTAATTAATGATAGGTTAATGCCACATGAAGACTATGACAAGAGAACCAGAGAAGTAGAAAAGGAGAAAGAAAATAGTTCCTCCATGAAAAAGATGCCTACAAGAAACATTCTTTACTAGACTTTTGAGAACCTCTTTTACCTCCAGCATGAGGTAAAACATCTTTTTGTAAACAAGCCCATCTTTCTAAATATACAGAAGTTGATGAAGTCTATAGAAGAATGGTAAATATTAAATTAGCAGATACAAAAACTTGGGAAAAGTTAAATGATTTACTGTAAAAAATGCAAGGTACACAATGAATACATAGCAGTGAAAGTAAAACAACAGATCAGCTAAGTCAAAGAGCATCAAATGAAAGAGTATCAATGAAAAGGCAAAGTAAAAGAACAGCCAGCATAGAGCAACAACAAAGGAGAGAAAGCAACAAAAGGTCAAAGTATAAAACGACAAAATCTGTAAAAGAAGGGATAGCTAGCCTTTTAGTTTCCTAGGTGTCTCTATCTTCTTGCATGAAGATATTTATTTTCTTTGAAAAATTCCTAAAACAATTTAGGATATTTTGTAACTATTTTTTGTATAAATACTTCATAATTCGAAGTATAGAGGTGTGGATTGCTGAAAATTTCTATAGTTACATTGATCTGAAAACCTGAGGGTTTATTGTAAACATTTTCAAGTCAGCAAACTAGACTGAGTAATAAATGCATTGCATTATAGGATTCATGTGTTGGGCCACTTCAGTGAACTATCTTTCTTTTGTTGACTTGCTATCTTCTTAAGTTTTTCACATACATACATGTTTTCAAATTTAAAGGAAATAACTGGACTTTTACTTCAGAATTTGTTTAAGTACACTCTGTCTTGAACAGTTATTCATTTTTATGTTTTCTTCTGATATCCAGAGTAGGGAATTGTTCATTTCTCCCTAGTTTTGGTTGACCTCTTTCATTTCCTTCGTTATCCGGTTTGAGGAATCCTTGGCTGCTCCTTGACCCCGATTGAAAAATCACTTCACCATCCAGCCTAAAAGATATGAAATTACTCGACTACCTTGCCATGTGAAAACTATCTTTAGAACTTGATTCAGTCCTGTTTTCTTGACAATTTGGACTCCATGGCCCAATGGTACAAAGATATTTGTCTATCCCCATGAATCAGTGATTCCACCACTAAATCAAAACCCAATCAAGATTACATAATTAGCCTAAAATCAATTAACTCAACAAAGTTAAATCATTAAGAGAGAGCCCTCTTTGAGCATTAGGAAGGCTAGATCCTGATCTCAAAAATAGGTTTGTGGTTACCTCTATTATTTCTTTCATGACAACCCTAGGGAAATTTTAGAGTGATAAAAGATTCTAAGCTTAAGGCTATCCGAACTTAGAGATAAATTTTCATAATAGAATATAGAAGATTGATGTATCGAAGGTGGGTTAGAGGGTATTGCAATTGATGTATCAATGGCGGGAAAGAAATGAGGTTTATTGCTAAAATTGTTGATAGAAATATAGAAAAGCAGTGTAACAAATATAAAAACATTGTAATATACACAACCTTGACTCATTAACTAGTATTAACTAAACTTACCTCAGTGTATTGCGCATAGTGATGTTCATTGATTATTGCAGGTCTTTACATGTATTTTTTTTAGCATGCACACTGATTATTGCATACACAACAATGCTCATTGATTATTGCAGATATTTGCATGTATTTTCTACAGGATGCTCAATGATTATTGCATGTCTTTTTTGCAAGATGCAAAATGAATTCCTGTGGTCCGAAGAACAATATTTGTATTTTTCTCTCTATTGGAAATGGAATGGAATGAAGTAGTGATGGAAACGTGGAAAGAAGAAGTGATGTGAAGTGGCCTTGAAATGAAACAGTGACAGGTGGCGAGAAGCTGCTATCAAAATATATGAAAAGTGAGAAGTTGCTATCAAAATATATGACAAGTGAGAAGCTGCTATCAAAATATATGACAAGTGAGAAGCTGCTATCAAAAGTAGCCAAAAGTATCAAACTTTGGATATAGATAACGAAGGCGATCCAAACTTTGGATAAATGTGGATGAATGATTCCCACCACAAGTGGTCTAAAATTTGGATAAAATTACAAATTGAAATCCCAAGGTGAATCTAGACTTTAGAGAAAGGCAGATTGACCATTCCCACCACATGGGCTCCAATAAAAGCGGTACAAACTTTGTATAAAATTAACAAAGCCAAATTGCAAGGCGGATCTGGACTTTGGATAAAAATTATTTTGGATATGCAAATTCCACAACTCGGAAATAAGACCTCAAAAATGAAACTCTGGATAAAAGCAAATGTTTTAGTAAAAACATTGGTTAAATGCACCTGTCAACACAAATTAATATGGATTTAATGCTGAATCAATCGCTATAATAATAGTTATTAATCTTCCAAATTCAATTAACTAGTTGCTCTCTTTCTATGAAAGCATATAGAAATCTAATAAGACCTTCTTATAGCCTTGGCTACCCTTAGCAAAACCTCTTTTGTTTATAAGTTTAAGGAAACTTACCACCTCATCTTCATGTATAATAACACATTTTTATGATTTCTTTCATTTTATAATTATATGATTTATGACTCTTCCCATGTGTCATTCTAAAGAGTCTCTATTATCTATTTTTACAAAATAAATAAATTTATTGCTTAATTTAAATACACATATTCTAAATGGTTTGCTAAAAATCCCCTAAAATAGGATAAATTTCTTATCACTTAATATCACCATGGGTTAATAAGATTATTTTGGTTATATACTAATTTATAAGTTTCACATGTTACTATGTAACCCAAACATAATAGTGAGGTATGTCAACTCCCATAAAAAAAATAGTACTCAAAGTAAAAACGTTACCTTCACTTCCTCAGAGATAATTAGGCTACACTATGGACATCTTCATCCCACATATTTACAAAAACACTTTATGTCTCTTCCCTTGAACTGAGTAGACAAGTCAAAGCGTTTTTATACAACTTTTTGGTCATGTCCTACATCTATATTTTGGTGAGCTAGCAATGATTCACCCTATGTCCTACACATGCATGAATAAAATATATATCAAATAGGTATGAGAAATATAATATATCATAATCAATTTAATTGCAATAATTTACCCTATGTCCTACACATGCATAAATAACATATATGTGTGAGAAATACAATATATCATAATTAATTTAATTACATCAATTCATAATTTACCCATAGTTGATCTTACTATTGAACTCCCAACATAAATTTCTCCCAAACAACCATAGCAATATTTTCTATCTGATCATTACAAAAATCAGATGCATACATCTAAATCATCTAATGCACATGCACAATCTACACATAATGTAGTATATCTCGAAAATGAATATTTTTTTTTTCTTTTCAAAGTGACTAATTGATATATGAATCATATTTTATGCACCTTTGCACTCTCAATCATTGTTTCTCTATTGCTTATGTAAAACCCAAAAATAAGAATTACCCATTTAAGAGTAAACATCCACATGTGTTCCCCCGTCCCCCGCAAACAAAAATATGGTTGTATAAGTTTAAATATATTTATTTTTTTCTCCAAGTTGCCTTAACTACTAAGAGAAATATTTTTTTTTATAGACTTTAGAAAAAATAAATAAATATAGTCTGAAATTGAACATGAAAAAATTATTTGTCTTTGGATAGAGGATTCAATGTTAATTTACAAGGACCAATTCCACCAATTTTCATGGAAAATATAAAAGGTTTTCCTTCTAGAAGTTGCAGCTATTTAATCCTTCAAAAATATATGAAAGGTTTCTAGTCTTTTAAGCTATCATTTAAGACTTAGACCTCAATCAATGGTTTTGAAACACCTCAGCAAGGTATTTTAAAATCCCTTGATTAAGCTCCATCTTGAATTAAACCATCAATAATGGTGTTAAATCTTGATCGAGGTTTTACCTCATTCAAGGATTAAAACCTAAATTAAGTATTTTCTCAATTAATAGTTTATGGTGATAAGTATGCCTACCTACTTGCCAAATAGTGTGACCTATCATCATGGACTCACCCATGTGTGTGTGTGCGCACCAATTCTTGTACCCCACCTTTATGGATTCTCACACACACACACACAGAATCCATAAATGTGATTTTCACTTTTTGGCAAGTGCATTTGTGTGTGTGGCGTTGTGTGTGTGTGTGTTTGTGTGTGTGTGTGTGTGTGTGTGAGAGAGAGAGAGAGAGAGAGAAAACATCCATGAATACTTTCCAAAAAGTGCATGTAGTGTTCCATAATTGTTTTGTTTTGACACCGTTTTTCCACCATTGTCCTCTTTTTCATCATCACTATCAACTCAATAAAGGCAATAAATCATAGATTTTGATAAGGTAAAAATGCTTACATGTCTTATTTTTCATATGCGTTAATGTTCCTTATTGTTATATTAAAGAATGCATTAGTTACAAAATTAACATTATTCTGTAGCCATTTTATAAATCTGCAACTACCTCCATGGTTCGCGTGGTTCTGGTGTACTGATGAAGCAACTAAGCATATGGGTAGTTGAGGGTCGATCCCCTCATGGACCTCCTCCTATTCAAACGAGCCAGTTCACCAAAGAAATCAGACAATGGCACGATCAAAGATATAGGTCAACACGTAGCATCAAGAGTCCAATCACAACACGTTTTCTCAATTTTCTTTCCAAATAGAAAATCAATGAAATAATGATTTTCCTGTCTAGTTTCATATTTGAATTAGGATTGAACATCAGACCTATAGGAATAGAAGTCTCAACTGATTGAGCATGCATTTTATATAAATATGTATCCTCTATAAATGATATAATAGAGGAAGTATTAAGTTAATTGCTGAAGAAATTGTGAACCAGACCTTCGTTCTTGTGTTAATTTGAAGTTACCTTTTTGATTCAATGCGTATGTGATTGTGAATTATACCTACTGGATGTGGAGGGCCCCTGCACATAGTTAAGGTTTTTAATTTATTTTCATTTCACTACTTTACGATTGTTTTCATTCAACTTCCTTCTATTATCACTGCATTCTAGTTTAATTACTTCACTGTTTTCATATTTCGTATAACTCAGATTATTTCGTTTGCCATTTCGTATTTCATTATGCTTACAGTTGTCTAATAGATTAGTCCTTCAATGCTTTTCGCTTCATCATAGTTAATCTTTCCATGCCTTCTAGAATTATAATTTTTATCATTCTGCAGTTTGTAATTAAAGATTTCATTCATACTCTTTAAGATATCTATATATATATATATATATATATGTTGTAGACAAGAATTTTCCGATACTCTGTTTTCGTAGCAGCAAAGTGTTTATATAGATTGATAATTTTAGAATGAATAACATAAGACATTTTAGAATGACACTCAATTAGATATGATTTGATAGATTAATTTAACAATAGATTAACTCATAGTTACTCTAACAATAGCTTAAATTTCATGTATTAATTTGAATTATAACTCTAATGAAAATCTAGATAAGAACTAAAATATCAAAACAAACATAACCATTATCTTACTAAACGGGAGAATAGGCTTCTAGCATATATAGTGCACATGCACTTCATAATTTTAACAACTCCGGTCGATAATTTATGCTTGCAATTTAAAAACAATAAATTGACCAAACATTTTGGCGCCATTGTCGAGGAAGTGTAAATAGAAGCCTTTAAAAAAAAAGTCAAATAAAAACATGACATGCATAGGGAAAGAGACTCTAGAGGTAGGTTTGTAGGTCAAGGAAGAAGTTCAATTCCTACATCATCACTCACTCCACCATGACCTCGTAGTGCCACACCACCCACACAAACTCAAATTCCATCCATAGCAGGCCAATATAGACTTCCTGAAGTCTTAAGATCTGAAATCCAATCTAAAGGTTCACCAACTTCATCAACAGAGGCTGTGATAGAAGTAGATCCTACATCTCCAACAACTGGAATAATTTTTCTATCTTCAACTGGAGAACAACTTCTATCTCAAGAGTTAGAAGTTCCTTCTAAAGAAGAAGAGGAAGAAACTTACTTCAAACCATTGATAGAGGAACCATAAGAACTAGAAGAAAAACTAGATAATCCTGTTGTAGAACCAGTATGAAGAATCCATCATGGTTGAAGAAGGAGAAGGAGAAGTACACAATGTAAATGGTGAAAAACATAGGATTGGAGGAGGAGGAGGAAACAGAGGAGGTGGAAGAGGGGGTGGTAGAGGTAGAGGAAGAGGAGATCCAGAACCTTTTGGATTCCCTATCCTTGATGAGGATACAACATTAACAATGAAAAACATCTCACCCTCTATTCTCCCCAATTTTCATGGAATAAGAAGTGAAGACCCAAAGACATTTCTCTTTGAATTTGAAGTATTATGTAGATCATATGATTATTTGCATGATGCTCAAAAACTAAAATTGTTCCCTACCACCTTAAAGGATGCAACATTAAAATGGTTTATGAGTTTAGAAATAAATTCTATAAGGACATGGACACAAATGAAAGATGCATTCTTAGAGAAATACAAGGATTATTTTATGCCTCATAGCATCAAATATGTATTCATGAAAATGGTACAAAAACAATATGAGAATATTGAAGACTTTGTCGAGAGATTTGTTTATAATATCAAAAGGGAAAAAATGAATAATCTGGATGAGGAAACTTTGAAAGTTCTCTTACTTCAATCCATTAAAGATGAGTGGATTGATATTGTCAATTTAACGAGAAAAGGAGATATTTCTCATTTACCATTTGCAGATAGCTATGATCTATGTGTACATATTTAAAGAGGTAAAGCAAGAACAGGAAAATGTTCCAAGGATCCTCTTTTGTCAAGAGTAAATAAATATGCAGCCAGGACAGTAAGTAGGGCATAAATAGGAAGTTTTCTTGATAACTTTAAAACGTATATTTTAGGGAGTCTCAGTGAGAAAATTGACAACCTTAAAATACAAAACAAGAAGAAAGCCAAAAATGTTGCATTATCCATCTTTGGTCCTAGGTGTAAAAAGAAGCATGCTCTAAGAGAATGTCCTTTAGATTTAAAAATCATAGAAAACTGTGTTATATGTGCAGAAAATCACGATACTAAATAATGTCCCTCTATACTAAGTCTTAAGGTTGTGTTTAGTGAAGAAGGAATGCCAAATCAGGTAGACCCCCTTTACTTAATTGCCAAAAGACAATGGAAAAATCCTCAAACAAATCAAACTCAAGGCTTTAATCCTCAACGATTTGCACAATCTTCAAAAAACAATTGGAATCCACCCATGCCATGGAATCCTTGGGCTCAACCACCACAATCTTGGAATCAAGGATGGAAAAATCCTTATGGAAGATATTTGCAATATCAACAATATCCACCACCTTATCCAAATTTTCCACCACAATACTTCCCTCAAACCAACCAATTACCTCAAGCTCAAACTCAAAATGAAAATCCACAACTTTCTTTGCCATTTGCATAAAGACCAAATCAAATTACCCATTCAACCACTCCCAAATCCAAATAATAAAACTTCACAACCTGTTTACAACTTAGAAGGATACAATCCTCAAACTTATATGATAACTCCATTAGATTTGAATAATCTTAAATTAAGGTCTGGTAGAGTATTAGAAAGGAAGAAACCATCTGTTATTATTCCGGAAACAGAAAAGAATTTTCAAAAAGAGAATAATAACTCTGAAGAAGAAATTTTCCTTCCTCAAAAAGAAAATACTAAAACATAAAAAAGTCCCACACATTCCAATAATACTCCTATTATAGAACAACCTTCAGTATCTATCTTAAGACCACCTTGTCTTGAAAGGTTGAAAATCGATAAAGGAGTAGAACAACAAATTAAATTTCCTGATTATGATATGTTAGATGAATTGAAAAATGTATGTATAAAAATCCCTTTATTACAAGCAATAAAAGAAATACTAATTTTTTGCAAAAAAAATTAAGGAATTGAGTACTAAAGGATCAGGAAGAAAAAGAAAATAAATAAAAAGAATTCAATTAGTCGGGAAAATTGTGGATATTATGATGGGGAAAACAACAATTCAGAAATATTTAGATCGAGGAAGCCCCATTGTAAAAACACACATCAATGGAACCGAAATACTGAACACTCTGATTGATCTAGGAGAAGCCATAAACATAATGAACAAACAAACTATGGATAAATTGAAGCTTCCTATTCTTCAATACACACCAACATTGTTACAGTTAGCAGATAGGTTTGTAATTAAACCCAATGGTGTGTTAGAAGATATATATGTATCCTTATATTCTTGGGAATATCATGTTGATTTCATGATTCTAACCCCCAAGAATAATATAGGAGGACATCCATTAACTTTAGGAAGGCCATGGTTAGCTATAGCCGATGATTTTATCAGTTGTAGATCAAGAGACAAGTTTATCTCAAATGGAAGCTCAACAAAGAAATTTACATTGTACCCACATGCAAAAATAATGATAGAATGATCCAGATTTAAACAGGAATGCAACAAATTACAGAGATAACCATAAACACAGATATGCAGCAGAAATAATACTTCATTTCATTAATGTAAAATACTGAAATATGCTTACAAACAGTAACAGAAATAAACCAGCTAGGGCGATGGTAGCATATCTATGAGAAGAGATGTGGTGGCTACATGCCTCTGAACTGTCCTACAATGAGGCTCGAAGGCCTATTTATTGTTGAGAAACAATGGAAAACCCTAAACATCCAAAAACCTAACCCTAGAAGATGAAACGCCAAACTGTGGGCCCCGTTTGGGTAAATTGGTACATCAACTTCCCGAGGTCGTAACTTTGGCATACGATCTCTGTTTGACACTTACAATATCTAGTTAGAAATATCTATCCGAGAACTAAAACTTTGGGAAGAGCAACATCGGTCCGTGGACCCATGTTGCTCCCAGTTTCCCCAAAAAACATCGTTTAGGGCCTCAAAACGGCTCCAGAAGTTCAGGACCTGAAAAACTGCTAAAAATAGTAAATTGTGCTACAATTAAGGAAATTGAAACTCTGAAAGGAACAATGGTGGGGGTCCAAGTGGACTTGGTGGGTGGCCACAATATCCACTTGGATCATTCCTCCCCCCTTAGGAAGCAATGGTCCCCATTGCGTTGTGTTCCTCCATGAGATGAGGAAACTTCTGTTGAACTTGGTCCCTGCTGAGCCACTTGCCCCTGTGAAGGAGTTGGCCTTCTTTGACAATTTGATACAATTGGATATTCTGTTGGCGAGTGCATTTGATCTGTGTGTCCATGATCCGATCAGTTGTAGTTTGTTCCATGCAATATGGATTTAACTTTGTGGGTGTGAGTTGTTCTGCAATGTCGGATGTGTCTAGTAATTGTGGAAAGTATGGCCGAAGGCGGTCCACATTGAACACTGGGTGCAGGCTAAGGAATTGAGGAATTATGAGCTCAAATGAATTGTCTCCCACAACCTTGGTAATGGTGTAAGGACCATATTGGAGTGGTCTGAGTTTCCGAAAGGCTCCGGTAAGGCATTCCTTTTGCAAATGCAACCAAACTTTGTCGCCCACCTGAAACTTGTGCGGCACCCAATGTTGATAATGTCACTACTTGTACTTGGCATTTGATTTCTCCATAATTTCATGGACCTGCTGGTGAATATGTTGGATGTGCTCAATGAAGCTATTTTCCTTATCTGTTTCGGACGGGACATGAGACGAATCTGCATGAGTAGCTGTAAATGGCATGGCCACATCAATGGGACATAGTCGTTGGAATCCCAAGCCTACCTGAAAAGGGCTATGGCCAGTCGAGCTATGGAGAGCTCAGTTGTAGCTGTGTTGAACATAGGGGAGGCTCTTGTCCCATGTGCGTGGATGCTTTGATTTGTACATGTGCAGAATGCATACAATCATCCTGTTGACAACCTCTGTCTGGCCATCAGTTTGAGGATGGAAGGTTGTGGACTTAGTGAGTTTGGTGTCCAGCATCGACCAGAGACTGGACCAAAATGTACTGAGGAACCTATTGTCCCGATCTGAGATGATAGATTGTGGGATCCAAAAGTGTACCCACACTCATTCAAAGAAGAGTTTAGCAGTGGCTTTTGCTGTGATATTCTTCTTGCAGGCCGCCATAATGGCCATCTTTGAGAACCTCTCGAAGACCACAAAAACACAGTTGTTTCCATGCTTAGTGGAAGGAAGGCTTGACATTTAATCCATGGAGATGGATTCCCAAGGTTGAATAGGGGTAGGCAGCAGGGTATAGAGGCCTTGATTCTTGATGGTTGGTTTGGAAATGGCGGAGGCAGTGCATGATCTGATGTATTTCCCAACATCCTGTCGCAGATTCGGCCAATAGAAATACTTCTGTAGTACTACCACCATTTTCTCGACCCCGAAATGCCCAGCAGCTCGACTGTAGTGTGCTTCCCAAATCACCTTGGCACGCTCGCTTAAAGGAAAACAAAGGTGACCTAGGTGGCATAACAGGGCAACCTAGAGGTGAACATCTGGACCATGCTGACCCTCCAAGAGTGTCTGGTATGTGTAGCGGAATTCTGGGTTGCTTTTGTAGAGAAGGGGCCAATCAGAAGTCTCATGCCCACAAGACTTGAGCACGGTGGTTAATGCCATGATCGTTGGTCGACTGAGGCAATCTGCAACATTATTGGTGCTGCCCTTGTTATACTTGATATTCAAATGGAATTGTTGCAGGTATGTGGACCACTTCTGATGGCGATCATTCTGCAATTTCCCTTGGCTCTGTATGAACTGGAGGGGTCCGTGGTCTATGTGGATGGTCGTTTCCTTCCCCAAAATGTAATGTTCCCATTGTCGGCAGGCCTGCAAAATGGAATACATCTCTTTGTCATAAGTGGGATACTTTCAGACTGTGTCTGAAAGTGTCTCACTGTGATATGCCACTGGATGCTCGTGTTGAGTAAGGACTACCCCAATAGCATAGTTAGAGGCATCTGTCTTGACCTCAAATGGTTGTTGCAAGTCTGGCAATGCGAGCACTGGTGCAGAGCAGAGGCGATCTTTCAACTATGTGAATGCCTTTTGTTGATATTCAGACCAAAATATTTTTGCTTTCACTCCTCCTTTGGTGACTTGACTCAAAGGCCAAGTGATATGAGAAAATCCCAACACGAACCTGCGGTAGAAGTTGGTAAGACCTAGAAAGCCACAGAGCTCTGTTAGAGTGGTTGGAGAGGGCCAATCCCGAATGACTTGGATCTTCGCTGGATCCACATGCACCCCCTGTTCATCAATAATGTAACCCAGATACTGAACTTGGGTCATGCCAAAAGTGCATTTCTCCAAATTGGCACATAACTTGTGTTGCCGTAGTGTTTGGTCGGATGTGGTGGAGGTGCTCTTCCCAACTTTGGTTGAAGATCAGGATGTCATCCAAGTATACCACTACAAATGAGTTGGTGAATGGCCGCAAGATGTCATCCATTAGCCTCATGAAGGTTGCAGGAGCATTCGTTAATCCGAAAGGCATAACCAACCATTCGAAAAGGCCCTCCTTGGCTTTGAAGGCAGTCTTCCACACATCGGAGGGTTCGATTTGTACTTGGTGATATCTTGACTTCAAATGAATCTTGCTGAAATATTTTCCCCCCTTCAGTTGGTCCAGGAGGTCATCAATCTATGGGATCGGGTACCTATTACAGACAGTGATCTTGTTCAGTGCCTGATAGTCAATACAAAGTCTCCAAGTCCCATCCTTCTTCTGTAGCAACATGATCGGGCTCCCACAGGGCGATGAACTCAGACAGATGTGACCTTTCTGCAACAACTCCTGAATTTGCCTCTTGATTTCATCATTCTTCAGGACGGAGCGCTGATAGATTGGTCCATTGGGCAGTGGCGCACCTAGGGTCAGATCGATGGAGTGCTTGACCTGACAGTGCAGAGGAACCTTTGCGGTTGAGGTGAAGATGTCCTCATACTCCTCCACGACCTTGTCCATTTGTAGTCGTCATGCGGAGGGGCCCTATCTGGAGGTCGTGGCCACTGTCTTCTTCTTTCCTTGAGGACGTATCATCAAGAAAACAAATTTCTCGGTTTTGGAAATGAGCTTATTACATTATTTTGCAGTAACCAAAGAGATGGCGATAGGTGGTGCTACCTTTGGTATCCTGTACAACTTATTTCCCAAAGTAATAATAACAACACGGGGCCTTGATTCATACATAGCATGTCGCTTCCACAAGTATGGTTGTCCTAATAATACATCACAAACTTCAAGGGGAGCAATGTCACACAATACCTCATTCGTGAAGGGCTTGATGTTGTATGGAAGGCGACACTGCTGGCTCACGCGAAGATCCTGTCCTTGGTGAAGCCACCTGATGGTGTACAGTTGTGGATGTGCTGTGGTCGATAAGCCCAGCCGCTTCATGACCTCTGCCAAAATGAGGTTCTTTTGGTTCTCGCTGTCAACAATGAACTGTAGCAGGGATCCCTTTACCCACATCTGGGGGTGGAAGAGATGCTCCTCCTCCTCCGGATCTTCGGGTTCCTCCTTCTGGATCTTCGTGGTGGCAACGTTGGCGTTGGGCTCCGCATCAATAATCTACTTCCCTTTGTCGTTCCCCTTGTCGGGTTCTAACTTAGAGTCGGAACATGCATCTAATTTTGAAACCTTTAGCTCAACCACCAATGACTGCTTGGCCCGACACTCACTTGTGTTGTGAGTGGAGCTCTTATGGAACTCACACCATATTCCCATGTCCTTTTTTGGCTTCGCGGCGCTATTCTTTTCTTGCAACTTTGGCGGGTTGTCTTGGGCTACCCCGCCTTGACTTTGTCCTTTGTTCTGCGGTTTAGGGGCACCTTTCCCTTACTTCAGATTCACAGATCCAAAGTCTCGCTTCTTCTATTTAAACTTCTGCTCGAACTTGACGGCATATCGGTATGTTGTGCCAAGTGAGGAGATGTTCGGGAATACTTTTTCTTCCTAGATGTACTTGTGCAGGCGGCCACGGTATTTGAGTATCAAATGCTGCTCCGAATCTTTGATACCCAACTTTGTGCAAAGGGTATGGAAAAGATTGGTAAACTCTGGCACGTCTTGGTCCCTTCCCTGCCGCAGCGTGGTCCACTTTATGTATTGATCCTCATAGCTTCTGACAGGGTAGTACTACTCCTTGATGGCATCCCAGAATGAATTCTAGGTGGGTGTGGCTGAAAATAGTGAACCAGTATTGTCATCCTTCTGCTCGCAGTAGGTTTCCCACCAGTCCTTGACGTGGGGGGCTGCTTTGAGAAGAGCGAAAATAATCTTTCCCGACTCGAAAATTCATGAATAGAAAAATAACCCTCTAGCAGATTTAACCATTTATCTATAGCATTTGCGTCTATCTGACCCTCGAATATGGGGATTTCAAAATAACTTGTACCTTAAAGGGCATTGCGTTCTCAGAGTAGCTGCTGGAAGCTGATGCGTCGCCTCTGGGTAGCCGCTGAAGGATCTGGCCAAAGCTGTCCATCATCGCGTTTCTTTGTCGCTCAAGGGCTTCTTCGAGCAAGACTTTGATAGGATCTCCTGCCCCCTCATCTTTCTTCTCATCCGCCATGGGAGGCCGTCGAGATTGGCGAGGCTGGTCTTGCAAAGGTTCGAATAGTTTAAGCCCTAACTCCTTATATCCTGACCTTGTTGGGGACATACAAAGAAAAACAAAGAAAAAGCAAACCGATTTGATACCACAGATCCAGATTTAAACAAGAATGCAACAAATTACAAAGATAACCATAAACACAGATATGCAACGGAAATAATACTTCATTTCATTAATGTAAAATACTGAAATATGCTTACAAACAGTAATGGAAATAAACCAGCTAGAGCCATGGTAGCATATCTCTGAGAAGAGATGTGGCAGCTACATGCCTCTGAACTGTCTTACAATGAGGCTCGAAGGCCTATTTATTGTTGAGAAACAATGGAAAACCCTAAACATCCAAAAACCTAACCCTAGAAGATGAAATGCCAAACTTTGGGCCCCTTTTGGGTAAATTGGTACATCAAATTCCTGGGGTCGTAACTTTGGCATACGATCTCTGTTTGACACGTACAATATCTCGTTAGAAAGATCTATCCGAGAACTACAACTTTGGAAAGAGCAGCATGGGCCCTTGAACCCATGCTTCTCCCAGTTTTCCCAAAAAACGTCGTTTAGGGCCTCAAAACAGCTCCAGAAGTTCATGACCCGAAAAACTGCTAAAAATAGTAAATTGTGCTACAATTAAGGAAACTAGAAAGCTAAAAGGAACAATGGTGGGGGTCCAAGTGGACTTGGTGGGTGGCCACCAATATCCAACTAGATCATAGAAGTAGAAAATGAAGAATGGATGGATGAAGATAATGATATACAACCAGTTTTCACTATTGCACAAATAAATGAGGATCAAATTCTAAATTCAATAGAAAATCATGAACCCTCTTTATATTTTGACGATAGTCAAAATTTTCAAGAACAATGTAATATTGAATATCTATCATCTAGACAAATGTCTTTACATTCTATGGAAAAATTTGGAAATTCTTCAATAGAAAGTTTTCCATGAAAAACCTTGAACATAAATGAAAACCTAGAAGAATTATAGAAAAAGAAACTGGTAGAAATATTATAAAAACACTCTTCTGCATATGCATGGGAATACACTGATATGAAAGGAATTGATCTTAAAACTTGCATGAATCATAACTATATTGAATAAAATGCTAGACCAACTCGATAACCACAAAGAAGAATGAATCTAAACTTAAAAGAAATTGTTAAAGAAGAATTGCAAAAACTGCTAAATGTATTTTTCATCTATCCAATATCAGACAGTCAATGGGTTTCACCCCTAGTAATCGTTCCTAAGAAAAATGGAAAATGGAGAGTATGCATTGATTACAGGGAATTTACTAAAGCAACTTTGAAAGATCACCTTCCACTTCCTTTCATAGATCAAGTTTTAGATACATTAGCAGGGAAGAAATATTTCTCATTTTTGGATGGTTTTAGTGGGTATAATCAGATTCAGGTAGCACCTAAAGATCAAGACAAAACCACATTCACTTGTCCATGGGGGACTTATGCTTACTAAGTACTTCCTTTTGGATTATGCAGTGCTCCAGCAACATTCCAAAGATCAATACTAGGAATTTTCTCTGATTTTATTCATAATTGTGTGGAAGTGTATATGGATGATTTTACAGTCTATGGAAATTATTTTGAAGAAGCACTTGAAAATTTAGAAAAATTTCTCATAAGATGCAAAGAAGAAAATCTTTCATTAAGTCATGAATTTTTTTTATAATGTTTGGTGAAGGAATTGTTTTAGGTCACCATATTTCAGGAAATGGAATTAAGGTAGACTCATCTAAGGTAGAAGTTATTTCCAAATTATCAATCCCAGGTTGTCAACAAGATGTTAGGAGTTTTCTTGGTTTTATGGGATATTATAGAAGATTCATAGAAAACTTCACAAAGATTGCATATCCACTCTTCAAATTACTCACCAAAGACTGTGAATTTAGTTGGAACTCTGATTGTTAGAAGGCTTTTGAAACTTTGAAAAAGAAGATATCTGAAGCACCCATCTTAAAAGAACCTAAGGAAATTTCCTTTTCAGATATCAACTGATGCTTCAGATACAACTCTAGGAGCTATGTTAGGGCAAAAAGACCTCACTCCTTATGTCATTTATTATACCAGTAAAAATTTAACTCCTTTAGAGATAAATTATATTGTAACTGAGAAGGAGTTTTTAACTGTCATTCATGCCATTAATAAATTTAAACATTACATTAGTGACTATGAAACTTTCGTTCATACACATTGTTAGCACTTGAAATTTCACCTAGGCTGAGATAGACAAATCTCAAGGCTACATCAAACCATTCAGCCTCGTAGCTAGCCCTACGAGGCAGGAGAAGGCTCTCTCCGGTCAAACTCGGTGGATTTTTCAATAGGATGAGCTGACCAGTTAGAAACACTGATATTAGGCTAGTAAACTGATAAGGAGGGTCGATTTAAAGTTTTTGGGGTTTTTGGTGGCAATTGGAGGGAGTGCAATTCAGGGTGCGGGGATTGAGCTCAGGTTTTGCAGGTGGGTCTTTGGGGCAAGGTAGGAGTTTGTGCTGATGCCTTTAGCTGAGATGGATGATCAAGGAAGAAAAAAGAGAAGCTAAAGAGGGCAAACAATGACTTTGAATCCTCTCTAGACAGTGGAAAACATAAACATTAAACAAATTTGAAAGCTGAGCATGGCAAGCATGAATTCAAACTTTATCACTTCATTTGTTTAATAAGCTGCAGTAAAGAAAGAGATGGAACACATAAACACACTTACAATTACAATAAGAGAACACACCATCAACACAAGAGTCCACAAGAATCCCAATGATGTCTGCAAAACCCTGGTCTTCGTTTTCCTCAAATTGCAGAGATACAAGTAAAATATACAATAGGAGCTTCTCCCTCAAGAGTCCAACCATGGAATATGAACAAGAGAAGGCATAATATAGATGATGTAACTCCTTTCCCCACCTCTAGGGGTCAAGCTCAGCTTCCTAGGAGCTGTTTTAACTAATTCTAAACTGAGCACTAGATAATAGGCAGTCAAAACAACTTGCCTCTAAAACTTAGGAAACCTATCCATGCATTAAATTTTTACCATTTACATTCAAGAATATTCTAGAAGTGATCAAGGAGAGTAAAAGCATCATAGAGCCATGAAAATTACACAAAAATCCATCATTTACATGCCCAAAACATTAAACCAAGTGAAAACAGTGTTTTTCTGGCCGAACTGGTCAAAACAGGCAAAATTCCCTGACGGGTCGCGCACATGTGCCTGACGGGTCGCGCACATTGAGAGGCCTGTTTGGGGGCCTTCCCAGTGTCCAAATCAGGTGCAAGATAGCTCATTGGAAAGGTCTGCGAGTCTACTTTCCAACCCCACCAGAATTTGTGAATTTGGAGTTGATTTGACCCCTCAAAACTCAATTCTCCCAAGACAGCTTTCTGCAACTCAAAATAGGGGCAGAAAGTCAAAATTTGCATGTGTTTTGACCTTTTGGAGGCCCAAATCTCCATAAAAACTGAAGTCCATCCACAGGTAGGTGTAACTTTGCATGAAAATTCCAAAAATGCTGAGTTTTCCCCGTTCTGAGTTGCCCCCATGTAGGGTCGCGCGCGGGGTGAGACCCGTTAAAAGGCCAAAACCTGTCAATGTCCCAAAAATGCCAAAAATGCCTCAAAACTTTCAAAATTTCTTGTGCTAGCTGCTAGGAAGAGGCTAATGAGTATCATGGTGAGTGAGAGAAGCCTCGGCCAAGATACGGAGTGGGTTGGTCTTCTTCTTCCTCTTGCGGGCCTCGGACAACCTTCTTTGGAACATTTTCATCTTCGCCTTGCAAACATGCATCCTCGCCCAATAATGATTCTTCATGTTCCTTAGCAGCCTCTTGTCCTGGTTGGCCTTCTCCAACAGCCTCTCCAAGCGAGCATTCTCCTGAATGAGCAAAGACTCCCGGTCAGCAGGCAATGGGTCACCGGGCCTCCTACGGTTCAAAGTTCGATCACTGCGGATCCTCCATAGCTCATCAAGTTCTTTTTCCTCTTCTAATTGTTTGTTGCGCTGCTCCAGATAAGTGATGGTCCATTGAGCCATTTGGAGCTTTTGCTGCAACACGAGGTTCTCCTCCTCTCTCTGTCTGATAATCTCATAAAAATTTGAAGAAGGAGAGTGGGCATCAAGGTCAATGAAATCATCATGTGTATCACCGGCTCTCTCATCCTCAACCATGGGCTACTTGCCCTCCCGCACTGCCTCTGCTGATGAAGAATGCGAGGCCTCTTCCACCTGGTGTGGAGATAACAGTCGATGCCCTGAAGATGATGACGAGACCCCTTCCACCTGCTGTGGAGAAAGTACTCGTCGAGCTGCTGCAAACAAGGCCCTGTGGCCTCTCTGGTAGGTGACCTGAGGTGAGGAAGCAACATGTCTCAGAACAATGATCTCGGGCTGGTGATATGGACCTCCCTCCTCATAAATGACCTCTCGCTCCGGCTGTGGCTGTGGTGGCGCTGTGAAGAACTCATGGGAGATGAACTCTTCCCATGGAATGCCCTGCTGACTCAACTGATGGGAAACAATGAGCTGGATGAGACCATAGTGACATAAACTCCTAAACTGCTGGGCTGGGGTCTTCCTCTGTAACATAGGCACCATCCTCTGAATATTCTGGAAGAAGAAAACCGGGATGTTCATCATCCTCACTCGGGTAAAGTGCATCAACAGGCGGATGTGATAAGAGTACACCTGTGAAAACCTGCCCTCACATGTCAAGTAATGCATGATGAGTTTCAAGATCGGAGCATACTCCCTCTGGAGAAATCTGAAAGGAAAGACCCCCGACAAGTGTCTCATGAAGGTTGGCATGACATATGGCTCAAAATGAACAAAATCCAGCACTTTGCGCTTGGGCCACACCTCACCCACATTTGGTATCCCGGTAGCCTCTGAAATCACTTCCAGAGACAACACAAAGTTCACTCCTGCCAGAGTGACCTGCCCATCATGAAGGTGCAAAACAAATAAGCGGGCCAACTCCCTGTGGTGCTGGATCTGAGCAAGCCTCTCGCAAAACTGAAAACATGACATATACCGAAAGCAATTCACTGCCAAAGGACAGGCCTGCAATTCTGCCAATGAGGTGGGCTCCTCTCTCTTATGATGACCACCTTTGCCCCCCCTACGAGGCCTCCGCTGTACCTCAACCTCTGTAGAAGAAGACTGGTCATCACCTTGCTCATAAGTCTCGGTGGTTGACATGGTGCTTTTGAGCAAAGTGGAGAAAATAGACAAAGTAAACTGCTGCCCTTGCCTGCAAAAATGCTGAGTTGTATGTTGTTTTCAAGGGGAAAAAATCATGAAGGAAATGTTAGGGGAGGGGATTTTTTAATAAGGAAAGGGAAACATATGAAAACAGGGAATTTTCAAGGGACAATTCACAAACTGTCAAACATATAATCTCATCTTAATCAGCGGGAAATCATTTGCAAAGAAATGTTTTTATTAGGGAAACATGGATAATAATAACCAAGGGAAATGACATGTATGCTCAACAGGGGGATGGGACAGCATAGATAACTTGCTCATTTGATTTCTGCCTTTCAATGTACATCATAAGGCACACTCTGTTTTTTCAAAGGGGTTCATGTACATTTGATGCTAGGGGAAAAGGGCTTCATTGACATTTTGTCAAAAGGGAAAAGGGGTTTCATTGACAAAGATATTAGGGGATAGAAGGGAAAACATGGTTTTTGCTTTTTAGGACCACAACAACATTACTTTTGATCAAATATACATAGCAATATTTCCTTTGCTTTTGTTTATATACACAGCCACATTTTCTTTATTTCTTGTTTTGGCATTTTATCATCATATTGCTTTCTTTTTTGCATAATCATTTTGTTTTTCTTTCATAGCATTTTGTTCTTTTTGCTGTGTGTGTTTTTATATCACAATGGAGGGTATTAGGGTTTTGGGAATGTGTTTAGGGAGGGATAGGGTTTGATACTTGGAAGGAGGAAAATTTCATATTCTTTGCAAATAAGATAAGATAGAGACATATGATGACAATTGTGAAATCAATGGGGAAACATGGAGGGAACATAAATGGGAATTAAAACCTTGAAAAAAAACACCAAACCCTAGCATTATGCCTACATTGACAAGCAATCACCAAAATCTATTTTCTTTGCATTCTTAGTGATAAAAACATATAAATGAAAGCTCATCATTCACCATTCATCAATTCATCAAGTGTATAGACCCTACCTCGGTCGATTTTGCAACTTAGAGGGCGATTGGACAAAATTTGGGGCGGTTTTGGTGTCAACAGCTTGACGGGTCGCACAGGGCACCCAACAGGTCGCGCACAGCCCGACGGGTCGCGCCTGTTACAAATTAACACTGCTGGGAGGTGCCTGGCGGGTCGCGCACCGCCCAACAGGTCGCGCACAACCTCTGACGGGTCGCGCACCTGAAACTGGTTCAATTTCTCTGCACTTTGCCTCCTTTCGCCTCTTCGCCCTATCACTTCTTCTTGCAAGCTCTTTGGATGCACAATGAGGGTATTGAGAGGGAATTTGACTCTTTATAAGCTCAATTTGAAAAAATTTACTTACCAAACCCACTTTCTAATGTTTTGCCTTGACACTTTCTTTTAACACTGTTTTGAGTTTTCTTTTGTTCTGAATTTGACTTTTTGGGTGATTTAGCTCCGTTCTTTTTGCAGGTAGACCATCTGATGGACTCTGGCGAGGAGACCAGGGTTATTTCCAGCATTTTGAAGAATTTTTGAAATTTCCTTATTGTTTTACAAAATTGACATGACCTTGGGTTTAAAAACAGGGTTTTTAAATCCAAGGTATAAATAAGTTGTACATGATGAAAAATATCAATGAAACATATTTACATACCTCCTTCTGGCTTGCTGGGGACTCATGGACCTCTGACTCATGATCTTGCAATGACATTTGACTGAAACCCTAGACCTAAGACTTTGGACTTCAAGACAAAACAAAACAAGTGTGACACAAGCTCATTAGCTGATATGACCTGATCCGGCAAAGCCAAGAAGGGAACAAGGACCAGCTCCTCCATCAGTTTTATGGCATGCCTAATGGGATGCAAAACTGACATTGATGAGACACCTACTTATGCATATGCAAAGAGTTTTTTGATCACTTATGGAGGGCATCATGACCGACACTAACACACACCATTTTACCATTAGATATTTAATGAATAAAACAATTACTAATGGTGGAGTAACAACATGGCTATTACCGTTGCAAGAATTTAATATCACCATTCTAGATCGACCTGGAAAATAGAACACAATTGCTGACTTTTTATCTAGAATTCAAAATGATAACAATGATATACCTGTAGAGGATAAGTTTCCTGTGAATATCCTTTTGCAGTGTCTACAAAATCACCTTGGTTTGTAGATATTGCCAATTATTTAGTTTCAGGAAAGCTACCCTCCTATTTGTTTCCTAGAGAAAAGAGAAGAATAATCCAAACAAGTGCATCTTATTCATGGATAAATAAAAAATTATACAAGATAGGAGCATATCTCATCATCAGAAGGTGTGTAAGAGAAGATGAAATACCTGAAATACTTAAAGCATGCTAGATGAACCATGTGGAGGTCATTTTGTTGACAAAAGAACTGCTTATAAAGTCCTTCTCTTAGGATATTATTGGCCTTCCCTTTTTAAGGATTCCAAGGAATATGTTAAGAGGTGTGATGGTTACCAAAGAATGAGGAAACCCGTTCCTAACGAAATGCTACTACAACCTCAGGTATTCATCGAACCTTTTGAAAAATGGGCTTTGGATTTTGTTGGACCAATTAATCCATCTTTAAAACAAAACAAAAAATATTCTTGTATGCATTGATTATGTTACTAAATGGGTAGAAGCTAAAGAACTTTCTTTGCTACCAAAAATGTTGTAGTTTCATTTCTTTTTGAGGATATTTTTACTCGTTTTGGTGTCCCAAGAGAAATTGTAACATATCAAGGAAAGCAATTTACATCCAGAGTAGTGCAAAAGATAGTGGAAGAATATAAAATCAAGAATCGGAAGTCTACTCCATACCATCCACAAGAAAATGGACAAGTAGAGTCTACCAACAAAGTGGTTAAAGAAATCCTTAGCAAGACAATTCAATTTCATAGAAGGGAATAGGCAGAAAAGCTTCCAGAAGGTTTATGGTCTTATCATACCACATGAAGAAACACCACAGGACATGACTTTTTTATGGCAAGCAGGTCCTATTTCCAATTGAGTTCAAGATTCAAGCCTACAAGACAACAATCAAGTTGGGACTTGACTTATCAGAAGCACAAAAGCAAAGAATGGGAAAGCTCAATGAGCTTGATGAAATAAGGCAAGATGATATCCATAAGACTAGTTTAATCCAACAACAAAGATCCAGATGGCATGATATATACATCAACGAAAGAAAATTTCAGCGAGGAGACTGGGCATCACTCTTTGATTCAAAGTTAAAAAATTTCAAAGGAAAATTTCAAACTCACTGCTTGGGCCTTATGAGATTGAAGATGTTTTTGATAATGGAGCATTCAGAATTAGGACTATTGATGAAGAAAAAGTTCATCTCCTAGTGAATTGACATCGACTCAGGATCTATCACAAGCCAATGGCAAAGGAGGAATTTGTAAATATTTTCCAAGACAACTCTAATTTGAAGTTGGTTAAGAATTCTTCTTCTTCTTCTCCACCTTAGAATTTTATTTTATCTATATATAGATATAGATATAGATATAGATATAGATATAGATATAGATATAGATATAGATATAGATATATATATATATATATATATATATATATATATATATATATATATATATATATATATATATATATATATAATTTAAGATGCCAAGAATTCTTGGTTTTCATCTTGAATTTTTTGCATAACATGCCAACAATTGTTGGTTTTCATGTTTATACATATTTATTTTTTACCTATTTATTTCTTTATTGCATCTTAAATTTTCTTTGTATTTCATTTTCTCTTATCCCTTTCTTTTCAAAGAGAATAAATAGCTACATAATCATTGATTTTCTGCAGCTCTCATGACTTTCTGCAACCAATGTAACAGACACCTATGATCATGCAATTGAAGGAATGATTGACTCCCTCCACTACAAGGTACCTAAAGACAGCATAAAAGACAACCAAAGGTTAGTAAGTAAATAAATAAAAGGTATGCTTTTCTTTAATTTAATAATAGGGATCAAAACATTACATATATGAATTGTAATACATAGTACTACCAAAAAAAATTCAAAATCATTATTGCAAAGAGTTGGTCATGTCATATTAAATCTTTCACAAATCTATCATTCGCTTCGAGTCATTATCGTTTATATCCCAATCCATTGAATCAACCACCCAAAAAATAAGCATGAATGATATTAACTGATAAATTCTACCTCATTCCATTATACCCTCACTACCTATGCTCGCATTGTTCCATCACTCGCACCATCGACCTCTCTACTCTAAAAACCCTACCAAGCAATCCTAACTTGTCAAACAAAACAGTTGTGAAACAAATCTTCTTGGCCATAGGTGTGATAGTCATAATAGAGCCGACAGAAAGAAATTTTTAGAGCGGTATCCACAAACAAAATAGTTATTGTATAAAGCACAATGGCTCGAATTTTTAGAGAATTTTGATGACTTCCATAGAGAAGTGACCAAATCCTTCGCCAGGGCCTTTGATGGAGTCGAAGTGGAGATAGGGGACATAAAATTCATAGTGATAGAGTCATTTATAGCCGAAGCCACTAGACTGTTGCGGATTGGAGAGAAATAGTTCAAGAACAAAGGTATTGAAACAAAGGACTCGAAGGTTTTCCTGAAGAAACAAAGCATGGACACCACCATTTTCAATAATGGCATCCCAAGCACAACATTGAAAATTAAGTGGAGGAACCTACTTCTAATAATCCAAAAATTTGTTACCCGCAAAGGAAGGTTTGGATATATGTTTTCTATCATATTCGACTGCTAATGAATTTTGTTGAAGAAAATGAGATAAACCTTCCATATTTCTTGTTAAATAGTCTTAGAAATATGTCAGCAAATGTTTAGAGGAGAATTCAGTTTATAGATAATACAATGTATCACCATGGTCTAGTCAAAATACTTGTTGAATTTCATCTCCAAAACATAGGTGATAATTGGGAGATCTTTTTAGTAAGAAATCACTTTCAGGAAGAAACTCATGGGCAACCAAATAGCAGCAGACCTAAGAGGGGAAGGAAAAGAAAAATTGATAATACATAGGAACAAGAATCACAAAAGCCACAAAAATGATCAAAAGATAGCATCCCACTTGCAGAAGTTTTAGAGAAAACAAACAAAAGAAATGTTAGAAGAAAGAAAGCCAGAAAAGAAACAAAGGTTTCATCACAAGAAAAGAAGCCTAAAACAGAAAGGAAGAAAACTCAAAAGACCCATGTCATAGCTTTAAGAAGGAGCAGTGTTTTTAAAACCGGAACCGGTGACCGGACCGGTCCACCTAATGAACTGGTTTACCGACCGGAACCGGTCTAACCGGGACTGGTTTGGTCTAAACGAACCGGTTTTAGAAAAATACATTAAATAATTATTTTTTAATGAAAAAAACTATTTTTAAGATTTAAAACCATGATTCCAAGCCAATAGAGACAAAATATGCAAAGATTTCTCATTGATATACCATGTAAAGCCTTAAAGGTGAATATATCAAAATGGCACCGAGTGCAATACATATCATCGACAAAATACATAAGCAATGAGGCTCTAAATGGCCACTAGAGTGCAAAAATAAAGCCTACAAACTATGGGGCCAGTGGCCTACTACAAGACTTCAGTCTAGACTCTACATATATGATAATAGTAATACTATAATAGTGATCAACATTATCACTTGAAGTTGAAACTTCTCATGAGTCTCAGTCATCATGATCAAACTCAGTTGGTTGAGTCTCGACTCCCAAACTGTGTAGCCACAAACTTCTCTATTGGTTCAGTGACTTGAGTCTCAAACTTCTGAAGGTATTCTGCCCTAATATGCCCTATTATTTCATTTGGTGCTCCACATGGCTTTACATGGCCTCCTATCCTAGCCAAGTGTTGCTTGAACCTGTTAATACCCCCTCCTTGAATGGATTTTTGGCAATATTTGCAGATCATTTTGCCATCAATCATATCACAATGAGCCCATGCAGTATCTTCGGATTTTGGAGGCATGATGACTCCCTGGACGGTAGATCATAGAAGTGAGAAGTTTATAACACAAAAAAAAAATTCATGGACAACAGATACAAATGAGGAATTATCAAGTGCAAATCCTTACCTGGAAATGCAAACTAGCTCCCTTAGCCTCCTCTCGAAGATGGCAACTCCACTGACAGCTACACACTATCTCCAAAATAGCTCCAACTCCAACTCCAAGATGACTACTTCAGCAAAAACTCCACACTCTCCAAGCTCACAAACAAACTCACAAACACTCACAAACACTCCAAATCAGTTGTGTGAGACAAATGAGAGTGAGAGGGGTGTCTTATAGCAAGTGTGAGGGTGTTTTTGGAGGGAAAATACCTTTCCCTCACCCCCAAAACCCCTAAACCACCCTCATTTCCAAAAACCGCAGCGCTTTTTCATTTTACCGGCAGCCTGTCCATAAACCGGCCGGTTTGCTATAAACCGGCCGGTTCCGCCCTAAACCGGCCGGTTTTTACCGGTTAGGGCCTTTTTTTGGGCACATTGGGGTGTAAACCGGGTTAGAAGGGCCGGTTCGGACCGGCCAGGCCTCCAACCGGCCGGTTAGACCAGTAACCGGTTAGACCGGAACGGTTTTTAAAACTATGAGAAGGAGTACTAGACTCAACTCAGAAAAAGGACTACACTCAAAGAGCACAGAGCATGTGAGTATAGAAATAGAAGAAAACTCAGAAGCCGAAGAAGAAGATTCAGGAACTCCTCCAAGAGTTTCATCTCCATGGGTTTTGTCACCATGGGTTTCACCACCGAGGGTTTCATCACCAACTGTCACATTGCCTCCTCAGAGTCCAAGACGAAGAGCACTAGAGATTGATCTGGTGCATCAAGAGATTTATGATTATATTGAGTCATTGAAGAGAAGGGACACAAAAATAACATCAATTCCCATTCAAGAGAAAAAATAAAGTCAATTTAATGAGCCACAAGAACCTCCAGTAGCTAAAATACTGAAACACGAAATCTTTGAACTGGAGACATTAAACAGGTACATCAAAAATGAAAATCAAGCCTTGAAAGCACAGAATGAAATTCAAAATGCTAAGAGTGACGACCTCCTCTTACATCTAAGTCTATGGTTTAATAAGAACAAGAAACTGAAGAAGAAAAACAAGGCTTTACAAAAACAGGTTATAAACTTGAAATATAAGATTCTCATGAGGAAATAAAGGATGGTAATTAATGGAAAGAAAGTGAAAAAGATGAAGTTGGATGTACTGGCAGAAGTGTCCAAACAAATTCAATAGTTAAAGAGACCATTTTTTCAGTTTGTATGAAGACATACAAAATCTTCTGGGTGGGGGAATGTAGAGTTCCATAATTGTTTGTTTTGACACCCTTTTCCACCATTTTACTCCTTTTCATCATCACTATCAACACAATAAAGGTAGTAAATCATAGATTTTGATAAGGTAACAACTCTTACATGTATTATTTTTCATATGCGTTAATGTTCCTTATTGTTATATTAACGAATGCATTAGCTACAGAATTAACATGATTCTGCAGCTATTTTATAAATTTGCAGCTACCTCCATGGTTCGTGGGGTTTTGGTGCGCTAATGAAGAAAATAAGCATATGGGTAGTTTAGGATCGATCCCCTCATGGATCTCCTCCTATTTGTTCGAGCCATATTACCAAAGAAATCACACATTGGTGCAATCAAAGATACAGGTCAACACGTAGCAACAAGAGTCCAAGCACAACACGTTTTCTCGATTTTCTTTCCAAATAGAAAATCGACAAAATAACGGTTTTCCTGTCTAGTTTCATACTTGAATTAGGATTGAAAATTAGACCTGTAGGCATAGAAGTCTCAACTGATTTAGAACGCATTTTATATAAATATGTATCCTCTGTAAACGATATAAGAGAGGAAATATTAGGTTAATTTCTAAAGAAATTGTGAACCAGACCTTCGTTCTTGTGTTAGCTTGAAGTTACCTTTCTAATTCGATGCATATGTGATTGTGAATTATACCTACTATATGTGGAGGGACCCTGTAGACAGTCAAGGTTTTTAGTTTATTTTCATTTTGTTGCTTTACAATTGTTTTCATTCAACTTCCTTCTGTTATCACTGCATTCTAGTTTAATTACTTCACTATTTTCATTATTTCGTATAACTCATATTATTTCGTTTGCAATTTCGTAATTCGTTATACTTGTAGTCGTTTAATAGATTCATTCAACGTTTTTTGCTTCATCATAGTTAATCTTTCCACGCCTTCTAGAATTAGAATTTGTATCATTCTGCAGTTAGTGATTAAAGATTTCTTTCGTACTCTTTAAGATCAAAATTTGTATATATATATATATATATATATATATATATATATATAATCCAATACTATGTTTTCATAGCGGCAAAGTGTTTATATAGATTCATAATTCTAGAATGAATAACATAAGACATTTTAGAATGACACTCAATTAGATATGATTTGATAGATTAATTTAACAATAGATTAACTCACATTTACTCTAACAGTAGATTAACTTTCAAGTATTAATTTGTAGAAATCTAACTCTAATGAAAATCTAGGTAACAATGAAAATCTCGAAACAAACATAACCATCATCTTACTAGACGAAAGAATAGGCTTCTAGGATATATAGTGCACCCGCACTTCATAAGTTTACCAACTCTGGTCGATAGTTTATGCTTGCAATTTAAGAACATTAAATTGACCAAACAATGCAACCTACCATTTTGGATTCACACACACACAGATTCATACAATCAGAATTCTTGTTACTCCTTAACGCTCTTGGTCGACCTATCCCCATCATGCTTTTACATATTTATATAGACACAAGGAAGGAAATGCCTTGATGTTGATGGATGGATCCATTTCCTTCAATTTTGGAGGAAGTTTGAACATCTTCCTTGAATATAGGGATTTTCTCTAACTATATTCTAAACTAATGAAAGACATGCTAAAAGAACATACTTCCTCCTACATACCAATCTATAATTTCTAGAGCTATTACAAAAGAAGCTTTTTAACCATATTCTAGAACTAAGGAATTAAAATCATTTTCAAGGAAAAGAAGTGATGCTCCTACATCAAACTCCCAAGAAGGAAAGTATACATGCTCAAGAAATTTGTTTCTAGAGCTCTTCAATACTCATAGCATACTTGAAAACTTATGTTGTTATCATCTAAGTGGTGTCCTTAAGCGATTGATTCTTCCACTTAATTAAGTATTGGAAGTACTTCTTTTCTCTGGTCCTCTTAACTACCTTTTTATTCCAATATTTAATCAATTTGGTTTCAACGTGCCATAGGTAACTGCTTCTCCCATCCAATAGTATAAATTTCATCACTAACAAGTGCATATGTTGAAATATTCGATGGTTCCTTGAAAGTGTATAAATCTAAAACATTAAATATTGGAGAAATTACAAGGTTTCTAGGAAGTTCTATTTCATAAGCATTTGAGGATACTTTCATTAATACTTTTCACGGTCCAATCTTCTTAAGTTTCATTTTATTATACTCTCCTTTACAAAATATTTATTTTGGAAGCTGTTCCATAACCAGGTCCTCGATATCAAAATTTAGTTGCCTTCTCTTTGAGTTCGATCTTTTTTGCACCTATTGTTACTTTCCTGTAGGCCTATTGCTTGAATTTGTCCTATAATTCCTACATACTAACTATAAAATATCTAATGTCAATACTTCTTATTTCTTATTTTCCAAGATTTATTAACTCATAAATTCCCATTGGGTGCATTCCATAAAAAATATTAAATGGACATAACTTTGTCCTTCTATTAGGTGAATCGTTATATGCGTATTGTATCTATGCAAGTACATGATCCCACTGCTTGGCTCACTTACTAAACTTTTCAAGATATTTCCCAAATTTATATTTACCACCTCTATTTCCCATTAGTTTGTGGGTGTTATGTTAAACTGGAACAACGTTCATAACTTCTATAGAGTTCTCAAAAAATGGCCTATGAATTTTTTATCTCTATAAGAAACAATGGTTTTTTGGCAATCCATGCAATCCAACTACTTCTTTAAAGAACAAATTGAGATATTAGTTACATAACTTGTTTCTCTGCAACCTATAAAGTGTGCCATTTTTTATAATCTATAAACAACAACATAAGTCAAATCATTACATTTTTGAATTCTCAACAATCCTAACACAAAGTACATATTTGCAAAATATTGTGGTATGTCTGGAATTAACAATGGTTGATACAACCCAGCATTCTAAATTTTTCTTTTGTATACTGACATACCTTGCATATTTCAACAAATCGTTTTACATCAACCTACATACTTATCCAAAAGTAAAATGCATGTAGTTGTGAAAAGGTTTATCTAATCCAAAATTTCCTACTAATCTTATAATGTACTTTTCTTTCAATAACTTCTCTCTCATTGAACATTTTGGAATGCATAGTTAAATGCCTTAGAACAAAAATCACTCTTATATCATGTAATCTAACCATGGAGTTCTATATCTGCATACTCAGTTCTCATAGGCCGCATAAGCATCTTTGAAATCAACATCATCCTTATATATATATTTCAAATTATCAAATACTAAAATGTTCACGTTTAATTCATGTAGGATTAAATTAACTCTACTTAATGCACCCACTACTTTGTTTGATTTCCACTTCTACTTATGATAAATAATGTGAAACCATTCTCACCTGTATGGATTCTCTATTTAATAATAATATGAAAATTTTCAAGAACTAAGCCCATCTAACATGCCTCGGATTTAATTTTTTGACTGTTGATAAATTGTAAACATGATTATTAATGTCAAGGACAAATTTTTTAGCTATGAGGTAATGTCTCCATTTTTTTAGTGTTTGATAATGACATAGAACTCTTTATCATATGAGGAATATTTTTATTTTTCTTCATTGAGTTTTTCACTGAAGTAATAAAATTATTTTCCCTTCCTTGCTTAAAACAACTCTGATTGTATATCCACTAGCATCAATCTCAACCTAAAAAAGCATGTTAAAATATGGTAAAGCTAAAATAGGTTGCTTTATGATTTTTTCTTTAATAACTTAGAGATTTTATTAGTTGATTATATCCACTGAAATAGTTTCTTGCTTTCTTTGATAGTATCCACAACTGAAGAACAAATAACACTAAAATTTCTAATAAAATCCTTTTAAAATCTTACCAAACTATGGAATCTTCTACCTCGAAAACACTCCTTGAGGTAGGCCAGTTGATTATGGCCTTTACCTTCCCCTAATCCATTTTGAAGCCATCTTTAGATACCAAAAACCCCATATACACTAGTTTTGTCTTGATGAAACTTCATTTTTTCAAATTGATTAGTAATTTTTCTTGCTACAATTTATTCAAAACAAACTTAAGATGCCACAAATGTTCTTCTTTTGGCTAATTGTAAATCATATATCATCAAGGTAAACTATAATAAATTTTTCAGTAAAATCTTTCAAAATTTCATTCATCAATCTCATGAAAGTACCAAAATCATTTATAAGCGCAAAAGGCATTACAAACCATTCGTACAATCCATTATTGGTTTTGAAGGTTGTTTTCCACTCATCTCCTTCTCTGACTCTGATTTTAATGATGCCCACTTTTCAAATATATCCTGGAAAAGTATTAAACACCACTTAAGAAATATATTAACTCATGAATATGGTAATGAAAATGTGTACATGTTTGTAATATTATTTATTTCTCTAGAGTCAGTGCACATTCTCCATCCTCCCTTTTTCTTTGGAATTAGCACTACAAGAACACCACATGGACTTAAGGTTTCCCTGATTATCCCTTTATCTACCAACTCTTATACATTATTTTTAAGCTCCTCATTCTCATTTTGGGTCATCTTATATTATGCTTTATTGGGAAAGCTAGCTTGTCGAATAAAGTCTAAAATTTCACTCGTAAGTGCCAATCAAGCTAAGAAACTAATTAATTCTAGAAAGATGTATGTTTTATTGTTTTTAAAAGGAAATCACTATGTAGAAGAGTCAATGAGATCAAATACATCCCTAGAGGGGTGCACTAAGGAATAGAGACAACAACTTGAAGAGTTGATACAAGAATATATGGGAGTGTCCCAAGATCCCAAAGGGATACAACCCAAGAGAGAAGTGGAGTATGAGATTTAGTTGTTTCCAAACTCCCCATTTCCAAACATTGGGCTATATAGATAATCTATTTTAGAAGATAATGAGGTGAAGAAGCAATTGCGGAAACTATTGGAGCAAGGAATTATTTCCCCAAGTACCTCACCATGTGGTCACCCATCATAATTGTGTCAAAGAAATATGGGACTTGGAAAATGTGCATTGATTACTGTGCATTAAAAAAATTATGCTCAAGAACCAATGCCCCCTACCCATGATTGATGACTTATTCTACTATTTGCAATAAGAAAAACAATTTACCAAGTTGGATTTAAAATCAATGTATCACCAAACATTCATGATGCAATGATTAGTAATTCCATTTGGTTGCTGCAATGCATCAGCTACATTCATGACATTAATAAGTGATATATTAATTTGCCCATATCCAGATTCATTTGTCATTGTTTATTTAGATGATATTATGGTATACAATGCTACTTGAGAGGAGCATATTTCACATTTGATGAATGTGTCAGAGCCATTGAAGAAGCACTTGTTGTTGGAAAATCCCAAGAAGTGTGATTTTTCATATAAGCCTTTGGTATATTTAGGATATGTAATTGGTGGAGGGGAGTTTAAAATAGATCTTGCGAAGATGGATGTTGTCATGAAGTGGCTAGCACCTATGAATGTTTCAGAGGTTAGGAGTTTTATTGGGGTATCATAGTACCTAATAAAATTAATAGTTTCATTTTCAATAATAGCTACACCACTCCATGCAATAATAGCTAGTGTAAAGAATTTCTATTGCGATAAGGGTCAGAAAAGGCCTTTAAAGTGTTGAAGAAGAAAATCAGTCAAGTATCGGTTCTTGCATTACCAAACTTGCAATAGACCTTTGAAGTGGAGACATATGCAATTTGGTATGTTGTTGGAGTAGTTTTGATGTAGGGAGGGAGGATTGTATATTACCATTATGAAGTGTTTCATCAGGTGGTTCTGAACTACCTTACCTATAACAAGGAGCTCTATGCCCTGATATAAGTTATCAAAAAGTGGAAAGTTATGTGGTGTGAAAGGAGATAGTCATCCACACATATCACCAATTTATATAGTAGCTACAAGCCCATAGCAAGTTACAATGAACCAAACATTACAGGTGGATAAGGTTTTATAGTAATTTCATTTAGTGATAAAGTACAATAGGGAAACACAAACAAGCTAGTCGACATGCTTTCAAGGTCACTCATATAAGAATTATAGATATGGGAACTCTAATGCATATGAAGCCTTCCACACATGATGCATACAGAGAGACATATATAGAGGATGAGGATTCAATGAGGTTTTTCAATAGTTACAAATCCAAAGTCACGTGGACAATAGAGAGAGAAAAATTAACTATCATCTTTGGAATTGGTTACTCTACAAGATGGATAAGATATGTATTCCCAAAGGTGTGTGACTAGTCCTATTCATACCTAATGGGGTAAAATTGTGAATTAATGATGGTTTTAAAGTCGTGCCACTTAGTCACTGGAGGATCTACCTCAAACCTCAAGGTCTCTATGTGGATTTCCCACTAGGTCAAGGCATGGCCCTCTAATTTCAGCTACACAAATGGAATTTTCTTTTCTTCCTCTATATAATGAACGTTGAAATAAACTTATAATTGTTACAACGAATGATTTAGCTTCAGAGCATCAATATCACCTTGATATGGCTTGATATCGATCTTCGCTTCCATATTGAACAAGGACTATGAAGGGTTCATGAAACTTGAGCTGGGTTGATCTTTTTTGGGTCATTTCTTTTAATCATTCTCTATTTCTTCTTGATCTCCTAATCTCCCCTTTGATTGAACCTCTATTTTAGAATCCCAGTCTTCTTCGAGTAGCTTGAGCTTACTGGTTAGGGTTTCTATGAGGAGATTCCTATTATGCTCTATATCTACAACTTGTGTTTCCATTTATGAAAACCTCTCCAATGTAGGATCACAAGGTTTATTCATAAATTTGTCTTCCATGACTAGGGTTTTACAACTTTTAGCTTAGCTAATCTAGATTCCACGAAAATGTCCACAATACACCCAAAGAAACATCCTTTGATACCAATATGATCCATAAATTGTTGTTGATATTCCATCAGATAGTTTGTCATAATAGATCTGATAAATTATACTAAAAAAAAACTGAAATGTACATTACGAGGGTTTATTCCTCTTTAGATTTTTGGATTTGTAAATTATCGTTTATTCATATATATGAAATTTAAAATTCATGAAGAAAATAGAGAATAGTGAAACATAAACTCACAAACCAAATTTGACACAAGATATATCCTAGGAACCCTTTTGGAAGAAACCCAACTGGAAGGTGAGGTCGCTCTACTCTCTTTCTTTGAATAGAAAATGGTTGCAAGTACAAAGAAGTAAGGCATATATCCCTTGGGCCACTATAATGCAAAAAAATCTCTTTTTTTTTCTCTCTCCCTACCCCTCTCAACTACTATACTTGTCTATGGAACAAGATACACTCAAAAGGATGGAACTCTTTTTCCTCCTAGTGGCCTAATTATAACACAACCTAATCGCCTACTAGTGGTTAGGTTTTACTCCCTCAACTCTTAACCAAAGTTACAATATGGACCCTTCTAGAGTCTTATTTATTGTGATCATGTGGCTAGTCCCTTTTCCATCAATAATGGGGGTTAATATAGCATCTTCTTGAGTTATGGTGGCTAAAACATGAAGGTCAACTTTTGAGTGACATAAATTTTGTATGCAAGCTCTGATTGAGGTGATTCTTGTGTCATTAGAAAGGTGTATGTATTTAGAATAGGAAAAAAAGGTGTGGTGCTCAAGTGACAAAGTTTTACCCCTAAAAAATATTGTTTGATACCTCAAAATGCTCCCAAAAGGTTTCAAACCCAAATTTTCCAAACTAGGTCTCACCGATAAAACTAGTCCTCTGAGCTTGTTCCTCCACTTTTTCCACTTTTACAGATTTAATATAAATGATAAACAATATAATTATCCAATCTGGATCACATCTCCTTATATTGGGAGGCGTTTTGTCCCCAAAGCTTCTATTAAATGAGGCAGGGAAATATTTTCTCCACCTTCTCTCGGGTGTACCATTTAGCCTTGCCTAGAAGTTATCCTTTCAACGCAATATGACAAAGGTCATGCTACCCCTATCTTGTAGTTCTGGGCCTTTATACAAAACTATATACTTTGTTAACTCTTCCTAAGCATCTAGTGCCAAATCATCTACAGAAGGTAGAACATATTCCTCTTCCTAATTGAGATGGAAGGCTCATAGAGTTTTAGATTTTCTACATTCACAAATGAGTAAATGCACATGTATAGGGTTATATTAAGATTATGTGTGTTATTTCCCACCTTTTCTAGTATCTCAAAGGGACCATATCCCGAAGCCCTAATTTTCTTACCAAGACCCTGTAGCCTCTCCTTGTTCAACTTCAACTATAATATATCTCCCACCTTGAACAACTTCTTTGTTCCGTGTTAATCATGCCTCACCTTATATTTCTCCATTGACTTTTGTAGTGTCTCATGTACCTATATATGGATTTTCCTGATATTTTCTACAAATTGTTCAGTCCTCAAGACATCCCCTATAATATCTTCCCTTACTCCTCCATGCACCCTCTATGATGCCCATATACGATATCCAAAACAAGTTTCAAATGGGAACTTACCAAGAGAAGTTTGAACTTCCCTATGATAAGAGTGTTGTATATATACCAAATTTTCATCCTAGGTCTTCATATGCTTCTCATTATATCCTCTCAAAATCTACACTGAAGTACTATTAAGTACTTATGTTTTCCCATCTTTCTGAGGATGGAATGTTGTAGACCTTTTCAACTCCATGTCCATATTATTTCATATTGTAGTCCAAAATGAACCAAGAAATATTGTATCTCTATCTAAAATGATGCTCTTCAGTATCCCAAAGTGCACCTAGACCTATTCAAAGAACAAGTTCGTTGATTCTTGTCCATTGATGGTTTTTTTTATAGGGCATCACAACAGACATTTTGATGAACCTATCAACTACCACAAACATGTAGTAATTTCCCTTCTTATTTGTTGGTAAACTTCCCACAAATTCCTTGGAAATGTTTTCCTAAGGATAAGTGGGTACATATAAAGGATGATACAAACCTCGTTTCCTATTACTAGGCTTGTTTGTACAACAAAGCATGCTTCTTCATATGAACCTAGCTACCTGTTCTTGCATATAGGGTCAATACACATACCTCTACAAGTTGGTCAGTGTCTTCCCTACACCAAAGTTCCCTCCAACTTTAGAGGTGTGAGTTTCTCTGATCAGTTGCAACCGCTCACCTTTAGGAACATGTAACTTATATAACATGTAGAGTAACCTATCTTAGATATGGTATTAAATGGTGCTATCACGATTGTACACTTTACTATGGCTCTACAACTACTGAAACACCTCCTTAAAGTCCTCATCCTTTGAATATGCATCTATTTATGCATCATGGGTGAATGGCTCCATGTGCATCAAAGTTCCGAAGGATGTGATCTTTGATGTGGGTAGCCTTGAAAGCATGTCAACAAACTTGTTTTAGTTTCCCTTCTTATACTTGATCACTGAATGAAACTATTGTAGAAACCCCATCCACTTGTAATTCCTAATCTTATGTAACTTACTCTGGGCCTACAGGTATTGTAGTGGATAGTGTAGATTATTGTATCCTTTCCCATCAAATAGTGCTTCCACTTTTTCACGCCTTGCACCAATGCATAGAGAAATTTGTGGTTGGTAGGGTATCTAAGAACTTCCCCATTAAATACTTCATAGTGGCAGCATATAAGCTTTCCTCCCTACTTCAAAACCACTTTAATATCATACCCACTCACATTTGTCTCCACTTCGAAGAGATGTTGCAAGTTTGGTAATGCCAAAACTAGTGCTTGACTTATCATCTTATTTATCTCCTTAAAATCCATCTACTAACTCTTTCACCACTGGAAACTCTTGCAACTTATTGTGACGGCATGGAGTGGTGTTGTTACCAATGAAAATTTGGCTATGATTTCCCTCAAGTATTTTGTCGCCCCAACAAAAATCCTAACCTTATAAACATTAGTAGGCATCAGGAATTTCATGGTGGCCTATATCTTGGCAAGATCTATTTTCAACTCTCCTCCACCTATCACATACCCTTAATACACCATTGACTACAATGGAAACTGGCATTTCTTGATATTTGCTAGAATTTGGTGCTTATTTAATGTCTTCAACACCTAGATCAAATGTGAGAATTTCTCCTCCCATGTAGCACTATATACCAATATATCATCCACATAGAAAATACCAAATAAATATATAAAAGGGCATTATATATCATGTATTAACCTCTTAAATGTAGGTGTTTCATTGCATAGGAAAAATGACATGAATAACCATTCATAGAAACTTTTCTTGGTTTTGAAGGTGGTTTTACTAGTATCTTCTTCTCCGACTCAAACTTGGTGATATCTAGACTTCAATTTCAACTTGGCGAGGCATTTCACTTGCTGCAACTAATCCAACAGATCATATCCTTTGGTAAAGGGTATCTCTTCTTGAGTGTGATTATGTTCAACACCTTGTAATCAATACACATCCACTAAGTCCCGTCCTTCATTGCCATAATGATGATGTGTGACCCACATATTGATGTGCTCAGCTAAATGACACCCTATTCCAATAGTTGCTACAACTGGTTCTTCACCTCACTTGCTTCTATAATAGATTTCTATAATTTATTGCTATAACTAATCATTTTCTTAGCTTAGTTGGAACCTACGAGTGAAATTTTCGACTTGAATTCGTGCGCATTTATGGTGAACAATTTTCCATCCTTGATGAACCTATATGAGTTGGCTCTCCACATGAATATTGCATCATTCATGTACCGTTATGGGCTTCCAAACACGAGTCCAAATACGTCAAGATGAAACACATATAGTTCTACTTCATCAATAACATCACCACTGATAGATAATCTAATTTTGCATTTTTTTTACCTTTAACTTTTCATCCTTATTTACCCATTTAAATGGATATGGGCTTGGATTATCGTGAATTTTCAATCCTAATTTTTCAACCAACTTTGTTGCAATGAGATTCACCTATGATCCTAAGTCAAACAAAGCAGTATTTATCTTCTTAACTTGTATCTTTAAGCGGAAGATTTTGTTCATTTCTTTCTCTTCTTGTTTCTGAAGGCTACTCATATTCACCTCCTTCTGCACTCACGCACATATGATTTTCTCATCCACATATCAGTTGCTTTCAATTTAGTTGCTTGAATTAGTGGCCATGATATTCCTCTTCTTATTATATTTGTTTTTTCTTTGGGATAAGCTCGAGATGCAATTTCCAACACTTCTCATCTATATGACCATTAATATTATAATGGTTGTAGTGTTTATTGGGATCCTTTCATTGGTGTGTTATGGTTTTCATAGTTATATATTTCCCGCTTTGGACTTCTTCTTCCCCTCCTTGGAAGCATCTTGATGCTCCTTCCACTTCGATCCACTTGATTTCCCTTTATTCTAGCCTATGTTCTCCATGTACTATGCCTATACACAAGCCTCATCCACTGATATGGGCTTAATCAACACCACTTTCTTCTGTAGATGGCTATGTAGACCCCCTATATACTTGAGTTGTACATATGGGATCTTTGGGGAGATACCCAATATTATGGTCATCTTTATGAACTCTGTGGTGTAGTCTCGTACACTTTGCCCCTACTTCTGCCAAAAGTAGTGCCACCATATCCACTAGTCCTCTACATACTTGATAGGGTAAAATTGTGAGTTTATGAAGTTCTTAAAGTCCTCCCACTTAGTCATTGGAGGATCTTCCTCCAACCTCAAGGTCTCTATGTGGGTTTCCCACCAAGTCAGGGCATGGCCCTCTAATTTCAACCACACAAATGAATTTTTTTGTTCTTCTTCTATATGATGAACATTGAAATAAACTTCTAATTGTTGTAGCTAGTGATTTAGCTTCAAAGCATCGATGTCACCTTAATATGAATTTTTATCAATCTTTGCTTCCATTTTGAAGAGAGACTATGAATTGTTCACAACAATTGGGTTGATCTTTCTTGGGTCCTTTCTTTGGTTCATTCTCTATTTATTCCTGATCTCTTAATTTCCCCTCTTACTGAACCTCTGTGTTAGAACCCTAATCTTCTCTGAGTATTCCGAGCTTATTGGTCAGGGCCACCATGAGGAGAATCATGTTATGGTTTATATCTACAACTTGTACTTCTAGCTTCAAAAATCTCTCCTTTGCAGGATCACGATAGTTGTTCATAGATTTGTCGGCCATGACTGGGGTTTTACAACTTTTGGCTTAGTCGATATAGATTCCCTCACAAATATCCACAACGATCATGAGGGTTATTCATAGATTCGTCATCCATGACTGGGGTTTTATAACTTTTAGCTTAGTCGATCTAGATTCCCCCACAAATATCCACAATACACACAAAAAACATAATTTAATACCAATATGATTTGTAAACAGTTGTGGATATTCCACTAAACAATTTGTCACAACATATATGATAAAGCATACTTAAAAAAATCTGAAATCTGCATTGTATTTATTTTTAGATTTTTGGATCTGTAAATTATTGTTTATTGCATATGCATGCAAATTAAAATTTATGTAGAAAATAGAGAGTAGAGAAATAAAAAATCATAAACCACATTTGGCACAAGATATATCTTAGGAAACCATTTTGGGAGAAAACTCAGCTAGAAGAAGAGGTTGTTCTGCTCTCTTTCTCTAAATATAAAAATGGTTACAAGTAAAAAGAGGTAAGGCATGTGGCCCATGGGCTACTATAGTGCACAAATCCTCTCTATGTGTTCTCTCCCCATCTCTCTTGGCCACTCTTTTCATTTATGGAACAATATACACCCAAAAATAATGGAACCCATTTTCATCCTAGTGGCCTAGTTATAACACATCATCATAACCTACTAGTACTTAGGTTTGACTCCATCAACTCTTAGCTAGAGTTACAATATGGACTCTTGTAGAGTCTTCTTCATTACAGTCACGTGGGTAGGCCTATTTCCATGATAATGGGGGTTAACCTGAGATCTTCTCGAATCATGGTGGCAAAAATAGGAAGGTCAACTTCCAAGTGGCATAACTTTTGCATATTTACTTCGATTGAGGCTATTCTTGCAGTGTTGGAAAGGTATTTGAGTAGAATAGTAATAAAATGTTCAGTGCTAATGTGGAAAATTTTTAGCCACCAAGAAACATTGTTTGATGCCTAAAAATGTTTTTGCAAGGTTTCAAACACCAATTTGTCAAACCAGGTCAAGTCGGTAAAAATGGCCATGTGAGTTTATTCCTCCACTTATTCCACTCTAAAAGCCTTGTGATTGTACATATACCTACCATATAACTTGTAATTGGATGATTCATGGGAAGGGTTGTTAACGTTTTAATATTCAATTATCTCAATGACCATCGATATAATAGATTTCCAAATACTACTTATTTGAAACTTTGTAGAAATTGATATCAGTATTCCTTCCCTAGGTCAAAATTCCTTATTTCAAGTCAAAGCACACTCATAAATGTTACACTTCTAAGTATAACATTTTATCTTTGTATATATATTTCCAACTATCAATAATTATTTTGTTCATTCGTAAGAATGATCGAATTACTCTTTTTACCTAAAATCCAATATGAAACACAAGCCTACATAAAAGGTCATTTTATGTCATCACAAATACATCCCATATCCTCTAACATTTACATTTCATACACAAATACAGCTTGAGTGGGCTTGATGGTTAAGAGCATGTGTTTCCTCCTAAGAGGTCATAGTTTCAAAACCAGAGGGGGTAGAGTATGTATGCATTTGTAGAATTAGCAGTCAAATTGTTGCGCAAAGGTGGGTCCATTGTCCCACAAACAAAGGTGTCTCATACACCAATTGCGTGAAGGTGGGTCCATTGTCCCACAAACAAAGGTGTCTCATACACCAATTTGGTGTCTCACTTGGCCATGACCTTAAAATTGGATAATAATAATAATAATAATAACAAGAGCTACATAGTAGCTAGTACCTGCCACTTAGCCTAAATATAACTTAATTAAAATAGAAAACCATAAACACAAAAATAAAAAAATTAATAAAATATTGTATTGTTGAATGCCATTACTAAAAGTTAAAAAATATGATTAACTAATATTGTTTATATTAACAATATACACTTTCATATATATATATATATATATATATATATATAAACACAAAAAATTGGTAATTAACTGAAATAAAAGTTACTAAAATACCTATAATAAGATTTCAACCAATTACTTTATAAACACATAAAGTAATAGAGAGCCATGTGCTCGATGGTGTAGACTAATAAGGTAAAGGTAAAACGGAACACAAATTTTCTCTAAATTGACAAGGTGATCGAAAAGTGAAAAATGGTAGTGGAGAAATGTTTATCTTAAGCATCTCTCTCAGTTAACACTAGTTTAACTTGGGGTAATATATTAAAAGAAATACTAGATAGTGTTTCGAATATCATATATATTCTTATAACAATATGCATGTCAAAAAGAAAACTTGCTTGCTCAAGTAAGGGATAGCGAAAGCATGCAAGATGCAGAATGGCCCTTTCACTTGACAACTCATACTCGTGTTCACATGTTTCCATTTATTCCCACTTATTGTATGGTTCATCCATCCCGTGCATAGCTTATGGCATTATAGAGAGAATAGTGACTAAACTCATCTCATCGGTGTAGAGCTGTAACTAGGGTCCCTCACATCGCTAATTATCCCACATTAATAAGTCAATCCGGGAGCGTTTTGTTATTGCAAGGAGTAACTCAATCCGGGGCTGTTTGTCCGAGTAATGCTCGGTAGTATAGTGTCCTAATGATTTGAAAGGAAACAGGTGCTAAGCTATAACGAAACTAACCCAAAAGATAAAATCACACAAGGCAGTTGATCAGCCAAGGGTACGGAAACAATAACCCATCCCTTTAGAAACTGATAAAGAAAGGAAATCAGAGCATGGGCTTATAGGTCTGGGGCTAAGCAGCATCTTGCTGAGGCTCACTACAGCCTTAGGCCTGCTCTCACACTAAGAACAACAAAGGCAGGTAAATCAAGCAACGAAAAGTAAAATGGAACAGCAGTATGGAAATGGAACAACAGTAAAGAAATGGAACAACAATAACGAAATGGAACAGCAATAAAGAAATGGAACAACAGTAAAGAAATGGAACAGCAGTAAAGAAATGGAACAGCAATCCTCAACCGTATGTACACGTTCTCTACTACTACGGCAATCTGAGAGTAATGGATGATATGACTATGTTTCTGAACGAAGTAATATTGCTTTCAAGTCTTACAGATACTATTTCACATGGATCTGATAACAATAACATTCATACCAACATTCCGCTACAGAAATAACCGAAAAATGCAATTCGAATAGATCCACTTATACAATGCAGAGACATGAGATAAATAACTTATTCAGATATCAGTTATAACGAAGCATAGCATATCGCATAAAAGATGTATCAGATTACTTAAATAATGGAAATAAACAAACCACACAATATAATAATACAAAAGCAAGTGTCCTTCGGAGCTAGGCCCTTGGCTGCCAATGGAACACTGCCTTAAGTTACTCCAGATGCAGAGACGAAATGAACACCAAGTCTTTTATATTAATCGCATCAACAAAAGTATAACAAAGTCAGGTCTCAGAGAGACTCAATGATTACAGTTGGTTCTGAAACTTAGAATTACAAAAACAGTCCTCCTCCGTTCAATGGCGTGGTGCCTTTATATAACAGAAATGACGGAGGTATCTAGATAATCAAAAGATAAGTTAAAGCAGCGATCCCTCAGGATCAAAGATCCTGAGGGATTCGCTAATCGTTCGATTCTTCTCTTTCCCTTCTTGCATTCTCCGTCTCAGTATCCTGCTTTCTTTCTCTGGGCTATTCGGCTCTAATTTTACTTGATCTTGTTCGCATCCGGTTCCCTGTTGGCGGGACAGTAGTTATTTTCCCTTTGCTTCTTGCTTTCAATCGTCGATCCTTTGTTTCCACGTCTTCCTGCATAGAAAACGTCAATCATTAGCACTTGGGCTTCCTTTATCGATTTGTTGCACATTTTATCAAAACCCTTTATCTTCTTTGAACTCATAATGCAGAAAAGGTTACAATTATTATTGAAAAACCACTAGATTGTTAATCAAAAGCATACCTTCCAGGTGCTCCACACACCCCCCTGCTTACCCTATTTCATGGCCTTATGAAAACATTGTAGTTGAGATGTAAGGCGGTGAGAGAATAGGCCGGAGAAGGGATCTCGTGAGGAGGCCGGCAACCGTGATGAGAAACTAGATGGTCAAAGAACTGGTCTATTTGATCTGCAGGCATCTCATATAAGGCCTGATATCCAGGTGCAGGGTGCCAAATAATTGGACTGCGAAATCGATACCCTAACCAGGATGGCCCTGCTTGCAGAATCCGTTCCCCATAAAGGTTCAATCGGCTGGCAGCCAGCTCAAAATTCTCATATTTGAATGGTTCCCTGAGCTGGATGCTTGGACTAGAGGTCCGGTATCGAAATTTCGCAGCATCGAGGGCAAGATCTTTAATAGTCAGGAAATATTCCAGACCGTTTCGGATCAAGTCTTCGTGCATGGGCCCTATTATCTCAATGACTCCTGGGGTCCTTATAAGACTCCTATGCTTTCTCCATAGCGTCACTGGGTCTCTAATTTCAGCTCGTATCCACAAGTCTAGGCTATTTTCCTGTCTCTGAAAGGTGTTATAAGCTCTGAGCCATTTCACCTGATTAACCCCAAATGAGATGAAGGCTTGGAATTGTATATCGCCAACAAAAGGGCCAGGATTTAAGTCAGTTTCTTGGTCTAGCACAAGATTGTGCAGGTAAAACTCGCATAATAACCTTTGAACTCTAACTCCATAGTGCTTGCAACAGTCTATAAAATCATTAACAATGTTGATATGGATAGGTGCTCCTGCCCTAACGGCTTTTATTTTTAATCTCAGATATCGTTCAAGCAAAAATAAAGCATAATTTTTAGCAGGGGCCCTACAAGTCAAAACGTCATTATATAAGGAACACACGGTGTCCATCTGCTTAACAACACTATCTAATCGACGAGTTACCTTAGCAACCTTTTCCTGCTCCTTCTACCATCCTTCAAAGGCCTGGCTCTCGGACTGACTGATGTCTCGAAGTTGTTGTTGGAGCTCTTCGTATCTTTCCTTGGGGACTGTCTGTTCTCGCAATTGCTCGGCTTCCTGCTGGGCTTCCTTCATCATTTTATGCAAGGTTCTGGTTTTTGGGTCCTTCTTCCACACAACCGTAGAGGTTGGGAGTTTAACCTGGACCTTCCTATTACGTTGCTTTGGGTTTAGGACCCGAATTACACCCGAGGGTGGTGCTTCTGTTTGGACTTCTTTGTTTTCTGTTTCCTTCTTAATGCGAACGAAGGGTTGCTGTGGTCTTCCCGCCATCGGAGCCTCTTGCTGTTCCATTGGAATATCCATTCGTTCTTCAAGGCCAGATGGAACAGCATTCTGTCCCTCCGCGCTATTTGGAACATCAGTTTGTTCCTCCATGTCATTTGGAACAGCACCCTGTTCCTCATTATTATTTGGAACAGCAGACTGTTCCTCGGCAGTAGGTCTCCTGATGGGGTTTCGTCCATCAAAGCGAATTCTTGTCCTCGGGGTTCTTGCTACCGTGGTCCTCCTCCTTTTCCCTGCAGTCTTTTGTATCCTCAGACTGGCTTTCAGCATTCGAATTTGCTGCCGGAGTCTGGCTATAGTGCCCAGCAACCTTTGCTGCTTCTTTCTTAATTTCGCAATTTCCCTTGTCTCGGCAGAGGGTTTGGTTCTCAAGCTTGCGTCTTCTTTATCTGTGATATCCTCTGGCATCCTGGGGGCAGATTGTCCCAGATTGTTATCTTCCATTTCATTATCATAACCAGGCAGGTTTTCTTCCCCTGCCTCTTCTGCATGCATTTCCTCGGGTAATTCTCTTTCTGTAGGACCGTCAGGGACACCTCCTGTGCTGGAGTCCTGGCCATATTCTCCCATATTGGCCAGAACTGCTACCAATTCCTCCTCACTTGGAGGGTCTTGCAACGGGCTACCCCCTGGATGTGCAATTTCTTCTTCCTGATTGCCCTGTTTGGTGGCCTCTTCTCCCTCAGAGGGTTCATGTCCTTTTTCAATTTCTCCTTCCGACTGGTCAGTCTCGGCCTCCGATTGCTCGGCCTTTCCTTCGGAGGGTCCTCCCTCTGATTCTGGAAGTTCATCCGCAATTTCAATTGGCTGAGCCGTTGTTCCCTGAATTCTTTCCAACCTTCCTCGTGTCCGGGCCAGCCGAGCTAACTTCCTTGGCCTCTCAAGTTGGTCGGGAGTATCAGTAGGTTCTGCGGGTTTCTCTAGTTGTTCTGGCGTATCGGGAGGTTGCTTCTGTTTTGAAGCGGCATGTCTCTCTGCTGCTGACTTCTTGCGTTTCTCTAATCGTTCCGGCGTGCCAGAGGATTGTTCAGGTTTTGGGGGTGGTACAGCCGATCCTCCTTCGACTATTGCGACCAATTCCTCCCAAGTGATTTGCTGTTGAGTGAGACCGTGGTTCACTATCAACCGAATCAACCCATGGTGGCTAACGACTGTATCTATGTGCTCGGCCTTTTTCAGGCTTTGGGCCGCGCCATGTAGTAACGAATTTAAGAGTGCAGGGAGATTTACAGAACATTTTCCTTTTAAAACAGCTAAGAGTTTCAGGTGACGAGGTCTTACCACGTCTTTTCTCCCTTCGCAGGTGATATAGCTTTGTACTGTCTTCGCTAGCTCGGTCCAGGGTTCCCCTAGTGCATCCGGCAGAACTCCTTTCCCTTTGACTGTCAAGCTTTGGCCTTCGTTCTGGAAAATTTCCATAGCTTTTTGTAATCTTTCCTTCTTCGGCGTCCATATGGGTCCAGCAGCTGGTAATCCTGAGACTTCCGCGATGATATCCTCTGTAACCTCTATCCGCTTTCCTCCTACTACGGAGTAGTTTTCCTGCAAATTCTGCAGGAATTCCAACGCTACTGCTTCGTTTGATTCTTGCAGGCGGTTGAAGTAATTCAACCATCCTGCGTTTTCCAGGATTTTGCGAGCAGCAGCGGAAACTGTCAGCTTATGAGGTTCACTCCGGACCGTCTTTCCGCCCATGATTCAACTCAAAAATGGAACATCAATTGTTTGCGGTATTTGCGACGCAGAGAGGATGATCGATGCCAATTTAGGAAAGGATCACACAGGGCATGCAACAAAAAGAAAAGATCGTGGACGGCAGTCTCCGTGGGATGGAAGCATCATACCGTTAAATCATGCCATTCCTTTGTACATTATTTTGCCCGAATGGTATGCAGCCACGTAATCCATGGAGTAATGAGGTTACTTCCCCCCTCGCGATCTGATAGGCTGCCCACAGCCGTCAAAGAGAGGAGTAGCAGCCAGTCGGGAGTGCAATCATCAAGTACATCATATGGAATTATGCCATGTTGTAAAAAAACAACGAAATGCCGAAACCGAGGCAAAAAGGTGGATCACGTTTTATATAAGCCTGCGTGATATAATGAGGAACCGGGGGATTGGACGTCTGTCAACTGTACGAAGTCTCCAGTAGTCATTGTCAGTTCCGTTGCCATGATCGGTGGTAATGTTCATGCGATAGATATATCGGGGTGTGACATATGATACATGCAAAGGATATAAGAGAGAGAAAGATTTAATATCATACCTGTTGGTGTAAATATTACGACTTCGATGCCATTAACAGAGCTCTGCTGCTAACAGGTGTTCATAACCTTGGCAGAGTTGTTTATCTCACCCTCCGGAACCATGATCCTTTGTGTATATTCTGAAGAGTGCTTTGTCAAAATGCAGGCCATTATGCTGGCTTGGTGACCAGATAGTCATAATGCCATTCATAAGGTAGGCGCGAAACGTGGTCAGGTCAACTCGCGATGAGACCTCCTATTCCAAGATTTGCTTGTTAATTTATCTTTGGACCATATCCCTGGTGTGGTGGCCATTATGGGAATGCCACTTCGCTTCCACCCTTATGATCATGGTAGGCCGGCTCTGAATGAGACCCCCTATCCTGCATTTGACAACTTTCATATTTTGTTTTTGTTTTCTTTTGCAGAGCATCTCTCTTGTTTATTTTCACATCAGGGTGGTTCCGCACTCCTTAAGAGCGGGGAATGGTGGAAGAAGTCTTACGATCCCAACAGATAGATATAAATCGTTCGTTCTTACTCCCAAGTAGTGATCAAAAAAGATTTTTAGGGAAATCGTCATGATAAAGATCACCAATAACAATGGTACCGGTAAATGACAATGACAGTGAAGATTAAAAGTTCACGTCCCTCCTCTTGTCCTTTTATACATACTGTCTTCATAGTGATAGCGATTTATGATGTGCTGATTTCGGTATCTCATGGTTTATGTTCACCGCATAAGTTCATTGCTGTATCTAAACGATTGAGGAGACCTTGGTCGCAAAGCATCCTCCATAAGGGCGAAAACATGTCAATGACATTCCTGGGAGAAGAATTCATTCATAGGATACCATTTCTTTGAGAGGAGCAACTGAAAATCGCAAATGATGTTCCTTTTGAGAAAGGAACAGCAAAGACACTCAAATGTTGTTCCTTTTGACAAGGAACAGCAGACACACTCAAGTGCTATTCCTTTTCGCAAAGGAACAGTAGGGACACACAAGTGTTGTTCCTTTTCGCAAAGGAACAGCAAAACACACAAGTGCTGTTCCTTTTCGCAAAGGAACAACAAAACACACAAGTGATGTTCCTTTTCGCAAAGGAACAGCAAAACACACAAGTGCTGTTCCTTTTCGCAAAGGAACAACAAAACACACAAGTGCTGTTCCTTTTCGCAAAGGAACAGCAAAACACACAAGTGCTGTTCCTTTTCGCAAAGGAACAACAAAACACACAAGTGCTGTTCCTTTTCGCAAAGGAACAGCAAAACACACAAGTGTTGTTCCTTTTCGCAAAGGAACAGCAAAACCACAAGTGTTGTTCCTTTTCGCAAAGGAACAGAAAAAACACGCAAGTGTTGTTCCTTTTCGCAAAGGAACAGCAAAAACACAAGTGTTGTTCCTTTTCGCAAAGGAACAGCAAAAACACGCAAGTGCTGTTCCTTTTCGCAAAGGAACAGCAAAAACACGCAAGTGCTGTTCCTTTTCGCAAAGGAACAGCAAAAACACGAGTGTTGTTCCTTTTCGCAAAGGAACAACAAAAACACGCAAGTGCTGTTCCTTTTCGCAAAGGAACAACAAAAACACGAGTGCTGTTCCTTTTCGCAAAGGAACAGCAAGAACACGCAAGTGCTATTCCTTTTCGCAAAGGAACAACAAAAAGCACACAGGTGCTGTTCCTTTTCACAAAGGAATAGCAAAAAGCAAAAGTGTTGTTCCTTTTCACAAAGGAACAGCAAAAACACTCAAAAGTTGTTCTTTTTGAAAAGGAACAACAAAATCACACAAGTGCTATTCCTTTTCGCAAAGGAACAACAAAGACACTTGGAAAAAAAAAATCAAGGAAACATATATACAAGATGTTATGTACAAGTTATGAAATGAATTTCTTAAGCTATAGGTGAGGAAGATTGCGCTTCCTCTCCTAAAATTTTCATATTAGTATCTTGTCGCAGCTGTTGACAGAAGGATTCCCGAGTGAGTGGCTTTCAATAAAGGCGAACTCGGTGGCCATTTACTTTGAATGCATATCCAGAACCGTCAATTGTGATCAGGGTAAGGGTCCCATTATCATGCACCTTCTGGATTTCGTATGGTCCTAACCATCGAGTCTGGAGTTTCCCCGGGAAAACCTGAAACCGAGAGTCGTATAACAGAGCCCAGTCTCCTTCATGAAAGACTTTATTCTTGATAAGTGCATCGTGCCATTTAGCTCACTGTTGTTGAATCAATGCTGTATTTTGTAATGCGGAGACCCTGATTTCGTCCAATTCATTAATCTGCTATAATCGATTGATTTGTGCCTCACTCAGATCTAGGCCGACTTCCTGTGCAGTTCGTAGCGTTCGGATTTCGAATTCTATGGGGAAAATTGGCTGCTTTCCAAACACTAATTGATAGGGTGAATAGCCTGTAGTACTTCTCCATGTGGTTCTGTAGGCCCACAGTGCCTCAGGTAGTCAAGCGGCCCAATCTCGCCTATGCGATGCAATGGTATTTGTTAAAATTGATTCTATTACCTTATTACTACTTTCTACTTGCCCATTTGCCTGCGGATGGTATGGGGTAGTAATCTTATGTTGGACATGGTAATTGTTAAGTGTTGCAGCTAATTTGTTTCCAACAAATTGTGGTCCACCATCGGTGATTAATTCTCTCGGAAGTCCATAACGTACAAACAAATGGAACAAGAATTGTATCACAGAGTCTTCTGTAGCCCTAGGTAATGATTCGGCCTCGACCCATTTAGTAACATAGTCTGTCGCCACCAGAATGTATGTCCTCTGATTTGATGATGGATTTATGGGCCCAACGAAGTCCACAACCCATCGTTCAAATGGCTCAATGACCAATTGTGGTCTCAGAGGCATTTCATCAGCTTGGCCAGGTTTTCCTGCTCGCTGGCAGCTGTCATAGGCTTGTGCAAATTTTTTCGCATCCTTGAAGATTGTAGACCAATAGTATCCGGTCTGCAATACTTTATGTGTTGTTCTTTTTTCAGCGAAATGTCCCCCGCATGGCCCGTCATGGCAAGCTTTTAGAATGTCGAAGATTTCGTCTTCTCGAATACACCTTCTGATTTGCATGTCTGCCCTTGTATAGAACAAATGGCCTCCAATCCATGAAAAGCGAGTGCTCTTCTGAACAATCTGCTTGCGTTCCTGAGGGGTTAAGTGTTTTGGTAACTTACCGACTGCGAGGTAATTGGTGACATCTGCATACCAGGGTGTTCGAACAGCAACAGCAAAAAGGTGCTCGTCAGGGAATTGATCTTCCACTGCTGCTGTTTCGACTGCTTTCGGTATCCGTGAGAGGAAATCAGCTACAGGGTTCTCCTTGCCAGGTCGATCCTTAATTGTGATGTCGAACTCCTGCAATAAGATCAACCACCTGGTTATTCTAGCATTCGTAACAGGTTTATTTGCCAAATATTTGATAGCAGAATGATCTGTATATAACACAACATGATAGCCTGTAATATAATGTCTAAATTTGTTAACAGCATGTATTACAGCCAGGAATTCCTTTTCAGTAACAGTATAATTGAGTTCGACAGAGGATAAATTTTTGCTGATATAGTAAATAGCATATGGCTTCTTATCCTCTTCTTGCCCCAGGACTGCACCAATTACTGTGTCCGAGGCATCAGATGAGATTTGAAATGGCAAATTCCAGTTGGGTCCTCGAAGGACTGGAGCTGTTGATAACAGGTTCTTCAATTCCTTAAAAGCCTGGTCGCATTTTTCTGTCCAAAAAAAATCAACATTGCCAGTTAAAGCATATAGAGGTGCAGCAATATGTGAGTAATGTTCTATAAATCGTCTGTAATATCCAGAAAATCCAAGGAAACTGCGTACCTCTATTTGAGTAGTGGGAGTAGGGATGAGCAAAAGAATCTGAATTTTAGCCAGGTCTACCTGGATGCCAGCTGCTGAGATGTAGTGCCCTAGAATGAGCCCTTCTGTCATCATCATGTAACAATTTTCGTGGCTCAGGCAAAGTCTGGTAGCGATACAACGTTGTAGGACTTTTTCCAGGGTATCCAGAGCTGGGTCAAAATCATCTCCATATGGTGTAAAGTCATCCATGTACACCTCAAGTCCGTCGTTTATTAGGTCTGCAAAGATGCTGAGAACAGCTCTTTGGAATGTAGCAGGGGCATTGCATAGGCCGAAGGGTAGTACTCGATAGGCAAACGTTCCCCAAGGGCAAGTAAAGGTAGTCTTATCCTTATCTTCAGGGGCGATTTGGATTTGGTTATATCCGCTGAAGCCATCCAGGAAAGAGAAAAATTTCTTCCCTGCTAAAGTGTCCAGTACTTGATCTATAAATGGGAGGGGAAAGTGATCCTTCTGTGTGGCCTTATTTAACTCCCTGTAATCCACGCAAATCCTCCATTTCCCATTTTTCTTGGGTACCGCCACTAGGGGAGAGACCCACTTACTGTCGGAGATGGGGTAAATAAAATTAACATCTAAAAGTTTCTGAAGTTCGGCTTTTACTATTTCTTTTAGATGGGGGTTGAGTCTTCTTTGTGGCTGACGAACAGGTCTTGCATCCTTCTCTATATAAATGTGGTGGGTGCATAATTGAGGATCAATCCCCTTCATGTCAGGGTAATCCCACGCAAATGCTCCCTTATATTTTTGTAACAGATTAACAAGCTTCATTTCTTGATCTGGTGTAAGGTTGACGTTAATATTTAGAGTCTTACTAGGTTCAATTTCCACTACTTTACTATTGGCAACAACAGTTACTGGTATTGTTTGGTCATGTGGATCTTTTAAAGGGTCTTCTTCTAGCTCACTATCAAATGCTGCCTCTATCATAAAACACTGTGTGTGAGATCTAGGTTCAGTTTGACTGATAAAGTTATTGATAACATCATCTTCTATTTGATTTTTAAAATCTAAAGCCTTTTGTACAGTCAATGGGGCTCTGATATTGTTAGTAAGGTATGACACAGGATACTGATTGGTTTTGATCATTGGCAGGCTTGGCTGTGCTGGAGGATATAGAACTAGATTTTTAACATCTGGTACTTTAGTTATAGTCATGTTTCCCTGCCGGCAACCAATGTAGGCATCGGCAGTAGCAAGCCAAGGTCTTCCTAATATTAGCGGATGTCCATCTAGTCGGGTTTTTGGATTAATTACCAGGAAATCAGTTGGATATTCCCAGGAATCTACAGAAACCATGACATCATATAGAGTACCTTTGGGTCGAACTACAGATCGATCTGCCAATTCTAACAAAGTAGAAGTAGGTTCTACTGATGTGATGCCAAGCTTTTGGCAGGTGGAAGTTGTCAAAATATTGATTGCAGCTCCCAAGTCGACTAAAGCGTTAGTCAGGGTTTGACCATAGATTTGGACAGTTACAATTGGGTTCCCGGGATCTTCGTATTTGATAGGTGTCTCTTTTCCTGATAACAGGTCGGATAAAGTTCCAACTACTTGGACTCTAGGGTTAGTAGTTATATTCCTCCTTGATTTTTTTATGCACAGTTCTTTTATAGTTTTTGCGTATATGGGAATATCTTGAATGGCCTGGAGGAATGGAATTTTTATATACAGGTTTTGTAACTCTCCCAGAATGTCAAAGTCTGGATGTTGCATTGGTCGTGGTATGACTAATCGTTCCGGGAAAGGAGGAGAGGATGTATTTGTTTGTTGATGGGTCTGTTCCTTATTTACATCCTTTTGTTGTAGCGGTTGTTCTATTGGTAACTGATCTTCAATGTGACCTGTTTTGTCTCCCTCTGTTTCTATGATACTTCCAGATCGTAACTGAAGGTCATTGCACTCCCTTAGGTCAAGTCCAGTTTCTGATGTGTCTATGATTTGGATGGATTGGACTGGTCTATGATTAGGATTGGGATTGGGTTGGGCTGGGAGTTGCGGCCTTAAATTAGACTGGGGGTTCTGTTGTAAGGCTGGCAGAGTTGGTTGAGGGAGTGGAATAGTTCCTGTTGACTGATATGTCGATCTTGGCCAATTGGTCTGCCAGGGTGAACCTTGTGAAGTGGGGGGAATCCATTGCGGAGGGTATGAATTGTTCTGCCAATATGGTGGGGTGTAGGGAAAATTTGGCCATCCGAATTGGTTTGTCTGATTCATCCATGGATTCGGAGAAGGAAACGGCTGTGATGACCAATTCGGGACTGGGGGTGTAGATTGGTTTTGCCACATACCATATTGTTGAGCATTGTATTGTGGAGGTTGAAAAGAAGAAGCTGGGTCCGAAAACATACCTGATTGCCTAGGTTGCCATTGGCGACGTTGGTTAACAAAGTATGCTGGTTCTGATTCTTCTTCTGCTTCCTTGTATACAACCTTCAATCCAGGAAGTGAGGGGCAGATTTCAGTAAGGTGGTCTTTCGTACAGATATCACATGCTTGAACTGTATCTAGCGGACATTCTTTGTGGCTGTGTTTTCTTCTGCATCGGGGGCAGAAAATTGCCAGATTTTGCTCTGCCTCCATTTGCTTTTGTTTAGCCTGCACAATATCAAGCTGAGTAGTTAATGTCCCTAGGATATCAGTTTTAAAATTTTCTAATAAATTCCCAATTTCTACCCGTGTTACCCCTTCTATTGATATTTTGTTATCTCTAACAAACCTATCATATTCTGTTGGTTTTATCCTTGTGCTACCTCTTGAACTCCTAATACATAAATTGATGATATCAGCAAAATTCTCTTGGTAAATATCTCCTTTTCCCATGATATTCAACGTTTCAATCCACTGTTCTTTCATACCTCTAATTAATGTAGTTTTCAACACATTTTCAGGCAGAGGTAATGATGCATAGGGGGATCTCTGTAAATTATACTGGAAGCGTTCTACATATTCCTCTAGAGTTTCATTTGGTCTGGCCGTCATTTGGAAGATTTCATCTTTCAGTTCTCTTGACCTACAGTAATCCTGATATTTCTTGAGAAAGGACTCTTTCATTTGCTCCCAATTGTTTATGACTCCACCACCTAGACCCATAAACCATCTCAGAGCTGCTCCCTTCAAAGTAGAGGGAAACAACTTTAATTTCTGAGGGTCAGTGGTGTAATCATACCCTCTACATAACACATTGAATTCAAATAAGAATGCATCAGGGTCCTCTGATGTGAGTCCGTGAAACGTTGGGATGTGTTGAAGAGGAATTGCCTTCATGGGGGCATTTGCAGCAGAATCTACTATAGGATATTGCAATGTAGAAGTTTGGGTATTTGGTTGATTCTGCGCCATGGGATCGAATATGTGTCAGTAACCTTCCAGGATTTCTAGGAGGGTGTTCCTAGGTTGAGAAGGGGCGGCCTTGGCAGGGGCTGTCTTAATGACACTTCCCTTATCTGGGATTTCTATTTGAAGGAATGGGGTGCCTTCATTGTTAATTCTGGCTGCACTTCCCTTATCTGGGCTGTTTATCAGCTGGATTATCCTAGAAGGAGATTTTGGTTCTTCTATTTCCCCTGTTTCCCCTTCTCCTTCACAAAGGTTGCTTAAGTTCCCTTCTTGCAGCCGTTCTGACACATGATTTTCAATTTCTTGGAAGTCATGTTCAACAGTCTGACTATGTACCTCAGCGTAGGCTCCAGATGGTGATGCTGTAGCCTGAAGGGAACTAGTAGGCTGCTTAGAATGAATCTTTCTGAGGCCTACTGACGGTTGAGATTCAGTTTTCTTGTAGATTTCGTCTATGAAGGTCGTTCGGCCACGGGTCACCGGTCCTTTGGCTTTCTTAGGTTTGGCTGGGGTTTTGGTATTCTTTTCTAACTTTTTCTGCTTAGTCATGCACTCTAAAAACTACTAAATCCTATCAACTAGCAATTCTACTAAGAGAGCGGACGGTGGAGCAGGGCTTTTACATGCTCTGTACGCAGGTTCTTACCTTCCGTTTTTAAAATCCAACTCCCCCCTAGCAGATTTGCGCACTACTCTGTAAAGGGAAAATGGCTATTACTCCTCCCCGGCAACGACGCCAAAATGTAGAGCTGTAACTAGGGTCCCTCACACCGCTAATTATCCCACATTAATAAGTCAATCCGGGAGCGTTTTGTTAATGCAAGGAGTAACTCAATCCGAGGCTGTTTGTCCGAGTAATGCTCGGTAGTATAGTGTCCTAATGATTTGAAAGGAAACAGGTGCTAAGCTATAACGAAACTAACCCAAAAGATAAAATCACACAAGGCAGTTGATCAGTCAAGGGTACGGAAACAATAACCCATCCCTTTAGAAACTGATAAAGAAAGGAAATCATAGCATGGACTTATAGGTCTGGGGCTAAGAAGCGTCTTGCTGAGGCTCACTACAGCCTTAGGCCTGCTCTCACGTAAATCAAGCAACGAAAAGTAAATTGGAACATCATTCTGGAAATGGAACAGCAGTAAAGAAATGGAACAGCAATAACGAAATGGAACAGCAATAAAGAAATGGAACAACAGTAAAGAAATGGAACAGCAGTAAAGAAATGGAACAACAATCCTCAACCGTATGTACACGTTCTCTACTACTACAACAATCTGAGAGTAATGGATGATATGACTATGTTTCTGAACGAAGTAATATTGCTTTCAAGTCTTACAGATACTATTTCACATGGATCTGATAACAATAACATTCATACCAACATTCCGCTACAGAAATAGCCAAAAAATGCAATTCGAATAGATCCACTTATACAATGCAGAGACATGAGATAAAGAACTTATTCAGATATCAGTTATAACGAAGCATAGCATATCGCATAAAAGATGTATCCGATTACTTAAATAATGGAAATAAACAAACCACACAGTATAATAATACAAAAGCAAGTGTCCTTCGGAGTTGGGCCCTTGGCTGCCAATGGAACACTGCCTTAAGTTACTCCAGATGCAGAGACGAAATGAACACCAAGTCTTTTATATTAATCGCATCAACAAAAGTATAACAAAGTCAGGTCTCAGAGAGACTCAATGATTACAGTTGGTTCTGAAACTTAGAATTACAAAAACAGTCCTCCTCCGTTCAATGGCGTGGTGCCTTTATATAACAGAAATGACGGAGGTATCTAGATAATCAAAAGATAAGTTAAAGCAGCGATCCCTCAGGATCAAAGATCCTGAGGGATTCGCTAATCGTTCGATTCTTCTCTTTCCCTTCTTGCGTTCTCCGTCTCAGTATCCTGCTTTCTTTCTCTGGGCTATTCGGCTCTAATTTTACTTGATCTTGTCCGCATCCGGTTCCCTGTTGGCGGGACAGTAGTTATTTTCCCTTTGCTTCTTGCTTTCAATCGCCGATCCTTTGTTTCCACGTCTTCCTGCATAGAAAACGTCAATCATTAGCACTTGGGCTTCCTTTATCGATTTGTTGCACATTTTATCAAAACCCTTTATCTTCTTTGAACTCATAATGCAGAAAAGGTTACAATTATTATTGAAAAACCACTAGATTGTTAATCAAAAGCATACCTTCCAGGTGCTCCACAATCGGAAATATGGCAGCAGTTCTATTTAGTTACGGATGAATTTAAAGAAAGCAAAGGAATGTGTAAACATTAAAAATCTAGGTCACTAAACCTATAATGCCCCCTCTTTTGTTCGCATGCCAGGCTAATTTATTGAATGAAAGGAGTATGAAGAGCAGCAAAAGTCTATTATGAGAGAAGGAGTAATGGTGTAATGAGGATAGCTTGAACCACAACTCGGATTAACAGTATAAATAAGACTAGATTGTTGTCAAGGGAGAAGAGAAGAGAAAAATATTTGAAATTCAAGAACAAAGTCAGAGCACTATGTTTTCAGTTCTACAATCTACCATGGCACCCCAAAGGTCTCATATATTAAATCAAACCCAAAAACATACCATATTTGATAAATAATTGCATTGCATGTACGCCAAAAGTAGTTATATGAGTAAGAAGTATTTAATTATAATGCAGAGTACTACTTATCTGATTTAGGGATTTCCACTCTCCTCCTAATCATAAATTAGCTGCAACATAATCTTCTTACCACGCGTCACCCTTAAACCAAATCCAAGCTTTGAGGAAATAGAGGCTCAATAATGAAACCTCTTACTAACCAGTAAAACAGAACAAGCATGATGAGAAAATGATGTGCAGGCAGACTAGTAGTAAGTGATGGCGTGTATTTATCTTATTTGTCTCCAATATCTCACCACCTCCCTGGTCGAGTGGGGTTAAGGGGTGTTGCCTTATGCTGTGGTTCCTTGCCAAGGAGATTGTCCCTTTAAACCTCAAGGAGCACAACATTCCACCCATAAAAATTTAAGGAGCACAACATTACATCCTTGTATTGTGTGCCTTATTTTATAAAATTTATTAATGGGTATTAATAATTAATTAGGTACTAAACATAATTTATAATTACAATTATTTATTAATTGAAATATTTAGAATAAAATAAATTACATTTATTTTAATTAATAACTTAATCAAATTAGGGGGTTGACTTTTACCAATGGATTTAGTATTTGACTTAGTAGATAGGGGTGTAGCATTTTAGGGCAATAGGATAAGTTTGGCGATTTTTTCCTCAGACCAAGGTTCCGTAAGGTGATCCAACCTTTATTCATGTTAACTAATTGATATTAATCATTAATTTAGGTTTAGACCAGTGGTGGCTATTCTCACACTGGTGTGGCTGTCATCGATATATTTATAATAGCAAGGTAGACATGGGGGTGTTACACTGATGGATGAAAAAAATTATAACGATGACCACCTTTTGAGAGTCAATTCCAAAGGAGATAGAGGAGTTATGGGTAATGGGAAGGCTATAAGATGACCTGTCAATTCTCATTCCACTACTATTTTCATTTTATGTTTTATTTAATTATTGTCTTTCTTCCCCTTGCCTCATTTACTCTTACATTTACATTGTATTTAAATATTCTATATATCCTTATTAGTTGTTGAAATTCACTTAGGCACTAATTCTTACAACTATTTGCATGGTTGGATTTGTTTCAGACCACACCTTCCCATTAAGAGGATTTTTGGTCTTTAAAAGCTTAGAGAACCAATATGGATCAATGTGTCTTCTATATCCTTTTTTGGAGCATGGCTCTAACTTTGACTCCTAGCTATAACTCTAACTCTAGCTCTATATTTGACTCACAAATATTGCTACCAACTCCACCTTTGGCTATAGCTTACTTGTTCCTATAATGTAAAAGTATACTTAGTGACGCTTAGCTATGGAGAATCTTTAGATCCAACTCTTTCATTAAAATTCATTCCCATATTCAACATGAAAGTATCTTGAATTCTTAGACTTGGAGACAATCTATCTCAATAGCAAATGAAGCCAAGTTAAATCATAATTTTCTTGTTCAGTGTGATCCCAACAAGCTATACCATCACCTAGAAATTCCACGGAATAATGTGTGGCTATCTTTTGCTAGGGCCTATTTCTTTCATCATGAAAATAATTCTTTGTTGATGCATATGCTTACCAACACTCTATCCTTACAACACCATTGCTCATGACTTCCTTGGTGTGTGATGATCCCTGACCCAAAGCATTTGTTGAATCTTGCATCTATATGGTTTTTGGAGATGACCATTAATAGGATACAATCTTGAGGACAAAGGAGTGCCTCAATATTTGGATGATATAAGGATTGTCATTGACCTCCCTCCACTAATCTCTAATATATCTCTAATAGGGGGATATTCTTCTATAAGATTGCATGTAGCATTCAGAATGGGGTGATCTTGGTTATTGGTATCAACTTCCTATCCTCATCCATGGTGATATGGACATCCTATGTTGCTATCACTCCTTGGACAACTTATTCTCTCTGAGTTGGAGATACATTGAGTTTTTAAAATATTTGTTAGGATTCACTCTCCACACTCTCATCTTGGCAGTGTGATTCCTAGGTGAATCTCCAAATGAAGTAGCAACACTTTTCTTTCCAATGCCCACTCAACTTTCAGTGATAATAAAAGTTCTTGGTATTTTTGTATGGACTATTTATCATCCTCATTTTCTTCTTTTTCCTTTGAATTCACTGTTCATTTGGAAAAGTTTTCTTTTCATTATTCTTATGAAATCAAGCTATCTTGTGGCATGTGACTCGCTTCTCCCACCAAGATGCCACATGAAGGGAACATCTCTAATTACCAATATTTGGAGTGTTTTCGTATTTCTTCCTAGAATAGTGATAAATAAGTGGTTCCTTACCTGATGCATAAATCTTTCTCTTCTTATTATTACTCCTATTGATCTACTTGCTACTTCTTCTAATTGGTAGTGAAAGGTGAGTCCTTATACTTTCCTCATCACTACAATAATCCAATCTTAAATAAGAGGGATGAAATGGTAACATTATTGGATATTCATTTTTTGTTTATCTTTATTCAAAGGAGAAATCCAATTCTACCATGTCTTTTGCCTTCACAAATATGATCTTGTGTTCATGGCCCTTTCCTCTTTTCCATAGAAACCTAGGCCTTCATGCTTTACCCTAAATTCAACTACTATGGGGCTTAAGATTACTTACATTTTCCTACTTAGCCCTTGGACAACATAGCCCCTCCACTTTAACAATATTGAACCAATGGATCTAGTATGCTTTTTAACTTCACAAATATATAGGGAAGGTGAGCTTATCAAAGTTGTCTTGGTCATGGTGTTTCTTTGATAGTGGAAATGGAATGTGTATTTACTTCAATGGTGTCTTGGATAACTACTTGTAGCTTTTCTAATGCTTCTTCCCTTTTTTCAACTCTAGTTTTAGCTAAGCCATTATATGACCTCATCCTCCTACTAGTTATCCATTTGATGACCTTCTCTCGTAATTGGATGAGTTGCATTTTACTGTTCCCTCAATCTTATATAACTATATCTTTTCCAATGCTTCTTCCCTTTTTTCAACTCCAATTTTAGCTAAGCCATTATATGACCTCATCCTCCTACAAGTTATCCATTTGATGACCTTCTCTCCTAATTGGACAAGTTGCATTCTATTGTTCCCTCAATCTTATATAACTATAGTGAGGGAGTCTTGGTGCTCATCAAATTGGTTCTTTGGAAATGGTAGTAATCTTGTTAAGGTCTCAACATTCTTCTTCATATTTTCCATCCTTTGTTCATGTTGACAATGCTGGACCCGCCAACATTCAAGGGATCACCTCGGTATGAAGTCCCAACTAGACCTCACACCATTTGGTGTGGGAGTCCCATTTGGTATGATGGCCCAGTTGCCATTATGTTAAGGATTTGCCTCAACTCTTGATTATCAACTCAGGAGAGTGGTTCACTTTGTCTTCAAGAAGTGAGGTTCGTGTGCCTGGTGAGTGTAAGTGTACTTGTGTCAATGGTTCTTTCACTGTGAGGGGAAGAAGGTGAAGGTGAGTTCCAGGTTGAAAGGGATCAGTCCCAACTCAGCTAGGAACACACAACACAAAGGACATACACATCTTCTGGCAGAGTAGTCCACTCGGATGCGACAGTCACAACATACAAGGTAAGATAACACGTACAACACTCACAAAATAGTCCGAATGAGTGCAATGATTGTTACAACAAGGTTCATGTGAAAGTTTTGTCTGATGTCTAGCAGAGCAGTCGACATGGACGAGACAACATTAACAACATATACAACACATTTCCATTAATAGATTATGCATTACAACAAATGAATCAGTTCAGATGTAAAACATAGGTTAAAAAAATATGCATCAAAAGTGTTAAAGATCGGTCTTACAACAAATACAATAAATGTGTGAAAACGATTGGCCTGTTAACAGGCTTCTGAATTAAGTGAAAGTTCCAAGGCACATCGTTACACCAAACATCACTAACCCCGTCAGCGGGGCATTGGAGCCACTACTTACTCCTGAAAGAAAAGATTACAGACTCTCTTGGCTATGTGGGATGAGCTGAGGTGAAAAGTCCCTTCATGTACAAATGAGGGGGGTGTTTATAGCCAAGGGTGAAATTGATCCTTGTGGTTGCTCAACTACCCTCATGATTGTTTGACTTCCATGAATTTTCGACTTACATGACTCTATGTTCAACAAGTGGGTCTCTTGGACTTCCACATTACATCACATTGATAGACAAGAAGCCCATAGTGGAGATGTGGGCAACATTACTCATGACTTGACTCGACATGACTTAACAAGACAATGCTGGTACATTCGTGCTGCTGTTGGAGTGCATGTCGATCTACAATGTTGCTGAGTGATGGATGTCTTCATGGTGTATCATAGCTTCACCTCTGCATGACGAAGTGCGCGGATTCCTCAATGGTTCTTGGTTTGCTTGATGAGGCTTTAGCATGTTGTTCCTTGCTTTCATGCTGGAAGGCTTGACAGTCTCACTTTTTCCCGAAGGTGCATGTTCGTCATGTTCGTTCGCTTCGCAGGCTTCGTTCGTCCGTCCATTGGCGAACCTGTCCATATGCATGTACTCCCTTCGTTCATCCCGTTCATCGTCTTGTCATGTTCATTAGTGTACCTATACCTGCAATCGTTCATGATGAGACGACATAAAATCCAAAACCTCCTAGTCTACCATGACACATGATCATTCAGGTGTGGGTGACCAGGAGAGGTAGCAAGGCTATGATGCAAGATGATGGCTCCAAGAAATTGCTGGTAAAAAATTCGGAAGAGTCACTAAGAGATGGAGACAGGTGATTTAAGTTAATAGTGATTGTCTGCAAGGTCTAGCTCGGCTCAAAGGTAAAATTGCGCAAATTTTGGGAGGGACATTTTGGGCTGCAGGAGGGTATGGTAGGCATGCTCTGCGTATTTTCCAGAACGAAAAGTCAGCATGGGATGGACATCCATATTTGCGCAATTTTCTAGAGGAACAGACCGAGCTACATGAAGGATCAACAGGAAGGGATTGCACAGTTTTTCTAGCGAACTGTCGGGGCCACTGGTAGCAAAAAATACGCAATTCCTAGAGGGAACTTCCAGTTGGATGCTGGGATCACTGGTAGCCAGAACTGCGTGATTCCCAGAGGGAACTGCCAGTTGGCTACTAGGGTCACTTGCATCCATAACTACTTAATTCCTAGAGGGAACTGCCAGCTAGCTACTGGGATCACGGGCAACCGAAACTGCGCAATTCTTGGAAGGAACATGTAGTCTGCTACTGGCTGGGAAAGTTACACTAAGGTCAAGAGGCCGACCTACTAATCATCTCTACACAATTTCTGAGTTGAGCTGACTGATGAGCAAAGGGAGGCCTACTCATGAGAATTGCGCAATTTCTAAGATGAATAGTTGGTCGATTGTCCAGGTGGCCAACATGAGTGTTGCTTGAGTTGCTTGCAAGAAGAGCTGCTTGAAAGAACTAGATTGGTGCTTCTACAATGTTCTGGTTGACAGTCGATCAAGTCGAAAGCAGGGTGATGGTCTGGCTGTCAGTGAGGAGTCTTGTTGTCAGAAATTCAGCAAAAATGGTCTGGCTGTCAGTGAGGAGTCTTGTTGTCAGAAATTCAGCAAAAATGACTAAGTGTGTGAACAGTAGAAAGATACATAGGTGATCATACAAACACACACTCACATGACTTGAGAACGAAACGACCGAACCATCCAGACACACATGTTCAACATGATTGACCGACGACGCAAGAAACAAGCGCGACACTCGTGATTGATTGTTCACGATCAAGACGACGCTTGCACGACAGTGAATGTGACTCCATGTGTGAGTGCAATAGATGCTTTCATTGTGAACACAACAAACACATACGAAGCAAAGACTTTGAGCATAACCAGAACATGGTCATAAGCATGACTTAGATATCAACATGTAGAGACTTGAGTGCAATAAATAAGAAAGGAGAATGTAAAGACTCACATGAGCTCATGGAGTGAACCCGAGTGTGTGCAGTCATCAAGTGAAACTCTCTAAGGGAGGCTCTGAAATTGGCGCATGCCAAAATTTTGGAGGGTGGTTGTAGTTGCTACAACACTTGGCGACACATTGGTAGAACTCCAGCTTCTCTATTTCGGTTAATTGCTAGCATAGGGCCTTGGTACTTCGGGGAGTATTGAGTCATGATGCAATTTAATTTAGTTTCCCCACTTACCCCATGGACATACATGGTTCACAATTTTCCAACTCAGTCAAACACAAAAATTTCAGCTTAGATATCAGTGTTTCGAATCTGGGAAGGGTAGTTTATCTCGAGAGTTGAAGATTTTCAGAGTATAAGTTTTCATCTTTGGTGTTGCTCTGCTTCTAGTAGGCCTAGACAGTATGTCAAAGGAGTCATGCAGAAACACACACATTGCTCCATTGCCAATGAGCTTGGTCAGTACCCCAATGGAGTTGCATGCTTTTCCTCTCTGCATAGGAAACCTTTTTCTTCTTTCGCCTTTGTATTTTTTTAAGAGAACTGTGCATAGGAACTTATTTATTTTTGGGGCAGAAGAAGAATCCTGACTTATTGAGAGTAAAGAGGTTGTTCCTTGAGAGAATCATGTAAGACCTCTAACATAGGTTTACTCATTTAGATTTTTCCCCTTCTCCATTTCTACTAATTGGATTAGCTTAAACACACATAGTAGAAAGTTGAGTACAGGTATGGGCTTCCCAGTGTGGACACAGGTTCACGGTTGGACCAGAGCTTCCCTTACAGACGATTCGTATTTTTCGTCAGGACTTCATTGGTCGAAGGTTGTAACCAAGAACAGAGAAAATGCACACAAGACGAGCCAAATGTTGAGGTGTCACAAGTCTCTTCAAATTTTAGCCACATACTCTATTCAAAAGCCAGAATGTAGTAGTTGGCAGCATTTATTTCTGGAAACAAAAATAGTAATATATCAAACAAACAAAATGAAGGTGAAAAAAAATAGTAAGCAGAATCAAACAAAGTGAAAGAAAAGATAATAAGCAAAACAAACCAAATGAAAATGACAAGTAGCAAGAAGACTATGTACATGGCATAGGCGCGGCCCTACCTATTGAAACTAGTACTTGGCCTTTGACAGGAAGATTATCAATTCTCCCATCAAGTGATTGAAAATGATAGGTGTGTGAGCCAATTTTCTCGTGGACCAGTGTCGGTCCACCAAGCTCCACTGTTAGAACCTGGTAGAATTCCATAAGACCTTCAAGTGAAGATAACACCATTGTTTCAAGTTTGTGTGCAACATGGGCTTGGATGATGGCACGGGGTAGTTGTTTTTATTCCGGGAAGGATTCAAGTTTCTCAATTCAATGCATAAGCGGATCTTCCTAGATTTCTGACGTGCAAGATTTGAATTAGAAAACTAAGTATGATGATGAAATTTGCAAGTAATCCAAACACTTAAAATGTTAGTCGATCTTTTTGGAAAAATGAGGACATACAACATGTGTGTGTTACCTGTTCTTTGCTACAATGGCTAGTGTCCTCCTTTACCTGGAATCTCATTTTGGATTGCTCGGGTGCAATGGGTACTTAGGTCATCATCTACTTGTGTAGACCCATCTCGGTACTATTCGATCAAGTGGTCAACAGTTGGTTACTGCTGCAGTGTGTAACTTGTACCGAGATTGGCCATCTTCGGATCATAGTGGGTTCCCAAGTTGCTTTGTTCGTTCATGGTGTTGGTCCTTCATGTGTTCAGCACGAGTGCTTCAACATCATAGTTTGTGACTTCGGTCTTCAAAAAACTTGAAATCATGCATGGTTCATTATTTTGGATGGCTGAGATACACTCGGTCCTTGAGCCATTATGTGTTCCTGATTTGCCAAGACTCATGGCCCACAACTTGTCTATAGATGGATAGTTCGACGTGCTGGTACTGCTACGACTACCGTTGTTGCCACTACTTCTACTATTAGAAAAAACACTATACAAGTTTCATTATCATAATTTGGGAGAGGAAGGAGTCCCAACTACTTGTTTGATGAGGTTGGGGTTAACCATGTAAGATAACACTCCAATGTCTTTTCCAGGAAGCAGTTGCCAAACATGAGTTCTCCAAAGGCCAATGGTTCATTCTCGCCATTAAGGGGAGTGACATTTTGTTTCATATACCTCTTCGATAACACCTATATTTGGTTGCATCTGCCCTTGTACGAAAGCCACATATGAGACTAGTTTGTGGCAAAGTATCCATCTAGCTTGCTGAACGAGTCTCTACTGAGCAGCAGACCATATGCTTCTGGTATGTTCAAAACAACTATGTTGATGCATTGGTGGACTTGACTATCATGGGATAGTTGGATGATCTCATCTCGTAGTTCACCAACGGCTAGTACTGACATTCTATCAAGTTGGATGATTCTTGTAGATGTTTCGCTCCATCATGCATTGATCTTCTTAGCAATGGAGAGCAGCATGACATGGGCTATCGCGCCAAAATCAACCAAGCAGTTGTGGACATTGTAGTTGAAAACTTTGAATGGAAGTAGGAATGGGGGGAAACCCAAGTTTTCTTCTTCCATCCGAAGTGTATTGAGCATATTGGATAGTGATCTGGGAGGTGTGCTTTTTCCCTTGCTGGTGGAGGTCGTGATGTCTGTTGCTGTTCGTCCCAATGCGCACAACAAGATATCTCACTGACTCTGGACTTTGGCTAGCTCGAACAAATTGATGTTCACTCGAGTTTTCTTCATGTCATCGACTATGTTGTAATCCAGAGGTGGTAGACTCACCGAGGTGTCTGGGGTGGAATTGATCCTTGTGTTGTCTGGCGGATTTTTTTGCAATTTGCTGCCTATGGACATGCTCTTATCTGCCGCTGTCTTCTTGAACTTGCTCTGTGTTGGTTGCCTTGAGGTAGCTAGTGGGTTGACCTTCTTTATCAGTTGTCTCACCTTCTCTTGCATCTCATCAAGTGTAGGGATAACCCCTTTACTCCTAAGATGGTAACGATCATTTTGATTTTGGGGCTACTTCTCGGTGTTAGTCTTCCAAACTACTTGCGAGCACTGGTATGCATTCACCACATGCACCGAACTTGGTGCTTCATCAGGTGCAACCTCTTCGTTATCATCAATGTCTTTTGGATGCTCCTATATGTCGCCATCTACATTGAGTTTATGAGTACAGACAAAGGTAACAACTCGCTTCCAATCTAAACAAGAGTTCTCGAGGTGAAATTATTCATGGAAGGAACAATACTTAGGATCAGTGTATTGATCGAGTTGGAACATAGGATTCTATGCAAATTTGGAATCAAAAAAATTGTTGCTTGATGAGCCGGTTGTTGAACTGCTTCCCTCTCTGTCTGGACGGATCACTGTTCACGAATGTGTCCGTCTTCCATTGCTTGAGTTAGGACATTTTGGTGGTCATGTTCTTGACAAGGCGAGTGAGGGTCTCAATGTCAGTTGCTTCCTTGTCTCTGCCTTTTCTTGTCGTTTCTTGGGGCTTTTTGCTCGCATCCTTGGAGTCTTTCATTGATTCATCATCCTTGATGACTCCAATGGCGCGCAAGTCTTTCTCAACAACAATAGCCTCTTCATAGCTTTCTAAAAGTGTTGGCTTCGCAGCTCGCTTGATGAACTATGCAATGGTGGTTGGAAGTGCAGACATGTAATAGTCGACAGTGATGGAGTCACAAGGTTTGGTGTCTACTGCAAACTTGTTCAAAATATGCATAAACCTCAAATTGAAATCTTTCACTTTCTCTTTTCCCTCTATCCTGAGGCTTCCCAATTCTTTGAGTAGCATGGCTGGGATCTTATCAAATGCAAATTTTTCAAGGAACATACATTTGAAAGAACCCCAGTTCTGTATGGAGTTGGGTGGAAGGTTGTGATACCAAGTAGCTACGCAGCTGTCCAAGGTACATGGAAACAATCTACATTCCATGTCGTCATAACATACCTCAAGGGTCTACAGCTATAGGTAGAAGTTGTCTAAATGGTCTTCTTCCTTCACCACGCTGTCAGGGTTGAACTTGATGTTCATTCTCTCTGCTCGCTTCGGCATCTTGTGCAGAACTTCTAGGAGAGCCAATGGTCCTTGAGTCATCCATTCAAGATTTGGGTCAGCCATATCTTCATCCTCTTCGTCCTCTTCGTCTTCTTCCCCTCCTTCGGAATTTGACGGTTCTGGATTTGAGTTTTTCAGTTCATATCTATCTCCACTTCCTCCATTGCCTTCCCCTCTGCCTCCTATATCGGAGTTTGATCCTAAGACCACAAGAGTGTTGTGTTCGTCTTCAAAGAAGATTGGAGGTTCCTCTCCATCTTCAATAGCTTCTTCCAAACCTTCAAGAGTAGCAAGGAATACTTCTTCCATCAATGATACAACAACCCCTGTGGGAGTGGCTTTTGGCTTCTTAGATGCATGTGGAAGATATTGTACGCCTGGGATCAGTCTGACTCCTTTCAAAAAATGGCGAGTGATGGGACAGATAGAGCGCATGTGTTGATATGAAATCTGGTGTTCAATTCTGGGAGGTGAGGAGTAACCAAATGCTGAGTTGTGAGAGAGGGAGTGCGAGTTACTGCCTTGACCAGATGGTTGTGAGTTACAACTAGCTGCCCTCCTTCTAGCACCAGAAATTTTGACAGTGTTGGACCCGCCAACATCCAGAGGATCACCCCAGTATGAAGTCCCAACTAGATCTCACACCATTTGTTGTGGGAGTCACATCCTATATGATGGCTCGGTTGTCATTATCTTAAGGATTTACCTCAACTCTTTCTTATCAGCATAGGAGAGTGGTTCGCTTTTTCTTCAAGAAGTGAGGTTCGTGTGCCTGGTGAGTGTAAGTGTACTTGTGTAAATGCTTCCTTCACTATGAGGGGAAGAAGGTGAAGTTGAGTTCCAGGTTGAAAGGGATCAGTCCTAACTCGGCTAGGAACATACAACACAAAGGACACACAAAGCTTTTGATGGAGCAGTCCACTCGGATGCGGCCAACATACAAGGTAAGATAACATGTAAAACACTCACGGAATAGTTTGAACGAGTGCAATGGTAGTTATAATCAAGGTTCATGTGAAATGTTTGTCTGATGTCCGGCAAAGAAGTTGACATGGACAGGACAACATTAACAACATATACGACACATTTCCATTAATCAATTATGCATTACAACAAATTAATTAGTTCAGATGTAGAACACAGGTTAAAGAAACATGCATTACAAGTGCTAAAGATCAGTCTTACAACAAATAAAATACATGTGTGAAAACGTTCTGGCCTGTTAACGGGCTTCTAAATTAAGTAAAAGTTCCAAGACACATCGTTACACCATACATGACTAACCCTGTCAGTGAGGCATTGGAGCCACTACTTACTCCTGAAAGAAAAGATTACAAACTCTCTTGGCTATGTGGGAGGAGCTGAGGTGAAAAGTCCCTTTGTGTACAAATGAGGGGCGTATTTATAGCCAAGGGTGAAACTGACCATTGTGGCTACTCAACTACCCTCATGACCATTCGAATTCCATGACTTTTTGACTTACATGACTCTATGTTCAACAAGTGGGTCTCTTGGACTTCCATGTTACATCACACTAATAGACAACAAGCCCACAGTGGAGATGTGGGCAACATGACTCATGACTTGAATCGACATGACTTGACAAGACAATGCTAGTACATTCGTGTTGTTTTTGGATTTCATGTCGATCTACAATGCTACTGAGTGATGGATGTCTTCATGGTGTATCACAACTTCACCTCCGCATGGAGAAGTGCATGGAGTCTTCAATGGTCCGTGTTTTGCTTGATGAAGCTTTAGCATGTTGTTCCTTGCTTTCATGCTAGAAGACTTGACAGGCTCACTTGTTCGCGAAGGTGCATGTTCATCACGTTTGTCCACTTTGCAAGCTTTGTTCATCCATCCATTGGTGAACCTGTCCATCTGCATGTGCTCCCTTCGTTCATCCCGTTCATTTGTGTACCTGTACTTGCAGTCACTCATGATGAGACGACATCAAATCCAAAACCTCCTAGTCTACCATGACACATGATCATTCGGGTGTGGGTGATGGCAGCAAGGCTGTGATGTGGGCTGATGGCTCCAAGAAACTACTGATAAAAACTGTGAAAGAGTCACTAAGAGATGGAGATAGGCAATCTGAGTCGACAGTGACTGTCTGCAAGGTCTGGCTCAGCTGGGAGGAAAAATTGTACAAATTTTGGGAGGGACAGTCCGGGATGCAAGAGGGCAAGGCTGGCATGCTCTACGCATTTTCCAGAACGAACAGTCAGCAGGGCTGGACAGCCAGATTTCCATAATTTTGCAGAGGAACAGGCTGGGCTACATGAAGGGTCAATAGGCAGGGATTGCACAATTTTTCTAGGGAACTGCCCGGGTCACTGGCAGCTAGAACTATGAAATTCCTAAAGGGAACTAACCATTGGATGTTGGGGTCACTGGAAGCTAGAACTGTGCAATTCCCAGAGGGAACTGTCAGTTTGTTTCTGGGGTCATTGGCAGCCAAAACTACGCAATTCCTAGAGGGAACTGCCAGTTGGCTGCTGAAGTCACTGGCAGCAGAAATTGTGCAATTCCTAGAGGGAACATGCAGTTTGTTGCTAGGAGTTCCTGGCTGGGAAAAGTGCACTAAGGCCGAGAGGCCAGCCTGCTGATCATCTATGCACAATTTTTGAGCTAAGCTGACTGATGGACAAAGGGAGGCTTGCTCATGAGAATTGCGCAATTTCTGAGATGAACAATAGGTCGACTGTTTGGGTGGCCACAATGAGTGCTGCTTGAGTTTCTTGCGGGTAGCACTGCTTGAAAGAACTGGCTTGGTTCTTCTGCATTGTTATGGTTGATAGTCGATCAAGTTGAAAGAAGGGTGATGATCCGACTGTCAGTGAGGAGTCTGGGCGTTAGAACTTCAACAAAAATGACTAAGTGTGTGAAAAGTAGAAAGATGCATAGGTGATCATATGAACACACAATCGCATGACTTGAAGACAAAATGACCGAACCATCCAAACACACATGTTCAACATGACTAACCGAGGGTGGAAGTGACAAGCGCGACACTCGTGATTGATCGTTCACGATCAAGACGACGCTTGCATGACAATGAATGTGACTCTGTGTGTGAGTGCGACATATGCTTTCATGGCGAACACAACAAACACATATGAAGCAAAGGCTTTGAGCATAACCAAAACACGGTTGCAAGCATGACTTAGACATCAACATGCAGAGACTTGAGTGCAATAAACAAGCAAGAGAATGTAAAGACTCACACGAGCTCACGGAGTGAACCCAAGTGTGTGCAGTCATCAAGCGAAACTCTCCAAGGGAGGCTCCGAAATTGGTGCAAGCCAAAATTTTGGAGGGTGGTTGTAGCTACTACAACAGGTCATACATCGACCTTCTACTTCAATTACCTATTATCTTCTTGAAGTTGAGCATTGATGGCATATAAGTTTTTCATCCTTTCTCTATTTGTTGTACCCATACTAGTCTTCTCTTCAAAGTACTAACAATTGCATCATGGTCAAATTTCAACTAATTTTATACACCGTGATCCATAAATGAGGGACTTATAGCCCACTTACTTCAACAACATGGATACTTTGCAAAATTAACTTTTAGTCTATGTTCTCAACCTTGTGCAAATACTTGTGTTCTCAGAATGACTACAAGGTCTATATTCTCGATTTAGTTTTGAGTGCAACTATTCTTCATGATTAGATGTATGACCTTCTCACTAGTATAACCTTCACCCATCAACTAGATAATAATAGAATAATAATCAAACCAATAAATACAATACTTTGCAAAGACTTAATTTCTGAGAACTCAACCTTCAATGCAACTCCTTTACATGTGAGTTAGTATCTATCAAAGTGATTAAAGCTAAGACTATGCTTCTTCACTCATTGTAAGGGCATGAAGGCTCTACACGAGACGACATATATTGGCTATCAAAACTTTCTTCAAACTCTACTATCATGCTCCCCACCCGCCCCCCCAATGTTTTTAGGAGTGACATGACAGACGATGGAAAATTTCCCATCTATCGATCTTGTCACCCTATAGAACTTCCCATCACTCGTCAACACTTGCATATTTCCTCTCATCTAGGGTGGGGGCTAGTAGTACATGGGATTGAAATTGATGAGGATGTGTATATTCGTCGAAATATTTAAGTGAAATGACTTCCCAACAGTCATCGACACACTCCTATCTCATTAGCTTTCTAGAGGGAAGTGGCAGCAAATAGAACCACAATTAATGTGAATATTTTTGTATATTGGAATTGTTAGATGTCATAGCCCCTACCCCCGCTCCCTGCCTACCACTCTCTTTTGAATATTTATTAGTAATAAGAGGGGGGTCATGTTGGTTCGATGTGATGTGCATTTGAGGATAGAAAGGGTGAATAGAATTTTAGAGGAAATGTTGAGGATGTATATCATGCATAAGCCAAAGAGGTGGGCAGAATTATTTCTATTCATTCAATATGCATACAACAATAGGTATCAAGAATCATTGAAGATGAGTCCTTTTGAGGCTTTTTATGGTATAAAATGCAACACTCCTATTAACTAGGATGACCAAATGAACAAAGTGCCTCTTGGACTTGACATGTTGAAAGAAATAGAGAAAGAAATAATCAAGGTTAGATATAAATTAAAATCAAATTGGGATAGGAAAAAGAGTTATGCAGATGAGCAAAGGATGCCAAAATAATTTCAAGTGGTAGAGAATGTATACCTCTACATTGGACCAAGGAAGATCTCACTGAAAGTGGGGTCTTGTGCTATGTTAGCACTTAGATTTTGTGGACCATTTCATATTTTAGAAAGAGTGCAACCAGTGGCTTATAGATTAGCCTTACGACCCACAACAAAAGCACATGATGTTTTTCACATTTCTTTGCTTAATAAGAATGTACATGACACTAATAATATTTTTGAATGGTCAATGATACAAGTGGAACCATGGGAAGAGTTTCAACCATAACCACTATGCATCCCGAACTAGAGGCATACTATGCTCCTGAACCTAGTGATAGAGCAAGTCAAGGTGAAATGGAAGCACTTTGGACTCAATGAAGCCACTTGGGAGATGGCTAAATAAATAAGGGAACTATACCAATTTTTGTTTAATGTTTAAGAAAATGTAAGAGTTGTGACTATAAAGCTCAATTTTTTCCTTTTTCTCTCTAGTTGAAGAAATAATAAGGACAATGTTCCTTTAATAGGGTGGGTTTTATAATAGTCCTCGCTTATTATGCATTTTTTTATATGTGATCATAATTGTGAAGGAAGGTGTGTGGAGACCGTGACTAGCTAAGACAAATCCTCTAAACAATTTAAATATTAAGTTGTCTTCTTGAAAATAATTACAAATATGAAATGTTGGCCTAAAAGGAGGCATACATGGATCCAAGTATGAGGGAGAATGGGAAGTGGGAAAGTGGTATCTAGTGGCATGCAGATTGGGACCACTACTTAACAATTGAGAAGGCATGATTGGATAAGTTGAAGTGTCCATGACTCCATGATTCCACGATGTGAAGGAAACGAAGTGAACAGTCTCGCAGGAGATGAAGACCCTCAAGGAAAATCAAGGGAAACATGAGCACAAGGAGAGAGACAAAAACAAAAAAACACTTATCGAAAAATTAGACTATAAACAGAGAAATATATCCCAAAACATTGGAGTGGGAACAAGTAAGTAATACTAGAGATGCAATTGAGCTCATCGCTCTAAAACTTTAGGTGTTTTCCCTGGCGATTCATGGTTTGGGCTATTGGACTAAGGTGTCCAAGCCCAAATGGCCAGTGGGAGGCTCAGTGGAGGATTGAATTGTGCTTATTAAGTAAGCTAATAAACCACTAAGTTCTTATTGATTAAGTTGATAAACCACTTAGAGCTTACTGAAAGGGTCGATAAACCACTCAGGTGCTTGTTGTAAGGTTGATAAACCACTAGGCAGGGTAGCCTAAACAATTGAGGTGCTTGCTGAAAAGAGTTGATAAACCAGTTATTGCTTGTTAAGTAAGTTTATAAACCACATGGATAGTGGGCTACTGAATCTTGTTGTTCTTTCCTTGAAAATATAATTGATAAACAAACTAGATTGTAGATTCAAACTCCAAGAAGTGAACACTACACCATCTCAAACTTGGGTGAATTCCCTGAGTAACCATCCTCTCAAACTTCAGATATGGCTTATGGATGGTCAACTGCAAGAAAGATTTTGATGTAGTTGTCCTATGGTTGGGTGGAAATTTGAATTCCCTTCTTCAGTTTCCATCCATTTCAAGTTATTAAAATAAGTATAATTAGTATGCATAAATGAATTATGGATGATGACATTGCTTGGTATGTCATTGGAAAATTTATGGTTTATCATTACTCATGGAAGGTTGTTGGAATTCATTTCATGTTCATGATGACTAAGTGGCCTTATATGTTCTTAAGGTTATGTAAACTTCTAGCACTATCTGATGGTTTCTCCATACACAATAAGGTTACTTATATGAATACATTTGATTGTGTGAGGTTTGTCTACTAACTTGTTATTTCAATGGTTCATGGATATACTCTTAAGATTTTATCTTATCTCATGTGTTGTATGTTAAATGAGGAGCCATTTAGGTGTTATTAGTCACTTGGTTTAAGAGTAATTTGATGGTACTATCGTTTATGCATTCTTATATTTGTTGTGAAATCATAAGATTCATCGATTAAAGGTTAGTCATAAGCTATCTTATGAAATCTAGATTTTTTATGCCAGTGTCGACGCTCCTAAATCCTTTTTAGTAGCCAAATATGATTTATTACAAATAAATATTGGGGATTGCCATCTGATCACACATAGTAGCAGTGCTAATAGTTCTTTTCTTAACTCCCTATGAGAGTACCAGGTCTAAATTATTAATAGCGCCGAAGCTAGTGACCAAGGGCACAAGACCTGAGATATTGGCTATCGAAACTTTCTTCAAACTCTATGATTGTGCTTTCCCACCAATTTTCGGCGAAAAGAAATTTCTCATCTATCAGTCATGTCATCCCACAAAACCAAATTTCTCATCTATCAGTCATGTCATCCCACAAAACCACTCGGCACTCGTCACTCGTCAAACACTTACAACTTTCTTGTCATCTGTTGTTGTGGGGGAAAGTATCCAACTCGGAATGACCCTAACCCACTCTAAGGGTGACAGTTCCTTAGCAACAGCTGAAAGCAAAGCTATCTAAAGTTTCTTCTTTATGACATGCAAGAGATAAAAGGGAGAGATCCACTTACCGATGTCTTGCGCAAATGGTCGATCCAATCTCCTTTGTTTGCCGCTTGCTCCCAGCTCCAAGTCTTTTCACGGGCCCCAGCTACACGAGATCCTGCAAATAAGACAAGAAAAGGAAACTACAAGAAGCATGCATTCATAAATGATTCAAGGATTAGCACAAATCAAAGACGCAAGTAAGACAATACACCATTGAAACACATGCGAATAGAAGAACCTCAAATGCTTTATTAATATATGGAAGTAAGGTTCAGGCGGTGATACAACCATGAGAGGTCCAATCCAGCATCACCTTCCCGACGGAGAGAAATCTCTTCTTCACCTCCCTCAAGCAATCACCCAATGCTCACAACTGTAAACCAACAGCAATCCTTTGCCCTGAATTCCGCCCTCCAGATCCCATGGGATGAGATCCTTATATAGAGTTTTGGAGTGAAGATAAGTCAGCTTGATGTGTGATTTGTTGTCCTCTTCAACTCCAGTTGTTCTTCAGTTCTTCACTCGGAGTTTCTACCTTCCACTTGGAGTTTTAGAAGCTCTTAACTCATCATTAGGCGAATCTTATGATCAAGTGTCTTTTTGGAAGCTTCCTGGGCACTGGCACATTGGGAAAAAGATTCCTCCACATGTCAAAATACGCCCAGCGCAGGTAGCCTTTGTTGCACTTGCTATGCAGCGCAGGTAGCCTTTGTTGCACTTGCTATGCAACGCAGGTAGCCTTTGGAGCAGCTGCTTTGATCCAAAATTGACCTGTTTTTGAGTGTTTTTCAGTGGAGAACTGATTTGCAGTGCTGTGGTTTGCTGACCTTGTTCCTCTAAGGGTAAGAACAACATGTTTAGGGACTTTGGATCCCTTAGATTATTGACATTTCATGCTCCATGCTGTAGGGCACAAAAATGTCTATAACAGTTGCCCCCTAAAGTATGAGGTCGTTTATCGGGTGAAATGCTTTATTAGGAGGATCCGAAGTTCATTCAATCGTCGGGAGGTGACCTGTACCAAAATACAATACAATACATTATCTTTTCATACTTTCTTTTCATGATCTAGCTGATGCGGGCATTTCCCATGCTCAGCTTTATAAATACATTTGCTGTACATAAACAGACGATCGTCTGACAATAGACTGATAATTCTCTGCTTTTAATTATCATCCTTTTAGTAGGATGATCATCTGCTGCACATGTCTATGTTTTTATCTCCTGAATATATATCGCAGCCCGGATGGATGAAACTAGATCCGGGGTCTTCAAACTTGTCCGATCTTCACTTTAGTACAAGTCGATCCATGTGAGAATTTCCTGAAGTCGAACATGGAAAGACATCGCTTGATTACCAGTCAATAATGTAAACTGTTAACAAGCGCGAGAGGAATCACCGATAATGATGATGACCCTCAAGGTACTGCAGCACAATTCACGTGGTGTGAATATAGGATCTGACGTCGAACACCACGCAAAGTCTCCTGGTCGAAGGTCATTAATGTATACCTATCGCCGGGAGTGAGAAACTTGCCATTGAGGCATGCAAGCTTCAAAGTACTGAGGGGGTGTTCCTAGATCAACTTCTTGGATAATGAGCTGATGTCGACAAGAAGTGATCTGTCAAAGGAGGGCCTTAATGAATCCCACATCAGTGACATGGAACGGAGCTAGTGATGATGGTGAAAACGATCTGTGAAATATGATTCAGGGTGGCGGTCATGGAAGGATGAAAGATGATGTACGGTAGTGGATGGGACCCGGTTGACACTTTCTGAATGACATCTCTTGAACATATAACGACACTGATGTGATGGATCGGTAGCATTACCCCATGTATGGATGGTATGGCGAGACCATGGTGAAGAGACCGGTGAATGATAATAACCCAACCCGATATTTACGGAGGCAAAAGTGTCATGTTCAAGAGCGACTTGCTACCATTAAGCTTTGAGGTTCTTCCCAATTTTTCCCCAGTCATTTCTGACCAGTACCTCTTTATTTTTGTCAAGCTTGAGGAGGATAACATATGCTTGTTCTATAACCTGCCCTTCGGGCAAGCCCATCGCTATGTTTTAACGAGCCTAGCAATAGGGAAACTCGTTCTTGTCTAAAGACAAGTTTGTCGCTATCTAATATTTTAACGAGCCCAGCGACAAAGACAACTCGGTCCTTTTCATTTTTAGAGAGTCTGAAAAGTGTACATAAAGTAGACTCCAGGGGTCCTTTTTCGTCATCTAATCCCTTAAGTCCGAAAAAGTATAAAACAATACAGAAGGGATGAATGTTCGATATCTTTATCGAGCCGAACTAGACAAGCGCTCGATCTTTTTGTGCAATAATCCCTCAGGTACAAAAAGATTAAAATCTAGAGGAGGGATAGCTCTTCCGGTCCTTTTAACGAGCTGGAAGGCCAAGACTCGGCAAACTTTTCATTTTTTACGAGTCAGTGAAAAGAGCTCAAAGAAGACTCGTATTTTGAGGAACGAGTGATAAACAGGGATAGCAGCAGATTCTAGGTACAGGTTGGAATTTTCCAATCACGACAGTATTACAAGGATGGCTAGGTGGGATCACTCTTCGCAGCTGTTCCTCAAAATAGGTAAACAATCAAGTGGATGTGAATGATCGGCCAAATGAAAAGTGGAGGTGACGGTGCACAAACACGACCAAGGCTTTTATGGCTGATGAATTTACGGTCTCAAATGGTTATTTACCGGTTCATTTTTTCTGAATGAGCTTGAACACTGGGGGAAGCCTGCTCACAAGCTTATGTTTATTTTTTTAACGAGCATGAATTTCCGCATTAAAACTGCTCGGATCTTGCGTTTATTTTTTAACGAGCATGAACTTTGCCAAAACTGCTCGTTTTTACCAGTCATAAAGTAGTAAGGTCTCATGGAAGATTCCTATTTTTTAAGGAGCTTCATCTCCCTACGCTTTGCTCCATATCCTCTCTTTGTGCAAGCCGGGTATCGGCTTATCTACGGGTTAGCGGGGTTAGTCCTACCTAAAACTAAAAAACCGCCCGAGCTTGCATTCCAAGAGGTTTGCATGCCCCCAGGTGTAAGTCTAATTTCAAGGTTGCCCCTACTTTTCCATTAAAAACCTTTGTTTTCAACAGGTGAGGCTTACCTCTTTCAGGTTACCCAAAGATTGTTCTGCTAATTCTTTCAAACAGAAACTTTCTTCAGCGATGTCTATCATTAGGTTACACAAAGATGGTTACAATTTGTTGCAGCAATTGAATCCCTTTCTTTGGAGGCTGCCCCTACTTATCCTCTAAAACATTTGTTTTAATGGGTGAGGCTTGCCTTTTACCCAAAGATGGTTACTACTTGCTGCCGCAAACGGATCCCCTTCTTTGGCAGAGCCTACTTATTTAGACAAAGGTGAATGACGATGCTCCGCCACACACTTAACTTTAACAAAAGAATCTTTTTCCAGAACAACCCCATTCCTAACTGCCCCTTCTTCCGCATGAGAGCTCTTGCCGGCTCTTCTGTTTTACGAAGAAGAAGGAGGGGACGGGGTACGGACTAGTCATATTCTCCCGCGGAAATTCTACTTTACACCTAAGGTTTCTTCTGCCTCCAGAGCAGACCAGGATGTATGCCCCCTGGGTTCCGGCCTTCCTTTCCCGAATCACTCGCCCTCATCAGGAAGAAGAACCGGAGGTAGAGACCTTTCTTGATCAAATAGACCATTCAGGATAGGTATGTGACTATTTGCGATGCGTGATCCCGGAAATGAAAGTTGGTCTACGAGCTTGACCATTCTTCCTTCGTATGGAAAACACATTATTCGAAAGAGTGAGGAGACTATTGCTTCCATGCAATATATGTAGTCTCGTCCAAGGAGTAGGTTATAATCCAAGGGTCCTTGGACGACCATCAAATTCATCTTGACAGCCTTCCCTTTCAGTGTAATAGGCACATTAGGTAGAATCCCTAATGGTCGACTGGTTCCTTTGTCAAAACCCGAGAGATTCTTTGTCTTGGGCAAAAGCGCCGGGCAACCCAGTGCTTTCCAAGCAATAGAGGACAGGATACTCACAGATGCCCCTTCATCAATGATAGTTCCAGCCATCACCATTTTGTATATTTGGACTATAATTCTAAATGGTATACTGGCTGGTAACCGGGGTCTGCCTAGTTGGTTCCAATCAAAGGACACAACCAGGTTGCTTGGTGGTGGGACCGAATATACGGCCGGGTATGATCCTGACGATGCTCCTTCCTGCGATAAAGGAGTGGGCACATTGCCCTGATGTTCATCAGAATCGGTGTTGATGAAAAGAATCTGGACGGTGTCATCCTTACTCTCTTCGGTAGGGGTGTCAGCTGACGATGAATCCTCAGTGACTGTGGTATTTGAAGATGAAACTTCTGAAGGGAGAACCGGGTCAACTGCCGTTTCGACCTTTGGACTTTCGTTCGGTCCGGATTCAGTAGGTTCACTTTCAGTGACTGACACTTCAGCTGGCCCTATGAGCGGGGCAGCTGTATTTTCGACCAACGAAGGACTTGGCGCGAGTTTTTGGTATCCAGGAGGAAGTAGCAACGGTGCAATCGGTTGATCTTCCAAAACTCTCTTTGCTTCGTCTAAAAAGGGACAACGGCGAAGGGTGTGATTGCCTTCACACAGTTCGCAGGGGAATCTCATTCCCCTTCGTCGTCTAGAACCTTCACTTGCGCTGGTCGACGGTAAGCATTCAACCTGGTTGTCAGAGGTTGACGCTTCCGAACTGTGCAAACGAGGGGACCAGTCCCTTAGTATCCGAGGAATACTGGGACAATCACGGTGGAGGTGGTTCCCTCTACATATGACACATGGCGATTTGGGCCCGGTCCGTGCTGTGTGTGGGTTTTCGTTAGATACCTTTTGCTTGCCCCCAGGCGCCTTTGGCTCCTTCTTCTTCTTTTCTTTCTTCTTCTTTTCCTTCTTCTTTTCTATGGGAGCTGCACTTTTGGCGGCTTGACCTCTCGAAGAAGAAGGATCGGAGGAAGGCTCATAAGAAGTGGAAGGTTGGAGGGTAGCTCTAGACTGGTCTAACTATTGACTCGACTGTTCAGTAACCGTGGTGGTCTGAACTACAGCGGTTGAGAATAGCCAAACTGGCAGGCCAATTGTCAGCCCTGGAAGCGACAATGTGGCCATGTGGGGCGCACCAACTTCTCCCCAAGAGGAGAAAGGGCTAGGGGTCCCATCATGTGGAATCCCTTTGTTGGTGTGTTCCATGTTCTCAACCTTAAGATCAACGTAGGAATCAGGGGTGATTATGTTCTGTTTAAGATGAATTTTATATGACGACGCTTTAGACACAACTTGCTTTTTCACTTTTTAAGAGTCGAGAAAAAGCTAAAGATGACTCTAGTCTCCTTCGATGTATTAACGAGCCCGAAGTGACAAATGCTCGGATGGACTTTTTCAGTTATAGAGTTTGAAAAAGGCCAAAAGAAACTACTCTGGAGTTCTAGGCAAGGGTGTGCCAAACCTTTCGCGAAACCACAGAATACGTTTTACGGTACGAGTGGTCGATCTTCGTGAATGCTGTGTTCACTGCATCGCGATCAGTAGGGCGGCTGACACGGCTTCCTATGGATAAAGGCTTTGTTCCTATAGGGGTCCCCCAATATACGCGACGGTACGCGGGGGCACAAGTCTGTATTAGTGCTATCGTCCCTCAGGAGGAATCACCCACCTTCGTAGAGATCGACAGTCACTATGTTTAACGACGCCGGTTCACGTCTCTACCTAGACCTCTACTGTGTTTCGTTATGTTTCAAAGCGTTGTTAGATAAATTCAGTTCTTTTTAGGTTGATCTTGCTTAGCAGTTTGCCTTTATGGATCACCACGTGATGTATGATACAACTCCTAAATGCAGTCTAAGAATGATAAGCAAGCTTTTTCAATTCTTTCAACTTATGAAAACCTTAACTACTGAAGGAAAAGAAAGACATCATCTTTTCAAATAGATCATAGAGCACACACTAATGCACTTTTCCTAAATCGACATGCAAACTGTCAAAATGCACATGCACAATGCAAGTATTTCTTTTCTTCTTCCTTAATGTTGGTGTATTACAAAAAGAAAGCTGTTGTATAATTTCGAATTCGATTCCAAGCGTAAGCAAACAAGTTTTTGTCCAATAATCAAAAGAACACCTTAAGATTCACTCGTTTCAACACAAGAAATACTGAAATCCGAACCATATAACGAAAGCAAATGCTCAAGCAGCTATGAACAACAATAAACTAGCTCTTAGAATCACAACGACACTTTCTCACAGGTCTAGATCCAAGAGGTCATAGCAAGACTAGTTCACTTTCGCTATGGGAAACTGTGAATGACAGCAAGAAATACAATAAGAACAATCATGGTTTCTTCATACAACTGAGGCGGAATGAAGGCAAAGAGAAGTGGTTTCAGCTGGGTATACAGGTTGACAACAGGCTGCAAAAACAATACTGAAAATTGGGCAACAGACAGTGGGGAACCCCAGCTGCACAAGGCAAAACTGGATCAGCGCAGGTGCTGCACTGTCAATCTGAGATGCAGCGCAGGTAGCCCCTTCGGGACCTGCGTTGCAGTGCAGGTAGCCTTTGTTGCAGCTGCACTGATGAGACAACTCTCGTCTCTCTCAGATTCCGGCTCACAGTTTGCTCAAAAATCAATGGTTTTTGGCCAAATCAGAGGCTGTCAGTCAAGTATACACTAGAGGATGATTAAGGGAAGATGAACACTATCACAAAGAGCTAAAAAGAGTCCTTGTGGATCAGCTCTTCAAATCATAAACATGCCCAGCACTGGGCTAGAGTAGCTGCCCTCTACTTTGCATTCGAAGGACTCGAATGCAGTTCGATTCGGTACTTTCTTTGTTTAAGAAATGAATAGCAAGAAACACAAGCTACCAACAAGACACGATCCCCAGCGGAGTCGCCAGTCTGTTGTGGGGGAAAGTATCCAACTCGGAATGACCCTAACCCACTCTAAGGGTGACAGTTCCTTAGCAACAGCTGAAAGCAAAGCTATCTAAAGTTTCTTCTTTATGACATGCAAGAGATAAAAGGGAGAGATCCACTTACCGATGTCTTGCGCAAATGGTCGATCCAATCTCCTTTGTTTGCCGCTTGCTCCCAGCTCCAAGTCTTTTCACGGGCCCCAGCTACACGAGATCCTGCAAATAAGACAAGAAAAGGAAACTACAAGAAGCATGCATTCATAAATGATTCAAGGATTAGCACAAATCAAAGACGCAAGTAAGACAATACACCATTGAAACACATGCGAATAGAAGAACCTCAAATGCTTTATTAATATATGGAAGTAAGTTTCAGGCGGTGATACAACCATGAGAGGTCCAATCCAGCATCACCTTCCCGACGGAGAGAAATCTCTTCTTCACCTCCCTCAAGCAATCACCCAATGCTCACAACTGTAAACCAACATCAATCCTTTGCCCTGAATTCCGCCCTCCAGATCCCATGGGATGAGATCCTTATATAGAGTTTTGGAGTGAAGATAAGTCAGCTTGATGTGTGACTTGTTGTCCTCTTCAACTCCAGTTGTTCTTCAGTTCTTCACTCGGAGTTTCTACCTTCCACTTGGAGTTTTAGAAGCTCTTAACTCATCATTAGGCGAATCTTATGATCAAGTGTCTTTTTGGAAGCTTCCTGGGCACTGGCACATTGGGAAAAAGATTCCTCCACATGTCAAAGTACGCCCAGCGCAGGTAGCCTTTGTTGCACTTGCTATGCAGCGTAGGTAGCCTTTGTTGCACTTGCTATGCAACGCAGGTAGCCTTTGGAGCAGCTGCTTTGATCCAAAATTGACCTGTTTTTGAGTGTTTTTCAGTGGAGAACTGATTTGCAGTGCTGTGGTTTGCTGACCTTGTTCCTCTAAGGGTAAGAACAACATGTTTAGGGACTTTGGATCCCTTAGATTATTGACATTTCATGCTCCATGCTGTAGGGCACAAAAATGTCTATAACATCTGTGGTGGTAGTAGACATGATTGCAATTGATGAGGATGTTTTAGTTCGTCGAAACCATTAGGTGACAAGACCGCCCAATGCTCATCAACACACTCCTAGCTCATAATCATTCTAAAGGGCAGTGGCAACAAAAAAAACCATAATTAATATGAATATTTTTGTATAACGAAGTTGTATTCCGTGTGTCCATTTGTTGGAGTATTTTTAAATTTTCTCAGGTCTTGCTAATAAAATTAAAACGTTCAAAACTGTTTTCATGGTGGAAGAATTTCGGAAGAAGATTTTAACGTAACTGTTTGAACGTATTGACATAATAAAAATTCCCTTTAACCAAGAATCTGGTAGCAGCTGATGCACCGTGCAACCTTTCGAAAAGCCTTTCAATCATAATCTGCAACTCAAACATGGTACACATAACAACACGTTGAACATGTTAATGAGGCGATGGCTCTTGGTTGATAAACAAAGATCCACCGAAGGTGATCAAATCAGTGTTGATAAACTTTTAATGGATATCACGAATCTTGGACATTCAAAATTTGAATTTTTATTTCCCTCTCTCATTCCACCATGTTTCTTCGTTGGGTAACGAAATATACGTTGGTTGAAGGAAACGTGAATGAAACAGAAAGATGAGCAGAATGTCATGGGCCAGATGCCGATGTAGTTCAAACTCCAAGGTGGCCAAAAGGTCGCCTTGTTACGGTACTCCGTGGAAAATTTGGAACGTTGACCTGGAAAATTTTGGTATCTCTTCAGGAGGGCAATTGATTTAATCGTTCAATGGGTATTAGAGGATTGAAACCTGTGAGGTTCTAAGTTTTCAATTCGAATCTCATTTGTTTGGAGATTCTGAATGCTAATTATTCGTTCATTTGTTCTCATTCCGCTCAGTAGTCAATCCATCTAATTTTTCTTCTCATAAATTGAGCCGATCATACGGAATTTTTTAGAGTATACGTTCCACCAACAAACACCACCACACCACAAATTCATCTTAAGAAGGATCCAAATACCGAATGGTGACGCCCCTCATTCAACCAACAATGATCACGGAGGGGAACATGATCAACATGGTGGAGAACATAAAGTATTCTGACCATGATATCACAAACACACAAACATTTCTAGATCTTGCATCACACAGATATCTCCATATTGTCACGAGTCCAAATGACCCACTTGTCACACTGGAGCCAAAGGTGTGGCATAAAACAATAAAGTATTCTAAACTTGTTATAAATTTCACATTTCTAAAGAAGCGCATAAGTCAATATATGTGTAAAATATCTATTGAGTTGTGTCCATGGAGGGTTCCTATGGTTAGATCACTTGTTGTTCATAGAAACCAAGCTTATTGCTAAAGTTACGAGGCTTCATTTAGTGAGAGAAGACCGAGAACCTTCAAATATAAAATCAAAGAAAACACACTTGTGGAGGAAGTCAAAGAGAAATATGCCACACACAGTGTCACGCCCACAAGCTGAGCTGGACGCGTTCATGTGCGACGGGTGACGGTGGGGAGACATTCTCGGTTATATGTGATGAGACGAGTGCGATGGGCACTCAAGCTCGGTTATGTGCGACGAGTCATGCAGAACATGCGACGAGTTGGCGTTTCGGTTATGTGCGACGAGTTGGAGTTCGGTTTTGTGCAACGACGGTCAGTTTGGCGGATGTGACGGATGAGCTAAACGAAGAGTCGAAAAACCAGAGATGAGAAAAAATGACTAAGTATGGAAAGTGCGACGGTGAGCTTATATGGCGGACGAGTGGACAAGTGGATTCGGTGGGCCGATGTGTGGGGGCGAGCCGACGTGAACATTGGGGGTGCAACGAATGAGTTGGGCAAGTTGGCTTGGAGGTCGACACCCCTTCATCCACACGAGCACACATATATATTGGCAAACAATGGAGGTGTTCAAACCATCGACCAAGCAATGAAAAATCAAAGGCATTGGGAGCTCGCATGTTTGGGAGACATAAGGGAATGAACAGAACCGACGGATAGTGAGTTGGACAGGTGGACGAACCGTAGACCAGCGGAATAAGCTACAATACACGGCAAGTGCGGGTGTGTAGGGCGGGTCTGTACAACAGGCGACTCGACCCAGGGGACACGACCGGTTGACCCGAGGACATCGCAGGGCAACTTGACCCAAGCCTGCTGCGTGACCTGAGGGTGCGTAGGGTGACCTGACCCGAGCCAGTCTGAATGACTCGGTGGGCACAACTACACGATAGGGCAAGACAGTCTGCACAACACGGTGGGCAAGGTTGCACGACACGATGGGCAGTGTCATGCCCCTACACCTGCGGTAGTCTTCCAACCGCTTGTAGCAAGGTGCGACACCACTGAATGTTTTCTTTTCACCAATACTAACATTCATGGACTACGCCTACTTTCACTTTAACATTACTTAACTTGTGTTTCGCAACCAAGTAAACATACAATTATCCTTTATACTTAATGAAGCCCATACTCATTCATTATCCATAGCAATTATAACAAGAACATCAACAATTGCAACAGTATAAAGGGGAGGGGCAACTCCCCGTAATGTGAGTATGTCCGACAATATATTAAGAATATCAGTTTACAATATACAAGTGTGTCTTAGCCAAACCAAGTCTCACACTTAACCAAATTTACAAAGAGAGGCAACCTTGACTTTTACAATCTTGTGCACCTCTTGCATAAAGGGCAGTGCTCACCCGAGCCACCTAGATACCCTTGCCAAGTCCTACACAAAATCTGCACCTTCACCAAACCCCGGGCACACCTTGCCCAACCCACAACCGGCTCCAAGAGATATCTCACTTGCGCTCTTAAGATATGCGCATGAGCTATGCGCCCTCCTCTTAAAACTGCGCACTCTTTACCCCTTTACCTCTGCGAGTTATCAAGTGCAAGTGCGTTGGTTGTAAATGAGCTCCAACGCTCATGTATATATACACATCCTTGCGCATTGTTGGTGTGGGCGGTGGCTCTCCAGCCGACCCCCAAAACAGTCATAACACACCCTTTATGTGCGCCCTCCATATGTCGGCCTGCCTCATATGTTTCTCCACGCACTAAGGGGTATAAACCATCATCGCATACACTTTATGCCTTAGTCATTTTTCGCTCGTCGCTCTTGTGTCGCACCTCCGTGTCGCCTCGCCCGCCCGTCGTGCAGACCTCGCCCACGTTGTGCGCCCGCGCGCCCGCCCGCGCGCCCGTCGTTCACCCGCGCGCCCATCGTGCACGGTGACTCGCCCGGTGCCCGAATGCGCTCACGCTCAAGGACCTTACATCCTCCTCCACCTGAAATCGTTGTCGTCCTCGACAACATACCATCCCGGTAGCCATCCACCAAGATCATCACCATCCATGATGTCGACTCCTCCACATAAGGAAAACATCCCTACAACATATGTAGAGCCTCATCTCCATCATGCTTCAACTTAGTGACCAACTGCCACCAAGCTCACCATACCAAGGTATGCACATCAACGGTATGCTCTCCATCATATGTCATCTCGATCCATGATTACCGACCCCATGTCACAATCTCCTTTGCAACATCTCATGTCGTCCTCATCATGTGTCCTTATGTGAATCTCTGCCATGATACTCCAGCACGATGCCAACATATCTCTATACACTTCCATACCCCATGTTTGAACTAGTTGGGTAGCTAATCCAACCATCACGCTCAATCCATGAGAGTGAACATCCTCATGCCATCATCAGTTGTTCCTCAAACATCTGTCACATCCTTGACTCGTCAAGAATCTATCTCCATAATCCGTGCTCAGGTCCATGGAAACTCCATCCATCTCATTTGCAACATGTCATGATGCTTGATGCCAAACCATCCCTGCACCATCAATCATACCTGCTCAAACATGTTTAAGGACTCACTGCAATGAGTAGCTAACAATGAGCCACATCTTCTCATCCATCTAAGAAGATGTAGAGGGAGTAGAACCTGAAGGCTCTCCCTCACTAATCAACTCAATCCACCTATCAGGATCCTTAATCTCCATCCTTTGTAGATAAGCAACCCGGTCTTCCCTCTGGACATCCGACCTCACATATACCTCCTCCTCATCATCATCATCCTCCACCAACTCTAGCCTTCTTGTCAAATCCAAGATGCTATCTGAAAGTGTCTTAATGACCAATGACTGCTCCACAAGCTTTGTCTCAATAGTAGACAACCGCTTGTTCACCTTCTCTTTATCCTCCATTTGCATCACTCCCAGTTTACAATCAGGTCTTGTCACACCAATGGTTGGCACACCAATGGGTACATCTTCCCTTCCATCGTAAATATAGAGCTTCTTCAAATGTGGAACAATCATAGCATCAAATTGTTTAATAAATTCCATCCCCAATACAGCTTCATAGTCATTAATCTGCACTATAGTGAAGTCCACCTTCCCGATCCATTCACCAAGTGTAGTGTCCACCCTTTCAGCTATACCAAGAATCTCAATAGGAGGAGAATTCACTGTCTTCATTTGTGCCTTTTCCGGTACAAATTTCAGCCCAATTCTTCTCGCAGTATCTTTGCCCATGAAGTTGTGAGAAGCCCCACTATCCACCATAGTGAGCACATCAGTACCTCCAACCTTCATTCGAACATACTCCCATCTGTTCCTCTCAGGATCCCTCGTAGAGGCCACCTCCGTAGTAGCAGAAGCACCAAGTATCTGCATCATCCCCACAGAAGCATCCTCATTCTTCCCATCAGACTGTGCAATAACGACCACCTTTGGTTTAGAGGGACAATTCTCCACCATGTGTGGTCCTGCACATATCCAACATTTCAAAGGTTTCTTCGTCTTCGAACCATCATCCGATTTCGAAGCATCATCCTTCTTCTTTGCTTTCAGTTTGTCGAACTTCTTTGTCTCATCAGAAGTCTCATCATAATGATCCACCAGCCTATCAACCGCAGCAAAATCCTCCTCAAGTGTCCAAATCTTCTGCCTCTTCACTTCATTGTGTGCCCAAGGCTTCAACCCAATAATGAAGTTGAACACCTTGTCCCTCTTCGCCATGTCAGGAAGTTCCAGAGCTGCACTTGCAAACTCTCGCTAGTATGCTTGTAGGCTCCTGGTCTGCTTTATGTACTTAATCTTCGTCCTTGCTTCCCATGTTTCATCCTAAGGACTGAAATGGGTCTGCAAAGCCTTCTTCATGTCATCCCACGAAGTGATGTCATCAGCACAGCCATTGACAATCTGGTCCACCCTCCTTTACCACCACATCTTAGCATCCTTCGTTAAGAACTAAGTAGCCACCTTGACTTGTGTCTCACCATTGGATAGACTTAACCGTTCCAAGTACTACTCCATGTCCCATAAAAATTTTCCAAGAGTTTTTGCATTCCTTGTGCCATCATAAGATTCTGGTTCCTTGACCTTCACATGAGGCACTCCTCCACCTGAGTTATGCCTCACGGCCTTCTTCAACACCGCGATCTCATCCTTGGCTTCATCAAGAGATTTGTTGGCTTTGTCAAGAGATTTCTTCAAGTTCACGATCTCTGCAAGACCCTGATCCCTCGCTTCTTCAACCTCCTTGACCCTTACCTCAAGTTGTGTACACATAAGATCAGTGTACTCATGTTGTGTTCGGAGCTCATCAAATTCTTCCCTCAGCTTCGAGTTGGCCTCTTGCTCCTTAGTGAGCAAATCCACCTTCGTATCCCAGGAAGACTCCATGGCTTCCATTCTTAACAACATCTTCTCCATGAGTGATAAAGTCTCGGTTTCATGGCTAGACCCAACATGAGACCCAGCTGCCATCTCCAACAGCTTCTTCTTCCTTTGCGATCTAGTCTCGACCATCCAACAGCTTCACCAAGTCACCTGCAACCTGAACCAACCCTTGTTCCACTTGCGTGAAATGGCTTCCTTCACCTGCAAGTACCCTTTCCACTGTCACGAGCAACCCTGCTCAACAACTCCAAACCGAAGCTCCGATACCACCTGTCATGCCCCTACACCTGCGGTAGTCATCCAACCGCTTGTAGTAAGGTGCAGCACCACCGAATGTTTTCTTTCACCAATACTAACATTCATGGACTACACCTACTTTCACTTTAACATTACTTAGCTTGTGTTTCGCAACCAAGTAAACATACAATTATCCTTTATACTTAATGAAGCCCATACTCATTCATTATCCATAGCAATTATAACAAGAACATCAACAATTGCAACAGTATAAAGGGGAGGGGCAACTCCCCGTAATGTGAGTCTGCCTGACAATATATTAAGAATATCAGTTTACAATATACAAGTGTGTCTTGGCCAAACCAAGTCTCACACTTAACCAAATTTACAAAGAGAGGCAACCTTGCCTTTTACAATCTTGTGCACCTCTTGCACAAAGGGCGGTGCTCACCCGAGCCACCTAGATACCCTTGCCAAGTCCTACACAAAATCTGCACCTTCACCGAACCCCGGGCACACCTTGCCCAACCCACAACCGGCTCCAAGAGATATCTCACTTGCGCTCTTAAGAGATGCGCATGAGCTATGCACCCTCCTCTTAAAACTGTGTACTCTTTACCCCTTTAGCTCTGCGAGTTATCAAGTGCAAGTGCGTTGGTTGTAAATGAGCTCCAACACTCATGTATATATACACATCCTTGCGCATTGTTGGTTTGGGCGGTGGCTCTCCAACCGACCCCCAAAATAGTCATAACACACCCTTTATGTGCGCCCTCCATATGTCGGCCTGCCTCATATGTTTCTCCATGCACTAAGGGGTATAAACCATCATCGCATACTTTATGCCTTAGTCATTTTTCGCTCGTCGCTCTTGTGTCGCACCTCCGTGTCGCCTCGCCCGCCCGTCGTGCAGACCTCGCCCGCCCGTCGTGCCGACCTTGCCCACGTTGTGCGCCGCGCGTCCGCCCGCGCGCCGGTGCGCTCGCCCACGCACCGTCGTTCACCCGCGCGCCCATCATGCATGGTGACTCGCCCAGTGCCTGAACGTGCTCATGCCCAAGGACCTTATAGGTAGGGTTGAACGACCAAGGTGACAGTGATTTTCCAAAATTTGTCTGAGGCAAGGAAACTTGGGGTTTCCTCATATTTGTGTGGGCAACAAGCAGCTGGCAGTTGTGAGGTTGTGACATGGCACTTTGGTGGATTGTGCAGGCCAAGGCAGTTGGTAGCACAAGACTTGTAAAACTTGTAATTGTATTTTGTACATTACTGTTATATTATTGATACAAGCAGACTTTACAGGAGTTGCCCCTCCCAAGTATAATTGTGTATACTTGTATGAATGTTGATTTTCGCTGCATACTAATAAATGAAGATGATGAATGTTAATTGAAGTTAAATGTTATTTCATTGCATGAATGTTAACACTTGAAGAATTGGAAAATTGGTTAAGTGTTGGAGTTAGGCGTAGTCCATACACTCTAGTATTGATAAAAATAAAAAGTGTAGTGGTGTCGCATCTGCCTATGTGCAGTTGAAAGACTACTGCCAGAATAGGGACGTGATAGATGGTATCAGAGCTTCGGTTTTCGTGGGATTTGAATGATTTGCAGATTGAAGAAAAGTGAAGCAGGTGGTGAAGCAATGTGCTTGGGCCAAGATGAATGACAAGACATGGCAAGTTGGGAAAAATGCCATGGGAGCCTCTTGCTGACCTTATACAGGTTGAGGCTTGTGAAAGACGAGAACCCACGGATTCCATATGAACTTGAGGTCTTGGAAAGAAATGTTGAAGCATAAATTCTTCGACTTGGTTGGGTAATGGAGCAGGATGTAGCTACAGATTGTGATAAAGAAGAAGAAGTTGTGATGTATGAAGAGGATTTTACAAATGTGACAATAAATAAGGAAGAAATTGAGGCACCTTCAATTGCTCAAGTTGGACTAGGATCGTACATATTGCAGACGTTGATGGATAAAAGCACTCACATGGGGGAGCCTCATGACGAAGTAAGTATTCCTATTATTATTTGTGTTTCATTAGAGCTTTTGGAGAATGGGCCATATGCAGGGAAGGGCAAAGACAATTTTTTGATGCGATGGAAAAATTTACCATGGATGTCTATGATGAGACCTTGTGTGGAGAAGAAATGAACATTGAATGTTGTAGAGCTTGTTGGGGTAATTTTTGACCTTATGGTAGAAGGTGCAAATGCTCGTGAAAAGGGTGGAACATTATGATCATTGCAGAGGATGGGTCATGCTTTAGCCATATGAAGAATTGGCTAAGTTCCTGGCATGACTTATGGACAGATTGGAGAAAGGGAACACTAGAGTTATGATGATACTTGGGTGGACTTCTTCATGGCTGAGACCAAGAGGCAGTCTTGGTGGACCTTTAGTGAGGGAGGCAACGATGATGGAAGGAACCTGTGATGTGATATGATATGATGACATATATGGTTTGATTGACCGAGGGCACTAAACTTGATTGAGGACTATGATGAGATGACCGATGTTGTGATGAGTCTACTTAGTTAGACAACATGGGCAGCTTGAGTCATGGGCATTGAGTTTGGTAGATGGAGCATGGAAGACTTCATGTAGGGACATTATGCAGATGCACTTATATAGAGATGTCACTTATGGGCATCCAATGAGGAGTGCCAAGGCAGGGATGTTAGGCATATGGATTTTCTAATGTGACATGTAGATATTTTATAGATGAGTCGATGGGGATGTTGTGCACTTTTGTACAACGAGGCCATGGACTGGTTGGATTTGTGAGTAGACTATTAGAGTATTCCTACCACATGGAGTGCAGAGGCATCTTGTAGTGGCCTTTGAGACCAAGACATGTGTGCTTGCCGCGATGTTGGATGGGGATGATTCATGGAGCTCATGATGACTTTAAAGATTTGCAACCATTGGAAACTTCATGTTATGGTGGTCTTGGAGTATCTGATTCATTGAGGAGCTGAGGTCAGTGGTGTATCTGGGTTTGATGTCATATGAGATGCATACTTTTTGGCACATTTATGAGGTGTGTTAAGAGGGAGTGACTTGATGGAGATGATTGAGATGAGACACTTTGGAGTTGATGGAGTTGCAGCGATGGTGATGCCTTGGTGATGACACTTGGGCATGGGTTGAGTTGATGAGGCTTTACCACTTTGATTGCATGGTGTATGATTGGTTTATGACCATGGGCAACACATGGATGATGAGACAGGTGTATACTTGTCCCTTTCACAAACTTGAGGTATGGCAGATTACAAATATGATGGAGGTTGCTTCATGGACCTGGATGTGGCACATTGAGAGTTGGTTTGATGAGAGGATCTCTTCATTTCGAGGAGATGGACCTCACATATATGGATGATGATGCTTGGATAGATGTAACTAATTGATATGCATCACATCAACACTAGCATCATGGGCATCATGTTGCGGATGAGATGGAGACTACTTCATGGACCTGGCCATGACTTACTTTACATTTTGATGGATATGGGATGGATTCTTGATCGAGTTGATGTTGTGATAGGATGCTAAGAGAAACGATTGATGATGACATGATAAGGTGCATTCTCATGGTTTGAGCATGATAGTTGGATTAGCTGCCCAATTAGTTCGAGTCATGGGGGCTATAGTAGTGTACTGAGATATGTTTGAGTTGAGTTAGAGTATCATGGAAACAGTTCACATGATGAGGTCGACACTATATATGTTGCAGTGATAGAATGTAGCTTGAGTTGGAGGGACCAACCTTCCATGGTGGGGCAGCATGTGGAGATTACGACACATGTGGTTGATGATCATGGATTGAGAAGACTTTTCCCATCATGGACTCGTGAGCCTTGATGGTTCATGTGACGATTGAGTAGAGGTTGGCAGCATGGGCATTTTGGGGATGTTAGAGCTAGCGACACTTTGTGATGATGTATGATTGAGTTGTCAAGGATAGAAACCACTTAGAGTGGGGGAGTATGTCATGCCCACGAGTTGAGCTGGGAGTGCTCATGTCCGACAGGCGACAGTGGGGATACATTCTTGGTTTTATGTGACAAGACAAGTCAGGCGCTCCCACGTGTGAGACAGACGCCTGAGCTCGGTTATGTGCGACGAGTCGTGTGGAATGTGCGGCGAGTTGGCATTTTAGTTATGTGCAACGAGTTGGTTTTCGGTTTTGTGCGACGATTGTTGATTAGGCAGACTTGATGGATGATCTTAAAAAAGAGTCAAAAATCAAGAGATCCAAAAAAAATGACTAAGTGTGGAAAGTGTGATGTGAGGTTATACGACGGACGAGTGGGCAGGTCGACCTAGTGGGCCGATGTATGGGGCGAGCCGACTTGAACATTGGGGGTGCGACAAACGAGTTGGGCAGGTCGGCTTGGAGGCTGATGCCCCTTCATCCAAATGAGCACACATATATATTGGCAAATGGTGGAGGTGTTCAAACCATTGACCAAGCAACGAACAACCAAAGGCATTGGGAGCTCACATGTCTAGGAGACTGTTGGGTCCCTATAATACTAGTGATTACCCCATTACTATTGTAGTTATACCCCTTATTTATATTGATGTACCCATGTAGTGCCCATATTGTTACTATTGTGCCACATAGAAGCCCACTATTGTTATTGTTGTGCCCTACAATATTATTGTTATGTAGGCTTTGATTGTATTGGGACCACTTAGACTCCTATATATAGAAAGGAGGTATTTTCATTTGTATCATCCAAGAATTGTTCATTTATGTAATGTAAAGGAGGTTGCCCCCTCGAAGAGGCTGAATTCTAAGGCGTGGATCTCTCTTTTCTATCTTTTTGTGAGCTGGTTTCATAACATTTGGTATCAGAGCTTTGGATTCTAGGGTTTCGCTGCTCCAAACAGGTCATCGTGGCATTTTCGCTATAACTTTTTTTTTGTGACGTTTCAGAAGTCGCAAAAAAAACCCATTTGAGAAGAAATCGCGTTGAACCTTGGGTCCGAATTTCAGAGCTTTTTGCGCGATATTTGCGGAGATATGATCTGAGGAAGTTGGTCTTTTTGCAGACTCCTGAATTACATTCAAAACAGGTGACCTGGGGAAAATCGTCATAACTTTCTCTCTGGGGATCGGATTGAAATTTCGTAAGAAGGTACAGAAAGAGGACAGACTGTAGTTTTTTTTATGTGTGTTTCAGATCCAAAGGTTGAAACAGTGACTCGTGGCACGTCGTACAAGTTCGCTCTACTGAACCAGTCTAAAAGCAAGTCACTGTGGGAGATTTCACATAACTCTTCCTTGGAGAATCCAATTTGGCTCAGACTTGTGGCATTGGAAAGAGGACACAGAAGGCTACTACAGGTAGCAATTTCAGAATTGGATGATCCGAAATTACAGAGATACATCAGATTCAATATCAGGCTTCTATAAAGTGAAAAAAGGTGTGTAGTTTTTTTTTAATTTTTGTGTAAGCTTGGTTTAACGGAATTCAAAGGGCATAGTAAAGCATTATTATCGGTAACTGATGCCCCGAGGAAAGAAAATGCAAACACCTAGTAAGGAACCTGAAAGCTCTAGCATGACTCATGAAGAAGAGGAAGAAATGCTACATGATATATCAAAATTACAAGAACAAGTGCAACAAATGTCACGCTCACAAAAGCTAACAGAAGCTAAGATAAGTGGCGTGGAATCTAAGATAAATGGCGTGGAATCTAAGGTAAATGGCGTGGAATCTAAGATAAAGGGCATGGAAGCTAAGATGGATGGCATGGAAGCTAAGGTGAATGGCATGGACGCTAAAATTGATGGCATGGATGATAAGATGGATGAATTGAAGAAGTTGCTACAAGAAAGGGTCACTAATGGTGAAAAGGTAGTAAAGGAAACTCATGATGAGAACAAAAGAAATGTTAATCATGATTCCATAGACTCTAATGTTGGATCGAAGACTCACCATGTTCCAAAAATCGATATGAGGAAGTTTGATGGCAAGGATCCCGCCACATGGATATTACAGATGGAGCAATTCTTCGATCTCAATAATGTGCAAAACACACAAAAGGTACGTATGGCAACTTTATATTTGGAACCAAATCAGTTTGTATGGTATCAATGGCTTTGTTCTCGTAAACAATTTATCACTTGGGCAATTTTTACGGAAGAATTGATAGCACATTATGAGGATACAAAAAGCAACACTTTTTTTAGCCAATTGATAAGTCTCAAACAAAAGGGTTCAATAATGGAGCACATTGAGGAGTTCCAAAAATTGAACATAAGGGTAAAAGATATTCCAGAGGAGCATAGGATTGATGTGTTCATAGGGTCTTTAAAGGATAATATCCAACATGATGTGCGCCTTTGGGAACCTGATTCATTAGAGAAGGCATTCAGGTTAGCAAGAAAAATGGAAAGCAAAATTATGGCAACTAGGAAGCATACCATTCACAACTATAAAGACGGAAGTGTTGTTGCCCATAGTCTTCCACAACCTACAAGGTTGACACCACAACAATTGGAAGAAAAAAGAGCAAAAGGGCTTTGTTACAATTGTGATAGCAAATACACAAAAGGTCATAAGTGTGCTGAGAAGAAATTATTCTACATAGATTGTGAAGAGGAAGAAGAAAAGGAGCAAGAAAGGTCAAAAGAAGAGGATATATTCCAGGAACAAAGCCTAGATGAAGAACAAATAAATCCGACCATATCTTGTAATGCATTGGCGGGAATTACCACTCCTCAAACCATCAAGATAGAAGGACAAATCAAGAAGAAAAAGGTAATAGTGTTGATTGATTCAGGAAGCACCCACAATTTTATTCATTGTAGGGTAGCAAAAGAATTGAATTGCTTCCTATATCCAGCACCAGAGTGTCAAGTGATGATTGCAAATGGAGGAACAATAAATTGTTCTGGAAAGTGCCATAATATCAAGCTATCCATGGGAGAATATGTATTGACTAGCCCAATGCTTTCCATTCCAATGGGAGGTGCTGATGTTGTACTAGGAGTCCAATGGCTACAATCCTTGGGTACAATAGCTTTTAATTTTCAAGAACTTTTCATGAAATTTTCTGTGGAAGGAAAGGAAGTTGAATTAAGGGGTATTGCAGGGAAACCAGGAAAGATAATCAGCTCTAATGGCATGACAAAGCTTCTAAAAAAGGAGCAAAGAGGTGTAATTGCACAATTATGTTCGCTAGATGTTTCCACATTGGAATCATCTATTTCTCCAGATCTCCAAAAAGTCCTGGACAATCATTCCAAGGTATTTGAGACTCCCAAAGGTCTCCCACCTATGCGTGATCATGATCATGCTATTCATCTGATTCCAGGAAGTGTTCCTCCAAACATCAGGCCGTACAGATATCCATATGTCCAAAAAAGTGAAATTGAACGTATGGTTGCAGAAATGCTAGAGGCTGGTATAATTCAACCGAGTCAAAGTTCTTTCTCAGCTCCAGTAGTATTGGTGCACAAGAAGGATGGATCATGGCGCATGTGTCCAGATTATAGGGAGCTCAACAAGCTCACTATTAAAGATAAGTTCCCCATTCCTGTTATTGATGAATTACTGGATGAATTGCATGGATCAATTTACTTCACCAAGTTGGATCTTCGTTCGGGATATCATCAAATCAGAATGAAGATTGAAGACATTCCGAAAACAGCATTTAGAACTCATGAGGGTCATTATGAATTTTTGGTCATGCCTTTTGGCCTTACCAATGCACCTTCAACATTTCAAGGTTTGATGAATTCAATTTTCAAACCATTCCTTAGAAAATTTGTGTTAGTATTTTTTGATGATATACTAATCTACAGCAAGTCTTGGAAGGATCATGTTGAACATGTTGACAGGGTGCTACAACTATTGGAGGAGAAACAATTATATGCAAAAAGATCCAAATGTTTCTTTGGAGTCCAGGAGGTGGAATATTTGGGTCATATTGTATCTCATGAAGGAGTTAAGGTAGACCCTAGCAAAATTAAAGCCATTAAGGAATGGAAAATCCCCACATCCATAAAGCATCTGCGAGGATTTCTTGGGTTGACAGGGTATTATCGCAAGTTTGTTAAGAATTATGGGAGAATAGCAGCACCTCTAACAACATTATTGAAGAAAGATTCATTTTCATGGACTTCGGAAGCAACAAAGGCCTTTGAACATCTTAAAGAGGCAATGTGCCAAGCACCGGTCTTAGCTACACCGGACTTCACAAAAACCTTTATTGTGGAATGTGATGCTTCAGGAAATGGAATTGGTGCTGTTCTAATGCAAGATGAAAGACCCATTGCTTTTGAAAGTCGTCCAATCAAGGGAAAGTTTTTAAGCAAAGCTATTTATGAGAAGGAAATGTTGGCAATACTCCATGCACTTAAGAAATGGCGACCCTACCTAATGGGAAGACACTTCAAGGTAAAAACGGATCATGATAGCCTTAAATACTTTTTAGAACAAAGATTATCCTCTGAAGAGCAACAAAAGTGGGTCACAAAGATGTTGGGTTATGACTTTGAAATCATCTACAAAAAAGGGAAGCAAAATGTGGTGGCAGATGCACTCTCAAGAAAGGATGAGGATGTGGAAGCATTGTTGTGTGCCATTTCTATTATCCAACCAGATTGGATAAACGAAGCAAGGGAGGAATGGAAGAATGACGAAGAAGTGTGGGCACTTATTCGAAAGCTACAACAAGATTCCAGTACTTCTGATACATTTAGCTGGAAAAATGATTCGTTATGGTACAAAGATCGCTTATACCTCTGTAAGAATTCCCAGCTAAAACAAAAGATTCTTATGGAATTGCACACTTCTCCCTTAGGAGGGCACTCAGGATTTTTAAAAACTTACCACAGGGTTAAGAAGGAATTTTTTTGGGATGGCCTTAAATCAGATATTCAAAAGTTTGTGGCGGAATGTTTGGTTTGCCAGCAAAATAAAGTTGAAACAATTAAGACACCAGGTCTATTACAACCTTTATCCATTCCAAGCCAACGTTGGGAGGAGGTTTCAATGGATTTTATCACAGGTTTACCCAAGTCTGAGGGAAAGAGTGTCATCATGGTGGTAGTTGACAGACTTACCAAGTATGCACACTTTTGTGCATTATCACATCCATTTAAAGCCAGTACAGTTTCTACTGCATTTATGGAAACAGTTCAAAAGCTACATGGAAACCCAAAGATTATTGTAAGTGACAGAGATCCCATTTTCACTGGAAATTTTTGGACAGAATTATTTTCTTGTCTTGGTACTCAGTTAGCTCATAGCTCATCTTATCATCCTCAATCTGATGGGCAAACTGAGATAGTAAACAAATGTTTGGAAGGATATCTTCGTTGCTTTGTATCTGATAAACAGACACAATGGGTCAAATGGTTGCCTCTGGCTGAATGGTGGTATAACACTTCCTTCCATACAGCAACAAAAATGACCCCATTTATGGCACTTTATGGGTATCAACCACCATCCATCACATCATATTTAAGAGAAAATTCTAAGGTTCAGGCAGTGGAACATCACATCGAACATCAACAACAAGTCCTCCAACTCTTAAAGGATAACCTCGTGTTGGCACAGAATAGAATGAAACAACAGGCAGATCAACATCGCAGTGAAAGAAGTTTTGATGTAGGTGATTGGGTATTCCTACGGCTACAACCATATAAGCAAATGTCCCTCAAGCAAGCTAAGAAGGATAATAAATTATCACCAAAGTATTATGGTCCGTACAAGGTGTTGCAAAAGATTGGTACTATGGCATACAAATTGGAGCTTCCTGCAGCTTCTCGATTGCACCCAGTTTTCCATGTTTCATGTTTAAAGAAGGTTATAGGCGACAAGCTCCCAGTTCAAACAATATTGCCAGAACTTGACGAGGAAGGAAAAATTATATTGGAACCGGAAGCAGTCACAGAAACAAGAACTCGACAGCTACGAAATCGATCAATTTCAGAGTATCTTATCAAGTGGAAGAACTTATCCGCTGAAGATTCCACATGGGAGGATGAGAATTTTATGCAGAAGTATCCAGAACTACTCAAGCGTTGAGGACAACACTTTTTGAAGGAGAGGGGCATGTTGGGTCCCTATAATACTAGTGATTACCCCATTACTATTGTAGTTATACCCCTTATTTATATTGATGTACCCATGTAGTGCCCATATTGTTACTATTGTGCCACATAGAAGCCCACTATTGTTATTGTTGTGCCCTACAATATTATTGTTATGTAGGCTTTGATTGTATTGGGACCACTTAGACTCCTATATATAGAAAGGAGGTATTTTCATTTGTATCATCCAAGAATTGTTCATTTATGTAATGTAAAGGAGGTTGCCCCCTCGAAGAGGCTGAATTCTAAGGCGTGGATCTCTCTTTTCTATCTTTTTGTGAGATGGTTTCATAACAGAGACAACAGAATGAAAAGAACCGGTGGAAAACGAGTTGGATGGGCGGACGAGTTGTAGTACATGGCGAGCGCGGGTGCGTAGGGCGGGTTTGCACGAAGGGAAACCTGACCCGACGACCCAGCTGGGCAGGGTTGTATGACCCGAGGGCACCACAACGTGACCCGACCTGGGCCTGCTGCACGACCAGAGGGCGACTAGACCCAGGCCAGTCTGAATGACCCAGTGGGCACAGTTGCACGATAAGGTGAGACAGGATGCATGACACATTGGGAAGCATTGCACGGCATGGTGGGAAGGGCTGAACAACCAAGGCGACAACGATTGTTTTAGAATTTTTCTAAGGCAAGGAAACTTACGGTTTCCTCATATTTTTGTGGGAAACAAGCATCTGACAGTTGTGAGGTTGTGACACAACACTTTGGTGGATTGTGCAGGCCAAGGCAGTTGGTAGCACAAGACTTGCAAAACTTGTAATTGTATTTTTTACATTACTGTTATATTACTGATACAAGCAGACTTTATGGGAGTTTCCCCTCTCAAGTATAATTGTGTATACTTGTATGAATGTGGATTACCGCTACATACTAATAAATGAAGGTGATGACTGTTAAATGAAGTTAAATATTATTTCGTTGCATGAATGTTAACACTTGAAGAGAATTGAAAATTGGCTAAGTGTTGGAGTTAGGCATAGTCCATACACTCTATTGTTGATAAAAAGAAAAAGTGTAGTGGTGCCACACCTACCTATGTGCGGTTGAAATACTACCGCTAGGATAGGGGCGTGACACACAGGGGTGTGTGGGTTTGACATTCCAAGCATAAATGAGGATGTGGTTGGGTTTGTGATGCAATTGATGGAATGTAAATTAATGCACAAATTCCATATGGATTAGGTCCCAACATGAGTAATAGTGACAACAACAAAGTGCACAACAGTGGTCCAGATGAACTAAGCCACATTTCTACTTATATAGTTTTTGATTGACTATCAGGAAGCACAAGATAAAAATGTGGAGTTCCACTATGTGTGGTTGCTAATATTAATCATGATTGTCGCATGCAGGAAACTAAAGGAGACACAATTCTTAGATATGAAGAAAAAACCTTTCTTGGTGCCTTGATATGCCTCCTAACCTTATACTGTGAACAAAAATAGGTAACATGATAATAATGTAATATTTTATGTGTATAAGGAATGGGTCCAAAAAATAATAAATCACATATTATGCATACGACCTCAAATAATAGAAGCATATTAGCGGATTGCACATTGTAAAGTGACCCTACACTTCATGTATATTAAGCCATGAAGAGATCCAACGAAGCAATGGTTACAAAGTTGCTACAGGTTGACGAAGCTCTAGGTCAACAATATAATCAATGATTAGGATGCATAACGGAAAGTCCCAGTAACAGAGGGAGGGGAACTACAAAACATAGAAAGTATTAGGGAATAGTCAGTGCATGAGTTTGTGTAACAAACTGAGTAGGGGAATTGCAAAGAGATGCTTAAGAGGGAGATACTACACAAGTCGGGGAAAGAGGAAATAGATGCAAATGACAGAAGAAGGAACCTCCCATGCATGGCCAAAGTAGAAGGCAATAAATCCAGGGATCCAATTATTGTATGACGATCACTTAGAAAAAATCAGGAACTAGGTGAAGGAAAATTTTAAAGAAGTATTGGAGAGAGTCTCTATGACATAAGAATAGTTGGAGCAGTTGCGGAAATTTTTAGAATATATTAGACTATCCACATTGCAGCTTGAATGGAGCATACGAAGGTGCCAAATTCCCCCAAAATAGTAGAACAAAGGCTAGTGTAGTCACAATCGTTAGCATGAGGAGAGTGCCGCACACTTTATATATCACCAAGAGCAGGCTAGTGCAGTCACAACTGTCATCATCAAGAGAGTGCCACACACTTTTGATATCACCAAGGGTAATAGAATTTCCTACTCAGGAGATGAAGCAATAATAAAAATGCTTAGTCCATGTAGAATTGATCCTGTCAAAATTATCGTAGGACAATCTACATCAATTATAGTTTAGTATTACTTGGGAGATCCAATTCCACACAACAACAAGCATCATAGAGATGACATAATTTTCAACAACTCAAGATGCACTGCAGGTAGAGAAAAGGTAGTTATTGATAGAGAAGAAGAAAGCAGAACATAGAGAAGAAAAGCTGAGAAAAATGGTAGAGGAGGTATACAACAACCTCCTAGAGGAACTGATGGGGATAAACACACTAGTAGAGGGGAAAGTAATAAATATCAGTGAGGACATTCAAGATCTCAAGGAAAAGGTTGTGGAGTTAGAATCACATACAAAACCCACTAGTCCACTTGAAGGTAAGGAGCACAAAGAAAAGGAATAGACTGCCACATTGATTGTCCAACAAATAAAATAATTGGGCACATAATGCAACACGTTATATGAGAAAGGAATATAAATATGGAAAACATTAATGGAGAGTGAATAACTCAACAAAGTGGTGAAAAACATCTAGAAAGCGCAAGAGAAATCTTAGAAGATTTGGGACAACTTGAGCATGCGACAACCTACTGAGTGTAGGGATGCCATGTTGGAAAGAGAAAAATAGATAAATAGCATGATAATTGAGCAACATTAGTTATGACAAAAGTTTGAAACCTTGCAGGAAGAAACATTCAAAGTCACAAATAAGATTGGGACTATACATCAAATGGTCAAGTGAGCAGTGTAGGACATTGTAGAAAAGTTTAATACCCCCATTATAGTTGAGTTGGTAGAATAGATTCCGAGGAAAGTGGAGGAAGTAAAGATGAAGGTTACTATAGTAAAAAGTATGTTGTAGACATTCATTGTGACGACAAAGAAAACAATGCCCTCGTTAGCCCAACAGATAGACTAAGTGGCTCAAGGATGAGCCACATGTGAGTGTTGGGGGCTTGCTGGAGTAGAATTTTGAGTATAAGTTTGAGAGTTCCATGCAGAAAGTTCAGTGTACAAGACGGTCAGCCATAGGTCAATGCGTAGTAAGGTTAATGGACATAGGTCAACGCGCACGAAGGTGAAAGATAAGGAAAGTTGTTAGGCTTATTTTGTAGGGTTTTTCCTATGGTAATATTTATCGCCCATAGTAAAATGGGAGTTTTAGTTGGCTTGTGCCCAAAATGTAAAACTATAGATAACCTATGGTTGTAAAGGGAAAATGTTATTAGAGGACTTAATTGAGCAATTCATTGCATGCTTTAGAGATATGATATTGCGTTGTAATGTTGACCTATTAGGTTGGTGAGTCGTAATAATTGGGATTGTAATGATAACTTTATAGTTATAATAAAATATATGTTTTCGGCTATGTTATGTGTTTGTGCATTAAGTGATTGTATGTTTTCTCTATTATGATTCTTTTAAATTTTTGTTAATGATGGACTTACTACGTAGAATAAGGGTATACCTAAATTCAATTTTATGAATAAAAAAAGTAATGATATATGTGATAGCATATGATCCATTTCTCCTTTGTCATTGCAGAATTGTCTAGGTCCATGTTGTCCCTCATAGATGCCTCAAGTGAGACTTCACCTTCTTGCAAGTGTTACCATAAGGGCTAGTTCCTGAGGGGTTTTGTTGGCTAATTCATTTTGAACCTAGGTCTTCCATCTATGCACCAACACTCCCATTAGCTATATTGTCCCAATGAACAAAGTGGTTCTCAGACCTTACATGCTAAAAGAAATGGAGCAAGTAGTAATCAATATCAGGGAGAAATTGAAAGCACCTTATGATAGGAAAAATATTTGTGCAAACTAGTAAAGGACGCACAAATATTTTTTAGTGGTAGATCATGTATACCTCTACATCATACCAAGGAAGAGTTCACTGAAAGTGGGGTCTTGTGCTAAGTTGACACCCTGATTTTGTGGATCATTTTATATTTTGGAAAGAGTGGGGCCAATGATTATAAATTAGCCTTACCACCAACAATGAAAGCGCATGATGTTTTTCACATTTATTTTCTTAAGAAGTATGTAAATGTTAATATTTATACTATTGATTAGTTTGTGATATAGGTGGAACCCGACGAAAATTTCCAATCATAAACACTATACATCTTAGACTAGAGGTAGATTATGCTTTGGAACCAAGCATGGAAAATTTTAGGGGCTAATGTTCGCCCAGTGGGCTAATTTTCCATGATTTTTCCAAAAAAAAGATTCGCCAATTTCCAATTTTATAAAAGACGATTCGCCCAAATTTTAGAATATAAAATTATTTTACCTTAAAAATCGCCAACATTATAGAGAGACTATATATAAAATAATTATAAATTTGATTAATTTTACAAATATATCAATAAACATTTATAATTTGCATATTAGGGATTAGTGAGATTCGCCAATGTTTTAAACTTCAAGAAAATTTTCCATCCTTAAAATTTTCCTTGGAACCAAGTAAGAGAAATTCAAGTTTCAATGGTAGAAATTTGGACCCGATGAAGCCTTCTAGGAGATGGTATAAAAAATAAGGGTACAATACTCATTTTTGTTTAATGATTAGGAGGATGTAAGAGCTCTGATTATAAAGCTCAATTTTGTTCTTTTGCATTCTAGTTATAGGAACATCGAGGATGGTGTTCCTTTAAGGGGGTGTTGTTTATGTTAGTCCCACCTTGATATCCCTTATTTTTGTATATGTGTTCATAATTGTATGGCTAGTATGTAAACCATGACTGGATGAGACAAATCCTATTAAAAAAAATATATTAAGTTGTTTTCTTGAAAATAATTAAAAATATGAAATGCTAGCCTGAAAGGAGGGGCGCACGAATCCAAGTCTAAGGGAGAATGAGAAGTGGGAAAGTGGCATCTAGTGGCACAATATATTGGCACCAGCGCCTAACAATAGGAAAGATGTAATTAGACAAGAGGAAGTTTCCATGATTCCATAATTCCATGACGTGAAGGAAAGTGAAGTGAACAGTCTCACAGTAGACAAAAATCCTAAAGGAAAATCAAGGGTGAGAAGGAAAAGTGATTGCAAGGAGAGAGACAACAACAAAGAAATATTTCCTAAAATGTTGGACTAGCAGTAGAGAATTATTTACTAAAACGTTAGACTAGGAGCATGAAAGCAATACTAGAGATGCAATTGAGCTTAACTCTCTAAAACTTGGGGTATTTTCCCTTGTGATTGATGTGCTGGGGCGTTGAATTGTGTTTTCCAAACTTGAATGGGTAGTGGAAGGCTCAATTGAGGATTGAACTACAAGTGCTCTCTAAGTAAGCCGATAACCCACTGAATGCTTGTTGATTAAGTGGATAAACCACTTAGTGCTTATTGAAAGGGTTGATAAACGACTCAGGTGCCAGTTGTAAGGTTGATAAACCACTAGGCGAGGTAGCTAAAACACTAAGTTGCTTGCTAAAAAAAGTTAATAAACCACTAAATTCTTGTTGAAGAAATTGATAAAAAAAAGTAACAATAAAAAAGTAAATGAAGACATACAAGCCAACATATATTTTGAGTTAAAAAGAAATTTGATTTTAGTGTACATATATTAATTTTAGTGTATATTTTCGATTATTTTTTAGAAAGAAAAAGCTTCATTATATTATATTGAGTCAATATAAAAGATCCAGATGATACAAAAACTAGTGCAAAAAGATGCAGCCACTATTTTGAGACACTGCGGTTAGATACACCATCGCTGATCCATAAAAAAACATCAAATAAAATAAATAAACAGTCATCTGTGCATCACTTGCCGGATCATATCAGATATGAAACTGAGATTTTTAGAGATTGCAGGACAGCCATAAATCATGTCATATGCAAGAAAAACAAAAAGATAAAGAAAAAGAACCTGTATATAACCAAAGGAGCTTCAAGATCCAGGGATATAGAAATCCTGGATAAAACAGGAATTCTCTCCCTCTTTTACTTCCATAGACCATGACCCTGTACCTAAGAGCAGACCCTTCTTTGACAGGCAGTCAGCTTGGAGATTCTGAGCACGGCAGATGTGTTGCATGGAGCAGTCTCTCATGAGCCCCCATAAGAACATTATCCTGTCCATCCAGCCTGCCAAGTGAGGGCTCCTAATGTGGCAGGCTCCTTTTACATGATCGATCATTGTTTTGGAATCACCATAGATTGAAATAGCCTGTATATCAAAAAACACACAGAAGGCAAGAAGACCCGCTAGAGCTCTCGCCTCAGCCATACTATTAGAGCCTTTTCCTCCGTTCCATGAAATAAGATATTGAAGCTTCTCGTCCATAATAATGTGAACTCCGCAGCCACAAATGTTTTGTTGTTCAACACCGTCAAAGAACGCTCTAGGAAATCTGTTGAGGAAACATTCTTTCTCTTTCATGAGACCTTTCTTCATTTTGGGCTGCTTTTTTGGCACAGAATCATAGATGGATATGATATGTTGCAAAATAGACTTTAGGGGGTCCTTTGAATCTTTGAAAATTTTACAATTCCTCCATTTCCATGCGCACCATAGGACAATAATAATAAGAGATCTCCATGGCTCTCTTTGCCCACTAAACAACATGAGGGAAACCATAAAGAATTTCCAGATCATACCAGATTTGCAGAGAAGATTTGCATTGGAAGAACATGTGATAATTGGACTCCTCAGCTGATTCGCACATCGAGCATCTACTTGGTCCGTGCCAGTTCCTTTTCCTTAAATTTTCCCATGTCAAATTTTTATTGTGGAACACCAACCACGAGAAGAAAATTAATTTAAGAGGGCATCCCGACTTCCAGAGGATCGGAGAATATATAGAGCTAGAGTGAGAGGCCTTTAAATTATCATATCAGAGTAAATGTCTTTTACCTGAACCAGCAATTTTACATTTGGCACCGTCCAAATCAGGTGGTCAGCTGACCCTGAGCGATGAAACCCACAACTACTGAGAGCATCCTTGACAGAATTCCATAACATAACCAGAGACTCTGGCATACGAAGATCATTGGCATCCTTCCATAGAGGGGTTGGGCCTTGCCAAGCTGTTATGAGCTTGTCCCAAGTAAAAATGCCTTTCCTGTGGAAGAAAGACAAAAGTCTCTCGGGAAAGGATATGTTTTCGCGCCCACTCAAAATGGGGTCGATACCAATTAAAATTCTGCTGCTAGAATGTAGCCTCCACTTCAGATTCTTTAAAAAGTATTGCTCAATTTTGCGAAGACTGAGCCATATAGCAGATCCATGCTTGGCTCCAATCGATCCTGTTCTGAACCAGAATTCCAAATCTTTACCTTTCATGTATTTCTTTTTAACAGTGATACTCCACGACCCTTCCCCGAAAATTCCTCTCCACAACGATTTGCAGAGGAGCGCTTTAGCAAAAGCCCTCAAATCCATTAATCCCCAACCTCCAAGGTGCTTGGGCAAATAAATATTTTCCATTTTGGAGAGATGGAATTTCCTTTGATCTGATTTACTGCCCCAAATAAAATTATCAGATACCTTATTCATTTTGTGAATAATACTTTCAGGAAGGAAGAATATATGAGCCCAATAAACAGCCAATTGCGATAATACTGCTTGAGTTAAAATAATTCTGGCTGCCAAGGATAGACTCTTATATTCCCATGCCGAAATCTTTTTGTAATACCTTTCTGTTAACCATTGTCAATCCGCTTTGGAGTAGCCCTTAGCTTTTGGCTGAAAACCCAAATATTTTAAGCCATCCTTGAGCGATCTCGTCTCTATTCCAAACAACTCAGAGATCCATTTCACCAATTCCATGTTGATATCATTGTGGAAGAGGGTGGATTTTGCCTTATTAATTTGTAAACCAGTAGCTCTTTGGAATCTATTAAGAATGTCATTGAGACATATCCACGAAACCTTGCAAAGCATTGCAAATATGAGCACATCATCAACAAAGAGGTTGTGCGAGATGAAGTTATTTCTGCAAATCTTGACAGGCCTGCATCTATTTTTGGAAACCGCTTTGTTTATATGGAGGCTTAGAGAGTTCATTGCCAGGATAAACAGAAGAGGAGAAAGGGGGCATCCTTGACGAAGCCCCCTTTCTGCTGGAAAGAAAGGAGAAGGCATTCCATTTATGATGACCGCGTAGTTCACATTTTCTACGCATGCCATGATCCAGCTGATGGAATTTGATTTCAGGCCGATCTTTGCCAATAAACATCTAATAAACCCCCAGTCTAAATAATCATAGGCTTTTTGTAAATCAATTTTCAGAATGGCCGCGTCTGATTTTTTTGATATCATAGAAAACAAACATTCCTGAGTATTAGCGACGACATCCAAAATATTCCGCCCTTTTAGAAAAGCGTGTTGATCCTTAGTAAGAAAGGTGGCTAAAGTCGCTTTTATTCTTTCAGCAATAATTTTTGTGATGATTTTGAAAGTTATATTGCATAATGAGATCAACCTGAAATCTTGAAAGGATTCCGCTTCCACCTTTTTTGGGATTAGAGCAATTTGAGTGGATGATGTGAGCCGATGAATGCTGCCTGAAATTCTAGATGCTTTAACCAACCTCAACAAGTCTTTCTTGATGATATCAAAAAAATGAGTAAAAAATTATATTGTCCAGCCGTCCGGGCCTAGGCATTTGTCCTTTTTAAAAGCCCCCATTACTCCTAGAAGTTCATTCTCTGTTACTGGCTGAAACAAGGATTCATTTTTTTCACCATCGAACATTTGAGGAACCAGGACGACACCCCATAGAATGTCCTGAAAACCACCGCCTTCTCTTCTTCTATATTGACTTTTAAAAGGTCTTACAGCTTCCTTTGAGATATCTTGTTGTGAGACAAAAAAACCACCCTTTCTATCACTTATTTTCCATATGGTGTTTTTCTCGCGCCTGGCATTTGCATAGTTGTGAAAAAACTTTGTGTTTTTGTCACCTTCCTTGAGCCATATTGCCTTGCTTTTGAGCCTCCATGAAGCTTCTTCCTGCTTCAACAAATTTTTTTTTTTCTTTCAAGTTCTTTTATGCGACATTTCATGCTGAAAGGAAAGGAATTTGCATCCATAGCCTTTAAAATGCTGTCCAGCTCCCTCTGTGTTTCCTGAAGCGCCTGTCTGTCCCTTTTCCTTTTTTCAAATTGCCACTCTTTTACCACCTTTCTCAAAGCAGACAACTTGTCTCTAAAAGTCATAAACGGGGGAGACATATCTTTTGCAGATAAATCCTTCCATGCTTTAGATATGACTTCATTGTAGTCTGGATCTTCTAACCATATTCTATTGAATTTGAATGGGTACCCCTTTCTGAATCCTTTTTCCTGCCAGCTGAGGTAAATTGGCCTATGGTCAGATATAAATGCATTCCCAATGGACGAGTGTGGCATGCCCATTTTATCTATAATGCTTACATGCACTATAAACCGATCAATCCTTTTAGCAATATACGCCTTTTATGCTCTTCCATTATCCCACGTAGGCATCATTTTCGATGGAGCAATATCCACAAGATTCCTGTTCAGAAGTTCAAACTTTATACGGTCTGCAAGCGGATCTCTCTTTCTGCAGTTTCCCCAGCATTCATCAGAGCTTAATGTTACGTTTAGATCGCCTGCAATCACCAGAGATTCAATATCAAAAATTTCTGAAGCAAATAATTTTTCCCAAAAAGGAATCCTGTTCTTATAAGGTGCATAGGTGTTCAAAATATTAATTGGGAAGCCTTTTCCTCTGATAGTTGCTGAGATAAGAATGCCAACAAAACACTTGTAAGCTTTAGCTCTGATCCATTCAGGATCCCATAAGACTGCCAGCCACCCTGACAGACCTCTTGCCTCTGAGGCTACCAGGTACCATGAAGGGGACATTTTCCTAAAATAGGATATGGACACATGATTGCTGTGCATGGTTTCTTGGATTAAAATAATTTTCGGCCTAGCTGAGTAGAAAATATCTTTTAGCGCCAAATATTTTAGGTCTGCGCCCAGACCTCTAATGTTCATAGATATAATGAAGGTCATTTGGAAGTTTCTCCAGCCACGCTCGCTCTAAGAGGCTGAGTCTCTGATATATCATATATGGGGATATCGACCAGGGATAGGTTCCTTACTCCACTGTCTGTAATAGTTGTCCTCCCCCTAAAATATCTGCTACCTCCATTGTGCTTCTTTCTCACTGTTATGTTCCTTGCAGAGATCGGGCTAATGAAAGGAGAAGCAGGATTTCTTGGTTTATGGATGGTTAATGGCTCCAACTCAAGAGATTTTCTGCTAAGTAAAAAGTCTAAATCGCTATCACACAAATTTGTTGGAGATGAAGCTGGGGAGTTGAGTGGAGTGACAGCCATCATTGGCTCTTTTCCTTTTGTGGATGGCAAAAGATTTTTTTCAGGCATCGGCAATGAAGAAGAAATAGGGATGGGGAGGGATCCCACAGAGAAATCCTTGAAATGAAAGGGCATAGGTGAAGGAACAGCTTTGTCGTCCCTCGGTTCTAGAATGGGCGCGCAATGAAGAGTTATAGACTTGCTTACCGCAGAGCAGCTAAACTTTACTGAGCTTCCAGGTCTGGATTCGGGTTCATGTGAAAAATCCTGAGATAAAAATCGCGGAGATAGGGAAGCTTTAGGTTCCATATTTTTAATAAGTTGTTCATCCACAAGTTCTGTCGTAGATAAACTAGCTATAGGAGTAGGGTTCCCCTTTTCTGAGAGCACAGGAGAATTTATCTAAGGCTTTCGATGAAACAATCTGCTTTTTGGAGCCGAATGCCGAGGGAAATTTTTAATTAGGTGTCCTGTTTTGTGGCATGCAGAGCATCTGAAGGGGATGCCCCAAAAATCCAGTCTTTGTTTTATTTTCAGGTCTCTCCAAGCAATCTCAATATGGTCTAGAAAACCCCCCCATAGGCCTTCTCAATGAGTATCCACACTATTCTCTTGTCTTTTTCTCCAAGACACCATGGGTCAACGTAGACAAATCTTCCAATGGAGTTGCCTATCTCAGCGAGGATCTCCTTGGACCACATCTCCAGGGGAAGGTTTGGGAGTTTTACCCAGATCAGGTTATTTGAGGGAGTGTTTTTCAATGGGTCATACCCAATATACCACCTGTAGAGAGCGAGAAAGCTCCTTCTAAAAACCCAAGGACCCTTTAGGATAGTTTCTACATCACTGGCATTCAAGAAGTGAAAGCAATACCACTCCTTCATGAGGTTAGAAATAATGGGGGTATATCCAATCACTGGTTTCCACTGAACCTCAAGCCATTTTCTCATCGTGGCATTGTCCATTTCCAGAAAATGCCACCTACCCACCAAGGCAAGATCCTGTAAGCTTTCAATTCTTTCAATCAGATGAATGCTATCCAGCTTGATAGCAGAAGGCGGGGAGGTGGTTTTGACAGGGTTCCGGGATTTATTGTAGCGGTTCACATGTTCGCGTATGACCTTACCCTCCTGTTGAGTATCATCTCTCCTATATACTGCTTGAGATGGCTGCTCTCTTTGAAGCCCTTCCCTCTCCCTATCAGCACCATACAACGAAGGTTTGACGACCACATCATTCAGGGTTGATTGCCACCCTCCAGATAGCGTGGTGTCCTCCCATGCCTTCTCGGCCATAATTGTGGCCAGAAGGGTATATTTTCTATTATTTATATATTAACACATGTAGAAATTGATATAATTGATTTAATGAGTTATTGGCACTCACTAATACAATAATGTATTAGAATTTGAAGAAGAACTGAAATAGAACTAGAAATTGACCTTCACATTGAAATTGAAATTGGGATTAACACTGAAATCAATCCATTGATTTTGATATACATTTTTCATAATTTCTCGATCAAATTATGTTAAAATCAATGCATTACAAATTTAATAAAAAGAGAAATAAAAATGAAAATCTACATAGAAATAAGATACACAAAGGTAGATATTGAATAGTAAGTGAATTGCATTGATTTATGTGTACACGCATTATTGGAATGTAAAATTTTCATCATTCAACATTGTTACTTTATTTGTATTCCACTTATTTATGTAATGCTTGAAATATCATCATAAATATATACTTAAACAAATTCTATAACTATAAAAATAAAAAGATGAAAAAAATAAATTAAAGTTAATCCTTCTCAAATAAATTGAAAAATAAAAATAAGATATTCAATATCTTAATAGTTACATTATTAATACTTCAATATTATTTTGATTTATAATAATATTAATTTCAAAAGATAATATTCATCTAAAAAATACATAATTAAGATTATAAAAATTTCTAAGTTATTATTTACCACTATTTCAACTCCAAATTTATCATTAATCTCCAAAAATACAAAATAAACTTGCAACCATATATAATTAAATATCATAATAAAATAATATATATATATATATATAAATAATGAAACCAAATCACTACGTAAATATTCACTGCGAACTTAAAAATCTCTCACACATATATAAATAAAACTCGATCAACTTAATCTTACAACTATGAAAAATGGTTCCAACTGAAAGCCAAGCTTTCCGAAAACATGGTAAATGCACTATAGGACACCTAAGAGCCCGGCTTTCCAATGACATGGTAAACGCATTACAGCAAAACTAAAAAGGACATGGTAATGCAAATGCAAGGCGCAACAGATTGGAAAGCATGTAACCTCAAGCTCAACAGGGCCATTTCTTTAGCTTAGTTTGATTTAGTTCTTTGTTCGTTTAAATTATTTTAAGGACGCTGCGTTTTGTTGAGGTATTAATAATTTTGTAGAAGCTTTCTAGTTACCGTGGTATTGTGTTTCCTAATGGAAAATTTATTATAATTAAGATGTAAAATAAATTAGTGGGACAATTATTTATTTTCATTTAAAAAAAACCAGATCATTTGAAATCTATAAAGAGCATATTTTCACTTTTGCAAAGAGCATACTTTCACTTTTGCAAAATACCTTTACCTTTGATTTTTGGGCCATTAAAACTATTTTAAAACCTACTCTAAACTTCACAAATACTTTTATTTTTCTAAGAAAAACATTTTTTTATTTCGTTTGGATTTCTCTAGCGTATACTTTTCTGGCTTCCCAAAAGAAAGGGGAAATATTTGAATATGCCTTAAAAGAAACTGTCGTTCCAGAAATTACAAGGAATCGGATCATCCACACGACCTAGAATAAAAACCTCCCTGGCTTCAATAAATTCAGCCCACTGAATTTGAGCGTGTCAAGTAAACCTCGACCGAACCGAACTTGAGCTTATGTGTCGAGGAAAGCTCGCGCAAACTGGGCAGACAGTAGGGAAAAGTGACATCTTTCATAGTTCCGCTTCCGTGGCATGGTGGTGCAGTGCAATATAAATTAGGGGGTCCATTCAAACTCAGCGGGTAGAGGATATCTCATACGATATCACAATGGGCAAACAGCTGCTGCAATTCGGAGAGAAGAACACTGCTGATATAATATTACGGTTACTCGATTCAGAGGGTGCAGATTATGAAGAAAACCCCCTTTATCTTCATTCCCAGGTTTTGAGAAAATGTGAATTTTATGAAACCATGTTATCGGAGCGCTGGTCTTTGGACAAGCAACGGCCTCTTCAAATCACGGTAACAAGTACTCACAGTTTCGACAATTATATTAAATGCCTTCGCCTCATGTATTCTTCTCAAGCAACAACCAAGCGGTTTTGTTTCGCCAGCGTGGACGATGCTCTCGCTATTCTTCCTGTGGCTGCTCAACTGTTGTTTCATAAGTGCGTGCAGGAGTGTATGGGGTATTTGAATGCGGTTCGTTGGACTCCCGCGCAAGGAGCCGAACTGCGTAACCTGCTGTCGTCTCTGCAGTTAAGTACTTTTCCGATTGAGTTAGCCGCTAGACTTGGCATGAATGTAGGTAAGTCCGATATCAATGAGGGTTTACTATTTCTGGAAGAGTCTCTACAAGAAATGTTGTTTACCGTCTTAGTTTCCAATGTTCGATCTGGTCCAATTTTTATATCTTCATATATTTGGAGTGATTCATCCTATCGCAATATTGTCGCGGATTCTATTGAGCGCTACTTTGATGCATCCTCGGTTGTTGCGGATACGTGCACACGTGTACTTCTGAAAGCGTTTGGTTTCAACATCGAGTTCATAGGATCTCGTAAAATAACCAGTAATTCGACCAGTATCATCAATATTTCGAGCATTAATAATGCTTACGCGAACCTGTTGTGGTTAGTGGACCTCATTCGCAGGTCTGATCGGGAATTGTTTGGAACGGTCTTCCATAACTTTTCTGAAGATGTCTCCCTTCGAGGCGCAGTAAATAGTGTAACACACAATGACGTGTGTGTAAAACATATAATAGATATTCTAGTGAATTGTTTTCTTACATCTCTGGGTAATGGAGAGATAATTACCCCCACATCCATTCGCGTTTCTTTTCTATCAAATTGGCTTGACACTATGGTGAGGTGCATTAAAATTCCAAAGGATAGAGACACATTGGAAGAAAGATTAATTGATGTAGCTGAAACACTTCCGCTCTCTGAGCAAAGACGTGTTTTCCAAATTTGGAAGGAAACTTGTAAATTTAAACCTGAGGTCAGAGGCAGCCGTGGTGTAATGGAATGGTGGGTTAAGAAACTGCATGATTCCTTCGCCAGCGAGAATTAACCGATGGGAGGATGATCGAACTTAAAGAGCAGTGACGCCACATTTTGACAGAACTCACGCCACAGTTTGACAGAAAATATTATGAGGATGATGGAGACTATGTATATATTTACTATGTATAAGTGACACCATTTTGTTATTCACCCAATTTTGTGTCGGTGTCAACTTTCTGGTTGGTTTCCTTTGAATATATTTATTCAACTTTGGAGTTTTGTTGTCCCTTATCATGGTGTTTTCTCTGTAATTTCCTATTTCTTTTTTAATTTTATATGGTTTTGCCGTAATCTGTTTTTTTATAGGTGTTTAACTTTATAGCGCGAAGTATATTTCACTCTTCTTATCATCATTGTCAGCGGTTTCTGATCATCAATTGAAGCCATTTTAAATTTGATGTTTTAAATGATATTATTTACTAAAAATAAAAAATAAAATAAAAAGCTTGAAGATTTTATAGAGATGATCGTAATTAAAAATAACAGGCTGGAACTATATCTAATACGACCCATAGGATTACAGTTCCCATCGCATTACAGTTTTCTTTGGGGGTAGTTCAGACAGCATGGTCATATGTCATCCCTTGCTGTTTCATTTTTATAAATGAGAAGAAAAAGTTGGATTAATTACGAACCGGAATGAGAACAAAAGAACGATTAATTAGAATTCAGAAACACCAAACAAATGAATCCGAATTGGAAACGGAATCTTCGAAACTCACCGACCCAGACCAAATTCTTGGGCTTCTTTCCATATGGGAAAGGGTCCCTGCCAGCCAGTAAAACAGATTTAATTTGCTTTGGTATCAGGTGCTCTTTCCCTGTTCCAAAAATGGGATCATAATTTATACACACGCTGCTCCCATTTTGTAAGTTCTAAGAGAGATTTTGTAGGAAAAAAGATTCAATTTTATGAAAACTCTGCCAGATAGCAGAGCCATATGGGGAACCTATAGTGCCTTTCCTGTACCAATAGGTGAAATCTTTTTTTCCCATATAGTGCCTTTCCTGTACCAATAGTGCCTTTCCTGTACCAATAGGTGAAATCTTTTTTTCCCATATACTTCTTTTTTATGGATTCACATAGAGATTTACACAACAAGGCTATTGCAAATTTCCGAATATCTATGATCGCCCAGCCTCCTAGATCCTTAAAAAGAGTAATGTTTGAAAGTCCGAATATCTATGATCGCCCAGCCTCCTAGATCCTTAAAAAGAGTAATGTTTGAAAGTTTTGTTAGATGATCTTTCCTTTTTTCTTTACATCCACCCCAGATGAAGTTTGTTGTCAGTCTATTAACGATTTTATAATGCTGGTCGACGATCAGTGATCCATTACCAGTGTGCTCCGCTCCAATATAGCAAGAGGGTTTAAGGTGAAATCCCAAGTATTTCATTCTGTCCTTTATAACTCTTGCTTTAATGTTAAACAACTGTACCATGTATTCAATGATTTCCTTATTGCAATTCCAATGATTTTCTCATGATAAAAGAAAATTTTATTTTCATTTATTTGTAGACCTATGGCCTTTTCAAAAAATTTCAGAATGTTATAAATACATACCCAGGTGAGACGACAGAGCATTCCGAAAATCAAAATATCATTACACGGGGGAAATGTAATTTTTTTTACCGATCATAAGAGGTCGGCAGTGACCCTTGAGAGCATTTTGATTGGGGAAATGTAATTTTTTTAGTGACCCTTGAGAGCATTTTGATTGGGGAAATGTAATTTTTTTTACCGATCATGAGGTCGGCAGTGACCCTTGATATGCAAACTTAGGCCATCCATTGCAAGTAGCGGGGAAAGAGAACTCCCTATCTCAGACCTCAAAGAGAACTCCCTATCTCACACCTCTACTCCCTATCTCAGACCTCAAAGAGAACTCCCTATCTCACACCTCTAACAACAGGGAAGAAAAAAGAGAAGAATTAACATTCTAACAACAGAACTCCCTATCTCAGACCTCTAACAACAGGGGAAAGAGAACTCCCTATCTCAGACCTCTAACAACAGGGGAAAGAGAACTCCCTATCTCAGACCTCTAACAACAGGGAAGAAGAAAGAAAAAAGAGAAGAATTAACATTATCTCAGACCTCTAACAACAGGGAAGAAAAAAGAGAAGAATTAACATTCTAACAACAGGGAAGAAAAAAGAGAAGAATTAACATTCTCAACACAAGCCATGACCCAATTAGAGCAAGAATGATTAGAGCCAATTTTAAAAACAAGACATCTTTAAAAACCCCAATCAAAACAATCATAAACCTTTTTGAAATCACATTGTAGAATTGTAGCATCTAGGTTCTTTTTTTTGTGCGTAAAAAGTGCAGGTCTATGGATATTAGTTGCTTTCATTTTCATTATTTTGGAAGCTTCAAACTGAGATTCCTTCCAAGGCAAACATTACAAGTGGGATTAGCCCCGAATTGAGATTGTTTCCCATGGATGGAAAATTTATGATTTTAAGAATTTGGAATTTGTTTTCCCTACAACGCAAATTCCGCCGAGAATAGGGGTGGAGGTGGGGCCCCCTATACAGGGCCGTAGATCGCGGCGGAGGTTGGTTCTCCCCGCTCGCTACGTTATAGACTCATGGCGAAGGTCGTTATCAGACCCGTCCATATCCTTTCCTTCTCCCAACGGCTTCTGGCCCCCTAACCAATAAGCATCTTCTGTCAACAAGTAACTTGGTAGTTGGTATAGAAAAAATAAATAACCAATAAGCATCTTCTGTGAATAAGTTACTTGCAACTTGGTAGTTGGTATAGCAAAAATAAGTGACAAATAAGCATCTTCTGTCACTAAGTAACTTGGTGGTTGGGATAGAAAAACTTTAAAGAAAGCTTTCGAATTACGAATTTGCAATTGGTATAATAAAACCTTAAACTTATTTGGATTGGAATAAAAAATAAAAAGTGATTAATTTTTTTTATAATATTTGTTGATGAATATCATTAGTTGATTTAAAGCGTCCACCAAAATGTAATTGTAAAGCGTCCACCAAAATGTAATTGTAATGAGGGGATTAATCTAGATGACATTCTCATTTATTGGTATAAATTTTTTTTATTGGTAAAAAAAAAAATTACACTGTAAAATTGATTAAAATTTTATTTCTAATCTTAATATAAAAAATTAAACTATAAAATTGATTAAATTTTTATTTTAATATTAATAATATTTGTTGATGAATATTATTAGTTGATTTAAAACGTCCACCAAATTGTAATTGTAATAATGTGATTAATCTAGATAACATTTTCATTTACCATATGGATCACAAAAGTGTAAAATTTAACGTAGACATTTTCATTTATAATATGGATCACAAAAGTGTAAAATCTAGAATTAATAAGAAAATTGTAATGATGTTATAATCTGGATCACAAAACTGTAAAATCTAACATGATTAATAACAAAATTGTAATAATGTGATCAATCTATGTGACATTCTCATTTACAATATGGATCACAAAAATCTAAAATCTAACTTAATCATTCTCATTTATAATATAGATTACAAAAATGTAAAATCTAATATTAATCACAAAATAAAAAAATCTAAAATGTAATGTTAAATTTTTTATTTAATTATTACAAATAACTAAAAATATATTTATTTAATTTTTATTTATTTATTTTAAATTAAAGATAATATAATTTTTTTATTATATTTTTTTAAATATTTACAATATTTTTATTATTATTTAATATTTACAAATATGATATGCCACATTGAGAAACCAACTTAGAAAAAGAAAGATGATTTTCTCTCTAGAATGTTGTAACCAAAAGAAAATGTCCAAAATTTACAACAAAAATAAAATCGTAGAAATTTGGTCTAGAAGACTGCTTTGGTAATATGATAATAGGTTAAATAAACCAAAAAGAAACCAACTTAGAAAAAGAGAGATGGTTTTCTCTCAGTGCTACAACCAAAAGAAAATGTCTGAATTTAAAAACAAAAACAAAAATTGTAGAAAAACAAAATAAAAAATTGTAGAAATTTGGTCAACAAACACTTTTTGGGAATATGGTAATAGGTTAAATAAACCAAAAGAAAATGGATCCTATAGTTAGTTGAAACGAAAACAAATTGAATCCCTCTATAACAAACTTAAGTGTTTTATCTGTTTGACTCTCCATAACCGCATTCTTATCGGGGAGAATCCAATGAAGAGGGGTTTTCAAGGTCCAGGGAGATACAATCTTTGCGGGCTTGCTTTTGAGGATTTTCTGCACCTATTTTTGACCTGCCCCTTCACACTTTCCATTTGGGAGGAAGTCTCCAATTTCGTCATGATTAATGTGTTGGACAAGATTAATGTTGAGGGGACTGTTCCTCTGTCATTTCATGTCTACATTTCTGGTCCACTAGACTGAAAGCTTTATGCCTCCATTTCTGGTCCACTAGACTGAAAGCTTTGAGAGCCATCTTACTGTATATTTTGTTTGGGCCATTTGGTGTTCCAGAAATCTCTGCATTTTTTAAGATAAATGCCCGGATATCAGGTCCACTAGCCTCAATATTGTTGCCTATTTCAATGAAATTGGCCCTTGGGTTCCAAGGCCTCCCTAGTGCTCTATTTCGTATAAAGACCTAATGGACTAGTTTCCATAAAGGACTAGTTTCAAATAGGTTACTTTGATGGCCTTCGTCTGGGGCTTATGTGGATGTGGGGCTTTTATCAAGATTTAGGCTTCTAGTGTATATCGATTCTTCTGGCATGGAGAGTTGGGGTCTAATTGTGGGGTAGAGGTTGTGGCATTGTGAGGGTGCTTTAGTTTGTTGTTTGGCTAGCTATTGACTAGACACAAAGATCTTTGGGGACACGAAATCAGTCATTGATTTGTCAATAAAGATCTATAGGGACTCGAAGTCGGTGATCGATCATGTTCAAGGAACTACCTTGAGGTCCCCTCCCTTCATATCACGTCTCTACTGCCATCCTTCCTTGATATCTCATTCCAGGATGTTTATAGGGAGCAGAATCTCGAGGCGAATGCACTCTCCAAGCAGGGGGTTTTCTCTAGTTAGGGCTGATGATTTTTTGAACACCTTCACTCATAAAAATGGCAATGTTTGTATTAAGAAAAATAAAACCCACTAGTCAGCTCTACGAAAAAGAGTCTGAACCAGGAGAGTTCGGCTCTGCAGAACACTCTACATTGTTCATCAACATTACACATTAAATAGAATACATGGTTTTAGGGAAGTTAGAACAACATCCTAAGAATAGAAACTAATTCATATCCTAAGGCTACGTGAACCAACTCTACCTATTCTAGGATATTCTCCATTATCTTCAACACTCCCCCTTAATGGAGAATGGGCTCACATATATGCCTAACATCTCCCTAAACATTTGAAACTTAACTTTTCCAAGGGGCTTAGTGAAAATAGTCGCAAAATTATCACATGTATTACAATATTCCAGATGAATTTCTTTAGATTGCACTTTCTCCCTTACAAAATGGAATTGAGTATCAATATGTTACGTGTTTTTGTGAAACACTGGATTGTTGGACAGCTTGATTGAACTTTGATTGTCGCATCTGATTGTTGTTGCGACTGTCTGTTCTTCCCCAACATCCTAGAGAAGTCTCCGCAACCAAACTGCCTCGCATGTTGCTGCACACATGGCTTGATACTCTACTTTTGCTGAGGACAAGGAGACTATGTTCTGCTTCTTGCTGCTCCAAGTGATCACCCCGGATCTAAGACTAAATGCATTACCTGTTATAGATCTATGATCATCTACATTTCCTGCCCAATCTGAATCTGTAAATCTTACCAGTCTAACATCAGAAGAGACAGTGTAAATAATTCCATAATCTATAGTACCTTGTAGATACCTCAAAACATTCTTCACTGCATTGCAATGGCTTTCAAGTGGCTTAGACATAAATTGGCTTAACACGCTGACTACATAAGACAAATCAGGTCTAGTGGTGTGTAGGTAGATCAGACTCCCAACCAGCTATCTATAAAGAGTTGCATCCACCGCTTTTGAGCCATCCTCACACCCCAATTTGATGTTTTGCTGCAATGGTACTTGTGCAAACTTGCACCAATCCATTCTAAACTTCACTAACAGGCCTTTGACATACTTTTCTTGAGACAAAAATGTTTGACTTGAATCTCTCCAGATCTCGAGACCTAAACAGTATTTGAGTTCACCGAGATGCTTCATCTCAAACATCTATGACATATGCTGCTTGATTTCATCAATTAGATATATAACATCACCTATAATTATCAAATCATCTACACATAATGAAATCAACACTACGCACCCTTGTTCATCTTTCATGGTGTAAAGATTAGGGTCATTCTTGCTTCTATTATAGCCAGCTTGCAGAAAAAATGAATTGATTTTCTCATACTATGACCTGGGAGCTTGTTTTAATCCACAGAGTGCTTTCTTCAACCTATAGACTAAATGTTCTTTTCCTTTCTCGAAAAACCCTTCCGGTTGCTCTAAATAAACCTCTTCTTTCAGTTCCCCATTCAGAAATGCAGACTTTACATCTAGTTGGTGCATCATCCAATGTTTCTTAGTAGCTAAAGCAATTAAAATTCTGATGGTGTTCAATTTAGCTACAGGGGTGAAGGTTTCTTCATAATCTATCCCTTCTTTTTGTGTATACCCCTTTGCAACCAACCTAGCTTTCAGTTTTTCTATAGTTCCATCTGCATTGATTTTCGGTTTATATAACCATTTGCAACCTATGATTTGTTTTCCTCTAAGGAGTTCTACCAATTCCAAAGTGTTGTTTCTGATTCTTGAATCATATTCCTATTCCATGGCTATTTTCCATTCATTACTTTCATTTGCTTTTTTATAACTAGACGGTTCAACAACATTCATCATACTAGTTATAAATGCATTTTCCCTCTATCTTGTAGGAATTTGAGCTTTCCTACCTAATCTCCTGAGTGGTGGGGTAGTGGTTTTAAACCTTATTTCTTCTTACTACTGCTGTTGTTGATGTCGTTGTTGTTGTTTTTGTTGTTGTTGTTGTTGTTGTTGTCGTTGTTATAGTTGTTGTTGTTGTTGCTATTCATCCTCTGCCTTTGTGTGCTGCTGATCCTAACTGTTCTCTACTTCTTCTTATTCAAAGTACGAGATGTCCCATCCATCATAGTGCTCATCAGTTTCTTCACTACCCTACTCATGGAATTTAACATCTCTACTAACAAATATCTTGTGAGTAAAGGGATTAAATAATCTGTATACTTTATATGATGAACAATACCATATAAAAGTGCATCTGATGGCTTTTGAGTCTAATTTCTTTCTATCTTCCTTGGGTATGTGGGCAAATGACTTACATCCAAATACTCTTAAGTGTTTTACTATAGGCTTATATCCATACAAAGCTTCAAAAGGAGTTTTAAACTCAATACTTCTTGTATGACTCCTATTTTTTAAATAAACTGCAGTACTCACTACTTCGGCCCAAAAACCATTTGAAAGATTCTTACCTTTCAGCATACTTCTCGCACATTCCACCAGAGTTCTATTCTTCCTTTATGTTACTCCATTCTGCTGTGGAGTATGGGGTACTGTAAAAATTTTCAAAATTCCATGATCTTTACAATATCTGATAAGCTCTTCAATTCTGTATTCTCCCCCCCTGTTTGTCTTTCAATCATATTTTTAAACTGCTTAAAGTATTCGAATGTATGACTCTTCTTACTTAAGAAATACACCCAAGAAAACTTCGTACAATCATTAATAAATAGTAGGAAATACACTGCACCTCCTAATGATTTTGTCTGCATGAGACCAAAAAGGTCTGTGTGCACTAACTCCAGTATATCTCTCCATTTCTTTTCTACTCTAACATGGAATTCTTCTCTATGCATTTTTCCTAAAGTACAAGCATCGCAATCATTATGTACTTGCTTTAGCATAGGAAGATCTCTTACCATTTCTTTCCTCTGTAGTAACAACAAATCATTATAATTGATGCGGTCGAATCTCTGGTGCCAAAGCTCTTCTGTAGTGAGGCTCGCTATTGTCCATGCTCGAACCGGTGTAGGTCTCAGATCCAACTTGTATAGTCCTCCTATTCGGATTGCTATAGCAATTATCTTCATTCCATTTAGCAGATCCTTAATGTAACAATTAGATTTTAAAAATTCAACTTTCAAATCTTAATCTGTAATCATTGATACATAAATCAAGTTCTTAGTTATGCCAGGTACATACATTACATTATAAATTTGTTTGATATTAGCATCAGGTAGAATAACAGAAACTTTCCCACATCCTTTGATTTGATGACTTTTGTCATCTCCTAGGTAAATTTGTGCGCCTTTGTTGATCTCTTTAAAATCCTCCAGCCAATGCTTGTTCCTTGTCATGTGTGTTGATGCTCCTGAATCTACATACCAAATGTCTGCATCAACATTTTCCTCACGATCTGCCATGAACAACCTCAAATTCTGCACCTGATCACTGTTCACGAGATGACCTGCATGTCTCTTTGGCTTCTGCTGTTCTTCATGATACTTCTTTTTCCTATATTCCCTGGTAATATGACCCAATTTTCAACAATAAAAACATTTAGTTTCAGAGTAGTCTTTATTTGGATTTATACCTTGAGTTAGATTTGGCTGTTTATGTGAACTTGCTTCGTTTTGCTATTGTGGACCTCCTTTCCCTTTGTAGAGGTTCTTCCTTGCCACCAATGCAAGATCAACACTCTGGGGCTTCAGAGTTGATCTCATCTCTTCTTCCTGCATCAATATAGCTGTCAGCTCTTCAAAATGTGGGATCTTTTCTCTGGCATTAATCCCAGTGATGAACATCTGATAATCATCAGTGACACCATTCATTTTAATGGTCACAAGATCTATATCTTCCATTGTATGACCAATATCTGATAATTTGGTTTTTAGATCCTTGATCCTTGCTCCAAATGAAGCAATCGTTTCATTCTCCTCCATCTTCATGGACATGATCTTACTCTTGAGGAAAAAAAGACGATTTGAATTTCTAATCTCGTACAATTCCTTCAGAATTCCCCAGATCTCATTAGCTACTTACCTTCTCTGATGTGGAGTATAATACAGTCTTTCGCTGACATCTTTAACATTTTCCTTGCTCTGGTTTCTCGTTCTCCCAATCTGGGACCGATGTTGATCCGACCACGGGCCTCGACTCATCCCCATTCACAATTTGCCAAGAACTCTACGCTTCTAGACAATTCGCATAATTGGAACCATCGAGCTTGTTATGCTCATTCATGCATGCTTCAAATATGTTGTTATTCATCTTGGCAATTTAGAAAAAAAATTGATAGGTAAAAGATATTAAATTTACCCCAGATTTGTGACAGAGACAGATCATTGTTTTTCGATCTCACAGCGCACACGCAAATCATCGTGGTTTCCTTCTTAGCCTCCAGACAACCTCCTGTTGTTAGCGACAGCCTTGTTCTTGGCTTCCCCACTCAGCTTCTCTGACAGCTACAGCCTTGTTCTTGGCTCCCTTTGCAATTTCTTTGATTTACACGATTGTCGCTAATATTTTCCCAATATCTGAGACTAGTCACAACCATCACTGATATTTGCCCAATATCCAAGACTAGTCGTTGAAATACACCAATTTTCAGAGACCAGTCACAACCGTCGCTGAAATACACTGGAGAAGTGCGACGATTGAAAAAAGAAAATTCCGAGAAGTGTAGTAGTGTATCGTCGCGACTATCCACTCAAAACCTGTGACAATTTTAGTTCAAAGAACCACCCACCAGCCAGCATACAGGTTCCTCAGCCTTGACGCTCTGATACCATGATAAAAATGGCAATGTTTGTTTTAAGAAAAATAAAACCCACTGCTCAGCTCTACGAAAGAGAGTTTGAACTAGGAGAGTCTGGCTCAGCAGAACGCTCTACATTGTTCATCAACATTACACATTAAATAGAATACATGGTTTTAGGGAAGTTAGAACAACGTCCTAAGAAATAGAAACTATTTCTATCCCGAGGCTACGTGAACCAACTCCACCTATTCTAGGATATTCTCCATTATCTTCAACATTCACAATGGAGTTATATGTGATTTGGGCTCCTTTCAGTCCTAGCCCAGGCTGGCTTTCATTTTGTTCTCTTTTGTCATGCCTTTGAAATGGACTTCTTGTTTTCCTATTTACCTTTTTGGGCTCTATTTGAGTAGGATTGAGATCCTTTTTGTATTGATGTTCAGTAGCTGCTTTCCTCGGCTCCTCGATCTTCATTGATACATTTTGGTCTATGTCGATTCCTAGATTGTCACTATAGGCTGATTCCCAAATGGTCATCGATCATTTTGATGCCTGGCATTTTATCTTCCTGAGAAGCATGTTGTCATTTTTATTCTCTCCTACTTTGAATTATTTAAACTCTTTATTATTATTGAATGACATTGTTTTTTTCGTTGAAAAAAAAAACAACCATAGTAAACACAGGGTGCAATAACATAAAAGAAATTAAGAAGAAAAATGAGGCATCATGAAAAAGTTAAGAAGACCAAAGCATCGACCTCAATTAGAGCTTGCCCAATTTGATTGCTTCTGCTAAGACCAGGTTCTAATGTTGCACCGGCTTCCAAGCATGCTAGCCTCCTATCGATATCCTTCAGCTGCAAAATGATATCATCCAGAACCAACAAAATTTCATCTTTGCCATCGTTCCTGTCCAGCATGACTATTCTTGATACCTGTGAGTCTAACAGACATGCAAAACCTCACCTTTGACATCGTTCCTGTCCAGCGGGACTATGATGCTTAATGCCTCTGAGTCTAATAGGCATGTTCGTTTCTTAACTATATCATCCTCCGAATTTTGTAGCTCCTTCTTGATGGCTCTCTGAAGGTTTGGTCATTAAAAGGTCTAACTAATTCTGTTACCCGCATGTGAGCGTGTGCATCATCAAGGGAGCCACAACCCCCTCTAACTCTACCTCCTTTACCTCTTTTGCAACAGGAAGGCTGGCATACCATGATCTATAGTAGAGACTGAGCCACACCATTGCGCTCACAAGTTAACTTCAGCTTCGAATACTGTGGATGGCCAATTTTGTGGGAAATCTCTGACTGCTCACATAGAATGCCAAACCTGAAAGAAAGCATGAAACATGCCCTATAGGAGGGAAATTTACCAAATTGCACTCTGAAGAAGACTCGATACCAAGCCACTGCATTGTTATGATGAGGATAGGATTATACTATTGTCTAGGGAGTTCCCACTGCATAACATAATTAACTACATACCAGCAAAAGCATGACTCTAAAGCATGCTGTGATCCAACTCTTCATATGAAACGACACCTAAATATTTAAGTTAAAATGAGATATCATGATGGAAATGTCTGGAACCTTGGTTGGAGAGTGTGTTGATCAATGAGGACAAAGGATGGCAACACATCTTAGCTTCCTTACTCATTGAGTAAGGTGGTAGTGCACACACATCTTTTTCCATTTCCACTTTCCTTGTATTTTCATATTATTATAGAACTATTTAATTTTTGTGGGGAATATTATTATTGATTGATTTATTTATTTATTTTTTTCAATGAGATTTAAGAAGATAAAAAAAAAAATCATTTTCTTAATGAATATTTCTAAATATTAAAATTTCATATAGTTAAATATATTATATAATTCTTAACACAAATTAATATAATACTTTATTATAATTATTTTAAAAATATAAGATTTTAATTTTAGGAATTATTTAAAATTAGTATTTATTTATTAATATTGAAAATAATATGTGTGTGTGTGTGTGTGTGTTTATATTTTAAAATATTTATTGTAGTTATTAAAAAATAGCACTGATAAAAATGGGGAGACTCACCTAGTGATACAGAGTATAAGTTCTTCATTTTTACTGTGTTATTTGATCAAGAAGGTCAAACCCTTTACCAAGAGAGTTGGTTCCCTATGATTGATTTTATTTTTTATTTTAATGTATAAACCTATGTTTTTATGAGAATTATATGAATGTGAGAAATATTGTAATGAAATCTTCTAGTTAAGAGAGATTTTGAGAGACACTTAGATTAGTGATAGATTTGAGGAGCTAAAAAGTCCTAAGTTAGAGGGTTTAGTTGAGGTTTTTGTGGATCTAAGAGAGATTATTTGATCTGAAACTAATTTGGTTTCAATCCTCCATGTATAAAATTATTTTATGTAAATTATAAGACACAAAAGAGAGTGAGTGCAAGGAGACAAGTGAGAGGCTTCTAAGAGGCCAAGAACTAGCTTGAGGCCAAAATGGGTCTATGTTGTAAATCAGGCCTAAAAGGCCTTTAAAACCTGTGTATATAGTCATTTCTAGCAATTGATTAGTTGTGAACTCGATGTGGAGATTTTGTTACTAATTTTTATCTTGTATCTTTGTTCATTTATTTATTGATTAGTATGTCTAGGTTCTGTGGTTGCTATAACTAGAAGCTTAAGAGGGCGATCGGTTCTCTAACTGCACAGAGAGAAACATAAAAGGGAGAATAAGTGAAGTGATTGAAACTTCCTGATCAAATGATATTGGAGCAGGGATAAGGTTTATGCCCTGGAAAGGAGGATTCTCCAGACAACAAAGGGATTGACGTTTGTATAAAGACTTCGGTATAATAAAAGAACGTGATTTAAAAAGGTTGAGTTCTTATGAATTAAGCTACGGGATCAAAGGGTCCCGAGATAAAGGAAAACCTTAAGGAGAAAGGAAAAAACCACGACTCAAATGAAAGAGGCCTACGCATTGGAGCTTTGAGAAACTCTTTGAGGTTGACTTGAAGCCCACATTTATTGGCTCCGATGATTATGGTGGTGCACCATGCTAATGGTATTTCCCCTTGTGATTTGGGGATTGTGTTCATGGCTCCTAGTTTTGTTTTAGATATTGGGGAAGAAGATAAGAAAGACAGAGGTGGAGATTGGTTGGATTAAAGGGAATTGTTGTACATCAAAGTGGCCTTGGTCAATTATTGGCCACGGTTGCATCAAAATGGTATCAGAGCACAAAATAAATTTCTGCGTAGAAATTACATAGTGAGAGGTCCTGACAAAAAAAAGCAAATTCATTGAGGAAGAACCAGGGCTGATAGAAAGTGTTGGAGTTGTTCATGGAATTACTAAAGATCAGATTGTGGAAGATTGTCTACAAGCACTACCATGTGAGGAAGATGCGTTGCTACACAAGCTTGAATTGAATGCAACAAGTAAGGGAGAAAATACAATTGGAAACTTGCGTTGAAAGGGAAGCATGGAAGAAGAGAAAGCTTGAGGATTGACTGTGAGGAAGGAGTAGAGAAGCAATTTGAAGATCAAACCAGTTGAAGAAATAGAGAAGCGGGCTTGAACTAGAGGAGCAATTGAATATGTTGGAGCAAGAACAAGTTAATGCATTTTTTCTTTGAATAATTGTAAATGTAGAAGAATATTGTTTGAAAAGTTTGGCAGTAAGTAGGAATTTATTTTCCTGTGAAAATTGGAGCAAATTGTATTATCTTTATGGAGGATTGCATATAGTTGTAGAAAAATTGTCCAAGAGGAGTGGACAAAAAGAAAGATTAATATTATGTTTGTACTAGCCATAAGTGAGGTGATAGTTGTGATGGCAAGGAGGAAGAAACCATCAAAGGGAAAAGTAGCTAGAAATTTGTGATTGCAAGAAATTTGTGATTGCAGGATGAATAAAATATTACAAGAAAGAAGTGATATTTGTTGAATAGGATTAAGAGATTGGAAGGAAGTGTGAAAAAGAACCCAGTAGCATAATTCAACGTTGAAAAGAGAGAAGGAAGTGAATAGAGTGAAAGGATAAGTGAGCAAGGAAACTAGAACAACTAGACAGCTAGGAAAGTTGAGTGGGTATGCTCAGAGAAAGAGAAAGAGAAGGTTCTACTACAAAAAACCAAGAGAGAAATACAATTTCCAACATTAGTAGTTGGGTAGAAGTTGCCAAGAGGGACAATTCCACACTGATTGTGGGGAGAGTTGTCAAGAGGTGTCACAGAGAAGGGATTAAAGAACACTAAGAGGCTAAGCTCAAAGAGAAGCTTAGTGAGGTATAGAGGAGAGGTTAGGTTGTAGCTCACAAGTGAACAAGGGGATTCACAAGAGAAAGAAGAAGAAAGAGGAGCAGAAGATGACGAAAAACAATCATGAGAAGGGTTCAACAAAAGGTCACAAGAAAAGAGGAAGAGATGCCAAAGAAGTTGGCATGAAGATGAGTCATGAAGAGAGAGAGGCATAAATGACACAATTGAAAGATGAACTCAACAAGGTGAGAGAGTAGTTGCAAAGGCAAACAAGGTAGCTACATGAATCATTAATGCAGGAGGAGTGTATGTAGGGAAAAAGATTCACTGGTCAGTGAAGAGACTGCATGAAAGAAACCAGAAGAGGTGGATGATAGGTATGATCCATAAATGGTTGAGGATGCTCAGAAAGACTGAGTCTGAACCAGAGACAAAAGCAAAGATGGAGTGCATTTGTGCACCAAAAGAGGGACCCATCCTTGGGGAGGATGGTAGTAATGAAGTATAAGAGGAAGAAAAGTCATTGAGGACTGTTATGCAAGATGAAAAGAGGCCAAAACAATCTAAGGATGATGAATGTATGGATGTAGACACTAAGAATCAAATTAAAGAAGAGTTGATGGACAACTTGGAGGAGTCAATGTTGCATGAGGAAAGAATGTTGGCAACCACAAAAGAGACCTCAAGGTCTCATGTTTTTTAAACTAACAAGTGTTTTTTGTTTGCATATGATTAATATTTACAGGAATCAAAGAGTTGATTGGAAAGAAAAGAAGCACAGGAACCATTTGAGAAACCAGTGCAAGTTGGAAAAGGCACAAACATGAAGTTTGTTACAACATAATTAAAGTTTTTAGAGGATTAGTTGAACAATCCAAAGACCAATTGCGAAGCAAATGAAATGATGGTGGGTTGCAACAATTTTATAGAGGATAAGGATAAGGTTGCCATGGAGAAAATGCAACAAAAAAGAGGCAATAGTGATGATGCATTCCAGCTGCAAATGCAGACCAAGAGGGAATCCATTCTAGACAATTGGAATCTTGATGATTTAGCAGAGGGAAACAGTATGTTCTAAAAAGGAATGAATGGTTTTTGACAGTCAAAATACAAGTTAGACTAAGATATTGAGAATGTTAGAAATTTGATGATGAAAGTGTCTCAAAAGAGACATCTTGCAGGAAGGAAGGAAGATGGAAAAGGCTTGTTGATAGGGACAGAGTGAGTATACATTAGCAAGGAGAAGGGAGAGTTGCAACATAAGGTCTGGAAGCTAGGAAGAATGAAGAAGAAGATAATGGATCAACAACGACATAATGAGGAACGAGATCAATTACAAAATAAGATTTGGGACCCAGGCATACTTTCTTCATCAACTCATGGTTAGTAGACCATGAAACCTTTCAACTTGGGGAGTTTGATGTAGGAGAATAAGCTCTTCATTTTTACTGTGTCATTTGACCGAGAGGGTCAAACCATTTACCAAGGGAGTTGGTTCCCTAAGATTGATTTCATTCTTTATTTTGTATAAACCTATGTTTTTATGAGAATTATATGAATGTGAGGAATATTGTAATGAAATATTCTCCTTAAGAGAGATTTTGAGAGAGAGTTAGATTAGTGATAGATTGAGGAGCTAAAAATTCCTAAGTTAGAGGGTCTAGTTGAGGTTTTTGTGGATCTAAGAGAGATTCTTGGATCTGAAACTAATTTGGTTTCAATCCTCAATGTACAAAAATATTTTACTTAAATTATGATACGGAGAAGAGAGTGAGTGTGAGGAGACAAGTGAGAGGCTTCTAAGAAGCTAGAATGGGCCTATGTTCTAAATCAGGCACAGAGGGCCTTTGAAACTCGTGTATATAGTCTTTTGTAGTAATTTATTAGTTGTGAATTTGATGTGGAGATTCTGTTACGGTTTTTACTATGTATCTTTGTGAGTTTATTTATTGATTAGTATGTCTGGGTTGTGTGGGTGCTATAACTATAAGCTTAAGAGGGTAGTCAATTCTCCATGTGCGTAGAGAGAAACATAAAAGCAAGAATAAGTGAAGTGATTGGAACTTCCTGATCAGACGATATTAGAAATGGGATAAGGTTTATACCCTAGAAAGGGGGATTCCCCATACAACAAAGGGACTTGTGTTTGTATAAAGACTTTGGTATAATAAAAAAAGAGGATTTAAAAAGGATCAGTTCTTATGAATTAAGTTATGAGATCAAAGGGTCTCGGGATAAAGGAAAAGCTTAAGGAGAAAAGAAAAATCCATGATACAAAGGAAAGGGGCATGTACATTGGAGCTTTGGGAAACTCTTTGAGGTTGAATCAAAGCCCACGGTTCTTGGCTCCAATGGTTATGGTGGTGCACCATGTGAATGGTATTTCCCCTTGTGATTTGGGGATCATGTGCAGGGCTCCAATAATTTTGTTTTAGATCTTGGGGAAGAAGATAAGAAAGACAGAGGTGGAGACCAGTTAGATTAAAGGGATTTGTGGTACATCAAAGTGGTCTTGGTCAATTATTGTCCAACGTTGCATCAACCCACCTGGAATCTTATTGCAACAAAACTTAATTCCAAAAGGGAGAATGTTGGAGGTGATATGCCACAATAAACAACGCCAAAGGTTAAGCCAGTGTCGTGCATCATCATTGAAGCCAAAGAAAAAAAGCAGTCATTGGTCAAACCTAAGGTAGCAAAGGAAACCCCTGACGTCGACACAATCAAACTCATTGGAGCCCCTGATTATAACATCTCTTTGGATGTCGATTTCCCTGCGTTATTTTTGTTGTCTCATCACGATTGGCTCAACCCGACATTTAGATTTGGCCATATCACTTTGGATTTTCATGATTGAAATGTTGCCGCCCAAGGAAAATGTGAAGGGGCTAACCCTTGGGCTGATCTATGGAATCCAACTCGACCTTCACCTTCATAGGGTCACTAAATATATTTCAACCCACAATAGAGGCCATCACCTTAAGTTTTGTGCATTGTACAATCTTTTGCGAGGCCAATCTTAGGAGGTTCCTTTTGTATGAAAATTAAAGCCATAAATCTTGTCTCTTCACTTGAAACTAGAATTCAAATCGGATGGGTATCCCCTTTAGTTGTATTCAAATCCTACTTGAAGGCAAACAACTTCATGATCTGAAATCCCTTAGTGAATATGACATAACCAAGGATGCCTTAATTTATATAGGCTTAAGATTAGGAGGTGGAGCCAAATGTTAGGGTGTGTCATCCTCCCCCCAACCCAAATAATTTAAGGATGGCCTAAAGCCACAAATTTCACCTTTGAATCCCAAAGATCTCTTAGGGCCAACTTTCATTGTAGATCAAGAAGTAGACACTCCATCTCTTGAAGTGGATGATCTTGTAACCATCTTGGTTTCCCCATATTATGAACAACAGGCGATTATTTGTCATTTTAATGGATTTTGGCCATCGACATCTACTCTTTGGGATTGGATGCATCATAACTAGTCCTTGAATACAAAGTTGTATCCTTTTCAAAAGGATTCTTTATGGTAATCTTCAAAAATTTAAAGGATTGGCAAAAGGTTTTTGATTAGGGACCCTGGTTTTGGGGTCATTATTCTCTCTCATTACAACCGTGGTTTCCTACTTTTAATCCTCTTTCCATGACGACTTTGGCCAATTCAGTTTGGATAAGGCTTCGTAACATGCCATCCATTTGATACAACTAGACATCCTAGCCGATTGATAAACTTACTAGGTCACTTCATCAAAATGGACATTGAGAGGCTTGTGAAAGGAATTGTCACATTTGTTCACATATGTGTTGAAGTAGACCTAAAAAAAGGGTCACCTGATAAAATACTTCTCAAGTTGAGGGGCGAGATTTATTCATAGTCAATGGATTATGAAAACACTTCTTTTCATTACAAGAATTGTCAATAACCTAGTCATCTTCATAATTCTTGCCCTTTTTCTCAAGGACCCCATCCCCACTCAGATGCTAAGAAAAGGAGCCATGGATGGCAAGATCCAAAGGTTACAAAAATACTTTGGATCCCAAGCATGATAGCACAACAACAAAAGAAACCTACTAGAAAATCATCTCCTTCAAATCTAGCTCAACCACAGGTAGAGCCATCCCATCCCTGAACTAAGGAGGCCCATCCTTCGACTATAAAGTGTTAGGTCCCTATACTACTAGTGTAACCCCTTATTGTTATTAGTACAACCTCGTTATTATATTTTTGTGCCCACGTGGTCCCCATATTGTTATTATTGTGCCCCATAGAAGACCACTATTGTTATTGTTGTGCCCTTACATTATTATTTTTATGTCGGCTCTGATTATATTATGACCCCTTAGACTCCTCTATATAGAAAGGAGGTCTTGTCATTTGTATCATCCATAACTGTTCATTTGTGTAATGTAAAGGAGGTTTCCCCCTCGAAGAGGATTATTTTGAAGTAGTTTACCTATCTTTCTTATCCTTTTGTGAGCTAGTTTCATAACATTTGGTATCAGAGCTTTGGGTTCTAGGGTTTCGCTACTCCAAATAGGTCATCATGGAATTTTCGCTATAATGATTTTGCTACGAAGTTTCAGAAGCTAAACAAAAACCATTTGATAATAAATTGATCTAAACCTCAGGTTCGAATTTCAGATCTTGTCTCATTATATTGCCAGATATATGATGTGAAGAAGTTAGGGTTTTTGCAAACTCCAAAATTTCATCTCAAATAGGTCATCATGGAATGTTCGCTATAATCTGTTTTCTACGAAGGTGAAAACTCTGCAATTAAAATCCATTTGATACAAAATTGTGGGGATGTGCAGAATCAATGGCCAAGTTGTCTAGTGTTGAGGAATGACTGAAGTCCCTCACAAGGCATCAAGAGGAGTACAGTTGGGAGTTCTAGAGCATCCATCTACAGGAGTACATAGATAAGGCTTGCAGCACTACCAACCGACATTTATACATTGGGGAGAGCAGGGCATAGTTCTCCAAATGGATCATGTTGGGTATCCAAGAAGAGCAGCGTGAGTTGAGCATCAGGGAAACATCAGCATAATAGACTTATCCCGTGTGTAGGCATTCATGCATTAGGTCCTTCCCACTGGATGCATTGGCGAGAGATTATTAGTTGGAACTCTATTGATGGGATGATTCCTAGGAGGATACCCTTAGCCAAGGGTGTATTACAGCTCGGGCCCTTAGGCACGAACAATGGTGAAGGACTATGATGTTATCATAACCCACAGGTCCTAGGATTTAGGTGGCATTGGGACCCAGGTGAACCTATTGAGGGCATGATTGGCCAAAGGATTGTTTTGGATCCAAGTATCAAAAGATCAATTCAGGATCATTTAGCATGGAGGCATGGAATAACACACTAGTTTGTATGAGACCCTGGTATTTGTATACAAATGCTTTTATGTGAATAGAAGTGGATTGCTTGAGGGCAAGAAATCTTTGGGCGGAAGGATTTGTAATTTTCCATTTTTTTGATATGGTCAAAATGGGCGGAATTTACCCATGCTATTTACCTTCATTTTTCGAGGGAAAATAATAAAATAAAATTTCTAGAGAGTCCATCAAGCCTATTAAAGGGGATAAAAGCTAAGCCTGAGTTATCTATCTATTTGTCTTTGTTGAGAACTTGGTGAGGCGAGTTCTAATGTGATCGAAGGGCAAAAACCACGTGGGTGAATTTGTTCTATCCAGGGTCCACAGAGATAAAGTTCTTCAGAAATTAGTTGATTGAGTTTGTTAAGTGGCCTTGCATACCATTGACAAAAATTTCTATGTTAATCATTCTAACATATATTATTTGCAATATTAATGACATATATTATTTAAAGTATTAATTAAATAAAGTGCCTGTCTTTTCAGATCCTTTAATCATTCTGACATATATTATTTGCAGTATTAATTAAAATGAGTGTGTTTTACATCCTTTGCGTTTTGTTCTTGCTGTAATTAGAACACTCACATACTAAATCTCTTTAAAAATTTAATGTTTGGGATCTTACACCTTAACCTGCAAGTCAAACATAGTCATGTTAATGATGCGATGGCTTTAGATTCAAATGTGAATCTACACTAGGATCCAACTGAGGCACAGCAAATAGAGCATAGCGCAAATCAGGGTCGATAAACTTTTAATGGACGAATTCGAAAACATTCAAAATTTGAATTTTTATTACCCTCTCATTCTAGCATGTGTCAGCTTTGGTCGATGAAAAGTACGTTAGTTGAAAGAGACGTGAATGAAACAGAGAGTAGTTGAGCAGACAGGATCATCAGAAACAAACAGGGTCTGAGACAAACGGAGCGCGGAGGAAACGACTTGACAAATTGCCTTTGCTGAAGAATGTCCTGAGCCAGATGCCGGAGTAGTTTAATGGGTATTAGAAGATTGAAACCCGTGAATTTCGAAGTTTTCATTTCCATTATCATTTGTTTGGATTCTGAATTCTACACGTATAACATATGACCATGCTGACTGAAGTACCCCTAATGGAAATTGTAATGAAGTGGGAACTATAATCCTCTAGTTCGTAAAAAATTACATATCCATTTCTGTTCTCTTTTAGGGTAATGGACAATACTGAGAAACTCATAGAGGAACTTAGAAACTCAGAGTTGGGCTGAGGGACTGAGGGACTTGAAAACTCAGAGCTGGGGGCTGCTTTTGAGAGCTGCGCTGGGACTGAGGGACTTGAAAACTCGGAGCTGCTTTTGAGAGCTGAGCTGGGACTGAGGGACTTGAAAACTCAGAGCTGTTTTTGAGAGCAGAGCTGGGCTGGGTTGCTTGGGACTGAGGGACTCGGGGAGTGATAAACTTAGATGAGCTGGGTTGCTTGGGACTGAGGGACTTAGGGACTGATAAACTTAGATGAGCTGGGTTGCTTTCTTGGGTACTTTTTCTTCACCCCATATTAGGAGACCCCTCCATTTGTGTGCTTGTAACCTTTTCTCCTCTCAAGACCTGTACCCTTGCACTTTTTCGAGAGTTTGTTAACTCTTTTTAAATGGGTCCCATCAAGGCTAAGGCTCAAGGAGGGTCCATTAAGGGTTGAAGGTAAACTCTTTTTAAATGGGTCCCATCAAGGCTAAGGCTGAAGGAGGGCCCATTAAGGCTTCACCTTCAACCCTTCGGGCAAGACCACTGAAATGGGCAAGACCACCGAAATGAATCAAGAGAATAAAGGACTTGCCTGACGACGGGCAAGACCACTGAAATGAATAAAGAACTGGCCACCACTGAAATGGGCAAGACCACCGAAATGAATCAAGAGAATAAAGAACTTGCCTGACGACGAGCAAGATCACTGAAATGAATAAAGAACTGCCCACCATTGAAATGAGTAAAGAACTTGCCAAATTGCCTTTGCTGAAGAATGTCCTGAGCCAGATGCCGGAGTAGTTTAATGGGTATTAGAAGAATGAAACCCGTGAATTTCGAAGTTTTCGTTTCCATTATCATTTGTTTGGATTCTGAATTCTACACGGATAACATATGACCATGTTGACTGAAGTACCCCTAATGGAAATTGTAATGAAATGGGAACTATAATCCTATAGTTCGTAAAAAATTACATATCCATTTCTGTTACCCTTTAGGGCAATGAACAATACTGAGAAACTCATAGAGGAACTTAGAAACTCAGGGTTGGGCTGAGGGACCGAGGGACTTGAAAACTCAGAGCTGGGGGCTGCTTTTGAGAGCTGAGCTGGGACTGAGGGACTTGAAAACTCAGAGCTGCTTTTGAGAGCTGAGTTGGCACTGAGGGACTTGAAAACCCAGAGCTGCTTTTGAGAGCAGAGCAGAGCTGGGCTGGGTTACTTGGGACTGAGGGACTGATAAACTTAGATGAGCTGGGTTGCTTGGGACTGAGGGACTTAGGGACTGACAAACTTAGATACGCTGGGTTGCTTTCTTGGGTACTTTTTCTTCACCCCATATTAGGAGACACCCTCCGTCTGTGTGCTTGTAAGCTTTTCTCCTCACGACCTTTCCCCTTGCACATTTTCGAGAATTTTTAAACTCTTTTTAAAGGGGTCCCATCAAGGCTAAGGCTCAAGGAGGGGCCATCGAGACTTCAAGACTTCAACTTCAACCCTTCTGGCAAGGCAAGACCACTGAAATGAATAAAGAGAATAAAGAACTTGCCCGACTACGGGCAAGACCACTAAAATGAATAAAGAACTGGCCAATAAAGAGAATAAAGAACTTGCCCGACTACGGGAAAGACCACTAAAATGAATAAAGAACTGGCCAATAAAGAGAATAAAGAACTTGCCCGACTACGGGAAAGACCACTAAAATGAATAAAGAACTGGCCAAAGTCCTGCAGGTGGAAGCGGTCTTCTAATATGGGGCGAAGAAAAAGTACCCAAGAAAAAAGCCCAGCTCATCTAAGTTTATCAGTCCCTAAGTCCCTGAGTCCCAAGCAGCAGCCCAGCTCAGCTCTGCTCTCAAAAGCAGCTCTGAGTTTTCAAGTCCCTCAGCCCCAGAGTCCCAAGCAGCAGCCCAGCCCAGCTCTGCTCTCAAAAGCAGCTCTGAGTTTTCAAGTCCCTCAGCCCCAGCTCAGCTCTCAAAAGCAGCTCTGAGTTTTCAAGTCCCTCAGTCAGCTCTGCTCTCAAAAGCAGCCCCCAGCTCTGAGTTTCTAAGTTCCTCTATGAGTGTCTCAGTATTGTTCATTACCCTAAAGGGGAACAGAAATGGATATGTCCCAGCCTGTTATTTTTAATTACGATCTCTATAAAATCTTCGATCTATTTTAAATAAATATCATTTAAAATAACGATCTTCATTTAAAATAACATCAAATTCTAAAGGACTTCAATTGATATGCACTTTAAAGTGTAAAATGAAGACAATGAAACAAACATCAAACTTACAATGACTTCAATTGATATGCCCTTTAAAGTGTAAACTGAAGATAATGAAACCACTCACAATGATGATCACAAGAGTGAAATATAACAAAAATTAACAAATTACAGGAAAACATTATCACAAGGGACAACAAAACTCCAAAGTTGATTAAAGATCTCCGAAATGAACCAACCAGAAAGTTGACACCGATACAAAAGTGTCTTGAATGCCAAAATGGTGTCACTCGTATGCAAGTATATGCATAGTCTCATCATAATTTCTGTCAAAAGTTGACACCGATACAAAAGTGTCTTGAATGCCAAAATGGTGTCACTTGTAAGCAAGTATATGCATAGTCTCATCATAATTTCTGTCAAACTGTGGCGTCGGTGCTCTCTCACTTCAATGATCCTCCCATCAGTTAATTCTGGCTGGCGAAGGCATCATGCAGTGTCTTAACCCACCAATCCATCACACTAACCCTACCTTTGACCTCAGGTCTAGAATCACAAGCCTCTTTCCAAATCCCGAAAACACGTCTTTGCTCATAGAGCGGGAGTGTTTCAGCTACATTAACTAATCCTGTCTCCAATGTCTCCATATCCTTTGGAATATTAATCAATCTCACCATAGTTTTAAGCCAATTTGATAAAAAAGAAACGCGAATGGATGTAGGGGTAATTATCTCTCCATTACCCAGAGGTGTAAGAAAACCATTCATTAGAATATCTATCATGTTTTTGACAAACGCTTCCTTGTATGTTACACTGTTTACTGCGTCTCGGAGGGAGACATCTTCAGAAAAGATATGGAAGACCGTTCCAAAAAATTCCCGATCACAGCGCCGAATGAGGTTCACTAACCACAACAGGTTACACAAAGCATAAGTCAAATTTTTTGTGTTTTTAATTCCACATTTTATGTGCTCGATGTTGTAATCAAACGCTTTCACAAGTACACGCTTGCACGTATCCACAACAGCCGAGGCTGCATCTGTGGGCTCAAAGTAACCCACAATAGATTCCGCGACTACATTTCGATACGCATCATCATCCCAACACAACTGTGAATGAAATCTTAATCCAAGAGGAACTTTGGAAACTGAAATGGTAAGAAACATTTGTTCTAGAGACTCCTCAAGAAACTCTAAACCCTGATTAATATCGGAGTTACCTAGGTTCATGCCAAGTCTAGCGGCTAACTCAATGGGTAAAGTATTCAATTGCAGAGACGACAGCAGGTTACGCAGTTCGGCTCTTTGCGCTGGCGTCCAACGAACCGCATTCAAATATTCCATACACTCGCTCACACACTCATGAAACAATAGTTGAGCAGCCACAGGAAGAATATCGAGGGCATCGTTCACACTGGCTAAACAAAACCGCTTGGTTGCTGCTTGAGAAGAATACATGAAGCGAATGCATTTAATATACTTGTCCAAACCATGAGTACTTGTTACCGTGATTGGAAGAGGCCGTTGCTTATCCAAAGCCCAGCGCTCCGATAGCATGGTTTCATAAAAATCACATTTTCTCAAAACTTGGGAATGAAGATAAAGTGGGTTTTCTTCATATTCTGCACCCTCTGAATCGAGTAACCTTAATATAATATCAGCAGTGTTCTTCTCTCCGAATTTCAGCAGCTGCTTGTCCATCGTGGTATGGTATATCACATGCTCTGCTCACTGATTTTGAATGAACCCCCTCAATTTTTATATTGCAGGGCACCAGAATGCCATGGAACCGTAACAGTCGAAGATATCACTTTCCGTAACAGTGCAAGATGCCACTTTTTTCCAATGTCCAGCCCGTTTGAGTGATATTTCCTCGACACGTAAAAAGCTCACGTTCAGTCGGTCGACGTTTAATCGACACATGCTCAAGTTAAGTCGGTTGATTTTATTTTCTCTACTTTTGTTTGTTTTCGATGCAGGGACGGGAGGTGTTTATTTTATGTCGCGTGGAAGATCGTTTCCTTTGATATTTTGGAGTGTGTGATTATATCCGAATGTATGCCGTCAATGAGGTCTAAAAAGCATACACTATGAAATCAAACCAAATAATTTTTATTTGTTATATGTTTTAGGTTTTTCTTTTGTTTATTGGTCTAAAAACCATATACTATAAAATCAAACTAAATTTGTGGTTTTTTTAGTGAGATTGAAGAAGAAATATTGATCATAATGCGATAACAATTACATTAAAAATATTAATAGAGTTGATATAGGGGAATATTTTATAAATATACTAAAAAATTATTGTAATATTAAGAATGTTATATTAATGTATACATTTCCCTAATTAATTATGTACAATTTAAGAAAAAAAATATAAATGAATGTTACAAATAATAATGAAGAACTTATTAGAATTGGAATAATCTTAAATCCTTAGGAAATAGGTGGGTAGGGAGCCACTTGGTAGGAATCTATTTTTTTTTAATTTACTAAAAGTAATGGACCATTTTGCTAAATAAAATTTGCTTATATATAAATGAATGTTCTAAATAATAATGAGGAACTTATCATGGAGCAATTTATTAGAATTGGAATAATATCAAATCCCTAAGAAATTTTTTTAATTTATTAAAAGTCAATGCAACCTAACAAACTCTTTAATACACTAAAGTCATTGATAACCATTAAGACTAAGCATATGATAAGCATATTCCTTTGAGAATCAATCTAGGCCCTTAAAAAAAAGAAAAAAAACTCAAGAGATCCTCATCCACCTTAAGTTGAAATAAGAAGCTTTTGCAATTATAAAATCAAATCAAATAATTTGTATTTGTTATGTGTTTTTGGTACTTCTTTTGTTTCTTGGATCGAAGAAGAAATATTAAGCCACAATTAGATGTTATCTCCAAAATTGTGTTAGACTCAGTGAATTTGAATGCTCCTTGGAATAGTTTAATTCCCTAAAGTGCCTTCCATCTTTAATAGATTGAAGAAGAAATATCAACCCACAAAAGGATGGTATCACCAAAATTGTGTGAATCTCCATAGAGTTTGAACACTCTTTCGAATAGTTTAATTCCCCAAAGTGGCTTCCATCTTTAACTCCTCCCCATAAGATTTGAACCCAAGACCTGGCTTGCCATAATTGTGTTGATTAACTCAGCCAATGAATATATATATATATATATATAGATATATACTTGGAAAGTATCTTTACATTCCATATGAGGAATATAAACTTCATCATGTCACTTGTGGGAATTGCAGTAATTAAACCTGTGTAGGGAGAATTCTCCCAACTACCCAAGATAGACCTAATTAACTATTTGTTAAGCATGTTATTTTTAAGGAAAATGTCTTAATTGGAGTAGTTTGGTGAACAATTTGTTTCTCCAACTATGTGACTTCATGTTACAATTAGCCCATTTATAAAATAGTAGTATCTAGATATTTATATATAATATAATAAATATATAATAGCTAAATTACTTACCCACATTCCCAATGAAATTAGTTAGTAACAAGCACGATGACTTCAAAGCTCATGACAAAGCTATTCATTCTCTCAACAAAACTAGTTCATGTTACAATTAGCCCATTTATAACATAGTTGTATCTAGATATTTATATATAATATTATAAATATATAATAGCTAAATTACTTACCCAACCCAGTGAAATTAGTTAGTAGCAAGCACCGTGACTTCGAAGCTCGTGACAAAGTTATTCATTCTTCAACAAAACCTCGTGACAAAGTTATTCATTCTTCAACAAAACTATAGTTAGCAGCAAGCACCTTGACTTCCAAGCTCATGACAAAGTTATTCATTCTTCAACAAAACTAATCAGGCACAGTCCTTGAAATAACTATACAAACAAAGAACTATAGTTAATGGTGCACTATGAAGTTATTAAGTAGGAGGCATAGTGACTTGAGAGCTTCTAACAAAGTTATTTATACTTGAGACTTTAAAATAATTATAGCACTCTAGATCTATTTTAATACTTGATCTACCAATAGGGATCAAATATCTTTTTACTCTAAAAGAGATTTGCATATCAAGAGAATTGATCCTCTTGGCTTGGCAAATTCTAAGTTAAGATGGATCTAGACTGGTTTTATAATTAATTATAATTATAATTATTAATTTTATATTTTATAATTTGCTATATTCTTATTTTTAATTTTATGTAATTTAACCAAATCAAAATGTTTTATTGATAATTATCATTATTAATTTTTTAATTTTATTTCTAAATTTTATTTTAATTCTATTATTATTTTAATTTTAGTTTTATTTTAATTTTTATTTTGACTAAATCAAAATGATTACATTATATTACATCATCTCTAAATAATTATTTTTAATTTTTAATTATTTTTTAATTGAGTCCACGTGTAAATATTTATAAACAAAATATTTACATTATATTACATTATTTCTAAACAATTACTTTTAACTTTTTATTATTTTTTAATTGATTCTACATATAAATGTTTATAAACATTTACATCACTACATTTCTTCATAGTGTAAGTTCAATTGGGTTGCCTAATTAATTAAAGCCTTTTCTGATCGGCTAGCTAAAAATGTTACTATGAAAAAAAATTGAAAATAACATATTAAAAAATAAAAATTAACATAAAGAAATAGTCCTCATGAACTCGAGGTTAGATGAATGCATTCTTTTTTATAAATCCTCCAGTTTGATAAATCATATCCATCCTCCCCTGTGAGGTGAATTGTTTACTCGCACATTTTTTATAAATCCTATCCAATCCTCCCTTTTAAGGTCGATGGGTGAATTGTTAAATCCTATCCAATCCTCCCTTTTGAGGTCCATAGGTGAATTGTTAACTTGATTGGAAGAGATGTTCCCATCAATATCATATCACAAGTTTAAGTACTAATCACTTTGCATCAATATCATATCACAAGTTTAAATACTCATCCGTTTTCATAAATAAAATAAATCGAGTTTAATAAATAAACATCACCTTATTATAAATAACTAATTTTTAAAAGTAATATAGATGACAACGTTTTCTTAAACTTTTAGTGATACAAGATAACTATCATGGACCTCATTATAAATAATTAATTTTTAAAAGATACATGAATGACAACATTTTCTTTAACTTTTGGAGATAAGAGATAACTATCATGGTCGATGAGTTTGATAATTCAAACTAAAATATACTTCTTGTTTCAATTAGTTTCCGAGGTTGTTTATGACACACTTCTGGTTTGATCCCATGTTGTTTAGGGCATGCTTCTTATTTAGTTTCCCATATTGTTTATGACACATCAAGATTATGTCCATTGAATAAAGTACACAACAGCTGGCAATGATTCATTACATGTTCAGTGAAAATGTATTTTATTAACAAATATAACATAACCTCATGATGTATTTCAGTGAAAATTACATTATCGATCAAGTGAAAAATGCATTATCGATTAAATAAGAGACTTTGTAAAAAATGCATTACTAACCCAATAGAAATATAGATAAGTGACCATGTAATCTTAGATGGCTTAATTACATTGATTTAAGTGACTTTGTAAAGTACCTACCCTAATCTTTCGCTCTTAAATAAGTAAGAAAGTGACTTTGTAATTTTAGATGATTAATGATGTTGAATTCTATTTTATCTTTATCTATCTAGTTTATGGCCATTCTCATTTTATTTCTCTCTTAAATAAGTGACCTTATAATCTATTTCTTTTCTAAGTGACTTTGTAATCTTAAATGTTTAATGACATTGATTTCTACTTAATCTTTATCCATGTTTAACTTACTAGTCTGATAAGTGATTTTGTAATCTTAGATGTTTAATAATATTGTTTTTTACCTAATCTATTCTCATCCCACTTCTTCATAAGATAAGTGACCTTATAATATACTTCTCTTCTGAGTGACTTTGTAATCTCTAAGTGAGTTTATAATCTACTTCTCCACTGAGTGACTTTGTGACTTTGTAATCTTTAAGTGACTTTATAATCTATTAATTGACTTTGTAATCTTAAATTGACTTTGATCTGACTTTATAATCTACTTCTCTTCTAAGTGACTTTGTAATCTGAAAAGATAAAAATAACTAAAAATGTCAAAATGGAAGTGATATAGTTTTTCATGGCATAGTAAAAAATGATACAATTCTCATTATAACTGAGCATTTTAACTATGCTCAGTATTTTCTTTTTTAGAATAAGGAACTTTTCATAAATACCAAGCATTTTAACTATGCTCAGTGTTTTCTTTTTTAGAATGAGGAACTTTTCTAAAATACCAAGCATTTTAACTATGCTCGGTATTTTCTTTTTTAGAATGAGGAAATTTTCATAAATACCGAGCATTTTAACTATGCTCATTTCATTTTTTTGTCGTAAAGTATCCTTATCTTTAAAAAAGTCATAGCTCTTATTAGAAAAATGATATTTTTCATCAAAAATTATATCTCACCCAATCCATAAGTTGCAAAGGTATCGTTCATGAATGAACAAAAGGATGAGGAAATATTGTTTCCTTCTTTGCATAAAAGGGGATTGGTAAGAGCATTACTTCACTTCCTAATAGATGTATTATTGTAATACCTCGTCTGGTCTATAAATTGCAAATGTATCGTTCATGAACGAACAGAAGGATGAGGAATATCTTTTCCTCTTTTGCGTAAAAGGGGTTTGGTAAAAGAGCATTAATTCACCTCCTGATAGATGTATTATTGAAAATAATGCCCCATTTGGTCCATAAATTGCAAAGGTATCATTTATGGACAAATGCAAGGATGAGAATATATCATTTCCTCTTCTTTGTTTGATAGGTATAAATGGGACCAATCACTACATTGTGTATTGGTACATACAAACGATAAAATATATTTGTTTCTCCCTGCAATAATGTATGAACAAAATTGTTTCAAACATGTCTCATCATTAGCAATGTCTAAGTGAATAGATGTTCACTTTCGAGATGATTCGAGTCTAGCTCAATAACATTATCTCTTCCAATCCAATGTGAGAAAGTTACATAGTGTCTATTTTTTCGATAAATGGTTGTTTGCATGGGTTTGTCTTGGTATCACGTTCATACCATTGTATTGAATGATCATGGTTGGTTAATTTGTGTACATATAATGCATATAGATCGAGTTGTTGATTGGGTTGATTCAATGGATTTGTACGAATTAGTAGTTTTTGATCCATTTGATCATGTTCTTGATCCAATGTAGAGACAAGGTATGTGTGTTATACCTTTTATTACTCGTTTGGGAATAAAAGATTCATGAAGTGGATGGAACATCACCAGAGAAATTGTAATTAATCATGGTATTTGGAGTTATGAAGGTGTCATCAGGGCACATATCATGTTTTCTGGCCTGTGCTTTTTGGAAACTATCTGGCATTGGATATTATTGGGATTTTGAAATATTTTGTGATGAACGTGTTGTGGCCAGCAACAACCCCCCTTCTTATTGAGTGTTATTCCTAATACTAAATAAGTGGGGACCCTTAGTTAAAAATCTAAAAAATCAAAATAGTGTTTAAATTTCCTTTTCAAATAAAATTACCATCATAAGCTTAGGAAACCCTCTTGGAAAATCCAAAAAAGCTAAGTTTTATGATAAGGTAAAATAAAATCTTTCCTTAGGAAATATCGCATCGCATAAGATAGCGGGATGCCACCTTACAAGCACAATTCCAACATTTGCGAGATCGCGATATGCGATAATAAACAAATATCGCATCGCATTCAGCACAACTCACATTGAAACACTTCAATTTGCCGATATGCGATGACGCCGATCGCCAGATCGCATTTCGCAGAAGATAGGTTAACAAAGATTGTCATGCATAACATTTTTGCGATTTGCAATATTGTGATATTGCGATTTTGCGATACAGCGATGCAGCGATAATACAATAATGCGATGTCACGAGCGATCAATTTTGTGATGTTATGATTTTTCGATTTTGCGATGTTGCGATTTGCGATGTTGCGAAGCAAATCGCAAAATCACTTCATCGCAGATCTTTTGGGCACGTTATTCAAGAAAAGTATTTTCCCTAAGCTGACACCTGGTTATGCGCTTTAATGCTAATAAATGAGGTAGTTGCCAGTTATAATGGATTATGGGTGCGTGCTTATCGAAAGAATCATTTCACGTAAGGTGGTATGCTTGATATGTCTGCGGCATTTAAAACTTTTCCCATCACCCTTCCCTGTCATTCATTTTCGCTTCACTTGTGAATTGCAGGAACGAACAACAGAGGCCGATACAAAGCAATACACAGGTTGAAATGGGAAAGAAAAGCAAAGCCCCGAGCTCAGAAGAAAAGGAAATGGCGCCCTTATATACAGATACGGCCTGTAACAGGGACGCAGGGATAGCTACGTGGGAAGGCATGTATAATCTACTTGAAGAGGAGAATCCCAGAGTAATGGAAGTAGTTGCTAGCGCGGGCTCAAATGGTTCTTCAGAAGCATCTCTTACAGAACTAGCATGCTCATTTCTACACCGGATAACAGCAAGGCCAAAAATCCTCCCGTACACGGACATGGTCAAGTGGATACTGGATAGCGCAGAAATCATAAATAGATAGTTCAAAGCTCAGGGTCAAGAGCTTTCGAAAGTATTATTTTTACAAATTTTGAACTTTATATCTGCTAAAAGGAAAAGGCACAAAAGGCGAAAAACGCATCAAGGAAACCCGGATCAAGAAACGGAGGCAGTTTCCGATGCGCAATTATCGCGCATCGCTGAGAAAATTTTCTAAAAAAGGAAAGCTGTTAGTTGCCCAGCCACCTGCAAGTCCCAAAAATCATAAGAAAGTAACGCTAGAGACAGATTGGAAACAGAGAGCTCAAGAAAAGACAAAAGCAATCCAAGGGTTAACCAGGTTGAACTGGGATTATTATTGGGCTTACTTAGTAAAGCCACATAGCCAATGGGTGACTGTTAAGTGTATCATCAATTCGGCCGAAAAGATGGCGCCAGCTCTTGTCGATTCTGTTTTCTCAGCTCAGCTAAAAGCGGAAGTCAACCAGCTGACTCTTCTCAAACAGATGCTGCATGCGTGCGATTTCAAGGACCAAATACAGAAGTAGTTTAATGTTAGATTTAATTTTAGCTTTAATTTTGTTTTATTTTCCTGAAAAGAGGACGGTCATTTAAACCTCATCCTACATTTTTGTAATAATTTATTTTTATATTTAGTTAGTAGTATTTATACCCTTCTCATGCATTTAGAGAAGGGTCCTGAAATTTATCAAAAAATTATCCCCAGAACATGCACTTCTGTACCCTCTGAGGAGGTTTTGATGAATGAATGGAACAGGATTTATTGATGTTTGCATTTGATATCTGCTACTGATGTTGCACTTCTGTACTCTTAGTAGATATTTGATCAAGAAGAGATAAATCGTTATCACTTGAAGCTCATGAGTAGGACTAGTTATAAATGGTATTTCTATCTCTTAACTATTTCTGCCTTGTGTTAGAGTGATTTCCAATTCAGTTATTTATATATTAATGTATGAATTCCTGAGTTATCATTTGGCACTTTTATACGGTGATAGCTATTTATTTATGCTTAGTGTATGAATAGCTCATTATGCGATATGTTTTGCACAACTATTTCGTCTAACTTTTTATACGAAGTGGTTCATCTTTACTGAATTATTTTCTCATAACAGCTGAATGATATTTATTACCAGTTGTTGTTTGAAATCATTTTAGATCGCATAGAAGAAAGATCACACCCCGGGTTAGTGTAGATTTACATATTTCTATCATTAGAATAATAATTTCCTTATTATTAGATTAGAATTAGATTAGAAGTATTCCATTTAGAAACTGTTAGAAACAGAAATATCAATCTTTCTCACACACACACTGAAATTGGGAAACTAGTCCCACATCCCCAGTCAGACCCGCTATACCAAACGGAAAAGGAGCTGCCAACCAAGGTCCGGACCGGGCGGGTATCCCCCTTGTTGTAGACCCGATTTTCGGGGCTTCAACATATTTGGCGCTAGAAGGAGGGCCTCCGAACTGTGAATGGCAAGCAAATCCAAATCTAAATACCATTCTGAGAGTAAATCGCCCTCACCATCTCCTCCGACTTCTCCATTGCATTCAGAAACTTTAAATCCAGAGTTAGAAGTCGCTGGATCAATAGCCGCTACTACAAACCCTGACATTTCAGAACAATCTACTATTGAACCTCCTGAAGTTGAATCTTTGATTCACAAACTTCAACGATTTTCTATATCTCCTCAGAAATCTGATAAATCTCAAGGCAACGTGACTTCGCAATACAACCCTGCTCATCCTCTCACCAGGTTAAAGAGCGAAAAGTTTGGTGTTCAGCCAACCGAATTACCTCTACCTTCTAGGAAGAGAGCAAGGAAGTCTCCTAAAGGATCTGATAGCGAGACTCTTTCATCATCATCATCCATCTCAACCTCTTCACTCGAAGTCAACCATCCACTCCTCCACTTCAGATCATCGTCCATCAGCCTATTGCAACTTCCTCAACTCCTTCTCAAACATCTGGAGTTATAATATCCTCATCTGCTCAACCACAAGCATCATCTTTTGCACTTTCCTATGTTAGTAGTTCAGCAATGGCCCAATCTCCATGGAATAATCCAGGCGCAGTCTTAATGCCTGCACCCTTGAGTCAGATACCAGCCCATCCTGAAAAATGGCTGCCTAAGTTTAACCCTGAGGCAGGCATGCTAGCAGAAGAACATATAAATAACTTTATGTTGTCCATAAATCTCAATGGAGTTGTTAATGAGGATGTTGTTGTTCGACTTTTCCCTTATACTCTGCAAGGAACAGCTGGATCATTGTATTTCTCGTTACCATCTTGATCTATTACTAGTTGGCACATCTTCCAAGAACAATTCTTGACCAAGTTTGGTGATGACAGGTCTACAGCGATACTGATCAATGATTTGTCTAACCTTAGGGCCGAGACAAGAGAACCTATCAAAGATTTCAATTTACGTTTCAATAAAATCCTAAACAAAATACCTACTGCTTCTCAACCTAGTGAAGAAGTGCGAAGTGAATGGTATATTACTACTTTACCATCAAACTTAGCAATATTTGTTGATAGGGCTAACAAAACAACCCTAGTTGAAAATATGAAAGAAGCAATAGCAGTAGAGAAACGTATTACGGCCCTAGAAAAGAAAAATGCGATGGAAGAACGAAAATCTGAGAAGGTCTCTTTCAAAGAAGATCCCAAGAAAAAACAACCCAAAGATCCATTCGATTTAGAAGGATTACAAAAAGTTTTAAAGACCATGTCTAACGAAATGGTCGACATTAAGAAACAAGTGGCAGAAACTTCTTCTAAAAAGCCATACAGGCCTTTTAAAAGAAATCCATCAACTGATTCTAAACCCCCTAACGCTATTTCAAATGCTGAATCAGAAGAAGAAGAAGAGGAAAATGCTACTGAAGAGCATACCGATGAAGAAGAAGTTGTAGAATTACAAGGTATGTGGGATTTCATCCTCCCAAATAAAGAAGATCAAGAGGTATTCCCGGTTAGTACTCGTAGCAGAAATCAACTTGATCCTCCTCAGCCTACACCTAAGCCAGAGAGCGCAAGCTCGATGACTAAGGATAAAGTAGCAGCCAAGAAAACATCACCTAAAGAGACTCAAACCAACCCATTCCAAACAGATACATCTACTCCATCTAAAATGCTAATCGTTTCGGATGAAATGGAGTATAATATTGTTGAAGACATGAAAAAGACTAGGGAAAATATCACTCTTTTTGAATTGAGCAAGTTAAAACACCAGCAAAAAGTACTTTTGAAAGAATTACATGATGTGCCAGTTAACCTTTACCAACCGCTGTAATCTCTCAAGCTGCCCATGATATGGGAAGACCTCCAACTAATACGATAAATAAAGTTGATCCAAATGATATCGCATTAATTGGAGGAAGATCGAGATCTCATACTCCCCCATTTCTCCTTACTTATGAAATTTTCAATAAAAATGTGCATAATTGCTTAGTGGATTCTAGAGCTTCATCAAATATTTTTCCAAGATCAATTTTTGCAAAATTGAATGTTCAACCACATAAATCTGTCGTGCGCATAGTTCAACTAGATCGATCGCAGGTTGAAGTGATTGGCGAGTTAAATCAGGTTACCATAAGGCTGTCATCCAATCCAAAGGTATGTCAAGTTATCGACATTTTAGTTGCTGATAATCCTGAATTTTATGGCTTAATTCTTAGCAGAGATTGGTCAGAAAAACTGCATGGATATTTTGCAACTGACTGGTCACATATGTGGCTATCGTATAATGGTAAACCAAACCAAATAAAAGTTGAATGTGAACGACATCAGAAATACATAGTAACAGAACTCGAGGGAGAAAATGAACCAGTAGCATATAATTCTAACATCATTGGCAACTATTCAGTAGATTCTTTCTTAGGAAATTTTAATGCTCACATATCACTTTACTTAGAACATTCTATTTTGTCTCAAGTAGAAAATTTTTCTCAAACAGATAGTTCTAAATGCATTAATTTCATAAATAGTCCTGTAAATAAATCTTTGTTTTGGAAATTATTTTTTGATGGTTCTAAGTCTAACGAAGGAGCAGGAGCAGGATGTGTGTTAGTAAGCCCAGAGGGAGATAAAACCATGTTGACTTGCAGACTCGAATTCAAGTGCACCAAAAATACCCCAGAATACGAAGCTCTAGTCCAAGGCTTGTATAAGGCAATCGGATTAGGCATCAAATACCTACAAGTTTTTGGAGATTCTGAAATTATAATCAGACAGGTACGCAATACTGTACATTGTTTATCAGGTCATTTAAAACATTACCAATCTTTAGTTCGAGATCTAACTGAACATTTTATAGCATTTAATATCTCGTCAATTCCCAGACTCCAGAATGCTAGCGCAGACCTCTTAGCCAACGTAGCTTCCAAGCTCATTCCTTCAGAAGATTTTAGCCCTGACCGATTTTCAATTGAATTAATTTTTAGACCATCTATCCCTGATAATATCACCAATTGGAGGATTTTCAACGACGATCCTGATATCGTGAGTTTTCTCACATCTGAAGGATCCTACACCAATCAAATAATTGACGAAGACCAACATGACCAATAATTGCAACAGGATAGTACTAACAATGCTATACCTAAATCAGTGGTCAAATTAGAAGATCTTTATGATTTGAAAGATCGATTCAAAAGCTCTACCAATTCAAAAATCCAAAGTTCAACTTTGAATTATGAATTAGTAAATCTAGGAACTGATGCTAAACCACAGAACATCAACCTAGGCCTTGGCCTAGTCCCTGAAGAGAAATTAGCGTATATCCGTCTCTTGAAACAATACAAAAGTGTCTTTGCTTGGAATTATGATGAACTCAAAAAATACGACACCTCCATTATCCAACATACTATCCCAATGATTGATAATGAAAAACCTGTCCAACAGAAGCTGAGAAAGATCAATCCGAATTTAGAAAATCATATCAAAACTGAACTCAACAAGTTATTGAAAGCCAAAATAATCTTTCCCGTTAGACATTCTAAATGGGTCTCCAATATGGTACCTGTTAGAAAGAAAAACGGAGATATCAGAATCTGCATTGACTTTCGAAACCTTAACAAGGCCTGCCAAAAGGATAATTTTCCTTTACCTCCCATGGAACAAATACTACAGGCAGTTGCGGGCTCAGAATTAATGTCATTCTTGGATGGATTCTCAGGATACAACCAAGTGCTGGTACATCCCGATGATCAATTGAAAACTACATTCAGAACTAAATGGGGCACATACACATATCAAAAGATGCCATTTGGTTTGATTAACGCAGGCGCCACATTTCAAAGAGCCATGGATATTGCATTCAAAGGGTTAGTTAATAAGTCAGTGGTAATCTATTTGGATGATATTACTGTTTATTCCAAGAAACGAAACAACCATCTCAGGGATTTAAAACAAATCTTCCAACGTTGTTTAAGGTATGGAATTTCGCTTAACCCAAAAAAATCCTTTTTCGCATTAAGTGAAGGAAAGCTTCTAGGATTCATAGTGTCAAAATCTGGAATTCACATTGATCCTGACAGAATCAAAGAAATTTCCGCAGTTCCCCTACCTCACAATAAGAAAGCCATGCAATCTTTCCTTGGCCAGATCAACTTTGTAAAGAGATTCGTTCCAGATTTTTCTAGAATCGTGTCTCCTCTACAAGCCATGATTAAAAAGAACGCAAACTTTAAATGGGGCCAAGACGAACATGAAGCATTCAGTCTGATTAAACAAGCCATTATTAATGCTCCATCATTAGCAACTCCAAATTTTTCCGATCCTTTTATTTTGTATACCTTTGCCTTAGATAGATCATATGCTGCGATACTCACTCAAGCAAATCAAGAGAAGGTGGAAGCTCCAATTGCTTCTTTTAGTTCCAATTTACAAGGTGCTAAATTGAATTATTCAAATGTGGAAAAACAAGCTTATGCTGTTTTTAAATCAATTAAATATTTCAGACCTTTCTTACTCAAAACACATACCAAGATCATAGTATCATTTCCAGTGGTAAGAAATCTTCTAGTACAGAAGGATGTGGGTGAGAAAAGGGCAAATTGGGTTACTGTCTTACAAGAATACGACATAGAAATCAAACCAGCAAACATTGTAAAAGGTCAAGGCTTTTGCAAACTGCTGGCAGGAGCATCGCTAATGCCCGAAAATCCATCTGAAGAGGTAAAAGTGTACGAGGTAAGCCTAAACGATGCTAGGTCATTATACGCTGATATTATTTATTATTTAAAGAATGGATATGCTCGTCCAAACCTCGATCATACCAAGAAAAGAGCCCTAAGGTTAAAATCCAAACAATATCAACTTGTGAATGATATTCTTTTTAGAATAAGTTATGATTATGTTCTACTTAGATGTCTTGAGAAAGCTGAAGCTGAAAAAGTTTTGCAAGAACTCCATGATGGGCCAGCAGGCGGACACTACGCTGGAGATGCAACTGCTCATAAGATCTTACGCGCATGCTATTACTAGCCCACATTATTCAAGGACGCACATAACTACGTAAGGAAATTTCAAGTCTGTCAAACCGCTGCTGGGAGACAAAAGAAACCATCCTTGCCACTGCAACCAGTTACCATCGAACAACCTTTCGATCAGTGGGGATTAGACATAATAGGTGAGATCGTTCCTCACTCTTCTAAACAGCATAGATACATCCTCATAGTGACAGATTACTTTACTAAATGGGTAGAAGCAGTTCCACTCAAGACAGCTAATGCTAAAAATATCATTGAATTCATAGATCAGTTCATAATCACTAGGTTTGGATTACCTTCTACTTTAATGTTTGATAATTTATCATACTTTTCTGGTAATACAATGACTAAATTCGCACTAAAAAGCGGTTTCAAACTTAAATACTTGGCCAATTATTATCCACAAGGGAATGGGTTAGCTAAATCCACAAATAAGAACTTAATTAGAATCATTAAGCGAACCATTGACCAAAATCATAAAAATTGGCATAAGTCTTTAATATATGCTTTATGGGCAGATCGAATAACACAGAAAGCCTCTATCGGTACTTCTCCCTTTAATTTAGTTTATGGGAAAGAAGTGGTTCTTCCAACACATCTGGCAATTACCTCTTTAGCCTTAGTTCAGTACATTGATGAAGTACCAACTTCTTCTTTACAACTTAGGCTACTGGAATTAATTAAATTAGAAGAACAACGAGAAAGGGCTAAGATTACTCACGCTCATCATCAAGCATTGGTGAAAGCCTCTTTTGATTCCAATATGGTATCCAGAAAATATTTCCAGATCGGAGATCTAGTTTTAAAATGGGACAAGGCTCATGAAGAAAAGGGAAAACATACAAAATTTCAAAGAATGTGGCTTGGTCCTTTTCAAATTGTAGAAATCATAGGTCCATCGACCTTCATGTTACAAGATTTAGCAAGGAAAAGAGATTCTCTACCTGTTAATGGTCAAATTCTCAAGAAATATTTTCCATAGAAGATCAGTCTTCTATTTTTGTAGAGTAGTTGTTTTTATTTTCATAATAAAACCAATTTTGAATGGTTACGATAGGCATTTATGAAAAAGACACCAATTCTCTTTCAAATTTTGATCTTTCGCTTGTATAAATAGCAAATATTTTAGAAAATTGATCTTTATTATTGAAAGATAAAGTTAAAAAAAATTAGCCTAGATATGATATTAGTTTCAACTTCATAAAATTTGATGAAAACAACCTTTAGTGAGAAATTGTTTTATATCAGTGCAATGAAAAGTATCAATAACAAAATACAGATTCTCTGTAGAATAGCTATTTCCAAAAACTCTACTATTGTCATCCAGAGCTATCTTAAGGAAACAATGACCTCCTCCCTACTAAGGGAATCACAACTTTCAGAGGAACAATCCAAGGATACATTCTATCTTAAAGAGTGAGAGGTCTCATCACGAGCCGGCTTATCATAATCACAGATATTATAACTTGCTAACTTTTCCAATACTGCATACCATAACAGGGCAAAGACTCAAGATTGTTGCAATCAAAAGGCAAGGGGTCTCATCACGAGCCAACTTGTTCAGCAAAGTTATAAATCAGTGAATGACTGTGTAATAAATTGGCTATCAAACCAAGACATTGCTCTTTAAGAATAAAAAGAAAATGAAAGTAGAAAGTGTGGATATGGATTCTTCTTTAGCAATTGTGGGTTTCTTTAAGTAGGATACAGGATCATTGCTAGGTAACAGGTAACCCTGTCGAGGCTATAAATGCCTGCTGGAAGCAGAGGCTCTACCTACGACAAATGAGCATATTTAAAATTGGTTTACAGAGAAGACTTTGTTTTATCTTTACAAGCCAAGTAATGACTGATGTAAATACAAGGGCTAGCTTGAGGCAGCAAATAATCAAAGTTGAAAATAGTTGAAACAAAATGTCATTGACAAGTTAGAATATAATGTACTTTATCTTTCTATAATAAAGTTTAACTTTCTGGAAAATTTTATGTTTTGGAAGTTTTGAAAATTCAAAAAGCAGCAGAGATAACTGGTTCTTCCAAGTGAATCACCAATTGTTGTGGCCAGCAACAACCCCCCTTCTTATTGCGTGTTATTCCTAATACTAAATAAGTGGGGACCCTTAGTTAAAAATCTAAAAAATCAAAATAGTGTTTAAATTTCCTTTTCAAATAAAATTACCATCATAAGATTAGGAAACCCTCTTGGAAAATCCAAAAAAACTATGTTTTATGATAAGGTAAAATAAAATCTTTCCTTAGGAAATATCGCATCGCATAAGATAGCGGGATGTCACCTTACAAGCACAATTCCAACATTTGCGAGATCGCGATATGCAATAATAAACAAATATCGCATCACATTCAGCACAACTCACATTGAAACACTTCAATTTGCCGATATGTGATGACGTCAATTGCCAGATCGCATTTCACAGAAGATAGGTTAACAAAGATTGTCATGCATAACATTTTTGCGATATTGCAATATTGCGATTTCGCGATACAGCGATGCAGCGATAATACGATAATGCGATGTCACGAGCGATCAATTTTGCGATGTTATGATTTTGCAATTTACGATTTTGTGATGTTGCGATCTGTGATGTTGCGAAGAAAATCGCTTCATCGCAGATCTTTCGGGCACGTTATTTAAGAAAAGTATTTTCCCTAAGTTGACACCTGGTTATGCGCTCTAATGCTAATAAATGAGGTAGTTGCCAGCTATAATGGATTATGGGTGCGTGCTTATCGAAAGAATCATTTCACATAAGGTGGTATGCTTGATATGTCTACGGCACTTAAAACTTTTCCCATCACCCTTCCCTGTCATTCATTTTCGCTTCACTTGTGAATTGCAGGAACGGACAACAGAGGCCGATACCAAGCAATATGCAGGTTGAAATGGGAAAGAAAAGTAAAGCCCCGAGCTCAGAAGAAAAGTAAATGGCGCCCTTATATATAGATACAGCCTGTAACAGGGATGCAGGGACAGCTACGTGGGAAGGCATGTATAATCTGCTCGAAGAGGAGAATCCCAGAGTAATGGAAGTAGTTGCTAGCGCGAGCTCAAATGGTTCTTCAGAAGCATCTCTTACAGAGCTAGCCTGCTTATTTCTACACCGGATAGCAGCAAGGCCAAAAATCCTCCCATACACGGACATGGTCAAGTGGATACTGGATAGCGCAGAAATCATAAATAGACAGTTCAAAGCTCAGGGTCAAGAGCTTTCGGAAGTATTATTTTTACAAATTTTGAACTTTATATCTGCTAAAAGGAAAAGGCACAAAAGGCAAAAAACGCATCAAGGAAACCCGGATCAAGAAACGGAGGCAATTTCCAATGCGCGATTATCGCGCATCGCTGAGAAAATTTTCTAAAAAAGGAAAGCTGCTAGTTGCCCAGCCACCTGCAAGTCCCGAAAATCGTAAGAAAGTAACGCTAGAGACAGATTGGAAACAGAGAGCTCAAGAAAAGACAAAAGAAATCCAAGGGTTAACCAGGTTGAACTGGGATTATTACTAGGCTTACTTAGTAAAGCCACATAGCCAATGGATGACTGTTAAGTGTATCATCAATTCGGCCGAAAAGATGGCGCCAGCTCTTGTCGATTCTGTTTTCTCAGCTCAGCTAAAAGTGGAAGTCAGCCAGCCGACTCTTCTCAAACAGATGCTGCATGCGTGCGATTTCAAGGACCAAATACAGAAGTAGTTTAATGTTATATTTAATTTTAGCTTTAATTTTGTTTTATTTTCCTGAAAAGAGGACGGTCATTTAAACCGCATCCTACATTTTTGTAATAGTTTATTTTTATATTTAGTTAGTAGTATTTAAACCCTTCTCATGCATTTAGAGAAGGGTCCTGAAATTTATCAAAAACTTATCCCCAGAACATGCACTTCTGTACCCTCTGAGGAGGTTTTGATGAATGAATGGAACAGGATTTATTGATGTTTGCATTTGATATCTGCTACTGATGTTGCACTTTTGTACTCTTAGTAGATATTTGATCAAGAAGAGATAAATCGTTATCACTTGAAGCTCATGAGTAGGACTAGTTATAAATGGTATTTCTATCTCTTAACTATTTCTGCCTTGTGTTAGAGTGATTTCCAGTTCAGTTATTTATATATTAATGTATGAATGCCTGAGTTATCATTTGGCACTTTTGTACGGTGATAGCTATTTATTTATGCTTAGTGTATGAATAGCTCATTATGCGATATGTTTTGCACAACTGTTTCGTCTAACTTTTTATACGAAGTGGTTCATTTGTACTGAATTCTTTTCTCATAACAGCTGAATGATCTTTATTACCAGTTGTTGTTTGAAATCATTTTAGATCGCATAGAAGAAAGATCACACCCCGGGTTAGTGTAGATTTACATATTTCTGTCATTAGAATAATAATTTTCTTATTATTAGATTAGAAGTATTCCATTTAGAAACTGTTAGAAACAGAAATATCAATCTTTCTCACACACACACTGAAATTGGGAAACTAGTCCCACATCCCCAGTCGGACCCGCTATACCAAACGGAAAAGGAGCTGCCAACCAAGGTCCGGACCGGGCGGGTATCCCCCTTGTTGTAGACCCTATTTTCGGGGCTTCAACAGAACGTATGGGAAAAATTTGTTTATATTTTCCAAAATTATTTGGAATTCATTTATTCCTCTCAAGAGTAACGGGTTTGTATGGTCTTGGGATATGGGTGTTTGATCCTTATGAACTAACTCAAAAAATACAACTAGTAGATCCAACATGGTGAGTTGAAGGTTTTGATCCTTTTGTTCTGAGAGGAATAGCTTCACATCATATAGTAATAGGTATATTGGGTATATTAGCAGGTTTATTCCATCTCAATATTTTTCCTCCCCAATGTTTATATGTAGGATTATGCATGGGGAATGTTGAAACAGTCCTATCCAACATTATTGTTGTTATGTTTTTTGCAGCTTTCATTGTTGTTGGGACCATGTGGTATGGCTCCGCAACTACTTCGGTCAAATTATTTGGTCCCACTCATTATTAGTGGGATCAGGGATACTTCCAACGAGAAATAGATCGATGGGTTCATGTATTTTTGGCCGAAAATTTGAGCCTATCAGATTCTTGGTCCAAAATCCCCAGGAAACTCATTTTTTATGATTACATTGGTAATAATCTAGCTAAGGAGGGGTTATTCAGAGTAGGTACGGTGGAAAATATAGATGGAATAGTTGTTTTTTTGTTAGGACACCCTATCTTCAAAGATAAGGAGGGAAATGAGATTTTTATACATCGTATGCCTACCTTTTTCAAAACATTTCCAGTAGTTTTGGTAGGCAAAGAAGGAATTGTGAAATTCGATGCTCCTTTTAAGATGGCAGAATCAAAGTATAGTGTTGAATAAGTAAGCGTAATTGTTGAGTTCTATGGTGGTGGACTTGACAGGGTTAGTTTTGGTGATCCTTCTATATGGTAGTGGACTTGACAGGGTTAGTTTTGGTGATCCTACTACAGTGAAAAAATATGTTATGCATGCTCAATTAGGTGAAATTTTTTAATTAGATCATGCTACTCTGAAATCTGATAGTGTTTTTTGTACTAGTCCAAGGAGTTGGTTTACTTTCATACATGCTACATTTACTCTCCTTTTCTTTTCCAGACACATTTGGCATGGTTATAGGACCTTATTTAGAGATTTTTTGGTTGGTATCAACCCGGATTTGGATGCTCGAGTAAAATTTGGAGCATTCAAAAAACTAGGAGCTCCAACTACTAAAAGCTAAGTGGTATGATATGGATCCTTTCTCTTCTCTAGTAAATATTAGTACAAAAGTTATCTCCATAGTTGTAAATGACAATCAAATATATGGAAGCATTGGTTTATACATTCTTGTTGGAATCGACCCTAGGGATAATCCTTTTCTCTATTTTCTTCCGGGAACCACCCAAAGTTCTGATCAAAGGGGGCAAATAATTTTGCTTCTCCAAATATTCATTCATAGGGGAAGGTCATTCTTTCAATTATTTCTCATGATCCCCAAAAGGATCCCTAAGTTGTTTAAAGGGTTATCCAAAGGCAGTGTATAGGGTGTAACAAGTAAAGCTTGTAAGTAAACAAGATATGGAGATGGTGACTAAGGTTGTAGTTTCCATTATTAGGTGATCCCAATATCATTGTATGTTTACCATATATTAACAAAGTTAACAAGTCTCAACCAATACAATAGTTTCTATGGCTACACAGACCATTGATGATACTTCCAAAACCACGCCAAGAACAATCAATGTAGGAAGTTCCTTAAAATAGCTTAATTCATAATATGGTAAAGTATCTCCTAGATGGGGAACTACTCCTCTTATAGGTTTTGCATTGGCTTTATTTGCAGTATTCTTATCTATTATCTTGGAGATTTATAATTTTTTAGTTTTAGTGGATGGGATTCTAGTTAGTTGGGGCTAGAGAAACTCCAAAATTCACCTGGTGAGCTCGGAAAAAGAAAAAAAGAGAAAAAAAAAAGGACCAATGGATTCAAACCTAGACCAAATAGTGGCTTTGAGATTTTAGCTTGTCTTGTTCCAATGGTTTGATCGTGTAATTACTTTTCTCTAATGATTTTTGGAATATGTGTGTGTGACTTGTTGAAATCGATCCATACTTATAGTACAGAAGACCAATATTTTATCTTCATCAAGATGGTCCTACCTCATTGGATATTTCATTTCTAGAATATTGAATCTCTAGAGCACGAGGTCTATCATAGATATGTCCTGGGAAAATCTGAACTATGGTTTGTACCTATCATTTCCCTGTCGTCAGACTTCTAATAAAGAATTTGAAAGAGGTATTTCCTATAATAAATCGAAGCATCTATCCCATCTCATAATTATGTTGATTATGACAATAGAATGATATAGTATATGATTTCTCTTAGTTAGCATATTTCACTGAATGAGCGAAAATTAAAATGTTATTACCCAGATAACCTTTTGGGGATTTGAGAAAATCATTGGGGTCTAATTGAAATCTAATGTTTGGATTGATTAATCTATTGAGATCTTGACAATATAATTCCCATCTTTCATCTATGTTAGTTCTTTTCTAGGGAACGGAAATCACATGAATAGGATAAAATATCGTTCAAAGGGCCTATAGTGATTTATCATAGGGATTAACCGACTTGAAGTTTTGGAATTATTTGAAATTTTGGCACTATATTGTCTTCTAATAGAAATGCTAGATTGTTTCGAATCGTATTCATTTCTCCAACCAATCAAGAAATGAACCATAAATTATCTCGATATTCTCCCCAATTTATATATTCGTGTTAGAAATCATTTGTGCTTTCTTATTCAAGTTGTATGAAGGAAAATTCTCATGCACGGTTTTTAGAGGGGGAATTTCAGTTTACCTATCTCAATAAAGCATATGATCAGTTCAAAGGGTGTCTCGAGATTCAAGCGATTGCAGATGATATCACCAGTAAATATGTTCCTTCTCATGTTAATATATTTTATTGTCTAGGGGGGATCACACTTACATGTTTTTTTAGTACATGTAGGTATTGGTTTTTTTATGAATTTTTACTATCTTCTCACCATTACAAAAGCTTTTTCCTATGTTCAATACCTAATGACCAAAGTTAAATTTGGTTGGTTAATCTAATCAATCCATCAAAAGTATGATGCTTCTAACCATGATCATGGACGTATTTTGTGTTTATCTCATAGGTGGATTCGAAAAACCTTGTGAATTAACTTGGGTCACAAGTGTAATTTTGGTTGTGTTGATCAAATATTTTGGTGTCACTCGTTATTCTTTGACGTGGGATCAAATTGGTTATGGATCAATGAAAATTATGAATGGTGTACCTGAGGCTATTCATATAATAGGATCTCCTTTGTTAAAATTATTACGCAAAAGTGTTAGTGTGGGTCAATCTACCTTGACTCGTTTTCATAGTTTACACACTTTCATATTACCCCTTCTTACGGATGTATTTATGCCAATGCACTTTCTAATGATATATAAGCAGGGTGTCCTAGGTCCTTCATAGAGAGGAAAGATAGATTGAAAGTAACTATTCATTTATAGAGAGGAAAGATAGATTGAAAGTAACTATTCATAACTTATTGTTTCAAGTAACGATGGTAATATATCATCATCAAGAATATTTCTTATTCAAAAATGGAAATATTTATAAAAAAACTAGAAAATATGGTCCTCATATTTCTCTTTTCAATTTTGGAGTATTATTCATCTAATACAAACAAATAATTAGAATAGATTCTTAGATGGAAAAAATGGATTAGATGGAAAAAATGGATTATGGGAATCTGTGACTTAAACTATTGATTAGGCCATGCAGATGCTTTCTTCAATCTACCACATAAAGTTTTCTAATAAAATGTGAAATAGAAAGTTTAGCACTTGGGTGAAAAAGGAATTGGTCAATTTGTTCCATTCCAAAGAGAATTCTTCCGACATAATTGACTTTGTAACTTTGTAATCTCTTCCGAAATAAGTGACTTTGTAACTTTGTAATCTTTAAATGACTTTATAATCTACTTCTTTGAGTGCTTTGTAATCTACTTCTCTTTCAAGTGACTTCATAATCTACATCTCTTCTAAGTGACTAAGTGGTTTTGTAATCTTTAAGTGACTTTTTAATTTATCATAATCTACTTCTTATCACTTTAAAAACTAGGATCTATCTATCTAACCTAAGTGACTTAAAAACTAGGATCTATCTATCTAATCTAAGTGACTTTAAAGACTAAGATCTATCATAATACTTATTATGACTTTAAAGACTAGGATCTATTATTACTTTAAAAACTACGATCTATCTATTACTTTAAAAATTAGGATTGATCTATCTAACCTAAGTGACTTTAAAGACTAGGATTTATTATAATACTTCTTATGACTTTAAAAAGTAAGATCTATCTAACCTAAGTGACTTTAAAGACTATGATTTATTATAATACTTATTATGACTTTTAAAACTAAGATCTATCTAACCTAAGTGACTTTAAAGACCAGGATTTATCTATCTAACCTAATATTTAGATAACTTAAGACCAACCCAATATTTAGATAACATAAGACTAGGATCTATCTATCTAACCTAATCTTTAGATAAGTGAATTAAGTGACTTTATATACCTAGTCTTTATATAAGTGACTAGAGGATCTACTATAATAGATCTTATGACTTTAAAAACTAGGATCTATCTATCTAACCTAAGTGATTTTAAAGGCTGTGATTTATCTATCTAACCTAGTTTTTAGATAACTTAATTTCTAATCCTAAATAAGTAGATAAGCGACTTTATATACCTAGTCTTTAGATAAGTGACTAAAGGATCTATTTTAATATATCTTATGACTTTAAAAACTAGGATCTATATATCTAACCTAAGTGACTTTAAAGACCAGGATCTATCTATCTAACCTAGTCTTTAGATAACTTACTTTCTAAGTGACTTTAAAGACCAGGATCTATCTATCTAACCTAATCTTTAGATAACTTACTTTGAAGTGACTTAAGTGACTTTATATACCTAGTCTTTACATAAGTGACTAAAGGATCTATTATAATACTTCTTATGACTTTAAAAACTAGGATCTATCTATCTAACCTAAGTGAATTTAAAGACGGGATCTATCTATCTAACCTAATATTTAAATAACTTACTTTGTAATCTATATAACCTAATCTTTAAATAACTTACTTTGTAATCTATCTAACCTAATCTTTAAATAACTTACTTTGTAATCTATTTAACCTAGTCTTTAGATAACTTACTTACTTTGTAATCTTAGATAAGTGACTTTAATAACTTACTTTGTAATCTTAGATAAGTGACTTAATCTTAGATACGTGACTTAATATTAGATAAGTGACTTAAATAACTTACTTTGTAATCTTAGATAAGTGACTTAAGTGACTTTATATACCTAGTCTTTAGATAAGTGACTAAGACTGATTTCTGCCTAATCCTTATTTCTCATCCACTCCTCATAGAATGTTTTTCATCTACCTAATTGGTCTTTCCTCATAGAATGTTTTTCATCTACCTAATCGATCTTTCCTCATAGAATGTTTTTCATCTACCTAATCCTTATAAAGATGAGGAATTTTTTTCATCTACCTAATCCTTATAAAGATGAGGAATGTTTTTCACCCACCTAATCCTTATAAAGACTAAGTTAAGTGACTTAAGTGACTATTTCATCTACCCAATCCTTATAAAGACTAAGTGACTTAAGTGGCTTTATAATCTTACATGCTTAATAAAACTGGTTTCTATGTAATCATTATTTTTCATCCACTCCTCATAGAATGTTTGTAGTCCACTTCTCGTAAAATGTTTTTGCATAATTCTTTATGATTTGAAACTGGTTATAGAAATTCTCATAGAATGTTTTTGCATAATTCTTTATGATTTGAAACTGGTTATAGAAATTCACATAAAAAAAATTTGCATAATTCTTTATGATTTGAAACTGGTTTATTAGAATTAAAAAAATTTCCAAACCGTTATGAATATTTTTCACTTTTTTTCTTTGAAACTAGATATTAGAAATGTTGTCAAGCACTTGAAAGTTAAAAAAAAAATAGGTGGAGAGGCAGAGGGGTGTGACTTTTGCGAAGATGATTTCGCTCGATTTCGCAGAGTCGCTGAGCTAGATTTCGCACAGCTAGCATTCGTGCAGCTAGATTTACGCGCAGCTATACAGAGACTTAAAAAATATTCACTCAAGGTTTCGTGCAGCTAGATTTACGCGCAGCTATACAAAGACTTAAAAAATATTCACTCACAGCAAAAAGGCACAGTAAAACAGAGTAATATTGGAGCAACAATAAAACTTAGGATTAACTTCTAATTCATGAAAAATACATTCATATGACACTGTGGCTCATTCATCAAGTAAAAAACAAGGTTACATAGATTTTCACTTCACGCCCAATAACACACAGTGAAACAATAACTGTTTTTTTCACGCGCCCACCAAAATATGCTCCACCATTTTCTCCTCAAAGACCCTCGCTCTCTTTCTCTCTTACGTTCTTCCTTTCTTACTTTCTTTTTTTTCTTACTTACAAAAATGAATTTTACATGCTTCTTTACGTGTTTCTTTATCTCAACCTACAATTTTACATTAATGCATGACAAAGAAAATAATTAATAAGTTGTTGCTATTGAGTGTGATCAGAATCTCACAAGTGTTTGTGGAGTGTGGGATATAGTCGCAGAATGAATTCTTGCCCATATCTATTTACCAAAATACATTAAATGCCTTAAATTCTTTGTTGCATTTCGGAATGGTTCACGCGGTACTTTTGTTCTGGCTTCAGTCCTTCCATCTTCAAATAGAGACGCAACCTGCAAAAATACTTCTGACAAGTATGGCTGCTATCAGGGTGTTTAACGTGGTGGTTGGGATTAATATCTCCAACACTCCCCCTTAATCACAATTGCCACCATTGACAATTCCCAAATAGTTTCTGAGATAAAAAAAACTTTCATGTGCCAATGGCTTTGTGAAGATATCAGCAAATTGATCCTGTGACCTGCAGTGCTGCAACACAATTTCATCATTGTTAATCAACTCTCTAATAAAATGATATTTAGCATCAATATGCTTGGTCCTTTTGTGAAATACAAAATTCTTTGACAATGCAATTGCTGAAGTGTTGTCACAAAAAATAGTTGTCGCTCCCTCTTAGTCATGACGAAGATCCCTCAACATTCTTCTCATCCAAACCACTTGACACGTTGATGTTGTTGTTGCGACATATTCAACTTCTGCTATTGACAATGACACTATTGGCTTCTTCTTGGAGGCCCATGAAATGGCTCCAGAACCCAAATGAAAAACATATCCTAACATGCTCTTTTTGTCATTGACACTTCTAGCCCAATCACTGTCAGTGTAACCAACCAACCTAAAATCACTTGTTGTTGTGTACAAAACACCATATTGTCTTGTCCCATTGGCATACCTTAAAATCCTTTTCGCTACTTACCAATGTGTCTCCTTGGGTGTCTCCATAAACCTCGACACCAAACTTACTACATACATTATATTCGGCCTAGTGGTGGTCAAATACATCAAGTTGCCTATCATGCTTTTGTATAATGTCAGATTGACATTGATGTTGCAATCTTCTTTGCTCAACTTCAACCCCATGATAGTTGGAGTTGGTGCAGACTTGTTGTTCTGCATTTTAAACCTCTCCAAAATGTCTACCACATACTTTGCTTGAGAGATAAAAATTCCATTTTTTGTTTGCTTCACTTCTATGCCCAAAAAATATCTTAACAATCCCAAGTCAGTCATGTCAAATTCACTCTTCATGACTTGTATGAAATCAGCGATGAGGAAATCGTCGCTACCTATAAAAATCAAATCATCTACATATAAAACAACAATGAGAATCTTACCTTCGCTCTCTTTGATGTAGAGAGTGGGTTCACCGTCACATTTATCGAAACCAATGTCCAACAAGTAAGCATCTATCATGTTGTACCATGCGCGCGGTGCTTGATTCAACCCATAAAGAGCTTTCCTCAACCAGTTACTTTTTCTTCTTAGCCTTCTACCTCATAACCAGGCGGTTGCACAACATATACTTCCTCTTTCAGCACCCCATTTAAGAACGTTGATTTTACATCCATTTGATACACTTTCCATTTATGTTACACAGTAATCACCAAAACTGTGCGCACTATCTCCATCCTCGCAACTGACGCAAATGTCTCCACGTAATATCTGTCATGTTGCTGGTTGTATCCTTTGACGAATAGCCTTGCTTTGTGCCTTTCAATCTTTCCTTCAATGTTGCTTTTGGTCTTATAGACCCACTTCACTCCAATGACATGTTTTCCTTTCGGAAGGTTCACTAACTCCCATGTGTCATTCCTTTCTATTGCTTCTATTTCTTCTTCCATTAACGCAACCCATTTTTCTTCTTTGACTACATCTTCAAAAATGGATTGGGGCATCTACATGACAAAATAATGCAAATAAGGAATTCAAACCATCGCTGCTATCAACTTCTTCTCGCTCATAAATTTCATTTTAATTTCTGAATTTTTGTCTTCTTGTGCTTGTTGAAGATGGGCTTGACATGTCACTTGGTGTTGCGCTTTGTGGTGTGCTTGGAGAAGCACTTGCTTGGCTGCGCAAAATTGTCCTATTATTTGTTGATGGTGTTGCTTGTTGCCTGCTTTGTTGCACTTGAATAGGTGTAGAGGGAGTCACTGTTGAGGAATTACTTGTTGTTGTTAATTCCTCTTTGTCCTCATGTGGTATACATGCTTTGACATTGACTGTCTTTTCTAAACTTCCATCCCATGCTTCCTCTTCTATGAACTGCACATCTCTGCTGATTATGACCTTCTTGGTTAATGGATTGTAGAGTTTGTATGCCTTGGATTCATCACTGTATCCAACAAATATACATTTCTCCCCCTTGTTGTCCAACTTCTTCCTCAACTCATCTGGGACATGTGCATACGCCACACATCCAAAAACTCTCATGTGGGTGACACTATGCTTTCTTCCACTCCATGCCTCTTTAGGAACTATGTTCTGGATGCTTCTATTTAAGATATATGCTACACAAGCGACAGATTCAACCCAATAATCATTTGGAAAATGCTTTGCCTTCATCATACTCCTTGCCATTTCCATAATGGTCCTATTCTTCCTTTCTGCCACACCATTTTGCTGAGGTGTATACCTTGTTGTAAATTGCTTGTGAATTCCATGCTCCTTGCAAAATTAAAGGAAGTCATTTGAGATGTATTCTCCACCTCTGTCAGTCCTAAGGACTTTGATGTAGTGTCCACTTTGCTTCTCAACAAGAGCTTTGTATTGGCAAAAGCACTCAAACACTTCACTTTTCTGTTTTAGGAGATAGACCCATGTCTTCCTTGTGTAGTCATCTATGAAGGTCAATACATAGTGGTTGCCACCAATTGATGGTGTCTGCATTGATCCACATAAATTTGAGTGGACAATCTTTAAAGGTGCCTTTTCCTTTACCAACTTTCCTGTTGGAAATGTTTCTCTATGTTGCTTTCCCATCATACATCCTTCACATAGGCTGTCTGGTTTTTCTATGAGTGGCAAACCCTTCACCATGCCTTTCCTATGTAGCAAATTCAAACCTCCAAAGTTGAGATGACAAAATCTCAAATTCCATAACTAGTTTTCATCTTTTACCTCTATTTGAAAGTTTACTTGTGTGATAGCTACCTCTTTCCTTCCATTCTCTTGTGAGTTCATTAAGAGTTGTGTTTGTGCACCTTCTTTCTACAAATCTGATTTTCATTTTAGGGGAAACATTCTATTATTTGTTATCTGAACCTTTGCAATCAGTTGTCTGCTTGGAGACCTATCCAAAATTGTGCACACATCATTTTTGAAGAAGACATTGTAGCCCTTTTGCATGAGTTGTCCAATGCTTATGAGGTTATGCTTCAGACCGGGGACAAAGTAAACATCTGAGATGTACTTCTTCTACCCCTTCTTTGTTAGGATATTAACTCTACCTTTTCCCATGATAGAGACTTTGCTATCAGTCCCTAATGTCACTTCAGATTTCACACTTTCATCTAGATTGGAAAAAATTTCTATGTTTCCTAACATGTGGTTGCTACACCCTGAATCTAGATACCATATATCACTTTGTTTTTCTTGTGCTATATTACAAGCTAAAAACATGTTATCATGGTTCTGATTTTCTTTTGTGAAATTTACACTTGGTTTGTTACTAATGTCATATTGCTTCTTTCTACATTCATTTGCATAATGACCATACTTCTTACAGTAATGACATTGAACTTGAGATTTATCATACCTCTCACCTTGTGCTTGATTTTGGCTTGGGCCTTGACTTGGATTTTGATTGTTACCTCTTCCACTTGAGCTTGAAGGGCTACTTCTTCCACCTCTGTGTGGGCTTCTTCCTCTTCCTCTAGCATATGATCTTCCTCTGCCTCGACCTTAACCAAATGATACTTGTGTCTTGAAGGCATGCTCCAATGAGGAGCTTGTTGCTTTATTCAGTCTATGTTCATGAGAAATCAGTGATGCATTAAGCTCATCCACTGAGAACTGTGAGAGATCCTTTGTCTCTTCTATGGCCACAACAATGGCATCAAACCTTGTTGGCAAACTTCTCAAAACTTTCTCAACTATTCTTATTTCCTCAAGTGTCTTGCCATGAGACCTGATTTGAGTAACTAACCCACTTACATGTGTAAAAAACGAGTCTACATTCTCAGACTCTTTCATACAAGGTGTTTCAAAGTCTCTTCTCAACATTTGCAGCTTTGTTGTCTTGACTTTTGTCATGTCTTGGTAGGCTATTTGGAGGGTGTCCCATGCTTTCTTGGACTTCGTTGCTGCTGCAACCCTTGGGAACATTCATGAACTGCTTGAAAAATGTAGAAGAGGGCTTTTGCATCCTTCTTCCGATTGTCCCTTAACAAATCTCTTTCTGCTTGAGACAGAATATTGTATGCTACTGCATCTGCTGGTTCTTGAAAGCCATTCTCTACCAAATCCCAAATGTCTTGAGAAGAAAACAGGTCCTTCATTGTAATAGCCCAATAATCATAATTTTTGCCATTAAACTGAGGCATTTGAGGATTAGTCAAGCTTGTGCTTGATGTTTCCATTTCTGAGCGTAAGAAAAAAAACTTTCTATCTGCTAGTAAATATGTTAAAAACAATCTCCCCTCAAAACAATTTTAACTACTAGTAAAAAACTTGTTTTTACACTAACAGAATTTAACCTGCTCTGGTACCATGTTAAAAAAAAATTACGCTGAGAGGTAGAGGAGTGTGACTTTCGTGAAGCTGATTTCGCGCAGCTCAATTTCACGGAGTTGCGGAGCTAGATTTCGCCCTACTAGATTTATGCGCAGCTATACAGAGACTTTCACTCACAGCAAAAAGGCACAGTAAAATAGAGTAAGCTTGGAGCAACAATAAAACTTAGGATTAACTTCTAATTCATGAAAAATACATTCATATGAGACTGCAGCTCATTCACCAAGTAAAAAGCAAGGTTTACAGAGATTAAGCTTGGAGCAACAATAAAACTTAGGATTAACTTCTAATTCATGAAAAATACATTCATATGAGACTGCAACTCATTCACCAAGTAAAAAACAAGGTTTACAAAGATTTTCACTTCACGTGGAATAACACACAGTAAAACAAAGTAACTGTTGTTTTCACACGACCCGCCAAAATTTGCTCCACCATTTTCTTCTCAGATACCCTCGCTCTCTTTCTCTCTTACTTTCTTACTTTCTTTTTTTTCTTACTTACAAAAATGACTTTTACATGTTTCTTTATCTCAACATACAATTTTACATTAATGCGTGACAGAACAAATAATTAATATGTTGTTGTTCTTTAGTGTGATCAAAATCGTGCAGGTACATTAATGCATGACAGAGCAAATAATTAATATGTTGTTGTTCTTGAATGTGATCAGAATCGCGCAGGTATTTGTGGAGTGTGGGCTATAGTAGCAGAATGAATGCTTGCCCATATCTATTTACCAAAATAGATTAAATGCCTTAAATTCTTTGTTGCATTTCAGAATGGTTCGCGCTATACTTTTGTTCTGGCCTCAGTGCTTCCATCTTCAAATAGAGAGGCAACCTGCAAAAATACTTCTGACCTAATGTCAACGTGTTTAACGCCATCTTCAAACTGAGAAGCAACCTGCAAAAATATTTCTGACAAATATGGTTGTTGTCAAGGGGTTTAATGTGGTGGTTGGGATTAATATCTCCAACATTGAAAGTTGTGCAATATTCTTCATAATTCTTCAAAGGCACTTGAACTTAGTGAACATGGACATTCACCTCTAATAATATGCTAAAGATGTTGATTTGACTACTTTTCCGATACAAGTATTGCCAAGCAATTTTTTATTGATGCCATTGATTTGATTACTTTTCTAATACAAGTATTACTAAGCAGTTTGTTATTAATGCCATTGACGCCACAACAAAGGGAGCAACAAATCTAGGTGGTAGTCCAACAAATCTAGGTGCAATACCAATACCGGCTCTATGACTATACTGGGAAGTAGGTTAGATAGATGTGTCCCATCGTGGTAATATTAGCTTAATAACTTTGTGTTTGGCAGTACGTAAGGGGAATGGGGAATGGTTGGTACTTTTAGAGTAGGCCATAAAAGAGGTTTACCTTAATTTAAGCAAAATTCGCAAAAATGAAAGCATGCAACCTTATCAATTTAAGCAAAATGAAGGCAACCAACCGATGAGAAGCATTACCGACCTACTTGGCCAAACTCTATATATACTAGCATTTGCACCACATGTTGCAAAAAAAAACCCCGTAAGGCAATGGTATAAGAAACAATAATATAGAAGAAATAAGTCAACATTTTATGTAATTTTGTTTCTTTACTAGTGTTTCTTTTTTATCATAAACTGGGTTCTATTGTCTAACAAATCATCTTCATTGATTTTTACACTTCATTGATAAAGTACAGAATCAGAGTCCTAGCAAAGTTGAGATTTATACCTTATTATCTTAAACTTGTGGTTATGTTGTTGATGATTCAAGCCATTTTAACAAAAACAAAGTTGAGATTTATAACTTGTTATCTTAAACTTGTGGTTATGTTGTTGATGATTCAAGCCATTTCAACAAAAACAATTTGAGTGGAATGTAAACTCCCATTTAGAATAATCTCCGGTCTAAGTTCCTATATATCCATTAAGTCAATCCTATATCAAAGTATGCACTTCAATGGTTACGGAGTACAAAATTGTTTCAAATAAAAGGAGAAAATACAAATACGGACTTACAAAAGTTCCTGACTTTCTGATTGTGGAAGGATAATTGAAGCATACTTCATTGCAACCCAGGGGGCAGATTTTTCAAGAAGAAGAAAAAAAAAAAGTGGGGGATGGGGGTTCCTAGACCCCACACACTCTTTAATTGCAGAACAAAGTTTGGCATCACCAACTCTTGCCTACCATATTCGTCAATAGGTGCATCATAGTCGTAATGGTGGTAATGTATGGACCTCAGCTTGTCTGGCCAAATACATAGGAAATTTTTATTAATACCAAAAAACAGATGATTTAGAGAATCATGAATAAAGAATGATTTAGGCCCTTTCAACCTAGTGCGGGGTCAATATATAAGAAGGAAACTCTTCCCTGAAAGCATGGATCTCTCCATTGTTTCATATATGTTTTACTCTTCCCTGTGATGGCATGGGTTTCCAAAGGCTTTCCTGAGCCTTACACGGAAGGCTTTTTATGGTACGATGGACACTGGGCAATATTTGGTGTTGCAGGGAAACCCCAGTCAAGAAGCTGGCTTGTTGGATCTTCGGGGAGACCAGGAAATCCATATTGCTTTTCACAGAGGATCATCCCGCCAGACTGCAGTGAACTGCCACCAATCGCTTCAAGTGATTTCTTCGACCAGCCTGCAAGGAACTCTGGTTTCCGCTTCAAATTTCCGTCTTTACATTATATTCACGTTTACATGGTATATAGATGAGAAAACCTTGCATATTTTGTCTTTATTGGTTTGGAATCATGGTTTTAAATCTTAAAAATAGCTTTTTTTTATTAAAAACTAATTATTTCATGTATTTTTTAAAGACGGGTTCATTTAGACCTGACTAGTCCTGGTTTGACCGGTTCCAGTTTGAAACCCGATTTATTAAGTGGACCGGTCCAGTCACTAGTTCCGGTTTTTAAAAATATGGTTGAGAAGGATTTCAATTACTGCTTGTGGTTTAAGGAATCATGGAAATGGGACATACCACAGAAACTCAAATGCTTTTGTTGGTTGGCACTACACAACTGCATCCTTACTTGGAAGAATCTTCAACAAAGGGGCTTTATTGGTCCAAGTATTTGTCTGATGTGCAAGCGGGGAATGAAGATGTTGATCATTTGTTGCTTCAATGTGCATTTGTTATGGCAGTCTGGGAGGGGGTTCTGGATGCTTTATGTATTGTTCTGGATGCTTTTACATTATTTAGTCAATCTGGAGGAGTTGGAATGCACTAATTTGTTAACAGAAAGTTGCAATTGTGCAGGAAGTTATCATTAAGTCTGGTGCCTATGTTGCGGAAATAAGGCCGACTAAAAAATTCAGATTCCTAGGTATCTGGAAGGACTTTCCAGTGGGGTTTTTTGATGGGGCATGCTTGCACAGAAAATGTGATTCCGGTGCAGTCATTCTATTGGAGTCGGACAACTTTTACCATTTATGTTGGGAGGGAGGTCATGGGACCAACAATAGAGCTGAAATTATCGCTTTATGGGGTGTCCTCATAGGAGCGAAATGGCTGGGACTAGAGAGCTTATTTGGAGAAGCTAAGGGCATAATTGATTGGGTCAAGAATTACATTCTATTGGAGTCAGACAACTATTACCATTTATGTTGGTAGGGAGGTCATGGGACCAACAATAGAGCTGAAATTATCGCTTTATGGGGTGTCCTCATAGGAGCGAAATGGCTGGGACTAGAGAGCTTATTTGGAGATGCTAAGGGCATAATTGATTGGGTCAAGAATTACACTCTGTTTAATCCTCCTATTTTATCAAATTGGATGAGGCGGATTCAGCACCTGGTAAGTACTTTCCAACAAATAGATTTTGGTCATATATACAGGGAACAAAACCAGATTGTCGATCTACTTTCAAAGCAAGGCATCACAAAGGAACCTGGTAAGATTCATTTTGCAACTTTTATTCAAGATGTAATGACAAATGTTGAATGCATTAATTTTACTTAGGAGGCCACTGATGATATGATATGGAAACATAAGAGAAATTATGCTATGGGTATTTTGAGGGTTAAGATGTTGGATACACATGTTGTAAATTTGTGTGTTTTTTGGACAATATGATCTGGAAACATAAGAGAAATTATGCTATGGGTATTTTGGGGGTTAAGATGTTGGATACACATGTTGTAAATTTGTGTGTTTTTTTGGACAATACGCAGTTTAGTTTAATTTGATATAGATGAATATAGGGTAGATCACATAGAGAAACTCTAAAACAGAAAGGAAATAGACATGAGAGATTTAGGAGACATGAAAATTTTTTATAGACAGATACAAGATCATGTACAAGAAACAGAAAATCTTACCGATAAGAGAAGCTATGCTATGGGTATTTTGGGGGTTAAAATGTTGGATACACATGCTGTAAATTTGTGTCTTTTGGACAATATGTAGTTTAATTTGATATGGATGAATATAAGGTAGATCACAGAAAGAATCTCTAAAACAGTAGAAATAAAATAGACATAAGAGATATAAAAAAATCTTATAGACAGATACCAGATCATGTACTCTCTTTTTGTATTAATAAAAAGAATGAAAAAAATCTGAACACCTCCACGATTACACTGGACATTAATACTGACTCATTTTCTTCGCACTCAACCAAAGGGACATCATCTTTCACACCCTGAGAACTACAGCATAATTTCTCGTCTTTGCTCTGTCGCATAATTGCTGGCACTAGTTGCTTGACCTTTTCCATCTGTTGTTTCAACGATTTGCCGCAAAACATTTGCCCAGTGAACTACAAGAAAATACACCCCAAAGTGAATTTGTGCAGGCCATCTTTGCAGCACTGAAAGGCGTCGGTGTAATTTCGGCATTGCTATTCTTGATTGAATGATCTTCATCTTCTGTCGAATCAGTAACATTATTGTCAGAGTTTTTCTCTATACAAAGCCGGGGAAACGAGTTGGATGGAGCCGAAACCTTCAGCTCAGGAACCACATGGGATTGGGGGGTGTCATTGAATGATGGGCTAACTAGATCAAGGCTATTGGAATTGGTTGCTGGAATTAATGATGACGATTTGGGACTTGTAGAGGGCTCTAAGGTACCGCTCATAGGAAAGAATTCAACATCGTGTGCATTCAATTCAATTATATCCTCATCCTAGTAGTCATTCATATTTTCTCACTGCAGAGAACCCTCAAAGACTTCAATCGATTCTTTGTTTAAATGAGAGAGATTCCAACTGAAATAGCCCCCAATTTCTTTGGGGGATGCTGATGAGTACCACTCTGTGTTTATATACACTGTAACCCTGTGGGGTTTTTGAATAGCTTCTACGGCTATATATCTCCTGTGTAGCAGTGGCAAGCGTATTCACATGCAACATTTGTTGGCAATGATCACTGAGATCATCGATGGATAACTCTGCTAAAACTGATTCCAGTAACATGATTTTTAAATCAAATACTGCTTGATAATCTCAGATATGGCATTTGAATAAAATGGTGGGTGGCAGTGGAATTGTGTATTTATGGTGTGCACAGGAAACTGCAACTGCAAACATTGAATATGTGTAGAGAAAAGTAGGGTTTCACCTTTTTCTATCAACAGGTAGGGTTTGTTGAGAAGAGAAAATGTGTTGAGTGGCGTTGCACTAAGCGGGATTGTTGGGATTCAACATTGATTGCGCAGTTGTTGCATACACGACCATGAAATTTATGTAAGCAAAGGAATTGGGAAATGCAGTGGGGTTTTAGAGATATGTGATGTCTGTAAGTATAAACTCTTTGAACAACAGTAACAAAATGCAGAAATTCCATCTAAAAAGAATAAGTAGAAACTTGAAATTCTGGCTAGAATACAGAGTAAACCTTGTTGGACTACGTTTTTGGGTTGACTCTCCAATTGCGATACAACCCTAGCATTCACAAGCTGCTATAGAAAATGTTTGTGGCTCTCGTAAGGACAAACAAGCCAAATATTGGTGAATATTGAAAAGAACCAAATGACGATATGGCCATTCTTGACTACATTTAAAATATAAGACAGTCATAAATTAGAATAGAATCTTATAAAAAAGAATGACCAAAGTAAATGAATGAACTCTAAAACAGAATACCACTTGAGAAACATCAAAAGGCTCAATTCCTGTCCAAAGACAATACCACTAGAGAAAGATCCATAATCACTGCTTGAGCTACTTGAGCTACTGGATGCTAACTACTGTCGTCTCTTTCTCAATATCAACACTAGGGAAGTTTGTTGGAGGCATCTCATCCCCACCAACATCAACAGATTCATCGCCAGCGTCACAACCTACACATGTACATATGCTTACATGAACAACAGTAACGAAACGCATAAATTCCATCTAAAAAGAATAAATAGAAACTTGAAATTCTAGCTAGAATAAAGAGTAAACCTTGTTGAACTACGTTTGTGGGCTGACTCTCCAATTGTGATACAACCCTAGCATTCACACGCTGCTACAGAAAATTTCAGTGGCTCTCGTAAGGACAAACAAACCAAATATTGGTGAACATTGAAAAGAACCAAATGACGATATGGCCATTCTTGAGTGCATTTAAAATATAAGACAGTCATAACACTAGGACAGCATACCGCAGGATTAGGAAGCCTTGCTGAAGCCTGGGTATTTCTGGTGCCTTCGCCTATCTCTTTGAGGCAATTGAAAACAAGGTTCTGTAGCTCCCATAAATAATCATCATCAAAAGCATCAATATCAACTTCGATTTCCTCCTCATTCTGACTTAGACCAATGTGCTTCCTTAAGAATGTAATTATGGGTACCGCCATCTCATCTAGTTATTGTTCAAGATCCTGACAAAGATTCTTCTTTTCGTTAAATGACATCGGGTGTTTGCATTTTTCAACCTTCAGTTTCTGCTGACTTGGTACATCTGAGAGAGGAGCAGAATTTGGAGGTTACACCTTTGGCTTATTTCTTGTTTCTGTAATTTTGTTACTATGTTGTTACTTCTTGGTTGGAATAAGTTGAACATCCTGAGTTAATTTTCTATAAACTTTATCTCCAGCCAAATCCCCTGTAACCTCCAACGCATAAGGGTAATCAGGAAGCATATTGTATGAAGTCCTAGCTCATACCTTTTTAGATTTTTTCATGATGGAATTCCTGTTGAGGTTGTTCTGAAATTGGTATCTCTCACGAGTTAGTATAAGGAGAGAGGCCATTCAATGTATGAGCCAGGGCTTTCTCTTCCGCCAGAAGAAAGAAACCCTTGCCAAACGTAAAAACCCTTGTATGAGCCAGGGCTTTTTCTTCTGCCAGAAGAAAGAAACCCTTGCCAACCGTTCCAAGAGCAAAGGCAAGTACTCCTATGGGCGGAACAGAGCGTATGAGCGCCCAGTTAATGTTCTTGAAATTACATATGCTTACATGAACAACAGTAACGAAATGTAGAAATTCCATCTAAAAAGAATAAATAGAAACTTGAAATTCTGGCTAGAATAAAGAGTAAACCTTGTTGAACTACGTTTGTGGGCTGACTCTCCAATTGTGATACAACCCTAGCATTCACAGGCTGCTACAGAAAATGTCAATGGCTCTCGTAAGGACAAACAAACCAAATATTGGTGAACATTGAAAAGAACCAAATGACGATATGGCCATTCTTGACTACATTTAACATATAAGACAGTCATAGCACTAGGACAGCATACCACAGGATTAGAAAGCCTTGCTGAAGCCTGGGTATTTCTGGTGCCTTCGCCTATCTCTTTGAGGCAATTGAAAACAAGGTTCTGTAGCTCCCATAAATAATCATCATCAAAAGCATCAATATCAACTTCGATTTCCTCCTCATTCTGACTTAGACCAATGTGCTTCCTTAAGAATGTAATTATGGGTACCGCCATCTCATCTGGTAATTGTTCAAGATCCTGACAAAGCTTCTTCTTTTCGTTAAATGACATCGGGTGTTTGCATTTACCATGTAGTCATAGAATAGCAAGTTGCCATGTGGCGAAAGAGAGTACCCACGCAAACTGACAAGATTCTGATGTTTGATACTTCCAACAGTCTCTAACTCAGTTTCGAATTCCCGCAAGCTTTGTGGATAGTGTGTGTATAGTCTTTTAATAGCAACTGGCTTACAGTTCTTAAGATCACATCTGTAAACTGTGCTTGTAGCACCATTGCCAATTATAAATTTCTCATTTGTATAGGGCCATATCCATGTGCAATATTACAAGCCTTGGAGAACCTGGTCAGGACATGCAAGAATATTTTAACAAGAGGCATAGATATTGATGGTAAGATGATAGATTTACTCTGAGAAATAACAAATTTGAAATGAGGCATAATACCTTGACCCATTTTGCTTGATGACCCTTTAGTGAATGGTTTATGTTGATTTGAAAGGTAGAGAGCGATGGTGATTACACACACTAATATCACTGAACCCAATGAGATGCAAACAATAGCTGTTGTTGACACAGAAGCTGTCCATTTACACAATCAATAGATAACACTATCAATATAATCTAAAGGATATTTAATACAAATCTATGGAATCTGATTTGTAATATCTAGTTCTGTTTTCACCTTTTGGTTGTCTGGCAGATATCCCACAAAGTGATCCAATCCAATAACCACAGAGACCTGGATTTCCAAAAAAACTGAGGCAAAAATCGTTCCCATCAGATAAAATGTACAAACTTGACAATATCAAGAAGAAAACTGAATTTGATCTAGAAATAAAATGTGTTCATTATATCTACACTTTTCTGGGTTAAACCTTGTAAAGTTTGTTGGCATTATGAGATAAGTGTTGTCCTTGATGGAAAACCTCACTGATGACAAATCATAGTACAGAAGGTCAGCAGCAAGGAATTGATGATCAGACTATAAGAAGAAGAGAAAGTTCATACACGCAGGTTCGTTAAGCCCAAGTCGCGTGTACACGCAGGTTGGCTTCAGCAAAAGCGCGTGTATGTGGAAAAGTACCTTTGGTCCATGGCGGTTAGTCCTTGGAAGTTGTGCCTATGGTTTCGGACCATTGTGTCTCGACGGGCGTGTCGATCCCTAGTTTTGAAGTTGATGGTATTGTGTTACTATGGTTTTTGGCTCTTGGTATTGAACAAGGCCTAAGGCTATATAAGGAGAAGGAAATCATTAGGCAAGTGTATCTGAAATGTCTTGAATATCTGATGAAGCATTAGATCCAGTATGCAGGGTTATGGGTTGATGATGCATTGCTTGATCTGAGCTAAGGAGAGATCTCACCGGTTGATGGAGAACAAGATCTAAGGAGAGATCGGGATCAAATGGTTTGAAATGAACTATCTTTATGATGCTTATTCTAGATCTACATACTGACGCATGTATTGTTCTATAAGTGTTATGAGTATGACTGATGTCTGGTACAGCTGCAAGTTATGAGAAATTATTTTTAGATCTGTACGCGGGTTGTCTTTTGAAAAAGCGCGTATACACGCGGGTTTGATTCATCTAAGTAGCGTATACATTGTAAAGCTTGATATTTGAAGTTGCAGATGGATCTGATGGTTATTACAGAGTTCTGTGTCTACTCTGTGTTCTGGTGACTGTTGTTAACAGGGTTTCAGTGATTCAGGGTTTGATGATTGTTTTGAGCTTCAATGATAGTTATGGGTCCAGTATGAAAATTGGATGAAAAGTGGCCTTTCAGATTATGTGTTGTGCTTCAGTGTATCCAGTCTGAAAATTGATGAAACATGGTACCTGGAGGAGAGAAGATTGTAGGCAAGCACCTACGTACTAGTATCTAAGCTAGTACAAAAGCTAAGGGAGATCTTTGGAGCATTGTAGCAGGTAGCAGCCTGCGTACTAGTAAATGGATCAGCTAGTACAAGAGCAAAGGGGGTTGTAGCTCCCGTACTGGTATAAGACTGCACCAGTACAAATATTGTAAAAGGATTTTCTTATTAAGAAGAAGATTGAGATGACTTGCAGCAGGTGGTTTTCACCCACATTGGGTTTCCACCTTATATCTTTGTGTTCATGTGTGTGGCTTTTGTGTGATGATCTGTTCTGTTATACTGCACCTGTTTACTGTTAATATGGTTAATAATGTTCTGATGCATTTACTGAAGATAAGCTAACTGAATCATAAGATTTCTGGATATACGCTAGTTTCTTTAGACACAGAAGCGTGTACACGTGGGTTCACTTAACTGAAGTAGCGTATATGTTTTTGAGCATTGAAAAGTTTTAATGATCTGATAATACTGATTCACCCCCCCCCCCCCCCTCTCAGTATTATTTCCAACAATTGGTATCAGAGCAGGTCCTTTGGTAGAAGCTTGATCGCTTGAAGGAGATCCGTGGAACAATGGGAAAGAAGCTTAAGAATAAAGCTCATAAGAAGAAGAAGACATCTCAGAAGATCTATGACAGTGGGAGAGTCGATTGGGGATTAGGTATAAGAAGTTCTTCAGATTCAGAATTAGATTCAGAATCATTATCAGGTATGAATGTATTATCCTCTGATGTTCCTGCTATATTTCCTTGTGAAAGTGATGGAAGTGATAGTGAAACTACTGAACATGCTTTTATGGGTGAGCAAGAAAAGTGTCAAATAGAGGCAGTATTTAGAAGGCTTGCAGACAAAGTTAAAGATCAACAAGATCTATTGAACAAAAGGGAATGTGCTTTCAAAGAAGAAGTTACCAAACTAAAGGCCCAACTAGAAGAAGGAAACAAGGTAAGAAAGCTACTCAAGGACAAGGAAGACCAATGTCAAAAATTGCAGCATGAAGTGACATCATTAAGAAAAGAAGTCAACGAAAGAAGCACAACCATCAAGAAACTCAAAGATAGATCCAGCTACTATGAAAATCTTGAAGCTACAATCCCCTCACTAAAAGGAGATCTTGAAGAATCAAAGAAGCAGAATACAGATCTACTCCAAGCTATTGCAAAACAAGAAAACGAAGTCACCAGCTTAAAATCTCAACTAGAATGTGCCTTCCGAGTTCGTCAAATGCAGCAGGATCTGAATGAAGAACAAGAAAAGGAGATTCTCAAATTAAGGCATCAGTTGGAAGAAGGAAGGAAAGATGGAGAAGACATGAAGAAGCAATGTCTAGAAAAGGAGGAACAACTTCAAGTTGAGGTAAATATCTTGAAAGGTAAATTAGAAGAAAAGGATAAACTTTTGAGATTTCAAGATAGTACTAAAGCCTTGGATGATATTCTTAGTAGTCAAAGGTCTCCTGCTATCAAGACTGGTCTTGGTTTTCATGAATCTGTTGAAGGTGAATCTAGTTCACAAGGTGAGGCAAGGAACTCTAAAGAGAAATCTAAAATGATCAACAAGGAGATGAAAGGTCAACCCCATCAACAATCAAGGAAAGAGACTCCTCAAAGAAAATCTTTTACTCCTCCTATGAATAATGTTGAATGTTATGTATGTCATAATCTTGGACATGTTGCAGCTAGATGTAGAAGAAGAAGAGTTCAAGACTATTATGCGGACAGGTCACCTCAATCAAGGTACTTTAATGGATATTGCTTTGCTTGCAATATGTATGGTCACAAAGCTGCTGATTGCTACAGGAGGAATATGAAACATGTAAGATGTTATGCATGTAACAAGCTTGGACATATAGCAAAGGAATGCAGGAACAAAGGATGGACATCACACCAAAAGGAGAAAACCTCATCACACTTGAAGATATGGAGGAAGAAGGAAGTACAGTCAGCACAATGTACTGAGACACAGCACAGCACAGACATATCAGACTCAGGGGGAGCTGAAAGTGTAAACCTTCAGTGTCCTGAATCTCATACGCAAGTTCCTTAAAGGGAAGTCGCGTATATACGCGAGTTCGACACTGCAAAGTCGCGTATATGTCAGTCTGAGGAAAAGCAGTGGGGACAGGCTCAGAAAAGGGATCTGATATGATTCAGTCCATTATTTGCTCTATTGGTTAATAGCTACAGTCTGTTGAGGATGTGTGGAAATGTTTTGTTACTTGTATGATGTCTAGAAGTGTTTTGATCCTAACTTGAGGATGAAGATGTTTTGATGCTTACTGCTGATATATGCATGATCAGATCTAACAAATGGCACTGGTTGAGGGGGAGCATATGCCTTTAGTAATTCATTGTTGGCATTATGGTTAATAATCCTTGGTGATGATTCTTATATGGATAAATGATATATCTTGCTATGATGTGGTTGTGAGTTGTCTATGATAAACTCTCATATGATTCTTGAAGTTACATAGAAGATGTTCAGATCAGATTTATGGTTGATTCTTTGATGATGCATATATGGTGCTTACATGGTGATCTTCATAAGGACAAGGAGAAGTACAAAGCTTGAATACACATCTTCCTCACTTGATGATGAGTCACTTATATACTGCTGTTGTCATATGCATAAAGATCATACAGTTATGATGCAGGCACTCTTGTGGATAAGGATTGTTGCTGTTGATGATATCAAGAAGTTTTGTCAAATGAGCTTGAGCTCAAGATACATAGTGCTGATACATGGATGACTACTCAAAGTTGTTTTGTTGGAGACATGGTGATGAGTTCTTATCTATATGATGATAGGTTGATACTTGCATGTGTTGATTGATGCAGATGTTCCCAAGTAATGATACTTGGATCATGTAGAGCTTGATGAAATGGCTATGGTGGTTTCACACATGTGAATGACTCTGAATTCTGTTCAAAGGGATGAATTGATGCAGACATACCTTGTTATAGGTTGATGACTTATTCTCTACAGGACATTTACAGGTTGCTGATATGGAAATTGGTATACGCGAGTTGGATAAGGACTATCCGCGTATATACGCTTGTTTATGTGGATGCAGACGCGTATATGGAGTTTTGAAGGAAATCAGCAGGGACAGATGTTGGTTGCAGAAAGTCTGATATGGGTCTGACAGAGATCATCTGGCACAGGTTCAGGGGGAGCAGATAATCTTCCAATGATGCATTGTTGGCATTATCTTAAAGCCTTTGGTTCTAGTTCACATTTGTTGTTGATTCAGGTGGAACAAAGGCGAAAGGAGAACAGAAGGATCTCTTGGTTGCTGATCTGAATGGTGATTATCAGATGCTGCTGGTGACTTTCATAAGTCTTGGTCTAGATATTTCGTCTCTATGTCATATATCTCTTTTGTGGTATCTCTTTCATGGTGTCAAGGTCATGTAACGGCCTATTTTGGTTTCCCCACTATGCCTGGGATGATTGATGCAATATGATTGGTTGTCATATGTAAACTTTTGATGTATCCCCACTTGGTTGGGTGGATGAGTCAATTTTTGTATATCCTCACTTAGTTGAGAGATGGATGTATGTATGAGTCTTTGGTGATAGGAAGGTCTTTTATGATGTATAGAGTCATGTTCTTCTTGAAGAACATCTTTTGTAGATCTTGCCTACAGTCAGGAAGAGCATGAACAGCACACTTCAGCGGTACAGAGAATCAGCATGTACTCAGAGGGAGCATGGACAGATTGGTACACCTTGGCATATACAAAGGGGGAGATTATTCAGAGATTTCAGCAGGTACTCAGGGGGAGTATGGACAGTGGAATGATTCAGCAAAGGAAGAGAATATCTTGGTCCACCCTTTGCCCTTGATGTCAAAGGGGGAGAGTGATTTGGTGTTGTTGCCATCAAGTCCAAAGGGGGAGATTGTTGGCATTATGATGCATGTGTTGTACTTGATGGCAACCCTCTCATAGAAGAATATCTCACTTATAAGAGATATCAGATGTGACTGATGGAGGACAGCTCAAAGGAATCAGATGATAGTTCTAAGTGTGACAAGTTAGCTTTGCCATCAAGTCCAAAGGGGGAGATTGTTGGCATTATGAGATAAGTGTTGTCCTTGATGGCAAACCTCACTGATGACAAATCATAGTACAGAAGGTCAGCAGCAAGGAATTGATGATCAGACTATAAGAAGAAGAGAAAGTTCATACACGCAGGTTCGTTAAGCCCAAGTCGCGTGTACACGCAGGTTGGCTTCAGCAAAAGCGCGTGTATGTGGAAAAGTACCTTTGGTCCATGGCGGTTAGTCCTTGGAAGTTGTGCCTATGGTTTTGGACCTTGGTGTCTCGACGGACGTGTTGATCCCTAGTTTTGAAGTTGATGGTATTGGATTTCTATGGTTTTGGCTCTTGGTATTGAACAAGGCCTAAGGCTATATAAGGAGAAGGAAATCATTAGGCAAGTGTATCTGAAATGTCTTGAATATCTGATGAAGCATTAGATCCAGTATGCAGGGTTATGGGTTGATGATGCATTGCTTGATCTGAGCTAAGGAGAGATCTCACCGGTTGATGGAGAACAAGATCTAAGGAGAGATCGGGATCAAATGGTTTGAAATGAACTATCTTTATGATGCTTATTCTAGATCTACATACTGACGCATGTATTGTTCTATAAGTGTTATGAGTATGACTGATGTCTGGTACAGCTGCAAGTTATGAGAAATTATTTTTAGATCTGTACGCGGGTTGTCTTTGGAAAAAGCGCGTATACACGCGGGTTTGATTCATCGAAGTAGCGTATACATTGTAAAGCTTGATATTTGAAGTTGCAGATGGATCTGATGGTTATTACAGAGTTCTGTGTCTGCTCTGTGTTCTGGTGACTGTTGTTAACAGGGTTTCAGTGATTCAGAGTTTGATGATTGTTTTGAGCTTCAATGATAGTTATGGGTCCAGTATGAAAATTGGATGAAAAGTGGCCTTTCAGATTATGTGTTGTGCTTCAGTGTATCCAGTCTGAAAATTGATGAAACGTGGTACCTGGAGGTGAGAAGATTGTAGGCAAGCACCTACGTACTAGTATCTAAGCTAGTACAAAAGCTAAGGGAGATCTTTGGAGCATTGTAGCAGGTAGCAGCCTGCGTACTAGTAAATGGATCGGCTAGTACAAGAGCAAAGGGGGTTGTAGCTCCCGTACTGGTATAAGACTGCACCAGTACAAATATTGTAAAAGGATTTTCTTATTAAGAAGAAGATTGAGATGACTTGCAGCAGGTGGTTTTCACCCACATTGGGTTTCCACCTTATATCTTTGTGTTCATGTGTGTGGCTCTTGTGTGATGTTCTGTTCTGTTATTCTGCACCTGTTTACTGTTAATATGCTTAATAATGATCTGATGCATTTACTGAAGATAAGCTAACTAAATCATAAGATCTCTGGATATACGCTAGTTGCTTTAGACACAGTAGCGTGTACACGCGGGTTCACTTAACTGAAGTAGCGTATATGTTTTTGAGCATTGAAAAGTTTTATTGATCTGATAATACTGATTCACCCCCCCCTCTCAGTATTATTTCCAACAATTGGTATCAGAGCAGGTCCTTTGGTAGAAGCTTGATCGCTTGAAGGAGATCCGTGGAACAATGGGAAAGAAGCTTAAGAAGAAAGCTCATAAGAAGAAGAAGACATCTCAGAAGATCTATGACAGTGGGAGAGTCGATTGGGGATTAGGTATAAGAAGCTCTTCAGATTCAGAATCAGATTCAGAATTCATTCAGAATCATTATCAGGTATGAATGTGTTATCCTCTGATGTTCCTGCTATATTTCCTTGTGAAAGTGATGGAAGTGATAGTGAAACTACTGAACATGCTTTTATGGGTGAGCAAGAAAAGTGTCAAATAGAGGCAGTATTTAGAAGGCTTGCAGACAAAGTTAAAGATCAACAAGATCTATTGAACAAAAGGGAATGTGCTTTCAAAGAAGAAGTTACCAAACTAAAGGCCCAACTAGAAGAAGGAAACAAGGTAAGAAAGCTACTCAAGGACAAGGAAGACCAATGTCAAAAATTGCAGCATGAAGTGACATCATTAAGAAAAGAAGTCAACGAAAGAAGCACAACCATCAAGAAACTCAAAGATAGATCCAGCTACTATGAAAATCTTGAAGCTACAATCCTCTCACTAAAAGGAGATCTTGAAGAATCAAAGAAGCAGAATACAGATCTACTCCAAGCTATTGCAAAACAAGAAAACGAAGTCACCAGCTTAAAATCTCAACTAGAATGTGCCTTCCGAGTTCGTCAAATGCAGCAGGATCTGAATGAAGAACAAGAAAAGGAGATTCTCAAACTAAGGCAACAAATGGAAGAAGGAAGGAAAGATGGAGAAGACATGAAGAAGCAATGTCTAGAAAAGGAGGAACAACTTCAAGTTGAGGTAAATATCTTGAAAGGTAAATTAGAAGAAAAGGATAAACTTTTGAGATTTCAAGATAGTACTAAAGCCTTGGATGATATTCTTAGTAGTCAAAGGTCTCCTGCTATCAAGACTGGTCTTGGTTTTCATGAATCTGTTGAAGGTGAATCTAGTTCACAAGGTGAGGCAAGGAACTCTAAAGAGAAATCTAAAATGATCAACAAGGAGATGAAAGGTCAACCCCATCAACAATCAAGGAAAGAGACTCCTCAAAGAAAATCTTTTACTCCTCCTATGAATAATGTTGAATGTTATGTATGTCATAATCTTGGACATGTTGCAGCTAGATGTAGAAGAAGAAGAGTTCAAGACCATTATGCGGACAGGTCATCTCAATCAAGGTACTTTAATGGATATTGCTTTGCTTGCAATATGTATGGTCACAAAGCTGCTGATTGCTACAGGAGGAATATGAAACATGTAAGATGTTATGCATGTAACAAGCTTGGACATATAGCAAAGGAATGCAGGAACAAAGGATGGACATCACACCAAAAGGAGAAAACCTCATCACACTTGAAGATATGGAGGAAGAAGGAAGTACAGTCAGCACAATGTACTGAGACACAGCACAGCACAGACATATCAGACTCAGGGGGAGCTGAAAGTGTAAACCTTCAGTGTCCTGAATCTCATACGCAAGTTCCTTAAAGGGAAGTCGCGTATATACGCGAGTTCGACACTGCAAAGTCGCGTATATGTCAGTCTGAGGAAAAGCAGTGGGGACAGGCTCAGAAAAGGGATCTGATATGATTCAGTCCATTATTTGCTCTATTGGTTAATAGCTACAGTCTGCTGAGGATGTGTGGAAATGTTTTGTTACTTGTATGATGTCTAGAAGTGTTTTGATCCTAACTTGAGGATGATGATGTTTTGATGCTTATTGCTGATATATGCATGATCAGATCTAACAGATGGCACTGGTTGAGGGGGAGCATATGCCTTTAGTAATTCATTGTTGGCATTATGGTTAATAATCCTTGGTGATGATTCTTATATGGCTAAATGATATATCTTGCTATGATGTGGTTGTGAGTTGTCTATGATAAACTCTCATATGATTCTTGAAGTTACATAGAAGATGTTCAGATCAGATTTATGGTTGATTCTTTGATGATGCATATATGGTGCTTACATGGTGATCTTCATAAGGACAAGGAGAAGTACAAAGCTTGAATACACATCTTCCTCACTTGATGATGAGTCACTTATATACTGCTGTTGTCATATGCATAAAGATCATACAGTTATGATGCAGGCACTCTTGTGGATAAGGATTGTTGCTGTTGATGATATCAAGAAGTTTTGTCAAATGAGCTTGAGCTCAAGATACATAGTGCTGATACATGGATGACTACTCAAAGTTGCTTTGTTGGAGACATGGTGATGAGTTCTTATCTATATGATGATAGGTTGATACTTACATATGTTGATTGATGCAGATGTTCCCAAGTAATGATACTTGGATCATGTAGAGCTTGATGAAATGGCTATGGTGGTTTCACACATGTGAATGACTCTGAATTCTGTTCAAAGGGATGAATTGATGCAGACATACCTTGTTATAGGTTGATGACCTATTCTCTACAGGACATTTACAGGTTGCTGATATGGAAATTGGTATACGCGAGTTGGATAAGGACTATCCGCGTATATACGCTTGTTTATGTGGATACAGACGCGTATATGGAGTTTTGAAGGAAATCAGCAGGGACAGATGTTGGTTGCAGAAAGTCTGATATGGGTCTGACAGAGATCATCTGGCACAGGTTCAGGGGGAGCAGATAATCTTCCAATGATGCATTGTTGGCATTATCTTAAAGCTTTTGGTTCTAGTTCACATTTGTTGTTGATTTCAGGTGGAACAAAGGCGAAAGGAGAACAGAAGGATCTCTTGGTTGCTGATCTGAATGGTGATTATCAGATGCTGCTGGTGACTTTCATAAGTCTTGGTCTAGTTATTTCGTCTCTATGTCATATATCTCTTTTGTGGTATCTCTTTCATGGTGTCAAGGTCATGTAACGGCCTATTTTGGTTTCCCCACTATGCCTGGGATGATTGATGCAATATGATTGGTTGTCATATGTAAACTTTTGATGTATCCCCACTTGGTTGGGTGGATGAGTCAATTTTTGTATATCCTCACTTAGTTGAGAGATGGATGTATGTATGAGTCTTTGGTGATAGGAAGGTCTTTTATGATGTATAGAGTCATGTTCTTCTTGAAGAACATCTTTTGCAGATCTTGCCTACAGTCAGGAAGAGCATGAACAGCACACTTCAGCGGTACAGAGATTCAGCATGTACTCAGAGGGAGCATGGACAGATTGGTACACCTTGGCATATACAAAGGGGGAGATTATTCAGAGATTTCAGCAGGTACTCAGGGGGAGTATGGACAGTGGAATGATTCAGCAAAGGAAGAGAATATCTTGGTCCACCCTTTGCCCTTGATGTCAAAGGGGGAGAGTGATTTGGTGTTGTTGCCATCAAGTCCAAAGGGGGAGATTGTTGGCATTATGATGCATGTGTTGTACTTGATGGCAACCCTCTCATAGAAGAATATCTCACTTATAAGAGAATATATCAGATGTGACTGATGGAGGACAGCTCAAAGGAATCAGATGATAGTTCTAAGTGTGACAAGTTAGCTTTGCCATCAAGTCCAAAGGGGGAGATTGTTGGCATTATGAGATAAGTGTTGTCCTTGATGGCAAACCTCACTGATGACAAATCATAGTACAGAAGGTCAGCAGCAAGGAATTGATGATCAGACTATAAGAAGAAGAGAAAGTTCATACACGCAGGTTCGTTAAGCCCAAGTCGCGTGTACACGCAGGTTGGCTTCAGCAAAAGCGCGTGTATGTGGAAAAGTACCTTTGGTCCATGGCGGTTAGTCCTTGGAAGTTGTGCCTATGGTTTCGGACCATTGTGTCTCGACGGACGTGTTGATCCCTAGTTTTGAAGTTGATGGTATTGGATTTCTATGGTTTTGGCTCTTGGTATTGAACAAGGCCTAAGGCTATATAAGGAGAAGGAAATCATTAGGCAAGTGTATCTGAAATGTCTTGAATATCTGATGAAGCATTAGATCCAGTATGCAGGGTTATGGGTTGATGATGCATTGCTTGATCTGAGCTAAGGAGAGATCTCACCGGTTGATGGAGAACAAGATCTAAGGAGAGATCGGGATCAAATGGTTTGAAATGAACTATCTTTATGATGCTTATTCTAGATCTACATACTGACGCATGTATTGTTCTATAAGTGTTATGAGTATGACTGATGTCTGGTACAGCTGCAAGTTATGAGAAATTATTTTTAGATCTGTACGCGGGTTGTCTTTGGAAAAAGCGCGTATACACGCGGGTTTGATTCATCGAAGTAGCGTATACATTGTAAAGCTTGATATTTGAAGTTGCAGATGGATCTGATGGTTATTACAGAGTTCTGTGTCTGCTCTGTGTTCTGGTGACTGTTGTTAACAGGGTTTCAGTGATTCAGAGTTTGATGATTGTTTTGAGCTTCAATGATAGTTATGGGTCCAGTATGAAAATTGGATGAAAAGTGGCCTTTCAGATTATGTGTTGTGCTTCAGTGTATCCAGTCTGAAAATTGATGAAACGTGGTACCTGGAGGTGAGAAGATTGTAGGCAAGCACCTACGTACTAGTATCTAAGCTAGTACAAAAGCTAAGGAGATCTTTGGAGCATTGTAGCAGGTAGCAGCCTGCGTACTAGTAAATGGATCGGCTAGTACAAGAGCAAAGGGGGTTGTAGCTCCCGTACTGGTATAAGACTGCACCAGTACAAATATTGTAAAAGGATTTTCTTATTAAGAAGAAGATTGAGATGACTTGCAGCAGGTGGTTTTCACCCACATTGGGTTTCCACCTTATATCTTTGTGTTCATGTGTGTGGCTCTTGTGTGATGTTCTGTTCTGTTATTCTGCACCTGTTTACTGTTAATATGCTTAATAATGATCTGATGCATTTACTGAAGATTAAGCTAACTGAATTATAAGATCTCTGGATATACGCGAGTTTCATTAGACACAGTAGCGTGTACACGCGGGTTCACTTAATTGAAGTAGCGTATATGTTTTTGAGCATTGAAAAGTTTTATTGATCTGATAATACTGATTCACCCCCCCCCTCTCAGTATTATTTCCAACAATTGGTATCAGAGCAGGTCCTTTGGTAGAAGCTTGATCGCTTGAAGGAGATCCGTGGAACAATGGGAAAGAAGCTTAAGAAGAAAGCTCATAAGAAGAAGAAGACATCTCAGAAGATCTATGACAGTGGGAGAGTCGATTGGGGATTAGGTATAAGAAGTTCTTCAGATTCAGAATCAGATTCAGAATCAGATTCAGAATCATTATCAGGTATGAATGTGTTATCCTCTGATGTTCCTGCTATATTTCCTTGTGAAAGTGATGGAAGTGATAGTGAAACTACTGAACATGCTTTTATGGGTGAGCAAGAAAAGTGTCAAATAGAGGCAGTATTTAGAAGGCTTGCAGACAAAGTTAAAGATCAACAAGATCTATTGAACAAAAGGGAATGTGCTTTCAAAGAAGAAGTTACCAAACTAAAGGCCCAACTAGAAGAAGGAAACAAGGTAAGAAAGCTACTCAAGGACAAGGAAGACCAATGTCAAAAATTGCAGCATGAAGTGACATCATTAAGAAAAGAAGTCAACGAAAGAAGCACAACCATCAAGAAACTCAAAGATAGATCCAGCTACTATGAAAATCTTGAAGCTACAATCCCTCACTAAAAGGAGATCTTGAAGAATCAAAGAAGCAGAATACAGATCTACTCCAAGCTATTGCAAAACAAGAAAACGAAGTCACCAGCTTAAAATCTCAACTAGAATGTGCCTTCCGAGTTCGTCAAATGCAGCAGGATCTGAATGAAGAACAAGAAAAGGAGATTCTCAAATAAGGCATCAAATGGAAGAAGGAAGGAAAGATGGAGAAGACATGAAGAAGCAATGTCTAGAAAAGGAGGAACAACTTCAAGTTGAGGTAAATATCTTGAAAGGTAAATTAGAAGAAAAGGATAAACTTTTGAGATTTCAAGATAGTACTAAAGCCTTGGATGATATTCTTAGTAGTCAAAGGTCTCCTGCTATCAAGACTGGTCTTGGTTTTCATGAATCTGTTGAAGGTGAATCTAGTTCACAAGGTGAGGCAAGGAACTCTAAAGAGAAATCTAAAATGATCAACAAGGAGATGAAAGGTCAACCCCATCAACAATCAAGGAAAGAGACTCCTCAAAGAAAATCTTTTACTCCTCCTATGAATAATGTTGAATGTTATGTATGTCATAATCTTGGACATGTTGCAGCTAGATGTAGAAGAAGAAGAGTTCAAGACTATTATGCGGACAGGTCATCTCAATCAAGGTACTTTAATGGATATTGCTTTGCTTGCAATATGTATGGTCACAAAGCTGCTGATTGCTACAGGAGGAATATGAAACATGTAAGATGTTATGCATGTAACAAGCTTGGACATATAGCAAAGGAATGCAGGAACAAAGGATGGACATCACACCAAAAGGAGAAAACCTCATCACACTTGAAGATATGGAGGAAGAAGGAAGTACAGTCAGCACAATGTACTGAGACACAGCACAGCACAGACATATCAGACTCAGGGGGAGCTGAAAGTGTAAACCTTCAGTGTCCTGAATCTCATACGCAAGTTCCTTAAAGGGAAGTCGCGTATATACGCGAGTTCGACACTGCAAAGTCGCGTATATGTCAGTCTGAGGAAAAGCAGTGGGGACAGGCTCAGAAAAGGGATCTGATATGATTCAGTCCATTATTTGCTCTATTGGTTAATAGCTACAGTCTGCTGAGGATGTGTGGAAATGTTTTGTTACTTGTATGATGTCTAGAAGTGTTTTGATCCTAACTTGAGGATGATGATGTTTTGATGCTTATGCTGATATATGCATGATCAGATCTAACAGATGGCACTGGTTGAGGGGGAGCATATGCCTTTAGTAATTCATTGTTGGCATTATGGTTAATAATCCTTGGTGATGATTCTTATATGGCTAAATGATATATCTTGCTATGATGTGGTTGTGAGTTGTCTATGATAAACTCTCATATGATTCTTGAAGTTACATAGAAGATGTTCAGATCAGATTTATGGTTGATTCTTTGATGATGCATATATGGTGCTTACATGGTGATCTTCATAAGGACAAGGAGAAGTACAAAGCTTGAATACACATCTTCCTCACTTGATGATGAGTCACTTATATACTGCTGTTGTCATATGCATAAAGATCATACAGTTATGATGCAGGCACTCTTGTGGATAAGGATTGTTGCTGTTGATGATATCAAGAAGTTTTGTCAAATGAGCTTGAGCTCAAGATACATAGTGCTGATACATGGATGACTACTCAAAGTTGCTTTGTTGGAGACATGGTGATGAGTTCTTATCTATATGATGATAGGTTGATACTTACATATGTTGGTTGATGCAGATGTTCCCAAGTAATGATACTTGGATCATGTAGAGCTTGATGAAATGGCTATGGTGGTTTCACACATGTGAATGACTCTGAATTCTGTTCAAAGGGATGAATTGATGCAGACATACCTTGTTATAGGTTGATGACTTATTCTCTACAGGACATTTACAGGTTGCTGATATGGAAATTGGTATACGCGAGTTGGATAAGGACTATCCGCGTATATACGCTTGTTTATGTGGATGCAGACGCGTATATGGAGTTTTGAAGGAAATCAGCAGGGACAGATGTTGGTTGCAGAAAGTCTGATATGGGTCTGACAGAGATCATCTGGCACAGGTTCAGGGGGAGCAGATAATCTTCCAATGATGCATTGTTGGCATTATCTTAAAGCCTTTGGTTCTAGTTCACATTTGTTGTTGATTTCAGGTGGAACAAAGGCGAAAGGAGAACAGAAGGATCTCTTGGTTGCTGATCTGAATGGTGATTATCAGATGCTGCTGGTGACTTTCATAAGTCTTGGTCTAGTTATTTCGTCTCTATGTCATATATCTCTTTTGTGGTATCTCTTTCATGGTGTCAAGGTCATGTAACGGCCTATTTTGGTTTCCCCACTATGCCTGGGATGATTGATGCAATATGATTGGTTGTCATATGTAAACTTTTGATGTATCCCCACTTGGTTGGGTGGATGAGTCAATTTTTGTATATCCTCACTTAGTTGAGAGATGGATGTATGTATGAGTCTTTGGTGATAGGAAGGTCTTTTATGATGTATAGAGTCATGTTCTTCTTGAAGAACATCTTTTGTAGATCTTGCCTACAGTCAGGAAGAGCATGAACAGCACACTTCAGCGGTACAGAGATTCAGCATGTACTCAGAGGGAGCATGGACAGATTGGTACACCTTGGCATATACAAAGGGGGAGATTATTCAGAGATTTCAGCAGGTACTCAGGGGGAGTATGGACAGTGGAATGATTCAGCAAAGGAAGAGAATATCTTGGTCCACCCTTTGCCCTTGATGTCAAAGGGGGAGAGTGATTTGGTGTTGTTGCCATCAAGTCCAAAGGGGGAGATTGTTGGCATTATGATGCATGTGTTGTACTTGATGGCAACCCTCTCATAGAAGAATATCTCACTTATAAGAGATATCAGATGTGACTGATGGAGGACAGCTCAAAGGAATCAGATGATAGTTCTAAGTGTGACAAGTTAGCTTTGCCATCAAGTCCAAAGGGGGAGATTGTTGGCATTATGAGATAAGTGTTGTCCTTGATGGCAAACCTCACTGATGACAAATCATAGTACAGAAGGTCAGCAGCAAGGAATTGATGATCAGACTATAAGAAGAAGAGAAAGTTCATACACGCAGGTTCGTTAAGCCCAAGTCGCGTGTACACGCAGGTTGGCTTCAGCAAAAGCGCGTGTATGTGGAAAAGTACCTTTGGTCCATGGCGGTTAGTCCTTGGAAGTTGTGCCTATGGTTTCGGACCATTGTGTCTCGACGGGCGTGTCGATCCCTAGTTTTGAAGTTGATGGTATTGTGTTACTATGGTTTTGGCTCTTGGTATTGAACAAGGCCTAAGGCTATATAAGGAGAAGGAAATCATTAGGCAAGTGTATCTGAAATGTCTTGAATATCTGATGAAGCATTAGATCCAGTATGCAGGGTTATGGGTTGATGATGCATTGCTTGATCTGAGCTAAGGAGAGATCTCACCGGTTGATGGAGAACAAGATCTAAGGAGAGATCGGGATCAAATGGTTTGAAATGAACTATCTTTATGATGCTTATTCTAGATCTACATACTGACGCATGTATTGTTCTATAAGTGTTATGAGTATGACTGATGTCTGGTACAGCTGCAAGTTATGAGAAATTATTTTTAGATCTGTACGCGGGTTGTCTTTTGAAAAAGCGCGTATACACGCGGGTTTGATTCATCTAAGTAGCGTATACATTGTAAAGCTTGATATTTGAAGTTGCAGATGGATCTGATGGTTATTACAGAGTTCTGTGTCTACTCTGTGTTCTGGTGACTGTTGTTAACAGGGTTTCAGTGATTCAGGGTTTGATGATTGTTTTGAGCTTCAATGATAGTTATGGGTCCAGTATGAAAATTGGATGAAAAGTGGCCTTTCAGATTATGTGTTGTGCTTCAGTGTATCCAGTCTGAAAATTGATGAAACGTGGTACCTGGAGGAGAGAAGATTGTAGGCAAGCACCTACGTACTAGTATCTAAGCTAGTACAAAAGCTAAGGGAGATCTTTGGAGCATTGTAGCAGGTAGCAGCCTGCGTACTAGTAAATGGATCGGCTAGTACAAGAGCAAAGGGGGTTGTAGCTCCCGTACTGGTATAAGACTGCACCAGTACAAATATTGTAAAAGGATTTTCTTATTAAGAAGAAGATTGAGATGACTTGCAGCAGGTGGTTTTCACCCACATTGGGTTTCCACCTTATATCTTTGTGTTCATGTGTGTGGCTTTTGTGTGATGATCTGTTCTGTTATACTGCACCTGTTTACTGTTAATATGGTTAATAATGTTCTGATGCATTTACTGAAGATAAGCTAACTGAATCATAAGATTTCTGGATATACGCTAGTTTCTTTAGACACAGAAGCGTGTACACGCGGGTTCACTTAACTGAAGTAGCGTATATGTTTTTGAGCATTGAAAAGTTTTAATGATCTGATAATACTGATTCACCCCCCCCCCCCCCTCTCAGTATTATTTCCAACAATTGGTATCAGAGCAGGTCCTTTGGTAGAAGCTTGATCGCTTGAAGGAGATCCGTGGAACAATGGGAAAGAAGCTTAAGAAGAAAGCTCATAAGAAGAAGAAGACATCTCAGAAGATCTATGACAGTGGGAGAGTCGATTGGGGATTAGGTATAAGAAGTTCTTCAGATTCAGAATCAGATTCAGAATTAGATTCAGAATCATTATCAGGTATGAATGTATTATCCTCTGATGTTCCTGCTATATTTCCTTGTGAAAGTGATGGAAGTGATAGTGAAACTACTGAACATGCTTTTATGGGTGAGCAAGAAAAGTGTCAAATAGAGGCAGTATTTAGAAGGCTTGCAGACAAAGTTAAAGATCAACAAGATCTATTGAACAAAAGGGAATGTGCTTTCAAAGAAGAAGTTACCAAACTAAAGGCCCAACTAGAAGAAGGAAACAAGGTAAGAAAGCTACTCAAGGACAAGGAAGACCAATGTCAAAAATTGCAGCATGAAGTGACATCATTAAGAAAAGAAGTCAACGAAAGAAGCACAACCATCAAGAAACTCAAAGATAGATCCAGCTACTATGAAAATCTTGAAGCTACAATCCCCTCACTAAAAGGAGATCTTGAAGAATCAAAGAAGCAGAATACAGATCTACTCCAAGCTATTGCAAAACAAGAAAACGAAGTCACCAGCTTAAAATCTCAACTAGAATGTGCCTTCCGAGTTCGTCAAATGCAGCAGGATCTGAATGAAGAACAAGAAAAGGAGATTCTCAAATTAAGGCATCAGTTGGAAGAAGGAAGGAAAGATGGAGAAGACATGAAGAAGCAATGTCTAGAAAAGGAGGAACAACTTCAAGTTGAGGTAAATATCTTGAAAGGTAAATTAGAAGAAAAGGATAAACTTTTGAGATTTCAAGATAGTACAAGCGCCAATATAATCCTTAAAGAGTCTTTCGATGAAACTGGAGAGAAAGTCTCTTTATAATCAATGCCTTCTTTCTGTGTGAAACCTTTCGCAACAAGGCGTGCCTTGTATTTTTCAACATTGCCTTTAGAATCCCGCTTAGTCTTAAATATCCATTTGCAACCAACGGGTTTCTTGTCTTTAGGCAACGGAACGATATCCCAAACGTCATTGTCATACATAGATTTCATCTCTTCATTGATGGCATTAATCCACATTTGAGAGTTAGAGCTTTCCACAGCTTGTTTGATATTAACAGGATCATTTTCAAACATGCCAATGTCAAACTCATGTTCTTGAAGATATGCATAATCCTTTGATTGTGTAGATCTTTTCTCTCTAGTAGATCTCCTAATTGGCACAGGCTCTAGATTTTCTTGAGGTTCATTTACAACTTGATCTTCAACAGGAGGAAGAACATCATTACCAACTTCTGAATCTCCCACAGGCCCTAGGCCATCAACATTTGTCATGTCAATGTGAGGGTTTGGTTTGGGTTCAGGTCCATTTGTGTTCTCTATTCCCTGTTGAGTTTCTAACTGAGTTGTTTGGGATGATGAAGTTTGCACATTGTCAAAAGATGTATTTCTAAACGCAATCGGAATTTGAACAAAACTAGGACTTTGGTCCATAGTCTCATTCGCATTCGTCTCTTCTTCTTCAAAAATACTATCTTTTGTCATATCTCCCCCCACAAACTCATTATCCTCAAAAAATTTTGCACTTCCTGACTCGAAAACTGTATGTTCTGTTGGATTATAGAATTTGAACCCCCTAGATCGTTCAGAATAGCCTATAAAGTAACAACTAACGGTTCTTTCGTCCAGTTTCTTTTTGCTTGGCTTGTAAGGCCTAGCTTCACATGGACATCCCCAAACTCTCAAATGATTCAAGCTAGGCTTGCGCCCAACCCATAACTCGTAAGGGGTCTTGTTAGCTGCTTTAGTAGGCACTCTGTTAAGTATGTATGTTGCAGTCTTTAAGGCTTCTCCCCACAAATTCTTAGGTAGAGTTGTACGAGCAATCATACTTCTCACCATGTCTTTAAGGGTGCGATTTCGTCGCTCAGCAACACCATTCATTGCAGGCGAACCTGGCAACGTATACTGAGGCACAATTCCGCATTCCTCTAAGTATTTTGCAAAGGGACCTTGACGTTGTTCTCCTGATCCATCATAACGACCGTAGTATTCACCACCACGATCAGAACGAATGGACTTTATACGTTTGTTAAGTTGTAGCTCAACTTCCGTTTTGAACTTTATGAACACGTCTAATGCTTCCGCCTTTTCTTTTATTAAGTAAATATGACCATATCTTGAATAATCATCTATGAATGTGATAAAGTAACGGTCACCATTTCTTGTAGCCTTTGGAAAAGGACCACAGATATCCGTATGAATTAATTCTAAGACATCATTACACCTTTTTGCATCATACTTACGTTTATTAGTTTGTTTTCCCTTTATACAATTTACACAATCACTTAAGTTTGTAAAATCTAAAGGTTGGAGAATATCATTAGACACAAGACGTTCTATCCTTTTCATAGAGATATGTCCTAATCGCTTGTGCCATAATGTTGCAGATTTCTCACAAGTTAATTTACGTTTTCTATTATCTATATGCAGTGCCTCTGAATGTGAAGTGTCTATATCTAGAAAATAAAGATTATCATAAGAAGACAGGATACCAGAAGCAAGAAGCTTAGAATCTTGACACAAACTGAAATTTCCATTACCAAATGAACATACATAACCAATTTTGTCCAAATAAGATATAGAAATTAGGTTCCTTCTGAAAGATGGAACCACTAAAGCATCAAAACTTAAATAAAATCCTGTCTTACATAATAATCTAAATTTTCCTATGCTTTCCACTTCTACTTTATTGCCATTTCCTACGTAAACGTAGCGCTCTGCCTCACTTGGCTTGCAATGGCTTAGGCAACCCTGCATCGACATACTGATGTTAGTCGTTGCACCTGAATCTATCCACCAAGTATATCTAGATACAGAACTTAAATTAACTTCAGAACAAACCAAAGCAAGAGACATACCTTTCTTTGCCAACCATGCATGATAGTTGGTGCAGAATTTCTTTGTATGTCCTGGCGCTTTGCAGAAAAAACAGTTCCTTTCTCCTGCTTTCGCAGAAGTATCTTCCTTCTTGCTTTTCTGCGCGGCATTGTTTGCAGCTACCTTGGTAGGTCCCTTTTCCTTGGCAGTAAACTTGCGCTTCTTGCCTTTACCCTTAGGATTAGATGTTACTACATGAGCACTTTCTCCCTTAGTCATTTTCTGTCTCTCTTCCTCCTGCACCAACCGAGCCTCAAACTCAGGTAATGTCCACGTCTCTTTTTGACAATTATAAGTCATCTTGAATTGACTAAAGTTAGACGGGAGAGACAGAAAAATGAATTCAATGAGAACCTCATCAGAGATGTCATAATTATGCCCTTTCAAGGCACGTTGAAGTCTTGTCATCTCAATAACATGCTCTCTAACCCCTTCTTTTCCCTTGTATTTTATTGTTGCCAACTTCACAAAGAGTGTACTAACATCAGTCTTTTTACTCTTTGTGAATTTTTCTTCAAGGGCCTTAAGGTATGCAACAGCGCCTGTCTCTGTATCAGGTATGATGCCTCGAAAGGTCTCATGGATCGTTTGCTTCATCACCATTATGCACATGCGATCTGAATGCTCCCATCTAGCAATATCAGCCTTCTCTTGAGGAGTTACCTCACTCTCTTTATTAGGCTTGGGGCGATCAAATCTCAGTGCTGTGTCCAATTGCATGATCCCTAAGACTAATTTCAGCTTTTCCTCCCACTGTTTGAAATTGTTCCCCATGAGGGGCTTAATCTGACTCAGACTTGACATTATGTTTGGATCTGAAAAATTCAAGAACAAGGAAATAATTTAGATACGATGTGTCACGATTTGATCCTTAATCATAATTCTAAAATCTATCTAAAGGCATGTGTAAAACTATTTGCTCCATTAAACTTTAGCCAAAAACACCATTCAGTAATGAAACACCTTTGGGTGCAATCATTACCTTCAGGCAACCCTTATGCACCAAACAACTTAGCAGGCGTCAACCCTCCTTTGGGAAAGCTAACACCCACGTCCATTGCCAGCACGTTACTTCAACTTGTCATGAGTCATCCTTGCAATTGTCTTACAGAGAGCGGTTCGTTTGTGAACATCAATGCTTGACTCATGCGAAAACAACACATGTATACCAAACACCGTCTTTAGTTAGATTCCAAAATTATGTCTAAAACCTAATCTAGGACGTACCTATAGAATCTACTCGTCCTATATAGAATACAGTATCTTATAACACTTTTAAATTTAATATGTCAACTATATTCATCAAAATAATTATTAGATTTTAGTAAAACTTTAGCAGTTTCTACAATGATTACCTTTTAGAAATGCTTCAATAATTTATTTAGAGAATACTAAATAATTTATTTAGAGAATACTAAATAATTTTATGGTTGCCATGATTAGCATCATTGTGATCAAATCCGAATTTAGTATTATATCAATAATTAACGTTAATACAAATTTTTATGCCATAATTAGCATTATTGTGATCAATTTAGAATTCAGTATTATACCCTTTAATTGGTGTTAATACCAATTTTAAATAATATCTAAATCCTAATAATTAGCCTAAATATAGCATATAGTAATTATAGTAATTATAATTATTATAACCTAAATTACAATCACTTACAATTACTTACAATTACTCTTCTCGATGATAAGAATTTATTCCAATAAACAGAAATATACATGTACATTCTATTTGAATAAAATTCAGACATAAAAATGGCCAGAGTTGATGCACATATGGATAGAGCCAACCTTACAGGGCGCTGGTGGGTTTTTATTGTTTGTAAACACTGATAGACATACATGTACTAAATTAGATAAATGTGCTTGACAGCAATTTAAAGACTCCACAGGTTATTAGAACCTTGGCTGCTAGCAAAGACGCCCCGAGCCAAGTTAGAGCAACAGGCATCTACAGCAATTCTGGAGGGTTTCCTTTGAATGCGGAACCACACCAACTTAGAATCAAAATCATAAAGTTGCTTATTAACTGTTCAACAAATTAGGAATAACATGTTTTTCATGCCATTCCCTAGCTCATCTTTAAAACAATCCCGTGACTATTTTTCTATTTCTTCCAACTGACTACCAACCAGAAGGCAACATTTTATACAACAGATTGCTTAAAGTAGGTTCATTGTTTGGGAGACTGATTTTCAACAATATATTTGTATTGGTAAAATTATTAACAAAAATTATAGTTCGGAGAAACCAAAATAGTCAATCCCAACCACTGTAAATTTACAATACATCTCAACCGAAACACAAACTGGTGAACCAAATTCTCTTTAAATGAAGGGAGATTTGAAATTAACCTGCAATTAAAACAAGGGTAGAGAAGGAATCGAAAAATAAATCTCTGAACAATATCGTGTTATGCAAGATTCGAATTCCAACTTCGATTTCGCACTGGCCATATATAAAACGAGATGCAAGAAATCGAAAACCATAAGTGAAAGGAGAAATAAGAGCTGAAACATAAACCATCTAATTTCTCCAGTTATATGTCTGCATATTCGATCCTCTTCTGCGTGAGCATTTGGATTAAAATTGTTATGAGAGTTCACAACTTCACATACGAAACAAAATCAGCTAATCTCCAAAAATCAAGCACGGATTCTTACATAAGGGAGCTCCGATACCAATTGTTAGATTTAATTTGTGAGTTTTCCTAATTACTTTAAACCCCAACCAAGATCTACTCCTTTGTAAGAAATTGAAATTAATGCACAGCGGAACTTACTTTCCATCCTCAAAGGCTCCTGGTCTTGACTTGAGTTATTGGCTCTTGAATCCTTCCAAGAACTTGCAATCCTTTTCTCTGGCTATCCCAAATGACAGAGTATCTAGTCTTCAATGGAGCAGACAATTTTTCTGAGATGATTGCAAGCCTTGGAGACTCAGCCCTTTTATAGCAGTGCAAAACCCCAATCCTAGGGCAGCTGAAATTTAGCTGAAACAAGTCTGTCAAGAAATTTGAAATTTCAGATTTTGAAATCAATCAATCAATCAATAGATTCTGATTTCCTTATTCAGCTCAAATTTATTACTGCTATTATTTTAATCAATTATAATCGGTCCATTAACAATTATAATTGTTTAATATTATTCTATATGTATTTGTATCCAAATCCTTATTTAAATACGTATAATGCCATGATTTAATTAATCACATTATTTGGCATATTTTAATCATTACATAAATGTAATCTCGCTGACAGTATTTGACATTATAATCACAATGCACGTATGTCCAACTTAATATTTGTAATTAGACGTCTCTAAATCCAACAAAGAATTATCTCTGAATGCTTCTTTCAGAATTTGGTAAATACTTCTCTTATCAACCATAGGAAGCGTTTCAGCGACATTAATAATTTCTCTCGCCAATGTCGCCTCCTAGGAAGGACCAGGAGCGAGTTTGACCATTGTTTCAATCCAATTCGTAAGAAAGAAAACCCGAAATGATGTAGGAGTAACAACTCCCCCATTTCCAACAGCTTTTAGAAATCTATTAATCAAAATCTCCAGTCCATCTTTCTTATCTACCCTTCTATATGTGAGAGAATTTAATGCAAAACGAAGGTGGTCATCGTAAGAAAACATTTGTAGAACCGTTTGGAACAAATCTGTATCCACTAGACACAACAGCGTAGCGCAGGCATCACGAATGTCATAATAAGAGGAAATATTGTAACATTTTATTACCTCGAGATTGACACTAAACTCTTTCACAAGCACACACTTGCTCGCAACTGCTTCGCCATTGCGACTGAAAATGTTATCAGATGCGCATCTGACATGTTCTATTTGCTATGCTTATCCTGCATGACACAGCACCATCGACTTGTTACACTTGTTATTGCATGGGCACAGTAGCCTCTATTTGCTACGCTTGTTATTGCAGGGCACCAGTTTTCACACGTTGCTGGCCTTGGAGGGTGCACAGGGGCAGATGTGATTTAGAGGTATTGCCAGTTAGCATAGCTCAAGCGAGGCTTCGGTTTAACACTTTGGGCTCTCTGGAGTACAGTTTGGCTTTCAGCATAGGTTCCAAAAAGATTCTATTAAAGCCTCAAACAAAGTTAACTACAGCCAAAGGATCACAACCAAGAGCTTCCTACATCTTTTTAAGGTAGTTTTTCCACTATTTTTTTAATACTTAAAAAAGCATGATATATTATATTATATAAGCATGATATATTATATTATATAATCAATATATAGGATATAAACAATACCCGCCAACTCCATTACATTATACATGTTGAAAATATTTGGCGAATTTGATTTTTGTTTTCTCGGAGGGGAGAGGCACAGAGTTATAACTTTCGTGAAGCTATTTTCGCTAAACTAGATTCGCGCACAGCGAGGTCGATTTCGCGGAACTACCTTCGCACCGTGAGACTATTTTCCAGGCTTGAATTTTGCGCATCTCTAAACTATTCCAGAGACATAAAGAACACTCACAGTAAAATTAACAAGATAGGTTTGGAGCAACACAAAACTTAGTATTCATTTCTTGAACATGAAAATACATCTACATGAGATTGCGGCTCATTTACAAAGTAAAATAAGATTTTACAGAGATTTAAACTTACACGCAACACTACACAATAAAACACATTAACTGTTGTTTTACGCGCCCACCAAAAATTGCTCTACAGTTTTCTCCACAGAGACTTGCGCTCCTTTCTATTTGCTCTCTAACCTCTCTACACAGTCTTACTCTTCTACGCTCTCCTTAACTTCTTACAAAATGACTTTTACATTCATATATAACTCAACGGGCAATTTTACATTTAATTCATGACAGAGCGAAATTAATTTTGATGTTGTTGTTGAGTGTGATCAGAGTCGCGCAGGTGTTCCTGTAGTGTGGGCAAGGTTGTCAAATTAATTCTTGCCCATATTTGTTTATCTAAGTACATAAGTTCTTTAAATGCCTTTTCTAAGTTTCTGAGTGGTTCGCGTCTGGCTTCAGTCTTTCTATTTTCACGCTGAGACGCAACGTGCAAAAATGTCTTCAAGCAGAGACACAACCTGCAAAAAGTACATCTGACAGGTATCGTTGTTGTGCAACTGTTTATTGCGGTGGTTGGGATTATTATTTCCAATACTCCCCCTTAATCACAACTGTCACCATTGACAATTCCCAAACAGTTTCTGAGATAAACAAAATTTTCTCCTACCAATGGCTTTGTGAAAATATCAGCAAGCTATTCCTGTGACCTGCAGTGATGCAACACAATTTCATCATTTTTAATCAACTCTCTAATAAAATGATATTTAGCATCAATATGCTTGGTCCTTTTGTGGAAGACAGAATTCTTTGACAATGTAATTGCTGAGGTATTGTCGCAGAAATAGTTGTCTCGCCCTCTTGGTTATGACGAAGATCCCTCAACATCATTCTCATCCATACTGCCTGACACGCTGCCCAAAAAATATCTTAGCAATCCCAAGTCAGTCATTTCAAACTCACTCTTCATTACTTGTTTAAAATCAGCAATGAGGAAACCATCATTACCTGTAAAGATCAAGTCATCTACATATAAGATGACAATGAGAATCTTACATTCGCTCTCTTTGATGTAGAGAGTAGGCTCACCATCACATTTGTCGAAACCATTGTTCAAAAAGTAAGCATCTATCATGTTGTACCATGCGCGCGGTGTTTGCTTCAATCCATAAAGAGCTTTCTTCAACCAATATACTTTGTCTTTTTGTCCTTCAATCTCATAACCAGGTGGTTGCGTGACATACACTTCCTCTTTCAGCACTCCATTCAAGAATGCTGACTTTACATCCATCTAATACACTGTCCATTTATGTTGCGCGGTAGTCGCCACAACTACACGCATTGTCTCCATCCGCACGACTGGCATGAACGTCTCCGCGTAATCTCTTCCATGCTGCTGCTTGTATCCTTTGACAACTAGCCTTTCTTTGTGTTGTTCAATCTTTCCCTCAATGTTGCTTTTAGTCTTATAGACCCACTTCACTCCAATGACATGTTTTCCATTCGGAAGACTCACTAACTCCCATGTATCATTCCTTTCTATTGCTTCTATTTCTTCCTCCATTGCCGCAATCCATTTTTCTTCTTTGACTGCATCTTCAAAGTGGATTGGTTCATCTACATGAAAAAATAATGCAAATAAGGAATTTAGACCTGCGCTACTATCAGCTTCATCTTGCTCATAAATTTCATTTAAATTTCTGAACTTTGGCCTTCTTGTGCTTGTTGAAGATGGGCTTAATATGCCACTTGGTATCGCGCTTTTCGATGTGCTTGGAGAAGCACTCGCTTGGCTGTGGGAAACTGTCCTATTATTTGTTGATGGTGTTGCTTGCTGCCTGCTTTGCTGCACTTGAATAGGAGTAGAGGGAGTCACTGTTGATGAATTATTTGTTGTTGTTAATTCCTCTTTGTCCTCATTTGGTATGCATGCTTTGACATTGACTATCTTTTCTAAACTTCCATCCCATGCTTCCTCTTCTATGAACTGCACATCTCTGCTGATTATGACTTTCTTGGTTAATGGATTGTAGAGTTTGTATGCCTTGGATTCATCATTGTATCCAACAAATATGCATTTCTCCCCCTTGTTGTCCAACTTCTTTCTCAACTCATCCGGGACATGTGCATAAGCCACACATCCAAAAACTCTCATGTGAGTGACATTTTGTTTTCTTCCACTCCATGCCTCTTCAGGAATAATGTTCTGGACACTTTTGGTTGGACATCTATTCAAGATATATGCTGCACAAACGACAGCTTCAGCCCAATAGTCATTTGGCAAATGCTTTGCCTTTAACATACTCCTTGCCATCTCCATAATGGTCCTATTCTTCCTTTCTGCCACACCATTTTGTTGTGGTGTATATCTTGTTGTAAACTGCTTGTGAATTCCATGCTCCCTGCAAAATTTAAGGAAGTTATTTGAGATGTATTCACCACCTCTGTCAGTCCTAAGGACTTTGATGAAATGTCTGCTTTGCTTTTCAACAAGAGCCTTGTATTGGCGAAAGTGCTCAAACACTTCACTTTTCTGTTTTAGGAGAAAGACCCATGTCTTCCTTGTGTAGTCATCTATGAAGGTCAATACATAGTGACTGCCACCAATTGATGGTGTCTGCATTGGTCCACATAAATCTGAGTGGACAATCTCCAAAGGTGCCTTTGCCCTCACTGACTTTCCTGCTAGAAATGTCTCTCTATGTTGCTTGCCCAAGATACATCCTTCACATATGTTGTCTGGTTTTTCTATGAGTGGTAAACCCTTCACCATGCCTTTCCTATGCAGCAGATTCAAACCTCCAAAGTTGAGATGTCCAAATCTCAAGTTCCATAACCAGTTTTCATCTTTTACCTCTACTTGAAAGTTTACTTGTGTGACAGCTGCCCCTTTTCTTCCATTCTCTTGTGAGTTCATTGATAGTTGTGCTTGTGCACCTTTTTTCTGCAAATCTGATATTATTTTCAAGGGAAACATTCTATTGTCTGTCATCTAAACCTTTGCAATCAGCTGTCTACTTGGAGGCCTATACAAAATTTTGCACACGTCATTTTTGAAGAAGACATTGTAGCCTTTCTGCGTGAGCTGTCCAACGCTCATGAGATTATGGTTCAGACTGGGGACAAAGTAAACATCAGAGATGTATTTCTTCTCCCGCTTCTTTGTTAAGATGTTCACTCTTCCTTTTCCCATGACAGAGACTTTGCTATCAGTCCCTAATGTCACTTCAAATTTCACACTTTCATCTAGATCAGAAAACATTTCTATGTTTCCTGACATATGGTTGCTACACCTTAAATCTAGATACCATATATCACTATGTTTTTCTTGTGCTACATTACAAGCTAAAAACATGCTATCATGGTTCTGATTTTCTCTTGTCAAATTTACACTTAGTTTGTTACTAATATCATATTGCTTCTTTCTACATTCATTTGCATAATGACCATACTTCTTACAGTAATGACATTGAACTTGATATTTATCATACCTCTGACCTTGTGCTTGATTTTGACTTGGGCCTTGAATTGGATTTTGATTGTTGCCTCTTCCATTTGAGCTTGAACGGCTACTTCTTCCACCTCTGTGTGGGCTTCTTCCTCTTCCTCTAGCATATGATCTTCCTCTGCCTCGACCTTGACCAAATGATACTTATGTCTTGAAGGCATGCTCCAATGAGGAGCTTGCTACTCTATTTAGTCTATGTTCATGAGAAATCAATGATGCATTAATCTCATCCACTGAAAATTGTGAGAGATCCTTTGTCTCTTCTATGGCCACAACAATGGCCTCAAACCTTGCTGGCAGACTTCTCAAAATTTTCTCAACTATTCTTCTTTCCTCAAGTGTCTCACCATGAGACCTGATTTGAGTAACCAACCCACTTACATGTGTAAAAAACAAGTCTATATTATCATACTCTTTCATACAAAGTGTTTCAAAATCTCTCCTCAACATTTGCAGCTTCGCTATCTTGACTTTTGTCATGCCTTGGTACGCTGTCTGGAGAATGTCCCATGCTTGCTTGGACTTCGTTGCTGCTGCAACCCTCGAGAAAATACTTTCATGAACTGCTTGAAAGATATAAAACAGGGCTTTTGAATCCTTCTTCATGTTGTCGCTTAACACATCTCTTTCTTGTTGAGATAAGGCATTGTATGTTGTTGCATCTGCTGGTGCTTGAAAACCATTTTCCACCAAATCCCAAATGTCTTGAGAAGAAAACAGGGTCTTCATTGTAATAGCCCAATAATCATAATTTTTACCATTAAACTAAGGTATTTGAGGATTAGTCAAGCTTGTGCTTGATGTTTTCGTTTCTGAGCATAAAAACAAACTTTCTACCTGCTGGTAAATATGCTAAACACAATCTGCGCTCAAAACAGTGTTCACTGTTAGTAAGAAAACTTGTTTTTACACTAACAGAGTTTAACCCGCTCTGATACCATGTTGAAAATATTTGGCGAATTTGATTTTCATTTTCATGGAGGGGAGAGGCAAAGAGTTATAACTTTCGCGAAACTAGGTTCGCGCACCACGAGGCCGATTTCACGGAACTACCTCCGCGCACCGTGAGACTATTTTCCAAGCTTGAATTTTGTGCACCTCTAAACTATTCCAGAGACTTAAAGAATACTCGCAGTAAAATTAACAAGATAGGTTTGGATCAACACAAAACCTGTGGCTCATTTACAAAGTAAAATAAGACTTTACAGAGATTTAAACTTACACGCAACACTACACAGTAAAACACAGTAACTATTGTTTTATGCGCCCACCAAAAATTGCTCCACAATTTTCTCCACAGAGACTTGCGCTCTTTTTCTATTTGCTCTCTAACCTCTCTACACAATCTTACTCTTCTACGCTCTCCTTAACTTCTTACAAAATGACTTTTACATTCATATATAACTCAACAGACAATTTTACATTTAATTCATGACAGAGCGAAATTAATTTTGATGTTGTTGTTGAGTGTGATCAGAGTCGTGCAGGTGTTCCTGGAGTGTGGGCAAGGTTGTCGAATTAATGCCTGCCCATATTTTTTTATCTAAGTACATAAGTTCTTTAAATGCCTTTTATGAGTTTGTGAGTGGTTTGCATTTGGCTTCAGTCCTTCTATTTTCACACTGAGGCGCAACCTACAAAAAGTACGTCTGACAAGTATGGTTGTTGTCCAACTGTTTATTGCGGTGGTAGGGATTATTATTTCCAACAATATAGTCTATCTGGGTATGCATATCTAACATCTCATTCAACTAATGTCATAGGAAACATAAATACAGAAATAAAAATAGTCCATAGATACAACGTTGTTTCAAAATAAACATAAAAATACATATATGATTATAGCAAAACCAATTAAAAAGGTATGCACATGGCATATCTGCTACTTCATCATTCTATCTATGAAAGGGAGTGAGCAAGCAGCATGTTCTTTCATCTAAGTGAGTGAACTAGTAGACATACAAAAAATATACAAAAAAGAGGGGTATAGAAATTGCCTAGGAAATAGAAAATCTCCAACATCTAAAACATTATGATTCAAAATTATTTCCATGTGCATATTAGCAAAATTACCTAATAATCTTCTCTTCAAAAATTCATCAGCTTCTTTATTTTGTCCACTATTAACTATTATCTTTATCAAAGAAGCAACGTTTACATGGGATCTATCTCACAATAATATTTATTTATCTTCCAAATCCAATTATATTTTATAGAAATCTAGTAATAATTTCTTATAGCGTTAGCTACGCAACAAAACCCCCTATGCTTATTGGTTTAACAAGATTTACCACCTCATCTTCATGTATAATAACAAACCTTTCCAATTTATGTTATATTATGTTTATTGGTTTAACGAGATTTACCACCTCATCTTCATGTATAATAACAAATCTTTCCAATTTATGTTATATTATATGATTTATAACTCTGCTCATATATATTATTTATTTTTAGCGAATAAATATATTTATTGCTTATTTTAAATATAAATATATTAAATAGTAATTTTGACAGTTAGTTTAACCGATCAAGTTTTTGTTGCTAAAATATTTTATTATTAAAAATTATATGCTCAATTTTCTTGAATACCCTTGAAATTAGGTTTCAGTGAATTTAAATATAACTAACAAAAAATCATCATATATCTTACAGATATATCAAATAAATGTGAGAAATATGATATATCATAATCATTTTAATTACATCAATTCATAATTTACTCTCAATTGATCTTACTATAAAATTCCCAACATAGAACTTTTCCAAACAATCACACCATTATTTTTTATCAATCATCACACGAATAAGATGCATGCATCATCAATATCAATGAAATCACCTTCCCCATACACAATCTACACATTGTGTATTGTAACCCACTTTTTTTTTGGAAAATGAATATTTTTATTATTTTTTAAATGTGATTAATTGATATTTGAATTATATTTTATACGCTTATGCATTCCCTATTGGAATATCTAATTCCTACTTGTCTCAGTTATGATTCTTACTAAGTAAAAGAGTCAGTTCCTAGTAGTTAGGATTTATTTCCTAGATTGGTGTGTGGTTGAGATAACCCCTCAACCAATAGATTGTGTGTCCAAGATAGCGTACCTATCTTGAGACAACACTTCTTGTATATAGGTAATTGCATTTTATTAATAAATTAATCTGGATTCTCATATTTTATCATTGTATCAGAGCCCTGAGGGCCTAGCCCCTCTTGGGCTTGGCCCCTCTTGGGCCGAGGAAATAAAGAGTTTAGTTTATGTTGCTTGTCTGTCAGTTTGTTTTTTGGTTTGTTTAAGTGCTTGAGCGGCTGATTGAAATCGTGTTAAGCACGTTGCTGCTCTGATCTGACGTATGCAAGACGTTGTAAACTATGTTGCCAATGAAGACCTGCAGGCGTATTTTGGAGGGTTGAGTTGTTAATGATTGGTTCCTCCACAAAGGTAGAGCCGAGACCTGTTGGTGCCATTTGTGGTAACCAAATGCGTAGGATATTTCAGCCAAGTGAAGGTGTGATCAGTTAAAAGTTTGCAACCTCCGGCAATCGATGGTACAGTGAAAGCGGAGGTTTCGAGAATAGTACTTTACGAAAGAAAGGTTTCATTGTAGAAATTTCACGATTGTTTGAACCTACACGGCAAATAAATCGGAGTATATGTAGAAATCGAGGAGAAATATAAGAAAAAATACCAAATAATCACATTACAAATTTATCTTTTTTTATTTGAAGAAACGGAATCGTGGAAGTGTAGAGAAGCCGTGTAGTGGAGCCAGCGGACAGGGCAATGGGCTTCTAAACCATTCTTCTTAGTCCCTCTGCTTTTCCATTCAATTCGACATTCTGCTGGTTGTAATTTTCATCATGATGGGTATCTTTTGTCGATGGATGGTGAGTTATGATGTTGCTTGTAGGCCGTGGGACTCCACGTGACCATCACCTGCAACAAATCAGTGGCTTGCCCATTGCCGAGCGAACATGCGGGAGTATCTCTGATGGCTCCCTCCTCGACACTAGGGCGTCACCTGGCACGGAGGCTCGTTGAGGTTGGGGTCAGTGATGTTTTCTCTGCTCCCGAGGACTTCAATCTCACCTTGCTGAACCATCTGTTGGCAGATCTGGGCCTCAATCTCATCAATTGCTGCAACGAACTGAATGTTGGCAACGTTGTCGATGGGTATGCACGAAAAGGTCGTGGGGGCGATTTGCTACCGAGATCATAGAGATCTGGACAGTGTCCTGCTCATGCAAATGGAGGTCTATTTCCCTCTTCTTTCTGTTCCGCCCTATGGATGGGTCGTTGCTGTTATAGGATAGCCCGTAATTTCAGAGGTAATTTATGAGAGCTGAAGAATTAACAAGGAAAACTCATTCTACATGGGTGAAGATGGAGAAACCAACTTATTCCACATGCTGCATACTAGTGTATGTGTTCTTGAATTATTTTTTGAGTTTTGCAAGTGAAACATGTTGAACCTGATCAACTCAGCATGTAAATGCAATTGGTTAGAATTGATCACTCTAGCAATTGCAAATTGAAGTTGGAAAGATTCAAGTAAGGCACTAAGTAGAAAAAATTGGTTAATGCAACAATAGATGGACAACAAAGTAAAATATAGTGTGTTGTGGAATAGACTCATGATGATTATAGTATATCACACATTTTAATTTTAAGCAAGTCTAAGATGTTTTGTGGTGGTCTTTTGTAATGTATGTACCTGGTAACTCCAAAATTTGGAGTGTGTAATGTAAGCCTGATGAAGAATGGGTATCCCCATACAGTTCGTGGTAATCTAAAAACCACTTTATATTTGCAGTGTCAGTTTGTGGTAAGCCAGAAACCACGTGTAAGAGTGAAGTGGGACAGAGATTCCTGTAAACATGGTTTAGGGTTCGCCGACAAAACTCTTGGCCCATGGTGGTTGGAGTGCCCTAGTAGTATCTCATCTGAACATGGTATCATTTTAACATGAAGAGCCTTTGTGGCTGAATTGAGTGCCTTGGTGGCATTGTTGAGCCTTCGTGGTTGTGGTTAGCCTTGGTAGCATGGTTGAGGGTGATCCGATAAAACCCATAGAATGGTTACGGGTAATCCAATAAACCCATGATGATATTGGAGGGGGTAATCCAATAAACCCATGATGATATTGGAGGGGGATTTATAGGTACACGTACAGGTGTGCAGTTATAATGGTTGGAAGAACCATGTACGCGAAGGACATCCTACAAGACTGGCGGCTGCAGCGGTTAGTACCCATGCATTCCGGTGGATGGTTGCTCCTTTATATGGACATCAACATAATTTTTTTTGGTATATTTGACCACAACTAGATTTTACAGATTGATATGGAGAAAAGTACTCATTAAGGGGGAGTGTTGGAATATCTAATTCCTACTTGTCTCAGTTGTGATTCTTACTAAGTGAAGGAGTTAGTTCCTAATAGTTAGGATTTATTTCCTCGATTGGTGTGTGGTTGAGATAATCTCTCAACCAACAGATTGTGTGTCCAAGATAGCGTACATATCTTGAGACACCACTTCTTGTATATATGTAATTGCATTTTATTAATAAATTAATCTGGATTCTCATATTTTATCATTCCCACTCATCATTTTTTAGTATTGTTTATGTAAAACCAAAAAATAAGAATTACCCATTTGAAGTGAAGTAAACATGCACATGTGTACAAAAAAAATCTAAATCTTTGGTTGTATAATTTTTGTATATATATATTTTTTTAATGGATTTAACTAATTAGAAAAAATAAAAATTGTATAGGTTTTAGAAAAAAATAAATTTAAAATATAGTATGAAATTGAATATGGAAAAATTATCTATTTTTGGATAGAGGATTCAACTTGATGAATCTATAAGGATCAAGTCCATTGCTTTTCATAGAAGAGATGAAAGGTTTGACCTTTTAGAAATTGCAATTATATGAGAACTTGCAAAAATATATTTAATGTTTCTAGACTTTTAAGCTAGAAGTCAAGACTTAGACCTTCATCAAGGGTTTTGAAATACCTCAACAAGGTATTTTAAAATCCCTTGATTAAGCTCCATCTTCAATTAGATCATTGATATTGGTTTTAACTCTTGATCGAGATTTTACCTCGATCAAGAATTAAAACCTAAATTAAGATTTTTATCAATTGATAATTTATGGAGATAAGTATATTGCCTACCTATTTGCCAAATAGTGAGACAAACCTTCATGGATTCACCCATGTGTGTTTATGCATATACCAAAAAGTGTAACGCACCTTTATGGATTCACACACACATAGTATCCAAAAAGGTGAGTTGCACTTTTTGGTAAGTGCATGGTGTGCGTGTGTGTGTGAGAGAGAGAGAGAGAATCCATGAAGAATTGCCAAAAAGTACAACATACCTTTCTAGATTCTCACACACATATTGATGCAAGAAATATCAATAACTCGAAACTTTTATAACTCATTAGCACTCAGTACCAGCTTATCCCCATCGTGTTTTTACATATTTATCTATACATGAGGAAGGAAATGTCTTGAATGCTCACAGAATGGATCCATTTGGACCTTTAATTTTGGAGGAAGTTTGAACAACTCCCTTGAATATAGGGATCTTCCCTAACTATATTCTAACCTAATGCAAGTAGTTTTTATTACATGTCAAAAAGAACATATTTCTCATACTAATCTAGAATTTATAGAGCTATTACAAAAGAAGCTTCTTAACCCCATTCTAGAACTAAGGAAATAAAATCATTTTCAAGGAAAATAAGTGATGCTCCTGTATCAAACTCCCAAGAAGGAAAATAAGCATGTTCATGAAATTTGTTTCTAGAGCTCTTCAATCTCATACCTACTTGAAAACTTATGTTATTGTCATCTAAGTAGTGTGCTTGAGTGGTTGATTCTTCCACTTGATCAAGTATTGGAAGTACTCATCATCTCTATTACTATGAGCTACCTTTTTGTCCAATATTGAATCAATTTGTTTTCTTGGTGTTGCAAATAATTGTTTCTCCCATCCAATAGTTTGAATTTCATCACTTACACATGCATCTGTTGAAATATTTGTTGGTTCCTCGAAGGGGTACAAATTTGAAACATTAAAGATTGGAGAAATTCCAGTGTTTCTAGGAAGTTCTATTTCATAAGAATTTAAGGAGAATTTCATCAATACTTTGCATGGTTTAATTTTCTTAAGTTTCATTTTATTATACTCTCAATTAGGAAATATTTATTTTGGAGGGTGTGTCATAACCAAGTCCTCAATATGAAAATTTAGTTATCCTCTCTTTGAGTCTAATCTTTGTTTGTATTTGTTGTTACTTTATTGTAGCTATTTCTTGAATTTCTCATATAATTCTTGCATATTAACTACAAAATATTCATCGCCAACACTTCTTATATCTTTTTTTCCAAGATTTCTTAACTCGTGAATTCCCATTATGTGCATTCCATACAAAATATGAAATGGAAGTAACCTTGTCCTTCTATTAGGTGAATCATTATATGCATATTTTGCCTCTGCAAGTACATTATCCCATTGCTTGGGATGGTCGCTTACCAAACTTTTCAAGATATTTCCCAAACTTATATTTACCACCTCTATTTTCCTATCAATCTGTGGATGGTATGTTAAACTAAAATTAAGGTTGGTTCATAACTTCTTCCATAGAGTTCTCCAAAAATGTCCTACAAATGTTTTTCTCTATAAGAAACAATGTTTTGCGGCAATCCATGCAATCCAACTACTTCTTTAAAGAGCAAATTTGTGATATTAATTGCATCACTCATTTTTATGCAAGCTATAAAGTGTGCCATTTTTTATAATCTATCAACAACAACATAAATCGAATCATTATCTTTCTGCATTCTCAACAATCCTAACACAAAGTCCATATTTACAAAATCCCATGGTCTACTTGGAATTAGCAATAGCTAATACAACCCAACATTCTAAACTTTTCCTTTTCCATACTGACTTACCTTGCATCTTTCAACAAATCCTTTTACATCGGCCTACATACTTAGCCAAAAGTAAAATGCATGTAAATGCACAAAAGGTTTGTCCTAATACTATTTTAGTGTCCTTTTCTTTCGATGTTTTTTCTCTCATTGAACATTTTGGAATGCATAATCAACTATGCTCAAACAACAATCCCTCTTATATCATGTAATCCAACCATGGATTTCTATCTCTACTTACTGGGTTCTCATAGGTTGCATAAGCCTCTTTGAAATTTGCATCATCCTTATATATATCTTACAAATCATCAAATCCCAAAATGTTCACTTGTAATTCATGCAGGATTAAATTAACTCTACTTAATGCACTTGCTACCTTGTTTGATTTCCACTTCTATGCTTGATATCAAATGTGAAATTTTGCAAGAACTAAACCCATTTAAAATGCCTTGGATTTAATTTTGTTTGATTAATGATAAATTGAAAGCGTGATTATCAATGTCAAGGAAAAAAATTGTAGGTATCAAGTAATGTCTTCATTTTTTTAGTGCTTGATAATGGCATAAAACTCTTTATCATATTAAGAATATTTTGGTTTTGCTTCATTGATATTTTCACTAAAGTAAGAAAATAGTTTCCCTTCTTGGCTTAAAACAACTCCTATTGTAGTTCCACTAGCATCAATCTCAACCTGAAAAATCTTGTTAAAATCTGGTAAAACTAAAATGGGTTGCATTATGATTTTCTGCTTTAAAAACTTAAAGATTTATCAATTTATTATGTCCACCAAAATGGGTGTTTTCCTTCTTTGATAGTCTCCAAAATTGAAGAACAAATACCACTAAATATCTAATAAATTCCCTATAAAATCTTACCAAGCCATGGAAGCTTCTACCTCGAAAATACTCCTTGGGGTAGGCTAGTTGACTATGGCCTTGACCTTCTCTTGAACCATTTTCAAGCCATTTTTAGGTACTACAAAACCCAAATATACTAGTTTTTCCTTGATGAGACTTCATTTCATTAAATTGATTAGTAATTTGCATTGCTACAATTTATTCAAAACGAACTTAAAATGCCACAAATGTTCTTATTTTGACTAATTGTAAATGATATATCATCAAGGTAAACTCTAAAAAAATTATCTATGAACTATTTCAAAACTCCATTCATTAATCTCATGAAAGTACTAGGAGAATTTATAAGCCCAAAAGACATTACCAACCAATCATACAATCCATTATTGGTTTTAAAGGTTATTTTCCACTCATCTCCTTCTCTAACTCTAATTTGATGATGCCCACTTTTCAAATCTATCTTGGAAAAGTATTCAACACCACTTAAGAAATATTTTTAAGTCATCAATGTGACGTAATGAAAATGTGTACCTTGTTGTAATATCGTTTATTGCTCTAGAGTCAATGCACATCCTCCATCCTCCATCTTTCTTTGGATTCATCATTATAGGAATAACACATGGACTTAAGCTTTCCCTAATGAGCCCCTTATCTACAAATTCTTATACCTTATTTTTAATCTCCTCACTATCCTTTGGGGTCATCTTATATTCTTGTTTATTAGGAACACTGTCCCATGGAATCAAGTCTAAAATTTCAGTGGTAGGTCAATCAAGCCAAGAAACTAATTAATTTTAGGAAGAAGTATGTTGTATTATTTTTAAGAGAAACTAAGTTTGTAGAAGAGTTAATGAGAGAAAATCCATCCCTGGAGGGGTGCACTAAAGAATAGAGGAAATAACTAGAAGAGTTACTACAAGAATACAAGGGAGTGTCCCAGGAGCCCAAAGGGATACCACCTAAGTATGAGATCTAATTGTTTCCAAATTCCTCATTGCCAAACATTGGGACATACAGACAATCTATTTTAGAAGTAAATGTGGTGAAGAGGAAATTACAATAACAGTTGGAGCAAGTCATTATTTGACCAAGTACTTCACCATGTGGTCACCCATCATAATCGTGTCAAATAAAGATGGGACTTAGCAAATGTGCGTTGATTACCATGCATTAAAAAAACTATTCTCAAGAACTAGTACCCCCTACTTAAGATTGATAACCTGTTGGACCAATTGCAACAAGAAAAATAGTTCACCAAATTGGATTTAAACTCAGGGTATCACTAGACAAAACTAGACAAGGATTGTATGAGTGGTTAGTCATGTCATTTGGTTGATGCAATGCACCAGTTATGTTCATGAGATTAATAAATGATGTATTGTACCCATATCTCTATTCATTTGTCATTGTTTATTTAGATGATATTATTGTATACAATGCTACTTGGGAGGAGCATATCTCACATTTGATGCATGTGCTAGAGCCATTGAAGAAGCATTAGTTGTTGGAAAATCCTAAGAAGTGTGAGTTTGCATATCAACCTTTGGTGTATTTAGGCTATGTAATATGTGGATGGGAGCTTAAGATACATCTTGTGAAGATGGAGGTTGTCTATCATGCCCCCATTTTTATTCTTCTTCATAGTATAGCCAAGATGAATTTCTAGGGCAGGGGATGGGCAGGTCAGTGGAGCAATTTATGTCATCAAGGGTCCCAATGGAGTTTTGAGGAGTTTCTATGAGGTCTGATGGCATTCGCTTGTTATATTTCATCATCCGCATAGTTTGCATTTCATTCCGTCGCATTTCGACTACTTTCATAAAACTGAGTTATTAGTGGGTTTAATTCAATTAATTACGCTTAAGGATGGGATGGTTAGATATGATTTTCAATAACCTGAGGAGGCGTGGTGGCCCATTTTTCCGCATTATAAAGAATATTTTAATTGAAATAAAAGAGGGAAAAGTGCTCCATGATTAAAATAATAATAAAATAGAAGGTTCTAGAGGAGTCCATCAAATCTATAAAAGAGGAGGAGGATACCATTGGAGGACATCTTGGATTTGATATTATTTCTTATATGAGAGGTTGAGAACCCGGTTCTCTACTCCATTAGTAGCCCCAGGACGAAAACCCACGGGTGATTTAGAGAGATTGGGCGAGCAACCAACTCCCCTTGGTGGATCCATTCACAATTCACAAGTTGCAATGTATTGTTTTGAGGCCCATTGTAGCATTATTGCAGATCGCTTGAGACAAACTATCTCAATTATTTTTCCAGCATGTAAAACCCCAGTTCTTATATTATAATAACACTGAGATTATTTCTGCTTATCGTATTATCAAATTGCATGCATTTTATATGTTATATTTTACATGGAAATCTTCTATTTATGAGTAGAAATTTCATGTGGAAGGAATGTTCCAAATTTATTTCGTTTGGGACATTACAATGGTATTATAGTTGTGCATCCTGCCAGCGTGATGGTTTTACTGTGAAAGTCCCAGAGCAATTTCATTGCAGAAAACAAATTTAGCGTTAGATATTCTACAAAATCTTTGTTACCAAAATCTAGATGACTTTGCAATGAAAATTATACTCAGCGGGTTGTCTTGTTGGATTTATTGAGGCAGGTTATACCAGTCTGAAACTGTGAATCCACCAGGCCGCATTGCATCAGAAATTGAAGTTTTCAGGAGCCGATTTTTCCAACTGCAAGAACAAGATATCGCATTCGCTAATTAAATAGCGTCAGAATGCATGGCGAAAGGGTATAGTTGACAGACTGGGGACAAGTTCAAGATCCCATGGAATTTGTAATCTTTTGTGTCACAATTTTCAAACAGATGGGCTGAATTTGTCTGTCAAATCAGAAACTCATAAGCCCCACGGCAGTTGTTCGACGTGCGCAAAGTGTGCACTGGTTGCATTAAGGATGTCGTGAATCTTGATATATCCACCTTATGTACACGATCTTACAAGCCATCAAATTACCGTTATGAGATGGGTAGATTCGAAATTTCCAACGACTGTAAACAAAGTCGGGCCAAACTCCAGCCTCCATGTTAGTTCGAGCATCATAAAGGGGCGTATTTGAGACTGTCCATGGTGACTCTCGGGCCACATCTCCAGTTTCATATCAGTGAGAAAATCACAGCGTGGGGAGCAGATAAAATTATATAGGCCGAGAGTATGTCTTGAAAGTTGCACATGAAATTCAAAGAGCCGAATGCCCCTCATCTCGCAGGACACATATTTTTTTTAAGAGGCCAAGACGCTGTCGAGTTCACTGAGTGCGGAGTTGGTGGTCTAAGTTTGAAATCCACCAACGCAAACTTCGGGTCAAGTTCAGTAGCCAAAGGTCAAACCACGCCCGCAGATCTATCGCGAGAATTGAAGGTGTACAGTAAGAGTGGAGTTGATCTTATGCGAAGCATAGGATCGATTTCATTTAATTCGAGAGGCAAAGTTCTGTATCGTTGGAGGGTCGCAATTAATTATTCAACCAAGCTAGGGGTCCTGTCAAATTTGAAGGGTCGACTTTAATTTGGTGAAAGCCGAAAACTGAATCATTATTAAGGAGACGCCCATTATTTATTGTTCCACGGGTGAATGCCATTACGAATTCCTCTGCGTATGTTCATTAATCTGAGCGTAGCAGGGACGTCTGGTCGGTTGGAAACCTCCAGCTGAATTGTGTTGTCGAGAATAGTAGTTATCGGATAATATTTTATAATATGGGTCCCATTCCACTATGGACGAATTATTAAGGTTCTAGCTTGGAAGCCTTCTATCAAATATACTATACGTTTAACATTCAAAATAATTATTTGAAGGACAACGAAAATTTTCTTTTGGTGGGCCGACACCAGATCGAGAGTCAATATAGCCAGTTATGACAGTACACAACATATTGACAACCTTATAATTTGAGAGTCGAACTGAAGATTGCAAGGAGGGCGAAATATCTCAACATGTCCATCACTGCAATTACATGTGTTGAGTCGTCCACAGGTATTCGGGTATAATTTAACAGGATAAAAAATGAATAATCATGCACGGGAATTGTATTCGCAAAGGTGGTTAGGATTAGCTGAAGTCGAGACTCTTGTAGATCCTGGGCATTTGATGCTTGAAAGGAATCTCTCAACGAAATTTTGTCAATTGTTGGGATAGTCAAATTTTCCACATAGGGGCCGAAAAATGGTTGCAGCAATAGGAGGGTAGCCAAATTCTCGGGGTCATAACTTGGTCATATTATCTTCGTTTCTATAATCCTTGCTACAAATTGTATCTTCTTATGTGTTTTCACACCCACACAGTTGTTAGTCATATCAAGAATAAAAATATTAACTTGTTACCTTTTTATGCCAACATTAAACATGTTGATATGAAGCATGTTAATCTGCTAATGTTCACACATCTAAATTCCATGGCAGTGGCATATTCCAAGAAATAAAAAGGACATATCATCATGCTCATAACCATATCAAAAGTAGGTTTGAAATCAACATTTCATCCATGTTAGCAGACATGACATCTACAATTTCAAGGCCAACATATATATAGCAAAAATTTACCAAAAAAATTTAATCATTTGTGTGAAAAAATCTTCAAATCCAATGTTGAACCTAAGCTATGATTCTAACTTTCTCTTTCATGGCCCATCGAATCCAAGTGTTGAACAATTGCTATGATACCACTCTGTAATGCTCCCTCCCACCCCCCTAAACCTTCTCAGGCTATAGGAGGTGTCCATAATTAACCTAGCCTCCATGGTCCATTATGAATATGGAGTTAAAAAATCCTCTTTCTTCAAAGCTTGTGGAATTAAATTATGTTGTTACCATTGTTTTCAAATCATCGAGAGCTTTCTAACGATATAAATTTTATCTAAATCTGAGTCTCAGATCAAAAGTTTTGCCCATTTGAAGCTTTACCAATTAGATAATGCCACATTAGCATGGCACTGCCATGTGACCCTCATGGAACTGCAATGTCACCCCTGACAATACAACAACTCCCATGGTTATTATGTGGCATCCACATGGACATCCTCTACTCATATCAATGTTCACATTGAGGACTTAGGGTCATGAGCTCCACCAGCGTGACCCCATTATGTTTTGACCCCATTATGTTTTGAGACTAGTTTGTTATAGACAGCCACGACTCTATTTCTAGACCCACGCTATTAACTAGACCAAGTCAGTAACTCGTAGGCCAAAGAGCCAATGGGTCCCTCCAACACATACGCCATCTTGGTTGTGGCTCTATCTAACAACTAGTGAGTTCCTCCCTGCGTATACATCATCCTAGTTGTGGCTTCATCCAACAACTCATCTACCAAAGAACCTGGTGGGTCCCTTCTGTGCATATGTCATCCCAAGCCTAGCTCCATCTAACAACTCGCAGGCCCATTTTTTGAGAGCTTATTGGCCGCAGGTCACATATATGTCATCCTAACCCAATCTCCATCTAACAACCTACATGTCAATTTACTTTGAGAGCTTGTTGGATGCAAGCTACACATACGTCATCTAGACCCCTAGTCCTTCCCGGAGCCCAATGACATGCAAAACACATCAAATTTCCTTTTACTAACAATGAATTAAAGGGGAGACTACCTGAACTCTAGTTCTTTGAGATTATGACACAAGGGTCTGAGGTCGAGAGATTGGTAATGGTGAATAATTTACTGTATTGAGGGAAAGTGGCTCTAAACACTAGAAAACAACAGTTTCAGAGAAAATAAAGGGGCACGACCCTAACACCGAATCACACAACACTCATAGCTTAGCAAGGGAAATACATTAATTACTTAGACCATACTGGTCCACAGTTAAATTCATTTTGAGAGCCCTAAACAACAATTAACTTTGATCACCTAGAAGTATAAATCATTCATAACATAATGTTTAACATCATTTTCCATAATAACTAAGCATAGTCACACATATTCATATTCTAATTATGAATAAATTCAATGAACAACATCATTCATATGTTCATTATATCCATAGACATGTAAGATATCACACCAATTGTGAGCATAGATTTGAACAATAATGAAATCTACTTATCTTTGTATTTAAGTAGGTTTGCAACTAATAGAGGGACTTTAACAGCGACACTACAATATTTCTTGCAGTTTACCATCCTCGTGTTATCCTCATAATCTGAGGAGCTAATTTCTCAAGAGAGTTTCATTCTAATGACAAGTCAACCAGACTAGAGAGGGAGTGCACTATCCAGGTGGTTTATCAACTACCTCATGTTGTAAGTTCCACAATGACTCATCTACCTCTCTAAATTAAATCACAGGAATTCATCCAAGGAACAGTGAAGGTTTGCTCAGTCCGGGAGAATTATCTCACTCTAATGGTGGTTTATCAGTTGGGTTTTCAAGGCAAGCACTAAGTGAGTCAATGTCTTGATCGAGTCTTCAATGGCCAATCAAACACCGACAAGCAACCATTAGCCACCCCAAATTTACAAAGAATGGCATCCCATTACAAGGCATTGGCTCGAAGTTGATTCTTCTCCAATGCAATGCTCTAAATGCTCTTTTTTTCTTTGTTGCCTCGTCTCGCACTCTGTGTGCTCTACTTGCTCCCATGTAATCTTTATGTCACCGTCGCCTCCTCTTATTCTATGTCATTATCTCCCCTTGTGTGTTGACTTTCCCAACATGTCCCATGAGATAGGGAGTGGTATGGGCCTCATCCTTTCCTCACACGACCCATACTCCCCTTCCCTGCCTATTTTGCAGACCACTTAATATGTCAAGGAGATAGGTAGGGGAATAAATGAAGTGGGTGTGGTTTTAGGTAATCACTTGCACAAGTAGCTCCTCCTCCTCATCCCTTTGAATCTATGTCCACCCCTCTAGCTTAGCCATATTTTGTTTTTACATTTAATTTATTTTATGTTTAAACATAATGTCTCAGCTAGCCATGGCTTCCATGTTAGCATTACATAGTCACAATTTTTCATTACAAGAATAGGGGTAACGTGAGGAATGTTACAAAATGTTCTATTCTACTTTCTTTATTTTCATAGTAGTCCAATATAATGCACCCATGATAAACTTTTACGCATTTTTAACATCCACCATTAGTATCTTTGCAATGCTACAATACTTTAACTCATAAACCCAAAAATCACCACCAAGTAAAAATGCAAGATTCAAATAGTAATGATTTAAGTCCTTTCTTAGAGTCTTTGGTTGTATAAGATAAGATAATTTAGTTTTAAAAACATTTCACATATGCAATTAATATAAGCTACACCCATACCTAAACTTTCTCAAATAACCAACTATTTATTTCCAAACACAAACCAATCAATGTATTCTCTTTCAAATTCATAAGATTTGATTTACAAAACCAAAAGGTCATCACAACAATAAGACAATGATCATTTTGAATGCTTGCTACAAACATACTTCTATTATTGCAAATTCCAATATAGTTTTTTCTCACCATTCAACTAAAAATTGTATCAATTATTCATTGGTCATCAGAATCAATATTATGCTTTTAGTCCCTATATCTACACGTACATTCTATTTCTTCATTTAATGACTCATAATTAGTGTGAAAATGTTGGACACCTTATTTGTTAAGGTTATGAAACCATCATCATGTGTCTAAGAGAGCTTGGAAGAGGAGTCCAACAATCATAAACATTATATATATGTGTGTGTGTGTGTGTGTGTGTGTTTCATCTTCATTAAATGACAATTCACACTTATTCTTTATGTCTAATATGCAGTCTAGCAATGGTATAAAAATGGCTCTAGTTCAAATATGCAATTTTGAGCTTTTGAACAATCTTGATTATTTTTCCTATCGTTTTACTCCAGGTCAAAACCCCGACATCCATTTTTCCTGAGTTATAAATTATCGACACTATCACAGACCCCATAAACCTTCGCACCCATTTGTGTACCCTTTATTTGTGTGCTCATTTCATTTCTTTATCTACACACTCTTACACACCATTTTCTACATCAAAGATAACTTTTATTAAGATATCTATCATAGACTAGATTACTCCACCCAGGGTAGGAATTTCAAATTTGAAACACCATCACATTTGATTATTTTTGAAACTCTAGTGCCCATTTTTCTAATTTTAACAGAAAATGTTGATGGGGGGGGGGGGGATTTACTATATTCGATGGGGAATTTTCCTATAATTCCATCCTTGAGTCCACCCACACCTTCTCTCTCGTTTTTTTTAATGTTTTATTGGTATTCAACTAGGTTCGCTAGTGCACATCCAATTACGTATCTTTCAAGTGTGGAGGCTACTGGAGAGTTACAAGTGGAAGGGAACTAGCATCAAAGTTGACATCAATACTAATGACAGGATGACATCCTGCACACTGTAAGCGCCCACTTTGACCCCTTCAATAGCGCTTTGAATATTATGAAGTAGTTTTATGACAAGGTGAGGAATCTCAAGTGTCATTACAAGTTGGAGAAGTGCTACACCACTAGAAAATGGCTTAGATCCATCCATTGGTCCTTCTTCCACAAGCTTCATGAGATCATGGTCGTGACCATAGCTACAGGATCTGATAAGGCCATGATTTCCATACATCCTTAGAGGTTAACCAGGGCCTATTGTGGCTCAACGCACTCTTGTGGAGACAGAGAAGGCAACAATTAAATGTTATCAAATTGTGTATCAATTTTTTTACATGGAAGGTGATGATGCCTACTAATACCCTTTTAATCACGAGTTGAATCGATGACTTGCTTCATCAATGACATTGTTCTTTTGGGATCTCTTTCTGAATGCATTGACTACATCCTACTTGTGTTTTAAGTATTTTTTTGATAGAGGCACCAAACATATGTCGTTGACATGGGGTGGTGCTTAATGGGGAAATTAAGAAAGCCATTCTTGCGAAGCAGAGAGTCATGATAGTTTGGTGGTGTTTGCCAATGTTGTAATGAGAGTGGGGATATTGTCTCGTCTTCTCACAAGTATGATATCTCACATGTTACTTGCACTTATATTCAATTTAATGACATTTAAAAGGAAAGATTTGTGAGTCTTCTGGATGATAATGACAACATCAAGCCTTGATCTTAAGCTTCCTTCAACTTCTTACCCATCAAAGAGGTTTTTGGAGAGGAGAAAGATCTTGTTGTAAAAATGAATCTAATGTGAAACAAAGCAATGATTACCCAGATGGTGTTTTTAACTTGGCATGTGTTTGATGTCATTTGGCGTCACTGACCATGCACCCTCTCTAAAAGTATTTGGAGCATACCAATTCGATAAAGAACACAAAAATGAAATAATGTTGTCACATACAAAAAACAAATAGCTTCTAGACAAAGCAATCATAATGATGCAATATTTTTCAAAAAGGTATTGAATGATCCAGATGCTTTATACCCAACAAATAGTGAAATGTGCTCAGGATCCTCTTACACAACAATTCAAAATTTGTATAATAAATTTGAAACTTAGAAGCTTTGTATTTGGAAATTTTACTAATTAAATTGCAGTGTAAATAGGTATATTTATTGTAGAAACTAACACCCTCATTGTGTTTGCCACGTAGAAGATCATAGTTTTTTATCTTCATCCATGTGAGCAATGGGGAAAATATATTAGTCTTCTTACCTAACAAGGGGAAATGATATAATTGATTTGTAGTGAAGCTTCTAATTTTGAAACCATATCAATCATGTTTGTTCGAGCAAGCATTAGCCACTGCTAAAATGAGAGCCTCGGGCCCAAGCCAAAATCAAATTTGTAGCTAGAATCAAAGTCATGAGCATGATTTAGTTTGTGGTCATCTTCAAATCACCATTGCTTGCACTTCAAGTTACCAAAAAACATCAAATTCCAGATAAATTAAGAAATGTTCTAGGAATTGTTGAGCCTTGGAGCTAATTTTCAACCATTTGCATTCATCTTCAAATTGTTGTTTGCGAGAACATCTAGTTAGCATAAGACATCAACTTCCACCTAGATGAGGAAAAGTTCTAGGAACTATTAAGCCTTACAACCAAGTTCCAACAATTTGAGTCATCTTCAAATCACCATTTGTGAGCACTTCCAATCAGCATAAGACATTAACTTCTAGCCAAATTTGGAAATGTCCTTGGAACCACTGAGTATTAGAGATGGGTTCCAAATTTGGTGGTCACCCTTGAACCACCACTTAGTAGAAAACGTCAACTTCTGTTATCCATTGGGTTTGTGGTCATTTTCCTTGGAACTACTGACTGTGAGAGATGAGTTCCAAAGTTGGTGATCACCCTTAAACCACCGCTTAGTAGAAGATGTAATTAGCTTTTGATAGCCATTGGGTTTTTGGTTATCTAGAAAACACCAAATTTAGAGAGCAAATTCAAGCATTGGTACTTTTCCTAATCTCTTTGCTTAGATTCACATCCACCGCTTTGGATCAATGTGGGGGATGTCAGACACCTAATCCGTTTAGGTTATTGTGTGGAATCTGAAACACCATCAAGAGTCCAAGAGACCTTGGAAGAGGATTCCAATGGTCATAAACATTGTATTTATATCTATTTCATCTTTAATGAAATGACAATTCACGCTTATTCTTTATTTCTAATCCGCAACCCAACACTAAATTAGTGCCAAGTCAAAAATGGATTCATTTCAATAGTAACAAGGACCACAAGTAGTAAAGTTCTTGCTCTTATATTTTTCTTTGAAAAATGAAATAGTTACTTTACAATGTTTGACTAAGTTAATCAAAATGTTCTATTCTACCAATTATTTTCTTTCATAATAGGCCAATGCAATGCACCCACTGTAAACTTCTATGCATTTTCAACATCCACCATTGGTATTTTTGCAACATTATAGTAATTTAACTCACAAAACCAAAAATCACCACCAAGGGAAAATGTGAGATTTAAATAGCAATGACTTGAGTCCTTTCTTGAAATTCTTGGTTGTGTAAGGCAAAATAATTTATTTTAGTTTCTAACAACATTTTAGATATGTGATAAATATAAGGTATACCCATACCTAACTTTCTCAAAAAAACAACTATTTATTTCCAAACACAAACTAATCAATGTATTTTCTTTCAAATTCATTTGAATTGATTTATAAAATGAACATGTCATCAAAATAATAAAACTATTTTTTTTTAATGCTTATAATTAAGATACCTCTATTATTACATTTTTTTTTCATTACCATTCAACTCAATATTGTATGAACTATTCCATGATCACCAAAATCAATATCATGCTTTGAGTCCCAATGTTGAAAAAAATGTAGCAAGAAAGGCTCAATTTGACTTTAGCCTTAGTAAAATTAAGTAAATTGACAGGGAAACTTGGACGCAGTTAACTAATGTGACATGGATCTTTTCACTCAGTTAGCTCAGTGAATTCTAGTTAGTGGGCTTGAAGTTCAGTCATGCATGTGTGTTTGCTATATTTTAGTAATCCAGTTCAGTGGTTTTCAGTGGTTTTCAGTTGTATTCAATTAACTGACCTCTAATTATTGATAGAGTTAGTTGAAGGTCAATTGTGCAGTGGGACAACAGTCTAACTCATAGATTTGTCAATTAACTGATCAATCAACGCAAAATAGCTAATGCATGCACAGAATTCAAATTGCTCAATTGAAGTGGAGATGACAAGGCAGTGTAACATGAGTTGTATACTAATTTGAGTGTACAATTGTTGCATGAGGTCAGGATATTAATCCTTGGAAATTGTGCAATTAATTAGGATGAAATTCCTATCTTTTAGGGGCTAATTTCCTCAGGAATTGTGCAAGGAAATAGGAGGCTAGATGAGAAAATAATTGGTTAAGTGTTGGCCAAAGTTTCTCATTCAGCAGAGAGAACAGTTATTCTTTTGCAGGTTGAACTCGGACCTGGATCTAGCAATTGTAATAGTTTCTCTATTCAATTGATCAATGCAAAGAGGCTTTAGGGTTTTTCCCAATTGGGCTCCCCTATAAATCATGGTGTACCTGTGGTTTTTCTTATTGCATGTTTATGCATTTTTTCTAAATTATGATTTCCATTCCACACATCAGTAGAGTATAATTGTGTCTCTTTTTTTCAGTGTGAAATCTTTAGAAGTTGAAATTTCTATCAAATTTATACATGGTATTAAAGCCTTGAAATCATATTAGTACCATTATTTCGAACTTGACTCTCATTAATTTTGATTTTTGCAGCTTTAGTGCAACAGTTTTCTTCAGGATCGGGAGAATGTATTTCAACAAACTGAGATTGGAGTATGCCCTGGAGGGTAGCCCGAATTTCACAGCCTGAAAGGATCAAATGGAAGTAGTGCTTGATGATAATGGAGTGTTAGAATATGTTAAAACTGACATTGCAAAACCTCTGCAGTCAGATGCACAACAATTAGCCTAATGGAAGAAGGATATTGCAAACACTAGAAGAATTCTTCTAGAAGGTGTGAGGGACCATGTGGTCTCAAATCTCCATGGCAAAGAGACATAATTTTCTATGTGGAAGACATTGACTGAGCTATTTGAAAATAGTAGTGACCATATAAAATTGGTCCTGAAAGACAAACTTTGAAACATAAAGATGCAGAAGAATGATACCATTTCGCAATATCTCTCCAAATTTACTCAATTTCAGGATGAGCTTGGAGGGTTTAGGGTGAATGTTGCAAAATATGACCTGGTGAGCCTAGCTCTTCTAGGCCTTCCAAAATCCTGGCACAACTACCAGGACTCTGTGAATGGAAGGGAAAAATTACCAAATTGGGAAAGGTTGTGGTCCGATTTGGTTCAAGAAGAGTTCAGGAGAAATACCAGAGATGGAACTTCATCTAGAGCTAAGGATGAAGATAATTTTTCCTTGGTTGGAAAGGGGAAGAAGGGAAAAGGGAAGAAGACCCAAATCAAACTTGAATCCAGCGAAAATAATGGCAAGAAGAAAGACTTGAGCAAGATAAAATGTTTCCACTTCCATGAATTGAGGCACTATGCCAAAAATTGTCCACACAAGAAGTCTACTAAGAATCCTTCAAGAGAAGGAGGTGAAGCATTCGCTGCACAATTCAAATTAGACTTCACCCTAATAGGATGCATGGCCATCATTGTTATGGGGAGTGTGTGGTAACTTGATTCTGGTGCCTCGTTCTGTATGACAAGGTGTAAAGAGTTTTTTAGTAGCCAGGAGAAGGATCTCTAGACGCATATCGAAATGGGGGATGATTGGAGGTACAGTGCTACAAGAATTTGTATTGTCACCTTTGAGAGGGAGAAAGCCTCTCCTCTTCGCCTCAAATATGTTATGTTTATACTTGGGTTGAAGAAGAACCTGATATCTCTAGCCATATTGGAGGATTGTGGCTATGATGTTATTTTTAGTAAAGGGAAATCCTTTCTGAGACACATAGCTATTGGGAAAGTGAAGAAGAATTGAGGTGGGAGATTGCACTGCATTGAGTAGTAAGGCTAAAAAAGTGCAGAGTCGAGATGTTGGAGAACTCTGGCACAAGATATTGGGTCATTTACACCATGGTACCTTAAAAATCATGCACAAATTACCATTGGTCTCCCTAAAGGCTCCCTTCACCAACGGGATGTCTGCAAGGGTTGCACATTTGGGAAATATATCGAATCCACTTTCCATGACCGAGATAGTCGAGCAAATGAAATCTTGGAGCGAGTCCACTATGATGTTTGTGGACCCTTTTCTATAACCTCCACTACAAAACATAAGTACTATGTTATTTTTTTATGATTTATCTAGAAAATGTTAGATCTTCTTCATGCAGAAGAAGGATGAAGTTTTCTAAAAAAAAATTGAATTCAAGGCATTGGTTGATGTAACACCCTCCTCCCACATTTACCCAAGCTCACCAGTCTACTAGGGTAAACATGTGACAAATAGTTACTATGATATTATTCAACCTCCTAAATCACCTTAAGGAAGTGGAATCGACAAACCAAAATCTTACTTACTTCCCTCGGGTGCTACAGGACCCCCAAGAGCTAAACCACCCTTCCATGTGTCCAAACCCTAAGTTAAACTTCTCTTTAACTGACCTAAACTCTCAGTCGCATGCACAAGTATGCATCCATGCAACTGTAGACCTCTAGTCACATGCACAAGCCTACAAGGGAGACACTACAGTCTTTTTCAGCCAGTTCTATGCCTAAGACCACAGAATCATTGCCACCTTTTAAGGGATAGACTCCATTTCACTGCCTAGAACTTGATGAAACTTTCCAAAACAATAAATGACACAAATACAAAGATTCTAACACAAAACTTGATTGGTAACTTAGCCTAACCAAGCCTAACCATGACAAATATTTCGTCAAACATATGGCGAACATGTAATCTACAGGTCATGAATGCATAATTAAACATTCAAGTATGATACTTGTCTGAGAACCATCTAGAAGGTCTATTTTCCTCTCATAATATCTGCAATAACATCTATTAGCTCATGCATTCATCAACCATTCATATATTCATCTAACATGTCAAGATCCATAAACAATATACATCATGTAACCAGTGTATAGCCAGCATATAAACCAGCAAATGATCTAAAAATCACCCTTGAGTGACGTCAGTTAATTAATTAATGAATGAAGGTATTACATACTCATGTGCTGGTGTGTGTTTATGTTATTTTAAGCAACAGATCGATCAGATTGCAAAATACACAGACACTGGAAATATGGAAAACAGCAGAGAAACACAGTAAGCAAAGACAAGAACACAACAAATTAATAAGGAGTTCACCCTATCCTCCAGGGCTACATCTTCGGTCCAGCTTTCAGTGGTGGCCTTCTTTTTTTGTGTCTTTATAGCAGAGAATTACAATGAGGAGCTCAATCTAAGTCTCCTGAAACAGAATTGCTTGGCAGGGTGGTTCTTGGATTCCCCAAGCCACTAGAGTGCACAGACTCTTTTCCTTACCAGCTCTTGACCTCTCTGGTCTTCAATGGAAGGAGCCCAATGTGGTGCTCAATTTCTGACAGATCCTCTCAGGGATGCTCGATGCTGCCTTGTACTGCAGGTCAGCTTGGCCCTCTGTCGTTCTACTCTTTGCTTCACTGTCTCTTCTTTCTTTGTCTTTGTCTTCTTCTTTCCCCGGTTCTTCCTCTTGGTGTCCTCTCCCTATCTTTTGTTCTATGTTCATGGATTTAAAGCTAGTCGCTCTCATGACTGCTTTCTTCCTCTTCTGTCCCCCATCGAGTTGCCTACTGCTACTCGCTTGGGGTTCCCTGTCTTTGCATCTTCATCAACGGCTCACAGGGAGTGGCCACTTGTCCTACGAACTGCACCAGCTTTTCCTTGTCGGTTCGGTTCTTCGGTTACGTCGAGAAATGAATCGTCCACCACCTCAGCGGTCAAATCGGACCTCAAATCCTTATACATCGCGGCTCAATCCCTTGTTAAATCCAGTTTCCCCTATCGGCTGCGATCTCAACCGTTAGATCTAGATCCCCCAGATCTGACGCCATTGGCTCATATCACGCGGTTGACTTTCTCGACCATTAGCGTGCAATGAGTGGCGGTTTTCTCTCTCCTCTGCTTGCCACGTGTCGGGCACTGAGTGGAATCGCTCACTTTTCTCCAATTCTGCTTACCACTTAAGGGTGCCCCCAATAAATACTGTTGGTTTTGGAGCGCGGGTCCCGCCTTTAGCCTTTAGCGCTTTTCCCCACGGTTTTCCCGGCTTGCATGCGACCGAGCGCTTTGGGGCTTTCCTCCTCGAGGGGTTTTTCCCAACGCTAATCGTGCATCAGAAACTGCCCCCTTTTCCCGATCCGGGCTTCCGAGGTGCTAGTTTGGCCTCCTGCGCAGTCTCCATGGGCCTCAGTCAACACGATTTGATTGAGGTCCTTGTCGTTCCTCGCTGGCTGCCAACTGCCACTATTCAAGGGTCTTCCTGATCACTCTGTGCTCTTGAATTTGAAGTTTTGTCTCGATTTGATACAGTCATGGTGCTTTGATTATTCTTCATGGATCCAATTCGAATCACGGCCTTCCCACTGAAAAAGCTTTTGGACCACCAAAAGTTGGTTTTCAAGCATCGACTAAGTGAGGATACAACTGTCTCACTTGTCCAATCTCAATCCACTTTGCATTGCTCGTCTTTGAACCTTTGAGCCCAATTCTGAGGTACTCAACATCTCCTCTGCACGTTGTCCTCACTTTCCTGTCCAGAACTATGTCCTCCTGCAATTCATTAGGATATTCAGGTAGCAGGTCATATATAGAAGGCAATTGACTCTGCTCTTCGGGATCCTCAATCAGTGAAGGTTCAAACAATCTCAAGCAATCTGCATTTACGACTGAGTAGATGTGCATGTAAGCTGGTAGATCAAGGCAAAAAGCATTTTCACCAATCTTCTCAAGTATCTCGAAAAGTCCATACCTGATAGGCTTTAGCTTCTTACCTTCACCTTGCATCTTGTCCTTGTTGATGTACAGCCAGACTTGGTCACCAACTTGGAAACTATGCTCCATCCGATGCTTGTCATGCCTAGCCTTGTATTTGGCTTGGCTCTTTTCCAGCTGTTCCTGTACTGCCTGGTGGATCTCCTGGATTTGTTCAATGAACCTAGTTGCCCTGTCCACATCACTGTGTCCCTCAACTATGGTATCTTTACCAAAGACAAAATCCAAAGGAGACCTTGGTGTGAAACCAAAACAGGTCTCAAAAGGAGATCTCTGTGTAGAAGAATGTTTTGCTCTGTTGTAAGCATGCTGCACATAACACAAATGTTCATCCCAAAGCTTAGGATGTTTGCTGCAATATCCTCTGAGTAACTGGATTACTATCCTATTAACTACTTTTGTCTGGCCATCAGTTTGTGGATGAAAAGCTGTGCTTTTCTTCAATTTGGTGTCCATCAGTTCCCACAGACTTGACCAAAACTTCCCCACAAATCGGGTGTCTCGATCAGATATAATGGAAGTGGGTAATCCAAAATGAACCCATACATGTTCAAGAACAGTTTTGCAGTTTGTTCAGCTATAATCTGTTTATTACAAGGTATCAAAATACACATTTTGTGAACCTATCCACAACAACATTTAGATAATCATGACCTTTCCTAGATTTAGGCAGTCCTCCAACAAAATCCATGGAAACACTTTCCCAACGGTGAGAAGGAACTGGTAATGGAGTGTACAAGCCTAGTTTTCTATTGTTGGGCTTGCTTTTAGCACACATAGTACACCCTCTTACATATCTAGAAACTATCTCGTTCATTTTTGGCCAATAACAAAATCTTTGCAGTTGTGCAACTGTTTTACTTACCCCAAAGTGACCTAATATCAGAGAAGTGTGTGCTTCTCTAATTATCTTTACTCTTTTAGTTTTTGGAATGCATAGCTTCCCACAATGATATAAGAGTCGGTCCTTTACATGATAGTCCAATTCTTCTACTCTTTTGCCTTGACTTAAAGTTGCATATACATCTTTAAAGTCTATATCTTGAGCATATTGTTCAATGTAGCTTTCATGTAACACAGAATTTTGCTTAAGTATAGTAGATGCATTTATAATAGGTCTAGATAACATGTCTACAACTTTATTATGTATGCCGTTCTTATATCTGATGACTAGATGAAACTGTTGTAGAAAACGCATCCATCTGTAGTGTCTTGACTGCTGCAACTTAGTTTGGGAGTGTAGATATTGAAGTGGTTGATGATCAGTATGTATTACTGTCTCTTTGCCTATTAAGTAATGTTTCCACTTTTTCATACTCTAAACCAATGCATACAATTCTTTATCATACGTAGGATAGTTAACCATTGCAGGATTAAATGTATCAGAATGATAACATATGGGTTTACCGTGTTGTGCCAACACTACTACCATGGCATAGTCACTGGCATCTGTTTGGATCTCAAATGGTCTTTAAAGATCAGACAGTGCTAGTACAGGTGTTGTACTAATCTTTTCTTTCAAGGTGTCGAAGGCTTTCTGATGTTTGCCTCCCCACTGAAACACCTTGTTCAATCCTGTTAAAGCATGTAAGGGAGCTGCAATTGAGGAAAAGTTAGAAATGAACTTCCTCCAATACTATGCTGCCCCTAAGAAGCTTCTCACTTCTGTAGCAGACTTGGGTTTAGGCCAGTTTACAATGACTGCCACTTTAGAGGGATCTAATTTTAGTTCACCACCCCCTACTATATGACCCAAATAATTTAGAGATGTTTTTCCAAATTCACATTTTGAGAGTTTAACATGAAGTTTTTCTCTTTTCAAAATGTCTAATGTCTGCTTAACATGCTTTAAGTGTTCTTCCCACGTTTTACTAAAAATCAGAATGTCATCCAGATACACAATAACAAAATCATCAAGAAAAGGTCTGAGTACATCATTCATTAATCTCATGAAAGTAGTAGGAGCATTAGTTAAGCCAAAAGGCATAACCAACCATTCATACAATCCCTGCTTTGTTTTGAAAGCAGTCTCCCATGCATCTTGTTCTGCAACTCTGACCTAATGGTATCCATTGTGCAAGTCTAGCTTGGAAAAATAAATAGCTTCTTTCAATTGATCCAAAAGATCATCTATGCAAGGAAGGGGATAACGATTTTTTATTGTTATCTTATTCAGTGCTCGGTAATCAATGCACATTCTCCACGAGCCATCTTTCTTTCTCACCAAAACAATTGGTGACCCACATGGTGACATGCTAGGTCTGATGAACCCTTTCTCGAGCAACTCCTGCCCTTGCTTCTTGATTTCAGCATTCTCTAAAGTAGACAACCTGTATATTCCAATGTTAGGCAATGGAGCGTCTTGCTGCAAAATAATATCATGTACTATTTCCTTTTTGGGTGGCAGACCTTTAGGTTCTTGAAACAAGATATCATACTCTGAAACAACCTTTTCTAAATCAGCTTTCTATTTAGCATTATAGCCCTCAAATACATTGGTTTTATCGGGTTTCTTTTCCTTTACAACCATCAGTAAGAATTATTTGCATGAATTTATCATTCTTTTCATCTGCCCTGAGTTTATGAGAGTATAATTATTCTTGAGCTTATGAGCTCTTACAAAGTATTTGATTCCATCTTTAACAAGTAGATACTTGTTCTCAGCTCTATAGAAAATAGTTTTTCTGTTATACAAGTAAGGACTTCCTAAAACAATTCCACATATATCCAAAGGAATTATGTCTAACTCAACCTCATCTACGAATGTTGACCCAAAAGAAAACTTGAGTTTGCATTGTCTAGTCACTTGTAGTTGTGATTTATCATTCAACCATCCTAATGGGTATGGTTTCTTGGGAGGTGTAGTTGCTAATCCCAATTTCTTTACAATTGCTTCAGAAATTAAATTTACTTGTGAGCCACTATCAAACAAAGTATCAATCTTTTTATGTTTGGAAATAACTCGAATATGGAAAATCTTATGTCTTTTTCTCTCATTTTCTTCATCAATAATAGATTGTGCAGAATTACTAGTAGATGCTTCAGAATTCTTACCTCTTATACCTACGGCTGCAATAGTTGTTTCATCTCCTGAGTCTGACCCCAAATATTTCTGAATAGCTGCAGCAGTCTTCTTCTTCTCGCCCTCGAACTTCTTAGGTCTCAGCTCTGGATGCAGAATCCAAAAATGCTCATCATCATGCCCATCCTTTTTACAGTGAGTGCATGAAGCCTTGCTCTTCTGTACAGTGTTATCCTTCCTTGCTTTCCATTTCTGCTTTCTTTTCTCCTTATTCTTGCTTGCAGTGGGTTGGGATGGTCCCCCAACTTCTAGATTTCCATTCTTTCCTCTAGCTTCTAGATGAGTAGCTTGTACAGATACCTCATCTATACTAGTGGGATTAAACATGAGGATAGTGTGCCTCATGTAGCTGTGTAAACCACCAATGTACTTCAAAATAGTTTCTGGTGAGCCTAATGAGATGCCTAGAATCAATGCTCTCTTCCTAAATTCTTGAGTATACCCTTGCACACTTTGCCCTTTCAACTGCCGAAGAGTTTTCCAACTCATCATGGCTTGTTGCATGTAGGCAAATGGATAGAACTGATTTTTGATTGCAGAAGCAAATTCACTCCAGACAGAGATGGTCTTACCATGTCTCTTCAGGTGAGCTTGGGTCCTGCCTTCCCACCAAACCAAGGCAGTGCCTCCAAGGTGTAGGCTTGCCAGCTGAATCTTGCTCTTGTCTATATCAATACTCTGCACTCTGCAATAAGCATCAATTTGTCTAATCCAATTGTCCAACTTTTTTGCTTTCAATTCTCCATCATATATAGGCAAATCAAATTTAACATCTAGTTTGATCAAAGATGTCTTCTTGCTATGTACAAGGCTATTAGGAGGTGTGAGAAAGCTTTCTTCTTCCCCTTTGCCCTTTGAGTGGTCATGGAAATGAGACTCATCTTCTCCTTTGTCCTATTTAGAGCCTGATGAATCTTCATCCTTCTGTTTTCTAAAGTCCCTATACAATTCTTCTACCATGGACTTTATGGCTAGGAAACTTTCTATGAATTGAGGGTTTGGCCCTACAGAGCCTTCTTCTGACATTGTCTTCTGAGAATAGACTCTCCCAATTTCAGGATTAGTTTCGACCAACTCTCCTTCTCCTAATTTGAGCTTTGATCTAGTTAGCATTCAACAGCTAAACCAACACAAGCTTGTCTAACTTTTACAGCCTAGAGCTCTGATACCACTTGATCCGAAAATCACCCTTGAGTGACCTCAGTTAATTAATGAATGAATGAAGGTATTACAGACTCATGTGCTGGTGTGTGTCTATGTTATTTTAGGCAACGCATCGATCGGATTGCAAAATACACAGACACTGGAAATATGGAAAACATTAGAGAAACACAATAAACAAAGACAGAACACAACAAATTAATAAGGAGTTCACCCTATCCTCCAGGGCTACATCTCCGGTCCAGCTTTCAATGGTGGCCTTATTTTAGTGTGTCTTTAAAGCAGAGAATTACAATGAGGAGCTCAATCTGAGTCTCCTGAAACAGAATTTCTTAGCAGGGTGGTTCTTGGATTCCCCAAGCCACTAGAGTGAACAGACTCTTTTCCTTACCAGCTCTTGACCTCTCTGGTCTTCAATGGAAGGAGCCCAATGTGGTGCTCAATTCCTGACAGATCCTCTCAGGGATGCTCGATGCTACCTTGTACTGCAGGTCAGCTCGGCCCTCTGTCGTTCTGCTCTTTGCTTCACTATCTCTTCTTTCTCTGTCTTCGTCTTCTTCTTTCCCCGGTTCTTCCTCTTGGTGTCCTCTCCCTATCTTTTGTTCTATGTTCATGGCTTTAAAGCTAGTCGCTCTCATGACTGCTCGCTTCCTCTTTCGTCCCCCGTCGGGTCGCCTGCTGTTGTTCCCTTGGGGTTCCCTGTCTCTGCGTCTTCATTAATGGCTCACAAGGAGTGGCCACTTATCCTCCTACAAACTTCACCAGCTTTTCCTCGTCGATTCGGTTCTTCAGTTACGTCGGGAAATGAATCGTCCACCACCTCAGCGGTCAAATCGGACCTCAAATCCTTATACATCGCGGCTCAATCCCCTATTAAATCCGATTTCCCCATCGGGTGTGATCTCAATCGTTAGATCTGGAGCCCCCAGATCTGACGCCATTCGCTCATATCGCGCGGTTGACTTGCTCAACCGTTAGCATGCAATGAGCGGTGGTTTCTCTCTCCTCCGCTTGCCACGCATCGGGCACTGAGTGGAATCGCTCACTTTTCTCCAATTCTGCTTACCGCTTAAGGGTGCCCCCGATAATTACCACCAGTTTTGGAGCGCGGGTCTCGCCTTTAGCCTTTAGTTCTTTTCCCCACGGTTTTCCCAGCTTCCATGCGACCGAGTGCTTCGGGGCTTTCCTTCTCGAGCGTTTTTGCCCAGTGCGCTTAAGAAATTGCCCCCTTTTCCTGATCCGGGCTTCCCAGGTGCTAGTTTGGCCTCCTGCGCAGTCTCCATGGGCCTCGGTCATCGCACTTTGACCGAGGTCCTCATCGTTCCTCGCTGGCTACCAACTGTCACTATTTAGGGATCTTCCTGATCGCTCTATGCTCTTGAATTCAAAGTTTTGTCCCAATTTGATACAGTCATTGTGCTTTGATTATTCTTCATGGATCCAATTCGGATCAACAAATAACAAACATATAAACCATGGAAACTCAACCATAATATCACAATCAAAATCAATACATATATACATGAATCATAATATAAAAATACTTCTTGTTAACATATGAAAATTCCAACCAATTCAAGGCTTCCACGTACCACCTAACCATAGACTGGGCTTAACTATTGAGAAATGGCAACAAGAAATTCCAGTTTTATTTGTCCTTGAATTAAACTGAGAATTAAAATCGAATTCTTTTCTCATAAAAACTTGTAAATAGTTAATTAAGTTTAACTAACTTAATTAGCTTTGGAATTTCAAGTTGGAAGTCTTTCTGTAGTCATGTATATGGGTTACAGGTGAAATTCGAATTTGCAATACATACTTCAGGATCGGGAGATGGAATTTTATAGTTTGCGGCTCGAGTATGCCTTAGAAGGCAGCTTAAATTTTATAGCTGAAGGGAAATAATGGAGGATGTGCTAGAGGATAATGGCTTCAAGGAATTTGTTGATCAAGAAATCCCTAAGCCAGGAGCATCGGATGCATAGAATTTGGCCAAATGGAAGAAGTGTGTGGCAAAGGCGAGGTGGATAATCCTTGAGGGAGTTCAATACCACATTGTCTTGAGTCTCCATGGTAAGGAAACTCCATATGTTTTGTGGAAAAAATTGTCGGACTTATATTAGAATAGCAGTGACCAAAGGAAATTGGCATTAAAGGACAAACTTCATAAAATAAAAATGGAGAAAGGTGAGACGATTCCAAAATACTTGACCAAGTTCACTTAGTGTCGTGATGAACTTGGAAGTGTTGGAATAATGGTTGCCAAGGATGATATGGTGATTCTTTCTCTTCTAGGACTCCCAAAGAGTTGGCATAGTTATCAATACTTTGTCAATGGTCATGAGAATCTTCCAAATTGGGAACAACAGTGGTCAGATTTGATGTAGGAGGAGATCAGGAGGAACACCATGGATGGATCTTCATCAAAGACTAATGATAAAGATAATTTTGCCTTAGCGATTAAGGCGAAGAAGGGGAAAGGGAAAGCTTCTCATTGCAAAACGGATTCTTATCATGGAGGTAAGAAGAAAGACATGACAAAATTTAAGTGCTTTCATTGTCAAGAGTTGGGCCATTTTTCTACAAATTGTCCACTCAAGAATTCCAAGAAGAAGTCCGCAGGAGGAACGGTGGCTGAGGCTTTGGCCTCTCAATTCGAATTGGACTTTCCCCTCATTGCATGCATGGTGTCATCAATGATGGGAAGTGCATGGTACTTTGACAGTGGAGAGTCATTCCACATGGCTGGCGAAAAAGAGTCATTCAGTGACCTAGAGGAAAAAGATCTTCAGATACACATCAAGATGGGTGACGACAGGAAGTATAGTGTTACTGGATTGGGCATGATTACTTTTCAGAAGGAGCATGGGACTCCACTCACCTTGAAGAATGTTATGTATGTGCTCGGGCTGAAGAAATTGGTATACGTTGCCATGCTTGAGGATAGAGGCTATGATGTGATCTTCCTGAAAGGAAAGGCGTTCCTTCAACACATAGCCATGGGTCAAGTAAAGAAGATATGGATTCGGGTAAAGAATCTCTATAAACTGGAGGTAGAGGAGTGTGCTTCTTTGAGCACAAAATAAGAAAGGGTGCAGAGCCGAGACGTTGGCAAGTTGTGGCACAGGAAATTGGGCCACTTGCATCATGGGGCTTTGAAGATATTGCAGAAGATCTCTACTGGTCTTCCCAAAGGTACGCTTGAGCAACTTTGATGCATGCAAGGGGTGTACTTTGGGAAAATACACCAATTCTTCCTTTCATGATAGAGATAGTCGAGCAGAGGCTATTCTAGAGTGAGTCCATTCAGATGTGTGTGGACCATTCTCGACAGCATCCACGGCCAAACACATGTATTATGTTATATTTATTGATGACTATTCTCGTAAATGATGGATATTTTTCATGCAGAAAAAAGATTAAACTTTCACAAAGTTTTGTGAGTTTAAATCATTGGTGGAGAAAGAGTCAGGAAAGAAGGTTAAAGCTCTATGGATTAATAACAGTGGTGAGTATGTCTCAAATGAGTTTAAGAACTTCTGTGCAGCAGAAGGGACTAAACGGGAGTTGATGGAACCCCATAACCCTCAGGGGAATGGGGTGGCCATGAGGAAGAGCAGAAGAATAGTAGGGGCAGAAAGGGCGATATTTCATGATCAGGGCCTACCACTACACTTGTGGGTTGAGGCATGCAACACAGCGGTTTATGTTCATAATCGTATCCCACATCAGATACTTGAGATGAAGACACCAGAGGAGGCTTATTCTGGTAAGAGGCTAGATGTTGGTCACTTCAGGATTTTTGGGTCATCGGTATATTTCCATGTGACCAAAGATGCACGGAAGAAGCTTGAGCCTACAACAGAGTTGAGGATATTTGTGGGGTACATTGATACACCTCACAACTATCGAGTGTACTTGCCGACCGGCAGGATGACTGTGGTTCGTAGGGATGTCAAATTCAATGAGGAGAAGGTCATGTGAGTTTCCCTTGAGAGGGAGCTTAAGATACATGCAGATGAGGAGCTTTTAGCTCCTAAGGTTGAGGAGCCTCATATTGATATGGAGCAGCCACATGTAGAGGATTCGGGAGTGGAGACATCCACTCAGGTAGAGTCTTCCAGAGAGGGAAGAAAGCGCACCAGAGAGGCTAACAGATTGTTGAATGATGCACGGGAGAATGTGTGATCACCCACTTCTTAACACAGGCAGTGGAGGTCACCTGAGAGGTACACTGGATACATGGCTATTATGGGAAAAGGTGTTGTGGCAAAGTCATCTTCCAGTAAGGAAGCAATGCAGCAGTCGGTTTGGGTTGATGCCATGGTGGAGTATGACTCCATAGTTCGTAACATTGTTTTGGATGTGGTCCCGAGATCAGAGGATGAGTCTATGGTGAGCTCCCGTTGGCTTTACATGGTAAATAAAGCTTCATATGGTAGTGTGGAGAAGCATAAGGCTAGATTTGTGGCCCATGGCTTTTCACAAGTAGAGGGGATTGACTATGATGAGACCTTTGCTCCTATTGCAAGGTACTCTTCAATCATATCTATATTGGCACTATCAGCACAGATGGGTTGGAAGATACATCAGATGGATGTGAAGACATCCTTCCTTAATGGCGTGATTGAGGAAGAGGTGTACATAGAGCATCCTAAAGGTTTTGAGACCTTTGACAGTGAGTCGCGTGTGTGTCGGCTCAAGAGAGAGTTGTATGGGTTGAAGCAAGCACCCCAGACTTGGTACACCAGGATAGATAGCTACTTCACCGAGTTGGGCTTCACGAAGAGTGAAGCAGATGCGAACCTGTACCACATAGTGGTGGAAGGTAAACTGTTGATCGTTGTACTTTGTGTTGATGATCTCATACTGATAGGTGATGATCAGCTGATCAAGTCTTGCAATGAGGACCTTGCAAGAGAGTTTGGGATGAAGGACATGGGGCTCATGCATTACTTTCTTGGCATGGAGGTATGGCAGGGAGATGGGGAGTTGTTTGTGTCTTGGGGCAATTATTCCAATGAGATACTCAAGAGTTTCCGCATGGAGAGCAGCAAACCCATGGAGACTCCTTTCGCAGATAACTAGAGGAAGGAGGATGCTACTTCAACGGAGGTAGTGGAAGCTACTGTTTACAGGTATCTTATGGTTTCACTCATGTACTTTGTGAACACATGATCGAATATGTGTTGTGCAATTAACCAGCTTAGTCAAGCGATGGTTAGGCCTAACAATTTGTATTGGAAGGCGATAAAGCATGTGTTGAGATACCTTAGGGGCACTTCTCAGTATGGATTATGGTACAGACCGACAGACGGAGTGAAGCTTCAATGCCTCACCGATGCAAATTGGGAAGGGAGTCCATCGAACAGGAAGAGCACATCAGGAGGGGTCTTCAGTATTGGGTCAGCGACGGTTTCTTGGTACAGCAGGAAATAGAGATTGTTTGCACTAAGTTCGGCAGAGGCAGAGTACATGGTTGTGAGTCAGGCAGCATGTGAGGCCATCTGGATGAGGAAGATCCTGGTTGGTTTGTTTGGTCAGCAGATGGATCCAACTGTGATTTACTGCAATAATCAGAGTTGTATGAAACTCTCTGAAAATCCAGTTTTTCATGATCAGTCCAAGCATATTGATATCTGATATCATCATCTCGGAGATTGTGTATTGAGGCAGATTATGTTGTTAGAGTACATTCCCACAGAGGAGCAAGATGCTGACATTTTGAAAAAGGCATTGTGAAGATGTAAATTCGAGTTTCACAGAGATAGGATCAGGGTAGCTGATAATCCCTTTCTTTTTGAGAGGAAGTGTTGAGAAATGGCAACAAGAAATTCCAGTTTAATTTGTCCTTGAATTAAACTGAGAATTAAAATCGAATTCTATTCTCATAGCAACTTGTAAATAGTTAATTAAGTTTAATTAACTTAATTAGCTTAGGAATTTCGGGTTGGAAGTCTATCTGTAGTCCTGTATATGTTATCCCTAAGATTTATGGGTCCAGTATGAGTTTAAATTGAGTTGTAAATTAGATCACTCAATTTACTTAGTTAAGTTTAGTTAAATTAGTTCCAAACTATTTGTGGAACTAATAGTGAGTTAACAGTCAAGTTGTGCACTAGTGCATCCACTAATGCTACTCTAGTTAACTGAATATTCTCTCATGAGAAACTCATGCATGTCAGTTCAGAGAAAGACCTAGTTGAGACTAGAGTGCGGAGACGGTGTATTATCAGTTTTATTATTTACTAGAGTGTAAATATCATGCATGCATCAGAGATTGATCCTATGTTTGGATTGCACAATTTTGGAATCATGAATTCCCTTTAAATATGGGTTATTCATCCTAAGAATTACGCAAGAGATTATGGGCTTGGAGAGCTGCAGAATTGGCTAAGTGTTGGCCAAGAGCTAGCTTGTGAGCTGAGAGAGTAGAGCATACTTGTGCGGAATTGTTCTAGTCAGAACAAGCTTTGTATCTTCACTCATATTTCTTATATATGCAATACAGATAGCAAGGTTTTGAGCAGTGGATTTCCCCATATACATCTTGTGTTTTGTGCCATTGATTTATCTTATTCTTGTTCATAATGTTTTCCTCTATCTATTGGCTTCCGCTGGTTGAAAGTAGAAGTAGATTCTTGTCATGTTCTTTGGTACATTGCATGAGCTTGTGAATCTACAAGATTTTTCTACACTAACCAAATCTTTTCTTTCAGCTAGTCACCCCTGTCCCATATTCCAAGAATGAATGTGGGAGATCATGGAATAAACCAAACAAAACCAAACCAGGGTTTCCAAAGGCTAAACCACCTCAACCATCAACCAGTTATTCCACGTCAAATCGAACATCACTAACCATCACCAGATCGGTCTCTATCCAAGTTTTCCAAAGCTTCAGAGCGTTTGTTCCAACCCGGTTTGCAGGACTAGTAACTCAACCCACAACTATCGTCAGGATCTAAAGTGTTTTTCCAACCAAGGCTCCAAGACTAGTAACTCAACCCACCAAGGGCTCTAGAGAATTTTTCCAATCAAAGCTTCTAGGACTAGTAACTCAACCCAAGTTTTTACAAGGCTTCCAGAGAATTTTTCCAACCAAGGCTCTAGGAAATAATAACTCAACCCATAGCCATAAGGAACATGAGCATCAACCAAAAAGACAAAAGGTAAAACCCAAAACACCATGGCTATCCATGAAATGACAAGGCTAGGAAAAACCACTGTCAATCCAAGCAATCCTCCATGCCAATGAGAGATCATAACCAAGAAACCACATGCAAGTACCATGCATGCCAAAACTAGCAAGGAAACCATACATGCAACTCGATACCTGCAAATCAATCATGTTGTAGCTATTGATCCAATTGTTCCCTTACGCTTTCCTGCTTTTCCTTTGCCTTCTTCCTCCAAATCCAAAGTATGCCACAATACTCAAGAGTGCTCCAAGAAACTCTAAGTGTGAAAGAGTAAGAGAGAGAGAGAGAATAGAATAAGAGTGCCAAATACTGAACTTACAAAAGCCATGAACTTATCCTTAGAAGCCTTTTTATCATTTAGGCCTCTATTTTCTTCATTTCCATTATTTTCCTTCATTTTCCTCCTCACATGCAACTTGTGACCTTTCACTTTCCTTTTCTCCTATTTTCCATTATTTTTCATAAATAAATACCAAATAATGCCTCTTTGCCTTTTCAAATGCCTTTGTCATTTCCTTTGCCAATTTCCTTTGCCATAATAAACCAAATAGCATGTGTTTTTCCCAACATTCAACTTGGAATATGTGTCCCATGACCTTGGCCTTATTTTTGCCTTTATTAACTCTATTACATGGATTTTTAACACAAAGATGTTACAAACCCCTCCCCCTTAGGCGAACACCATCTTCGGTGTTCTATGACACCTACAACCAGCAAGACCGCTGATAAGCAAAACATACTACCCATGGAACTTTATAAAACAGCTCATTGCAGTATTTACAATGACCACTATTCAAAACATGACAATAACACCGTGTAATGGAGCTTTATAAGGCAACTAATTATGGTTTTTACAATAACAACCATACATAAATATGTACATATAGAAAAACTCCTTCCCTCAACTGATAAACATTGAAGGATACATAGCCTGCATTAGCAAAAAGGGAATCCAAAGGCTCACACCTCCACCCTCAAAGTAATACCAGGATTCACCTCCTTCCTAGGAAGTTTAGAATCCACTGCTAAAGTCAAATCTGCATCCAATGTCTAATGCTACAATCCTGCACTACTTGTCCTCTGAGTGAACAATTATTAGCTCATTGTTCCAGGGCACACTTCAAATGTGCATTTGATTCCATCTAGAGATGCTAATGAGCGAAACAAACACATTCCCTGACCTTCCCTTCTTTGCTACATAGTCCCTCGGTCAATCCGGTCGCTCCCCTTCTATGCAATCACACACCTTCCAAGTTCCACGGTCATCCCCTTCTCTACTACATAGTCCCTTGGGCGACCTCTCCCTTGGCAATGTTTCCTTGCATCGGAAGGTCCATCAACCAAGGCATATCCTTGTCTTAAAACCATTTTTTATGTGTAATTTATGATTGTAGATGAAAGTAATTTCCCTAGACCTAGTGGATTGGTCTAGAACAACAAAAGGAAAAGAATATAGAGTTTTCCTTATAGAAATTGAAAAATGGGAAAGAAAGCTACTTGGAATCTGTCGCTACTTTCTTCCTTGCTTGTAAGCTCTAATCGTAGCTATGATCACTATAGTTAGAACTTGCACATACAACTAAAACAAGTCAAGGATACAAAACATCTATATAGCATAATTCAATTACTCTATTCAATGAATCAACAAGACATTGAAATACATGAATGTAAATGTAACACGACACATATAAGAAAACAAGATGCTCTTTGTATTAATAGAAATAGGAGAGAGTTTACAACCAACAATAGCAGTTGATCTTGTAGATATCTCCCCAAGTTGACTTGTCTTTCCTTGTCACAAAGCACACTTCAATGTCACCCTAATGCATGAATTTGATGACTCCTTTAGATTCAAGGCAACAACATGAGGGCATAATCAATCTCCAAAAGCCAACCCTGATGTTATGAATGACAGTAAATTTATAGGAGAGGGATGCTAGTTTAGGATTTACCATAATGAGCTTGAGATCCACTTATGATGGGAGGGTGAACTTATCCTAATACACTTCATCCTTGGGACACCTGGAATTCGCTAACACTCCTTAGCACAAACTCTTATTTGTTCATTTCCATGCATTTTGACCTAGTTGTCCCTTCTGATGCTCTGTCACTCCTTAACACTCCTCAGTATGCATTGACATTGTATGGCATGTGTTAGCATGCCTTTTCATTCATTTTCATTCCCTGACACCGCTTAGGTTTCATAACCTCACAACTACCCTTACTTTTTTTTAGACTTGGGAACCCAACCAAGTCTTACGTCTACTACAACAACTTGACCAAGTTATATTTACTACAACTACACTATGCCTTGTTCACCTAAGAACTACCTATAGCTCATCTTAGGCTACTCATGTCTAATCTCAACTCATCCCACTTAAAAAGTTACCAAGTCAAGGCTCACGTCCAACCGCGGCCATAAGACGACTAAGTAACATAGTTTACGTCTTGGCATGCCACAACACCTGGCATGTCTAACAATACCTTAGCACTATGTGGTGCATGTTAGCATCCCATGCATTCCTTGGCATGATTTGGCACTCCCTAGCACACCCTAGCACTCCCTGACATGCCCTGGCACTCTAGCATGCCTTGGCACTACCTAGCATATAACCTTGTCACTCCCTCCTTAACACACTTGGAACTCGCTGACACTCCCTATCACACACTCTTATTTGTTCATTTCCATGCATTTTTAACTAGTTCTCCCTTGTGTTTCTGTGGCACTCCCTAACACTCCCTGGCACACTCTGGCACTTGGGACATATTGGCATGTCACCCTAGCACTCTAACATTCCTTGGCACTACCTAGCATACCTTGTCACTCACTCCTTAGCACACCTAAAACTGGTTGACACTCCCTGTCACACACTCTTATTCTTTCATTTCCATGCATTTGAAACTATTGCTCCCTTGTTTTTCCCTGGAATGCATTGGTACACCCTAACACTTAGAACATCTTTGCATGTTGCCCTGACCTCTAGCATGCCTTAGCACTACCTAACATACCTTGTCACTCCCTCCTTAGCACACCTATAACTCATAGACACTTCCTGTCACAAACTCTTATTCGTTCATTTGCATGCATTAATTTGACCTAGTGCTCCCTTGTGTTTCCTTGGTGCTCCCTAACACTTCCTAGCACATGTTGGCACACCCTGGCACCTGACACATCTTGGCTGCATGCCACCCTGTCACTCTAACATGACTTAGCGCTACCTAGCATACCATGTCACTCCCTCCTTAGAACACCTAAAACTCGCTGACACTCCCTGTCACACACTCTTATTCATTCATTTCCATGCATTTTGACCTAGTGCTCCCTTGTGTTTCCCTGGCACTCCCTAACACTTCCTAGCACATGTTGGCACACCTTGGCACCTAACACATCTTAGATGCATGCCTCCATGACACTCTATCATGACGTAGTGTTTCCTAGCATACCATGTCACTCCCTCCTTATCACACCTAGAACTCACTAACACTCCCTGTCACACACTCTTATTCATTCATTTCCATGCATTTTGACCTAGTGCTCCCTTGTGTTTCCTTGGTACTCCCTAACACTCCTTAGCATGCATTGGCACACCTTGGCACTTGACACATCTTGGTATGCTTACCTAGCATTCTAGCATGCCTTGGCACTACCTATCATACCTTTTCACTCCCTCCTTAGCACACTTGGAACTCACTGACACTTCATTCCCATGCATTTGAAACCGGTGCTCCCTTGTGTTTCCCTGACACTTCACCCTCACACTCCCTAGCATGCGTTCATGCCACACCCTGGCACTTGACACATCTTGGCATGCCTATCATGCCTTGGAACTATCTAACATGTGTTAGTACTTCCTGACATTCCCTGACACACCTTGGTACTCCCTAGCTATCATTCCCTCGTAGATAGCCTTACTTTTTTTGCGACTTGGGAACCCAACCAAGTCATTGGAAAAACAATGTTGTGCCCAACCCAAAGTCTCCCTTTGTCTGAAACTACTTTGTTCAACCCCTTATTATAACCATAGGATTTCCTCCTACAAGTATTATTCTGACCTTCTCCTAACACACTTTATCCTTGAGACACTTGGAATTCATTGACACTCCTTGGCACATGCTCTTATTCGTTCATTTCCATGCATTTTGACCTAGTTCTCCCTTGTGATGTTTTGGCACTCCCTAACACTCCTCAACATGCATCAACACTGTCTGGCATGTGTTATCACGCCTTTTCATTCCTTGGCATGCCCTGACACTCCTTAATTATCATGCCCTCACAACTACCCTTACTTTTTTTTGGACTTGAAAACCCAACCAAGTCTTGCCTCAACTACAAAAACCTAACCAAGTTATGGTTACTACAACTAGACTGTGCTTTATTCACCTAAGAACTAAATATAACTCATCTTAGGCTACTCATGTCCAATTTCAACTTATCCCACTTAACAAGTTACAAGTTACCAAGTCAAGGCTCACATCCAACCGTGGCCATAAAACAACTAAGCAACATAGTTTACATCTTGACATGGCATAGTGCGTGGCACGTCTAACAATCCCTTGGCAACATAGTTTACATCTTATTGAATTTGGCGTTCTTCTTTTGTAAATGTGACCCTTAACTATGCCATGAAAACCCTCCAAAACATTCTTAAATAATGGGAACTCCTCTTCATGTGTGAAGCTAGTGAAATGTCACAAGTCATCCAAGATACCTACAAACATGCATAAAAATTTGTAGCTAAGTGCCCCAAATGTGAAACGTTTCCACTTGTGTGATTTTGCTTCCAAATATGTGAACTCAACAACAAAACACACCTTAAAATATATGAATGTCTCCCAACACGTGGAAGAAAAAGTAACCCTTACCCTAGTCTTCCTCCATTCGAAATTTGGGCCTTTTGTCACAAGGTATCTTCTCTTCTTTGGAAAGAGGACATAAACAAGCTTTTAGATGTTTCTAAATGGAGTACTCTTCACCTATGTCCTTCTCCTTTATGCCACGTGATACAAATGCCAATTTTCATATTCTTGACTATGGTGTTCTTCTTTTATACATGTGACCTTTGATTATGCCATGAAATCCTCCAAAATTTTCTTAAAGGATGGGAGCACCTCTTCGTGCATGAAGCTAGTGGAATGTAAAAAGTTATCCAAAATTCCTCCAAATATGTGATTTTTGCCTTGGGAAATGTTAAAGGCACCCTCAATGGAAAAACGCATAAATATTTGTGGCCAAGTGCCCTACGTGTGAGATGTTTCCACTTGTGCAATTATGTCTCCTTTTGATGCTCAATTAACACCCTAGTTGTGCAAGACTCACAAGGTGTCGCTTTGGGTCAACTCATGGTTGTTGGCATTGTCACCTTATCAATGAAGCCTCTCACTTTGGATTACGTATTGAATCTCAGGGGTATCCCAAAGCACAAATTTATGGTCTTTTTTGTGACTAGATCACTAACACTGAAAACCATCTTTACATTGGATGTTTCAACATCTTGATGATCCCTATCCTATTGACCACAACTTTTGTATTCATTATTACTTTAATTGCAACACCTCCAGTAGATATTGATGGTGTTCATGAGCCTATTTTTGGTTCTCTTCTTTATCGAAATAATATTATCTCCAACACCAGTGTTCGATGAATGGTTATACAATAGGGACCCTATGCACCAATCGTTCATGTTGTCGATGTAGTGCCCACACGACACAAACATTTGATGGTCTATCATAGCCAAACACTCTATGATGGGTTTCAAAGATACCCAACCTATGGAAACGAGCTACATTCTATTGTTGAAGCCTGTAAGCAGTGGAAGAATTATATTATACCAAAGGAAATGGCCATCCACACCAATTGTAGGCCTTTGCCTACTCTAGATAATCCTTGGGAGTTAGTGCCCCTGGATTTTATGTCATGTTTTCCCTCAACCAAGCATGGTAACAGATGTGTTTTTGTTGTTGTTGATTGCTTCCTTAGGATGGGAATTTTTGCACCTTGTAAGAAGATTGTCGCAACAAAATCCACTCATAAGTTCTTCTTTGAGCATATTTTGGTTCTCTTTGGGTTTCCAAAGACCATATTTCTTGATAGGGATAATAGGTTCCTTAGTATTTTTTGGTTTAACCTTTGGTCCATGATGGACATCAAGCTTGACCAAATCCACTACCTTCCATCCCTAGATTGATAAATAAAAAGTAGTAGTCAATAGGATTATTATAGATGTCTTTAGAGTATAAAATTGTGAGCATCCACATACATGTGTTGAAAGCTTTCCATATTTTCAACATAAATTCGACATAGCTCTTCATATTTCTATTGGCCACAAGCCTTTTCAGGTGTGCTTAGGGTCCCAACAATTGGCACACATTGATGTAGCTATATTCATGGTATAACACATGAAGATACCTCCTATACTTGGAATGAGATAAGTAAAGCAACCAATTTTGAGGAAGGTATCCGACAAATTCAACAATGAGTTCATGATATTTTGTAGAAAGTTTCCAACTCCAAGTACAAGTAGATACACAATCCATTTGGTTCCACATAAGTTTCAGGTTGGTGATGAGTTATGGTTGGACTTGCATAAAGGGAAATTGACAAACTCCCATAAGAAGCTCATACCACTTTGACACGAACCTTACACCATCACTAAGACTATGGGTGATAATTCTTTTGAGGATAACCATAGGATGATTTATATTACTTCAAAAGTAAGTATATGTTAAGATGATTTATGTTTGATGGGGTGCATGTCTAGAAAAATTTCCTTTAAAAAAATAAAAGAAATGATCACACCATTACTAACATAAGTTATTGTGATATTCTACTTGACATTAAATAACTACACAAGAGATTTTAAGAATTTACATTTTTAAAGTTTATTTTATATCAAAGTATGTGGATCATTATGACTAATTTTTTTAAATATTACACCGCTCTAATATTATTTCTCTTATGACTAAATTTTTTAAATATTATCACTCTAATATTATTTCTCTTACATGCTCCAGGTTCGAGAGCTTGTGTGTATCAAAATACCAAGAATACCATTGCAGCGGGCCATATCTCTACCTTGCTTATTTTACAATCCTTCTACCTTAGATTTCCATAACCCAAAAAAAAATTTGTCCATTTGGGGGATGAATTTTCCTCTGCCAATGGATAGGGAGGGGGAGGGGGAGGGCAGTTGAACCCATGACTCTTGCAATCGATCTCGATCTCAAACCATACCCAGATGCAAGCACAAATGAATACTAGGGATTGGATTTGAACCCCACCATCATGGTTGTTGTGACGGTGTTGTTGAAGGAGTTAGGGTGAAAATGTGAACTGAGATGGATTTAAGAAAACTCCACTACGTTTTGCCAAGGCATTCAGGGATGGAACAAGAGGTATGCATTCGATATGCCTGTTTCTGAATTTGATGGCCTCCTATTATCTATTACTAGTGTTGTTGGTATCTACTAAGGAAAAAGATCAGAACTCTTTTCACTTATGTGCCAGATCCTGTACTTCTTGGATAAATTCTCCTTAATCATGGTCTTTCCTGTGCCCTTTTTTTCCCAAGAAAAGGTTATATTTTTATTCATGTATATTATTCTAAAAAACTAGACCTATTGATCTCTAGACGTTACCTCTAAAAAGCTATGCATCTTTTGCTTCTTTCTGTTGTTGCATACCTCTAGGTAGGTTGGCGTACAGTTCTAATCCAAAAATTTTAAACAATCCTCTCATACAAAAAATGTACATTCAACTATGAGAAATAAAAAAAGAATCCAAGAGTCCACTGATCAAAGGAAAGGAAAGTGGTAATATTCAATGTGCAACCCATTTAAATCTTCTTAAATAATCAATTCCCTAGGTTGAAGCTCGAGACCTTTTGACAGGAGATCTACCCCTTGACTGCTTTCTCTAAAAATGTGAGTAAAGGTGACCTAGGTAAACCCTTCAACAATACCAAGAATTTCCTCATTAGTGATGGTAGATATTTGCAGAGTATACTACCTATTGAGTCATTTTATAACACATTGAGAATTGTCAAATATTAGAAATTTTGGAACCCCGTATTTTTCTGCTATAGTTCAGATAAGCTTTAGTGCCATCAGCTCAGCCTTGTTTTTGAACCCTTTACCAATTCTTACCTTAAATATGATTACATGAGACTCACCGGTATGTAAGATGATTTCTGCCCCTCCTAGTATGGCTCACCTTGAAAGGTGCCATCAAAATATGGCCAAGGCTTTGAGTGCTCAATTATGTGTTCTACAATAAGACTGGAGTAACACATTGGACTGGAGTGATGACTTTTCTCTCAAAGTTTTTGTCATTTAGCGCTTACCGAAAACCTCAAGCATTTTTATGGTAATTCCCTAAACTCTTTAGTAACAGAGTTCATGCACCATTCATATAGGGCATTATAATTGGTGTTTCCACAATAGGGATCTCTTATATCTGTGACACCATCCAATTCTTTCCAAACCAATTTAGAGTAAATACAGTCTAGAATTAAATGGCAGTTTGATTCTTCATATTCCATACAAAAGTTGCACCATCCTAGACCCTTTATATTTATTCTCTGTAATATATCCTGAGCAATTACTTTATTGTTAAGGAGTAGCCACATACAAATACAAGTTTTTGGTTGTTCAAAGCCATGTGTGGCTAGGGTCTTATAGCCTATCCAAGGTGTATATACCCCGAGGTATTTATTGTCCAAACCAAATGGTCCTGCACATCTCTTACTCTGATGTGACTATGCCTGAGATTTTCCACATAAGTATTCCACATTTCAGCATCCTCCTCATTGAGCCCAAGATCTCTGGTAGATCGCAACTCTTGTTTCCATATTGTAGTCATCTCCTGGTCTACAACTTGATTTAAGGTATATATCCTTATGTTTCTCAGATGTTGAATGATGTGAGGAGGAAGCCTGGAATTATTGTCATTACCAATCCAAGAATCCAAGCCCACCTGAACATTTGAGCCTCTTCCAACACACCAAAGCAAGCTAGTTCCCTATCAAAGTAAAAACATGTAATATTGCCTCCAAATTACAAAGATGTTATGAGAATTTTTAATGGGGCTTCTAATCCAAGCTTCCACTAAGGTTGGATATATGTATTTTTCCTTTACAATAGAACACCAAAACCCTTTCCCCTGTACAAGCCTCCAGGCACTCTTTGTTGCCAACACCTTGTAGAAATGAAATAATTTTTTAAGGTTGTAGCCCCCCAAGGCCTTTGGGACTGCTAACTCATAGTGAATCTATAACTGAGTCTCCTGATTGACTCTAGTACTTCTTTGGGAATCCAAGAAAGGGAGGACTAATAAAGTGGAATGACCTCAATAACTGATTTGACTAATAGCAGCCTTCTCCCATTGGAAATCCTTCGATTGTACCAAACAATCAAGTTTTTCTTGACCTTTATACCTAACCACTGCCAATTCTTCTTTTGTTAATTGTTTGGTTTAAGGGTAAAGCCAAATTTCTTTAGACTATTATCCAACTTTAGAAATTGTCGAGGAAAGAGAGTATTGATGTACTCTTGATCTTCACTAGATAAACCTGCAAAAGAGATGTGATATTTCTCCATATTGATCTGCATTCCTGAAGCAAAACAAAAAAGTTCTAAAATCTCCTTTAATTTTGTTGCATCCCTTCTTTTTCCTCCCAAGAAAATCAAATATCATCAATAAAGAGGAAGTGTGACAGTATACAGGAATTTCTAGTTTTTACCTTCCAATCACTCTAGTTGAGTGCACTCTTTCAAGGCCCTAATTAATTATTTTGCCACCAAGAGGATTAAATGAGGAGAAAGTGGACAACTTTTCCTAAGACCTCTCTCAGGTATAAAGAAAGGGGTTGCAGATCCATTTATAAGTACAATATAAGAAACTAAGGAAATACAGTTTAATACCCAAGTCAGAAAAGGAGCTTCACTCTGTCTTAAAGTACCATATCCCTCAACTTTTTAATCTTAATGGAGTGTAGACCTCCTTTAGCAATGCCAACTTATTCATGTATCTTTCAGCCCTCCAGAAAACTGAATTGTTCCTCAAAAATAGTGTTAGATAAATTGGTCTTAGTCCTTCGGGCAATTAATTTTGTGATGATCTTATACAATTGCAAAGAGAGATCAGTTTGAACTGGTCAATAGAGAGAGGGTTGCTAGAGTTGGGAATAATTATTATAAGTTGGCATTAAAAGTTGTTAGCATCTTGTCAATAGATCTTGATTCATTTACAAGCCTTCTCATATCTTTTCCCATGAAGTCTAAGCATCCCCCAAAAAAATTACAGGGAACCCATTAGGACCTGGAATTTTTTCTTTTCGTAAGTTGTGTAGTACCTCTAAGAGCTCTTTACTCCCAACCTCCTCCATAAGGGATTAATTATCCTGAGCATCAACAAAACCGAGAACAAAAGATGATATTCTAAGAATTTCTGCAATGGGAACTTGTCTTTTTTCCTTGTAGTTTTTATCAAAGTTTTGAACACCTACTGCTTCAATTTTAACTATTACAATCTATTATACCTTGACGATATTGTTTTCAAAATATATAGAATAATTTGGTTGTAAAAGGTGAGTTCTCATGATAATTACTTGTGAACTTAGTTGGCTTCTTATTCAATTATTTGTGTTTCTTTTCTTCATCAAGCAATTACCAAAATAAAAACATGAAGATCACTAGAGACAAAAAACACAAGATATAGGCTTCCACCCCAAGGAAAAATCCCGCAACTAGGGAAAACCCAAGCAATCCTCTTCTTCCATAGTCATATCAAAATGAGATATCAAGACCAAGACCAATACACTTTCCTCCATAAGATCCCCAAGTCAGCCCTCCTTCCAAGTCATAGTCAAAATCAAGCTTCTTCAAAACTTCAACCATCCTTCCATGGAAAACTTCACATATCCCAACCACTACAACTCACATACTTCATCAGAACATCAACCCAACTTGTTTCCCTCTGTAAATTGCAAATTTTTTACAGATTTCTAGCTTCATAAACATCACATTCCTTCAATCACAAAACTTCACATCAAATTCTGGATTATATGCCACAAAGAATTTGCATGTTCAGCTCCAAAGAAACTTATATAAACTTGTTATAGAGATTCACATCTTTCTCATCATAACTTCCACGAGCTATCTAACTTTTGCTGGATGATCCACGTCAATATATAGTAGTTTACCAGTGTGAAAGGTCATGTCTGTTGATCATGCCAACTTAACCAACAAGAGGGCCAGCTTGGCCTAGTGGAGAATTATTTTACTCTTCTTCTTCTTTTTAAATCCCTTTTTCCTTTTCTTACGAAAATTCCAAATGGAATTTGACTCAAAATTAATTCTTTTGAATCAACAATTCCCTAAAAGAATGATGAACATGTTTAACCTAAACTTGAGCATGAAACCCATGCTTGAAACAAATATTTTTTTTCTTTATTTGCATAAAATACAGATTAACATGAAGACCAAACCTAGTTACTTTTCCAACAGTCCCTCTTAACTAGGGAGGTATTCATAATGACTCAACAGGTCTATCTCAAGTTGAAATATTCTCATAAGAAGGGATTTAGATTGATAAGCATCAAAACATCATCATAGTCAACATTGTCACATTACCAAGGCCTTGATAGGTACACTCTATCTCTCACAAGATCAGAGCACATTGTTGGGAGGCATTTCATAGCACACCACACCGCCTCACCGAGGTGTTGAGATTGGTAGCTTGGGAGGTTCTCCAAACCCTAGGCTAGAGGGTTGTGGAGGATTTGGCACACAAAATGACTTGTGGGCTAAGAACCCAATCTTGTGGGATTTGCGCCCAAGCATGTGAGTGTGAAACTGTGATGAGGTTTGATGGTTTGACTGATGGAGATGATAGAGGACCTATAGAGAAACCGGGGGCAACGAAAATCATCGAAATCAGAGTTATGCAAGTGAAGATATCAATTTTTGAAGTAAGTGTGTGGAATTGTCGCTAAATTTTATGGTCGGCTAGGGAAATATTTTCCCTCATGATAGTTGGACAAGCCCACAAGGGCATTCATTGGAGCCCTTGAGAAGAGTATAAAAGGAGGAGGCGTTGAGGCATTTGAGCACACATCCAAGGCAACACAAGCAACTCACATAAGGAGAAGAATATCTTTGTTAGGGCCGCAGATTATAGCAATGTTATCATAACCAAACCAATGATTGAACCCAAAAACCTTGTGGACTGGGAACTGGTAAAAAACCAAAGAAAAAAAAGGGTTTACCAAAAAGACATAAAATATTCATATTTTAAATAAAAACATATATATTCATGTGCATCCATATGAATCCAAATCATTTATACACAAATATGCAAAAGTTCTCATTTACATAGCATGTAAGGGTGCACATTACCAAAATAGCATCAAGTGTAATCCATCTCTAAACCGAAAATACATCAACAAATAAACTCTAGATGCCCTCTAGCATCCCCAAAAAATCATGCTACAACAAATGCCTACATATCATCAAAATCATGAGGCATTTGAGCACACATCCAAGGCAACACAAGCAACTCACATAAGGAGAAGAATATCTTTGTTAGGGCCACAGATTATAGCAATGTTATCAGAATCGAACCAACGATTGAACCCAAAAACCTTGTGGATTGGGAACTGGTAAAAAACAAAAAAAAAATAGTTTACCAAAAAGACATAAAATATTCGTATTTTAAATAAAAACATATATATTCATGTGCATCCATATGAATCTAAATCATTTATACACAAATATGCAAAATTTCTCATTTACATAGCATGTAAGGGTGCACATTACCAAAATAGCATCGAGGGAAATCCATCTCTGAACCGAAAATACATCAACAAATAGGCTCTAGATGGCCTCTAGCATCCCCAAAAAATCATGCTACAACAAATGCCTACATATCATCAAAATCATGAGGAATTCGAGCACACATCCAAGGCAACACAAGCAACTCACATAAGGAGAAGAATATATTTTTTAGGGCCGCAGATTATAGTAATTTTATCAGAACCAAACCAATGATTGAACCCAAAAACCTTGTGGACTGGGAATTGGTTGAAAAAAAAACGCTTTACCAAAAAGACATAAAATATGCATATTTTAAATAAAAACATATATATTCATGTGCATCCATATGAATCTAAATCATTTATACACAAATATGCAAAAGTTCTCATTTACATAGCATGTAAGGGTGCACATTACCAAAATAGCATCGAGTGCAATCCATCTCTGAACCGAAAATACATCAACAAATAGGCTCTAGATGGCCTCTAGCATCCCCAAAAAATCATGCTACAACAAATGCCTACATATCATCAAAATCATTGCCTATAATGGGGTCTTTGTCACCAATATAACCATTTAGGAATTAAAATAAGATAGAAAAAATGCAACATGTCATGTCAAGATTTTGTTTGAGTGATGGGTACATTTTTAGTAGTCGTGATAGAGGAGTTCGAAAACCAATGCCACTAACATCAAACTACATAAAGGGCTTGGTACTCTTTATTAAATACTAGTTCCATACCCTCGTACATGAAAAAATCCAATGGAAATGATACTAGTTCCATACCCTCGTACATGACAAAATCCAATGGAAATGTTGCAATCCCCCCAATCCTGAAATCCTGAAAACTGTTAAGTCTATTGGATTTTGAGTGAAATCTAAAATTCTACTTTCTCCATATGAAATCCAATGAGGTTGGAACCACTCTCAAACATCCTGGGTCATTTCATTGTAATGTTAAAAATTTAAGTAAAATGATAACTTTAAGAATTTAACATTACCATGAATTGCATAGAAAAACTAGGCCATAGGCTTGATTATTAGGCTGAGGGCCATAGGCTTGAATATTAGGCTAGCCTAGGGAACAATTAGAAGTAGGCCAACCAATTGAAAAATAAAATAAAATAAAATAAAAAAAGGAAATTTTTTTATGTTGGCCTGCATAGGTACAAACTGCACGGAACTGGTCCTAAACTGGTCGGTTTGGTACCGAACTGGCCTATTTCGATTCAGACCGATTTTGTACCATAGATGGCAGGACCTACTGGTTCCACTGGTTCTAGTCCGAGTCTGATAACATTGGATTAGAGGCATCTTCAGAAAAGGAGAGAGGAGTCATTTAGGACTCTCTTGTGATTGTTTGAAGGGCGTGGCAATCTGCAGTTTGGTCGAGTTGGAGAGGAGTTGTTTGTGCATCATTTGGTGGAGGATACCTTTGTTTGTGCAGGACAAAATGTACAACACCTTGAGAAAAGAAGGTTGAGCCACTGTAGGGTTGTTTAGGAGGGTCAAAACAACCTAAACAAGTGGCTATAGCAGACTTCTAAGGCAGTCGAGTGCAAGAGCATGTGAAAGGAAGGAGGCTGCAGAGTTTTGAGGGGAGATTGACCATTGTTGGAGGGTTGACGTGGGCTACAAGTGTGCCCTAACCAATGCCCAGATCTGAAGGTATGCACAATAGTTTATAAGGTATGTTGTTTCTCTTATGTTTCTAAGTGTTGGTTCCTAGTTTGGATCAGATTGGATGGAGGTCCTAGTTGGACAGTGATTGGTACATCCTACAAGAAATTCATCAACAATAGCTACATGTATGTTAAGAGGAGCAGCAGGGGGTTGCAAGACAGTTGGTCATCTTCTTGAGTTGATTATTTTCTATAGGATGTAGTGTCCTAGAAGAGGACAACTTTTGGAGGACTGTTAGCAACCAAGAGGAAGGGTAATCATAGTGGTTGGATGCCCTAACCAGTGAGAAGATGCTACAATAGAGAGATATGTATTGTTGATGTTTAATTGGTTTTGTATGGAAATTTTTGGACTGATGGAGGGCAACGTGAAAGTGGTCCATATATGAGCCTTAAGTGCAGTGACCTAAGAAGGACTTTAGGCCTACTAGAAGTGGTAGAGTTGGCAAAGCCTAAAGAACAACTTGTGGAGGATTGTAAAGGCTTGCTTCAAGCCCTAAGGAAAAAATCTCTTGAAGGACTAAGGGATTGTTAGAAGAGGCAAAAGAAGATCTCAAAGGTATGATCAGCTAGGAGCAATTTGTAGCCCTAGACTTTCCTTATAGAGAAGGACATTTATAGCAAAAGTTAGGCAGTCCTCCATGCCCTAAGTTCATTGTTGGAGAAGGACATTCAACGGTAATAGTGGGAAGCCCTCCAACCCTAAGTGTGCCTTCATCAGGTAGCACAAGAAGGCACTAGTGGGAAGAAAGTCTCAAAAGAGTTAAGGAGCAGCAATGGGCAGTTGAGAGTTGTTCACAAACGGAATTGTGAACAAATCAACAAAAGTCTCGATGTGTTCATGTGTTGAAGGACTAATTGTTAACGAGAGAGCAAGTGGATCCGAGTTCAATGACTTAATGGCGTTGGTTCATTAATAAAGGTAGAGTTTTGTTGTTGTAGATCGGGAGCCGAAGGGTTGGGCAAGTGTGTTCAGGGTACAACTGAGAGGAGTTGAGAGAGCACTACATTAGCAAGATGGTCAGTGTATCTTGTTCAGGGTAGATTGGTTATCAAAGTGATTGACACCAAACCCTAGTTGTATATCTTGTACTAGTGGATGTGGAGGCCATTGTCCTTGGTATGGGAGCCTTAAACCGTTGTATTATCAGTTTGATTAATATAACAAAGTTGGGTGGTTGTATAAATTTGTAAAAAGTTGTATACATTTTGTCCACTAGTAGATTTATTATTGTATATTGTTTTGTTGTGCAAAGTAGTCTTGTTGTGATACTTGGATTGGTATCGAGTGTGATTTAAGATTCTATCCTAGACTCCAGTAATGCTTGAAAAACAACACGAGGTAGATACTCCACCTAGGATACCCGGAGTATATCTTTCATCAGACCATTTCCCTTAAGGAAATGTTTGTCCATCGGACCATTGTTTTCAGAGTACATGTGACTTGGGATTTTCATCCTAATCCATCACACTACATGACTTAAGAATTTATGTCCAAGATTCTTATCCAATCCACCATTCTCCTTATCCATGTCAATGTACTTGACTTAGGATCTTAGTCGTAATCTATCATAGTACTTGACATAAGGAGAACCACGCTAATTCAAATCATCATTCTCCCTATCCATGATGCATGCACTAGACTTACAGTTGTTAGTACTAGCTTAGTACATGACATAGGGAGAACTAGTGTTGAAACATACTCCCTCTCAACCTGAGGGGAGAAATCCATGCCCATTCCCTCTCAACCAGGGAGAATTCATCAACAAGCCTCAGCTTGTGTCCGTAGTACTCATACTTCCCTTACATCAGCAACCAACAATGGTTGTAGTTTCTTCAACCAACCCTCTTATCACTAACATTGCTCATCTTGCAACTCTTAGGGCTCCAAATTTGCATCCTAATAGTCCACTGTACTTGAGGTCTTTTTAGGGTTTCAACAAAATTCCCTCTTAACGATACCAAAATTGTACTATATTAGGGTTCAACAAATATACCCTCTTATCAGTCCTCTATCTATCATTTAAATGACTGAACTAGGGCTTGTTACACAACCCACACTTTTGTTGTTTGCCTCCTCAGGTATGACATAATCTTAGGCTTTTCCTAGCAGTCCACCCAACAATAGGTCCACTAAGCACTGTATACACTTCCATATCTACCTAGATCTAGGGCTCTAAGTCTTCCCTCTTCTAGGGCTTCTTCATAGCCACTATCAGTCCATGACTGACTGTCCTTAGGCTGCTCAAAAACTGTCATTCACTTTCTTTACTGTACATGCCCTAACTGTTGCCCAACTACTCATTCTACTGTACATTCACTAAGGTAATATGCTGCCCTATTGATGATCTAACTTTGGGACAACCCGTTAAGAACCTTAACTATGGCTTGATATATCTGCCTTTATATAGGGCTTATACACCTCTATCCTAGTCCCTTCAAGGCACATCTTGTCTCTAGCTCGAAGTCGAGATCTTATTACTCATTGTGGAGACCACTCCTTTTCTGTTCAGAACCATGTTTCTCTTCTCTGATTGCAGCCACCCTAACCTTCAAATCCATCCGCATAGACAAGCATACAAGTGGTAGCATTGTCACAGGGTATGAGATCTAGTCTCTAGGGGTCTCAGCCCTCCTTTTTCATCATGAATCTGAGTGTGTGTGGTACAGACTTTGGGGTTGTAGCAACATGAAATAAACCCTCAGGACGGATCACAAAAATATGTCCTATTCACTTCAAGAATAGATCTAACAAATCACATCTCCTTGTATCCGTTTCTCCCGGATGGAATCTTGCTAGATCTCCAAGACTCCTTCAGATCTCAACACCTTTCTGAGTTTCTTGGCCCAATCTAGGGTAGCCACAAACTAGCAACGCTCAACACGTGCCAGGAGATGCCTTCTAATCTGACCATCTGATTTCTCATGTTCTGCAATGTACCAATGTCATGTTTCTTCTTTACAAACTTGCGGAAAGTGGCATTCCTTCGCTCATCTTTCACTTGAGAAATATGAACCTCTGAACATTTTTATTTTTCTTCTAGTAGCTCTACTATGTCTATTCGGTCTCCATAATGACTACATTTCTACAATATTCCTTGATAAAGATGATCCATTTCTATCAAAACTTGGTTTCTTTATTACAAGAACAATTTCTCCATGAGCATGACTAGATTTAAAAACCCAGCGTACTCCTTGAGAACTTGTTCCTTCTTGACAAAAATATTCTGGAATTTTTTTATTAGAATGGATCAAGTTACGACCTCCTTAGTAGCTCATCTCAACCTTCAAATTCAGCTTTTACATCTTGGCTTCTTTTTCATCTTCTTGATCTCCTTTGGAATGAATTTGTAACACACATTGTTTGTGTAGCTCGCATCATATATATCACTTGATTTTGAAGAGACAACATATATCACTGTATTATACCTCAGGAATTAATTCGTATCACTGACTCTTGGAGAAACTTCTATCACTATTTGTCAACTGTAATGATGATTTCAGATCACTGTTGTTATGGGTTCTTTATAGACATGTCTTGATACTTTTCAGAACTTTGCACAGAACTTCAGTCTAGTAGTTCAATGAGGAGTAAATTTGTATTTGAACCAAAATATCGGAGATCAATGCATCATTATATCACATATTGATCCAGAGCTTCGCATACTTTGTTACTAAGTATGCCAATTTTCAGGGTAAATTTTCGACCTTCAAATCTTCTGAAGAGGCTAAATTCGCCAGAAAATTGTCAACTTTTTAGATTCAATTTGGAAGAAATGTAAATTCACTACATATAGTATATACACTTCATGGTCCTCTACTGCATGAAATCATTCATTGCTTGATTTCTAACCTTTTTGGATGGGAGATAAGTGCGAGGGAGTTAAAGAGTGATCTGTGAAATATATAATACACATACCGTGCAAGACTAAGCTGCACAAAACATTGGAATGTGTACAAGCTTCTGAAATGGGAGTGCTTGAAAACATGACCTCCCAAAATGGGTATATGGGAGAAACATGGTATATAAAAAATACAAAATACATATATATTTCAAGTAACATATTATCTTTTAATAAAATAAGCAAGACAATAAGAATGATATTCATAAATGACATTTTAGGAGTCCCATGTCTATATTAATTCTCGTAGAATGATTACATTATGAAAAATCCCATGGCTTGGTGGTCTTGACTAATGCCAATCCCATAGCCTCATACATGATAAAATCCAGTGGAAAGGCTACAATCATGCCAACCCTGAAATCCTGACATTTTCCTTTATCTTACATTTTCTATCCTTTTACTTTAAGAAAAAATTAATATTACCATTAATTACCAAGGTGATGAACTCTACAAAGCTCAATCCCCTATTGTTGTTTTGTCACAGACAGAGTGATATTTTCCTATAGGTCCCATGCCCCTCTTGCACACTAAGGTGGTCTCAGGAACTAACAAAAAAGTTCCTAAATGCCTTAGTAACATCGTTGGTCAAACTGTATGGTTGGCCATACTGAATGGCATTTCCATATTGGGAAATGCTTGAAAGATGGGTATTGTGCCTGTATGTTGCATGCTATTGTATAGTGACACGAAACTGTGGAATGTTGAGATGTTGTCACTATTAGGCTAAGAGTTGAGCTTCTGAGCTTGAATGTAGGCTACTATCCTTGTCATGTTGAGCATCTGTTATTGTTGTACTAAATTAGGAATTACAAACTATGATCGCTCTTGTAGGTATGATATTAGATTTCATTGCAGCCCAAGCAAGATGGTTTTCCAACAACCTCATGTAGGTGTACTTGTATGCATAAAAATTGGAGAAACAAATATTTAAAGGATGTGCATACTAGCCATCAGTGCACCAACATATGATGTTGATGAATGTGTAGTAACAACAGTACCATGTTGGCAACAAAAAAGACAAACCAAGAAAGCCAAAGTACTATAAAAGCAACAACACAAATACAATATTTGCATTGTTAGTCTGTAAAAAAATATTTTCAATCCTCTTGTTTAGAATCTTTTATTAGAGAGCTATGATCAGATCTTATTTTTATTGGAATGGTATACTGCGTTCAATGTATAAAGAGATTGTCCTAATTTATTTTTGAAATTAAATATGGTCCTAGATATATGAAAGTTATTTTATTTATAAATAAGGCCATATATAGCTATGTATTTGATTTGGATATGGAAAATATTTTTTGAAGGAACAGGGATGGGATGTTTATGGAAAAAGCTTTGACTCTGATCATTTATCTGTTACAGGCTCATATTTGGAGTCAGGAATTCGCCAGGTGTCTATTTCTGGGTGTCACTAGAAATAGACATTCTAGTTTGACATTCCATCCCTCCCTTACTACTCATCCTACATTACATCCCCCACTTCCCACTGGCTATTTGGAAACAGACCTCAAGTAAGTCTTCCATTTTTTAAAGCATCATGCTTCTATTGAGTTTATTGTTATAAAGTTTCCTACTCCTAGACTGTAGATTATAATAACTAAAACAAATCATGCAATACAATATGCACTCACAATGGCTTGTAGAATCTTCACTCTTTGGTTGTTAAAATTCATTTGTTGTCTTGCACGAAGAAAAGGAATGGGTTTAAGGAAATCTTTAATGTATATAGCTAGTTTATACAAGCAATGGTTGACTCTTGAAAATTATGAGCACACTTCCATATACTCTCAATTAATAGGGTGAACAACAATCTCTGCTCCCAGAAAAGATTACCCTTAGTGTTGACACCAGTACAAAGAATATTACATGATGGCTTACAGATTATTGACATAAGAAAAACTAGTTCATTCTTAGGTACAGGTCAATGAATATTTTTTTGTTGTGGATATGTATTACACTTGGTGCCATTTTGAGATATTCATCCTTACATGGTACATGGATGAGTAAACTTTGCATGTTTTGTCTCTAATGGTTTTGAATCTTAATAATAATTTTTTCAATGAAAAATTAATCTCTTTATATGTTTTTTTAAACTATTTCATTGAATCTGGTTTGATCTATGAGTCGATCTGAGACCGAGTTGAAACCTCATTTGATAGGTGGTTGGTCCAAAGACTGGTTCTGAGTTTTAAAACTATGCTTGAGAATCAATCTGTAAACCTGCTAAGTGGAGAATGAGATTATATAACAGGGAAACATCATCTGCACACACAATAACATCTATGAGATTCCACAAACTAGTTGAGAGGAGAATGATATTTGTTATGTTTATGGACATAACAATGACATGCATGTGATGAAACTATGAAGAAGGGTTTAGTGCATCAACTTTTTATTGTTTCAGCAAGGAAGCACACATGTGTATTAACTATTAACATTTTTATTATTTCGTCAAGCAAACACAAATGTTCATGAATCTTTTTTCGAACAGGTATTTGTAATTTTGTGGGATACACATGTTCTGGGCACTTAAAGTCTTGCAGGATATGTTTCCCAGGAGGATCCTGCCTGTTTCCGAATTTGGGATGCATTTCTGGGTGGATCCTGCCAGATCTGGATATGATTGGTGGATCCAGGTTGCTTCTTCCATATTTGGATTCAATCTGTAGATCCAGGTTACCTCGAAGGCAGATCTGGTAACAGAGTATCATATACATGGGGACAATGCCCTTCTATGGCAGAAGGGTGATGTGAAGTGATGCTTCAAAATTGAGAAGTGGGAGTAACTTGGACGATCAAAATTTTGGATTTGGGGAAGAACGAGGGAAAAATGTGGACGGACTTGGCAAAGACTTGGCTAACATTACAAATATGTATAAGATTTCATTTTTTCAATTGAATTAAAACTTAAACCCACAATAAGTTTTCCCTCTAACAGCACATGCTGGAACAATCTTCTCACTTGGAGAAGTGCAGTTAGCAACCTTGTGTGGGAAAAATCATTTTATTTCAGGGTTTGGATGAAAATTTTTGCTCTTGCATAGCGTATTCTGTCTATTCCAATCTTAAATGAAAAAATCACTCATTTTTACTCTTGTTAACTTTTAGCTGTAAAGCCCCTCTTGTTAGTTTTTAGCTATCAAGTGCCTTTATACACTTGTTTGAAGGTTTTTTTTAATAGGGATGATCAATAAAAATTAAAATATGTAGAAAGTAGGAGTTACAGGTTTGAGTACAGTCAGTGCTTCCATTTTTGAAATTATTTTCTGACTAAATATCTATTGTTGACAGACAAAATTATGGATCAAAAAGTGAGATGGAAGATGAAGCAACAATAGTGAAACTTGTGAATGATTGTGGTTGAGTAAATAGAGCATCTACTCAAAGTTTTGTGAAGCTTCATGAAATAGGACCACAGATGACTTTGCAACTTGTGAAAGTTGAAGAAGGCCTAAGTTCTGGAGCTATCATCTTCCATGAATTTGGTTTGTTGCTTGCTTCCCTTTCATTTTTTCTTATTTAGTGATTCCATATGATGTTGAATGAATAAAGACTAGAATGAATAATAGGTATGCTTGTTCTCATTTTCTAGAAGAAATGACCTTTATCTGTAAAACCAGGTTAGGCCATAAACTGGCAATGGTTCAATCCATAGCCATGAGAAATTCTGGTTATTTTTAAGAACTTGTTTCATTCGATGGAGAAAATAGCTTTTTGAATTTATCTCTAGGCTCAAGTTATTTCTCTCAGCTTTTATCAATATTTATCCTATTTAGTGTGTGCTTGGGTGCAGTCAATGACCAAAGTCCACATTTTCTATTATTGATCCTCTGTAAATTTGAGAAATTTCTAACACAAGATTGTTACAAAGAAAATTGATTGTGGAATAAGCATATAGGTGCTAGGACTCCCTTCTAGTTTGTGTGTAATGTTAGATGATGTGAGATGACCAAACCATTTTTTATTTAATTTGCAAGAATTATGTTGAATGGTGATTGAAAATAATTATGTACATGTTTAATCATTAGCTTTTATATGTTGGACAACATCACGAATAGGGATCTTGTTTTATTATAAACATAGTGAAGAGCAGTTCAATAACATTTCTGTACATCTGCTTCATATTGTCAATATAGTGAATAAGCTGCTTTTTTTTCTTGGATGCAGTTAAAAAAACACCTGAAGAGGTCAAAATGTTAAGAGAAAACATAGAACAGAGAGAGGCATTACGGAAACAAAGGAGAGCTGAGCAGGAAGCAAATGTTCATCGGAAGGAGTAAGTACCATAACCTTCAAAAGATGTGTTGTAGTTGTCAAACATGGGGATTTTATGCTATAAAGGTTTTCAATGTTTGGTGTAGTAGTCTTACTGGCATCTGTCTACATATAAAAGTTTTCAGTGTGTGGTGTAGTAGTATTTTGGCATCTGTCTATATCAGGATGTCTGGATATCTTGTATTTGTCTTTCTGGCACAAGAATATTTTTGGAGTTGTCAAAGGCATTTGGTTGGCTTCCAGGCACCTGAAATTAGTAGTTATACGTTGCTAGGACTCAGAACACTAGGTATTTTGAGTTTCTATGTTGGAGGTAAAAGAAAGCATTCCTATTGAAAAGGCCACAATTAGGCAGATATACAACATTTGGCTGAAATGGTGGTGAAATTTATGTGCCTTTCAGTTAACACATCCGCTAGATTTTTGTGGAAGAATGTTGTTGGTCCCATTAATTTTCATTCATTTGGATTAAGTAGAAAATGTTGTGAAATTGCAAACTTGCCAAGCAAGCAGTAAAGCGAAAACCAAATTGGATGAATCCTCAAGAAAGGTTTGGTAAAGACTCCAACTTTTTTAAAGTAGAAAGATTCGTCATTGACTCTTTCTCAAACGTGCAACTACCTCAATAAAGAAATAAATAAACTTTTAGGTAGTTACAACTTCTCAAGGCTTCTGGAAGGAAAGAGTCAACAACAATAAATTAATTAATCTCCAACCAACTTCACATGAGTAAATCCCATGCAACCAACTCCCTGGATTAATGTGCAAGATGAAGTGGTCAAGTCCCGAAAGAGTAAGTGGGCAACCTTAAACAAAACAAATCCAAGGAGATAAGGGCCAACGAGCTTAATGGATTGAGCAGAGGAATGAAATACTTTTCTTGGCCGATGGACAAATCATAAAAGAAAGATAATTGGGGGTACCATCCATGTACACCCTCTGGCCATGGTCCAAGTGAGCATCCCTCGAACATCAATCTAGTTGTCCAAGCCTTTAATCTTATTTCTTTCCTCTAGTCTGAGCATCAATCCAAGATAGTTTAGTTGGCTAAACATATTTAGGTAGTGCCCTCCTTTAGTATCCTATCCTAAAGTCCCAATGGATTGTTCAGAAGGAAAGTTCATGTTTCCCCGGATGAATATAACTTCACCCCTGCCTGATAGTAATGTATCAAGATTGGTTAGGATGTTTCTCACACCCCCGGTTGAGTGAAGGAGAATCAGATGGACCACCTGAAGTTGTTTATTCTAGCGTAGAAATTCTTGTTGTAGATCACCTGATAATGCAATGTAACTAAATCAAAATACTTGATCTACTTCTACAAACAAACTTGCGGAAGCTTAATCAATTTTGAGCAAGATCAAATAGAACACATATAACAAATGAAGAATAAATCAATCACACATGAACACAGAAGAATACTCTGGGGAAAGCCTCAGCTAAAAACCCCGCTATCTGTATTATCATACAAGTGGAAATATCTCAAGATTACACAAAGATTTAGCTCACAAGCTATCCAGCTCTCAGTATAATCCCTCACTGTTGCTCATAGACAAAATAAACAACACATATGCCTTCCTTCAGTCCTCCAAGCCTCCTATTTCCTTGCGCAGTTTCTCCTGGGTCCTCAAGCTGCCACCTGTGTGTAATAATTCCTCACACACTGCTCAGACCTCTAAAATAACTGCACAATCCTCAAGGAATGAATTCCTTCTGCATGCAAGAGATATCCTCATGGGAATATTCCTACAACTGATAGTACACCTTCCCATCCTTTGATCTCAACTAGGTCCCTGTCTAAACTGACATGCATGAGTTATTTATGAGAGAATATTCAGTTATCTGAAGTACACTAGTTGCATGCATGCATGCATTGACTAACTGAACTCACAATCAGTTCCACAAATTGTTGGAACTAATCTAACTGGACTTAAATCAGTTAACTGAGCTAACTAATTACAACTCAAAGTACAACTCATCCTGATCTCCTTAATTAAGGGATAACTGTTGCATGTCTTCACAAAGACTTCATGTTTGAATTTCCTCAACTAATTAACTCAAGGTGAATTAATTAATTATTTTTCAAACAGCTAGTTAAACTAAATTCGAATTTTAATTCTCAATTTTAATTTAGGGACAAATTAAAATTGGAATATATCCTGAAATGCTATCTATAGCAATGTTATTTTTAGCATTTCTTGTTGCTATTTTCAACACTCCCTCTCAACAAGAAAGGGATTATCTGTCACCCCGATCCTGTCTCTGTGGAACTCGAATTTACACTTTGACAATGCCTTAGTCAAAATGTCAGCATCTTGCTCCTCGGTCGAAACATACTGCAACAACATGATCCTCCTCGCCACACAGTCTCTGAGATGATGATATCGAATGTCTATGTGCTTAGACTTGTCATGAAACACTGGATTCTCAGAGAGTTTGATACAACTCTGATTATCACAATAGATCACAGTTGGATCCATCCTCTGATCAAACAAACCAACTAGAATTTTCCACATCCAAATGGCCTCACATGCTGCCTGACTTGCAGCCATGTATTCAGCCTCTGCTGAGCTAAGTGCAACTGACCTCTATTTCCTGTTGTACCAAGAAACTGCAGCTGAACCAAGGTTGAAAATTCCTCCTAATGTGCTCTTCCAATCTGATGGACTCCCTGCCCAATCTGCATCTGTGAAGCCTTATAGCTTCACTCCCTCTGACCGTCTGTACCATAATCCAAACTGAGATGTGCCTCTAAGGTATCTCGAAACATTCTTCACTTCCTTCCAAAACAGCTTGGTAGGTTGAACCATAGCTTGACTCAGTTGGTTCACCACAAAGCACAAATCTGGTTGTATGTTCACTAAATACATCAATGAACCCACAAGTTGCCGATATACAGTAGCCTCTACTACCTCACCTAAAGTAGCATCCTCCTTCCTCCAGTTACCTGCTAGAGGAGTCTGCATGGGCTTGCACTTCTCCATGTGGATCTCTTGAGTATCTCATTGGCATACTTGCCTTGAGACACAAACACTTCCCCATCTTTTTGCCACACTTCCATGCCTAGAAACTAGTGCATGAGACCCATGTATTTCATGTCGAACTCTCTTGCAAGGTCCTCCTTGCAAGACATGATCAACTAATCATCACCTGTCAATATCAGATCATCAACATAAAGAACAATGATCAACTGCTTACCTTCCACCCTGATGTGGTACAAGTTTGCATCCGCTTCACTCATTGTGAAGCCCAACCCGGTGAAGTAGTTGTCGATCTTGGTGTACTAAGCACGAGGTGCTTGCTTCAGCCCGTACAAATCTCTCTTGAGTCGGCACACATGCGACTCACGATCGAAGGTCTCAAATCCTTTTGGTTGCTCTATGTACACCTCTTCCTCAATCTTGCCATTGAGGAATGTAGTCTTCACATCCATCTGATGGATCTTCCAACCCATCTGTGCTGATAGTGCCAACATCAATTTGATCGATGAGTATCTTGCTACTGGAGCAAAAGTCTCATCATATTCAATCCCCTCGACCTGTGAGAAACCAAGGGCAACAAATCTTGCCTTATGTTTCTCCACACTACCATCAGCAGCTTGCTTTACCTTGTAAAGCCAATGAGAACTCACAACTGACTTGTTCTCCGGTCTTGGAACCACATCCCAAACACTATTCCGAACTATGGAGTCATACTCCTCCACCATAGCATCAACCCAAACTGGTTGTTGCATTGCTTCCTCAAAGGAAGATGGTTCAGTCTCTACACATTCCCCAACAAGGGCCATGTAACCAGTGTACCGCTCAGGTGACCTCCTCTGTCTACGCTGAGAAGATGGCTCTCCCACATTCTCTCTAGCATCCAACAACAATCTGTCAGCCTCCCTTGTGCGTTTCCGCCCATCTCTGGAAGACTCTGCATGAGTGGATGTCTCCACTCCTAGAACCTCTGCATGCAGCTGCTCCACATCAGTCTGAGGCTCCTCCTCCTTAGGAACCAAAAGTTCCTCCTTTGCATGCATCTTGAGCTCCCTCTCAAGGGAAACTCGCATGGCCTTCAACTCATCGAACTTAAGATCTCTGCGAACCACTGTCCTCTAACTGGTAGGCAAATACACCCAATAGTTGTGGGGAGTATCAGTGTACCCCACAAGTATCCCCAACTCTGTTGTTGGCTCTAGCTTCTTTCGAGCATCCTTGGTCACATGGCAATAAACCTATGAGACAAATATCCTAAAGTGACTCACATGTGGTCTCTTCCCGGAGAAAGCTTCCTCTGGTGTCTTCATCCCAAGTATGCGATGCGAGCTTCTATTCTGCAAGTAAACCGTTGTGTTTCATGCCTCAGCCCACAAATGAAGTGGTAGGCCTTGGTCATGCAGCATCGCTTGAGATGCTCCCATAATCGTTCTATTCTTCCTTTCGGCCACCCCATTCTGTTGTGGGTTATGGGGTGCCGTCAACTCCCGTTTAATTCCTTCTGCTGCACAGAAGTCCTTAAACTCTTGAGAGACATACTCTCCACCATTGTCACTTCGCAAGGCCCTGATCTTCTTTCTTGATTCTTTCTCAACCAAGGCTTTGAACTCACAAAACCTTGAGAAGGTTTGATCCTTCTTCTGCATGAAATAGATCCAGCATCTACGAGAAAAATCATCAATGAAAATAACATAGTACCTTTGTTTAGCGATGGAGGCTATCGAGAATGGTCCACACACATTTGTATGAACTCACTCCAAGATTGCTTCAGCTCGACTGTCTCGATCTTGAAAGGAATATTTTGCATACTTACCCAAGGTACAACCTTTGCATGTATCTACTTGCTCAAGTTTACCTTTGGGAAGTCTGGTAGAGATCTGTTGCATGATCTTCAAGGCCCCATGATGCAAGTGGCCCAACCTTCTATGCCATAACTCACCAATATCTTGGCTTTGCACCAACTCTGCTTTGGAACTCAATGCAGCACAATCATCTACCTCCAACTTGTAGAGATTCTTCACTCGAATCCCAATCCTCTTGGTCTGACCTGTGGCAATGTGTCTCAGGAACGCCTTTCCTTTACTGAAGACTACATCATAGCCTTTGTCTTCCAACATTGCGATGGATACCAGGTTCTTCTTCAGTCCAGGCACATACTTTACATTAATCAGGGTGAGAGGAGCTCCATGCTCCCTCTGAAACACAACCGTGCCTTCACCTGAAACATGGTACTTTCCATCATCGCCCATCTCTATGTGCATCTAGAGGTCCTTCTCCTCCAAGGTACTGAATAAACTCTTGTCGCCGGTCATGTGGAATGAGGCTCCACTGTCCAGGTACCAAACACAACCCACCATCGATGAAACCATGCATGCGATGAGGGTAAAATCCAATTTGAACTGTGAGGCTGGTGCCTCACCATCTGATCCTTTCAAGGATCCCTTCTTGGATTTCTTTTGTGGACAATTTGTTGCATAATGGCCCACCTCATGACAATTAAAGCATCACATTTTAGATTTGTCAATCTTCTTCCCACCATGGGAAGAACTCGATTTGGAATGGGAAGCCTTCCCTTTCCCTTTCCTCACCTTTCTTGCTAAGGCTAGATTTTCTTCATCATCATGCTTTGATGAAGAACCATCTCTGGTGCTTCTCCTGATCTCCTCCTGCATCAGATCCAACCACAGTCGTTCCCAGTCTGGCAGTTTCTCTCTTCCTTTCACTGAGTCTTGGTAGCTATGCCAACTCTTAGGAAGACTGAGGAGAGAAAGACTCACCATGTCATCATCAGTTTTCATGATTCCTACACTTCCAAGATCATCTTTGTAGGTGGTGAGCTTGTTCAAATATGTAGAGATCGTGTCGCCCTTTTCACACTTGATTTTCTGAAGCTTGTCTTTCAACGCTAGCTTCCTCTGATCGTTGTTGTTCTGATATAGATCCTTCAAAGTCTTCCACATTGAAAATGGTGTCTCCTTCCCATGAAGACTCAAGAAAATATGATCTCGAACTCCCTCCAGAAGAATCCTCCTCACTCTCACCACACATTTCTTCCATTCCGCCAATTCTTGGGCATTAGATACTATTGGCTTGGGGACTTCTTGATCAATGAAGTCCTTCAACCCGTTGTCCTCTAATACCACTTCCATGCGATCCTTCTAGGCTATGTAATTTGAGCTCCCATCCAGGGCATACTTGAGTCTCAAGCCATTGAACACCATTGGTGAATTTTGAGATGTGATAAGAAATCGATTATGTACCTACAATCAAGAACTTCAAAACTTCAAACTTCTCCCTTATTTATATATTTTTCTCCGCTTTGATCAACTTGGCTCTGATACCATGTAGAAATTCTCACTGTAGATCACCTAATAATGCAATGTAACTAAAGAAAAATACTTGATCTACTTCTACAAACAAACTTGCGGAAGCTTAATCGATTTTGAGAAAGATAAAATAGAACACATATAACAGATGAAGAAGAAATCAATCACACATGAACACGGAAGAATACTCTAGGGAAAGCCTCAGCTAAAAACCTCGCTATCTATATTATCATACAAGTGGAAATATCTCAAGATTACACAAAGCTTTAGCTCACAAGCTATCCAGCTCTCAGTACAATCCCTCACTGCTGCTCATAGACAGAATAAACAACACATATGCCTTCCTTCAGTCCTCCAAGCCTCCTATTTCCTTGTGCAGTTTCTCCCGGGTCCTCAAGCTGCCACCTGTGTGTAATAATTCCTCACACACTGCTCAGACCTCTGAAATAACTGCACAATCCTCAAGGAATGAATTCCTTTTGCATGCAAGAGATATCCTCATGGGAATATTCCTGCAACTGATAGTACACAGTCCCATCCTTTGATCTCAATTGGGTCTCTATCTGAACTGACATGCATGAGTTATTTATGAGAGAATACTTAGTTATCTGAAGTACACTAGTTGCATGCATGCATGCATTGACTAACTAAACTCACAATCAGTTCCACAAACTGTTGGAACTAATCTAACTAGACTTAACTCAGTTAACTGATCTAACTAATTACAACTCAAAGTACAACTCATCCTGATCTCCTTATTTAAGGGATAACTCCCTCAATCAAAGGGATAATTGTTGCATGTCTTCACAAAGACTTCATGTTTGAATTTCCTCAAGTAATTAACTCAAGATGAATTATTAATTATTTTTCAAACAACTAGTGAGACTAATTCGAATTTTAATTCTCAATTTTAATTTAGGGACAAATTAAAATTGGAATATGTCCTGAAATGCTATCTATAGCAATGCTATTTTTAGCATTTCTATTTTTAGCATTTCTTGTTGCTATTTTCAACATCTAGTGCCTCCGGAAAGAACTGTGTTGGCTCAGGAAAGAACTCTGTTGGTTGGGCTATTAGCCAGCCTTCTCCAACCCACGCTGGCCATCCTACTGAACCCCCTATAGGAGGCAGGAGTAGTGATTCTTTCTTGTCATCATACATTTTGATATGCACCATGTTATGTATGTACCACTAGATAATCCATTTAGTTATCATGATTGAATGGACCAGCTTCTAGAAAAGCCCTTGAAAGTTTAAATCCCATTAATATTTTGTGTGTTGGTTGATAACTGCTTATCGTAGTCCCATCTAACAAGTTTTTCAAGCTAATATTAACTAGATAAGAAGTTATGCAATCTAAGAAGACATGGTACTCCTTTCAACTTATCATATACATATGCCTTATTATCCCAATACATAACCATGTGCTCCATGGCACTGACTTTGTTTGCACTGGCCATTCTCTAATCCTGATGGCATGCATCTTTTTCTAGTGATTGTCATTCTTTTTCTGCTCCAACACAGTTGAAGAATGCAAGAAAAGCAACAGGTTTTAGTGTAGGTCACCCTTTTTTTTAATCAAAATATGTCTTATATTTACAGGAAAGTATTTGCAAACATCAAATCAAAAGGTGGAGCTTATATCAATATCCTCTTCTGTAAGACTAACAATGTAGAAATAAATCCTGTATAGGTTACTGAATCTAAAGATTGAGCAACTCTTATCAATAATGCACCCTCAGTTAACAACTAGTGATGTACCTCATCACACCACATGGAACAAAAAGTTGACAATTACTAACTTCTTGCTCAAAAACAAACTTACACTTAATCTTCCAAGGGAAAATAGAGCAGAGACTCTCAATCACTGTCAAATCCCAATGAAGGAAGAGTGGACCAGATAGCTACAATTTCCAAACAAGGCAGCACACTAGTAGCCCTGCATTGAAGGTGAACTAAATATTGGTCCTGATTATCCTTCCAAACAAATTAGAAATTGTGTAATTTGTGTGCTCACCTCTCTTCTAGATCAATCGACACCCCATCTTGCATTGAGAGTTGGAGCTAATAGATTTTGCTAAAGCAACAAATATTAAAGCCTTTGTGGTTGATACTACTACAAGGACTGACCAAATCTCCACCCCGCATCCCTGCAAAATAGCTTCGATGTCACAATGTTATTTTTCAACATGTCAGGTGAGGGACAAGCCCCCCCATCCTTGTGGAAGATTGTTCTTCCCACCATACTTTCACCACAAGTATGATTACATGAAATCCTCTAGATGCTGAAATTAAGTCTTACTAGGCAACCAACAAGATACATCATAAATGTGTGAGGCAAGAAGACCTATCCAACCCTTGTCAAGTTCCCATCTAACATGAGGTCCTTATGATGCAAAATTCAAGGCTTACTCTGAAATTGTTGAAGACATGGTACACCAATCCTGGATAGCCACTGGAGAAAGCCCCACTTCAAATGCAATGCCTAAATACCTCACAATTACCCTGGGTTGAACATAAGTCAGAGCTGTGGGAATCTAGTAAGCTGAGATTCTAACTCTAACAACAAAAAATTTGTCTCATGGTCACTAATCACAACATCTAACATAGAGCCAAAGATGTACAAACATGTATTAGCACCATCAACCAAACTCTGCTTAACACATAGAAATAAAGGATCCATTAGCAAAATGATTGTTTACAATGTCTGACTCATCACAACGTAATATGTCCACATATCCCTGAATGCCAGCAACTTCAAATAGGTGATTCAAGACATCCATTGTCAAACATACAAATCTGGGGCAAAGGGGCACTCTTGACAAATAGATTGATTCAGCAAAATTTGAGGGGATAATGAGTTATTAACAAGGAGAAATGTTGATGCATTAGAGAGTAGTGTGTTCACCATGGCCACATATCGTGGTCCAAAGGCCAAGAAAAACCAACATGTCTGTGATGAAGCTCCAATCTGCAGAAAACGAGGCTGCTAGCCACTGTCTCGAGCCCATTCCAAAGCCTCTCAAGTCTAGATTACGTGTCTAGAATAATTGGACCTTGTATAAATCTTTTCTGCTCTTGTTGAACTATCTTCCATGCAATTGAGTGTATTAGCAGAGCCATTGCTTTAGCCATGATCTTGTATGAGACACCGAGTAAAGTAATGAGCCTCCAACCTCCAATGGTGCCTCTAGCTACATTCTTGGTAATGAGTTTACTAAGGCCTTGATTGAGAGATTTAGATATCCTTCTAGAAGAGAATTCTTCAGCTATCAAACAATAGAAATCATCTTGTATTGTGTCCAACATGGCCTTGTAGAAATCATAATGAAGGCCATCCATTCCTGATGAAAAAATCACAACAAAGGTCATCCATTCCTGATGAAAAAGAGAAAAAGGATGTATCTAGATTTTGAACTCTCAGTAAAATAATGTCATCTTGTATGACACTCAGCTTATTGGATGATTTAAGTCAGGAAGTGCATTTATATCTTAAAATTACCCACTCAACTTGGCGGTATAGTTTCATGTTGTCCTAGTAAAATGGTCTTGTCCATAATTCATAAGATTGCACAGTTAGATACAAGGACTCTTATCCGATGAGTTGTCTGACCTTTAGAGCTCTATGCTTGAGCTTGTTGATATGTTTCCAAGTTGAATGCCAACTCTTGGATGTCTAACCAAAGCAGATTGATGTGTCATCAAGGTTCATGGTCATGCTAATTGTCTGCTTCTACTTGTATGTGTCCTCCATTTCATCAAAGAGTTTGTCCCATGTCGGACTTGTGGCTAGTAAATGGCCTTACTAACATACTGTTCTGGGAAAATCCTAAAACTGTGAGAAGAGCATGTAATCATTTGCTCTCTTCTTCTCCTCTTTCATTTTACCCAAGGTTCACATTGGATTTTTCATATTCAAGTGAGTCCTATGACCTTTCTCTTCCTTTGCCTTTCATGCCAAACTATGGGTGAGAATAGAGAAAATTGTCTCTTGGAAGTCAGATAGGATTTCCTCCTCATGCAACAAATTATGCATCTTAGACCCCTCCTGTCGCCAACGTTATTCTATTTTGGTAGTTGAAACTTCATTGAATCATTCTATGCACACGCAATATTTGCCTCTGGACTTGGAGACTATTTTGCTCTGTAGTGCTCCTCCTTTCTCTTGGTACGGATATTTCAGTTGTAAGTCACTCTAAGGAAGTGGATTGAGTTAGTTTTGGGCATTAACCTTGCCCTAATACAGATCTGCTGCATAAAGTTTAGCAATTTGAACTTATAGCATGGGCTATCTAGAATACTTGGGCCTTTGCTCTGTTTTGGTTGTGATCTCAAAAGTCTTGTATTCTTGCAAATGTTTCCTTAGATCAGTTTTTAGCTGGGTGGCCTCCTCCACATTCTTGCGAGTTACTTGTGATTCAACTACCGCAATGTCTATTAAAGGCTGCTTTTCATCTCCCTTGATGATTTTTGGCTCTTCTTTGAATGAGTTTGATCTTTGAGATCCTCTGTCAGCAAGTGTGTTTGAGCCTTTACTGGCACTGATGCCATGATCTAATTTTCTGTGCTAGTAGAAATGCCATTGTATAACCTTCTGAGTGTGTTGGTCTCTTTTAACCCTTTGGATGGAGGTTTCTTGGCATTATTCCTGGGTCGTTGCTTCTTTAAAGGCTTGATCTTTGTGGGGATGCATTTGGCTTGAATTCCACCACTTTCCTCTTTATTTGATCTCTCACGAAAATCTGACTTGGAGCTTCTGTCTGCGCTGTAGGAAGCACATCTCTTTAAAGTGGGTTCTCCTCCTTCAGCTTCTTTTTCAGTTTTAGTCTCAACAATGCTACCACTAAAATTCTCTTTATCTTTGAGTAGAACTTGTGCAAAGTGTGGATCATCAAGCATACATTCTAGCTCATTTCCAACTGTAACCCCCTTGACACCAGCTGGCCTAGACAGAACTACACCTGATTGTGATTGAGATTCATCACAAGAAACTTGTGACTTGGAGTGAGAAACCATAACAAAATTGTGATCTTTGATAGCAATCGAACCACAAAATATCAATTGTATGTGGATAGTGGAGGCTCTGGTTTTTGTAGGCATAAAATAGGTCTCTCCTTCAATAGATTGACATCTTAAAGTGCTTTCCTTGTCGTTGGATTTCATTTTGGAATTTGGACTCTCTGGAAAATTTCTTGAATAAGATGGAGGAGATACCCCACCTCCACTCAACTCTGTGGGAATATGTTCTTCATGTTGGTTCTCCTTGGATTGATTCAAACTTGAGTTACATTATTCTTCTTCCTCTTCTTCAGTAGAGACTCCTTTGGTACACCTGACTCTTCTTTCTTTTGTTTGTGTTATCTCTTTTTTGGGTAATGGTGTCTTGGAGTTAACGTGTTTTGTCCTTCATTAGTGTTAGAATTCTCTATTTTATTAGTAGTTGGATTGAAAACAAGTGGCATAAAATATTATTCCTATCACATATGCAACTTGGTAAGTGAAGCATGGCAGATGGGAAGCTTATCATTAAGGAAACACACAAAGAAATTGAAATAAAAAACAACCATTAAAAAAAACACTGATATTTTAAACAGAGATCCTATCTTAAGGCATCCAATAAAGCTAATTTAAAGATACAAGTTGATTTTAATAGTCCAGTATATGTACAAGAAAAACTATTGGGAAATGTTTCTAGGAGAGGAAAGTCTGGAATACGGGCTAGAAATGCCTTAGAAATATTTTCTAGCCGTTTCATGATTTTGGCAGGCATTTTCTGCAAAATCAAAAATGCTTTTTTTCATTAATGATGGATCCCATGATCAACCATTATTATAAATTTTAAAGTGGAAAAAAGGATGAAGAGAAACTCCCAAATCCTAAAATCGATGCCAAATGTTTTCTAGAAAAGATAGGGCTTATAAATTGTAAATACACTACAAACCCTCCATTTTTCTTCACTGATATCTTACAACAACCTTGTGCATTTTGTGAATAGACTTCATGTTTGCACGCTTTGGGAGATGCTTTTGAGATGCAAGGTGAGACAGATACATAGTAGGAGTTGTTTTCTAAGATTTTAGAGGGTTTCATGAATCTGGACCATTAGGCTTTTTCATTCTTGAAATTTTCCTTCTTCATAAGGATAATGGCATCTGCTTGTTTGAACACCTCCATGGAGGAGACTTCAAGACCTTTGTAAAACATATCGAGAGAGAACTAACCTCTTGGGAGGTATGTCACAAAGTTGTAGAACTTGTAAGGAGGAAGGTTTTGAGGGCATAGGTCGGTCTATGTGGAAAGTTTTATCAGGGCTCCATGTTTATCTTTTACAAGACAGTACATGGATTGAGTGTTGTCAAAGAACCAGAAAGGCAAAAGATGAATGCCAATTATAAAGAACCAACATCAATTATGCATGGGTAGGGAAGCAAGTAAAAGAAGAGTTGGAACTCGATTAACCTCTTCATCAAACATCATAAAGCCAATGATTGCAGAGGGAGACAAGAAAAAAGAAAAAATGTCAGATGGTTGGAGGAAGTTGTCTTCACTGTTTGCTGATACTCGATCAATTTTACCAGACTTGCAAGTACTAGGTGAGTCTTAAACTTCTTTTCAAGTTTGATGTGATAGCCAGCCTAGAGATAAGAACCAAGTATAAAAAGTCATTAGTATCCTCTAAAAATCTGATTTCATGTGGAGGAGGCTTTTCATTAGAGTTACAGTTGTATAATAATATAATTGCTTTTTACATCAATATTCGGAGCACTTTCAAGAATCTGATGAAGATCTGAAAGGCTAATATGTTGGACAGTTGGTTTACATTTCTTTCTTAATTCATACCGCAGTTCACGGTCCATGGTGTTTGGACTCTACATATAAATTTTGGAACTTTGTACGATAATGTATCTAAACCTTAAAGTAAATCTAAAATTCCACATTTGTCTATTTAATACTAATTATTTACATTATTGTTTATTTTGATGTTTATGAAGTGGATTTATCATGGAATGAATTGTTTTACATTTTTTAAATTTGAGTATATTGTGAGTATTTTTTCATTTGTTGAGTTTTATGTTGAATCTTTCATGAGTTATTCCCAAGTCTAAGTCACGCTCTTGCTCCTTGGATTTGCCAAGTCAATCCTGAGTCCAAGCTATGTGTCAATAGGAGGGAGCGACAAAGTGGATAGGCCATATGCAGGTTTGCATCCAGCATCACTTTTAATGTGGTTCAATCACCTTACTGGCATGAGAGGGTTTTATCTCCCAAATAGAAGAAGAATATCGATAAGGGCCTTTAAAGGATGGGGATGTGGATCCAGAGGGACCTAACTTCAGGATTGCTTTCTCCAAAATAGATTCAGTTAAAGGTTCATCTACAACTAGAAAAGGGTCCTATTTAAGCTTGGGGCTACCTCAGGCTCAAACACAATGAAACCAGAATCACACATCCATGATGATGCCTAGCTTGAGTGAAGGTTACATTTTTTTTACTAGGGTCATGATAGAGGAATTCAACAATCAATGCTACAAAGTTACAAACATCAAGGTACATAGAGGGTTTGGTTCTTTTGATTAAATGCTAGTTCCATACCCTCATACATGACATAATCCAATGGAAACATGCAATCCTACCATTCTTGAAATCCTGAAAGCTATTAAGTCTGTTGAATTTTAATGGTATCTAATTTCTACTTTGTTCATATGAAATCCAATGAGGTTGGAACCACTATCCAACATTGTTTCAATTTGATTGGGAAGTGGGTCAACCACATCTTCAGGGCTTAAAAGAAAAATTGGGATTTTTCTAGGATTACCAATAACAACCTCTCAATTTCCCTCAATAATCCCTAGACCCATTAACCCAACAAATCCAAGGCACTAGTAATTGCTTCCTCAACCAGACTCATTGTTTCCATTTAACTTGAGTTTTCCTGGACACAGATTTGGAGGTTTCCCAACATGAAAAATCCTAAAGAATATGTTGTCCTGAAGCCTAGCCTGCACCATATCGTATAGTTAAAATCTAAAGTCTTTGGCACCCTTAAACCTGGCACTAGTCTGAGAATCCAATACCATACTAAGAGCATATTTGTGCTAAGAGAGTTCACCATGCATTTACAACCACATTTTATCTTAAGGGTGAAAGTGGTTCTGTGTCTCATAACTCTATTTGAAGGACAAATGTCCATATCATACAATAGAGACAAGCTTGAAATGCTTGTTCTATAGCTAGAAGTATTGTTATGACATTGTTCACACACCAGCACTAAAAATGCAACGTATTGTGTGCATCCTTAGATATGTTTGAGATTGCAAGCTATCTATTTAAATAAATGCATGTATAAAAACTTCTATATTAGCATAACAACCATCAATATTTTTCATCTAGCATTTTGGGTTGAATTCACAATAGTATGCTAAAAAGTGTCATTTCAATATTTGGAAATTAGGATATATAAATGTGAGATATATACTCTACAACTTTGGGTTATCTCCTTTTCAAATCTGACCTCTTTTATGCCACATGTTAATTGTTTGATCTTTGAAGAAATTCCTTAATGGATTTCAGTAAATACTCAACATATAGTGGTAAGACAATGGTACCATAAATTGTGTTATTTCAAAGGTTTGACTTATAGATTTTCATGAATACAATGTCCTCAATAAATAGTAAATACTTATTTGTATAGACACTTATGTTTAGGATTATATTTATGTTGGAGCAATTCTTTATGTTTGACTATAATCCTGATGTTTGCAAGCTTTAGCTCACTATTTTCATCAATTGCTCATAGAATATGCAAAAGGAAATGATTGTCAAACTGTGGCTAAAATTATGTTTCTCCTTATTTAATTTTTTATTGTTCATGACAAGATAATCATGTTGCAGGAATGAGTTGTCCTACATTTTGTTTCAATTTGTGTATTATTTTTTCCTCCCCTTTTTTACGAGGATGTAGATTTCATTTTCCTGTTGATGGTATAGACACTTGTGTTCAGAATTATATTTTTGTTGGAATGGTTCTTTATGTTTGACTATAATCCTGATGTTGACAAGCTTTAGCTGACCGTTTTCATTAATTGCTCATAGAATATGCAAAAGGAAATGATTGTCAAATTGTGGCTAAAATTACATTTCTCCTTATTTCATTTTTTATTGTTCATGACAAGATAATCATGTTGCATGAATGAGTTGTCCTACAGTTTGTTTCAATTTGTGTATTATTTTTTTCCTCCCCTTTTTTTTCCAGGATGTAGATTTCATTTTCTTGTTGATGGTTTTTTCATGTATCTTATCTAGCCCCAAATGTTGGTAATGGTATGGGTCTTGAGAATTAGTTGTGGACACGGACCCTATTAGAGGTTAATGTTACGATACCACTTCCACCTGGTACCAGAAAAAAGTTTCATTGTCTGTGATGTAAAGAAGAGTTATCTAATAGTAGGGATGAAAGGCAACCTCATGTCTTAGTTGTAAGTCATTTATTTGTGTTTCTTAGTTGTAAGTCATCTGTTTGATTTTGAGCTTTATCAGATCAACTATTTCACTAATCCAATATGGATGGCCTGTATTTCTCATGAGTCACTGGATGTCAATTACTTGACATGGTTGATATAACATTCAATTCTAGGCCACTTGTATTTTAAGTCAGAGATTATATTCATATTTTGATTGGTTTACTGGGAGCTTGATTTAAAAAAGTTTTGTAAATCCTATGTGGATGTTATTTTTTTTAGGGTGATCTCTTTGCACCAGTAAGGTTAGATGAGTCCATCTAGAACATAGGTATACATCAAGTGCATCTTTGGCCTTTGTTGTGTATCTGTTATTCTTTATATCATTGATGGATGGTTATTGATTGATGTAAAATAGAGGATGGGAAGGTCCTGTCAATTCTCTTGACAAAACAAAATCAAATGGAGTGGTGGAATTGTGTTGTAAAGGGTGAGCCAGAAATCAGTACTTGAAAGGTAGAACCCAAGAATAGCAAGCTATCTGATATGGATCCAGAGACATGACAGACTGTGGAAAAAATGATGGTATTGACGAGTCTTCCTTGCTGATCAGCTCTAATTGTTAAACCACTGCCCAAATTTCAGTTATCTGCAATGGCAATAGTGACTCTAGCTTTAGTTGTAACTTGTATGAATAACGACTCTGGCCATTGTCCTGTTCTTTTTCTATGATTGATTTTGATTTTCTAACTCCAACTAGTTTGTTGTGAAACTAATTAAAGCTTTGATGACAAACATATAGTTTTCAAAGCTCTTTTCTAAATTTATTTTCTTGAGCAAATTTTTCTTTTTACTTTAGGTACCATATATTGCTACTACGTGACATATGTTATGATATAATTTCCTAGATAAATAGACAGAAGTGTTGTACAACGTACAGTCTTTTTTAAATATGAAGAAACAAGATTTCTAAATACAAATTTATTAATTAAGAATATCTTTTTGACTTCTTAGCTAAGTTATGATTATATTTCAGTAGGGAATTTTGTGTACACTGATGTTGTGTTGTCTCTTTGGTTTCTGTCAGGTAACAATGATTGATAAGGAATGTGTTCTTGAGCAACAGACATACATCTTATTCTAGTATCGACAGGATCTCCATGGTTTTCAGGCATGGCAACAAAAAATCATATGTTAGTGGAACCTCCAAAGTCTATGTTGGATGAATTTAATACTAGTGATGATTATGATTCCTTGTCAGATAAATAATGTCACAAGTCAAATTCAAATAAACAGAAGCAACTAAAGAATGAAGGTGAAGTTATTGCTTTTTGTCCAAGTGAAGTCACTAGAACACCTTAACAGGATAAGGTGTTTAAGTCTAGCAATATGCCCTCTCCTACAATAGATATGCAAAGTTTTCCCGTGTCTCCATGTTTCTCAGCTGAAAAAAGTTGTGTTGTGAAATCAGTTTTCTCTTCAAGTTCACCAGTAGTTGGCAAAAGTACTACAAAAAATTCTTCCGTGAGTGAGAAAAGGGCCTCAAAAGAATCAGATTTAGGTATTTGCAAAACACAGGCAGATGATAAAACACCAACACACTCAGAGAAATTGATGACCGAGGGAGATGAGGACATGCCAAAGTCTTCAAAGAAAACTAAAACAGAGGGGGATAAAAGAAAGCCAAGAAAAAGTGATTCTCTCAATCTGCCAAATTCAAATATGATATGTTCACAAGGTACCCCCAGTTCTATTAATAAAGTATTGAGTAATATGTCTGGTAGTCGTCATGCCTATCTTATGCAGTGTGTTCAACCTAATCATAATAGTTTTCAAATTCCAGTGAAAGAAAACACTCCACATAGCAGAAAGAAAAAGAATTCACCAAGCAAGGAGCATGTTGTGGGTAAAAGGGAAAAGCAGGTTATGGGGATTAAGACCCCTACAATAGGGGAAAAAGGTGGTCCTAAAGCCAGAGGCGACACAATTGTTGGCTCATCTGAGAATTTTGGTTCATCCACACTTAGGGAACAATTAAAATCTTCTACCCTAGATGTTGATCCATATGCCTTTGAACTGGAAATTAAACAAACGACCCAATATACATGCAAGACAAGTGAAGCAAGACTAAACAAAAAATTAGATTTGTCATCTTTCTCTTCATCAACGCAATGAGAGAGGAACCATTCCCTGGATGAGAACATATAGAGATCAAAATGAGTTAAGGGTTAGTTTTAAACTCCATCTTTTAAATTCATCAACTCCATTTTTTGTGGATTTTCTAGTCCAAACTTATGAAATTTATTCACTGGAATTTACTGCAGAAGAGGTTGTTAAATACTGCAAAATATAGATGTCTGGACATGGAAGGTAGTGATGGATTGTGTTGTTGAAAAAAAAAATTACGTTGTTGTTGGTCATTGTTATTTGTGATTTAGTATCAACTCCTTTATTTCATCATAATTAAATCCATTTTGTACTGGCAGATAATTGAACACAATGTTTTTTTCCAATGTTTTGTTATCTTAAACTGAATTAATTATTGTCTTATTGTTTGGTGTCCACTGTCCACTGTTGAAAAGATATATTCTTACATTGATAAGTTTCAAACTTTTTCATTGGTTGGTTGCTATCATGTTTTGAGTGCGGACTTGTGAAATTCTAAATTACATGTTTCCTTGGTCATTGTCTCTGACTCACTTTTTTTTTCCTTTTTCTTTTTCTAGTGGTTCATGGTCCCTGGAGATCCATGTTACATTTGCACAAAAGTTTAGATATCATTCAAATATCTAAAATTTTTAATTTTTTATTTGAATTTTTACGTGATAAAGGAAAGACAAAGGTCCCAATTATAAAAAGTCACCTAGTAGCAACAACATTTATATATTTTTTTCACTCAAACTGTAACATATTGCATCTGTCTTCATCAATGCTCTTCTTCCATATGCTATTCATTTATGATGTTTCCTTTACAAAATCTGATGCAATTGATAGTTATAGGTCATTTATAGGCTATAAATGTCTTCAAAGTTTCACTTCTAATTGAGTATTCAATTGAACATATTGAGTTTTTTATACGTAACTATTTTTCCCTCTACCCACTTTTCATAACTTCCATAACCATTAGGTAGCAACCTGCAACATCAATGCTATTTTGCTTGTTTAGTAAAAGATTTGCCAAGACTTTTCTAAGTTTTATAATTTATTGAAAGTTGTAGAATTTACAATTTATAAAGTTTCAAGGTCTAATTTTTTAAATTCTAATTCTTTAAAGGGTGCTAGCTCAATGGAAGAGCACCTACTTTACAAGCAAGAGGTTGGTGGTTCGATTCCATCGTGCCCTGATATTGATATGGAATGGAAACGATTAATTTTTGGTGACAAAGGCCCTTTTGACCATCACCAATGAGCTTATGGTGACATTTTTTTACCCTCGTAATATGAAATGGTGACGGCCAATGAATTCCACCATATATACACGTCAATAGTGACAGCCATGAAATTTCCATCACCATAAATCACTGTTGTTGATATGAAATGGTGATAGTCACTATCTGTCATTATAGTCATTATTTGTGACGGACCTTGAATGTCACCAATGAGCTTATCATGACATTTTTTTACCCTCACCAAAATATGAAATGGTGATGGTCAACGAACGTCGCCAAATATATGCATCAACAGTGACGGCCATGAAAGGTCCATCACAATAAATCATTGTTGTTCATATGAAATGGTGATGATCACTATCCGTCATTATAATGATTATTCGTGACAGACCTTGAATATCACCAAAACACTTATACTTTTGGCGATGCCATCTTTAATGACGTTAATTTTTTTGGTAACAGAGGCTAAAGTTCGTCACCATTGCTCATATGAAATGGTGATGGTCACTATCCGTCATTATAAATCATTATTGGTGACGGACCTTGAACGTCACCACAACACCTATACTTTTGGCAACGCCACCTTTGGTGACGTTCAGTTTTTTGTGACGGAGGCCCTTTTGATCGTCACCAATGATCTTATGGTGACATTTTTCGCCCCTCAACCAGTGTCCTTTTTTCTTGTAATGCAAAATTAGAAAGAAATAATAGCATTGAAATGTACTTACATGTATAATAATATATCTAACCATCCAAAAACTTACCATCAATAAGCTCCAAGACATATGAAAATTATCCAAACATCAAAATTCATTCCATGCTCCAAAAATTTGCCCTCCAAGAAGGATAGTGAAAATCTCTAAAGAGATACTATTTCCAAATCCATCTAATGATGCTAAATTGAATCCTCAACATGTTAATTTATACACTTCTAATGAGTTTTATTTAGCTACTTGGGCCTACATTAGCCCCTAAAATAAAATAATGTGCAAAACAACTAACTTTTGGTGACAAGCCCACCAAACTAGCTCATAAACGAAAGAATAAGCTTCTAAAGAGGTCAAATGATTAATAATACATGTTGTTGGGCCTTCTAAGGAGCCTGATGAAGTCCATAAGTGACACAGTGATGAATAGGACACCCAAAAGTAGTGGACAAGGGTTTGGCCCCTTGTTCTACAAATAGTAAACATGTGGTGCTCTCAATGGGTGTTAGGGCACACAAGTAACCTCATGGGCCTCCAAGTAGGTAGAAGATGCTTGCAAACCATTTGTATGGGCTCAAATGATGGTGTAAGTGATGCCACATCAGCATACAAGTCGTGGATCATTTGCCAAGTGCATGGTACAACTGTGGGGTGAGTTTGGCATGGTGAACTAGGTACATCTTCCTCGTCCAATAGGTGATTCTCGAACAATATACGAACATCTCTAGGGATCCATGGAATATTGTCTACTTTTTTGGAGGTCCATGGCTCTCAACACACACCCAACATGTGCCAATGCAACCCTTGGGAGGGTTAGGACCTCATATAGGAAGACCAAACCCAAAATGGAGACCATATGTAATCATGTGCAAGATCTAATGCATCCCCCAACCTTCAAGTACAACAAGACATCTGTTATGAAACCAGCTCAAGAAAAGATAGAAAAGATAGATCAACGCCTTAGAATTCAGCCTCTTCGAGGGGGCAACCTCCTTTACATTACATAAATGAACAATTCTTGGATGATACAAATGACAAAACCTCCTTTCTATATATAGGAGTCTAAGGAGTCACAATATAATCCAGCCGACCTAACAATAATAATATAAAGCCACAAAAATAACAATAGAGGGATTCTATGGGGCACAGAAATAACAATATGGGGGTAATAGGGGTATAACTACAATAGTAATGGGGTAATCACTAGTATTATAGGGACCCAACATGCCCCTCTCCTTCAAAAAAGTGTTGTCCTCAACGCTTGAGTAGTTCTGGATACTTCTGCATAAAATTCTCATCCTCCCATGTGGAATCTTCAGCGGATAAGTTCTTCCACTTGATAAGATACTCTGAAATTGATCGATTTCGTAGCTGTCGAGTTCTTGTTTCTGTGACTGCTTCCGGTTCCAATATAATTTTTCCTTCCTCGTCAAGTTCTGGCAATATTGTTTGAATTGGGAGCTTGTCGCCTATAACCTTCTTTAAACATGAAACATGGAAAACTGGGTGCAATCGAGAAGCTGCAGGAAGCTCCAATTTGTATGCCATAGTACCAATCTTTTGCAACACCTTGTACGGACCATAATACTTTGGTGATAATTTATTATCCTTCTTAGCTTGCTTTAGGGACATTTGCTTATATGGTTGTAGCCGTAGGAATACCCAATCACCTACATCAAAACTTCTTTCACTGCGATGTTGATCTGCCTGTTGTTTCATTCTATTTTGTGCCAACACGAGGTTATCCTTTAAGAGTTGGAGGACTTGTTGTTGATGTTCGATGTGATGTTCCACTGCCTGAACCTTAGAATTTTCTCTTAAATATGATGTGATGGATGGTGGTTGATACCCATAAAGTGCCATAAATGGGGTCATTTTTGTTGCTGTATGGAAGGAAGTGTTATACCACCATTCAGCCAGAGGCAACCATTTGACCCATTGTGTCTGTTTATCAGATACAAAGCAACGAAGATATCCTTCCAAACATTTGTTTACTATCTCAGTTTGCCCATCAGATTGAGGATGATAAGATGAGCTATGAGCTAACTGAGTACCAAGACAAGAAAATAATTCTGTCCAAAAATTTCCAGTGAAAATGGGATCTCTGTCACTTACAATAATCTTTGGGTTTCCATGTAGCTTTTGAACTGTTTCCATAAATGCAGTAGAAACTGTACTGGCTTTAAATGGATGTGATAATGCACAAAAGTGTGCATACTTGGTAAGTCTGTCAACTACCACCATGATGACACTCTTTCCCTCAGACTTGGGTAAACCTGTGATAAAATCCATTGAAACCTCCTCCCAACGTTGGCTTGGAATGGATAAAGGTTGTAATAGACCCGGTGTCTTAATTGTTTCAACTTTATTTTGTTGGCAAACCAAACATTCCGCCACAAACTTTTGAATATCTGATTTAAGGCCATCCCAAAAAAATTCCTTCTTAACCCTGTGGTAAGTTTTTAAAAATCCTGAGTGCCCTCCTAAGGGAGAAGTGTGCAATTCCATAAGAATCTTTTGTTTTAGCTGGGAATTCTTACAGAGGTATAAGCGATCTTTGTACCATAACGAATCATTTTGCCAGCTAAATGTATCAGAAGTACTGGAATCTTGTTGTAGCTTTCGAATAAGTGCCCACACTTCTTCGTCATTCTTCCATTCCTCCCTTGCTTCGTTTATCCAATCTGGTTGGATAATAGAAATGGCACACAACAATGCTTCCACATCCTCATCCTTTCTTGAGAGTGCATCTGCCACCACATTTTGCTTCCCTTTTTTGTAGATGATTTCAAAGTCATAACCCAACATCTTTGTGACCCACTTTTGTTGCTCTTCAGAGGATAATCTTTGTTCTAAAAAGTATTTAAGGCTATCATGATCCGTTTTTACCTTGAAGTGTCTTCCCATTAGGTAGGGTCGCCATTTCTTAAGTGCATGGAGTATTGCCAACATTTCCTTCTCATAAATAGCTTTGCTTAAAAACTTTCCCTTGATTGGACGACTTTCAAAAGCAATGGGTCTTTCATCTTGCATTAGAACAACACCAATTCCATTTCCTGAAGCATCACATTCCACAATAAAGGTTTTTGTGAAGTCCGGTGTAGCTAAGACCGGTGCTTGGCACATTGCCTCTTTAAGATGTTCAAAGGCCTTTGTTGCTTCCGGAGTCCATGAAAATGAATCTTTCTTCAATAATGTTGTTAGAGGTGCTGCTATTCTCCCATAATTCTTAACAAACTTGCGATAATACCCTGTCAACCCAAGAAATCCTCGCAGATGCTTTATGGATGTGGGGATTTTCCATTCCTTAATGGCTTTAATTTTGCTAGGGTCTACCTTAACTCCTTCATGAGATACAATATGACCCAAATATTCCACCTCCTGGACTCCAAAGAAACATTTGGATCTTTTTGCATATAATTGTTTCTCCTCCAATAGTTGTAGCACCCTGTCAACATGTTCAACATGATCCTTCCAAGACTTGCTGTAGATTAGTATATCATCAAAAAATACTAACACAAATTTTCTAAGGAATGGTTTGAAAATTGAATTCATCAAACCTTGAAATGTTGAAGGTGCATTGGTAAGGCCAAAAGGCATGACCAAAAATTCATAATGACCCTCATGAGTTCTAAATGTCGTTTTCGGAATGTCTTCAATCTTCATTCTGATTTGATGATATCCCGAACGAAGATCCAACTTGGTGAAGTAAATTGATCCATGCAATTCATCCAGTAATTCATCAATGACAGGAATGGGGAACTTATCTTTAATAGTGAGCTTGTTGAGCTCCCTATAATCTGGACACATGCGCCATGATCCATCCTTCTTGTGCACCAATACTACTGGAGCTGAGAAAGAACTTTGACTCGGTTGAATTATACCAGCCTCTAGCATTTCTGCAACCATACGTTCAATTTCACTTTTTTGGACATAGGGATATCTGTACGGCCTGATGTTTGGAGGAACACTTCCTGGAATCAGATGAATAGCATGATCATGATCACGCATAGGTGGGAGACCTTTGGGAGTCTCAAATACCTTGGAATGATTGTCCAGGACTTTTTGGAGATCTGGAGAAATAGATGATTCCAATGTGGAAACATCTAGCGAACATAATTGTGCAATTACACCTCTTTGCTCCTTTTTTAGAAGCTTTGTCATGCCATTAGAGCTGATTATCTTTCCTGGTTTCCCTGCAATACCCCTTAATTCAACTTCCTTTCCTTCCATAGAAAATTTGATGAAAAGTTCTTGAAAATTAAAAGCTATTGTACCCAAGGATTGTAGCCATTGGACTCCTAGTACAACATCAGCACCTCCCATTGGAATGGAAAGCATTGGGCTAGTCAATACATATTCTCCCATGGATAGCTTGATATTATGGCACTTTCCAGAGCAATTTATTGTTCCTCCATTTGCAATCATCACTTGACACTCTGGTGCTGGATATAGGAAGCAATTCAATTCTTTTGCTACCCTACAATGAATAAAATTGTGGGTGCTTCCTGAATCAATCAACACTATTACCTTTTTCTTCTTGATTTGTCCTTCTATCTTGATGGTTTGAGGAGTGGTAATTCCCGCCAATGCATTACAAGATATGGTCGGATTTATTTGTTCTTCATCTAGGCTTTGTTCCTGGAGTATATCCTCTTCTTTTGACCTTTCTTGCTCCTTTTCTTCTTCCTCTTCACAATCTATGTAGAATAATTTCTTCTCAGCACACTTATGACCTTTTGTGTATTTGCTATCACAATTGTAACAAAGCCCTTTTGCTCTTTTTTCTTCCAATTGTTGTGGTGTCAACCTTGTAGGTTGTGGAAGACTAGGGGCAACAACACTTCCGTCTTTATAGTTGTGAGTGGTATGCTTCCTAGTTGCCATAATTTTGCTTTCCATTTTTCTTGCTAACCTGAATGCCTTCTCTAATGAATCAGGTTCCCAAAGGCGAACATCATGTTGGATATTATCCTTTAAAGACCCTATGAACACATCAATCCTATGCTCCTCTGGAATATCTTTTACCCTTATGTTCAATTTTTGGAACTCCTCAATGTGCTCCATTATTGAACCCTTTTGTTTGAGACTTATCAATTGGCTAAAAAAAGTGTTGCTTTTTGTATCCTCATAATGTGCTATCAATTCTTCCGTAAAAATTGCCCAAGTGATAAATTGTTTACGAGAACAAAGCCATTGATACCATACAAACTGATTTGGTTCCAAATATACAGTTGCCATACGTACCTTTTGTGTGTTTTGCACATTATTGAGATCGAAGAATTGCTCCATCTGTAATATCCATGTGGCGGGATCCTTGCCATCAAACTTCCTCATATCGATTTTTGGAATATGGTGATTCTTCGATCCAACATTAGCGTCTATGGAATCATGATTAACATTTCTTTTGTTCTCATCATGAGTTTCCTTTACTACCTTTTCACCATTAGTAAGTATTTCTTGTAGAAAATTTGTCAAATATGTCTTCAAATCTGCCATGCCTGTCTTCAAATTTGTGTTCAAATCTATCTTCAAATTGTCCATCTTAGCTTCCATGCCATTTATCTTAGCTTCCACGCCATTTATCTTAGCTTCTGTTAACTTTTGTGAGCGTGACATTTGTTGCACTTGTTCTTGTAATTTTGATATATCATGTAGCATTTCTTCCTCTTCTTCATGAGTCATGCTAGAGCTTTCAGGTTCCTTACTAGGTGTTTGCATTTTCTTTCCTCGGGGCATCAGTTACCGATAATAATGCTCTACTATGCCCTTTGAATTCCTTCAAAATAAATTTTCAAACCAAGCTTAAGCAAAAATTTAAAAAAAATCTACACCTTTTTTCACTTTGTAGGAGCTTGATATTGCCTCTGATGTATCTCTGTACTTTCCAATCATCTAGTTCTGAATTTGTGACTTGTAGTAGCTCTCTGTGTCCTCTTTCCAATGCCACCAGTCTGATCCAAATTGGATTCTCCAAGAAAGAGTTATGCACAATCTCCCAAGATGACCTTATTATAGACCTTTCTAGAAGAGCGAACTTGTATGAAGTGCCACATGTACAATTTTCGATCTTTGGTTCTGAAAAAGATATGCAAGAAACTACAGTCCGTCCTCTTTCTGTACCTTCTTATGAAATTTCAATCTTATTCCCAGAGAGAAAGTTATGACGATTTTCCCCAGGTCACCTGTTTTGAATGTAATTCAGGAGTCTGCAAAAAGACCAACTTCCTCAGATCATATCTCCGCAAATATCGCGCGAAAAGCTCTAAAATTCGGACCCAAGGTTCAACGCGATTTCTTCTCAAATGGGTTTTTTTTGCGACTTCTGAAACGTCACAGAAAAAAGTTATAGCGAAAATTCCACGATGACCTGTTTGGAGCAGCGAAACCCTAGAATCCAAAGCTCTGATACCAAATGTTATGAAACCAGCTCAAGAAAAGATAGAAAAGATAGATCAACGCCTTAGAATTCAGCCTCTTCGAGGGGGCAACCTCCTTTAAATTACATAAATGAACAATTATTCGATGATACAAATGACAAAACCTCCTTTCTATATATAGGAGTCTAAGGAGTCACAATATAATCCAGCCGACCTAACAATAATAATATAAAGCCACAAAAATAACAATAGAGGGATTCTATGGGGCACAAAAATAACAATATGGGGGTAATAGGGGCACAACAATATAAATAAGGGGTATAACTACAATAGTAATGGGGTAATCACTAGTATTATAGGGACCCAACAACATCAAAGGAAATCAAGTTAAAGATCTTACAAACCATGGAAAATAGGTAGTAAATTCGTAATGGCATGCTCGTCCATAGTGGGCTTTTGCATGTGTTAATATCTCCAAACTCCAAATGGGGTTAACCAAGTATATTGTTAGGTGGGTTTTACCCTTAAAGGGGATAGTATGTCCAAGGTACATCCTTCAAAGGGTTGTGGCATGTGATAAAGAGGTAAATAGAGTAGGGAATGAAAAGGGACAACCATCGATAAGTAACTAGAAAAAGGGAAGCCCACACTTGGGTATATAATGTTTAGGAAGGAGAAATCATGGTGCCCCGACCTTGATTTCTCCACCCTTATTTATATGCCTTTTCCTTTTTATGATTTTTTTTTATTAACTACTTGGGGCTCAAGGGATAAGAGCACAATGTGTAAGATATAGCAGTGGATACCCCTTTTAGGATAGGGCAATTCATTGCCCACCAGGGGTTGGCACAATCATGGGTTCCTAAATGATAAAGGGGGCTCATCTAGGGCCTTTAGGAACCATGGTGATGGCCATGATAATGGGGTAGATCTCATGTATTGGATTTTTCCCACATGCTAAATGTGTTAATCCCAGCCATCTTTTGCATTTTTTGGTACATTTTCCTATTGAATGTGGCCAATTATGCTTTTATATTTCTTTTCAGCTGCATCAACATCCAGGGTATCGTTCCAAGACCGACCCAAGGTGCGGAGAAGGGGAAGGGGAAGGCTAAGCCTATGTGGACCCACTGGAAGAATGTGGACCCACTGGAAGAATGTGGACCCAGTGGAGGAATATGGACCAAGGTGGGGGGAATGATGAATGGGGTTATAATGATTGAAAGGGGAGTGATATATGTGTATGAGGGAGTGGGACCACACAACCAAAATCAGGGTTTCCCATGAAGTGCCATCACTAAAGCCCAAAGGTCAGTAAAAGAGATCCCACAGGACTAGGGTCCAAGGTTAACATCCAAAAGAGGTCTAGGGGACAAGAGCGCAGACCTAGCCCACTCTTTCTATCAAATCCCCCCATTAATCCATTCCCAAAAGTTTCCATGATAAGTAAACTACAATACTCAATTACCAAATAACAAGGCATACGTTCAGGTTTGGAAGGCCCACCTTAAAAAAATATGACCATGACAGATGGGTGAGGGACCACATGGCTGGCTCAAGTGGCATAGAAATGGCGCAACGAGTTAGTTTGTGGTTGCAAGGGGTTGTTGGTTGTCGTCTGAGGACCATCTTCTAAGAAGAAAACAAAATCTAGGGATACCACCCACAAAATGGTGGGTAACATCTGGCTCCAACTTGTTGGGTTGTGTTATATTCTTTCCACGACTAGCCCACGTAGTTAACCAGGGGTTAGAGGGGGGGAGGTCATAGGGGGTTTGCGATGTACCCGTAACCCCACTTTATGGGGTCCGGGGTAGTGCCCCAGAAAATTTTGGTTTTGGACCCTATGTTAGGTTGGGCAGACCCACCTATGGTTTTGTGCATGATTTTCGCACATGTTTTTTTGGACGTGATGGTTCTCGGTCCATGGTATTGGACGAGATGGTTTTCGGTCCATGGTATTGGATGCTTCGGCATGTATAAATATGTATTGTAACATTGAAAAGAACATAATGAAAAATCAAGCTGGTAGTCCTGGTTTTGGGACCCAGGGGAAAATCTCTATGTATATGTGTTTATGTGTTCTGGTCTCGCATTATTTATTTTCTATGTTTTAGAATTCATATGCAGGTAATTTCTTTATGGAGTTAAAACCTACACAACTGGGACGTGATCTATCGAACACTTGGCGAAGATACACGAACGAGAGGTCACTAGAACATTAGAAATCTATTGGTACACCACATATATTAGTTTCAGTATCTACATACTTCTATCAGGGATCAAATCTGCTCTTTGCATTTTCATTTTAGGGGTCTCATACTAAAAATTTTTGCATCATTTCATTAGGTCATGTCAAGCTGATCCACTGATGGTTGTCTTCTCCTCAGAAAACCAAATTCTCCCTCATAAAGTACACTTGCTGACCCATCTCTAGGTTGTATTCAGTCATAGTTTCAGAGTCAAATGTAATCATGTTTCCATTAGGTCTTAGGGCATGTTTTCACTAGGTTTTAGGGTTCATTTCCAAGGTCAAAGGCATGATTTAAAAGTGTAAATAAAGGGCAGCAAGGGTATGAGGATGATAAATAAATCAAGAGTGATTGCTAGTAAGTCATAGTCACTGTACAATTATCTCTTTTCACTAATGTAATTTTCATCTCAAAAACATGTTTTTGGGGTGAAAACAAAGTATTTTAGGTTAATTTATATTTTTATGTAATTTAAGTCACTTTATGTAATAAATGATCCCGGTTGCACCAAGCATCTCTCCTTGCTACAAGACAATGAACCACTGCAAAAATCAGTTCAAATTGAGCATCATCCACCTAAAAAGGAACATTGAAGAAAAGGCATTATAACAGAGATTTGGAAAAGGTCCAAAACATTAAAAAGTGGGTTTTTCTAATGAAAAATCAAAATGTACTCCTATATAAGATGTCGCATTTTGTTTTCAGGCATATCATTCTTATTTGACAAAGAAGGAGACAAAAATTGAAGGAGAGAGGAGAAGTTGAGCAAGTTTTTGGCCAAGGAGAAGTGGCGCTACGCTTAGGGAGATTGGCGCTGCGCATTTAGGCCAGAGCGTTGCGCGTAGAGACTGAGCGCTATGTGTAGGCCAGTTTTATTAGTGGAAAAAACAACTGTGATGCACATAAAGAAGGGCGTTGTGCACCTGTAGGAGGCGTTGGGCGTAGGGCCAGCAAGGGCCAAACAACCTCCTTCCACCCAAAAGACATCAAATTTTGTCTTCCTTCCCCTCAAACAAGTAAGTCTTATTCCTGACTTCATCATTGGTTTGCAATAATGCATTTGAGGATAATTTTCCATGGTAAATATAAAACCCTAGACTCTCCCCTTGTTATGCCTTAAAAACCCTAACCCCTATTATTCCTCCCATCACTTATCACTAAAACCCTAAACCCCTTCCCCGTATCACTCCATATCACTCCATATCCCTTTTTACTTCATCCACAAAGAAATATCCTAAAAACCCTAGCCCCTCTCCCTCATTTTCATGATTCATACCCTCCCACTCATTTTCATGTTTACCTGGTCCACCAAATACCTCACAAAGATCACCTCCCCTTCCCTTATTGCTAATCACTCTTACTCACCCCCTCCATCCCTTTTCTAGGAGTGCATAGCCTCAAAAATTGCAAACATGAACAGAGGAGACAGAGATTATGAGGAGGAGGAAAACACTGGCAGTGACAGTTTAGCAGGTAGACCTAGGCATCAAAGGGTAGAATTATCAGGGAAGAGCCATCAAACCTCATAGAGTTGCAGGCCTCTCATTTGGCTGTCACTTGTTTCAGGCATCTAAGATGCTATGAGTTCTGTGAGTAGGTGGAGAGAGTTCAACACCATCCTGAGCTCACCAGGCTTTTTGTAGCCAATCTTCGTGACAACAAGGTGACTCTTGCTGGGGTGACATTCACAGTTTCACCCTCCATCATTGTGGATGCAACCAGGATTCCAAATGTGGGAGAGAAATGGTATAAGGCACAGGACCTAGATGAACACTATTATGAGCCTTACATCAAACCTAGGTACAGAAATGAAGCAAAAAGGCTTTTTCCTTTCAGGTTCCTTGAAGACAAGTATGCCCCCATGATGAAAATCATCATGAAATATTTCACTTGTGAGGGCAGATTTTCTATATTGTACACCTACCACATCAGGATTCTCATGCATTTTACCAGGGTGAGGATGTTAAATCTCCCTTATTTCTTGTTCAGGAACATTGAGAAGATGGCCTACTTTGTACAGAAAAATCCATACCCCCAGCAGATGAGTAGTCTCTACTACTATCCTTGATCAAGATGATTTTGCTTCAACATCTTAACCTCCTCAATATCTCTTGGGAGACATTTATTGCCCATGACATCTTCAGTGGCCCTCAAATTCCTCCACCAGTGTCTCAAGAAGCAGGAGGACCTTCTAGCAGTACTCAGATGAAGAAATATGAGAAGGCCAAAGAGACTAGAGCCATTGAGCTGCCTGAGTCCTACAAGACATACCGGAGGGGCACAAGAAAATTGTTTGCAGCTGATAGGCAAATTTTTTCTCCACTTGGTGTGGAAGGGACCTTGCCTTCTTCATCAACACATAGGCAAATGCTTGCTCCACAGGGTGTGGAAGGGGCTTTGCCTTCTTCATAAACACAACAGATACAGGTGTAGCAGCTGCATAAAGGGAAAGAAAAAGTGCAGGAGGAAAATCTTGACGATGAGGAGGAAAGAGACTTTGATTTGACGGAGCACGATGAGCTAGAACAACATTATATTTATCATGGCGTAGAGACAATTGACATGGAGGCTCAGGATCAAGCAACAAACGAAAACATCATCATATAGGAGAAAGAGGCTGAAATCCAAGCATTGATGGACAACTTGGAGAGAGCCAAGTATTTCATCACATATCTAGAACAAGAGAACAAGTAGCTAAGTGATAAGTAGGTCCTCATGGATCTGGAACTTCAAAATATAAAAAGACAAGGTGACATGGGTAAATCAGCAATGCAAGAGGAAGCAACACCGGTCACTTTGACTCCAATCGAGAAGGAAAATGAGGGTGATAGAGAAATTTGGCTTGAAAGAGTCAATCTACACTTAGAAAAGCTACTGCAAAGGGCCAATAGGGGCAACCAGATCATCAGGCACATGGCCTACCACTACAGGACCCGGAACAAAATTTGTAATATAAGGGTCAAACAGATGAAAGCAAGGCTAAGACGGGCTCTAAAAGGAAAAAAAGAGGAGGATAGGCTTAGGTTGCTTGTTGAAGCTTCCTTGGCTCATCAGGATGCTTGATGATGGTGTTGCTCACCAATTTTGATCAAGTTTGGAGGAGTTTTTGTCTTTAGTAAATTTTGGAAATTTTAAACACAGGAAATCTGGCTCTACGCACAGCGCCACTAGCGCTGTGCTTTTCCTAGGGACACCCAATGCACAAATGGCTTGCATTTTTGGATTCAGATCGATGAGTACATGCAACCTATGCATTTTCTAAGCTTTTGGAGTAGAAATGGTCTACCAAAAGGTCAAAAAAACACCCCAAAAATGACCTTTCTGCCACTTTTTGGACACACAGAAGCAGTCTTGGGAGAATCAACTTTTGAGGGGTAAAATGTGCTCATTGTAAAGGGTTGGACTCAGCTGGAGGTTTATGCTCTGATTGTACATCATTTTGTATCAGTTTAGCAGGAGATTAATGAAAAATTGCAGTTATTTCTTTGGGATCCATGTGGTATGATGTTTAGTTCAGTTTCCTCTCTTGCGATCATATGTTAAAATGTTTTGTGTACTTCATTAATCATTTCATTGCTTCTAAGTGAATGTTTTCAAGGTTATAGGCAGAATCCATAACATTAATGCTCTGCTTTGGGAAAATATTCACCATTTTATGTTTTCTACAGTTTAGGAAGGATCCATGGTGATCACATGCTCTTCCTAGCTTCTCACTGGTCTTAAATCACCTCACCCATCAAACCCTAGAGTGTTAAGCTTTATACCTACCTTGCCCCATCGAACACATTGCAATTTTGACCTAATTTCCTAGCCCTAACTGTTTGGCTCCTCCTGATCCAGCAAAACCCCTTCAAATCAAATCAAACCTTGTGCTACTATACCTAGCCTAATATCATTTTCCTGATCCAGTCATTTTGGCTGAGATCCTTATGGAGAGAGACCTCTCTTGGCCTATTAGGGCTAGCTACTTGGCTTAGTGTGGTTTGTGGTTACCCTGGCATTGCCTTCCTTCAGCCTAAGGTTCAATCCAGGTGATAACATAGTGGCGACCAAAGATCAATCACCCCAGTAATATCTTTCATTTGAATTCTTAAGCTTGTGGATGATGAGTTTTAGAATTTACTAGGCTGAATTGGAAAGTTGTAAAGCAATATATAAAATTTCAAAATTAAGCATACTGGCTTCTCGAAAGTACACCAAATCCAATCCAGATCCAAATCCTCCAACCATTATCAGTGATCCTCATAAAATTGGGCGGAAATCTAAGAAAGCTGTAGAGAAATTCAGTGTAGCAGAAGAACAATCAAGTGAAGTTTTCATTCCTCATGTTCATTCACTCCCGGAAAGGTTAGACACTTTGCAAGATATTGAGTTCGATGTTCATTTTGAGCAAAGTCTATTTCACAGTAACTCGTTGAGTTGGATTGATCAAATAGTTATTGATTCCTCTATATCTTTTGATAACCCTGTTGAAGACTTGTTTACACAAAGTAAATCAAGGTCACAGCTTATTCATGCTCTTGATCAGTTGTAGAACCTTACTTCAAGCATAGACACTTGGGTGAAAAATAGGCCATCTTTTGATTTTCGAAATATCTCCTTTACATCTACTGCAACTCAAACAATCCCTTACCCACTTCTTTCATCTTTACAGATTGTTCACACTACTCCAGTTGTTGTCAATCCCCCTTTGAATATACCGAGTACCCCAATCCTTGCTTTAAATCCACCTCCCTCACCTCGAGTTATGGTTGCCCGATATGCACCCCTTGTTTTACCTCAAAATCTTGGTTCCATGCTCACTGATTATCAAACCAAAATACCTTTCTTTGATGCCACCCAATCCATTACAGCTCAGCAGCACGTAGATAAAATGAATGATTTCTTTGACCCCCATGAAGTTGAAAATGAAGATGTGACGTTGAGGTTGTTTGTACAAAGTTTTGGAGGTGAAGTTCGAAAATGGTTTAGAGCCTTACCAGCAGCTTCTATCACTACTTTACCAATCCTCCATAGGCAGTTCCTGGATCGATGGGAGGTGAAGAAGAATCCCCTTCAGATTTTGTCTGAGTATGAGAACATCAAAATAAATGTTGGCAAGAGTGTGCAAGAATATTGTGTAAGATTTAATGCAGTATACAATGCTATTCCTGCAAACATTAAACCACCGGAGGGATTGGCTTTGCTTAAGTTTCCAGATGGTTTCGATACTGATATGGCATATCAGTTGCAGGAACATGATCCTACAACACTAGAAGACATGCAAAAGAATGTTGTGAGCATAGAAGAAAACTTGCTGGCCAAAAGAGAAAGAATGAGATCCGAGAAAAGAGTGACCGTGAAAGAAGAAGCATCTACTTCAAATGTAAAAATGGATACACTAATTCGAACAATGGAAAGGATGGTTGATTGGTTATCCATCACAGATAGACCTGAACCTCAGATCCGGAATCCAAATTTTAGAGGCCAGCAGCAACCCCAATTCCAAATCAAGCAGAGAGAACAAAAAGCACCAGAGCAACCAGCACAACAACAACAGCAGATCAAAACTCCCTTACAACAGAATTATGTTCAAGGAATGGAAGAGGAAGATGAGGAAGATCTGGTAATTGAAACAAATCACTTTTTCACTGTTGATGGTATGCCCATATTTCTAACCAAAGATGAAGAGTATGCAGAAGGTTTCGACATTCAAAATGATAAGGACTACATCTTGGCAAATGATGTTATTTTGGAGGCTAAATCTGAAGATTATCAGTGTGGTTACATGAATTCTTTGAGTGCATGGCAGAGGCAATACTCTTTAAGGAGCAGAGTTGTACCGGTCAATCCCATTCATAAAAGAAAGGATGTGCAGTCCAAGAATGATCTCTCAAACACTCAGAAGAAAGGAACAGAGCTTGTTAATCTAAATCCTAGCAAGGTACCATCAACAAGTACAGTTGCAAATGAGAAAAACAATCAGCAAAGGGATAGTGTAATGAAAGAGCAAGCAGACAAGAAGGACATTAGTGCCAAAGAAGTAGAAAAAGTTTCATCTTTTAATTTAGAAAGTGAAATTACTAAATTGAAAGTGTCCATTCCTTTGACTAAGCTTGTTAAGAATAGTAACTATAAACATCATGTATCTAGAAGACTGCAAATTGATCATTTGTCTGAGATGGTGAATGTTGAGGATGATCATCCTGAACTCATTTTTGGTCCAGCCATAGAAGGTAAGCCTGAAGATAGCGAAGTCCCGCCCTTTTATCTGAGTCTTAGATTGTATGAGTATATTCTCCATAATGTTATGTTTGATTTTGGAGCTTCCCACAATTTGATGCCCAAGGCCATTATGGAAAAGCTGGGCCTGGATATCACCCGGAAATGTCATGATTTGTACTCATTTGATTGTGGTATAGTTCATTGCATTGGTATCATCAAAGATTTTGTGGTTTCTTTAGATCAAATCCCAGCCAAAAATGTCTTGATGGATGTGGTAGTCGCTGATATACCACCACGATTTGGTATGCTCTTATCTAGATCGTGGGGATCCAAACTCAAAGGCACTTTACAACTTGACTTCTCTTATGCTACAATCCCGGTTTTTGGTCAATTGAGGAAGTTGTACCGGGAAAAGAAAATGAAGTATATGATCACTAGTAAAGAGAAGCCTATGAATCATCCAATAAATGTTGTACATACTGATTTAGAGTCTTTTGTTTTGTACTCTGATAGTGGATTAAATGATGTATATATTCAGCTTGTAGACGTAGATGATGTACCAGAAATTTCCGAGAATTTTAAAGTAGTTCTTAATCAAGAAAAGGAAAAAATAGCAATTTCTTCCTAGCAGCCTACACAGCAGCAAAAGATCAGTGAAGAGCAGAAAAATGAAGTAATCAGCAAAGGTAAGGTTGAAAATAAAGCAGAATTCCAACATTTAGAAGATGAAGTCGGCCTTTGGAGCATGGAATTCAATGGTGCTTTGGGTAAAGATGGTGCAGGTATTGGATTTGGATTCGAAGCCCTGCTTTTCAACTTGACAAAGTCCCAAGTAATGTTAGAGTATGTCTTACAAGTTGGCTTTTGATTGCTCTAATAATGAAATGGAATATGACGCATTGATTACAGGTCTAAAAATTTTGAAAACATTGTGTGCGAAAAGGATTTCTATTTATGGTGATTCAGAGTTGGTGATTAAACAAGTAAAAGGAGAATATCAAGCAAAGCATCCGTGGATGAGAACCTACAAGAATGCAGTTCTGGATATTTTGAAAATGTTTCTGGAATACACCTTGACAGCGGTGCCTTGAAGTCAAAACATCATTGCTGATTCACTCGCCACCCCAGCAAGCAATTTGAAGATTCCAATGAATTCTAGCAATAAATTTGAAATTCATGTCAAACATAGGCCTACTATTCCTGGTAATTTGAGGTATTGGCAAGTTTTTTGGGATGACAATGAAATTAATGCCTTTTTGCAGAATGAAAGGAAGTTTAAGAATGCTTCCATTGATGATGTTTGTAATTCTAATGAACAAGACATTGAGGTAAATCAGATGGAGGTTTTACAACTAAAGGATAATATTATTCCTAGAGGTGTCATGCCTTTAGAGGAGCTCTTTGATCAAGATGATGTGGCAAGAAAACCAACCTTGGTTCCTACGGACAAAGGAGTTGAAGATGTAAATCTTGGAATAGCAGACCAGCCCAAGCTTGTAAAGTTATCAAAAACATTGTCTCCCGAAGCAAAGGCTAAGTATGTTAAGTTTCTTTCTGAGTTTTCTGAAAGTGTATGACAAGTACATCATTCAACATACTATTCCTATCAAGCCAGATCAAAAACCTTTTAGACAAAAGTTGAGAAGAATCAATCCAAAGCTGTTGCCATCCACCGAGGAAGAGGTAACTAGATTTTTTAAAGCTAGTATCATTGTTCCAATTAGATTTTCTGATTGGATTTCAAATTTGGTCCCAGTACGAAAGAAGATCGGAGAGATAAGGTTGTGAATTAATTTCGGAACCTCAATAAAGTGTCCTTGAAGGATAATTATCGTCTTCCTAAGATGGACCATATTCTGCAAAGAGTAGTTGGAGCATCACTGATGTCACTACTAGATGGCTACTCGAGCTATAATCAGATCTTGGTGCATGAAAAAGACCAAGACAAAACTGCCTTCACAACACCATGGGGAACTTTTTAGTATGCCAAGATGCCATTTGGGCTGAAGAATGTCGGAGCCACTTTTCAATGGGCAATGGACATAGATTTTGCTAATGAGAAGGATGTTTTCTTGGTAGTCTATTTAGATGATTTGACAGTATTTTCTGGTTCTGATGATGAGCATTTACACCACCTAAGGATTGTTTTTCAGAAATGCAGGAAGTTCGAGATTTCTTTAAATCCGAAGAAGAGTCTTTTTGCCATGGAAGAAGGTAAACTCCTTGGTCATATAATTTCTAAATATGGTATTCGCATTGATCCTTCAAGGGTGGAGGCAATCCAGCAAATAGACTTTCTGCGCAACAAAAAGGAGATTCAAGCTTTCAACGGTAAGATGAATTTCTTACGCAGATTTATACCAAATTTGGTTGAGCATTTACGTGAGTTAACTAATATGTTGAAGAAGGACAACACTGTGAAATGGACTGAGGATGCCATGAAATCGTTCAACTTGGTAAAGTTTGCTTTGACCACAGCCCCAGTTTTGATCAGTCTTGATTATACTCATGATTTTATTATATTTTCATTTGCATCTGAGCACACTATGGTTGCAGTGTTGATGCAAAAGAGGGATCAAGTGGAGCAACCCATTGCTTTTTCAGTCGGACTATTAGAGATGTTTCTTTGCACTACAATATCATTGAGAAACAAGCTCTCACTCTTATAAAGGCATTGAAGGATTTCCAAGTCTACATTCTGCATTCACATACCATAGCATATGTTCCTAACGCAGCTGTCAAAGATGTTCTCATGCAAACTGATCCAGAGGGAAGAGGGGTAAGTGGATAGCAGCAATGTTACAGTACGATCTTGAGCTTAAGCCTACCAAACTGATCAAAGGTCAAGGCTTGGAAAAACTTATGGCTGAATCAAATCTGCATGCTTTAGACATAAATCTCATTGCAGCAATGTCAGGTGATGAAGATGGTGGCACAGTCATTCCGGTGTCAGAAATGTTTCTCAAATCACCTTGGTATTCTGATATAGTATATGTTCTTCAGCATCTTTCACCACCTCCTGGAATGTCAAGAAGTAAAGGTAGATCACTAAAACTAAAGTCTGCAAAATTCTACATTTTAGATAGTGCTCTCTATTGGAAAGACCCGGGAGGGGTTCTTCTTAATTGTTTGGTTGAAGATGAAGCTCAGCAGGTAATGAATGATTTTCATAGAGGGGATTGTGGAAGTCACTTGTTTTGGAAAACAACAGCTAACAAGATGTTGAGAGCAAGATATTATTGGCCAACGTTGTTTTTAGATCTATATAAGACAGTCATGAGCTGCCACGAATGTCAAGTTTTTCAGGGAAAAAAAAAGCTGCTTCCTCTTTCTCTAAAGCTAGTTGAAGTAAATGCACCTTTCCAGCAATGAGGAGTTGATTTCATAGGAGAAATTCATCCTACATCATTAGCACAACACAGATGGATTTTGACATCTACCGATTACTTCACCAAGTGGATTGAAGCCATTCCGACAAGGCAAGCCATGGACACGGTAATTATCGAGTTTCTAGAGTCTAATATCTTGTCTCATTTTGGTTGCCCTCACAAGATTATTACAGATAATGCAGCAGCATTTAAGTCAAAGAGGATGGTTGAGTTTTGCAACAAGTACAATATCACATTGGGTCATTCCACGGCATACTACCCACAGGGTAATGGATTAGCTGAGTCATCAAATAAATCCTTGGTGAACATTATCAAGAAAATGTTGGAGGCAAACAAAAAGAATTGGCATAGAAAGATTGTCAATGCCTTGTGGGCCGACAGAGTGAGTAGCGAGAAATCGATAGGTATGTCACTTACTGAGTTGGTTTATGGTACTAATACGGTGTTTCCCACATCACTTGCAATCCCGGTCATTATATTATTACAGGAAGCCCATAGCGAAGAGGATGATATTCAGCGCAGGATTAATCAAATGATTCACCTTCAGCAAACAAGGGAAGAGGTTTCTCAAAACACTTTCTGGCTGCAAGAGAAGATAAAGAAGATTTATGACCGCAAAACCAAGGCAGAAAAGTTTCAGCTGGAAGATGTAGTGCTGCGATGGGATGCACGAAATGAAGAAAAAGGAAAGCATGGTAAGTTTGAAAATCTATGGAAAGGATCGTATAAAATCTCAGCCTATCGAGGACAAAATGCATTTTTGTTAAAGGAAATGGATGGTCAAGAATTCTCAGGAGGACCAGTGAATGGTAGGCTCCTGAAACACTACTACTTTTGATGTTGTTCCCTGAAGTTGCTTCACCGTCATTGTATATACCGGTTTGCTTTTCCTTGCAAGATTTCAAGTACAATGTCATCTGAGCTTGGGGCCCGAAGAGAAGGCTATAAAGCTTAAATGATTTGTGTTGAGTTTGGTTGGTTTTGTTTTGAGTTAGTTTAGAGTCGATTATGAGTCAGTTTTCAGTTTGTATTGAGTCATTATTCTTCAAAATTGTAAAAAATGGGTTTTTTCAGTCTTTTGTTTGTTTGACCGTATTGGCCCAATCAGCTAGGCACTTGGTCTACGGTGTTCTTGACACCTCCAAGGAGCTTCCATCCCCAATAAGGCCAATGTTAGTGTCAGTATCTGCATACTTCCATCAGGGATCAAATCTGCTCTTTTCATTTTCATTTTAGAGGTCTCATACTAAAAAAATTTGCATCATTTCATTAGGTCATGTCAAGATGATCCATTGATGGTTGTCTTCTCCTCAGAATACCAAATTATCCCTTATAAAGTACACTTGTTGACCCATCTCCAGGTTGTATTCAGTCATAGTTTCAGAGTCAAATGCAATCATGTTTCCATTAGGTCTTAGAGCATGTTTTCACTAGGTTTTAGGGTTCATTTCCAAGGTCAAAGGCATGATTTAAAAGTGTAAATAAAGGGCAAAAAGGGTATGAGGATGATAAATAAATCAAGAGTGATTGCTAGTAAGTCATAGTCACTGTAAAATTGTCTCTTTTCACTAATGTAATTTTCATCTCAAAAACATGTTTTTGGGGTGAAAACAAAGTATTTTAGGATAATTTACATTTTTATGTAATTTAAGTCACTTTATGTAATAAATTATCCCGGTTGCACCAAGCATCTCTCCTTCCTACAAGACAATGAACCACTGCAAAAATCAGTTCAAATTGAGCATCATCCACCTGAAAAGGAACAATGAAGAAAAGGCATTAAAACAGAGATTTGGAAAAGGTCCAAAACATTAGAAAGTGGGTTTTTCTAATGAAAAATCAAAATTGACTTCTATATAAGATGTCACATTTCATTTTCAAGCCTGTCATTCTTATTTGACAAAGAAGGAGACAAAAATTGAAGGAGAGAGGAGAAGTTGAGCAAGTTTTTGGCCAAGGAGAAGTGGCGTTGTGCTTAAGGAGATTGGCGTTGCGCGCCTGGGCAGTTGGAGGTGGTGTTGTGCATTTAGGTCGAAGCGCTGCGCGTAGAGACTGAGCGTTGCACGTAGGCCAGTTTTCTCAGTGGAAAAACAATTGCGCTGCGCATATAGAAGGGCGCTACGTGCCTGTAGGAGGTGTTGCGCATAGGGCCATCAAGGGCCAAATGACCTCCTACCACCCAAAAAAATCAAATTTTGTCTTCCTTCCCCACAAACAAGTAAGTGTTATTCCTTGACTTCATCATTGGTTTGCAATTAATGCATTTGAGGATAATTTCCATGGTAAATATAAAACCCTAGACTCTCCCCTGGTTGTGCCTTAAAAACCCTAACCCCTATTATTCCTCCCATCACTTATCACTAAAACCCTAAACCCCTCCCCCATATCACTCCATATCCCTTTTTCCTTCATCCACAAAGCAATACCCTAAAAACCCTAGCCCCTCTCCCTCATTTTCATGATTCATACCCTCCCACTCATTTTCATGTTTACCTAGTCCACCAAATACCTCACAAGATCACCTCCCCTTCCCTTATTCCTAATCACTCTTACTCACCCCCTCCATCCCTTTTTTAGGAGTGCACAGCCTCAAAATTTGCAAACATGGATAGAGGAGACAGAGATTATGAGGAGGAGGAAAACACTAGCAGTGACAATTCAGCAGGTAGACCTAGGCATCAGAGAAAACCACACAAGGGGGGCAGAATTATCAGGGAAGAGCCATCAAACCTCAGAGAGTTGCAGGCCTCTCATTTGGCTGTCACTTGTTTCAAGTATCTAGGATGCTATGAGTTCTGTGAGCAGGTGGAGAGAGTTCAACACCATCCTGAGCTCACCAGGGTTTTTGTAGCAAATCTTCGTGACAACAAGGTGACTCTTGCTGGGGTGACATTCACACTTTCACCTTCCATCATTACGGATGCAACCAGGATTCCAAATGTGGGAGAGAAATGGTATAAGGCACTAGACCTAGATGAACACTATTATGAGCCTTACATCAAACCTACGTACAAAAATGAAGCAAAAAGGATTTTTCCTTTCAGGTTCCTTGAAGACAATTATGCCCCCATGATGAAAATCATCATGAAATATTTTACTTGTGAGGGCAGATTTTCTAGATTGTACACCTATCACATCAGGCTTCTCATGCATTTTACCAGGGTGAGGATGTTAAATCTCCCTTATTTCTTCTTCAAAAACATTTAGAAGATGGCCTACTTTGTACAGAAAAAGCCATACCCCCAGCAGATGAGTAGTCTCTGCCACTATTCCTTGATCAAGATGATTGTGCTTCATCATATTAACCTCCTCAATATCTCCTAGGAGACATTTATTGCCCATGACATATTCAGGGGCCCTCAAATTCCTCCACCAGTGTCTCAAGAATCAGGAGGACCTTCTAGCAGTACTCAGATGAAGAAAGATGAGAAGGCCAAAGAGACTAGAGCCATTGAGCTGCCTGAGAGCTACAAGACATACCAGAGGGGCACAAGAAAATTGTTTACAGCTGATAGGCAAGTGTTTTCTCCACTTGGTGTGGAAGGGACCTTGCCTTCTTCATCAACTCATAGGCAAATGCTTGCTCCACAGGGTGTGGAAGGGGCTTTGCCTTCTTCATCAACACAGCAGGTACAGGTGCAACAGCTGCATAAAGGGAAAGAAAAAGTGCAAGAGGAAAATCTTGATGATGAGGAGGAAAGAGACTTTGATTTGATAGATCATGATGATCCAAAACATCATTATATTCATCATGGCATAGAGACAATTGACTTGGAGGCTCAGGATGAAGCAACAAAAGAAAACATCATCATACAGGAGAAAGAGGCTCAAATCCAAGCATTGATGGACAACTTGGAGAGAGCCAAGTATGTCATCACATATATGGAACAAGAGAACAAGAAGCTGAGTGATAATCAGGTCCTCTTGGAGCTGGAACTTCTCAAGATAAAAAAACAAGGTGACAAGGTAAATCAACAATGCAAGAGGAAGAAACACCAGTCACTTTGACTCCAATCGAGAAGGAAATTGAGGATGATAGAGAAATTTAGCTTCAAAGACTCAATTTTCACTTAGAAAATTTGCTGCAAAGGGCTAATAGGGACCACCAGATCATCAGGCACATGGCCTACCACTACAAGACCCGGAACAAAATTTGCAATATAAGGGTCATACAGATGAAAGCAAGGCTAAGACGGGTTCTAAAAGGCAAAAAAGAGGAGAATAGGCTTAGGTTTCTTGTTGAAGCTTCCTTGGCTCATTAGGATGCTTGATGATGATGTTTCTCACCAATTTTGATCAAGTTTGGAGGAGTTTTTGTCTTTAGCAAATTTTGGAAATTTTAAACACGGGAAATTTGGCTCTACGCGCAGCGCCACTGGCGCTGCACTTTTCCTAGGGACAACCAAAGCACAAATGGCTTGCATTTTTGGATTCAGAGCGATGAGTACATGCACCCTATGCATTTTCTAAGCTTTTGGAGCAGAACTAGTCTACCAAAAGGTCAAAAAACACCCCAAAAATGACCTTTCTGCCACTTTTTGGACACACAGAAGCAGTCTTGGGAGAATTAACTTTTGAGGGGACAAATGAGCTTCAAATGAAGAAATTCTAGATGTTTTGGAAAGTAGACTTGAATATATTTCCAATGAGCTATCATGAGCTCAATTTGGATGCCGGGAAGGCCTCCAAAAGGGACCTGAAAGTGGCGCTGCGCGTAGGACAAATTTTGCACAGGATTGCCATTTCACTGTGTTTTGACTGTGATCTTGGATTTTCTCTCATGGAGGATGTTTTACTAATGTAAATGACGAATTCGATTGTAAATATGATGGATAATTAGTGGTAGAGGGAAGATTCATTATATTAAAGTCATATTGAGCACAAATGAATCAGTTTCCTCACTTTTAGAGGCAAGTTGTTAGGATGCCTAGATTCCAATTTCTTGTTCAGTGTTGGTTAGATTAGATCCTCATCTTAGGGATTCGACCCCTGAGGATGGGAGGAGGTTGAAACAATGCCTATATCTTCTTCTTCTTTCTCAGTGTAAAGGGTTGGACTCAGCTGGAGGTTTATGCTTTGATTATACATCATTTTGTATCAGTTTAGCAGGAGATTAATGAAAAATTGCAGCTATTTCTTTGGGATCCATGTGGTATGATGTTTAGTTCAGTTTCCTCTCTTGTGATCATATGTTAAAATGTTTTGTGTACTTCATTAATTATTTCATTGCTTCTAAGTGAATGTTTTCAAGTTGATAGGCAGAATCCATAACATTAATGCTATGCTTTGGGAAAATATTCACCATTTTATGTTTTCTACAGTTTAGGAAGGATCCATGGTGATCACATGCTCTTCCTAGCTTCTCACCGATCTTAAATCACCTCACCCATCAAACCCTAGATTGCTAAGCTTTATACCTACCTTGCCCCATCGAACACCATGCAATTTTGACCTAATTTCCTAGCCCTAATTGTCCAGCTCCTCCTAATCCAACAAAACCCCTTCAAATAAAATCAAATCTTGTGCGACTATACCTAGCCTAATATCATTTTCCTGATCTAGTCATTTTGGCTGAGATCCTTATGGAGAGAGCCCTCTACCGGCCTAGTAGGGCTAGCTACTTGGCTAGGCGTGGTTTGTGGTTACCCTAGCATTGCCTTCCTTTAACCTGAGGTTCAATCCAGGTGATAATAGCAAACTTGTTACCTGCACATAGGTGAAAAACACGAGGCCGCATGCTTTCACGACGTCTCATGATCGCACATGCTTGGATTAGACCCATAAAATTGACTCATAAAAATAAACTTTCAAATGTAGTTTTAAATCTAGATGAAGCTCATATATCATGAGAAATATCATATGACATTAGTTCTAATGCAAAAATCAGTATGCAATGCATCCTACCCTAACATTCATATGGTACAAAACTAATACTAAGTGTAATCATAAAGCCAATGCAACCAACATATCATCAAATAAATATAAATATGTCAGCCTATATGATTAATTATGTAGCAAATGCCAAAGCAAATTTGGACATAATCATATGTATGATAAGGCCGATAGGAGGTAGGAAAATAACATTCCCACACATGGATGATCATGTGAGAAGAGGTAAGAAAAGGATGTAATCTAGTCCATGAGATCTCTCTTATAACCAAATATAGAGATGTCAATGATTAGGGCCATAAACTCTTTATGGATGGCACCCTCTGGCATATGATGGTCCTTTATGTCATATTTTATGGCATCTACAGGTTTAATATTAGTAGGAATGAGAGACTTATGATATGGAGAAACACAAGTAGGTTGCCTATGATGATCACATTGGAAAGGGGAGGTTATAGATTGATCATGATCCTGAGGGAGTGCCCAAGGAGATAAATAATATTCAATGAGGGTTTCTTCCTCAACACTATACTCTAAAAGGGGAAAGGGATCAAGGTCACTTGAGATCATATGAGAACAAGCACAGGAATCACTCTCAAAATTATGAACAAGGGAAGAAGGCAAAGGGGAGGGTGGAGTATCATATCCATTAGTTTGCTCTTCCCCAAAATCATAATCTAAAGGCTCAGGTGATTTGAATATAAAATCATAAGGAGGAGCCTTATTGGTTTCGTTAGTATCATAGATTGGGACTTTCTAATAGGAAAATTGATCACTTCCAACTGCCCCTCGTTATGCAAGGGAAAATAATTTTCTCCTTCCAAAGGGCATCAATGGGTATGTCATCATAAATAATACCCGAGAGACTGGGAGGACCAAATTCAGCCTCATCCTCCTTGTCAGCGTCGTAAATGGGAGCACAATCAAATTGAGGACCAACAATTTCCCATTTCTCCTTTTCAATGTGGAAGTAATCTCCAATATCATCTTCTAAGGGGAAAATGGGATCACCTTCTTCAAGGTTCTCAAAAGGAGAGTCATTAGGAGTAATATCCTCGAGAAAGGTAAGGTTAGTCTCAACTTCATCCTTCCCAACACATGTGTTTTAAAAATCCTCCTTTTCATCAAGTGGACTCGAGTAGGACTCGTCTTCTTGCTCATTAATTAGATTCTCAATGTCTTGATGATGGTCAATTAAGACTTCCTCCTGGAGGCTTAATGTGGGGCATACTTGAAAACGTCTAAGAAAGCCATCAACGAAATCCACAATAGATGAGATGCTATTAGGTTCACTACCATGATTTATGACCACCAAGAGATCCCATGAAATATAACATAAGGACATATTGGTGAACAACCTCCTCTCTTGAAGCATGTGCATTAAATATTTCTACGTGGTCAGTTGCGGACAGTGTATCGCCATCAAACACGGGTACCCCATGTACTATACTTCCCGTGGCATGATTACGGTGCCCAAGGATGCTAGCAATGTCCAAAGCGAGAAAATTATCAAAGAAAGATAACCTATTTAAGATATACATGAAAAATATGTAGGAGTCGCCAGGGTGAATTTAAAGATGCCTAGAAAAATGATTGCTCCACCCTACAAGCATCAACCTTAAAGTTCAATAAAGAACTAAGGCTTCATTCTTCCAATGGAGTCGCCAATAATGTTATGTCAATATATCGTATGGGGAACAAAACACACGTTTCGTGTCCCCGGCAAAAAAGCCAAAATGTTATCGCTCAAACTAGAAGGGGTCCTAAAAGGGGATCCTTGAATTGTTACTACTAAGCTAAGGGAAATAATGGAGCGATAGCCCACTGTCACCTCGGCTAAGGCTCCCTACTCTTACAAATTTTCACCGATGGGAGGAGACCTGATATTATAAGGATCACGAAATGGATGGATCAATGATAGGGAAAGGGGTGATCCTGGAAGCCTATTCACAAGAGAGGCTCAAATATGTGGCTTGCTTGTCTTAGAAGACAAGCTAGAAGGCTCTCTACGAAGGGCTTGGGGAAAATTTCTAGAGTTAGGTTTTGAGTATGTGTCTTATAAAGGAGATCCCTAAGTCCTAGAACGCTTGTGGAAACTTTGGTTCCAAGTGATCTTTAAAGAATTAACCTTGATAGTGCATGGGAACACATGGGACCAAGTGGACTTGAGGTTCGGTCAAGGGGATAGGATTTGGACACTAATGATATTCTTGACATAATTAGGGAGGGAAACGGGATCAAGGAATGAATTTTCAATGAAAGGCAATGCAAGCATCCCGGTGAGGTTTCTAGACTAAGGGAAACCAAGGGCAAGAATTGGTCTTTGAGTAGGGCCTGTGATATCTCAAGTTACCACCATTGGAATCTCATGAATTTTGGAGGGCTTCTTGAGGACACACGAGTGCAGTTGTTGACCATAAATTGAAGTATTGGGATGACTAGATAGTGAGATAATTGATGCCCTAGGTGACCTAGAGGAATATACCTAGAGAAGAGGAAAGGGGAGGAGGAAAATAGGTTTAAGGTGATCACCTTTGGGTGGACCAGTGCCTAATCCTTTAAGGAGATTTTAATTAGGTAGAATTATGACTATGGACCTTTGAATTTTTTAGGTCAAGGAGGCCTCAAAGACAACTTCGCTTAGCATTAGGGCAGCAGCAAAAGCAGCTTCAAAGACTTTATACTTTGTTTTGCAAGGTAAATGGATTGTCAAGATGAATTTAAGTAATGAAACATCCCTAGTAACATTAATTCATTATACATGACCCATACATGAAGCATTCACTATCTAAAAACACAATTTCCACAATTTTGCATAAGAGATGCAACAAATAAGCCCTAGTATAGCAAAATCCTAGAAACAATGTGTGTGATAAAATTAGAGGAAGAATAGCATTAAAATGTAATTACATGTATAAGAATGTATCCAACCATCCAAAAACTTGCCATGAAGAAGCTCCAAGACATATGAAAATTATTCAAACATCAAAATTCATTCCATGCTCCAAAAAATTGTCCTCCAGGAAGGATAGTGAAAATCGCTAAAGAGATACTATTTCCAAATCCAAGTGATGATGCTGAAATGAATCATCGTCAATGTTATTTATACACTTATAGTGAGTTTGATTTATCTACTTGGGCCTACATTAGCCCCTAAAATAAAATAATGTACAAAACAACTAACTTTTGGTGACGAGCCCACCAAACCAGCTCATAAACAAAAGAATAAGCCTCTGAAGAGATCGAATGATTAATAATACATGTCGTTGGGCCTTATAAGAAGCCCGATGAAGTCCATAAGTGCCACAATGATGAATAGGACTCCCAAAAGAAGTGGACAATGGGTTGACCCCTTGTTCCCCAAATAGTAAACCTGTGGTGCTCCTAATGGGTGTGAGGGCACACAAGTAACCTCATGGGCCTCTAAGTAGGTCACGGATGTCTGCAGACCATCTATAAAGGCTCATATGATGGTGTAAGTAATGCCACACTAGCATACAAGTCTTGGGTCATCTCTCAAGTGCATGGTACAAGTATGGGGTTGGTTGGGCATGGTGAACCAGGTGCTTCTTCCTCGTCCAATAGGTGAATCTTGAGCAATATTTGAACATCTTTGGGGATCCATGGAGTGTTCTCTACTATTTTGGATGTCTATGGCTCTCAACACACACCCAATATGTGTCAATATAACCCTCGGGAGAGCTAGGACCCCATATAGCAAGACCAAACCCAAAATGGAGACCATCTGCAATCCTACCTAAAATCCAGTGCATCCCCTGGCCTTCTAGTACAATAAGTCATCAAAGGAAACCAAGTTAAATAGCTTAAAAACCATGGAAAATAGGTGGGCACTTCATAATGGCATGCCCATCCATAATGGGCTTTGGCATGTGCTAATGTCTCCAAGCTCCAAATGGGGTTAACCAAGTATCCTATTAGGTGGTTTCTACCCTTAAAGGGGATAGTATGTCCAAGGTACATCCTTCAAATAGTGGTGGCATGTGATAAAGAGATCAATGGAGTAGGGAATGAAAAGGGGCAGCCCCGGGCGGGTAGCTAGAAAAAGTGAATCCCACACTTGGGTATATAATGTATAGGAAGGAGAAATCGTGGTACAAGAGGTGCCCCTGGCTTGATTTTTCCACCCTTCTTTATATGCCTTTTCCCTTTTATGATTTTTCTTTGATTAATAGCTCGGGGCTCAAGGGATAAGAGCATGATGTGTAAGGTATACTAATGGATACCCCCTTTATGGTAGGGTGATTCGCTTCCCACCAGGGGTTGGGACAATCATGGGTTCTTGAATGATAAAGGAGGCACATCTAGGGCCTATAGGAACCATGATGATGGCCATGATAATGGCATAGAGCTCATGTATTATTTTTTCCCACGTACTAAATGTGTTAGTTATGGCTATATTTTGCATTTTGTGGTACATTTTCCTGTTGAATGTGGCCAATTATGCTTTTTACTTTTCTTTTCAGCTGCACCAACCTTTGGGGCATCATTCCAGGCCCAACCCAAGGTGTGGGCAATAAGAAGGGGAAGGTTAACACTATGTGGACCTATTGGAGGAATGTGGACCCATGTGGGAGGAATTATGAATGGGGTTATAATGAGTAAAAGGGGAGTGATATATGTGGATGATGGAGTGGGATCATGCAACCAAAATCAGGGTTTCCCATGAAGTACCATCCCTAAAGCCCAAAAGTCAGTAAAATAGATCCCACAGGACTAGGGTCCAAGGTTAACATCCAAAATAGGTCTAGGGTACAAGAGCACAGACCTAGCCCTCTCTTTCTACCAAATCCCCCCATTAATCCATGCCCAAAAGTTTCCATGATAAGTAAACTACAATACTCAATTACCAAATGACAAGGCATACCTTCAGGTTTGGGAGGATCACCTTCAAACATACGACCATGACAGATGGGTGAGGGACCACATGGCTAGCTCAGCTAGTGGATAAATGGCATAACTAGCTAGTTGGTGGTTGCACAGGGTTGTTGGTTGCTAGTTGAGGACCATCTTCTATATATATATATATATATATATATATATATATATATATATATATATATATATATATATATATATATATATATATATATATATATATATATATATATATATATATATATATATATATATATATATATATAAAATAAAATCTAGGGATATCACCCACAAAATGGTGGGTAACATCGGGCTCCAGTTGGGACGTTATCTATTGAAAAGTGGGCGAAGATACATGAACAGGAGGTCATGAGAACAATATCTTGGTACACCACAAACCTGTTACCTGCAAATAGCTGAAAAACACAGGACAACATGCTTTCATGACGTCTCATGATCGCACATTCTTGGATTAGACCCATAAAATCGACTCATAAAAATAAAGTTTCAAATGTAGTTTTAAATCTAAATGCAGCTAATATATCATATGAAATTAGTTCTAATGTGAAAATCAATACGCAATGCATCCTACCCTAACATGCATATGGTACAAAACTAATACTAAGTGTAATCATAAATCCAGTGCAACTAACATATCATCAAATCAATATAAATATGTCAACCTATATGATTAATTATGTAGGAAATTCCAAAGGAAATGTGGACATAATCATATGGATGATAAGCTCGATGGGAGGTAGGAAAACAGAATGCCCACGCATGGATGATCATGTGAGAAGAGGTAAGAAAAGGATGCAATCTAGTCCACGAGATCCTCTCTTCTAACCAAAATATAGAGATGTTAATGATTAGGCCCATAAAATCTTGATGGATGGCAACCTCAGGCATCTGATGGTCCTTTATGTCATATTTCATGGCCTCTATATGATTATGATTAGTAGGAACGGGAGACTTATGAGATGGAGAAACACAAGTAGACTGCCTATGATGATCACATTGGAAATGGGAGGTTATAGATTGATCATGATCCTGAGGGAGCGCCCAAGGAGATAAAAATATTCAATGGGGGGTTCTTCCTTGACACTATACTCGGAAAGGGGAAAGGGATCAAGGTTACTTGAGATCATATAAGAACAAGCACGAGAATCACTCTCAAAATGATGAAAAGGGGAACAAGGTAAAGGGGAGGATGGAGTGTCATATACATTAGGTTTCTCTTCCCCAAAATCATAATCTAAAGGCTCATATGATTTGAATATAGAATCATAAGGAGGAGCCTTATCGATTTCCTTAGTATCATAGATTGGGCCTTTCCTAATAGGAAAATTGATCACTTCCAACTACCCCTTTGTATGAAATGGAAAATAAAATTTCCCCTTCCCAAGGGCATCAATGGATATGTCATCATAAATAATACCCGAGTGAAAGGGAGGACCAAATTCAGCCTCATCCTCCTTTTCGGTGTCGTAAATGGGAGCACAATCAAATTAAGGACCAACAATTTCCCATTTCTCCTTTTCAATATGGAAGTAATCTCCAATATCATCTTCTAAGGGGGAAATGGGATCACCATCTTCAAGGTTCTCAAAAGGAGAGTCATCAGGAGTAATATCCTAGAGAAAGGTAAGGTTAGTCTCAACTTCATGCTTCCCAACACATGTGTTCTCAAAATCATCCTTTTCATCATGTGGACTTGAGGAGGACTCGACTTCTTACTCATTACTTAGATTCTCAATGCCTTGATGATGGTCAATGGAGGCTTCCTCTTGGATGCTTAATGTGGGGCATACTTGAAAATGTCTACAAAAGCCATCAACAAACTCCTCAATAGATGAGATGCTCTTAGGTTCATGACCATGCAGGCATGAGTTATGACCACCAAGAGATCCCATGAACAACAACATAAGGACATCTTGGTGAACAACCTCCTCTCTAGAAGCATGTGCATTAAATATTTCTAAGTGGTAAATTGCGGAGAGTGGATCACCATCAAACATGAGCACCCCACATACCATCCTTCCCGTGACATGATTAGGGTGCCCAAGGATGCTAGATATGTCCAAAGCGGGAAATTTATCAAATAAAGACAACCTATTTGAGACATGCATGAAAAATATGTAGGAGTCATGAGGGTGAATTTAAAGATTCTTAGAAAAATGATTGCTTCACCCTACAAGCATCGACCTTAAATTTCAATGAAGAACTAGGGATTTGTTCTTCCAATGGAGTCGCCAATAAATTTATGTCAATATGTCGTATGGGGAACAAAACACATGTTTCATGTCCCTAGGAACGACGCCAAAATGTTACCGCTGAAACTAGTAGGGGTCCTAAAAGGGGATCCTTGAAGGGTTACTACTAGGCTACGGGAAACAATGGAGCGATATCCCACTGTCACCTCGGCTAAGGCTCCCTACTATTTATGGATTTTCACCAATAGGAGGGGACCCTTTATTATAAGGATCGCGAAATGGATGGACCAATGATAGGGTGAGGGATGATCTTGGTAGCCTATTCACAAGAGATGCTCAAATATGTGGCTTGATTATCTTGGAAGGCAAGATGGAAGGCTCTCTAGGAAGGGCTTGGGGAAATTTTCTAGGGTTATCTTTTGGGTATGTGTCTTATAAAGAAGATCCCTAAGTGCTAGACTTCTTGTGGAAACTTGGGTTCCAGTTGATTTTTGAAGAATTAACGTTGATAGTGCATGGGACCACATGGGACCAAGTGGACCCGAGGTTCAGTCAAGGGGATAAGGTTTAGCAACGAATTATATGCTTGACCTAATTAGGGAGGGGAAAGGGATCAAGGAATGAATTTTCAATGAAAGGCAATGCAAGGATCCTAGTGACGTTTCTAGCCTAAGTGAAACTAAGGGCAACAATTGGTCTTCGAGATAGGGCTTGTGATATCTCAATCTCCCACCGTCAGAATCTCATGAAATTTGGAGGGCTTCTTGTGGACACACCAACACAGTTGTGGACCAAAAATCAAAGTATTTGGATGGATAGATCGTGACATAATTGATGCCCTAGGTGGCCTAGAGGACTAGAACTAGAGAAGAGGAAAGGGGAAAAGGAAAATAGGTTTAAGGTGATCACCTTTGGGTGGACCAGTACCTAATCCTTTGGGGATATTGGAGTTAGGTAGAATTATGGCTATGGACCTTTGAACTTTCTAGGTCAAGGAGGCCTCAAAGAAAACTTTGTTTGACACTAGGGCAACAACAAAAGCAAGTTCAAAGACTTTATACTTCATTTTGCAAGGTAAATGGCTTTTCAATATGAATTTAAGTAATGAAACATCCATAGGAACATTAGTTCATTATACATTGCCCATACATGAAGCACTCACTGTCGAGAAACAAAATTTCCACAACTTCAGATAAGAGATGCAACAAATACGCCCTAGTATAGCGAAATCCCAACAACAATGTATGTGAAAAAATTAGAAAGAAAGAATAGCATTAAAATGTACTTACATGTATAAGAATATATCAAACCATCCAAAAAATTTCCATGAGGAAGCTCCAAGACATATGAAAATTATTCAAACATCAAAATTCATTCCATGCTCCAAAAATTTGTCCTCCCAAAAGGATAGTGAAAATCTCTAAAGAGATATTATTTCCAAATCCAACTAATGATGCTAAAATGAATCCTCGTCACTTTTATTTATACACTTCTAATGAGTTTTATTTAGCTACTTGGGCCTACATTAGCCCCTAAAATAAAATAATGTGCAAAACAACTAACTTTTGGTGACAAGCCCACCAAACTAGCTCATAAACAAAAGAATAAGCCTCTCAAGAGGTCGAATGATCAATAATACATGTCGTTGGGCCTTCTAAGAAGCCTGATGAAGTCCATAAGTGCCACAATGATGAATAGGACTCCCAAAAGTAGTGGACAAGGGGTTGGCCCCTTATTCTCCAAATAATAAACCTGTGGTGCTCCCAATGGGTGTGAGGGCACACAAGTAACCTCATGGGCCTCCAAGTAGGTCAAAGATGCATGCAGACCATCTGTAAGGGCTCAGATGATGGTGTAATTGATGCCACATCAGCATATAAGCCTTGGATCATCTGTCAAGTGCATGGTACAACTGCGATTCCAGTTGGGCATGGTGAATCAGGTGCATCTTCGTCATCCAATAGGTGAATCTCGAGAAATATATGAACATCTCTGGGGATCCATGGAGTGTTTTCGATTATTGTGGAGGTCCATGGCTCTCAACACTGACCCAACATGTGCCAATGCAACCCTCCAGAGGGTTAGGACCCCATATAGGGAGACCAAACCCAAAATGGAGACCATCTGCAATCCTGCATAAGATCTAATGCATCCCCTAGCCTTCCATTACAACAAGTCATCAAAGGAAATTGAGTTAAAGAGATTACAAACCATGGACAATAGGTGGGCACTTCATAATGGCATGCCCTTCCATAGTGGGCTTTGGCATGTGCTAATGTCTCTAAGCTCCAAATGGGGTTAACCAAGTATCTTATTAGGTGGTTTCTACCTTTAAAGGGGATAGTATGTCCAAGGTACATCCTTCAAAGGGTGGTGGCATGCAATAAAGAGATGAATGGAGTAGGGAATGAAAAGGGGCATCCCTAATTGGGTAGCTATCAAAAGGGAAGCCTGCACTTGGGTATCTAATGTATAAGAGGGAGAAATCATGGTACATGAGGTGCCCCAACCTTGATTTTTCCGCCCTTCTTTATATGCCTTTTTCCTTTTATGATTTTTCTTTGATTAACTTCTCGGGGCTCAAGGGACAAGAGCATGATGTGTAAGGTATAGCAGTGGATACCCCCTTTAGGGTAGGGCAATTCATTGCCCACTAGGGGTTGGGACAATCATGGGTTCCTAAATGATAAAAGAGGCTCATCTGAGGCCTGTAGAAACCATGGTGATGGCCATGATAATGGGGTAGAGATCATGTATTGGATTTTACCACTTGCTAAATGTGTTAGTCTATGCCATCTTTTGCATTTTATGGTACATTTTCCTATTGAATGTGGCCAATTATGCTTTTACTTTTCTTTTTAGTTGCATCAACCTTCGGGGCATCGTTCTAGGCCCAACCCAAGGTGTGGGCAAGGGAAAGGGGAAGGATAACCCTATGTGGAGCTAATGGAGTAATGCGGACCCAAGTGGGAGGAATGATGAATGGGGTTATAAGGAGAGAAAGGGGAGTGATATATATGGATGAGGTAGCGGGACCATGCAACCAAAATCAGGGTTTACCATGAAGTACCATCCCTAAATCCCAAAGGTCAGTAAAAATGATCCCATAGTACTAGCGTCTAAGGTTAACATCCAAAAGAGGTCTAGGGGATAAGAGCGCAGACCTAGCCCACTCTTTTTGCCGAATCCCCCCATTAATCCACACCCAAAAGTTTCCATGATAACTAAACTACAATACTCAATTACCAAATGACAAGGCATATCTTCAAGTTTGGGAGGCCCACCTTCAAACATACGACCATGAAAGATGGGTGAGGGACCACATGTTTGGCTCAAGTGGTGGATAAATAGCACAACGACCTAGTTGGTGGCTTTAAGGGGCTACTGGCTATCAGCGAAGGACCATCTTCTAGAAAAAAAAAAAAAAAAAAAAATCTATGGATATCACCCACAAAATGGTGGGCAACACAACCCAACACATACACCTACACCCTGTGTACACCACATCACAATACAATCACCTACACCCAGTGTACAACACAATACATATACATACACAAAGTACAACACAATGAATACACATGTCACGATGCAATGACTACACAATACACATAACATAGTACCACATGTACACAACACAACATGTACGACATGTACACGATACCACCTGTATAACAATACTACATGTACATAGTACCACGTGTACACAACACCACCTGCACACTGTGTACACAACACCACATGTATATAACACCACCTGCACAAGTTGTACACAACACCACCTAAACAATATGTACACGTCACCACATGCACAACATGTACACAACACCACCTAAACAATCTGTACACGTCACCACATGCACAACATGTACACAACACCACATGCACGACATGTACACAACACCACCTACACATAGCACCCCATATACAACATGTACACACACCACATGTACAATCATGCACACGACACCACAGGTACAACATGCACACAACATTGCATATCCAACATGTACACAACACCACATATACCACATGTACACAACACCATATGTACACAGCACCACATATACAACATGTACACAACACCGTATATACATAGCACCGCATATAAAACATGTACACAACACCATATGTACATAGCACCGCTATACAACATGTACATAACACCATATGTACATAGAACCACATTTACAACATGTACACAACACCATATGTACATAGAACCACATTTAGAACATGTACAACATATATACAACAATAGTATTGCACATCCAGAGACCACACTGTCTCTACTAGACAACCTTGCTTCTAGTGTCTTTTTACCATCCATGCTTGTCCCATCATGTCGCAGATCACACTGCTTTCATTCCGTTGATGTATCCCTCAACAAAGTATATCCATAACATAAACATAGACATAGTATAATCACATAATATCAATTCATATCCACTTGATATTGACCTCATAGATCTATCAGGGCTACTTTTCCCACTTGATTCCTCATAAACCTGGAACCTCTTCATTACATTCACTTGCATAAGCAATCATTCCTCCACAAGAATGATCCCTGGAAACCTGTCAGAAAATGGAATACATATATTCATACATATACACATATAAACATCGGCATAAAACAATCATGATCCCTAATGGCCCTATCAGACAATGGCATACATACATACACATATATAATCATTAGCATAAAGCAATCATGATCCCTGACGACCTTGTCAGACAACAACATACATACATACATGTATATAAACATTAGCATGAAACCATCTTGATCTTTGATGGCCCTGTTAGACAACATCATACATACGTACATGTATACATATATAGACCTTAGGATAATCATGATCACAACATAATTATCAGATATCATGAGGTCTAGGTTAAGATAACTCCCTTTTTTCTTGCACAACATGCACAACATTGAGAACAATAATTCCGAACATAGCCAAGGGATCTAACGCCTCAAATCCATTCACTTTACCTTTCTTGTTATCTTTCTCATGATTGTCCTACCACCATCTATTTATCCCAATGGACCCAACCAATCCAATTGGTTGTCATACTCTTGCCTTCAGCTGCCCTTATACATGTAGCGGGCTTCATCTAAGTCTTACATTACCTGTTGGGTTTCATTCAACTCTCCCCAAGCTCCATTAACTTTCCTCTTTCCCCAACCAGTTCTTAATGCCCTAAAAAAAAGGCAAGAACAAAAAGCAAACAAGAAGAAAACCATGGAAAAACAATAACAATACGACACCACAACAAAGTGGTATGTCCATACACTATACATAAACAAAACTGAAAGTCAAGTGCAAACAAATCACAAGGCACTGAAAGAATAAACTAGCAACACACACCATGACTCAACCCAATGGTTCCCAATGCTTCCAAGAGAAAGCTCAACCTGAGCCTTCTTCAAGGTTTCATGGCATTCTCTTTTGCCATGCAATCCCCTGCATCATATTGTCATAAACACATAATTGTCAGTGTATAAATAAATATAACAATATACCAATTATCTTACCTTGTTGTGCCAAGCACGTTTCCTTGTAACTGAACACGTCCATGCCATCTCTCAGGGACTCCAATTCCCTTTACAGATCCAGTAATAACTAGAAATTAGCTAATATACCTGTCAAATACATGTTCATGAATATAACACATATCCACATAATGTCAAATAAGATCAAGGTTAAGAAAACTTCTTATATTCATGCAACACATTCATTTGTTTGGAGTTGTGGTTTCCAAACATAGCCAAAGGAATTCTCACCCAATTCCTTTCTTTTACTTTTTCCTTGTTGTAATCGAGTCTTACTATGTACTGTCACACCACCCAACTGTTAGTTATGTAAATAGATCAAATATTACCTTATCATGCTAATACCAAGCATGTGGCCCTACAACTGTTCACACATGTCAGTGACACATCCCTAAGATCAAGACATCATATTTATTAATTTGTGTATAAATTTCTACAAATCTAGCTTTGATACCATGTAGAAATTATGGTGTAGATTTGCAATAGCTCGTGAAGTTTTAATCAAAATCACAAGACACAAACCTACTCTAATGCTCTACGGAAGTTAATTCACCATCTAGAACACAAATCATAAACATGCAAAAGGAAACATCACACATGCACAAATATTTATCTATGGGAAAGCAATCTACTAAAAACCCCAATGTCTTCTTGTATCAATCTAATAAATAGAGATGTATTACAATTGCTTTGCTCAACTAAGCACAACCTGCAAGTGCATAACCTATCTATTTTTTCATTAAGAAGCTCTAACCCAGACTTAGTCAATTTCATCCTCTGCTTGAGCTCGTATTTTCTTGCACAATTCCTGAGGAAATAGGCCCCTGTTATTTAGGAATTTCCTACAAAATGTTTACGTAATTCCTCAGGGTTGATCACCTGAACAATACAATGAACTATACACTCAATCTAGTATATAATTAATTGTACACTACCTTAGAATCTCCATCACAATTGGGGAACTCGAATTCTCAGCATACATTAGCTATTTTGGGCTTATTGATTAGTTAACTGGTCAATCACTAAGTGAGGTTGAAGTTCCACTTCCACAACTTTACCTCCACTAGTTTTTCTAACAGTTAGAACCAGGCAAACTGACCATAACTCAATTTAACTTAAATAGATTGCTACAAATTAGCAATCAAACATACTGAAATGAACTCAAGCTTCCCCAACTCGAATTAACTTAGTTAAATTAGTGACAAGTGCCATGCCACCTCAGCTAACTACTTCCAAGATTTCTACTGAAATAGAAATTCGAATTTTCTCTAGTTTGACCAAGGAAAAGTCAAACGTAGATTTTCTTGTTACATTTTCAACAATTTGAAATAAGCATTTACTAAGTCTAACAACCATGTCATAATCAACTAACAGTCATTAGTCATAATACTACAACTAGCAACCACTTACACTCAAGTGCATATTAGTTGTCTAGTACAATTGTATTATAACAAGATCATTCCTTCATGCAATCTTGTAGACACACATACTCACATCATACAATTAATCAAACATTCAAACAATATATAAACATACAATGTTAGATAAATCAGATAGACGACATAATCAAACTCATACCTCGATGTGTCTTAGTCCAAACTAGTACAACAGATTATCACAAATATATTGATTCATACCTGAATATCATAACCATAACCATCTGCATAGGCCAATCTAGATTAACATGATACATATAGCATCAAGACCTTAAATGCACATACTCATCATGCATATGACCACAATGAACAACTAGCATCTATCATTCATGTAGCCACAACAACAATAGAATGACAAGCATATACATAACCATAATGCATATAACAACCATTAACCAACATACTTACATGCCCAACTATTGTAGCAGCTACAACCACCCTCCAAAATTTTACCTTCGCTTCGTTTTGGAGCCTCCCTACTAAAATCTCATCAACTTGTCTTGCAGTGCCCAAGTACTTGTGCTTTCATCAAGTTTATCTTTTGCTTTACAACTTGTGTTTCTTAATTTCTTTGATGATTAACCACAAGCTGACATCCCCATGACTTGGATACAATCTGGTTCTTGCATTTCCTTGGCAATATGCACAGTTCTAGAGGGCAACCAGCCTTGGTCTCAAGAAATGCACGGTTCAACCCAACAGTGAGATTCGGCTCCATAAATGCGCAGACCCAGCTGGCAGCTTGTCTTTAGCTGGGAAATTGTGCAGAGCATGAGAAGCAGCTAGAGGCACTCAGCCCAATAATTGTGTAGAAGCATTCCCTTAGATGTTGTCTGATGCATGTGCCAACAAGTTGCCCGGTTCCCCCCAGGACTGCGCAATTTTTCCATGCATGCATGGCAACCCTTCTCGAAAAATAAAAAATCATCCCTTGAAAATAGGGATATATTTTTAGCAGTGGGAGTTACACTTGAGCTAATTTTAGAAATTGTCGCCACTTGTCGTTTTCTCCTAGATTTTTGGCCTTCACGTCGTAAACACTAAATCGATCAAATATATTTATTGGATACTGCCAAAGCTCATTTTCACATTCAATCTTGGAGCTATGGCATTCCCGAGGCATCTAGGAACCTTCAACACAGTCGGCCCAACTTTTCCAGGTAAATTTTTCTTTTCAAGTCTTTTGCTGCTTTTTCTATCGCTTTTGTTTCCTTGGCTTATGTGGGTGTTGTCTTGTCTATTTTATTGAATGATCTCTGGTGTTTTGATTTGTTTTAGCTTATAGAAGTGTTGTTTAAAGTTTTTCATTGCCTTTCCTAAGCATCACATGCATAACCCAGTTTTTGCACTAATGGTCGTCGTTGCAACGACTCTTCCCACAAGATTCATTGTTCTTCTATTTGACTAATTCCTGCATTTGTTTTGATTGCATGCATCACCATTCACTCATATCTGCACCATCCTTCACTCATGCATTCAGATCTACTCGTTTTCAAGTTGCCCTTGGGTAGATCTGGGCTGCCTTGGCCCGGATCTAGCTCTTCCCGGCATGCACTACGAATTTCTAGATCTCAAGGCTTTGCCTTAGCTCCAAGAATGGCACAGATTCTGCCAGTGACTGGCTCCAGCAGCACTCTACGCAGTTCCAAGAGACAGTCCCGAAGTCTTGCCACAAGGATTGCTCAATGTGCAGCCCCAGCCAGCATCAAATCCAGAATGAACTGCACATTGTGCAGTTCCAGTCATCAGCAAACCCATTGGACTACGCATTGCACAATTCCAGTCATCAGCTCCTCTCACTGGCAATTGGGACTGTGCGTTGCGCAGATCTAACTGACAGTCCCTCACCTCTGAAAGTCATAATTGCACAATCTTACCCAGACGTCGCCCAGTTTGTCACATGATCGATCCTTGAAGTGCTTTTAATTTTGAGCTAACATTTGAATTCCATGAGTGTCCTTTTTATCTCCAGGTACAACAGTTGTTGAACAGCTTCTCAGCAGTACAGGTAACATGGCTTCCAAGAGAGCTGGAGCAAAGGATACTGTAGAGAGTAGCACTAGAGATGTAGTTTAACAGGTGTTAATGAACTTTCTAGTCTATGCAAAAACAAAATTGTTCATAGAGAAGGATAGGAAGATTACGTGGCAGGAAATAAAGGAGATATTTGTAGGCAGCTTCAAGGAAGATCTCGAAGATTGAAAGGTCTATGGCAGCACCCACAAGTCAGGCTTGTACAGGGTTGCATGCAGGTACATCGCCTTCCCATGTGCGGACATCATTCACTAGATTGTCTCGCATACCGATCCCGAGATGATGACATTGAGCAGTGCCAGTGGAACATAGATTTCTACCTTCAGGATGGAAAATTATCATTAGATGTATCACTTACCACAGTTGGTGTACCGCATGGATGCACTCTTCTTTACTCTCAATGGCAATGTGAACACTAGAGACATCATGAAGTGTTGGGTAAAAGAGCCATCGAAGTTCAGGTCGACACCCAATCAGGTCTACAAGACTAAGTCACTTAGGAAGGCCTACTAAATCTTGATCATCTTTGCATGTCGCTTGTACGATCAAGAGAGCAAGAAGACCTTTCCGCAGAGTTGGGTGGTTGTGTTGGATCAGTTGGAAAGTGAAGGAAGGTGTTCAACTGGTTGGACATGTTGGCTTTTCAGCGAAAACTGCATGTGTCTAATGCCCGAAATCCGTGTAAGGACGAGAAAGTGAGATTCTATATGTCTGCGTACATGCGTGATGCAATATGTGCCCATCAGCAGTTTCCTGGCATGGATTGGACATGGACACCATCAGATGATGTTGTGAACATCTATTACAAGTTTCTCTCTGAGTTTAGCTATAGAGGAGTCATGGCGAGGCTACCTAACCACTTCATTACCCCAGTGTACAAGATGATATTCGAACAGGATCCACCTTACATGTTCCAAGAAGCGATGTCAACATTTCTTAACATTACATATTGGTATGCCTCACCCAGTGGCACCTTCATCAGGATGTTTGGCAGAGAGAAGCCTCTGCATGTGTTACTAAGGTTTGCCACAGATAAGTCGGTCATGCAAGAGGTTGTGTATCACATCTCCACAGGTTTATCAACAGGCATGCACAGGAGGAAGAAGGCACCATGGTCTGCTCTTCCTTTTTGGATTGGATTGTACAAGATCCGGAGCTTGAAGGATGCGATGTCGAGGCTGAGCACTTGAAGAAGTTTGAGTTCGGCACCAAGAGTTTAAATCCATATGATCCCCACTACATATACAAGAACCACTATGCGAAGGTGTATTATCCATTGATCCACGGGGCATGTCATTGGCTAGAGGAAGATCCTTGGAGGTATTTCTACAACTCCTCTAGGCTTAATGAACCGGTCAGCATGGCTATAAAATGGAAAGCAACTCTGCAGGCAGAAGCAACAACAACAACAATGAGCAGCAAACGAGCGCAGGACAAAGGTAAGAGGAAGATTGCCGAGAGCGCAGAGGATGAGAAAAGCTACAAGTTTAGAGAAGATCCTCTTATTGAGAAAGTAGCTTTGGAGATAGAGGCAAAGAGGCGATAGCACAAAAGGAGAGTAGAATGGAGGAAGAGAGATAAGAAAAGGTTGGAAGATGTAGAGAGGAAGTTGCAGAAAATAGAAAATAAGTTGAAAGAAGAGCAGGAATTAAGGAGGAGAGAAAGGGAAGAGAATCATAAATAGGAACAGGAAAAAAGGCAAGGCGCAATGACAGAGAAATATGCACCTATACAAGCTAAGGACTCATAACAACCAATAGATGAAGAAGAGGATGAGCAGGTGTAGTTTCGGGAACTTTCTTAGCAGATTGAGCAGATAGTTGAAGCAACGAATATGGAGTTGGAACAGGAGCCATAGGACCAAGACACCGGCCTCATGCCCAGGGCATCTAAGGTTGCCCCACAGTCTCTGCCACCTCCATAATTAGAACCAGTCCCAAGCAAGCAAGTAGAAGTTGTCCTCCTTGATGATGATCCAGAGATGGATGTGTAGAATCTGTCATTTGATGAGTCATGATAAAGGATTGTACATGCACGAAGAAAGTAGCTCCCAGATGATCACGCATCACCTACACACATAGAGGAAAGGGTGATTGTTGCAGATGTTAGAAGACATCCAGCTACCATGGTCGATGCTTCTAAGGCTTATGCAGAAGCCACGAGTTCAACGGTCAAGTTCTTGATAGCAGAGAATGATCAGATGGAAAAGGACTTGCAAGAGGCCAGGTAGAGAACAAAACAATTTATAGGATTTGCTATGGCATAGATGAGAAACGTGATGCTTGTTGAAGTATCGAATCTTGAGACGACCATGTGGAAACTGTATGGCAGATTTGTCACCATGCACAAGGTGTTTGTCCATCTATATGGTTCTTAGCAATAGTGCGCGAAGATAGCCCAAACTCTCAAAGACATCCATGCATCTATCACGCATGTACAAGAATGGATAATGAGGTACATGGGAGCCCCACTTTACTTGCATAAGATAATGAAGCCGCAGGCAGAGCTAGACAAAGCACGGATTTAGATGTTGATCTGAAATTATGAGCAGCTTCCTCCATTATTCACCAACATTGAGGCTTACTATGAATGGTTGTTTAAGAGTCTGGATGTCATAGTAAGGAAACACAAGATCCCTTCAATTGGAACCCTCACTCAAGCCATGAAGAAGAACCAAGTCTTACTAGAGGTCGATAGGTACATAGAGCAGATGATGCGAGAGGCCACTAATGATGACTTGCAGTTGAGCGTAGAAAACATGCACGTACATCAGTGGTCCATCCACACTTAGGACAATGTTGTGCATGCTTCAAGATGAGTTGGACAAAGGTTCCATAACCATATACCCAGAAGCCATGGAGGCAAGAGTCTGTTTCCATAAAGACATCACCAAACAGTACGGGGACACAATAGCGCAGTACTAAGCTTGGTATCAGTTCGTCACCAAACACCATCAAGAGGACGTTTCCGATTTGTTCTTTCCCCAAGACCCCAAGTGATGATGTTTGTCTTGTTAGTCTGACTCAAGCCTATTATTTTCCACATGGATATATGTGGAAATTGTACGATTATTTGTAAATATATTGTAAGTGAAATTCCAAGTGTCATTAGTGGAATGTAAACAGTCACTATGTAATGTGAAGAGTCATGAGGGTAGTCAAGAGTCAAAGGGGAATGTCAAGGGTCACCCCACCCTTTGTTATATATAGAACCTCATAACTCATAGTAGAGGCTTTTGGGAGCCAAGCTTTTGGCTAGGCATTGCTTAGAGAAGGCTTGGAGAGTATTGTGACGAGCCTTGGCTTCTCCACAGCATAGAGCGAGTACATCTCTTTGGAGGAGCAGGCGGTGTTGACTATAATGTTCCACTATTGGGGCTAGTGGTTGTCAATGGTGTATGTATGGATGGAACTTTCACTTAATAATATAACTGAGCCAACACGTTTTCATGCATATGTTGTTATTTTAATTCAACTATTATAGTTACTTTAACAATGTATACTATTTAACTTACGCATTTGCGTATGAACTATTTTGTATGTGATTGCATGAATCTTGTTGAAGACGTGTTGTTGTATTAACTCGACACTTTGGATTGTGGACTATTCCGCTTCCAGTTTATGATGGCATTTAGCTCGTGTGTTCCTTTCAGGTTGCATACTATTACATGCTTCTAAGGGACACACTTCCTTTTAACCTCTTTGTGTTAGAACCCCCATGCATCTCACTTGACTCGTTGCAAGGTCACACACTTTCTTCTAACAAAGTTATCATACTTACATTTGCGCGCTACCACAATCAAGGCACTACTTTACTACCCACTACTAAGACTCCTACTCCAAAAGGTCTAAGGTCTAGATGGGACTTCTTACCGGGGAGATCCCCTAACATGTTGGCGGATCTAGCAACGTCAACATTTCTGGCGCTAGAAGGAGGGCTAGATGACAAGGTGAGCCCTCAAAGTTTGTTTTGAATCTCTGAACATCATTCATGACTTACATTAAAATCTCAATTCCGGCGTGTTGTTCTCATGCACATGATTTTAAGCACCAGATGATGTCATCGATGACTTGTCATGAATCAAGTACAACGGTGAAGGAAGAGTAGCCCTTTTGAGACACGGATTTGCCTTCTTAGGCTTTTATGAGAGGAATTAAGTCCCTTCAGACAATGTTGCCTGTGGGTTGTTCGCTTACACGTTCGAAGGGCATGTTGAGAAATGGTGTCACACATTGCCCACTGCCTCTATTCACTCGTATGATCACATGATCAAAGAGTTAATATGTGCTTTTTATCATTATGACCATAAATCACTCAATAAAAAAATTATGAAATTACGGAAAGCACCTGGTGAATCCATTGTGCAATTTTGGACTGCTTCTGTAATCTCTCTTTTCAAATCCCTGAAGATGAAATTGATTTTTCTCAAAGAAAGATTTCAGTATCTTCTTCACGTATCTGAAAACCCACATGAGTTGGAATCATTCGAACCCCTCCTAGCATATCTCAGTGTTATAGCTTCAAAATATAATATGGACAGGGTTGTCGTCACAAGTGACTCTACGTCTTCTTCACATCCCAGAACTCTAGCTCTGTAGGACGAGGTGGGAGAAGTTGCGAACTCAACTGTTGAACTATCACATCCTCCCACCCTAAGTGATCTGAACATCTGCGTAGATTTGGACTACAACCCCGATGGTTGGCATGAGGTATTGTCTTCTCAACCTCCATCCTCTGGTTCCTTTGATCCTCCAGATTGTACTGTGTTGTGTTCATCCATTCTAGACTCCACCTCTGTTGTTCATGAGGATCAAGTTATCAACGAAGTTGGTGTTGAGCAGCCAGCCTAAGCTGTCATTTTTTATGAGTATGTGTGGGAATCTGAAGAAGAACCTGTCGGGAAGGATGACCTCCTTCTTCCCACACCTCATCCGCTTTATCCTGACATCTTCTGTGATCCTGCCATTTCTGTTTTTTCTTGTGAAAATCCATACCCAGATGTTTCTACTTCCGATCATTCATAGGACACAAAGGATATCAGTCCGTCATCTGATTGTGGAGAGGACAAATATTTCTTTTCGAATCCACCCAATCTATCATCTTTTCTTTCTGGAAATTTAGAGGGTGAAAATTTGTGTTTCTCATTAACCCCTATGTATGATTCGTCAGATCATGAGGACTCCGATGTGCATCTTAAATTTTTTTATCGTGGTTGTCGTGATCTTTTCACTCACTCATTCAATCACGATGTTGATTCACTTGATGTCAATATTTCTAAGCCACCGATCTTTGATGATCTACCTATTGATTAAGTGGAAACCCCTCAAGTTGTCGAGGCACTTCAGCCCAAGTTGATGGTTATGTAAGGTTCTCATAGTCTTAAGGTCAGTTCCACTACCGATCAGAAATTTGTTGAATCACCCCAGGCTCCTCATCACTCTCTTGTGCATATTCAAAATCAACCTGATCTACAAATTTCACATCCTCCACCAGAATCACATGATCCTATCGCTCATGCATTAGATGAGTCATACATAGCAAGTCATGTTGCTAAGCGAAAGTTTTCTTCTTTCTGCATGATTGCTCCTTTGTCAAGATCAAAAGAGTATGCATGTTGTCATCTATGCATAGTGTGACGCTACACCATGGTACGTCTATAGAGTGTCTGTCATGCACTTTTACTCTTTTCTTTCTGTGGACACATTTAAACTTCGAGCATGTTGGTTTTAATTGCTATATCTTTCTTGTTTACTGGTTTGCCTGAATACCTTTCTTGTCAACCATGCCTTCACCTACATGGGCCAACCAATGTTCCAGTGGCTACATTGGAAATATCACTTCATGTGAGAAGGCTCATGCATTGTTTAGCTTAGGAGTAGAAGTAGTGTTTTCTTTCCTGTTTTTCTTTTGTTTTCTAGTTTTGCTTTCGTTTACTACTTTCCTTTGCTTGTTTTCTTGTTACGCACCCGTAGGATTAGTTTCCCATGAAACCGTGTTGGGCTTCTTGAGACAAGTAGGGTGAAACACGAGAGGACTTGTATAGCTATCAACATTTGGTTATCTGTCTATTCCCTTTCCTTATGAAGATCTTGCGTTCTTTCAGTCGATGATACCCTGATGAAAAATATGTTATGTTTAGAGTGAGTCCTCGTGAAAACACAACTCTTGCACTTTTAACTAGTACCACCTACTCTAATCAGTTCTCTATTTTCGGTTAACCCTTGTCAACTCAGTCAAGTAGAGTAAGGTAGAGGGAAAACCTTAACAAGTATGTCAGAGGTACCTCTTCTGCTCTCAATAAGTCGAGATCCCTTTTCTGCCTCATGAAAATAAATAAGTGCATATGCACAATTCTCTGAAAAAATGAAAAATGAAAAAAAATAATAAAGACGAAAGAATAGAAAGGCTTCTTGCACAGAGAGGTGAAGCAAGCAACTTCTTCGGGGTATTGTCTAGGCTCTCTCGCAGTAGAGCGATGCTTGTGTTCTTGAAGTAACTTCGTTGAGGTACTGTCTAGGCCTGCTGGCAGCAGAGCAACACCAAAGATGAAACTTAAACTTTGACAGTCTATATTACTTGTGCATCAATATACCCCTCATCCCCAATCGAAACAAATCAGTTGACCTGGTTTGGTATTTGTGCTGACCAATCAAGATAATGGCAGGGACTACATCTTTAACTCAAGTTAGTGAAGGAACCATGATGATCAAATAATTGAACAATACTTCCAGAGGAGTTAGACTTGCTTTACACGAGATAAGGTCCATACAAAGAGCTCGAATTCTACTAATGTGTCACCAATATTGTAGCGGTTATAAACACCCTCCAAAATTTTTCCTTCGCTTCGTTTTGGAGCCTCCATACAAAAATCTTAGCAGCTTGTCTTGCACTTCCCAGGTACTTGTGCTTTCATCAAGTTTATCTTTTGCTTTACAACCTATGTTTCTTACATGATTTGTTGATTAACCACAAGCTAACCTCCCCGTGACATGGTTACAATCTGGTTCTTGCATTGCCTTGGCAATCTACGCAGTCCTAGAGGGAAACCCGTCTTGCTCTCAGGAAACGCGCAGTTCAACCCAGCAGTGAGCTCTGGCTCCAGAAATGTGAAGACCCAGATAGTAGGTTGTCCTCAGCTGGGAAATTACGTAGAACATGGGAGGCAGCCAAAACCACTCAACCCAGGAATTGCGCAGAGGCATTCGCTCAACTGATGTTCGCTGCATGTGCCGACAAGTTGCCCGGTTCCCCCTAGGACTACGCAATTTCTCCATGCATGCATGGCAGCCCTTCCCGAAAAAGGAAAAAGCAGAAATAAAAAAACATCCCTAAAAAATAGGGATCTATTTTCAACAGTGAGAGTTACACTTGAGCTAATTTTAGAAACTGTAACCACTTGTCGATTTTTCCTAGAATTTTTGCCTTCACGTCAAAAACCCTTAATCGATCAAATCTATTTAATGGAGGGACACTGGAAGCAAAAACTGCACAATTCCTGGAGGGAACCGACATTCAGTTGCTAAAGTTTGGCATCAAAAACTACGCAATTCCTGGAGGGAACTGGCAGTCAGCTGCCAGGAGATGTTGGCGGGGAAAACTGCGATGATGCTGGGAGGCTGGCTTGTTGATCACCTCTGCGCAGTTTCTGGGTTGAGCGATCCGCTGGGCAGCAGAGGGCTTGGTCATGAAAGCTACGTAGTTTTCCGGGTGAGTAGTTGGTTGGCTGACTGGTGGGCTGGCTGGAAAAACTGCATAATTTTCTGAGGGAGATAGGGACGGGCACTAGGTGTCTATCCAGCCTGTTTGCACAATTTTCTCAATTAGCAGAGCGGGTAAGGTCTACAGCCTCTACGCAATTTTTGAGGGGAGTCAGTCCCGGGGTGACTACTGGGTCAAACTCTCTAGTTGACCAGCATGAAGGTTGATTGATCAGCTTGCGGGCAGCGCAACTTGAAATGGCTTGCTTGGTGCTTTTGCACTGTTCTAGGTGACAGTCGATCGAGTCGATGGTGGGGTGAAGGTCCGGATGTCAAAGGGGAATCTGGTCGTCAGAACTTCAGCAAAATGACTAAGTGTGTGAATGAGTGAAAAGGTGCATATGTGATCTTGCAAACACACACTTACATGACTTGACGACGAGATGACTCAAACCATCTAGACACATATGCTCAACATGATTGACCGACGGTGTGAGCGACAAGCGTGACGCTTGTGATTGATTGTTCGCTGACCATGACGACTCTTGTGTGACAGTGTATATGACTATGTGTGTGAGTGCGACGAATGTTTCCATAGCGAACATAGCATGTACACACGAAGCGAAGCCCTTGTGTATGACCAGAACATGGTCGCAAGCATGACATTGACATCAACATGCAAAAGTTGTCGATGGAATGATCAACCAAGGTGGGAGCGAAGACTCACACGAGCTCATGGAGTGAACTCGAGTGTGTGCAGTCATCAAGTAAAACTCTCAAAGGAGGCTCTGAAATTGGATGCAGGACAAAATTTTGGAGGGTGTTGCAACCGCTACAACATACGTATATAGCAATGAATAGCTATAACAAGCCTAAAAATTATCACTTGTCGAATGTGGTCACAAAAATTCAGCTAAACCTTTGGTTAGAGTTCCATACAACCTTAACATTCAAATAAAATAACCATTTCATTTTAGAAACCTAAAGCATAAATGTTTGGACCTTATTTGTATGTCCAAGTCGATAAGCCTTAGCAATTGCTTGCAAATCTTCATGTGGATTCCGGTCACTGCACATTATTTTGAATATGTCCATAAGAAAGAGCGCATGCTCATAATGAAACTTGTTGCCCAAGTTTATTCCAAAATTTCATCTCAAAATATCAAAATGAAGCAATCATATAATTTCATGAAATGTGTACTAACAAAAATATACCTCAAGTATTACCAGTGATATATTATAATAGTATCTGCAGTGGCCAAGTTTATCCCCAATTCTTGTGCTCATGTTGAAAGTATAAAACAAAACCTTGTAGTATTAAGTGCATTGACCAATCAATTCGTCTTTGTCTTTAAACTCCACTTATTTTTCCATCAACCCATTCATAGTTCCATTGTTTCAATCAAACATTGAGATGTTAAGAAACGATGGTGAAAAAAAGACACATTTCTCCATGCAAGAATAATTATACTGCAAGACCATGATACCAATAGTAGAAATCCCTCATACAAACGAAAGCACTAGATGAAAAGAATCTAATACATACCTTGTAATTGAGATAATCTTCTAATAGGTCTAACATATGTTGGAATTTTGAATAGATAAGTACTCTATGTCCTTGATCTTTACATTTTACCATATCTTGTCCAATGAGTATAATTTATTAGAAGCCTGCAACAATTCAAGTAAAATGACATTTCACAACCTCCAAAGACAACATTAGAAGTCGGTTACAAACCTCTGCTACCTATCAAAGCATGGAATCTTTCATCTTTTGTTCCAAGACAACCATTTATAAAATAAATCTGCATTTTCAAATGACCTATAAGCCTCTTGTCTATTGTTGATATTTGGTTGTAGTCCTTCACCTTTGTCCATGATGCTCCACCTAGCTACCAAAAACTAGTGGCAAAGATGAAGTCTGAACTTCAGAGATTTCTTTCAGCTCTACATCCTGCTCTCTAAGTAAGCAAGCAACGAAATTGATTTAATTCCCCCATATATATCTTTGGTTGGTGTAACCCTCATCACTTTGTCAAGTTTCTTACTTGTTTCAACTCTACTTGTTCGGTTTCTTAATTGTTTCAATGCCATTTCCTGTCATTCTATCCCTATCATTCGGTAAGAATATTCTGCCTAAAATTAAAATCCCTTCCACACAAAAGTATGGTAATAAAAATTGCTGAAAAAAAAAAGTATAGTGAGAAACTAGGAAAACACTTGCATATTTGTTGCTTCTGGCTTTGAAAAGTGCTCCCTCAATCTTCAGAATGAGCAATTGGCATGAATATATTTCGTACTCGAGCCCTTTAGGGAATTGCAGACATCTAAAGGGATGCGTGGAAATAGAGTGGCTTTAATTGTGATATGTGGAACAAAGGAGTCGGTGGGATCCGTGTTTGCCAATGTAATGTTACTTTAATTACTGAAATCAATTAAAGACTATGCATTGATGTTCCAACATGAGTTGGATGAGGTTCATGGGCCAATATAGAGGCTTCCCTCTCGTTGCCTCATTTGCTAAGGGTCGTGTATCCCTACTTTGTGTGACCCGCTAGAGAATAAGTTTTCAACTCGTGTCACCCTACTATGTTTTTACTATGCATGTAGAGATTAATCCACGTCCATATATGAGCCGCAACTGGCTTGGAAAGATGGCGGGCATACATATAAGGCCCAATATGCATACAAATCTGGAGCATAGCTCAAATGCAGTGATTGGTGGCAATAATAAACAACGAATGATTCATAATCTTTTTCTCCTAACATGATTTTCCCTTTGTTATTTGGAATGAGACAACCATTGGATTGTGGTTTCGTCCTCTACAAAACAATTACACACCATTTCGAATCTCAATAACCCCAAGGGCTTATGTAAAGAACACCAAGGCTCAAGGAGTAAGCCCATTCTATACATTTACATAAGCACATACACATTATGTTAAAGAATGAGTCATTATGCCGAAAAAGGAAAAAATTACATAATAAACCATTGTGAATTGGTCGCTAGTTGTATAGAAGACTTGTAGTCTCTTTCATACACGACATTTTTAAGTATATCAACCTTGTTTTCATCCACTTGGATTTTCATAAACAATTTATTTTGCAATTATGTAATTTTTTTTGTAATTAGGGAGTTGGTATTTGAATCTTATGATATTAGCAAATAGGAAAACAAGGTAGCCATTATGAAATCGAGTGAACACAAATCGAGCTTATAGCACAAGTCGCCATGTCCTAGTTTTTCACTTGAACTTGCACTAAATACAAATTACATTTATGTATTTTATATGGTTGATTTTTTGAAGAAAATTGATGCCAAGTGGCCATGCAGTCATCCTCTTAGACAAATGGAAATAACTAAAACTCATACATATTGATACATATCCTCTTGGCGAGCTCCAAAAATTGATCAATGAATCATTCAATAACTCCCAAATTCTTATTTTCAGAGGTACTTAAGGCAATAACTCTCAAATTCTTAGTTTTTCAGAGGTTCTTACATTTTCAAAGGTACTTAAGGCAAGAGAAAGGATGATGGGAAATACTTCTAGAAACTATTCGCCTAATTGAACTCCAACAAATAGGGAACCGAGCATAAGCTTAAGCAATGATAGAGCTGCTAAAAAAAAAAAAATCTGAAAATATTCCTTTAAAATGCTTATTACGATTATTCCTAATTCAATAATATATATATATATATATATACATATCTCTATATGTATATATACATATATATACATATCTCTATATATATGTATACATATAGAGATATGTATATATGTATATATATGTATATATACATATATATACATATATACATATATATATATGAACAAGAATGGTTGGATTTTATTTATAGAAAAAGGTTGGCCGGAGCCTAACATCACTATTACATAATGCATCAGCCATTAATTTCAGGCGACTCAGTCTCGACAAAGCCCGAATGGATCCATTGGCCATTCAATGAAGAACCAACTTAAATACTTTGGCATGGTTACAAAGATCCTTGGTCAATGCGCAGAAGCCCACAAAAGAAAAGGGAGACTGCATATCCAGATCCGATTCTCTCTGGTGGGATAAGGCGAGTCCTTTGTTCTTGAGAAATTTCTGAGCATCTTCATTATCTCGTTGATTAGATGAATGTGAGCATTGGGATAGTATGCTTTAAGATCTGATTTAGTTGCTGGAGCAGAGAAGTCTGAGTGTTGCCATCATGAGAAACTGCAAGTTTTCTGAGCATCTTCAGTTCTCATTGTTTAGATGAATGTGTGATGGAGTAGCACGAATTAAGGTTATGTTTTTTAAGCTGGAGCAGAGTCATCACGCACGAATTAAGGTTCTGGTTTTAGAGCTAGAGCAGAGAAGTCTAAGCACTGCCCTCATGAGTATATGCAAGAAACCATTTTATTGCAAGCGATCTACAAGAAATGAGCTCAGAGTCTTAAGAGTTATGCCGTTGTGGCATGATCAAGCCAAACAGGTGTTAGGATATTCTGATACATAGGAAATAGTTAAGTATAACTTGGTCTAGTCTAGAGTTAGGTAAAGTGTGTTTCTTTACTATGTATTTTTGTAACTTACAATTCGACAGTCATGATACGTTCTAGACATGAAGTGCTCTGACGGTTCATTCTCTCCTCGGTATTATCGACACTTGATGCATGGCTTAACACCCGATTGGTCCATGGTCTCTATTTAAAGAGCATGGAGGGTCATTTGTAGTGTAACCGTTCATCAGAGAAGCTTATGTAAATTTTCATTCTTTTATTAATAAATTGTCTGAAGTGGTTGTGTTGGCTCAGGCCGTGGACTATTTCCCTCTTTAGGGTTTTAACCACATCAAGAATACTGGTGTATTGATCTATGATCTGTTTGTGAGCGGTGTCCTTTGGTGTTCTGTCTGAGGAACTTACCCTGTAAATTCCTACATGGTATTGGAGCTATTTGAGGGCCACATCCGTTGGTGATCCAAATATGAAGCTGGTACAACTGCATTCGATTGTTGTTTCCTATATCTATTGTTTCTAATTGCTTTCGAGTCGAGAGGACTACTCTATTGTGTTAGGAGCACCTATTCTAGTGAGGAACACCTTTCATTTCATGCGAAAAGGTTTCTGGTAACACTAGCTACGTCATTTTAAAGATTTGGAGGTATATAATCTTCATTTGCAGTTCTAGCTATTCATCTCTCTGTTTATTTTGGTTTATTTAGCTCTCTATTTTTTATTATCGGATCTATACCTTTCATTTTTGTGTATGCTCTTTGCCCCATGACTCTGTGCAATCTGGGCAAATTAGAAATAGAAAGGAAGGATTTTTCTCATGTGTATGCTCTTTTCCACCACGCCTTAGTGTGATCTCGGAAAATCAAAAACATTGAGGAAAATATTTAGTTTCCGGCTAAAGCTAACTTCAATCCGTAAGGTTTGTTTGTTTTCATATGTCTATGTTGGGTTTTTGTAGGCAAAAAATAACTTTTTCAAGTAAACATGCACCCCAAAACTTCAATGACTAAAAAAAAACCCTTCCTCTTTTCCAAAAATTACTAACTTTTTAAACTAACTCACTTGGTCCAAAGTTGCTTTATGAGAATAGAGGTCTTAAGTTCAAGTCTCTCTTTTTGTTGAGTTACTTTTTCAAACATCACATGTAGCTTATGTTTTAAAGTTACTTTATGTAAAAGTGTTCTCACCCATTATAAAAAGTGAATCACTTATAATTCTAAAGTCTCTTTATCTTTTATTTAAGTTACAATTTAATGGGTAGCTCATAAAGTACCATTGTAAAAGTGACTTTCAATAATTTATAAAGTGAGTCACATAAAATCTTCTTATTCTTCTTCTTCTTCTTCTTTTTTAAGTGAGCTAATTAGATTAAGCTTGGAAGGAGGGGGATTTTTTTAAATGTAACATTATCATTCATTTCCGCATATTCACGCACTTCGTCAGCATCTTCAACAACTTTTCTTCAAAAAGCCATAACTTCTTCATTCGGAAGCCGTTTTTAGAGCTGTTTTTTTAATCAGCCTAATTTTTTAGATCTTTCCATTAGAACACTTAGTTTCAGCATCTACAGCTTCAGTTTCTGTTAAAATGGAAAGTCCATGCCAAGTTATTCTTGACAGCACCAACTATTTCTAATGGTGGTCCTACATTGTGGATTTACTTAGAAGTAAAGGTCTTTACATAATAGCCTCAGGCCAAGAAACCAAACCTCAAGATAAAGATAAGGTAGCCAAATGGGAAAATAGGCAAGATCAAGCACATGGGTTGATAAGGATGTCTATTTCTCTAGACCTTAGATTCCATATCGAAGAACTTGATACTCCTAATGAAGCAATGAAACAACTCACTAAAGTTTTTGGAATTAAAAATGAAATTAGAGCCCATCAGCTCGAAAATGAGTTTCTTACATTAGACCCCGTTAATTTTTCTTCCATTGAAGATTTTTTATCCAAGTTCAAGACCCTTAGACTTCTCTTGGAAGGTGTTAAGGTTAAGAAAGAAGATGGTAGCCTTATCTATTCCATTCTTACTAAGTTGGGACCAGCCTACTCTGTGTTTGTTTCCACCTTCCACTCTACTAGAGAAGCCTTTATTTCTCAAGGACAAGACTACAAGTCCCCCTCTTTTGATGCCTTTTTTGATTCTTTAATAAGAGAACAAGAAAAGCTTTTATATCTTGGTCTTCTTAATCTTGGAAATTCTTCTAAGAAAGCCTTAGTCACCCAGCAGCAACCAAATTCATAGAATCCTAAGACGCAGAATCATAAAAATAATGGTCTTAAACCAAACAAGGATCCTAAGCAATTTGAGTCTCAAAATGAAAAATTATTTCAACAAAATGATAAGGCAAATAAAAACAAGGGGAAGAAGACTGATAAACATTGCCACTTTTGTAATCGAGATGGCCACTTAGAATCCAAATGCTTTAAGAAGATGGAAGTCTTGGAAGCAGCAATGAAGAAGCATAACATCCATTTGGAGCACTCTTCAACTTCAACTTCATCTTCAAGAATAACACTTTCTACATGTGGTTGTCAAGAATCTCAGTCTGGTTATGCACTAAATGTATCTTCTTCTTCTCATTCTCATGAGTGGCTCATTGATTTTGGAGCTTCTTATCACATGGAAAAAAACAAAGCCATGTTTTCTTCTTTAAATGATTGTAACACCAAAAATATATATGTTGGTGATGATAGATCTCTTAGTGTTGTAGGGACTGGAACTGTTCATCTAGACAATGGTCAATTTAATGATGTATTATGTGTTCCAACATTATCCTGCAACCTTATATCTGTATATCAAATAACTCATTCAGGTGAAGGTAAAATCGTTGAATTTTCACCTCACGATGTTGTAATTAAGGACCTAAGAGATCCTAGAGAGATTTTAGCTATTGGCACTGCTGATGATTCTACAAGGTTGTATAAGTTTAACAACTTTGGGTCGTCAAATCTTCCCTCGGTATTTGTTGCTCATAATGATGAAGTGAGCAAACTTTGGCATGAGCGATTTGGTTACTTAAACTATTGCTCCCTTCAAAATCTATGTAAAGAAAATAATGTGACAGGTCTTCCAATGGTATCTTGCAGAGATGGTGTTTGTTCTGGATGTGTACTCGGAAAACGTCATCAGGATAGTTTTGAAAAATGTGCCTCTTGGCATGCCTTAGCCCTTTTACAGCTTGTGCATAGTAATTTATGTGGTCCACTTCCAGTTGTTTCATTCTCTGGTTACAAGTATTTCTTAACTTTCACTGATGATTTCTCCAGACGCACTTGGTGTTATAGACATTTTTGTGCCTTACAGCATGAAGCATGAAATGTCAATAATCTAAGGGATCCAAAGTCCCTAAACATGTTGTTCCTACCCCTAGAGGAACAAGGTCAGCAAACCACAGCACTGAATATCAGTTCTCCACCTGAAAACACTCAAAAACAAGCTAATTCTGGATCATGTCAACTGCTCCACTGAGCATCTGCGCTGAATGTCAACTGCTCCACTCTGTACCTGCGCTGAATGTCAAAAGCAATGAAGGCTACCTGCGCTGGGCGAGATTGGCCAAGTGGCACAGTCATTCCTCAAGGTGTCAAATGCCCAGGAAGCTTCCAAAATGACACTTGGATCAAGGAATTCGCCTTGTGATGAGTAAGAGGATCTAGATCTCCAAGTGGAAGCAAGAAACTCCAAGTGGACTCAAGAACTGAAGAATAACTGAAGTGGGAGAGGACACTAGTCAGCTTCATGCCAGCCTCAAGCTGACTCATCCTTTCTCCAAAACTCCTATATATAGAGCTCTCTCATGAGGTCTAGGGAGGCTGGAATCTGGTGAATGTAAGGAAGTGCTATTGGTTTGAGTATAGAACTATTGGGTGATTTGCTTGAAGGAGGTGAAGAGGAGATTTCTTTCTGCTGGGAGGTGTTGCTGGATTGGGCCTCTTATGGTTGTAACACTCTCAGAACTTTACTTCTTCCATTAATAAAGCATTTGAGGTTCTTCTATATGCATGTGTCTCAATGGCGTATTGATACTTGTATATTTGATTTATTCTAATCCTTGAATCAATTATGAATGCATGCTTCTTGTAGTTTCCCTTTCTTGTCATTTTGCAGGATCTTGGTGTAGCTGGGCCAGTGGAAGAGCAAGGAGCTGGGAGCAAGCAGCAAAGAGAGAAGATTGGATCAATCATTAGCGGAAGATAACGGTTAGTGGATCTCTTTCTCCCCTCTCTTACATCTCATAAAGAAGTAATCTCGAATAGCTTTGCATTCGGTTGTTGCTGAGGTACTATCACCCTTAGAGTGGGATAGGGTCATTCCGTATTGGATACTTTTCCCAACAACACTTGGGTATACTTCTTAAAACTCAAGAGTGAAGTATTTAACATGTTCTTGGCCTTTAAGGCCTTTATTGAAAAACAATCTAGACATCAAATTCTTAAGCTAAGATCTGATAATGGCGGAGAATATGTTAACCATAAATTCATCAAATTTTGCACTGAGAATGGAATTCAAATGCAACATATTGTTCCATATACTCCACGACAAAATGGTGTAGCTTAAAGGAATAATCGCACCTTAAAGGAAATGGCTAATTGTATGCTTCAATCTAAAGGACTTAGTCTTAATTTTTGGGCAGAAGCAATTAACTGTGCAAATTACATAGTAAATCACACTCCTACTAAGGTTTTAAAGAATGTCACTCCAGAAGAAACATGGAGCTCAATTAAACCAAATGTAAGTCACTTTCGTGTTTTTGGAAGTGAAGCATGGGCTCATATTCCAGATGAGAAACATAAAGCTTTAGAACCTAAGAGTGAAAAATGTATTTTTGTTGGATATTCTGAAGATGTCAAAGGATATAGACTTAATCCACTTAAGTCCAAAAATGTTATCATTAGAAGAGATGTAAAGTTTGCTGAAAATATAGCAGCCTACGAGCCTAGTTCGGCGGATGTGCCACCTCTCTTTATCCCTTCTACTTATGAAAAAAATTCTTCTTCAGATGATGACAGTGAGTATGACAATCCTCCCCCACCTTCTTAGGATCCTCCTTCAGCTCCTCAGCTTCCAAAATGGGTCCATGCTACTCAAGATGCAGCAGGTGCTCTTGCCAGTGATCCTACAGATCAGCGACGTACACGTTCTCAGTTCAATAGAGCCTCTTCTTTACTGGCTCAAGCTTCAACGAATTATGATCCTGACACCTTTGTAGAAGCTTCAGGCCATCCAGATTGGGACGCAACTATGAATGAAGAATATCATTCATTATTGGCAAATGATACATGGGATCTTGTTCCTCTTCCAAAGGGACGAAAACTTGTTAGATGCAAATGGGTTTACAGAACCAAGTATGGACCAAATGGAAAAGTTGATAAACATAAAGCTCATCTTGTTGCTAAGGGTTTTTCACAAGTTGAAGGCATTGACTATACTGAAACCTTCTCCCCTGTTGCCAAAATGAACTCTATCCACCTTGTTCTTTCCTTTGTTATCTCTTTCAAATGGGAAGTCCATAAGATGGATGTTAAATCTGCCTTCTTGCATGGGGACTTGCATCTATATGGAACAACCTACTGGCTTTATACAAACAGACTCCAGCCTTATATGTCAGCTTAATAAATCCCTTTATGGTCTCAAGCAAGCCCCTCGAGCTTGGTATGCCAAAATGGATAGCTTTATTTTAGAAACTAGCTTTTCTAAGTGTCATTCTAACAATACTATCTACACCAAGAAAGTGGGCAAGTCTCTTATCATTCTTGTTCTTTAAGTCGATGATCTTATCCTTACTGGTAGTGATCCCAACCTTATAAACCATGTGAATTCTAGCCATAAAAAGAAGTTCGAAATGACATACTTAGGACACTTGCATTATTTTCTTGGTCTTCAAGTCTTGCAATCCAAGGAAGGTATTTCCCTTTCCCAATCCAAGTATTCCTGTGATCTTCTATGCCATTTTCACATGGAAGACTGTAAGCCAGCCCCTTCTCCATTTCAGTCTAGAGCCAAACTTTCAGTCACTTGTACTTCCCCTGAAGTTGGTGCTACGTTATACCGTCAACTTGTAGGAAAACTTTTGTATATGACCCATACTCATCCTGACCTTTCCTATGTTGTTGGCCTTATTGCTCGGTTTATGAAAAACCCACATGAAAGTCATTGGAAAGCAGCTAAAAGAATACTTCGTTATGTTCGAGGTACAGCTCAGTTTGGGATTCATTACAGTGCAGAAGCATCTCTTCTATTGGTTGGTTTCACTGATTTTGATTGGATTGGTGACCCTGATGATCGGAAGTCTACTGCAGTTTATGTGTTCACTCTTGGTTCAGGACCTATTACATGGGCTTGCAAGAAACAAAGTGCCATTCCTCTTTCTTCAGCAGAAGCAGAGTATCGTGGTGTCGTAGAAGCTAGTAAGGAAGCCCTGTGGCTTCGTCAGATCCTTTCAGAGTTTGGCTTTCAGTAGCAACATCCAACTACACTTTGGTTTGATAATCAAAGTGCCATTCAACTATGCAAAGATCCAGTCCAACATCAGCGCAGCAAACACATTGAACTGCACATGCACTTCATCGGAAATCTCATTCATGACCATGTTCTTGAAGTGTAATATTGTTCAACAGATGATCAAGTTACAAACATCTTTACAAAGGCTCTCACAGAGGCGAATTTTACTAAACTTCAATTTATGGTTGGAGTTCAGGAAGTTGACACTAAGGGGGGAAAGGCTCTAATGCCTCCTTCCTTCTCCTATTGTTTCATATTTGTACATCCTTCAATCCTATCCTAAGTTTTTCTTAAGGGGGGATGTTAGGATATTCCGACACATAGGAAATAGTTAAGTATAACTTGGTCTAGTGTAGAGTTAGGTAAAGTGTGTTTCTTTAATATGTACTTTTCTAACTTACAATCTGACGGTCACGATATGTTCTAGACATGAAGTGATCTGATGGTTCATTCTCTCCTTGGTATTACCGACACTTGATCCATGGCTTAACACCCGATTGGTCCATGATCTCTATTTAAAGAGCATGGAGGGTCATTTGTAGTGTAACCATTCATGAGAGAAGCTTATGTAAATTTTCATTCTTTTATTAATAAATTGCCTACAGTGGTCGCGTTGGCTCAGGCCGTGGACTATTTCCCTCTTTGAGGGTTTTAACCACATCAAGAATACTAGTGTATTGATCTATGATTTGTTTGTGAGTGGTGTCCTTTGGTGTTTTGTCTGAGGAACTTAACCTGTAAATTCCTACAACAGGAGATGCCATCCTGTACATTGAAATAAGCCTCTGATTATTAATTCAGTCCATAGCAACGGTGCTCTGAGCCTCTACAAAAGAGTCAATGGGATAATGTGTTCTCTGCATTATATGTTCTGAGACACCAAAAACGAGCTATACATTAAGAAGATGCCAATGTTATAGTGTAGATGCCACGGAGTGTAAGCTACAGGAGAATATAGTGAAGCATGTGCCAGATTTTGGGCACTTGTGGTGACAGCAGAACCAGGAGTCATTGCCACCAGTGATTATTCTTGCTCAGGGCAGAATTATATGTTAAGGTATTGGGTGCCATTCTGATGCTTCATTGTTCTTTGATAGGGTACCTTGGGCTAAGAGGCAACCCATGTTTGCCCTTATGTTGGCTTCCTTGTTCAGGCTTCGGAGGATGTGGTAGAATGAAGTGGTAGTGAAGCTCTACAACACTTTCCTTAGTCTTTCAAGAGTTTTGTTGAGCACTGGGTTATTAAGATGGTCACCTGAGTTGAGGATTTTTATCAGGATTTCCGAATCCCCAAAGACTTGTAGGTTTATTCCTCTGCTCCCCTGGGCTATCTGGCAAGCTTTGAGCAGTCCCAAAATCTCTGCTTGGTTATTAGTGCTTAGACCTAAGCCCCAGATGAAGCTGTCTCTTTTGTACCCACCTGGGAGTAGATTACTCCCCCTGCTCCTGATATCCCCAGGTTTCCTTTAGAGGCTCCGTCGAAGAATATCATAACTTTTCCTTGACTTTTCCACCACTTTTGGAAATCCAATTCAAAGGTTCGAAGCCTCCACTCTAGATTGGGGTAGTGCAAGGAGGGATTCTTTTTATTGCTGACATGCCTCAGGGACTCACCAAGCCAACTGATCTCCTCAGGGAAGAGCACATTGTCTTGCTTGTGAGGACAATTCTCATAAGTTTCCAGCAACAGTGCTTTGGCTTTGGCAGCAATTACATTGGGAGTTTGTAGTTTGTTGTTGAAGATGGCTTCATTCCTAGCTAACCACACTTCCCAACAGATGTATTTTGGAATTTCATACCATATTTTGGCCCACATTGATTTGATCTTCAGAGCATGAGGGGAACGCTCTTTCCAAGAAGCGAATAGACTAACCACTGAGAGCTGCACTGGTGTTTGAGCCTTGAGCCCCATCATTGCTTGTGACCATACTTCTTTAGTAATGGGGCAGTTAATGAACAGGTGATCAATTGTTTCTTGAGCCGAACAACAAAGAGGGCATCTGTGGGGTCCTATAATTCCATGCTTCTCTAAGTTATCTCCAGTGAGGACCCTTATGTGCATGAGAATCCAGCTAAAGAAATTAATCTTTGGGAGGCCAAAGGGGTCCCATACATGTTGCCAAAGCAAAGGGGAGTGGACCTATGGAAGGTGTACTTGGAGAGCTACAAAGCCCTGAGCTGCTGAGTAAGCTCCAGTCTTACCCCAACCCCATTTGTCCCTTGAATGAAGGTGCACTGGAGCCAGACCTGAGATAGTTGTTAGAAATAGGTGAAGTTGAGGAAGCAGCCTATCAGGGAGGCATTGGAAGGCCCAGTCGGTCCAATTCCCCCGGGAATCCCAAGAGGAGATGTCAGCCATCTTGTGAATGCCATTCTAAATAAACCAGTCATGCAAATCTGCAATTTTAGGGGCAGATTTTAGAGGTTGAAGGCCCATTATCTTGTCTTCCCACAACCCAATTCTTTTTCCATTTCCAAGGATTCTGTAGAGATAGCCTTTGAAGAACTCCCAGCCTCTATTGCATAGCTTCCATAGAGTAGTTCCTTTGCAGGTAGCTCCTTCATCCATATTATTTATATAAAGACTATGCAGATATTTTTTAATTAGAATTTGACTTACTGGATGTCATTGATTTGAGAAGATTTTCCAGAGAATCTTTCCTCCCATAGCCAAATTGGCCAACTTGGGTTCTCTTACTTGAAGCGTGCCTTCTAATAGAGGCCTTTTCACAATGTCCCAACTTACTAGATGATTTTTTTTTATTCCCCTTTCCTCCTTTCCACGGGAAGTTTCGAATCAACTTAGATAGTTGATCAATGATCATTTTTTAAGCTAAAAGAAACGAGGCCTGATAGATTGGAAGGGAGGAGAGAACTGATTTTACAAGGATAAGCTTCCTGGTTGAAGTAAGCCACTGGCTTCCCCACGCAGTCATTTTTGCCTTGATTTTGCTGATAATTTCCATCCAGTGAAGGGCCTTGCTGGTTCCCAATGTTAAAGGGAGACCTAGGTACTTGAGTTTGTATCAAGAGGTGTAGCCTGTGAAACCCAGGGCTTGAGAAATCCGGTGAATAGTTGCTAGTCTATTGACCAGCCATACACAACACTTTTCCTCCTATTGACCAGAGCTCTAGATACTCTGCAGAAAATTTGGACAACTTCATTGAAAGCCTTTGCTATTTTAACGGAGGCACCTCCCATAAGGAGAGAGTCATCGGCAAATAAGGCGTGGTTGATTGGGATTGTTCCTTTTATCGCCTTGATGCCTGGGAGTGTCCCCTTTAACTTCTCTACTGTCAGCTTTCGACTCAATGAATCCGCCATCAAAATGCATAGGAAGGGGGATAGAGGGTAGCCTTGCCTTATGCCCCTCGAGGCTTTGAAGTAATTAGCTGGCTTGCCATTTACTAAAGGAGCTATCAAAGGCTCTCCTATACATGCTTTAATTAATTTTATAAAATCAAAACTAAAACCAAAAGAAGAAATAACTTGGAGGAGGAAAGAATGCCTTACTCGGTCAAAGGCGTTCGCCATGTCCAGCTTAATGAGCATACCTTGCTCTTGATGTCATTGGCTGGAATGAATGATTTCCTGCACCAGAATCACATTGTCCAGGATATGTCTACCTTTAACAAACCCACCTTGATTGGGAGAGATGAGTTTTTCCATCGGCGGCTTTATTCAATTTGCAAGTAACTTGGTGAGGATTTGTAGGACGCATTGCATAGCGATATTGGCCTGAAGCAGTCAAACGCCACCGGGTTCGCTTCTTTATGGATTAGCACTAGGAAAGTGGAGTTTGTGCTTCCTCCCACTTTGGCTTTTTGAAGGAAATCTTTGATCATTCGAAATATATTGGCCTTGATGATGTCCCAACATATTCTATAAAAATGAATGGAGAACCCATTGGGTCTTAGAGCTTTGTTTGGTTCCACCTTCCAGATGACATTGCTGATTTCTTCTTAAGTGAAGGTCTTCAGGCGTCTTGAATTATCCTCCTTGTTAACTAGCCTTGGGATGTGAGAGAGGAAGTCTTGAGATTCCTCATCAATGTCTGCACCTTTTTCCTTGTATAGTTGTTGGAAATGAGAGGTTCTAGCCCCTTTTAACAGAGTTGTGCCTTTAAGGAAAGCCCCATCCGATGAGGTGATTTAAGCAATGTGGTTTCTAGAAAGATGAGATCAGATTTGCTTGTGGAAGAAGGTTGAGCTTTTGTCTCTAGATGCAAGCCAAAGGTTACGCGATTTGAGCCTCAAGGATTCTTCCTCCTTTCTGAATGAGCGTAGAGTGTTGATTTGGAGTTCTTGCTCATTCTGAATTTCTAAGCTGGTGATGTATTGTTGCTCCATGTCCATTTGCAAGTCGTGCAGCTGCTCGATGTTCTGCTTTCTATGCGTAGTGGTGGAGTCAGAGGGATTTTTTATCCATTCTTTCAAGGCTGTTTTGGTGGCCTTTAACTTTTGTTCCCACACATAGCTGGGCGAACCAAGAGCAGGGGTGGACCATGCCTTCTTGACTGTGTCCATAACCCTTCCCTGTCTGACTAGAGAGGGCTGAACCGGATGTTCAAACAAAAAAAGAATAAGCTTATGATCTAAAGTCAGCTTTGTCATAATTTTGGTGGAGATGATCATCTCTTTGGAGAGGAAGGAGCTCTGGAGTAGAAATCTGTCCAACCGGGCTGATATGTGCTCCGCCCCAATTTTGTTATTTGACCAAGTATATAGCCCTGTTTTTGGCTTAAAGTCCATTAAATCCCATTACTGAATCAGATCTTCCACTAAGGGAAGGCAATGGTCCCTGCTACTGGTACCTCCTCTTTTTTCCTTTGGATCGAGGATGAGATTGAAGTCTCTAGCTAGGATTATATTCTTGGGGGAATAAGCGTCAAGGAAATCGGACAGGGTTTGCCAGCAGTCTTTCTTTTCTGCGTAGAGGACAGGGACGTAAAGGTTGAAGAGGGCGAAGGTAATCTTGCTGGCAAGGTGCTGGAGTTCAGTGTAGATCTAGTGCTGCATTTGGAAGGAGCTCTCAAGTTGGAATTTGTCTTCCTCCCAGAGGGTGGCAAGCCCACCGCATGCACCCCTTGCACTTACTGCTTTGCCGACTTTTGTTTTCCATTTTACTTTGCTAAGATCAAGAAGGGCATCCCCTTCTATTTTAGTCTCTTGGAGCATGAGGATCTCTGGAAATTCTGATTTCAGAAGGTTCTTCACTGCTTCAGCTTTTAAGGGATTCCCCAGACCTCTGTAGTTCCAAGAGACTAATCGCATTATTTACTAGCAGAGGGGGGGGGGGGGCGGCATCCCTCCCTTGGGAGGCCTGGTTCTAGTATTTCTGCCAATGGACATCTCAATCGTGGGCTGGTTGCCTTGCATTTTTTGTCTTTCCACCTCTTCTTCTCTTGCCTCTCTGTGGGATTTCCTCCCAACTCTTTTCGAAGGCCTCTTAGTTGTCTCATCTTCCAAAGATCTAGAGATCTCTATAGTCTTCTTCCTTGTCATATCTGCATAGGATGGGGGGCTAGGGCCACCTCTTGGGATTCCAGTTTGGAGAGGGCATGTTTCCTCCTGTCTTTTATCTTCTTCCATAGTGGTGGTCTGTTGTTTGTCCTCTTCATCTGCTGGATCTAGGAGTTTTTCTGGTGTACTGAGTATTTCAAAGGGATTGGTGGAAATGTTTGCTCTTGGAGGGACTGAGCTCCCCTCCCCTTGTGCTGAGGGTGGGGCACCACTCTGCATGGACACTCCTTTCCCTTTGGTTCTGTTGTTTAGTTTAGTTGATGCTGGTTTCTGGACCTGTGTCCATTGTTCTCCTTTCAAGTTCTCTGCCTTCTCCTCTAATTTCTTTTTACAATGCCTGGAAAAGTCCCTATATCCATGGCAATGCCGACATTTAAATGGGAGTTGCTCGTAATCTAATACTTGAATATGAGACCAATCAGCCGCCATGAGATTTATAGCTTCAGGGAGGCCTTCCTCCAAGTCAACTTCTACATAGATTCTCGCACAGGAGTATTGATCCCTCCTTTCTTCTCGATTGATGTATTTGTTGAGTTTATTGCCTATGGTTTCTAGAGATTTGGGATTCCAATAGTGCAATGGTAAATGAGGCAAGTGCACCCAGACGGGAACAGCCGAGGGCACATCCTGAGTCAGATCAAAGTCCGTTGTCCATTTATTCAGGTACAAAACTTGAGGGCCCATGAAATACGGGCCATTTCTAGATATGAGATTCTTGTCCTCTATCAATTCAAATATGAAGACAAAGAAGCCTTTGCCGTCAAAATGGCTTTCAATTCCTTCCTTGACAAGAGGTCACAGTTCCTTTACACCCAGGCATCTACAGCTTTAGGCGAGGGCCATAGCCTGGTGAACTGCCCAATTAGCCTTTGTTCTGCTAAGTTCAAGGCCGATCTGCAGGGTTCTTCAGTCGGTAGAGTTACTGTGGCAATGGTTTCCATTCTTTTGATCAACTTTGGTTGGATTTCATTTGCTGGCCGTTTATTGCTTACTGCTACCAGTTTCCGGAACGCGGATAGATCAGGAGGAGGAGGGTCATGATCGGGGCCCCCACCTGGGGCCATGGTACTGTTACTGCACGCAGTGGATCCCTATGCCAGAAGCTCCTCACACGCACCCTAAACCTGTCCTCCTTCACACATCTTTTTCTGTAGGAACCGCTTGTGCAGCGGCCGCCTGCAACAGATCTCCGCCCACAGCTCTTGTTGCAGCCGTAACTCACCTGTCACTAAAGTCTCTTCGCGCTTCGGCAAGCTCCTCCCACGATTGAAAATTTTAATTTGATATCTTTTAATTCAATAATATTTTAATTATCATAATTATAGTTCTCATTTACATAATATTTCGTTTCCCTATACGAAAAAGGGAACACATGCATAGAAAATAAAAATTTATTGTTTTATTAAATTCCAGATATGATAAAATTTTAGTAATCATAATTATCATCATCATTTACGAAATATGTACCGAAAAAGGAATACATGGACAGAAAGAACAATTTTTCTTGTTCTATTGTTCTATTAAACTCCTAACATGATAAAATCACAACATTGTGGAAGCAAATTATTTATTAAAACGATGGTAAATGAAACTCATAAGTTTAGAGCCCATTTGCATGGATCAATAAATTCTTTGAATTTGAGTGGGATATGTATTTTATATATATATATTCGTGGGTTGAAAGGCCTAACCCAGCTGCCAAGGTTAGTCCATTTTTCTCAAACAAATAAAATAATCATAACACTACAGGGAAGCTCAATACAAGAAGCTTTGGCTCTTTTAAATATAGAATGCAAATACTAATACCAATATAGATTTCATTGGCAGGGACTTCCTGCTTCACAACTTGCCTTGTTTATTTTGGAATCAATTCAATTCTTATTTTGCAAGAATATAAAGGTTTAATTAATTTTTTTAGAATGAATAAGCACACAATCCCACGATGACAAACCTGCCAAAAACAACACTTTTTTACACAATTAAATCAAACTGAACCACGATTTGAATTTTCCATTAATTCATGCCAAAAACAACACTTTTTAGGCCGATAGGCCTTTCTTTTGAATCAATTAATCTCTGTTTTTTTTCTACCTTCTTAATCTAGATGTGACATCTGTGCACAAATGACTTCACCTTTTACGCTAACATTACAAAATTAATGTTATTTGCAGATTACAACATTGTGATTCCTCCAATTAGTTTGTCGTCGGTTCCCCATATCATAAGCAATTAATGTTACAAGAATGTTTCATTTACAATGTAACTGTTCTAAAATACATCTAACTAACTTCTATGTTGCAACAGAAAGATGGGTATATCATTCCTTTAAAACCAAAAGCACACATTAAGTGATGAGTGTGTCTACATAGGGAAGCCCAATTTTAATTAAAGTGAGGATCGCACATGGTTGTTAAAGAGTTTTTTATATAATGCGGATCGCACATGGTTGTTAAAGAGTTTTTTATATAATGCTTTAGTTTTTCTTTGTGAGTAAACTTTGCTTGCTTTTTTTAATCATTTTAGGATTTTGTGTAAAAATATTAATATATCATAGATATTAGTAAAATAAAGACATAAATATTTAGAGATATTTTATTATGTAAATATTAAGAGATATTTTATTATTTAAATATTAAAAGATATTTTATTAATAGAATATTACTCAAAAGCTGACAAACTATCCAAGGAGGTGTGCTATTGCCCAGAGGCGAATGGGTGATAACTGAGCAGAGAGGGACTAATGAATATTAGTATTACCACCAACCATATATAGATCCACACTATCAGAGGGACCTTGGTCCTTGATCAATTTATTTTGGTTTTGTAAATTTCTGAAGAAAAAAAACACAAAATCTTTTGGTAAATTCTGGAAATTTTTGAAAGGGCCCTGCATGGCTTATGTACAGGCCTAAACAAGCTTACTACAGTTTATTTCACAGCTAAATATAGCAGATCGCCCTGCGTGGTGTTTCTGGAACAGTTCATAGTATGTTATTTTGATTATAGTCCACAATGACACAGCTACAACATATGCAACAACATCTACAATATGTAATTTTTCCTATTTAATGAAAAATTACGGATTTTTTTAGGGGAAAAAAATAGAATATTACTCAAATAGTTATTGAAATTTTGAGAAAATGTTAGTGAAAAGTATAAATATTGTGAAAATTCCTACTCTGAAGAAACCCTTACTACAGCAAATCTGAATCTACTTCACCTACTTGATTTTTAAATTACATTCATCAAGTTATTCTTTTGAATATTGAAGCAAAATACTTCTACAGCCTACACTAATTAAATATTTGATCTCACGAAACAGAAAACAAAGCAAAGAACAAGATACATAGGACACGCTTATTTTTGTACACAATTGTCCCCGGAAAAACCCAATGCGGGAAAACTGGTGCAGCAGTTCTGTGGGTTTATTATTATGCAGGAGAAATATATGAATACATATCTAGGATGCTCATTTAACAATCCTTTACACAGAAAATATTGGCGGAAAATCTGAGTGAGTTTTACCTCATTTCACCTGGCAGAATTTCGGTTGATCCGGCACAAGACTGGCTAACCCCAACTATTTATGCGCTAGCTCTGTGTCCCCTTCTATGCTCTGTACGTCATCTCTCCTGGCTTTTCTAGCAGTTCCGGTCAGTTCCAGCAGTTTCGGTTGTTCCGTAAGTTCTGGATTCTGCGTGACAGACAACTTTTCTGCGTCAGCTCTCCTGGCTACTGCGTTGCCTCTGGATCAACTCTCTCGGCTACTGCGTTGCCTCTGCGTCATCCCTCCTGGCTATTGTGTTGCCTCTGTGTCATTTCTCCCAGCTGTTCCGGTAGTTTTGACAGTTCCGACAATTCCGACTATTTCGGCAGTTCTGGATTCTGCGTGACAGGCAACTTTTCTGCATCATCTCTCCCAGCTACCACACTAAATCTATGTCATCTCTCCCTGTTGTTCCAACAGTTCCCAACAGTTTCGGCTATTTTGACAGTTCTTGATTCTGCATGACAGGCAGCTTTTTTGCGTCAGCTCTCCCGACTACTGCGCTGCTTCTCTGCAAGCTCTTTCCACCTCTTTGTTTTGTATTTTCTGGAAATTCATTCTCCTGGATTCTCTTTGCCCCTCAGCTGCAAGATCTCCCTAATCGATTTTCCTCTTGAGAACTTCTCACCTCAGAAAATCGATTTCCTCAATCTCTCTGTGTGTATTTCCAAATGAACCCCAAGCCTCCATTTTATACTTTTCCTATTGAGTCTTCAACGACTGAGATTAAGTCTCTAATCAACAACTAAGATTAAAACATGACTTGATCCACCTTCTAGATCATTCTCACCCATATTTTGATTAATACCCATTAATATTTTAATTTCCCTAAGTTTAGACTTAGGAACTCCATTAAAAATATTAATTATTTTAATAAAATACAATCCTGGTGGAATTTCACCAAACGGTTTATGGGTGCTTTAGAACCCATTTGCCTTAGCCTCTGCACCAAATTTCAAGGCTAGAGAACATCTGATGCTACCAAAAACTAACACTCCTTCTTAGCGAGGAAAGTACTCTAGCAATAATGTCCACCTGCATGTTGCTCTGTTTCTGAAGCACCTCCTTTCTTTACTGCTCTTGCCACCAACACTATGTTGTTGCTGCTACTGTATTGTTGCCCGTGACACTGTCGTTGCCACTGTTGCATCTGTACTACAACTCCCTCTCAAACGCTACATCTGCTATGTTGCTAACATTGCCACTGTTAACATTGCATCCTTACTGCAACTCAGTTGCTGAGAGAAGCAACTGAAAAACATCCAAAATTAGCTGAACTTAACTGTGTTCAACATAATACAATGAATGTTGGAGTCTGGCTGCTGCTGACCCTATGAAACTTCTCCGTTGTTGTTGACTTCTGCACTGTGCCATCTACACTACTACCAACCTTGCTCTGCGCTGCTTAGTCTCTCGTCCCAAACCACTACATCTATCCTCCAAACACTCCACTGCATCATATGACACTAAGTCCATCTTGCTACTGCTTAATCTTGGGCTCCCATAGCAAGGAATTTATCCAAGAGGTGGAATCCTCAAGGATCCTGCCCACATGTAGTCCTCCTAACTACAACTCAATATCGCCCCATCTCCCTCCTGGAGATGCGTGGGCACTCATGGCAAACTCATCCTCATCAATATTTGTTGAAGCAGCCTTAGGATCATGTTTCTCATCCTTGTCCTTTTTCTTCAAAGGACATTGGGATGCATAGTGGCCCATCTCACCACAACTGAAACATTTCACCTTTGAAATGTCCTTCTTTCGCTTTAGATTTTGTTATCCCCTCGATGTTAGAGCTACATTTTCCTCCTCCTCCTCTGTCTTTGTGCCACTCCCACTACTGCCATTGAGGTTGACCTTCACTAGGTCCCTCCTTAACTCCTCCTATTGAAGAGTCGCCCACATCTCCTCCCATGAAGGTAGTTTTTCCCTGCCCAATATGCTTTGGATGAAAACTTTCCATTCATCTGAGACTCCATTCAGGGCTATCCTCACCATCGTGGTTGGCTGAGGAGTGGACCCCACTGCAGCAAGCTGGTCTCTAGTGTCTTGAAGACGTTGAAGATAGAGGTTCACCCCTTCTCCTTTCTACATCAAGGTCTGCTGCAACTTTTGCTTTAAATACATCTTCAGTTGTTTGAAAGAGCCTTCTTACAGAGAAGACAAGGCTTCCCACATCTCCTAGGCTGTATCCTTGCCCTGCAAGTGTGAGACCACATGATCTCGAACTCCATCAAGAATGAGCCTCTTTGCCTTCCCCTACTCGACCTTGTACTTCTTCTTTTGACCATTGTCAGAAGGAACAAATACAACACTATTGACGTAGGCCTCAAGATCATATTCCTCCAGAATGACTAAGATTTTGGTCTTCCATATGACATAGTTGGAATCTTCTTCCAACCTGTCCTAATCTCTGAGCCCATGCAATGCCATCTCACCCAACTGTTGAACTGAATCCTCTAGTCACTGCTTAGCACAGTTGTCCAACAAGTGAGAAATTCAAACTTTCTGGCAGAAAGTTCTCTGAGGAGAAAATTCCCCTTCTACGTGTCTTCGTTATTTTCCTGCGGATTTCTTCCCTGGCAGAAACTACACCCTTCAAGCACTGCGTTGAGGCTCTACGTCATTCACTCTGCCTATGTAAACTCATAAACTGGAAATCGTACCTCTTTGTTGTTTTACTTAGAGAGAGATTTCCTCGGATCTGCTTCCCGACAAGGATTGCGCAATCCCTTCAAGGGATTCGAATTGCTTCCAAGTGCAGCTTTCGGCCTCACTGCTCAGCACTGGATCTACTCTTCCTTTTTCAAAATCAATGCTGTGATACCATGTGAAAATTCCTACTCTAAAGGAACCCTTACTGCAGCAAAACTGAATTTACTTCACCTACTTGATTTTTAAATTACATTCATCAAGTTATTCTTTTGAATATTGAATCAAATTACTTATGCAGCCTACACTAATTAAATAGCTGATCTCATGAAACAAAAAACAAAGCAAAGAACAAGATACATAGGACACACTTATTTTTTGACACAATAGTCCCCAAAAAAACCCAAAGCGAGAAAACCGATGCAACAATTCTGAGGGTTTATTATTATGTAGGAGAAATATTTGAATACATATCTAGGAAGTTCATCTAGCAATCCTTTACACAGAAAATATTGGCGGAAAATCTGAGTGAGTTTTACCTCACTTCACCCGGCATAATTCCGGCTGATCTGACATAACATTGGCTAACCCTGACTATTTCTACGTTGGCTCTGCGTCAGCCCTATGTCACCTTCTATGCCCTTTGTGTTAGCTCTCCTGGTTGTTTCGATAGTTCCCGACAGTTTCACCTCTTCCAAAAGTTCTAGATTCTGCGTGACAGACAACTTTTCTACGCCATCTCTCCCGGCTATTACGCTGCCTCTGCGTTAGCTCCACCGACTATTCCAGCGGTTTCGGTAGTTCCCAACAGTTCCAGCAGTTCTGACAGTTCTACGTGACAGGCATCTTTTCTGCGTCAGCTCTCCCAGCTAATGCGCTGCCCCTACGTCAGCTCTCCCGGCAGTTCCGACAATTCCCGATAGTTTCCACAGTTCTGGATTCTGCGTGACAAGCAGCTTTTTTGCGTCAGCTCTCTCGGCTATTGTGTTGCCTCTCTGCAAGCTCTCTCTACCTCTTTGTTCTATATTTTCCGGAAAGTCCTTCTCCTGGATTCTCCCTGCCCCTCAGCTGCAAGATCTCCCCAATCGATTTTCCTCCTAATAACTTCTCACCTCAGAAAATCGATTTCCTCAATCTCTCTATGTGTATTTCCAAATGAACCCCAACCTCCATTTTATACTTTTCATGTTGAGTCTTCAACGATCCAAATTAAGTCTCTAATTAACGGCTAAGATTAAAACATGACTTGATCTGCCTTCTAGATCATTCTCACCCATATTTTGATTAATACCCATTAATATTTTAATTTTCCTAAGTTTAGACTTAGGAGCTCCATTAAAATTATTAATTATTTTAATAAAATACAATCCTGGTGGAATTTCACCAAACGGTTTTTGGGTTCTTTAGAACTCATGTGCCTTAGCCTTTACACCAATTTTCAAGGCTAGAGAACTTCGGATGCTACCAAAAACTAACAACTGCCAAGGAAGTAAATTAGTTAGGATATTTTGATTGTTTGTTTAATTAAATAGATAAGATAAATCACAATATTATGCTAAAAAATAGAAATGATATTAAAAAAATAAATTAGCAAGAAGGAGATTAATTAAGAAAAGAGATATATGATCGTTGGATGTAACTTTAAAATCTTTAAGATGGATGAATATGACAGGGTATGGCATATTTCTTGAACTCATTGTGCTTTCCATTGATTAAGCTAGATCAAAAGAATAATGTTGCTAAAACTACATCCTACCTCATTAATTAGCAAATTACATTAGAAGAATATGGGTCAATGTATTATAAAGGATCCCCCTTCCTAACCTCGAGAGGGTTTACCTTGTTTCTTTTTTCGACTTGCATCAATTTGTGAATGAATATTTAGGTCGATATGCCTTTCTTTTGAATCAGTTAACCATTTTCGTCTACCTTTTTAACCTAGGTGTGACATCTATGCACATATGACCTCACATTTTACGCTAACGTTTGTGCAACATATGACCTCACATTTTATGGTTGACCTCACATTTTTACACCAATAATCTCATTATGGAACTCCACAATTGTGGAGGATTACGTCAGGAATCTCATTATGGAACTCCACAATCGCGAAGGATTACGTTAGGAATCTCATTATGGAACTCCACAATCGCGAAGGACTGGAACTTGCAGAGATTTTGTATACTGTTTAAAGCAAAATTTGTACATTATATTGTGAAAAAGGTCAATTTTTAAGTATATGATATACAATATTGATTTCTACATTATTGGATTTTACAAAATTAAAGTTAGAAGCTTGCGCCTTGAAAATTTGTTGAGCGTTGTACACAAGTTTTCTGCTAGTATCAGAGAAAAGAAGACTAAGACACATGTACACTGTGTGATATTGAACGCGAAACACCTGGACATATTTTCTAATTTTAATTTTTATGAAAGAAAGTGCAACCTGTAATACCTTATGTTGAGTATTTTTGTTTGTGGAAGCCCGTAAAATGTACATAACAAATGTTACTTTTTCCTGTTATTATGAAATATGGTCTTTTTACTAAACATTGCCTTTTTACTTAACTAAATGTGGTCTTTTTACTAAACGCGTTATTCTCGCTTCACTTTCCTTTTTGTTACAGCTTGCGAAGACTAATGTCATTTCAACTAATTTATTTACATTTTATGAATAAAGTCAATAATACAAATTAATAATTTAATAATAATAAAATTAATATTTTTAATTTAATAATAATAAAAATAATATTTTTAGTTAGGTTGATAGGCCTTTCTTTTGAATCAGTTCATCTTAGATTTTCTTCTTCTTTTTTAGTCTAGCTGTGACATTTGCACACCATATGACCTCACATATTATGGCCGACCTCACATCTTTACGCCTAATCTTTTAGTCTAGACATGACCTCTATGCACCAATTAATGTAAATTTTTCTGCAATGACATAGCCTTTGTTACAATACCATGACTTATCAATACCATATGTCCCAAAAAACCATAACACTTGTTAATATGGCATTTTATTTAATTAATCAATTTAATTGAAAGGAAAAAAAGAACATAGCTATTTTGGAGGTAAATCTCAACTTTTTATTTGTGCATACTACTAATAATATTCTACATTATTCTATGGAGTTTAAATCCCTACCATCCACCTAATAATTTTTGATAATTCTAAAAGCCTTATCAAAAAATATAAACATTTATTAACATAATTATTAATAATTTTGAATTTATTTAATGATTTATTTTCAAATAATTAATTGACTTAATTTTATTTATAGAGTAACAATTCTATCTATTATATTTTTGTATGGTTTTCTTGTCTAGCCATCAAAGTACACCATAAATTAAAATTTGAAAAATATAAATAATCTTTTTCTTTTAATATTTTCCTTTTTCCACAAGCCCAAAGCGCCGAGCCTTGCTTAAGGGCTACAAGACACATGAATAAATATCACATTTAGAAAGTTCAATGGTTGTTGTTGTATGTACCAACAACATAACAAACTCACACATTGACATTATTGATTAAATCAATCATTTCATTAAATGTTGATAAAACAACATTGTCATAGCATTGACCAATGTAATTTATAATATTTAACATTGCAAAAATAAATATTTCAATATGGATAACTACCTCATATATTTTATGTCATTATTTCTAGATATTGTTGCTATATTCGTGCATCATTTTTAAATAGGTGTAGTGATTTTTATTTTTTATTTTTAAGCTCCGCAAAAAAACCATTCAAAATGAAACTCTTTAAAAATATTTTATAATTAGGCGCATAAGGAACAAAACAAGAATAAGAGGTAAATAAGGATGGTGTCGGGTCTCAATCCTGATACATGTGGAGAAAAGTAATAGTGTGAATCATGAGCACAAGCATAATCATCACAAAGGGAAAAAAATCAGAAGCCCTATGTCCATGGATAGTCAGCACAATACTAGACCTACGAGATATGTAGAGGGATGTTAGAGTGGGGAAGCTAAGGTGAAGGACAAGCCACAAGAGGACCGAGTCAACCATCTTATGGTGTGAGAGTGGGAAGCAAATGTGAAGGAGAATCCATCAGGGTATTGTATTGTTCGTTTAATGGGGGGCAGTAACATTGGGGAAACCTTGCAATTCACATTGAACAACACGAGTTTATTCACATGTTTTTACGGTAGAATATAATTTTTTTGTATCATTTAATATTTTATTTTATTGCCTAAAAAAAAACACTCTTTGATTTGTGGTAAGGATCTTTCAGAATTATTTAGTTTGGATTAAAAAAAATGGGTTATGTGCTAAATTATTTTGGTTGAATCCTAAAAATATTTAATTTGTTTTTCTTTTGGTCACAAATTATGTTTTTTGGTTTACTATTAAATAATGATGAAAATACCAAACTTAGGTAGATGATTTCTAGATGATGCCTATTAATGTTGCCTTTTCATAATCGTAAACAATAAGGTTGTCTATGCTTATGAGTGGAAATTTGTTCTACTTACCTTTTAAGTGACAAATTATTTTGTTGGTAGTGTAAAACATTCGGTGAATACCATACTAGAGAGTTCATACTAAAGCTCCATGCATATGCAAGTCCATTAGATGATATAGAATTATAAAAGTTTCCATTGTTGGTAATATAAGAACCATCCTTTGAATACCCACCACATCTTATATTGTAGGTGACAAAAATATCTCATTTCTCATTGCTAAGAAAAATGGGCATATGACACCACGACTATTTGATATGTATAGACAAACTATGGGGATCCATGGAGATGGGGCACTGTATTGTTTATGAGTTACTCCACAAATGCATATGTAGATTACTATGCACTATGATATAACTTATGGCAACTGGTTGTGGTACATTAAGCAAAGATCTCTTTAAATAAACAATGTCATCCAAATCCTACTATTGAAGCAACCAATAAACAACAATAGTAGGATTCTTTTAATTTTTCATCCTTTGGGCCGAGTTCAACTTGATGCAGAGTAATAATACATTGTCTTGATTTACAACAATTATATATAATTTCATAAATGAAATAATCACCAATAATAGGGAATACAAATGAGAATAAGAATAAAGAATACATTTTGAATGCCGCCATATGAGACACCCACAAATACAATTTAATAACCTAAAATGAGGCAAAAGTAATATGTACCTACTATTTCCTCTTAGTAGAAATTGACCTTTCTAGAAAATCAATATTTCTTCACAATTGTTTTAAATCTTTCATTGGTAAAATAAGTGATATATTATATCTCAGTAACTTTCGTCATCTCAATATTTTAATTGTGTATTACCAACTTAACACAAATACACTAAACAACCTAAAGCTAATACAGTAATTATTATTTCAAAACAAAGTACAACTTTTCCAATTCAACAATTTCAATTTAACAATCTTATTGATCGACCTTTCTTTACACTTTTTAGAACAATTAATAATTTTACACACAATTAAATAAAAATGAATCACAAATTGAATTTTCCATTACTTTCAAACCTCTTGAAATAAAAATGTAAAAAAAAATATGAATGAATTAAATTGACTAAAGGATTGCTATAAAAGCAAAACTCACTTAGAAAAGTGATCCAAATCTACATAGAACATAAATAAAATTATGACTAACAAAATCTTTTAAAAAAAATTTATGATATAAAAATATAATATTTTTTTCATAAATTTTACATACTTTTGAAAAATAATTTAAAATAATTATTTGTAAATAAATTAATTATTCATAATTTAAAAGTATTTAGGAGTGAAAGCCTGAGTACTATAATTCCAAGTGACTTAGGTGTGCACTAAGCCTTAGAAGCAATAAAATCTTCTTTAATGATGGAGTTAAAGCTGAATTCAAATAACATAATAGGTTAACTAGTGATTTTAGCACCGATAAGTTTTTTTTATTAAAAAAATAAAATTTAGAAATGGTTTTTTTTTTGTCTAAAACAAAATCTCATAGTTAACGTTCTTTGTCGCTTAGCTTAATAAAATATTTTAATATCATGATGTGTTGTATGTACTGCAAACAATAATAAAATTGTAAAATGAGTTATATGAATATTTGTTTAACTTTTTTTATTAATTTTTTAATATAATTAAACCTTTTTTTTTTGTAGATAAAGATTATATATATATAATTGACATTGAAAAAAATGATAACAAGTTAATAATTATTTATTTAATAGTGAATAATGACAATTTTTTTATATAATGCTCATATTATAGTACACATGTCATTTCATTATAGTATAGATTGACATAATGAGAGTTGTACAAATTGTATATATGTTATTTTTACATATTTTTTCAAATTTATATTTTTAAATTTTTTTTTTGTAAATTAAAAAATAAAACTCATAAAAATGGTTTATTCAATATTTTAAGCCAATGAAAAAATGGAGTTTTTTTTATTTTAATTACAAACCATTTGTGTTTATGGTACATAGTAATGAGTGATATAGTACATAGTAATTAATAATAGAGTACACAAAAGTCAATTCTTGTCATCATCACACAATAAGACGGGGGACTTTTTGACCAATCATATTTGAGATAAATATAAATAAATTTTAATTAAATAAATTTAATTTCATAATGTTAAACTTTGAATAGATTTTAAATTTTTTTAATCAAAACAAAACTAATAGCAAGTAAATGAAACACTGAATAAGTTATAACATTGATTAAATGAGTAACAACACAATTATATTGATTAAATTGAATGGTCTATAAACCATTTAAATGTTCTATATGTTATTTTAATATTGTGTAATAAACAAAATGTAAAAGAATATATGAAAAATTTAATCATAGATTTCTAATAAGAAATTATAATAAATAAAATATGGTATTTAGTTTTTATATTTTCTAAAAAAATTAATATATTATGATTTTATGTTATTTGATAATTTTTATTTAGTTATATAAAACATAAACTTTATATTAGAATTTTATGTTTGCCATTTTTTTTATTAGTCATTAAAATGACAATATATATAAATATAATATTAGTTGACAATATATTTTTTTTATCCATTACTCTATTAGATTTTTATTTAATAGTTATAAGTGTACATTTGGTTAAAATTTCCACATTAAATATTCTCCAATTTATTTGGAATTTGTTTGTAAATAAAATGTTTATTTCTTTGAAATTGTTGTATCAAATACTCTTCCATTTATTATAATTTTTTAAATTTTGATCTAGAATATGTTTATATTAAATACTCTTTAATTTATTATATTATTTTTGAAAATTAATATGAAATATATAAAAATAAATTATGAATATATCTATAATGTGTGTTTTTTTATTATATTTGAATAAAGCTTTTATCAAAATTTAAAAAAATATTCAGTTAAAAAAAAAAAAAAAACAGACCATATACTCGAATCTCGTCAATGGATGGCTATTGTAGTTGTCTTTAGTCGTGTCACCAGAGGATGAGAGGATACACAAATTCATGTCATTTACACTCGGACCCCATGGATACCTGTATCCATTCTACCAGCACGGGAGCCAAGATACCATAGCCATGCACTGCAATTCCACGTCAGAAAAGCGACGAAGATCTGCGTTGAAACCATGATGACTTTCTAGAAAGAGGAATTCAACAAGCAGAGCAAAATTAAGCTCTCAATTGGCGAACCAACCCACTCCAAAGCAACACTAAATCATGCTTACGATGCAATTGAAACTATCTGGATGAACAGAACGGTCCCCTAGCTTGTTCTTACCATGGTCACATGAACGATAATTTTGTTTTGTCTAGCGTGCGTTGAGACTAGAATTTCTTGTGGGTGCTTGTTATTTGAATTGATAAGAGGATTCAACATGTGATCAACCTTTATGCTATTTTTTACGATGTTTTTTTATTTCAAGAGATCACTATAAAGCAATCTATTTTGTGACATCATTATAAAGCTTACATAAATGATAAAATCAAAGATTATGTTTACTTGAAAACTAAAAACCCCAAAAATGCTCCAAGACAAATAAAAATGACAAGAACAACAAGTAAATAATATTTTAAATTAATCTCTTTGACGATATCAAGTCGGAGTGAAATTCTCCCTAGCAACTGACTGGCACATAAAAACATGTTAAAAAATTTATCGACTTATATACAACATGTGATAGTAATGACAATTTCATCCATAGTGTGTTAGTAATTTACTTCATATTACTTACATTAAATTATCCAACAAAAAAACAATTAGTCGATTCTAGTTTTACTTAGTTTATGAAACTGCAATGAGACGACATAAACAAAAAGAAAAAAAAAAAAGGGGATAATATTTGCCATTAGCTAATTATCCATTTTTGTCTCGAAAGATTTCACGATTGAAAGAAAGAATTTGTGTAGATTTCTATGGGATTAAATCGTGCTCTCGAGGCTGCCAAGGGTCATAACCTACCAGTCGAATTTTAAGAAACATATTTTCTTACATACGATTCATCCATTATTTAGGTTAGTTTTTGAACAGGGATTCTTGAAGTTTGTTAGTTTCTTTGTCAAGGATTCTTGAAATTTGTTAGGTTTCAGCTATAAAATTCAGGAATACAATACACAAATGCTGCAAACAACGACCAATTAAAAAAAACTCCAACATTTTCTCAAGTAATTGTCATTTTAGATGGGCCTACATATATTGTTATAATTTAATTGTGTAGTCGCGTCAACCTGCATGATTTTTTTTTACCGAGGGAACCAGGCTTATCTACAACCTACATGTTTTTGAAATTCTACTCCAATGCCAGCGTGATTCCATTTTTGCAAAACATCATGACAAATGTAACTGTCGTCAGCATGCCTTATGGAAACTAAATTGTACATTTGGTGGCCATGCAAAGCAGGTGCTATTGATTCATGGCAAAGACACATCTCACATCATTCAAATTCGAAGTAACTGCATCTTTTCAACGTCTGTCCTAAACCACCCCCAAACTCATGGAAATTTCTTTTGCCAAGAATGTAAACAATCAACAACTGTGGGAAACTCCAATGGCTAGGATCGTGTGAACTAGGGTAGCTAGTTCTTTGCATTTTAGAGGTCACGAAGATGAAGTTGTCTTGCAATGGGTTTTAATGGAAACTGTACCCCCGAATCAATCCTACATGTTAGAAAAAAACCCTGCTGCGCGATCTCTCGGCCCACGGCCCTCATGGCTCCTCCGAATCCAGCGTTCCAACACTACGCGCAGGTGCAGGCTGAGGCTCAGAATCAGGATCAGGAGCAAGCCCATCCCAGGGTGGAGGAAGTAAACGTCCATGCCTTACTTCTGGCAGCTCCAGGCATTCCCCAAACCCTTTATCAACGTTTATTCGACAAGCTTCCCACGGAGACTTTCGATAGAGGCAACTTCTTCCCGATCGAACTCTGCGAAGATGGCAAGCAGTGGCGCCTGGTGCTGTCCCGCAATGCCATGGCCAGGGACTCCAACGTCTTCCTCATCGATCAAGTGTGGCCCTTCCGGCCCCCAGACGCTCGCAATCAGGAAATCTGGGTCTGCGACGCTGTCAGCGGTCGATGGGCAATCCCCTTTAACAGATCTGCTACCTCCGCCCCTGGGAGAACGCTGCAAGGAGCCGGGGTGTTCACTTCTAGTGGGGGAAGGTATAAAACCCCCAGATCTGCCATTGATCAATCAGATCGGGCTTTCAATAGACAGATCGGCCAAGATCTTGCAGGTCTGATACCCCGGACGGAAAATAGCCATGACAGATTTGCTCTTGGAAGCACAAGAGGCCCTGGCACTATGTCTAGGCACTTCTTTGACTCCTTTCAGATCCAAATTTCTCAGCCTACAGGCAGAACCATCCTGCAATGGATCAATTCCTCAGATCTGGTGTTGAATCTCAAACTGGATCTAGAACGACGGATTGGGATCCCTTCAGGCCATCAGAGACTTCTCTTTCAAGGCAAGCAACTTGAAGACCTTCTTCCCCTCTCTTCTTACAGCATTTCCAGGAACAGCTCTTTGGTGGTAACCCTTCGTCTGAGAGGAGGTGCAGCGGGACAGTCATCCTCTGCTCCTCCTTTCTCATACAAAGATGCAGTACACTCTGAGAACCCCAAACCCCCGGAGGTCCTTAAATCTAAGCCCTTTTTGGTTGATAAGATAGATGAAGCCCCCTCTGTTGAAATCACCCATGATGATCTTGCAACCCAACTTCAAGAATTTGCAGAAAGAGCCATCATTTGCAGATTTAATGGACTGTGGCCATGATCTCAGGATCTCTATGCATGGATCCATGCAAACTGGACTCATCATTGTAAGATCAGTTTCTGTTCAAAAGGTTACTTCATTGTTCTATTTGATAACAGTAAGCATTATAAAAAGGCTTTAGAAGAAGGCCCTTGGTTCATGGGAACTGCAGGGCTCTTCTTGACTCCTTGGTTCCCAGATTTTGATCCAGCAACTGCAGTCATTACCAGGACACCTGTATGGATCAGGCTTCCAAATTTACCTGCCCACTTATGGCATACTGTTGTATATAGAGCCATAGGCAACACCTTGGGCAGTTTCATTAGGGGAGATTTCTGGCGGGAAACCAAAGGTCTCTACACATATGCCAGAATATGTGTGGAGCTGGATTTAAGCAAAGGACTTCCAGACCAAATCATTCTCAAGATCAATGACTTTGTTTGGACCCAGAATCTGGATTACGAAAACACTGCCTTCTGCTGCCGCCAGTGTCACCTAACCGGGCACCTGCAGAATTCTTGCCCATCGCTGCCTGCAAAATCGAAAAAGGGCAACTTTGCAAAGACCAAACCCAAGCGTTGGACCCCTTGTCCTCCGTCGCCAGCAGTGAGTTCTGATTCCTCAAGCTCGGAAGATGAGGAGAGCGATGCAGAACCGGACCAGGCACCTCAGACGATGGATCCGTCCACTGATACTCCTGCGCACACCACTGTCACAACAATCTCCCAGAAACGCGTCCATGAGACCTCCTCTTCTGAATCAGATAAGGAGATCCCCCTGTTGGAGAACTCCAATCTTCAAGTTGTTTTAGCTCATACTCCCCAGGATGGTTGGATAAAAGTCAATAAAAAGAAAGGGAAAAAACATCGTGTTGAGAATTCTGCCCCTGTGGGGTAAATGTCAGTTTTTGCTCTCAAGTTAATTGTTGTAGCTCCGTGAATGGTTCACCCCTTCTCCGGGACCGAGGTTGATAGTTTCATCATTTCCGGTCGGCCAGTTTCTTGTCTCTCTTGATTGTACTATATTTTACTCAATAGAAATAGTTTAATTTTACTGAGAAAAAAAAAATCCTACATGTTACATTACAGAAAATATTATTTCCCCTGATACTTCTTAGTGGGGTTATTTAATACGCAGTCTGGGCATAACTGGAAAACGACAGTGTAGTTTCAATTTGTACATGCAACGGCCATCAATTTTGTATATAAATAGCCCCTGTTGCCTTTGGGAATGTGAAAATGGGATGCCAGAGATTCATGGATTTCTGATTAGATGGGCATTTCCAGAATCAAGAACTACTTGTTTCTATTATCGGGTTTGATTTTCAGAGTATTGTAAGCTTAACAACATATTTGCAATGCCAATGCCAAAGGCTATTAGGAGTTCACTTTTGTATTCAACATGGCTTGTGTCGATGGTGCTCCTCATTTCATATTCCCAACAATTACAGTCATCTGAGATTCAAACTCTACTGAGAATTCAAAAGCTTCTGGAGTTTCCTATGGCATTGGATGGCGTGAGAAATACAACAGACTTTTGTGGGCTTCCTCCTTCTCCATCTCTTACAGTTGTCTTCCATGAAAACACCGTAACCGAGCTGCTTATTGTTGGCAAAAAATCTTCTCCTCCTGCTAATGCTGCATTTTCTGCTTCATACCAGACCTTATCACCAGCCTTTTCAATAGATTCTTTGTTCATCACACTCACCAAGCTCTATAGTCTCAAAGCTCTGTCCTTACTCTCCCTGGGCATATGGGGTCCTCTTTCAAGCAAGCTGGACCGCTTATCATCTTTGGAGATGCTAAATATAAGCTCAAATTTCATATATGGAAGCATCCCATACGAGCTCTCTCGTCTGAGAAAACTTCAGAGATTCATACTGGATGATAACATGTTGAATGGAAATGTTCCAGACTCGTTCAGTGCTCTTCCAGACCTAGAATTCTTGAGCTTGAAGGACAACAGGCTAAGTGGGCATTTGCCTCCTTCACTCAGTAGCGTGCAGGCACTCAGAGTCCTAGTTCTATCGGGTAACGATCTCTCTGGTGATTTGCCTGATCTGAGCGTCATGCCAAATCTCCAAGTACTAATTTTAGAAGGCAACAAGCTTGGACCCAACTTCCCAATTCTTGGAAAGGGGTTGGTTCGGGTGTCCTTAAGCAAAAACAGGTTCAGCGGTTGCATTCCAAGTTATCTTAAAACATTGAATCAATTACAGGATCTCGATGTCTCATTCAATGCTCTAAGTGGGTTAACTCCACCCATTTTATTTTCCTTGCCAGCCATCAAGCATTTGAATTTGTCAAACAATTCCTTAGGGGGAACACTTCCTCCCAATCTACCTTGTAGGAACAATATTGGGTTTGCGGATATTTCTGAAAATTATTTGGCAGGAGAGTTACCTTCGTGTCTAATGCCCAAGTCCAGTCAGAGGACCGTTAAGTTCGCAGGAAATTGTTTAGTGACCAATGTGCAACCTCAGTAAGATTCTTACTATTGTCAGGTTGCAGAGGCCGCTGATGTGTCCAAGGAGGATCCTAGAACCGATAAAAATAAAAACATTTTAATTGGGATTGTGGGGGCAACTGTTGGAGGGGTGGCAACTTTAGTACTTTGTGTGGTTTTGGTGTTGCTTAGAAAGTCACGATATAAGAAGGCAATTAAGCAGAATCAATCAAGAAAACTAGTGCCAGAATGTGCTAAGAAGGCAATTAAGCAGAATCAATCAAGAAAACTAGTGCCAGAATGTGCTTCGAACGACATATCATCAGAATTGCTTGTCAATGCAAGTGAGTTGTTTTATTTAAAGTTTTTATATGCGTCTGTTTTTGTTTTTACTTTTTGGTGATTAAATTTTCGAAACTGGTTTTGATCTGGTATTTTTGTTCGCCACTGGTATGTACTTTGTGTGTCAAGTAATTCAGCTCACTTATACTTCGCAGTGTAAAATATATGCAAAACAAATTTGTTTTAATGTGGGAAAATTACTGGCCAATATGGCAAGTATTGACTTGAGATACTCTACATACTTTGGAATATTGGACACCACCATTATGTAAAAGCTAGGGACACTAAAAAAATCATGTCTCTCTAGGTCCTCACTAAATGCCTAAATCAAAATCAAACATTGGCCTTAAAACCAGTTGATATCATAAATACCAGAAAGTTTGAAATTAAATGTTGCCCCAAGGAGTGAGCTAAAGCTGCATATCATCTTAAAAATGTAAAAAAAATAATTTTGCAATAACTACCTGCCATATAGTGCCCACGGTACCACCGTTGCAGCTCATTTATGATTTGTTTTCATTAAAAAAACTTGCACCAATATTGCAGTAGAGACGTAGAATGAATGTATTTCATATTAGGTTTACTGCACCCTTCTTTTTCATGAAAGTTTAAATTTGTGTTGAGTCATCCATGGTTGTTGCTTGTTGTAAAAAAATTGGATATCCATAAAATTAAGGGACTTGATGTTAGAAAACAAAACTCATTTCCTCAAATTTATGACTAAGAGTTCAATAAATCGAATCGAGTCAAAGAATGTGCACTGTCAATTGTTGTTTCGAGCCTGTCAAAGGTTCTGGATCACTATCCTCTTTTCTTATGTGCTACCCAGCCAAAAACTATGTGATGGTAAACGAATCACTAAACTTTCTTCTTATTTGCTATTCAACAAAAAGCTCTCTGATGCTAAATGGATCATAATCCTCTCTTTTATGTGCTACTCGACTAAAAACTCTCTGATGGTAAACACCTAAAACCTTTTTTGCTGCTTCTAGTTTTTTACAATCCGTGACCATGTTTCTCTGTTTCTGTCTTTGATATGTCACATATTTTACAGAGCTACAATATAAAACAAAAGAAGCTTCATAAATGAACCCACAATGCAAAAGACTCTGAGTCACTTTTGAATTTTTTGTTAAATAAAATGAGTGCTTACTTTTGAATTTTCTGTTAAATAAAATGAGTGCTTACTAGATTCTTGCTCGCCCACAATGCAGAAGACTCAATGTTGCTTTCAACTTTTCTGTTCAAATACATAGCCAAAGAGGGATGGGATATAAAACCAAAAAGACTTCATAAATAACCCACAATGGAAGAGGCCATGTGTCTCTTTTTCTGTTAAATAAAATGAATGCTTACTGGATTTTTTTCAACCGCTGATAAATAAAGTTAACGCTTACTAGATTCTTTCGACCTAGAATGGAATGTTCACCAATTCCTTCTGAGCATGGTTTTCTCTCAGCCAACAATACGTATACCTGAACGAGAGGAACCATACACAATGATCCAGAGGCAATAAAGAGCAAAGAAGCGCATTTATGAGTAATGTACCTTAATTAATTGGCATTATGTGTTTGGACATAACATTAACATGGCCATATGATTAAGTTAATAATTGTTCCCTCCAATGCTCTGAAATACATTGGGAGAATCACTTCATTAAAGCCGAAAATCTTCTAAGGATACTACATCATTAGATTTCGAACTCTTTGTACCAAATTTGTTTAGGAGAATCATTTCATTAAAGCCTGAAATCTTTATGATACTATAGGTTTCAAACTCTTTTTTCGTGCTAATTTCGTAGCTAGTGGATTTCATTGATTTGCTTCATTTGCTGCTAAGGAGGCACAACTATTTAATCGGGTAGCTTTCGAACTCTTTTTTCGTGCTAATTTCGTAGCTAGCGGATTTCATTGATTTGCTTCATTTGCTGCTAAGGAGGCGCAACTATTGAAGATTGTCTGGATTGGTTGTGCAGAAGTTATATTGGAGTTGCATTTAATCAGTGAATTGATTACCTCGAAAGACAACTTGCAACTGAAATCCATCTCAATGCTCGTAATGAAAATTAACTGCTTCGTAATCGATGATATGATTTCACACATTGTAGATTCAATTTTATATCTTATATAACTTTTTTTAATTACATTAAAGATTAAATTTATAGTAAGAAGCAATAAACTCTAATGTATATAAAATTTATGCATATTTAAATAAGTAGTTATTGAAACATATATTTATTTATTTGTAAATAGTTATAAAAATTATTTATAATAACATGTCATGTCACTTATCATTTTGTACATGGTGCAAATGAGTTGTCATTATTTAATGAGGAATCTCAAGTAATCATTACTAAATAAGGGAAAATCCTATTTCCACCACTATAGGATCATTAATGCGCTCTTACATGCGCGGGAGATAGACTTTTATAACACGCGCAGGGGTAACGCGCCGTTTTTATTTTTATTATCTAGTTATAAAAGTCTATCTCCCGCGCATGTAAGAGCGCATTAATGATCCTATAGTGGTGGAAATAGGATTTTCCCTAAATAAGAGTCCCTCTTTTTTGCACCAATAAGAAATTAAATAAATTTAATTTAATAATTGTAAAAAATAAATTATTTATAAGCTCTAATGTCCACTTTATATGTTATTCACAAATTTTTGGTCAACATGAATTGAATTAAAAGGTCAAGATATTTTTGATTAGGTTATACCCTAGTAAATAGCTATAAAAATTATTTACAATAAAATGTCATGTCACTTATTATTTTCTACATGGTACAAATGAGTTGTCATTATTTAATGAGAAATCTAAAGTAATCATTACTAAATAAGAATCCTCTCTTTTGCACCAATAAAGAAGTGGCCCAATTCTAGCAAGATGCCCTGCATCCATGGGCTTGGTAGCAGCGTGGTAGACTATGTTATCTCCGATCTCCCTCTATACAACGAAATAACAAATTTTGACATCTTAAACGACCACGAGCCTGACTCTGATCATAGGCCTTTACTTATAACTCTCAATTTTGTCATGCATAGAGATCCCATAAAAGATAATCCTTATAGCCAAAAGAAGTTAATCTTTGATAGAAATAAAAAAGATCTTTTTTTAAATGAATTAAAAACTAATTTGCTTTCTTTATCTAGTATAGACAACATAGAAGATCTCTATCATAATTTTACTACAACCCTCTCATATTCTATTAACAAGTTCTCAATTGAAGTTTCAAGTAATAAAAGAAATAGCAAAACCAACCCATGGTATGACAAAGATTGTAAAAGTGCGAGGAGAGCAATTAAGGAAGTTGTTGATGAATCTCTTAAAATTGACAAGATAAAAATATACAAAGCCCTAACTAAAAGGAAAAAAAAGGCAGTATATTCGTAAAAGACAAGAGAATCTCTTACACCTCTCTAAGGTAGCTCCTAAGAAATTCTGGAGGCAGATTCTAACTAGGAAAACTAAAGATAATAATAAAATTGCTTTACACGACTGGAATTCCTATCTTAAAAAGCTTTATGGATCTCCAAACATCATGGATAACTTTGAAACCCTGCTCACAATGAAAGAAGTTTCCTCATTAGAAGACATTGATTTTGGGGTTAATCGCTTAGCTAATGGGAAAGCTAAGGACATTGAAGGTTACCAGGTGGAAATCTTAAAAATTGGAGGTCCTGTCCTCATCCCCCACATTCACAAGCTTTTCAATCAAGCGGTCAAGCAAGGGTTCCCTAAACCATGGACTCAAAGCCTCATTATCCCTATTTTTAAAAATGGGGATACAAATAACCCCTCTAATTATCGGACAATTATGATCAACCCTCTCCTAGCCAAGTTATATGGTATTATTTTGGAAAGGAATTTGAGCATATGGCTTGAAAGTGAAGGTAAGTGGGCTAAATGCCAAGCGGGTTTTAGAAAGAAGCACTCAACAACATACCACCTCATTATGCTTAGGATCATTGTGGAGGAATGCCGCAATGATAAATCCAATCTCTTTTGTTGCTTTGTGGACTTTAGAAAGGCTTTCGATACGGTTCTTAGAAACAACCTTTGGAACATATTAGAAGAGCTAAAGGTTCCTTTTGAGTTGAGAGCTGCCGCTATAAGGTTATACGAGAATGTAATTGCCAAGTTAAAGAGCAATGAGGGGTGGTCGAAAGATATTAAGTGTAATATTAGAGTTAAACAAGGTTGCCCCCTCTCCCCTACCCTATTTGGCATTTACATCGACAAGCTAGAAGGTTGTTTAGAGGAAGCAGGATGTGCTGCCACGATTTTAGTTGGGATAGTCATCATCCTTCTTCTCTACGCTGACAATATTGTTCTTCTCACAAGGTGCCCATTTGATCTTGATAAGCAACTTATACTTCTTAAGGATTTTTGCTCTACCATGGGTATGATTATTAACACTAACAAAACAAAAGTTATGATTATCAAATCCAAGAAGGACACTTACGCTAATTTTATGTATGACAATAGTAACTTGGAGGAAGTGTCTTCCTACAAGTACCTAGGAATTGATATTCATCACAAGCTCAATTGGAACTATAGCATTGAGAAAAGGATTAATGAGGGATGGAAAACTTATTTTGGTCTTGAAAATAATTGTAAAACGACAAACCTCATAATGTGGGATAGAAAGAAGTTCCTCTTTGAAAATTTAGTCACTCCGGTTATCTTATATGGATGTGAGGTTTGGGATTGTAGCATCTCTAAAGAATCCTAGAGAAAGATTGAGCAAATCCAAAAGCGTTTTGTAACGTATAACCTCAATATTAAAAGCAACACACCCTATCCTATTCTCCTTATAGAAGTGAGTCTTTCCCCTATCGAAAGCCTAGCTATGACTAGGCTTCTGTTGTACAAACACAAACTCAATAACATAGGAGACCATAGACTTCCTAAGCTAGCTTTAAATTCCAGCCAAAACCACCTAAGGCTCAAATGAGGTTGGTATAAAGACACCAGGGCCTGGTTAAACCATTGGGAGATTGACGAGAATGTTGCATTGCAAAACATTAATAACATTAAAAATATTGTTACTTCTAAGTTCAAAGAAAAAATGTGGTGTGAGAAAGATTTAGCAGCTAAAAGAAAATTAAGATATTATAAGGAGGTCATCAACCCCACCCTAGAAGATCAAAAGTATCTCTCTGTTTTAACTAGCTCAAAGAAGAAAATTAATATAGCCAAGATTAGAATGAACTCTCATGAGCTCCATAGTGAAACAGGTCATTGGGCAGTTCCTAAAACACCATGGATGGAAAGGTTCTGCCATCTTTGTGAGAATACGAACATCGAGGATGAAAATCACTTCCTCTTAGAGTGCTCCGCGTACAACCACATTAGATCTCAGTTTCAAAATCTTTGTTGCAATACTGACCTTCCTAGCCTTTTACGTTGTCAAAATTACAGTGAGCTCGGGAGGCTTCTCTCCGAGCTTTTTGCGCATAGGAATAAAATCTTAAATCAAACTAAATAATTTGTTTCTTTAGATCCGATAGACCAAAGTTTGGTGTAGACGTTAACCATCATCATCATCAAAAATTAAATAAATAAATTTAATAATTAGAGTAGAAATTAAATAAATTTAATTTTATAATTGTAAAAAATAATTTATTTATAAGTTCTAATGTACCGTTTATTTACAAAATTTTTGTCAACATGAATTTAATTGAAGGTTCCGACCGAGATGAATAATGTTTATTTTGAGTATTTGCAACAAAACCGTTTTCACCTAGAGAAGCGCTCTGCAACCTGGAGAGGGTCGAGCGCTCTGCAACCTGCGAGATCCGCTTTCTGCGCGATCTGAGCCTGCGAGCACGCCCACTATTCACGCGTTCTGAGCCTGTGGGGGTGTCCGCGGAAGTCCTACTTGGAGCCTGCGAGGGAGCTCGCGGCAGGATCCGCTCTGTGCTGGCGGGGGTCCGCCGAGGGTTCGGCTTCAGGCCGCGGTCGCCCTGGCTGGAGCTTTTGGCTCTCCATGGAGGAGCCATCTCCCCTTCCTCCTTCATCTTCTGCAGCAGAGGCCTTCAAAACCCTGTTGGCCTCCCTACCTAAGAAGAAATGCATGGAAGCAGCAAAGTTTGTGAAAAGACTTGAAGACATCCCTGAGATCGCTCTTCCGCCAGAAGGACCGATCCAAGTAGCACTTTCTCTGGCAGATCGGGCTCTGGTTGGACAGTTTACAGGACTTTGGCCTTCCCCGAAGTCGACCGAGAACTGGGTAGCCAGGAATTGGGCACCTCTGATCCAAGAAAAGGTAACCTCTTACTTCCTCGGGAGAGGATATTTTTTGTTCGAATTCTCTGCAAAAGAAGACAAAGATCTCATTTTCAGGAATGGCCCCTACTTCATGGGCCCCCAAGGGCTGTACTTAAACAAGTGGACGCCAGACTTCGATCCGGCGGTGGATGTGCCCACAACGGTCCCGGTGTGGGTGAGACTCCCCAATCTCCCAGCTCATTGCTGGAATTGGGATTCGTTGAAGCATATCGGAAATACCTTAGGAAAATTTATAGACAAGGCTAATAGTAAGGATTAGTACGATTGTGCAAGAATCTGTGTGGAGGTAGACCTGGAGGTCAGACTTCCGGAAGCCATCAAAATAGTTGTAGGTCCCTGGACTCATATACAAAAATTGGATTATGAGCAGTTGCCATTCAATTGCCGGAAGTGCCACGTCTACGGGCATTTTTCTAGGGACTGCCCGTCTAAAGGGGTGGAAGAAAAAGGAAAGGAAGATGGATGGAATCAGGCAAAGCGATCCAAAACTGCCCATAAGAAGAACACAAACGGAAGTGCCAAAACTCCTCAAGAGGGGCCTGCTCAAAAACCAGCCAGGGAAAGCCAAGGAAATAAATTTGAAATCCTCGGATCTGAAATCATGACCACGCAGGAGACAAAAGTTCCAAAGGAGGCCTCCCCCCTTAAAGCCTCCCCCTCCATCAAAAGCATTCCAGAGAGATCCAAAGAGAAGGCCTCAGAAGAAGAGGAGGAAACCCAAGAGTCCGAGGAATCGGAGGAAGAAGGGGAAATCGGGGAATCTCAATCCTCTCCTAGAAGATCTACAAGAGGACGCAAATCGGCAAAAGAAAAGAGAGAACAAGAAACCTATAAGGACAAGCTTCAGGGCAGCCAGCCAACGCTAGAGAAGCTTCTAGCTAAAACTCCGAAGATGACTAGGATTCAATCCCAGGGCTCTAAGGGAGCCCACCAAGGCAAAAATAAATGATGAAGATAGTCTCCTGGAACTGTAGGGGAATGGGTACCACAGCTAAGGAAGAAGCAATGCAGAGCCTAATAAGATTGGAATCCCCAGATATCCTCCTCATCCAGGAGACCAAATTGGAGGATGCAGCCTTCCTCCAAGCAAGCAAAAAATTTTGGAATAAAAATGGAGCGCATGCAATCTCTGCCCGCAGAGCATCAGGAGGGCTTGGGTCGCTCTGGAACACAAATAAGTTTTCATTAATCTCTGAGTCCCTGAATACCCATTGGATTTTTTTAAAAATGCAACATTTAGAATCAAAGGAGATTATTTGTCTGTTCAATGTGTATGCTCCTAACAATGCAGGTGAGAAAAAGAACTGTTGGGACTCCATCAAAAGTCTGGCAGATCGAGAAAATTTGGAAAATATAATTATAGCTGGAGATCTAAATCTCACCCTCCTCGCATCAGAAAAAAGAGGAGGAAGCATAGTCAGGGATCCAACAAGAGAATGGGTGGAAGACCTCATGCAAGACTGGGATCTGCTAGATATAAAACCAGTCACAGGCACGTTCACCTAGTCAAACAAGAGAGTGGGACCGGGTCATATAGCGGCAAGACTTGATCGATTTCTTGTTCAAAGCTCCTTCCTCCTTCTGGGTTTAGAGGCTAGAATGCGTATTCTTCATAGTAGTGTCTCAGATCACAAGCCTATCAACCTAGATTTGATATCTACTAAGGATCTAGGACCTATACCTTTCAGATTTAGCTCTCTATGGACCAAAGAGACAGATTTCTTGCAAAAAATCAGAGATTGCTGGAAAGAGCCAGTCAAGGGCTCCCCATTCTTTGTATGGGAGGAAAAACTTCGCAGAGTTAAAAGGATGCTGAAAGGCTGGGTAAAGACCTTGCCCAATCCCGCATTAGAAAGGAAAAAAATTCAAATCGATATGGAAAATCTTCATCTCCACCTGGAGGTTGCCGAAATCACCAAAGAAGAACTAGACAAGGAATATCAGCTCCAACAAAAATTCCATAGGGCTTGCCTGGCAGAAGAAGAATTCTGGAGGCTCAAGTCAAGGAGTTTATGGCTCAAGGCTAGAGATCGAAATTCCTCCTTTTTCCATAAGCAGGCTCAAGCTAGAAAATGCCGAAACTCTATAACAGAAATTAAAAATGATAACAACACGCTAAAAGACTTTGCCAGCATCAAGAGGGCAGCGTCAAACCACTTTGAGAAGATGTATACTGAGGACGTGGAGGCCAGCCTGAACGACAATCTGATAGACACAGTCCCCAAGCTCATCACTGCAAAAATGAACCAGGTTCTCGAAGATAAAATCACCACAAATGAAGTTAAAGAAGCTCTCTTTGCAATGGAGCCCGATAAAGCCCCGGGTCCAGATGGATTCACGCCCAGATTTCTTCAAACGTGCTGGCAGATAGTTGAGAAGGAATTTATGAAAATGATCCAAAAGTCTCAAGAGTGCCAGAAGATTGGAGGCTGCACAAACTCAGCATTCCTCGCCCTCATTCCTAAAGAAAAAGGTGCTAATTCTTTCAATAGATTTCGTCCTATATCCTTATGTAACATTGGATACAAAGTGATCACAAAGGTTATAGCAAACAGATTGAAGAAAATCCTCCCTAAAGTCATCCCGGAGAATCAAGGCGGCTTTATACAGGGCAGGCAGTTGGTAGATAATTTCATTTTGGTCCAAGAGGCGATCCACTCCAGTCTTCGTTGAAAAGAAAAAGGTATGGTTATTAAACTCGATCTAGCCAATGCATTTGATCATGTAAGACATAGATTTCTATTTGATGTAATGCACAAACTTGGTTTTAGTCAAAAATTCATCAAGTGGATCAGAGCTTGTATTTCCGAACCCTGGATTGCACCTTTAGTGAATGGCAGGGCTGCAGATTTCTTTAAAGCATCGAGAGGGCTGAGGCAGGGGTGCCCTCTGTCACCTCTCCTCTTTGTGTTGCAGGCCTCTGTCCTCAGTTTTCACTTAAACAAGAAACAGCAAGATCAAGAGATAGGTGGAATGTGCATAGCTAGGGGGATCAAAAGCATCAACCATGCCCTCTTTGCAGATGATACTCTGCTTCTTGGGGTTGCATCTCATTTGTCGGCAAGTAAATTCAAAGAAGTGCTGGATGACTACTGCCAAGCATCGGGCAGTGAACTGAACAGGGGTAAGTGCCATTTTTATTGTTGGAATATTTCAGCTGCTGCTGCAAGTTCTATAGCCAAATGCCTAGGCTTTGCAGCTTCAGTATCTTGGACCTCATTTAAGTACCTTGGGCTTCCCATCTTCCATAAGAGGGCGCTAAGCAAGGATTGGCTCCCACAGATAGAAAAATTCAAAACAAAAATGCAGGCTTGGGGGTCAACTTGGCTCAACATTGCCAGGAAATCAGTGCTTATCAAATCCGTATTAAGCAACTTGCCACTCTTTAATTTCTTTGTTCTTTTGGCGCCAATGGGAATTATCAAAAACATGGAGGAGCTTACTAGAAAATTTCTTTGGAAAGGAGGTAAGAATAATGAGAAGAGACTCTCCTCAGTAAACTGGGAAACAGTCTCCAGGGCACTTCAGGAGGGAGGATTAAATTTTAAAAATCTAAACACTTAGGGTTTAGCAATGGGAGCCAAATTGATTTGGAAGACCATAGCGCCAAAGCCAGGATGGGTTCAGCTAGTGCTGTGGAGGAAATATTTCAGAGGCCAGAGGCTCCGGTGCCTGGAGCAGCCCAAAGACCATATTCGATCCCCTCTCAGTAATCTAATTTTTAAAGTGGGGCCAATTATAAGAGATAATGCATATTGGATACCTGGGAATGGCAAATGTATCAGAATTTGGGAGGATAGCATTATGAACAGGCCTCCTCTAGTGCATTCGAGCCTCAGGAACGAGCTGAAGGTGCGGATGGAAGAAGCAAATATTAAAACGCTCTGGGACATATCAACTTGATGTGGAGACAACTGGGCGGGCTGGAAAACAATCAATGTGCCATCTGCGTGGTTGCCAGACTATGAAACGCTGCTACAGATGTTACATGGAGCAACACCTCTTCACGCAAGAAGGAAAGACTCTAGAGGCTGGGGAACGAAGCAAATTGGGTACTCGGTGGCTCAGGGCTATGCTAAAATCATGGAGAGACCCCACGTTCCTCCCAACTCGACGCCCTGGACTGGTATCTGGAATTTCTCCACCATTCCAAAGATTGATTTTTTCCGCTAGCTGCTATGCCACCAAAAAATTCTAACAGATGATAGGTTTCAGAAAAGGGGATTTCTAGGACCATTAAGATGCACTCTATGCAAAGAAAATCTAGAATCTGCTGTTCACCTTGCACTGGAATGCAAATTTACAGGTCTAGTCTGGTAGGAGCTCCTTAGAACTTCGAATTCTATGCCCATCTTCCCCCACTCAGCCCTGGATTTGTTTGTTGGGTGGTTGGCCAGATATCCAGGCCCAGGCCCAAAAAACAGGATCATCAAATTAGCATGGAACGCACTACCCAAATTTATCAGCGGGCAAGTCTGGTTGGAGAGGAATAGAGGGATATTCAGGGATAAGGAACATAACTACAAGCTTGTTGCAAATACAACTAAAGGTCAGCTAAATGAGTGGCTGAGAGACAAAACTAATGACACAAATCTCAGCCAGCATGACATCGAGTTCGGAGCAGCACTCAATCTAAATTTCCAAACTTCGAAAATATCGCCCATACGTCTCAAAGACTGGCAAATAAGGAAAACTGAGGAAGAATTTCAAGCTTGGCTGTTCAATCAAACACTCCCCTCTCTGTTCTTCGACGGGGCAGCCAAGGGAAATCCAGGTTTGGCTGGAGCAGGAGGCCTAATTATAAACCCAAAAGAATCTTCCATCCACAGGTTTGCATGGGGTCTGGGCCACACCACAAGCATCCAAGCTGAAGTCATGGCTCTGTTCCAAGGGATCAAAATGCTTAAAGACCTGGGGCACACAGAAGCAATTGTTTTCGGAGATTCCCAAGTCATCATAAATGCAATGGTGACCAATACAAATCTGGCAGATCTTCGACTTGCAAGGACAATCTCAAGAATTAAAGGCTTGACCAAGCTCCTAAGACTGGAATTCTTCCACATCCTAAGAATCAATAACAAGGAAGCAGACGTAGAAGCGAATAAGGCAGCCCAGTTAGACGCTGGAACTATTCTGAGAGAGATAACTAAAAATTTCTATGTTTTTCCGTCTTTTGCTAAAGAAGTTCGTTTGTATCTATAAGCTTGGGAATTTAGCAGAAAAAGTCCATGGGAAAAACTGTAAAAAGACGCGATTCACAAGCGTTTGTGGCATGATCAGCTGGTTGGAAAAATATCAAAAAACCAGTCTCAGCTTTTGTAACCGAGTTCATGGTATTTTGCCCGATAGTTAATGAAAGACATAACCATTTCTGTTAAAAAAAAGAAGAAATGTTTATTTTATTTTATTTTAAATTTGTTATTTTATCTCGGCTATTAACCCTCTAGCATATTTTAGGATGAAGAAATATATTTCAATTTATTAATATATCGATACGAACGAAGACGAGCAGGTTGTGGTTCATCAATGCAGCGTTGGGGTTATGAGCCAGGAGTGTAATCGAGAGGCAACTGATCATTTCCAATTGGCGAACTCAATTCTGTAACAGCAAATTGAAAAAGGAATCAGAGATTCAACGCCCCAGGGATGTATCAAACACCGAACAGTCCATCTCTATGGCTCTCTCAGCGTCCAGACGCTCCTTCACAGATGACAATAACATCAACGGTCAATTATCCATCCAACGGCCCTCAACGACCGCAGTTGAAGAAACCTCACCTGCAAAATCCTCCTCCTATTCCTCAGAATAATACTGGCCTTGCTGTACGCACAAGGAGAAGAAGAAGAATCCCATCTTCTCTGAGGATCTATCAGCCCAAGCTCTTAAACAGTGAGGAGACCGATGTGATCTCTTACAGCAGGAAAATAGATAGCCTCTGCAAGAAGGGCCAGACTGCTGAAGCAATGGAGATATTCCGGGAGATGGAGGAGAAGGGCTTGGCTCCGGACTCATTCACATACAATATTCTCATCAATGGCCTCTGCAAAGACGCTCAGCTGGAGTTGGGTGTAAGCCTTATGGACAAAATGCAGGCCAGGGGCTTTTCTTCCACGGTGGTCACTTACACAACTCTCATCCATGGCTTCTGCATCGCAGGCCGGGTGGATGCTGCCATGGATATCTTGGACGAGATGGAGCGCAGAGGAATAACCCCCAACACGGTCACATTCACGGCCCTCATCCAGGGGCTCTGTGACTGCGGGGAGGTGGAAAGGGCCGTACAGGTCCTGAAAGAGATGAAGCTCAGGGGCAACGAGTGCAGCCCCAATGTGGTCACATACACTCAGCTCATCCACGGGTTCTGCAAGAAAGGGCTTTTTAAGATGGGCATCGAATTCCTGGACGAGATGATTATCAGTGGCTGCTTTCCCAACAATGCTACTTACACGGCTCTCGTTCATGGGCTATGTCAACAGGGAAATTTTTTTGAAGCTGCTGTTCTTGTGAACGAGATGGTGGCCATAGGCTGCGAGCTCGATGTTGTCATCTACAATTCTCTCATTGATGGGCTCTGTAAGATGGGGGAGCTCGATTTTGCCAGAGAAATGCAGGTTCTCATGGTTGAGAAGGGGGTGGACCCTGATGTTTTTACCTACACCAGTTTGATTCAGGGGCTCTGTGATGCGGGTCTACTGGACCAAGCTATGGGGTTGATGGAGGAGATGAACGCTAAAGGAATTGCGCCCAATAGCGTGACTTATACTACTCTGATTAATGGCTTCACCCAGGCAGACAGGACTGACCATGCAATGCAGCTGGTCAATGAAATGAAGAATAATGGTCTTATGCCAGCTGGGGACATCTATAAAATATTGTTCAAGAGTCTTTACACTTAATTCATTCGCTTCAAGTGGGCAATATCAGGAATTTGGTTCAGTTTCTTGATGTTCTCCGCTGCGAGCAGTTATTTTGGGTAAAATTTAATAATTATCTGGTAAGTGTGAATCTCTTAGCATTTTCTGTAATTTCAAAATGTTTCATAAATATTTGTGGATATATTTGTAAATATTTGTTTCAAGGCTCAGAATTTTATTTTCTATTTATAGACAAATTTGGCACTTTTTCATACAAAACAATTTGATCCAATAAAATTTTAGGGCTAGCAATTTTTTTATGATCCTATAAAATTTAAGGCTGGACAGATGTTTTGAATTGAGGATTTTTTTTTCGAAAAAAGCTTTATTTTTCAGTTTTGTTTTGTTTTGTAATGACGAATTTTAAGATACATGTTGGTAAGGGATTAAGCTATAACTGATTCACTTGTATGATACTAGAGAATGCAATTTTATAAAATCAGGCCCTTCCTATTAACAAAGTCTGAGAGATTGTCCAAGTTTTCTAGTGACTGGCATAGATCCATTGTTTTTTTTTTAACAATAACGGTTATGGATTTTTGATATCAAAGAAGACAGGTTGAAGGGGGGGGGAGGCGGATATGGGCTGTGACTATAGCTGTACAGTCCATTAGAAAAATGGGGCTAGCCATAGTGGTGCAACGTGTTGCCTTGAGTAACATTGGTTTTGGCCCTGGGGCATGAAAGCTTTCCTTCTTGACTGCCTTTGCCTGATAGTCCGAAGACTTTTAAACTATCTGACCAGTTGCTTGCAAAGCAAGATACATTGGAAGAACATACCTAAGCATCTTTTGGAGAACTGAGGGTGCAGCCTAATTTGGCCAGCAAGGATTGGGATCCCAGAGCGTTGTTTCTATCTGCATCTCTTTCTGGCAGTTTTTTCTTCTACTGTTGACCTCTAGTGAACATATGCGAGATGAATGAAGGGCAGGGCTTCTAGTGAAGGATTCCCGCATAAAGAGTTCTCTTGGTCACATCTTCTTCCCCTTTTCTGATTGTAGGCTCTTCTGAGGGGGGCTTCTTTTGCTGATTCACTAACCTTTGGACCTTGCTCTTCCACATATAGTGTGATATCCTCCTCTTCCTCTTCCAGTGCTTCAAACGAAGTTGCCTTCTAAACATCCTGAAACTCTTCTTTATTACTTGGATCTATAACCTTGAAGCAATTTCCCATCGGAGCTGAGGCTTTGATTTGAGATGGATGAAGCGAGGGCTGCCCTCTATTTTACCTATTTCATTGTTTGCATGGGCTGCTCTACTTAGTGGGAAGCACTAGATCCTACTAGGCTTGAGGAGGCTGCCTTTCTTGCAATGCTTGGCAAAGTGGCCATATTCATGGCACCAGTTGCACTTGAATGATCATTACTCATAGCTCAATTCCCGAAGATGGCATCAATTGTCTAAGTTCAGCTGGATAGCCCCATGTAGACCATTTTCCATATCCACCTCAATGTATATGCAGGTGCATGCTTACTAAAATTAAAATGCCTTTGGAGCCACTATAATAATATACTTGCTACTATTGTTTCCAATTAGTTGAAAGGTTGTATCATCTGAGAGTATGAGCGGCAGATCTGGAAGATGAACACGATCTTCTTCTGGGTTGAACTCTAACATCCAATGATTCAGATATAGCCGTGAAGAGCCTAGAAAGTAGGGACCACTTCTGAAGATGAGGTTATTGGCTTCCTTCAGCTGAAACAAGAAAGCCATATACCCTTTGAAAAGAAAATGTTAGATTTTCTAGACCATGGTAACATATTATATATTCAAAGAATCTCCTAAAACCCTAGGTAACTTTAAGCTTTACATACTATCAAAATTGCTATATTCAAATGATAGAAACTGAAAAACAAAATATATAACAAAATACCCACAGGTCTATCCCAAATCACATCTTTGTCTATTATGGCCAAAAACAAAATAACAAAGCTGTAGACAAATCTTACTTCCTTTCTCTGAATTGAAGTAAGACTAACTACTTAAACTCTACCATAAGCTCTCTTATATTGTGCAAGGTCATTTCAGGTTTACAATAAAAACAAATCCAACCATTAGATCATTTCCCAATCCTTGATCTCTTTCTGGTTTTGGGATTAGCATTGCCATCTTGCATGAAGGAACTATCATTAAGCAAGCACTTCAATAAGAAGAATAACCTCCTCGGGACTTGTGCACTCTCCCTAGAACTATGTTTCCCTCACATGCTTTATCTAAAGCTAGACAAAAACAACCTGAAACCAAACTTTCTTAAGTCCGAAAATCATTTGAAGTTGGTCATCATATAGTTTGTCATCTATTTTGTCACATTCTTAGTGGGGGAACATTGGCTTGTAGGGCTCCTTTCATGGGCAAGTCCCTCTTTGGTGAATTGGGATCCACAAACTTTCAAAGCTTGTTGGAGACCTTAAACAATTGCTTTTGGGGTCAAAACTTTGCAATTAAAGTTTCAACCTCTCAACACTCTTCTACACATTGAGAGCTTTCCAATGGTGCAAAAAGACACCTCAAATGATGTTTGTATGAAAAAGTTATGATTCCCTAATGTTGACTTATCTTATTGATCACCATGACAGTAAGTGGATGCGTTGTCATTTCAGATTACTCACACATGTGGAGCTAGTCACTTGTGAACTTTCAAGAAGATTCTAGACGGTTTATAACTTAAATCTAATTAGGAGTTAAGGTCTACAAAAACCCTAACCCTAACCCTCGATGACTATCAACTATGTTAAATATTGAGCTGCTAGGAAAGAAGGGGTTTCCATTCTTATTGTTTTGAGTGTTGTCCCATATTAGAGCAAAGCATTGTGAGTACAAGCCACATTGTCCATGGCAACTCAATAGTGAGTGCACTTTCTTTGTACTTGCATTTCATAATTGAGAAGAAAAAACCAAGGCATAGGTCTCACCTTCTAGCTTGGTTGTTTGGATATTGTGTTTTCCTAGGGTACACCTTGTGTTGATTATGCGGATGATGTGTTATTTGCTTACCTTCTTTCCTTTTAGTTTTAGTTTAATTCATTGTTTTGTGCATTAAGATAGTTGTTCATCAATCCAACCATAACTACAAATAAAGAGAGCTACTCTTTTCAAATAGAGTCTAGCTCCATCTTCTTTTATTGTAAATTAATAATTGTTCCCCTAGATATACTAATCTTTCCAAGAACAATGATAAAATAATATTGGAGTCTTCTAGATCCATGTTTTTTTCAAAGGAAAACTAGATAATAACAATATCTTATAACCAACTCATGAAACAAGTCAAACAATGATAAGACAATGAGGTGGTTATGCCATGTGTATCCTTCCAAGGTAGATTCCTCCAAAGATAGTCTCAAAATGGGCAAATCTTTGCCCTATGTGCAAGGAATCATCCCCCATGTGCATACATTAATTTCACTCTTCCCAAATAACCAAAATATTCAAGCAAGAAAGGTAGGGTGTTTCTCAAATAGTTAGTCAAAATGTAGTGATAATTTTAATGCAATAGAGATGTAACCATCATAACTCACTCATTTTTTGTCAGAATTTCTATTTGACCACAATTTGGAATTGCCGTGGCCACATTGCATCTAATGGCATTGATTTGGTAGAAATTTGGGTACTTTGGCAAAAGATAATTGCTTTTGAAGCTAGGATGTTGTTACAATATGCAATGAAATCCCATATCTAGGGTTTTGAATCTCCTAGATCTTTTCCAATATGAAAACTCCTCATCAATGGCATGGAAAAGAGTGCAATGATCAAGAAAACCCTTTAGTAGTGGATATGTGCCTCTAAGATGAGACATCCTTCTCCAACCATGAATAAATGTGCAACAAAGCTTCTAAAGTGGAATGTCCTCAACAATAATTATACTTATGAGTGCAAGCAACCTCCTCAAGGTGGGCATCTTCTCAAAATTGGGTATGAACCATGTCAACATTCCGAAGATAACAAGTGTGAGATCTCTAGGTGAAACGTCCCCTCAATAAGGCATAGAAGAGTGTGCAAAGTGACCTTAAATGGTGGATGTCCTCCTCAAATCAAGTTCCAAGTAAGTGGATCCATGAAACGAATCATCAAGTGGAATGCCATTGATGCTCAACTAACTCCATGAAGAATGGGGCAACCCTTTACCAATCCAATATAATGACATGATGCTTTAACATGTGTACACGACATTCCTGTAGAAATGGCACATATGAACAATAATGCATGAAACAATGTGCAATATGACCTCATAAGGTATGAAAAATGTATGAAAAAAGACAAGGTATGAAAAAATGTATGAAAAAAGACAAGGTATATGTCAAGAATTCTATGCCATGATGATGCCAACCAATTGAAGCTACCGATATAGTGTCCCTTTAGCCCATAAGTGCTAGGTGCTTCCATCATGGGAGTCTTATATTCTCATATACCATAAAGGAAGGCTAGAACATCACATGACCAAGTGCAATGCTATCTCTCTATGATAAGCAAGTATACCAAACAAAACACCATCAGGACATCCGTCATCATATCATCCATCAACTATTAACTGGGGCATGGAAATCATCAATTGGATTCGCAACCCCTAGGCCATCCAAAGTTCCATCAACCTATAAACTTGCATTTTTGATGAAAATCATTGGAGTAGTGAAAATGTCACTAATGTGGCCCTCACTAAACAGGGGGTAACACTAGCGATATTAAATCTGAATCTAAAGCAAAAACCAAAACATTGCATAATAAGAGATTGTATAATATTATAAGATTTGTTGTGATGAACTATTTCAGTGAATATTCATGACAATTTACAAATCAAATTGGTATGAGAACATCTTTCTTTGGGGTTTTCTGGGAAGTTGTAGAATACAAGAATTGGCGTAAGAAAGAAGTCTCGAAAGCCTAGCCATGGTAGATGAGCACAATAACAATCCATGAGTTGAAGGAACGATTTTCAAAGCTAGAAGCACAAGTCACTAACATCTCTCACAACATGGCCATTCTGATGGTAACTCTAGAGAACAAGTTTAAATGTTTTAGGGAGTTTGGTTGCTCTAATTGAGAAGTTGGATTTGATGGGACATCTAGAGATAATGAAGACCCAAAAATAAAAAAAAGGGCTAGAGACAGAGAGACCAAGTTCCCGTGACATCACTTCTTCAAAACCTTTGTTTATAGTGGAAGAAAAAGTGGATATCAATCCCTACCAAGGTGAGATTGATGCTATTAAATTGAATCAATGTTTAAAGATTTCATTTGCCTGACTAAAGTTAGAGGACCATGTCTAAACTTGGTGGGAAAGTCACATGGAGACACTTAGGCTAAAGGGTGATTCGACATTAACCAAGTGGGAGTTGTTTAAAACCCTCATTAAGTTCTATCTCTACCTAATTGGGTATAAAGAGAACTAGTGGATATGTTGGCATAACTTCTAGTAGAAGTTAGGGCAAGGTGTGCAAGAGTACATTATCAAGTTCAAAATAAATGACCCTTATGTTGGATATATTTCCTAAAAACTCAGTTGTTGTCTTCAAATTCTAGAAGGTCTATACAATTATTTAAGGAATTACGTGATGCTCTTTAAACCTAGGACAGTTGATGAGACTTGTGTACAAGCACAATATTTGAAGAATATGGGTAAGAATTATTGAAATATATAACTAGGCTCAGTCTTCATAATGACATATGTAATCATGATTTCAGATATTTGATGTAATGAGAAAAATAAATTTATTATTGTGGATCTTGAAGGGAAATTTATTTTTAGGTCAAGCTCCCATTGTGAGCTCCTAGGGCTTGTCATTGAGTCTACAAGTCATTAAGTCATTGTCATGTATGAAATACCCATTTGGGGCATGTTACATATTAAGTCAAAGATAGAGTCAAAAGACCCTTTAAGACCTTGTCTAAGTACTACAAGCAAGACAACCTTCAAAAAGGAGAAGTCAGCCTCTCTAGAAGGACATGTTGGTCTATTAGGGTTGCCAAGGAAGACTATATATAGAAGTATTCAACCTCATTCCAAAGGACATCGATTAAGCACTCAAGAACAAGCAAGAAGAACAAAAAAGGGAAGATAAGAAGCCTATTGACTAGTGAAGAAAAGTGTGAAGGAAAACCAAGAAGTTTAGGACTGTTTTGGGCCTCCTACACCTCACACATACGAAGAAAATTAGGGTTTCAATTTGCTGCAGAAAAGCCGAGTTACAGTACTAGCAATAGAGTTAAGTATTGGTGCCAAGAAGGATTGTTTGAAGACCGAGTTCACTAGGTAGAAGAAGAAGAGCCAACGAAGAGGAAAGAAGGAAGATCTCCCCATTTCCTCTCTCACGTGTGGCCTAGGGTTTCTGAAGCTTGCGCCAAAAAGTTACAGATAAGCCGAAGTTTCTGTAAGGAAGGTCGAAGGTGCAGTCAAAGTGTTGAAGGGCCGAAATTGAAGACAAGGAAGAAGTAGCCATTGTTGACATTGACAAAAGAGGCAAGGTTGACTTGGTCTTGCAGGAGTTCTTGGTCAAGTGTCTAGGTCTTGGAATTCGTCAATTGAAGATTCTATAAGAAGAATTTGTGTGGGTTTTCCTCTCAGTTTGGAGAGGTTTTGGCCCTGGCTGATCACCTATATCTTGTGTCCTTTGTCTCATAATTCATTGTTCTTTATGTTTTGGTAGTTGTTTGATGAAAGAACACCAACTAATCAAGCTAAAAGAAGAATCTAATTAAGATAAGTAAAAAGACATCACAAGCAATTGTCAAGAAAAAGAAATCACATACAGTTGTTGCCCCTAGATTTATCAACATGGTATCAAAGCTAAGGTAACAAGTCAAGAAAGGGCAACTTAAGGAAGGACACTCAAGGATTGTTAGGGTCCCACTTTAACCCCCTTATTTATGTAATAGGATCGAGTCATAGTTATAGTTAAGTAAAGAGTCAATAAAGCCCATATTAATAATTGTAAGTGGTTAACCTCCATTTAATGATGGGACCACAGTTAGTTGCAAATGGGCCATGGTATTAATAAGAACCATGGTATTGCCCCATGGTATTGCATGTATGAATCCTATATAAAGGATAGAGACTCCCTGCGAGGAGCATCGTGTCTTACTCTGTAATCGAGCTTAGCTCTATTGGAGGTTGCCCTCTAGAAGAGGCAAGTGAACTTTGCTTTCTGAATAATAAAATACTTGCTGTTATTGCTCTTCTTCTATGTTCTGGGTATATTTTCTCGCATATTTGGTATTTTGGTATCGTCTTGCAGGATTAAGAGCATAACAAGTGGTATCAGAGCGCTTTCCAGGGCCGGTGGGATCTCCATTTTTTAGCAATTTTTTTTTTGGCTAGAGACGTGTTCCGACGTCTTTAAACCACGGGATCTGTCGTTGAGCGCATAAACCTGCGGATTTGGGGAGGCATGCATGCAGGAAATACAAGAGGTGGTCACGCTTGTTGGACTCCCTTGTAACCCCTGTGGGTACCCCTTCGAGTAGTAGCACATTAGACAGAACCGCGCACGGACTGTCTTCCAAGTACCTTCTGGGTATATCGGAAGCCCCCTAGCTCCCTTGAAACCTTGCCATAGATAAACCGTCGGCCGTCTTGTTGCTACAGTACACCGAGAATAGCACTCGGAGAGATTACTCGCCCGTACGATAGGGTAGTCGGGTTGTACGGCTAAGGGTACGGTTGATCCTCCTTGGTTAGTGCCCTAAAAAATTGGGCCGAGTACTACTGTTAGACCCTTATGTATATTGCGATCTGTAGCACCTGACACTCTTGGAGACCATAGTTCCTTGATCTCTCTGGATCCTACATAATCTTTGCCAGATCAGATCTCGCAAGTGGGGTTTTTGCCGCCGCAGCAACAATCAGTTTCGCAGTTCAGATCTATCAGATCAGCCAGCTAGATCTCTCAGATCCATCAGATCCACAGCAACAATTAGTTTCGCCGTTCAGATCCATCAGATCCACCATCCAGATCTGAGTAGTTGTGTGGGTTCCTATACTTGGGCGTGATTTTCGCAGGACTTTTGGCAGCATTGACATTTCAGGGATTCGGCGACTGTAGTATTCCTAAGCAAGGAGTAAAACGTTTGAGACCCCTCGGGGCGCTTATTGGTGACTTAGCCCATAAGAATCAGGACGACGAGTTGAGCAAGGTGGTACCATTCAATTGTTAGTGCCAAAAAAATTCGGGCAGTCCCAAATTTCAAGTAAATCGGCTCGGTGCATGGTAGAAACTAGAAATCAAGCTATGGCGAATGAAAGGATGGACAAACTTGAAACATCCTTGAAAGAAATCCAAGATCAGCTGACGAAATTAACTACAACACTCTCTACGGGTAAGGTGGAAGCTCGCGAGGACGCATATATTGGCAATGAACACAATGAGGGTGAGTCTAGCCACTCTCTTCACCTCTGGAGCACCCACCAACAATCCCGTCCGCGACCACCCAAGCTAGACATGCATAAATTTGATGGCTCTCACCCGGCAGCATGGATAGCACAAATGGAGCAATATTTCAATCTGAATTACATCTTGGATAATGACACTCAGCTTAGTGTGGGGATCATGTACTTGGACAATGAAAGATGGCAATGGTGGCAATGGCATCAACGTTGCTATGGAAGGCCCTTGACTTGGGACACATTCAAAAAAGCTCTTATGGATCGCTTTGACCATGACTCTGCTTTTTTGGGTCGTCTCACTAAGCTCCGTCAGACTGGAACAGTGGATGAATATATTACAGCTTTTGAAGCCTTAGCTTTCCGCACTTTAGGTCTACAAGATCAGTTCTACACGGAATGTTTTATCAGTGGTCTTAAAGAGGCCATACAAGCCCACGTCCGACTGCACCACCCTCCCTCATGGCTGGAGGCTTGCAAGATAGCTTGTGAAGTAGAACGTGCGTTAGCGGCCCAGTCCAATCGCCCAAATTTCACTGCCAAGGGTCGCCCCCCACAGGCTCACAGCACTACCCAAACACTCAAGGTTCAAAAGGTGTCACCTGCAGAAATGGCGGAAAGAAGAAAGCAAGGATTATGTTACTACTGTGATGAAAAATACTCCCCCGGGCATAAATGCAAGGAGCCCAAATTTTTTCAAATTGATGCTACTGATCCCAGCTCATCGGAGGAAGCCCCACCACTTGAGGAACCAGAGGAGGAAGAAGAGGACAACCAGAAGGACAATGTACCTGAAGAACTAGTTATTTCGCTGCATGCTTTGGCAGGGATTTCTTCGCCTCAAACTCTCAAAATCAGAGGTTTTATTAAGCATCGCCCAGTAGTAGTCTTGATTGATAGTGGAAGTACACATAATTTTATCCATCAAAGAGTAGCGGAAGCAGTGCATTGTTTTGTACGAGCAGTTTCTAACTTCCAAGTCCAAATTTCTGATGGGGGCACAATGAAATGTGAAGGCCGCTGTGAAAATGTCAAACTTCAAATGGGGGATTATCAGTTAAAGACCCACATGTTTGCCATACACATGGGAGGGTGCGACATTGTCCTAGGTGCTGAATGGCTTCGCACACTTGGCCCAATCACAATGGATTTCCAGGAGTTATATATGAGCTTTAAGCAGAACAACCACACACATACCCTCCGCGGACTCCAGGCGAGAGCTCCCTCTATCATTAGCTCACATCGGATGGAAAAATTGTTAAAAAAGGGCCATCATGGAGTTATAGCTCAATTTAATGCCATCCAGGCCTTCGAACCCAATTCTCTTCCGATTCATCCTGAGATGTAACAGATCTTAAATACCATCAGCAAGTCTTTGACAAGCCTCATGAACTTCCACCCTCGAGAGGGGAACATGATCATAGCATCACTTTGGTCCCAGAGGCACAACCACCAAATGTGCGCCCATATAGATATCCGTTCGCCCAAAAGAATGAAATAGAAAAAATAATCAAGGAACTTTTGGAAGCAGGCGTCATTTGTCCCAACATTAGTCCTTATTCATCACCGGTGGTCATGGTGCTCAAGAAAGATGGGGAATGGCGTATGTGTCCAGACTTCAGGGCCCTCAATAAGTTGACAGTCAAAGATAAATTTCCCATCCCGGTTGTTGATGATTTGTTGGATGAACTAAATGGGGCTCAATTCTTCACTAAGCTTGATCTTCGCTCAGGCTACCACCAAATTCGCATGAAAGAAGTCGACATTCCAAACACTGCTTTCAGAACTCATGAAGGCCATTATGAGTTCCTGGTCATGCCATTCGGTCTTTGTAATGCCCCATCCACTTTTCAGAGCCTTATGAACCACCTGCTCAAACCATATCTCAGAAAATTTGTCCTTGTTTTCTTCGATGACATCCTCATCTACAGTCGCACTTGGGCCGCACATCTTCAGCATGTAGATCTGCTCTTGCAACTGCTCCGTGAGCATAAATTGTTTGTTAAGATGTCCAAGTGTTCTTTTGGCATGGAAGAAGTTGAGTATTTGGGCCACATTGTGGGGTGTGACGGTGTCAGGGTGGACCCCAAAAAGATCCAAGTAATGCAGGATTTGCCTCAACCTAAGACCTTGAAGAGCCTGAGAGGATTTTTGGGTCTCACGGGCTACTATCGCAAATTTGTCTGCAATTATGGTCGCATTGCGAGGCCCCTCACTCAACTCCTTAAGAAAAATTCATTCCTTTGGAATGATGAAGCACAACAGGCCTTTACAGTCTCAAAAATGCCATGTGTTCCACTCCAATCTTAGCACTACTCAACTTCACCAAATCTTTTGTCATTGAATGTGATGCTTCGGGTACGGGTATTGGGGCGGTCTTAATGCAGGAAGGTCGACCCTTGGCCTTCACAAGCCAACAACTCAGTGGAAAGAATCTGGGACAATCTACCTATGAGAAGGAGATGATGGCCATCTTACATGCAGTAGATACCTGGCGACCTTACTTATTGGGGCGACGCTTCCAAATCCGCACAGACCATCAAAGCCTTAAATATTTTTTGGAGCAACGCCTATCCTCACCACAACAAAATAAATGGCTCGCCAAAATGCTGGGATATGATTATGAGATAATTTACAAGAAAGGGCGCGAAAATATTGTAGCAGATGCATTATCTCGCCAATTTGAGGAGGAAAGTACCCTGCTCGCAATTTCCCTTCCCATTCCAAAATGGATTGAAGAGGCTCGCAAGGAATGGTTTTCACATCCCGGGCTCTCCCAACTCATTACTCAATTGCATTCGGATCCAAATTCCACCGAGGGCTACTTGTGGCAGGATGAGATTCTTCGCTACAAGGACAGAGTCGTAATATCACCAACATCCACCCTCAAAAGCCGCATTTTGGTGGAGTTGCACTCATCTCCCACTGCAGGACATTTAGGGTTTCAGAAGACGTATGCTCGCACTTGCAGATCATTTTTTTGGATAGGCATGAAAAAGGACATTCTTACTTTTGTAGCTGAATGTGACGTCTGTCAACGCAACAAAGGAGAGACAGTCAAAGCACCAGGCACATTACAACCATTGCCCATTCCGACATCAATATGGACAGAGGTTTCTATGGATTTCATTACAGGTCTTCCAAAGTCAGGAAACAAGTCAGTCATCATGGTGGTTGTGGACAAACTTTCTAAGTATGCTCATTTTTGCGCCCTACCCCACTCTTTTACATCGACTTTGGTCGCTCAATCTTTCATGGATCAGATCTTCAAATTGCATGGCATGCCCACTTCCATTGTGTCTGATCGTGACCCGGTCTTCACCAGTAATTTTTGGCAGGAACTCTTCCGGCTACAAGGTACCCAACTAAAACTCAATACTTCCTATCATCCACAAACTGATGGTCAAACTGAAGCAGTCAACAAATGTCTGGAAACCTACCTTAGGTGTTTCACTTTAGAAAAGCAACATCTCTGGGTACAGTGGTTACCTCTAGCTGAATGGTGGTATAACACCAAATATCATGCCACCACCAAAATGAATCCATATGAAGCAGTTTATGGTCAACTCCCTCCTTCCCCTACTTCTTATATCAAGGGGTGCTCGAAGGTACAAGCAGTGGATCAACTCCTATAGAACCGCACAACCATGCTCGCCCATCTTAGAGAGAATCTTCATCAAGCTCAAAACCGCATGAAGCAACAGGTAGATCAACATCGCTCAGAATGCCAATTTCAAGAAGGGGATCAGGTCTTTTTGAGGCTGCAACCATATAAGCAAACATCACTCAAAGACAAGGGTTGTCAGAAACTATCTCCAAAATTCTATGGACCATATCAAGTACTTCAGCGCATTGGAGAAGTGGCCTACAAGCTAGCTTTGCCACCCACTGCAAAAATCCATCCAGTTTTCCATGTCTCATGCCTCAAGAAAGTGATTGGGAACAATTGCAGAATTCAAACCAGTCTACCTGAACTGGATGAAGAAGGGTCAATCTGGCTCCAACTTGAACAGGTCCTGGATACAAGAGAATGGCACCTGCGTGGCCGCATGATCAAGGAAGTCCTTGTCAAGTGGAAAGACACCTCTCTAGAAGATGCAACCTGGGAACCAACCACTATTCTTCAGCAGTTTCCGCAGCTTCAGCCTTGAGGACAAGGCTATTCTTATGGGGGAGGGCATGTTAGGGTCCCACCCTAACCCCCTTATTTATGTAACAGGATCGAGTCATAGTTATAGTTAAGTAAAGAGTTATAAAGCCCATATTAATAATTGTAAGTGGTTAACCCGCATTTAATGACGGGACCACAGTTAGTTGCAAATGGGCCATGGTATTAGATAGATGGTATTAATAAGAACCATGGTATTGCCCCATGGTATTGCATGTATGAATCCTATATAAAGGATAGAGACTCCCTGCTAGGAGCATTGTGTCTTATTCTATAATCGAGCTTAGCTCTATTGGAGGTTGCCCCCTCGAAGAGGCAAGTGAACTTTGCTTTCTGAATAATAAAATACTTGCTGTTATTGCTCTTGTTCTATGTTCTGGGTATATTTTCTCGCATATTTGGTATTCTGGTATCGTCTTGCAGGATTAAGAGCATAACAAGGACCAAAGCACAATTAAGGGCATCAATCTTCAAGAAGGAACACTCATCTTAAAGGCTCTACAAGGACAGGGATTACATCATCATCTTGAAGAAAGTCACTACTTCAAGGAAGGATTCTACATTGGAAATATTCTTGGGAACCTCGCTCAATCATCACCTCAAAGAAGGAGACCTCAAAAGACCCCACCTCTACTCAAATAAAGGTGAGCCACAATCGAAGCATCTTAAAGTCTACTCATCCAACGAAATCAAGAAGAAAGTTATTGCCATCATCATCAAGGATTCAAGTTGATCTCCCTCTCCTTGGGTTAAGGATCACTTTTCAAGGAAGACATCTTCATCAAGAAGAAATCTTCGACTATCAATATTCTTAAATTCAAGAAGGCAACAGGTTGAAGATATTGTCATCAAGGAGTATCTTCACTAGTAACTATCCTTTTGTCTACATCTGAATCTATCAAAATGTCTTTTTGCAAGGAAAGCAGCAAGTTGTTTGGGTCATCAAACTTTCTTGCATGGAAGAAGAGGATAGTTTTGTTCCTCATAGAAAATGAAGTCATGGAACATGTTAAGGGTTCAATCAATAAACCTCCAAAGGAACAAGCTCAAGCTCTTGCAAAGTACATGAAAGGGGAAGTAAGGGCTCGAAGGATTCCTAATAGAATCCATCAAAGATCCCCTCATACCCTATGTATCAAAGTTGGAAACATCAAAAGAAATATATGACAAGCTAGTAGAACTATTCTCTGTAAGTACTGCTAGAGAAGTGATTATATTAAGACAAGAACTCTACAAGATGAAGATATCAAAAGAAGGAATAGTCTCATATTTTATGATGGTGTCAGAAATAAGGGACCAAGAGTTGGAAGAAATAATGTTTGACAAAGAAATGACCACCATAGTGCTCAATGCACTACCAGAGGAATGGGACAACTTTACATCAAGCATCTATGGAAAGAAGGAAGCTACCCCATTCAATGCAAGTTAAGCCAACATATTGATAAGTTCAAGTAGGAAGCTTGTATTTCTTTTCTTAGGAGAGAATTAGCCACGAGATGAATCAATAAAGGTAAAGGCATCATTGGAGGGATGTAGTAATGATTAGAAATGTCAATTGGAGGAGCTTTTGCAAGCATATAAGAAAGTGTTCTAGGAGCCTAAAGGGTTACCACCTAAGAGGGCCCTCAAGAATCCATACTTTATGCCTAGGATTGATGACTTGTTAGATTAGTTGTAGAAACCATGTACTTCATCGAATTGAATCTCAAATTAGGGTACCACCAGGTATGAGTTAAAGAAGACGACACCTAGAAGACCACCTTTAGATGAGACAAAGTCTATATGAATGGTTAATAATGTTTTTTGGTTTATGTAATGTAATAGCGACATTTATGCATTTGATGAATGATGTATTGTGTTCCTTTCTAGATTAATTTCTAATAGTGTGCTTAGATGATATATTGGTTTATAACGCTACCTAGGAAAAGCATATCTCACATCCCATGTAAGTGTTAAAGACCTTGAAGAAGCATAAATAACTGGTAAACCTTAAGAATTGTGAATTTGCTCAACAATCATTAGTGTATGTGGGCTATGTGGTTGGTGGAGGGGAACTCAAGGTGGATCTTGTGAAGATGGATGCCATCATCCATTGGCCAACTCCTACTATTGTCATTGAATTTAGAAGCTTTGTGGGGGCTACATGGTACCTAGGTAAGTTTTTAGCATCGTTTTCAAATGTGGTTGCCCACTCTAGGCCATAAAAACTAACGATAAGAGTTTCTAGTGAGGAAACAATAAATATAAAACTTTTGATGTGTTGAAGTGAATGATTAGTCAAACACTAGCTCTTGCATTTCTTAAGTTGCAAAATCCTTTCGAATTGGAGACAAATGCAAGTGGATATGCTATGGTAGTGATCTTGATGTAGGGAGGTAAGTTAGTATGTCATCCTTCTGAAATATGCCATGGAAAAATGCTACATATGATAACGAACTTTATGCTTTGGTTCAAGTTGCTAAGAAATGGGAGCACTATTTCATGGGCAAGGAAACCATCATCAACACTAATCACTAGTCACTGTAGTATTTGCAAGCCTATAGAGTAAGCTTTAACAAACTAGACACTACAAGTGGATGGGGTTTTTATAGCAATTTCATGTAAGCATCAAATATAAAAAAGACAACACTAACAAGTTGGCATAAATGCTTTCAAGGCCACCTATATCCAAGATCATTTACCCATGATACAGACAAAGAGGCATACATAGAAAATGAGGACTTTAGAAAGGTGTTTCAACAACTACAAGGCCATAGTTGTGTAGAATATGACAATAAGGTTGGCTATCATCTTTAGGATACATTGCTCTACAAGCTAGACAAGCTTATTATAGAGGCTCACACCTCCAAAATTGCATGGCATTTTGGTGTCGAGAAGATAGTTTCCAACTTATGGCGGTATGTGTATTGGGCTAGAATGCAAGATGTGGCTGAATTTATTAGAGGATGCGTACTTTGTTGTGCCAACAAGCCCAATAATATAAAAAAAGGTTTATACCATCCTTTTCCTATAAATAAGAGGCCATGGGAGAGAATCTCCAAGGATTTCATGGGTGGTTTTCCAACAACAATGAAGGGATATGACTATCTTTTTGTGGTAGTTGATAGGGTTAGCAAGATGTTCATTCTCATGCTGTGTAAAAAGACTGCCAAGGGAAAAAGATGCAATGAACATGTTTTTTGAAAAGGTTTGAGTGTAGTTGGGGATATCAAGTAGCATCATCATAGATAGAGATACCAGATTTCTTAGTTTTTCTTTAGGCTACACTTTGGGAGAAAATGGACACCAAGTTGAAGAGGTTTATAACTTTTCATTCACAGATAGATGGGTACACGAATGTAGTAAACACGAAATTGGTTCAACTTTTGAGGGGTTACAATTAGAAGCATCGATGGCCCTAGGAAGAAAACTTGATTTAATTCAACAGTCTTATAATAGAGCAGTTTACACTTCTATTAGTCTACTTTTGGAACTTGCTTTGGGTATTTGCCACCTTCTCCCTTGGATGTTTTATCCAAATAAGGAGTGAGGGAAGACACCATAAGAGAAGCATTGGAAGCTTAAAATTTCATTGCCAAGATCATACCGATCCATTTGAAAGTATAGCGAACATTGAAGAAGTCACAAGAAATGTACAAGGCCCAACATGATTAGCACAGGATTGAGAGAACATTCAAGGTGGGAGACAAAGTTTGGTTGCATCTAAACAAAGAAAGGCTACAAGGTCTTGGTAAGAAGATCAAGGCTCTACAATATGGCCCTTTTGAAGTGTTGGAGAAGGTGGGTGATAATGCCTACAAAGTTAATCTACCCCCATATATGTGCATTTACGTAGTAGTGAATGTGGAAGATCTGAAATTCTATGAGCCTTCCATGTTGGACTAGGAAACGAATGAGAAAATCTTACCCACCATAGAGGACTTAGCACTAGAAACTTAGGTAGAGCTAGGAGAAGATAAAGTTTTGTAGAAGAAGTCCACAACAACCAAGTTTTGGCAAGTTGGGTTGAAACCATAGTTTTAAAAACTGGACCGGTCCACCTAATAAACTGGGTTTCAAACTGGAACCGGTCAAATTGGGATTGGTCAGATCTCAATGAATCGATTTAAACAAAAATACATGAAATAATCAATCTTTAATGAAAATAAACTATTTTTAAGATTTAAAACCATGATTCCAAACCAATAGAGACAAAATATGCAAAGATTGCTCATCTATATACTATGTAAAGGTGAATATATCAAAATTGCATTGAGTGCAATACATATCAACAAAATACATAAGCAATGAAGCTCTAAACGACCTATAAAGTCCGAAAACAATGCTACAAACTATGGGGCCATTGGCCTACTACAAAACTACAAGTCTACTAGTACATGATCATTCCTCATCATGATCAAATTCATCACCACTACTAGACACAAGATCATCAACAAGAGCTACATAAACATCATCTGGATCAAAGTCTGAGGATGCCTCAACCTCATCTGCAACCTCAGTAGTAGCAATGCCACCAATAACAATAGAAGTGGACCTATTGGAAGCATGAGTTGGTCCAGCTGCATGACTAGTGCCTTCCATTGGTTGTTTTCCTTTGCTTGATGCAGCTACTAATTCTGGTTCCGATGGTGCTGTTGCTACCAAATCTACTTCATCCCCCCTAACGCCATGTCAATATCAAAATCAACATCAAACTCAGGATCTTAAGTCTTCTCCACCCTTCTGATGTTGGATCAATATCGTCCAACACAATGGGATCTAGATCAGGCCTTCTGTTCACCATTTAGTTGCTCCTTAGTCGAAGGTTGTATTGCACGAAGACAAGATCATTTAACCGTTTTTGTTCCAAACAGTTTCTCTTCTTCGTGTGTAAGTGCTCAAAAACAGACCAATTGCGCTCACAACCTGAAGCACTACAAGTTTGGCTGCGGACTCTAACTACAAAATTTTGCAATTGAGGACATTGGCTGCCAAATGATTCCCACCAATATGCTGCAAAGAAAAAGACATTAATTAGTAACCTGTTCATTTCATTACTTATTTACAAGTATTTACAAACAATTTGAACTGTAAATTTGTAAACTATTGAACTTTTAAAGAAAAACAAATTGGAATTGCTTCCCTGGTTGATCCACATCTCTTGCCATCTTTGCCAATTTTTTGTCAAAGGTACCTGCTGCCCTACTGAAAAGAGTAAGTTGTTTATGTATTTCCAACTGGTCTGCATGGTTAGGGACCATGCGCTACTAGCAATCATATAATCCATCTCTGACCTCCCCAACCTGCAGAGCTCCTAGCCGAGCTTTATAATGATTCTTTGGGTTCAAAAAATACCCAATTGCATGTATAGGACGATGGAGTTGATTGTTCCATCTGTTATTAATGATCTCCCATATACGCCCATATTTAGCTAACTTATCCTTGTAAGCTGCCCTTATCTGCCCCTTTGCCTGATCTATAGCCTCATAAATGTAGCCCATGGCCATTTTCCCCATCTACATCCGTAGCACCTTAACAAGGGGCTCAATAATTTTCACAAGCTTTGTAGACCTTTTCCAAAAATAATTATCAAAAACTTTCTTTTTGGTGTCTTTGCCATCTTGTCTACGAGCCCACCGAGATGAAGTCCAATCATCAGAAGAAAACATTTTCTGCAAGTTTTTTTTGTTGAGAATTGAGACATTGCAATGTGAGGAAGTGAGTTGCAAATCTCGTAATTGCAGGCCTAACAAGCTCTTTGCCCCCAGTGTTTTTCCTCATTAGGCTCAATATCCATGAGTGGTTGTAGATGTATTTTGTAATGCACTTGGCATACCCTACAATGTTTTTTACGCACTCCACTTTGCTTATGTCCTCAAGCATGAGGTCTATGCAATGTGCAACACATGGAGTCCAAAATATGGTCTTATATTTGGACTCAAGCATCTTTCCAGCAAGAACATAGTTTGAGGCATTATCTGTGCTGAACTGCACAACATTTTGCTCCCTCATTCCCTGAATAATCTCATCCAAAAGCTCAAATAGAAGGGTTGCATCCTTCACCTTATCATATGCATCAACTGATCTCACAAACATGGTTCCTTGAGGGCAAGAAACAAAGAAATTAATGATAGTGCAGTGCTTTCCGTCGGTCCATCCATCTGACATGGTTGAACGACTTGTTTTGAGCCATGACTCTTTATACTCAACCAAATACTCACTAATGGAAGAAATCTCTTTTTGCAAAAGAGCCCCCCTCAAGTCGTGCATAGTAGGGCCTTTGAAGCCCTTTCCTATAGCTATAACAAAGTCTCGTGTAGCTTGGTAATAAGGTGAGCGAGCAACATTAAATGGGATATCTGCATCATACCACCATCTAGCAATGTATTGAAAAGAAGATTCTTTGCATTGTTTTTCCAATGTTCATCCAAAGTGGGTTGACGACTTGGCTAGGAGGAAGTGGGATTAGCAGAGGCAGTGGTGGCAGAGGATGAGAAATAACTCTGGATGTTCGACCTCTTTGTTCCTTTAGATTGTTGGCCTTGATGATAAGACCCAAGAGCAGGAGGAACATAGTGAAAGGGGTCATTGGTGGAAGGGATAGAAGAGGAGTCTTGAATCTCAAAATCATCATACCCACTCTCTTTCATGGCTTGTAAAATTTCCTTCTTCCTTGCAATTTCTTCTTGGATAGCCTTCTCCCTAGCCTTATTCTCCTCAAACTTCTCAAACTTGGCAAGGTATTTTGCCCTAATAGAACCTATCACTTCCTTTGGTGCATCACATGGCTTTACTTGGCCTCTTATCCTAGCCAAGTGTTGTTTCAACTTGAGAATACCCCCCCCCCCTGTTAGTAAATCAGAAAGGCATAAATATTTTCTCTAGTTGATAATTACTTGTGATATCTTTGAATTATTATTATCTTTCTTATGTTCCTTTTTATCTTAGTTCATCAAGCAATTACCAAAACCAAACACAAAGATTAGGGACACCAGATATAGGCACTCAACCAGGGCTAAAACCCCTATATATGGGAAACCCATTTAAGAATTTTTCCTTCAGTAATTCAAAATGAGATGGACCAAGACCCTAGACCAACAAACCTTCCTCCTCGAGCAAGTCAACCTTTCTAGATGATTTAGTAGTCTCTTCTTATCCAACAATTTCAGCCCAACAACAATCCAGAAATTCAACTTCCCAACTACAAAAATTTGACCACCCAATAGCAGAATTTCAGCCTCCCAGCCCCTCCAGCAACTGCACAGCTTCACACGCGTGGGGAAAAGAGAGAATTTCAAATTTTTATGCTTGAGAAAGGCCTCCTCCTTTGCTATCCTTCTTCTTCTTCTTCCTTGAAATTCACACTTTTTCTTGCCCCAAAAGTTGTAGATCGAACTTCTTGTGAGTGAATGACAAATGAGGTCGAGTTGTTGCCTTTATATAGTGATTCTGCTACCCAGTGTAGGCCGACTTGGTGGAGGAGGCCTAATTGACCTATTTTATAACAAAATAAATTTCTTCTTTGATAAATAAATCCCAAGAAGGGTTCTTTACATTATGACATGAACAAGGACACTTGACATAAACCCTAGAAGCCTGCAATGGAGGCTTTGACCTAAAAACAATTGACCCAAGCATGAAACCCATGCTTTAATAAGTCAATTTCTTTAATAATAAAATTTATTTTTCTTTCCTTTCGATAAATGAATTACATTATGACTCAAATGCAATTATGAAGACTGACACTAGTTACATTCTTGAACACTTCCTTTTAACTAGGGAGGTATTCATAATTACAACTGTATAGAGGTACATGGAAGATCTCCAAAATGAACTACGAAGAGTTCTAGCACACTCAGTGTTGCGGGCTAGAAACCTGACTAGGGTATTCTATCCAGGTGGGACTAAGATGGACTCAAGCTTTCATTCAGTGTAGGTACCATTAGGCTTACTTGCTAACAATCAACCGAGGGATCTAGGTGCGTATCCAAGGTCAAAGCTCTATGACCAACGACACCCTCCCTCTTCGTGATCTAGACATCAACATATAGGTCGACCAGATGTCCTCCCAAGCATCCACCATTAGATGCTTCAACTCTCCCTATCAAACTAGATATATCCATTTGTCCAAGCATGCTTCCAGAGCGTTCAAACCTTTTTATGGAGAGATTTACTTGTACAAACACAAACCTTAATCAACAATAAACTTTCAAATATACATACAAGTAAACACAAACCTTCAGGGTCCTCAATCATTTAGATGCTGCTTTTATCAAGTTATACATATGCAATTTGTCGGAAGCTTTCTTCTCCTTTCATTTCTTTAGCAACGCCAAATATATTGCAGATTTATTCATTCTCCGATTTCTTTGACAAGGTATCCATCATAATATGCCCTCCCTCTCAATTGGGGAGATGTACTCTCTTCTTCTAACCATGCTCCCTCTTAACTTAGGGAGATCAACAATTTCTTTTTTTATAACAACGGAGAAGCTTCAATCTTTCATGACTTTATCAAAGTCATCTTAATCATCATCATTCTTATAGCTTCTTTTCACCATGCTCATAAACATCTTCAATCATGAACATCTTCAATATCTTGAAGATCATATGCCTGCAAAACTTTAATAGCAAGTACAACAAAGTACAAACATATGGAAGCATGAAGTTAACTAAATCATATTACTATAATGGAAGCATTCAAACATTCAAACGTTAGACACCAAATACCTAAGCTTAGGTTTATAATTAATAAGAGATACTAAACTTCAATTTCTATCTAGGGTTTTGTCACAAATCCCTAGACTTTATCATCGAGACACAAGGCCTTAGATATCGACAACTTAATTAAATAACAATCCAATCATAGTACTATACATTTAGGGCTACAATATTGCTCTCATAATTGTATGACAAACTTTACTAGGGTTTGTTGCAAACTCTAGATTTTATCATCAAAGCAAATTCATAATTGAAAACAATATCATTATCTCCTAAAATACCAATTTCTATGAGGGTTTGTTACAAACCCTAGATTTTACAAATCAAAACCCTAGATTTTATCATGAAAGCAAATTCATAATTGAAAACAATATCATTATCTCCTAAAATACCAATTTCTATGAGGGTTTTGTTACAAACCCTAGATTTTACAAATCAAAACATGAGTATTAACAATCAAGTTAGCATACTTGAATATATCTAGGATTTCACACTAGCATCTCATAACAACATCTGATATGTGAACCCAAAATACAAATATTAATATATCAAAGTTAGATGTACAACAATTTTAGACAGATGAATATACACCTAGGGTTTCATTCCTAGGAACTTACTATAGACATTGCAAGGGTTTTGCGCATAAACCTTGATCTACCAAACCCTAAAGGTCTAGGGTTATAGTACACAACTTAGACATTAACAACAAACCCTAAAGAACTAGGGTTTCTATTATAACAATACCAAAACCTAAACATCAAAAGAATAGAAATTCTAGGTTTCATCAGCAACCCTAAGTAGACTAGAGTTTCATAATCAATATTGACTTACCCTTAGGTAGGGTTTTACAATGAACCTTTTTAGGGTTCCATAAGAATGATAATATAATGAGGGTAGGTTCAATCTAATGATTAACCACCCTAATAAGAATCTTTGTGATTCAAAACCGTAGACATAGCGATGTTAGTAATGTAAAACGAATTTTAAAAGAGAATGAACATACCTTTTACATTAGGAGAACTTTATAACAAAGCTTATATTCTAAGACATACCTTTAGTTGTTTCTCAACAAACCTTATAGGAGTCAGGACATCAATGTTTGAAGGGCTTCTTTTGAACTTGAACTTTTTCCATGCTTCAAGTCTATCCTTTGAAGTCTTCTTTATAGCCTTGAGCATTCAGTAAGCTTTCCTAACGAGGGAAATTATAAAGGAAAATGTTATTAGTATATAATACAAACAAATCTTGATATGAGAGGGAAATCAAACATAAAAGAGGAAACAAGAAACAAGATACTTATCTTTTGGTAAAATGGTGAAGGCTCCCTCTTAATACATTCTTTGAGGGATACCTACAACTTAATAATCAAAAATGTTTTAACAAGACATGTTAGACCTACAAATTCTAGAAATCAAAACATAGAAGAAAACAATTCAAAAAGTAAAAGACTAAGAGGGCTATGTGAGAGAGAGAGGACTTAGTAGTATAAGTCCTTGACTTCTGATTCTTCGGTCTTGTTCTTCTTAGGTGGATCTTCATCAACAACATTCACATGTTCCCTTTCTCTCTTCTTATTTCTTGGATTCTCTAGACAATGGATTTTATAGAGACCCATCTTGTGACAATTTTGACATTCAATCTTGGATAGGTCCATTTTCTTCTTTGGTCCTTTGAACTTCTTGAAGTTCCCTTCTTCTCATGATGAGAAAAATAGGCATTCGAGGTGTTTTCTTCTTCAACCTCCTTATTGTTTACTAACGATATTCTGGCTTCTTCTTGACTACATGCATTCCACATTTGTTCAAATGTTGGAGTATCCTTCCAATTGTTAAGTCTTGATGCAAAGACACTCCAAGATTTTGGTAGTCTTAGAAGGGCAGTAATTACGAGCTCCTTTTCTGGGACAACTTCATCTATTGCTTGGAGTTCATCTTTGATTCTAGATATCCTTATAAAATATGATGAGACAGTATCATCATTTGTCATCTTAACAGTTCTTAGTTCATTCTTGAGGCTTGCTATTTGACCAATGTTCTTGATTGTGAATAACTTGGAGAGAGCCTCATACATTTCTTGGGTGAAATTTATGTTGGATATGTATGGAATTAGGTTATCCTTAACTCCATCCACTATAAGGTTCATAGCCAAGATTTCAATTTCTCTAAATTTTGCTTTTTCTGCTTCACTTGATTCATCTGTAGGCTTCTTGATTTTTCCTTGAATGAGATCCAAAACTTTGTTCTTTTTGAGAATGAGGTCTATTCTCTTTTTCTAGGCCCTGTAGTTGGAGGCCCCTTCTAATTTGTTTTCTCCCTTCATTGAGTTTGACATAGTTCCTGTAGATAGTAGGCTTTTCACTATATATGATCCCCTGAATTTTCCTTGATCTCTTTTTCCTCAATAGATCTTTAACCTGCCTTTTTCTTCCTTCTTCACCTTAGCTCTGATACCATGTTAGAAAATTGGAAAGGCAGAAAGATTTTCTCTAGTTGATAATTACTTGTGATATCTTTGAATTCTTATTATCTTTTTTATGTTCCTTTGTATCTTAGTTCATCAAGCAATTACCAAAACCAAAACACAAATATCAAGGACACCAGATATAGGCACTCAACGAGGGCTAAAACCCCTATATAGTGGAAAACCTGGTCAAGAACTCGTCCTTCAATTATTCAAAATGAGATGGACCAAGACCCTAGACCAACAAACCTTCCTCCTCCACCAAGTCATCCTTTCAAGCTGATTTAGTAGTCTCTTCTTATCCAACAACTTCAACCCAACAACAGTCCAAAAATTCGACTTCCCAGCTATAAAATTTCGACCCCCAGCAGCATAATTTCGACTTCCAGTAGTATAATTTCGGCCTCCCAGCTACTGTAGCATTTCGGCCCCTCCAGCAACTGCACAACTTCACACATGTGGGAAAAAGAGAGAATTTCGACTTTTTATGCTTGAGAAAGACCTCCTTCTCCTTTGCTATCCTCCTTCTTCTTCTTCTTCCTTGAAATTCACACTTTTTCTTGCCCTAGAAGTTGCAGATCGAACTTGTTGTGAGTGAATGACAAATGAGGTTGAGTTGTTGCCTTTATATAGTGATTTTGCTACCTAGTTTAGGCCGACTTGTCCAGTTTGAGGCCGACTTGACCTATTTTATAATAAAATAAATTTCTTCTTTGACAAATAAATCCCAAGAAGGGTTCTTTACATTATGACATGAACACAGGCACTTGACATAAACCATGGAAGTTTGCAATGGAGGCTTTGACCTAAAAACAATTGACCCAAGCATGAAACCCATGCTTTAATAAGTCAATTTCTTTAATAATAAAATTTCTTTTTCTTTCCTTTTGATGAATGAATTACATTATGACTCGTACAATTATGAAGATCAACACTAGTTACATTCTTCAACACCACCTCCAATAGATTTTTTGCAAAATTTGCATATCATTTTTCCATCAATCACATCACAATGAGCCCATGCACTGTCCTTGGCTTTTGGAGGCATGGTGGCTAGAAATATTTGAAATTTGCAAAGAAATCTGCCATTATAAAAAAATTGCAGCTAAGAAAAATGGAAAACCTAAGATAAAATTGGGAAAAAATGGGCATATTTAGCCTACAAAATTTGATAGCAAAGAACTAGAGATTTGATAACAATGTAGCATAGAACACATAAAAAAATTAAATACATGGACAACAGTGAAATATGGTTTTTTTCAAGTGAAAATCCTTACCTAGAAATGCAAACTAGCTTCCTTAGCCTCCTCTTGAAGATGCCAAGTCTACTAACAACTCCAAACTATCTCCAAAATAGCTCCAAGTCCAACTCCAAGCCTCCAAGATGACTACTCTGGTGAAAACTCAACACTCTCCAAGCTCTTATTGAAACTCATAAAAGCTCCAAATGAGATGTGTGAGACAAATGAGAGGAGAGACCTCCTCTTATTGGCTTGGAGGGGGTGTTTTTGGAGGGAAACAACCCGTAGTTTCCCTCCAAACCACCTAAGAAACCGCAAAACAACGTCCTGGTGAGTCCACGGCTGACGTGACAATGAATCGGCCGGTTTACCCATAAACCAGACGGTTCCATCATAAATCGGTTGGTTAGGCCAGATTTTTGTGGAAAAAAGGAGAAATCTGCCCTCTAACCCAGTTTTTTGCCCGGTTCGGCTAGGTTTGCTAGTGAACCGACCGGTTTGATCGATTTCCGGTTTAGACCGACCAATTTGACTGGTTTCCGGTTCGGACCGACCGGTTTTTAAAACTATGTTTGAAACAACAAGGCCAAATGGTACTCTAAGGAGAAGGTAGAGGGAAAATTTCTTCACTTCAATAAAAGTTTTTTGGGACCAAGAGCTTCCCTAAATGGCGAGGCATGATCCAAAATGAATCATTGCATAATTTCTCATCTATTTTGGTACTTTCTAGGTGCAAAAAATGGGGTTATTATTTTGTAGGGTCCATTTCAAGGCAAGTACGTCTTTGGTGATTTGGGGTCTTGAAACTTTTATAACCCTTTTTTACTTCTTAATGCCTCGACACTATTCTCCACATCAAGAGCTTTCCAACAACGTGAAGATCACCTCAATTAGAGTTCATATGAGGAAGTTATGCTTTTCGCAAGTTGACCTATCTTGTTGACCACCATGATACCAAGTGAATGCCATTTTAGCTAACATTACTCACACATGTGGAGGTAGTAACATGTGGATGTTAAAATTTGGGTAACAGAGGACAAGTGGTTCCCTAATGCTTTGATCTTTGGCCTAGGGAAAAGTGTCCAAATTTATTTGTACTTTTATCCTAAAGTGACTTTATAAGTGGTAAAGCCAATTCAATTTAAAAGTGACTTTATAAGTGGTAAAGTTACATTCTAATTTAAAAGTGACTTTATAAGTGGTAAAGTTACATTCTAATTTAAAGGTGACTTTATTAAACTCAATGAAGAATTAGAAAGTGAAAAAGTGACTATGGAAATAAAAGGCTAAGTGGGTCTTTATTTAAGTGGGTGAGTTAAAAAATAGAAAGTGAGAATTAAATGCACATTTATTCTTATCCCTAGATCTAAATGAATCTTAGCCATTAGATCTTAGGGTAATCCAAAAGGTCATTTAAAGAATAAAAGGAGAAGAGAAGAGGAAAAGATCATTCATTCTTTCATGAGCATTTGAGAGAAAGAAAAGAGAGAGCAAGGAGAAAATTTACGAGCAGTGAGGAAGTGAAGGAGAGCAACAAGAAGACATTTCAACAAATCTGGGCAGTAGCATTTATTGGCACGCACCCCAAGGAAAACCGTACGACAGGAGAAAGACAGAAATTGAGGAAGTGGGACATCAAGTTTTGGGCACGTTTTTCGAGGTTGGCTGTACAACATTTAATACTGTTTTATTGCCGAAAAATTTATGTTTTGGCTATTTGCTGATTGGCACAATTTTTGGGTTGGAGTTCAAGCACAAAAATCGAGATAAGTTGTAATTTGTGGTTGCTGGAATTTTTACTGTGTATTTCAATTTATCTGTAAAAGCATTTTTCAGAAATAAAGAAGAGCTCTCAAACTGGTTTTCCCCAAGAGTTGTAGGGGGGTTTTCCAGGGTCACATGACGAAAAATCACTGTGTTATTTTCTGTGTGGTTGTCATTATTTTGCTATGTTTTATTTCTGCAATTTCAGCAGCTGTGAAATCTCTAAATTTGTGTTTTCAGAAAATATTGTCATTTCCAGATTTTAGATTTTTTATCATGCTTGGATTTAAAACTAAATGCATGGAGTGATAAGGAAAACTGATAACCAGAGTGGGGGTTGAAATTTTTTCATAGTATCAGAGCTTGGTTGGCTGAAAAGTGCAGTTTGGGACAACAAAGTGAAAATTACAACACGCTGATTTTTACACAGAAAACATAAACCTTTACCACAAATTTGAAAATTTCAGTTTGGTAGGATAGTGAATCATGTCTTTGGATTTGAGAGTGGAAGACAGGTCGGATGGGCAGAACAACTATAGTGCATGGAAGGAGAGAATCCAGAGCATCTTTGAGGAAGCAAAAGTCTGGGGCATTATGGTAAATACCACACAGTTACCAGTAGTAGTACCCCTTGACCCTGTACAGTTGGCAGAGTTTAACAAAAAAAATGCTAAGGCAAAAAGATTGATTCCGGAAGGAATCAAAGACCATGTCATTCCTCACGTGAGAGGAAAGACTTATGCACATGAGATGTGGACAGCCTTGACCAGTTTTTACCAGAGTTCAAATGAAAACAGAAAAATGGTCCTAAAGGAGAAATTGAAGGCCATTAAAATGACTAACACTGATAGTGCTACCACATACTTCACAAAGATCACTTTAGCGAGAGATGAGTTGGCAGCCGTAGGTGAGATCATTGCACCCATTGAGTTGGTGAGAATTGCTTTGAATGGTCTTCCCAAGACTTGGGAGAATTTTGTGGATGGCATTGTTGCACGAGAAAACCTTCCTGATTGGGAGAGGTTGTGGGATGATTGCATTCAGAATGAGATCAGAAAGAACCATCTTGGGGCAGCCAAACAGGTGGAGGAGGATGATAATGTGGCATTGTTAGCAAGAGGCAAGAAGGGCGGAGCAAAGAAGCAAGCTTCCAACAGTGGAGGCAAAAGCAAAGGTAAAGGCAAGCAGCAAAACAAGGAGAAGGACTATTCCAAAGTCAAATGTTGGAATTATCAAAAGTTGGGAGTCACTTGGGAGCAGGAGCGGGAGCGAAAACGGGAGCGGGAGCGACCATTTTCAGAAGCTCCCGGTTTGGGAGCGAATCCGGGAGTGATTTTTTAAAAATATATATATTTTTTATATTTTTTAATTTTTGATACATATATGTCAACAAAAACATGTAGAATGATGAATTAGACATAAAAAACATTAAAAAACATAGATTGATCATTGAACCATATCACATCAATCATCTAGAAATTATAATTGTCATCAACCATGTCCAAAAGTTAGTAAAATACATATTACAGCTGCAACATATTGAGTCTCATGAATCATGATTCATCAAATTCAATCTTAAAGTTTCAACTTCAAGCTTTCAAAATTGAAAATTCAATAACATTTATCATCATTGATCACCAAAGTTGTACTTGTAAGCTAAGTTTAACCATTACAAGAAGTAATATCTTAGATATTTCTAAGTCCTAACTTCTAACTGTTAACATGATATAAAATGTTATAAATTTATAAAATGAAACATGAATAATGAAATGAAATGAAACAACTTTAGTCTTTCACGAAGCATCATATTCATAATTCACAATCATTACCAATGAGTTATAATTGCCAAGGCCCAACTTCAAACTTCAAATTTTCATTGTCACAGTGATATATTGTTTACAAAAAATATCATTATGATATGAAAGAGTCAAGAGTCAAGAGTCAAGGACTCAAAACTCAACAGTTATGAAAACTAAATTCTAATAGAAACTAAAAAAGACAAGTAAACTATAAATCTACATGTGGCCCTTGCCACGAGAGTCTCCAGGAGTATAAGCAGGTCGTGGTGGTCTTCTAGGAGTCTCTCGCACAGACCGACGACCAGAACTAGAACCTCCACGCGAGGGTGTAGATGGAGGTGGCAACAACAAAGGAACAAGACTCGGACCTCGAGCGCTGCTACTGGATGGTGGAGGTGGAGGTGGAGGTGGCATGGCTACTGCAGCTGCTTCATCATCATCCCTTACAAGTTCCTCTTCCAGTTCTTCAATATGTACAATGCCATCCTTCAAATTGTCATCCTCTGGGTGATTGTCCCAAATTTTATATGTGGGATCCTCATAAGCCCGATCACAGTAATGACTCAACAACCTCAAGTTGTAGTGCACATAAACCAAGCTTTTTCTGCTCGGTTTTCATTAAGTCTGTTTCTTTTCACATTATGTATGTAGCTGTAGGTGCTCCAACACCTCTCTGCAGAAGAAGTATTTATAACCTGTGAAAGAACTTTTTTTGCCAATTTTGGCAAAAGTCCCTGGCCGCCATATGTTTCCCACCATGTGAGAGTATCAAATCTATCTCTGTCGTCCATTGCATGGAGGTTACCATACAAACCAGTGCCACTGAAGTATCTGCCTATTTCAAGGCGCACAGCTGCACATTCCTCCCTGTCAGGTACCAACTTTTCTAATGCTTCCAAATGTCCTCTAGTTATCTCTGGATCTAAATGGGGTTTGGTCCTAACCCCACCCCCTGCTGCAGGTTGGCCCAACCAAGATGTAGAGTAGTATTTTGGCGTAAGGATATATGCCAAGCAATGTAGTGGAAGATTAAGTCTATTCCACCGTTCACACACACAATCGTGAATCAGTTTGTACAAGTCGGGATCTCTGTTATGAACAATATCTTTTATTTGCCCCAACATGGTATCCATTTGCTCATACACCTCGCCAATCACTGGTTTGTCTGTATCTGCAAACTGAATCATGTGATAAATGGGCTTGGTGAAATCCAATACTTGCCTCACACTTGTCCAAAACTGACCATCAAGAGCGGCCTCCTCCACCATTTCAAAACCTCCCCTGTCAGCTGCATTTGTAGCCCTTTCCTTTAATACCTGCCAATGTGGACTTGATACCATGCTAGCCATTGACTCTCTTACCTTCAAAAGGCGCCTGAAGGTGAGGTAATAGCTACCAAATCTGGTCTTCGCAATCTTCAACAACTCCAATCTCGAGTGACTGCGGAAAAGGCCATGGGTATTGCTATGATTTGTAATAAATTTTATCATTTGTTTGCCTTTCTTGTACAATTCACCAATCCATTGGTATTGTTCATTTTTGTTCTTGACAATATCATGCAACAGAAGGTTCAATGTGTGAACCAAACATCCAAACCAAAATATGTTGGGGTATTTATCCTTAATAATTGCTCCCGTTGCCCTACAATTAGGAGCATTATCAGTGATGACTTGGATGACATTGTATAGCCCAATACGGTCAATTGTTTCAAGTAATGCTTCTGCAATGTTGATGGCGGTCTTGAACTTGTCTAAGTAATCATGTGCAGTTAGAAAGATGGGACCACTAACAGACACAACAAGAACACTTATCAATGGCTTGCCTTTTACATTTGTCCATCCATCAGATACAATGGACACCCCATGGTCAGTCCAAGAACTTGTCATTCTATTCAAAGAATGTGATAGTTTTGCTTTTTCATGATCAAGGCCAACGGTTCTTGCCTTGTCATACCCAGGGCTCTTGTATCCTTTAGGGGCATCATTTATGGTAGAAACCATTTCGTGCCAATAAGGTGAGCGAAGAACATTGACTGGTATCCCACATGCATAAAGAAACCTATAAACCTTTGAATCCACATCATTCCTACACCCCTCATCAAGGAAATCTGATATGGTTCTACGCCTTAAAGATGATGACCCTGTGCCCCCATATCCACTGCCTTCGGAGGATGTTGAAGGAGTTCTTTGTGATTGTGAGCTTGGTTCAAAGAAACCCCTTGATTTTTTTGATTTGTATTGGGCTTCCTCCTCTTCCCTTGTGTATTTGGCTCTATTCGCTGTTGACATCGCTGTACAAGTTTTGATTCCTATTTGTTTGTCTCCATCCCATGGCCTTTTCCCGTAGAGGTGTCTTCTAGCACGGGTGTATGAACCTGTGTAATCAGTGTTGCAATGGGGCAATGAAATTTAGTGGTTCCATCCCCTCTCCCTGTTTCAACCTTGTTAACATATTTCCACAATGGGGTTTGGTCTTGTTTAGTTTTTTGAGGGTCATGTTCACCCTCCTCCAGCTCCTCCTCACCGGGGTTTTCACCAATTCGACTTTCTCCAGCTTCTTCATCCCCCTCTTCAGTTTGGCCCCTCCGTTTCCTACTCTCCAGCACCATAATAACCATAAAAGGGACCAAGAAGAGGAAAATGCCAAGAAATATAGCCAGGTCCATGGTGTTTGATGTTTGTAGGGTTTTGAATCTGCAAATTAATTTAATTTATTGGGATTAATTAATTTAATTTAAATTCATGATTTTTAAACTAAATAAACTAAATAAACTAAATTAAATTAACTAAATTACTACCTAACTAAATTAAACTAACTAAACTAACTAAATTACTAAGTTACTTACCTCTGCAGGCTTGCTCCTCGCTCCTGGGCACTTGCTCCTCGCTTCTCCTTGCTCCTTTGCTCTTGCTCTCCAACAAACTCAACTCAATGAAGTGATAAAGAAGTTTTTTAAGGCCCATTGGGCTTTAAAAACAATTTTTTTTTTGAGGTCTGCGGATTTTATTTATTTATTTATTTATTATTATTATTATTATTATTATTATTTTTTTTTCGCCGGATCGCTCCTGGCGTCGCCCGAAACGCTCCCGGACTTAAAATTTCGCTCCGGGAGCGACGGAGTGACCGCTCCCGAAAATGGCAGGGAGCGCAAATTTTTTTTCGGGAGCGCGCTCCCGCCCGGAGCGCGATTCGGGAGCGGGTTCGAGGGGGGGCGTTCCACCGCAACTATGGTTGGGACACTATGCTATTGTGTGTCCGGAGAAGAAGAACAAGAAAGGGAAAGACAAACCCATGGCAGCTTCTGCAGAGATAGAGAGCTTCTCAGAGAGATTTGATCAGGAGTTTAGGTTCATAGCTTGTGAGGCCGCTAGTGCAGGATCACCTGCCATACAGGTTCAGAGGGAGTGTGCATTCCTCGCTACTAGCAGAGTATCTTCTAGCATTTGGTATGTTGACAGTGGTGCTTCTCGCCACATGACAGGATTCAGAGAATACTTCTCAGAGCTTTCAAAGGGTGATACTGATATGGAGGTAGTACTTGGTGATGACAGCATTGTTAGAGCAGTGGATGTGGGGACATTGACATTTGATAGGGGACCCAAACCTCCCTTGAAAGTGTCAGATGTTCTATATGTGCCTGGAATGAAGAAGAACCTGATATCCGTCTCAACACTTGAGGATAGAGGGTATGATGTGTTGTTTAGGACATAGTTTTAAAAACCGCTCAGAAAAACCGGTAACCGGTCAAACCGGCCGGTTAGCTAGTTGGCCGGTCCGAACCGGCCTAAAAACCCGGTCAGACCCTTCATTTGCCCGATTTTTGGCCCTAACCGGTGAAAACCGGCCGGTCGGTTCCGTCCTAAACCGGCCGGTTCCATCCTAAACCGGCCGGTTTATGGCATGCCCACCGAATCTTGGAAAAAGGCGTTGGTGGTTTGTGGTTTAGGGGTTTTGGGGGGGAGGTAAAGGTATTTTCCCTCCAAAAACACCCTCTCCAAGCTATAAGAGACCCCTCTCACTCTCATTTGTCTCACACAACTGATTTGGAGTGTTTGTGAGTGTTTGTGAGTTTGTTTGTGAGCTTGGAGAGTGTGGAGTTTTTGCTGAAGTAGTCATCTTGGAGTTGGAGTTGGAGCTATTTTGGAGATAGTGTGTAGCTGTCAGTGGAGTTGACATCTTCAAGAGGAGGCTAAGGGAGCTAGTTTGCATTTCCAGGTAAGGGTTTGCACTTGATAATTCCTCATTTGAGTCTGCTGTCCATGAATTTTTTTTAATGTGTTATACTTATAAACTTCTCACTTCTATGATCTATCATGTATGCTATAAACTCTCTAGCTCTATGCTATCAAATTTTGTAGCTTGAGCCTTGCATGTGCATTTGTTTTCCTACATTTATCTTTGGTTTTCCATTTTGCTTAGCTGCAATTTTTTTTTTAAATGGCAGATTTCTTTGCAAATTGTTATTATTTCAAGCAAACATGGCTCCAAAAGGAAAGGACAGTGCATGGGCTCATTGTGATGTAATTGATGGAAAAATGATATGCAAATTATGCCATAAATCTATTGGAGGTGGGGGTATTCTTAGGTTGAAACAACACTTGGCTGGGGTAAGAGGCCAAGTAAAGCCATGTGATGCACCAAATGCACTGTTAGGTCCTATTAGGGCAGAATACATTGCCAAGCTTGAAAAATTTTATGAGGATAAGGCTAGGGAGAAGGCCATCCAAGATGAAATTGCAAGGAAGAGGGAATTATTAGAAGCCATGAAAGAGAGTGGGTATGATGATTATGAGATTCAAGACTCCACTTCTATCCCTTTCACCAATGACCCTTTTCACTATGTTCATCCTTCTGTTGGACTTGGCCAACCATCAAAAGGAACAAAGAGAGCAAACATCCAAAGTTATTTCTCATCTGCTGCCAACATTGCCTCTTCTAAATCTAATCCCACTTCCTCCCAGCCAAGTTCTCAACCCACTTTGGATCAACATTGGAAAAAACAATGCAAAGAAACTTCTCACCAATACATTGCTAGATGGTGGTATGATTCAGATATCCCATTTAATGCTGCTCGCTCACCTTATTACCAAGCTATGTGGGACTCTGTTATAGCTGCAGGAAAGGGCTTCAAAGGCCCTAGTATGCATGACTTGAGGGGAGCTCTTTTGCAAAAAGAGATATCTTCCATTGATGAGTATTTGGTTGAGTTTAAAGAGTCATGGCTCAAAACAGGTTGTTCCATTATGTCAGATGGATGGACCGATGGAAAGAACCGCACTATCATTAATTTCCTTGTTTCTTGCCCTCAAGGAACCATGTTTTTGAAATCAGTTGATGCATCTGATAAGGTAAAGGATGCAATCCTTCTATTTGAGCTTTTGGATAACGTTATTCAGGAAGTTGGGGAGTAGCATGTTGTGCAGGTCATCACTGATAATGCCTCAAACTATGTTCTTGCTGGAAAGATGCTTGAGGCCAAATATAAGACCGTATTTTGGACTCCATGTGCTGCACATTGCATAGACCTCATGCTTGAGGATATAGGCAAAGTGGAGTGGGTAAAAAACACTGTAGAGCATGCCAAGTGCATTACAAAATACATTTACAACCACTCATGGGTATTGAACCTAATGAGGAAACACACTGGAGGCAAAGAGCTTGTTAGGCCTGCAATTACGAGATTTGCAACTCACTTCCTCACGTTGCAATGTCTCAATGGTCAACATAAAAACTTGCAGAAAATGTTTTCCTCTGAAGAATGGTCTGAATCTCGGTGGGCTCGTAGACCAGATGGAAAAGACACCAAAAAGAAAGTGTTAGACACTTATTTTTGGAAAAGGTCTGTAGAGCTTGTGAAAATTACCGAGCCCCTTGTTAAGGTGCTAAGGTTGGTGGATGGGGAAAGATTGGCCATGGGCTACATTTATGAAGCTATGGATTAGGCAAAGGAGCAGATACGGGCAGCTTACAAGGACAGGTTAGCTAAATATGGCCGTATATGGGAGATCATTGATAACAGATGGAACAATCAACTCCATCGTCCTATACATGCAGCCGGGTATTTTTTGAACCCAAGGTATCACTATAAAAATCGGCTAGGAGATCAGCATGATGGGGAGGTCAGAGCTGGATTGATTGATTGCTTGGAGCGCATGGTCCCTAACCATGTAGACCGGTTGGAAATACATAGACAACTTACTATTTTCAATATGGCAAGTGGTACTTTTGGCAAAAACTTGGCAAAGATGGCAAGAGATGTGGACCAACCAGGTAAGCAATTCCAATTTCCATTTTGTTTTTCATTTCAAGTTAAAATTGTTTACGTTCTTTACAATTCAAATTATAAACTAAGTTACTAATTATTGTCTTTTTCTTTGCAGCACATTGGTGGGAGTCATTTGGTGGCCAGTGTCCTCAATTGCAAAGGTTTGCAATTAGAGTCCTCAGTCAAACTTGCAGTGCTTCAAGTTGTGAGCGCAATTGGTCTGTTTTTGAGCGCATACACACGAAGAAGAGAAACCGTTTGGAACAAAAACGGTTAAATGATCTTGTTTTTGTGCAATACAACCTTCGACTGAGGAGGAACCAAATGATGAGCAAATCACCTGATCTAGATCCCATTGTGTTGGACGATATTGATCCAACATCAGAATGGGTGGAGGAGACTGAAGATCCTGTGTTTGAGGCTGATTTTGATATCGACATGGCTTTAGCGGGGGATGAGGCAGATTATGTGGCGGCATCAGAACCAGGATCAGTAGTGGCATCAAGGAAAGGCAAGGAACCAATGGAAGGCACTAGTCGTGCAGGTCGACAAACTCGTGCTTCCATTAGGTCCACTTCTATTGTCATTGGTGGCATTGATACTGATGTTGCAGATCAGGCTGAGGCATCCTCAGACTCTGAACCAGATGATGTCTATGTAGCTCCTGATGATGATCCTGTGTCTAGTAGTGGTGATGGACTTGATGATTGATCATGTGTACACTGTAGACTTGTAGTAGGCCAATGGCCTCATAGCTTGCAGCATTGTTTTTGGACTTTATAGGCCATTTAGAGCCTCATTTCTTATGTATTTTGCTATTTTGTCGATGATATGTATTGCACTCGGTGCCATTTTGATATATTCACCTTTGCATGGTATATAAATGAGCAAACTTTGCATATTTTGTCTCTATTGGCTTGGAATCATGGTTTTACATCTTAAAAATAGTTTTGTTTCATTAAAAATTAATTATTCAATGTATTTTTTTAAAACCGGTTCGTTTAGACCAAACCAGTCCCGGTTAGACCGGTTCCGGTCGGTAAACCAGTTCATTAGGTGGACCGGTCCGGTCACCGGTTCCGGTTTTAAAAACATTGGTTTAGGAGAGGGCAGGTGCTTATATATCCTAGGGAACTCCAGCTTCTTCAGCTAGAGAGATTGGTGTGCGCCATGCCAAGGTGTACAAGTTCTCATTCCAGCCCCTGATGGCATTGAGTAGCAACACCCGAGACAGGACCGACCTCAGATCTAGCAGTTTAGAGTTGTGTGAGATTTGGCACCGTAGGATGGGGCACATGTATCATGGGGCCTTGAGTACATTGCAGGAGATCACCACTGGTGTGCCAGATTTCAGTTATGATCACCTTGATGTATGCAGAGGATGTGCTATGGGGAAGTTTGCCAGATCCCCTTTTCCTAGTAGTGACAGTAGAGCAACCAAGATCCTTGACTTGATTCATACCGATGTGAGTGGTCGGATGTCTCATGTATCCTTGAGTGGCTATGAGTACTATGTTTTATTCATTGATGACCACTCTAGGAAGACTTGGATTTATTTCTTGAAGACCAAGAGTGAGGTCTTCAAGTGGTTTCAAGAGTTCAAAGCTCCTGTGGAGACTCAGATAGGTAGGAAGATCAAGGTCCTCAGGTCGGACAATGGAGGGGAGTATACCCTTGGTGAGTTTGTTGATTTTTGTGCTGAGGTAGGCATTAGAAGGGAGTTCACAGTTCTTTACTACCCCAGCAAAATGGGGTTGTGGAGAGGAAGAACAGATCCATTGTAGGGGCTACCAAAGCCAAGTTTCATGATCAAGGGTTACCTTTATTTTCGTGGGCAGAGGGCTGCAACACTGCTGTGTACTTGCAGAACAGGAGTCCACATCATGCCTTGGGGAATGTGACTCTGGAGGAGGCTTTTTCTGGGAAGAAGCCTGATGTTGGGCACTTTCGTATCTTTGGGTGCCTTACATATTCCTATGTCCCCAAGGAGAACAGGACCAAGCTAGAGCCCACTATAGACAAGGGCATCTTTGTGGGTTATAGCGAGACCTCGAAAGCTTATCGAATTTATATTCCTGCGTAGAGGAAAGTGGTTGTCAGGCGGGATGTGAAGTTCGAGGAGGAGAGAGCTTTCAGGAGGTCACGAGAGTTAGAGTATCCAAAGTCACCAAACCCTCAGGAGCAGCTGAGTCAGTCACAGGGATCCAGTGGTCAGGGATCAGGAGGTACATCGATTATAGTGTCAGGTCCATCAGTGAGCAGTGGCTCTTAGAGTCAGGTGGGTGGTTCTTCGGGCAGCATGCAGGGCAATCCGTAGAGCAGTTCACAAGGTAGTCCACTAATGGACAGTTCGCACGGTACTTCAGCATCTACAGGCACAAATTCAGGCATGAGGTTAGTTGGCAGGCCTTCAGGAGTTTAGGCTTCTGATGATGATGAGGATTCTTTCACTCCGGTGGGAGAAGTATGCTTAGGGAAGAGGAAGCCCAAGTGGCTTCAAGATACCTTGCGTGAGGCCACATCAGTGGTTGGGCCAAAGAGACAGGTTAGAGAGAGTAAACTACCTGAGCGATTCTGTAGTTACATGGCATTGGTAACAAGCATTGTTGACTCTGAGCCTTCTACTTATAAGGAGACAACCAGCTAGCAGGTTTGGAGAGAGGCCATGATGGAGGAGTATTCTTCTATTATGAAAAACGATGTTTGGGAGGTAGTGCCGAGGCCTGAAGATAAATCAGTTGTTACTTCCAGATGGCTCTACAAGATAAAGCATGTTGCAGATGGTAACATCGAGAAGTTCAAGGCTCGATTTGTGGCGAGAGGGTTCTCACAGGTAGAGGGAGTTGACTAAGAGGAGACGTTTGCTTCCGTAGCTCGGTATACATCTATTCGCTCCATTATATCGATTGCAGCAGAGATGGGTTGGAAGATCCACCAGATGGATGTGAAGACCTCATTTCTCAATTGCTTCATTCAGGAGGAGGTTTATATTGAGCAACCGCAGGACTTTGAGGTGCATGGGAAGGAGTCCCATGTATGTAGATTGAAAAAGACATTCTATGGCCTGAAGCAAGCTCCTAGAGCTTGGTACTCTAGGATTGATACATACTTGTAGCAGTTGGGTTTCACAAAGAGTGAAGCTGGTATACATCTATTCGCTCCATTATATCTATTGCAGCAGAGATGGGTTGGAAGATCCACCAGATGGATGTGAAGACTGCATTTCTCAATGGCTTAATTCAGGAGGAGGTTTATATTGAGCAATCGCAGGGCTTTGAGGTGCATGGGAAGGAGTCCCATGTGTGCAGATTGAAAAAGACATTCTATGGCCTGAAGCAAGCTCCTAGAGCTTGGTAATCTAGGATTGATACATACTTGCAGCAGTTGGGTTTCACAAAGAGTGAAGTTGATCCGAACCTATACTTCATTGTGGTGGGTGAGGAGCCTCTCATTCTGGTGTTGTATGTTGATGACTTGATCATCACTGGTGCAGAGAGACTCATTGAGGGCTGCAAGAGAGATCTTGCTTCAGAGTTTGAGATGAAGGATATCGGCTTGATGCATTATTTTCTGGGATTGGAGGTGTGGCAAGAGGAGGGGCATTTCTTCCTGGGACAAGGGAAGTACATTGTGGATATTCTTAGCAGATTTCACATGGAGGACTGCAAACCCATGTCTACACCTATGATCACTAACTGGAAGAAGCTTCACGCTTCTGATTCCGAGTTGGTGGATCCTACTCTATACAGACAATTGATTGGTTGTTTGATGTATTTGGTCAACACTCGACCAGATATATGTTTTGCAGTTAACACTATGAGTCAGTTCATGTGTGAGCCTAGGAGAGTGCACTGGGTGGCTGCAAAACACATTCTTCGTTACTTGCAGGGGACTGTGGATTTTGGTCTGGATTATAGACAGGGTGATGGAGTGAGACTGGCAGGGTACACAGATTCAGATTGGGCAGGTTGTGCTTCAGATAGGAAGAGTACTTCTAGGTGTTGTTTTGGGTTGGGTTCGACAGTTGTGTCGTGGATCAGCCGGAAACAACAGTCAGTTGCATTGAGTTCAGCTGAGGTAGAGTATATGGCTGCTAGTTTGGCTAGTTGTGAGGCCATATGGCTTCGCAAGATGTTGTTTGGTCTATTTGGTCAGGCATTGAGACCTTCAATAATTTACTATGATAATCAAAGTTGCATAAAACTCACGAAGAATCCAGTTTTTCATGACAGGTCAAAGCATATTGAGATCAAGTATCACTTCATTAGAGACTATGTCCAAAAGGGAGCTGTCAAGCTTGAGTACATTTCCACAAATGAGTAGGTAGTGGACATTTTCACCAAAGCCTTACCACGGGGCAAGCATGTCTACTTCAGAGACAAGATGGGAGTGGTGAGGAACACTTTCCTCGGTAAGAGGGAGTGTTAAAATTTGGGTACTAGAGGACAAGTGGTTCCCTAAGGCTTTGATCTTTGGCCTAGGGAAAAGTGTCCAAATTTATTTGTACTTTTCTCCTAAAGTGACTTTATAAGTGGTAAAGTTACATTCTAATTTAAAAGTGACTTTATAAGTGGTAAAGTTACATTCTAATTTAAAGGTGACTTTATTAAACTCAATGAAGAATTAGAAAGTGAAAAAGTGACTATGGAAATAAAAGGCTAAGTGGATCTTTATTTAAATGGGTGAGTTAAAAAATAGAAAGTGAGAATTAAATCCACATTTATTCTCATCCCTAGATCTAAATGAATCTCAGCCATTAGATCTTAGGGTAACCCAAAAGGTCATTTAGAGAATAAAAGGAGAAGAGAAGAGGAAAAAATCATTCATTCTTTCATGAGCATTTGAGAGAAAGAAAAGAGAGAGCAAGGAGAAAATTTCTGAGCAATGAGGAAGTGAAGGAGAGCAACAAGAAGACATTTCAACAAATCTGGGCAGCAACATTTATTGGCACGCATCTCAAGGAAAAACCGTACAACAGGGGAAAGGCACAAAAATCGAGGAAGAGGAACAACAAGTTCTGGGCACATTTTTCGAGGCTGGCAGTACAACATTTAATACTGTTTGATCGCTGGAAAATTTCTGTTTTGGTTGTTTGCTGATTGGCACGATTTTCGAGGTGGAGTTCAAGCATGGAAATCGAGATAAGTTGTAATTTGTGGTTGCTGGAATTTTTACTGTGTATTTCAGTTTCTCTGTAAAAGCATTTTCAGAAATAAAGAAGAGCTCTCAAACTAGTTCTCCCAAGAGTTGTAGGGGGTTTTTCCAGGGTCACGTTGATAAAAAAATCACTGTGTTATTTTCTGTGTGTGGCTGTCATAATTTTGCTGTGTTTTATTTCTGCAATTTCAGCAGTTGTGAAATCTCTAAATTTGTGTTTTCAGAAAATATTGTCATTTCCAGATTTTAGAATTTTTATCATGCTTGGATTTAAAACTAAATGCATGGAGTGATAAGGAAAACTGATAACCGGAGTGGGTGTTGAAATTTCTTCAGTGGACTGTTATCACTCAAACTCTATAGGAGAGCCTAGAGGCAACTATCAGTCAAGCCACCCATTGTCACCTCGGTGGCCTTGCCCCATTCTTTAGACTGCAGAAGAAGGATCCTAGTCAAGTGGGGAGTCCCTAATGGTCAAGCTAAGCTAGGTCAGTAAGTAAAGAAGGGAATCTCTTCTAAGTTCTAACTTGGCATGACTTAAGGCTTATATGAATTGGCACTACCCACTCTCCAAGAATACAAAACAAGTTTGAGTGTGTGAGTTCGTAGATTAAGTCTTCAGTTGAGCACAAGCTTTGAATGAGATTAAACTTAGGCAAATGCTTATTCAAGGTTATGCTTAGAAAGTGAGAAAGTTGAAACAAGTCTTGCTCAATTAAACCATATACCATGAAATGCCATCTAAGTGTGAAACATGTGTTTGATGACTCAAATGAAAGGGACCATGAGATTTAAAACATTGCATCATTTATTCACCACAGATTAAGAGTGTTATTCTCAATGGAGACAACATTCCACAATGAAAAGACCATAAGCCAAGTATCATAAGCTTGTAATAATAAACGAAGAAAGTGCCAAATGTACTTCTGTTTGTAAGAGAAAGTGATAGCAGCTGATTTAAAACATTAGGACCACAGAGTAAATGTGAGCAACAACTGTGTCGTTAGTGCCTTTTCTTGACTGTTGAAATAGAGATTTAGAGTGTGCTTAGGTTATCAAAATGTATCATGCAAGAGAGATTAATCCTACACATCAAAACAATAAGGACATCAACTCTTGAGGCACATTTATCACTGTGTTTTGGGGAAGAAAATAACAATCAGAGATCCTACAGTGAATAAAAGTTTTATGATCACAGGAATGACAATGAGGTCATTAGTGGATGTATCTCATGATCTTTTGGAGCATTAAGACAGTGAGCAATAGTTGTTTCATTCAACAGTAGTTGTTTGTGCGTTACTTTATCCATGAGGGTCTGTGTTTAGAATGTGAAGTTCATATGCGAACAATACTCAGAAGCACCATGAAAATGTTAGCCGTCAAGGCACACTTGTCGTCAATGGTCATATATGTAGAGCAGATCATCACTAAATAGGGCAGTGCTGTCACCAATGATGAATTTATTAGTGCATGCAACAGTTCTTGTGGACTGTGCAATGAAATGCTTAAGTGTGTGTGTGTGTGTGTGTTTAGAGCAGTTATAACCAGTTATCCAACATATATTCTATGCATCTCATAATGTGAATAGTGTACAGTAAAAGAGCATGAGTTTTAGCATTTATATTCAAGAGATCATTCACTGTATGGATTGTGTGGTGTATGCACCAGCAGTGAACAATATCAACCCTTTAGGTTCTTTCAGTTAGTTACCATTAAATGTGCATTCAAGAATCATTGAAAAAGACAAAATCACGGTCCAAAAAATATCGAGGAGTTTCCAGCATTCAAGATTGCATAGCTGCTAATGGAACCAGAACTAAAGATGTCAAGTCATTAGGGTTATACACCAAGTCGTTCCTCAATATTATCCATCGATTTGATTAAGATGCTTCTCAAGATGTTAAATGTGTTAAAGTGCTGCCCAAAGATAGTGTATCCAAAGCACAACTTCAACCACCATGCAGAATTGTAAAACCCTCGCCACAAATTTAGTGAGCTGAAAGAACAATATATCTTGTGTAAGAATGCTTATGTGAATGCTTAAGAGAGTATTTATGCCATAGAATGTACCTCATTCATCACAAACAATTTAGGATCAGAACCCTAAACATCATGCTCAAAGAATGAAGTCAAGTGCCCATAAATGCAAGTCATTTCAATCAAAGGTTAGGTCGTTGCAGATATTGTAGATTCATCCATGTCAAGTATGTAAATCATGAAAGTAACTAAACATTGGCATATATACCCTTAAACCAAGGTTGCACGAAACGGGGAAACGGGTACGAGTTTCCGAAATGGGAACCGATACAAAACGTGACCTCCCCAAATTTTGGAAATGGGGAAACGAGAATATATATATATATATATATATATATATATATATATATTAGGACATTTAAGAAATATGTGCAATCATAAAGCATATATGATACATTGTAATTTATTACATTATGATAAAATTGTCAATTGTCAATGCATAAACTATAAGTCTCTAAATTTACATCACATTTACTCATGAATGATCACATAATGAAAATAGAAATATCCAAAATCAGCCATGAGAAATTTCTAATTTCTTGTCTCATGCTTGATTGGGAGTCTCCTCCTACGTAGTCGAACGACCTTAGTGCTCTTGATTAAATACAAGTTTCATACCCGAGTACCCTACATGCTCTTGATTATTGGGAGTCTCCCCTGCATAGAGGGCTTCTTTCTCTTGATTAAATACAAGTTCCATACCCTAGTACATGATAAAATCCAATGGAAACATTGCAATCCCCCCAATCCTGAAATCTTGAAAAACAGATAAGTCTGTTGGATTTTAAGTGAGATCTAAAATTCTACTTTCTCCATATGAAATCCAATGAGGGGGAAACCACTCTCAAACATCCTGAGTCATTTCATGGTAATGTTAAAAATTTAAGTAAAAGGATGAACTGCATATGCCTCAAACTTCCTGATGAACTGCATATCAACACTAGGGAAAAAGTTCACTTTTATAACTTTAGACAGGCATCTAGAAGCAACTAGAAGTCATTAGGAAAACCTAATAATAAATTAGAAAACAAATAAAAAAAAAACATAAGCTACAAGTGGAAACGTGCGTCGTACGGCTGTGAAATGCGTTTCCGGCTGTACTGGCCACGTTTCCGCATCGAGAAATGTGCCAGTATGGTCGGAAATGCATTTCACAGCCGTACCACACGCGTTTCAGGGTTTCGTTTCCATTTCCATACGGAAACGGCCTCCTACCCTGCGTTTCCTGCAACTTAGCCTTAAACCCTTGTTAAAGGAGCAAGTTCAACCTTACTTAGACTATATATTTCCAAGCATGAAGGAAGCAATCCAATAAATATGATAAGATTTAAATAGTTTGGATTTGCTTGTTACTTAGGGTTCGATCCGAAAGATAAACAAGTTAGCATGAAACAAATCAGTGAGCCCAAGTTAGTTCCAAGCTAGATAAGATTTTAACAATTAGGACAAACTTAGGTCTAGCAACCTAGTTAAATGGATCAAGCAATGAAAGCCCTGGATTACAAAAACAAACAAGAAGGAAAGGAAAACTAAAAGGCTTTTTGGTTGAAGAGATTAATAGAGAAAGCCTGAAAAGGGCTATGGGGTCCCTACACAATTCTAGGTGAAGTATTGGTTAAAGACGAGACGATGTTGAGGGCATCAAGGACTATTGCCTCTCAAGTGTTGGCATGGGCTAGGAAGGCTTCTTCAAGCATGGTTGGGGGAATGGTCCTATAGCAGTCCTACGCAAGTGTTATCAAGGTGATCTTAAAGTTTGGCCAAGGCAAGAGAGAAGAAACCTTAAATGTCCTACCTCAATGCAAAGAGAAACAAAACATTTATGGTCACAGGGAATAAAGCACAAACACTATACCTTGATTGCCATCCCAAGTGGAGCATGTTGAATTTGTAGCTATGGTCGGTCTTCATAATTAATCTTTTAACCCTTGAAATATATATAATGATTAATATAAGATATGTTCTTCATGTCAATTTTAAAAGAGAACTTTTAAATTTTAAATTTTTGGCTCCAAAGTTGTCAAGTCGGCCCCAGTTGAAGTGGCACCCATTCGGCCATCCAAAACTCTATATATACTCCACTTGTCCTTCTCCACAAGGCATAGTTCGGATCACTCAAGAACAAGATATCTTCTGGGCATCTAAGCAAAGGAAAAGAAGACAAGAAGGACAAAGAAGGATGAAGAAGATCGAAGACATCTCAAGCTTTCTCTCTATCTCGCATGTGTGAATTTCTGGGCAGCAGGTCCGAAGTTTCTGGGTAGTAGGGCCGAGTTTGTTGGGCAGATTGGAGACTTGACAAGAGGGTAGTTTGACCAAATTTGACCAAAGTTGTATTGCTGGTCAATTTGACCTTTGTATTTGACTAGAAGAATTAGGTGTATCTCTTGTTGAATTAAAAAATTTCTCTAAGGAAAAGGTTGTTGGGTTATTCCCACAAGTGGGTTTTTCCAGGGTAAATCTTGTGTTATCTTTGTGTATTGTGATCTCTACTATCTTACTGCTTTTATGGTTGAATTTCTGAAGTGGAATTGCTTAATGATAAATTGAAAAGTGCTAAAAGAATATTTACATCATTGGAAGTAATTATTAGTTTTCGGAAATTAGTGTTTGTATCTGTTGCACTTGAAAAATCAACAAGGTGCCCTTCTTTTGGCCTTGTACCAGCTTTGTCTTCTAGCACAACTAAAAAAATATATTCTAGACAACTCTTGAAAGATATCCTAAACAACATTTATAAAAAGATAAAGATGTGAAAGAACTTTATAGGCAAGTTTTCTCAAATCTCTAACAAAAGAAAATGAGGTGGCTCCCTCCTTATATTGGTAAAGGGCCTTCTCAATACAATGTGCTAGCTCAAACTATGAGCTAAAACAAGAGGCACCCTCAATACCATGGTATAAGACCATTTTGAGCTAATAAAATAATATATCATGAAATAAGCAACTCAAACACATGAGTGCACTGGTAAAATAGAAGAGGCACACTTCTGAAATTGTTCTAACAACACGTATGAACGTTGAGTGGTCAAAACATGCGATAATTTTTGTGTGGCAATCTCAACTTCTTAGCAAGGTCAATTTTTACTTGATTTTTTATTATAACTCCATTTTGGGAATGCCTCAACCATTCTGCATCTAAAGGTATTGATTTGGCGGAATTTTGTTAACTCTGTCTAAAGATAATTGCCCTTGAAGCTGGCTTCCCTAAAATATGTGATGTAACCACCCATAAGTGTGTGAATATTCCTCCAGTGAAGTAACTGCATTCTCTAGGAATGGTCCATGTGGCACACGATAATGACGTGACAACCCTGTTATAGCTCAATACACAAACACGAATCCCACTGTAGTGACAATATTCCAATGAAGTACATAGATCCTAAGGTAGATGTCACAGATCCCAATGTCAATAGATATGGCCAAATACAAGTACGTAGATCTCAATGCAACATTAGAGATCCCAATATAGTGTCATGGATTTAGAGCCATGGTACATGGATCCCAATGCAAGGCATCCACTTGTAATGGTGGAGTCAAACTTCTTGGTGAACCATTAGGTGGTACACACTTAGTGATTTTTCTTAACACAACATAATAAAGGTTAATTTTAAAATTCGCCTAAGTTTTGTCATGGGGGAAAACATTAACCCTTGTACATGCGACAAATCCTAGGACTTAGGGTATTTCATAAGTTCCTAAGTAAAAAGTAGGTGATGTGATGAATAATTATGGAAGGAGAAGGGGAAAGATTTATGTGATGACCCTCAAAGTCACATAAGATGTTGTGTGGGTCTTATAACTTTGTTCAACTAGTTTGCAATAGGTAGGATTTTATGTGGAAGCCTTCAAGAAGGAGCTTTAACGTTGAGTTTTCTTGGCATTGTTTCTTACTAGTTTTTCCTTCTTCTTTATGTGTTCCTTTCATTGAACAAGTTCCTTTTTTCTTTAGATATTCATAGACAAGCATGGTACTAGGGGCATTGGTGTCATAGTGAGGTGGGATATCTCAAGCTTTATATTTTTGGCTTTTAACTTCATTGGTTTTCCACCTCTGCCCTTTTTGGGCTTTATTGACTTGGGATTTCTCATTTAGACCCTTTTTGGTGATCTTTGACAAGTCAAACATGAATTGGAAAATGGAAAGTATTAAGTATGGTTAGGATGTAGAGAACACATTCAAGTAGTTTCCTAGTAGAGTACAAATTGACTTGAGAAATGACCACATTTCTAAAGGAAAATTATGTCCTCCATGGTACGATGAGTTAGACAATAAAACTATAATGTTGTGAAGTGTTATCGAATCTCATTTAATTGTTTATCACTTTCAATGGCCTACTTAGAGTTATAACACCACATACAAATATGAAACCAATGCATGGCATATCGAATTAGAGCATATTGAAACCAGTATGTGCCATCCATAAGTGCATTTGTCATTGGAGGAGTAAGGGAGGAGCTTTGATATACCACCATTGAACTAGCACAATCACATATCTAAAGGGGAAACTAAGAAAATTGTACGAGTATGGAGAATATGAGCAAGAGAGCTCATGAAATCAACAACATAATACCCTTGTGAGGGTCACTCTAAAGTAGTTACCCCTTGGGGGATAACATGGGCTTTCAAGAAGATTCTATGGGTCCACAATTCTAACCCTGATTGGGAGTTGAGTTATGCAAAATCCCTAAACTTAACCCTACACCTCAATCAAGCCATGTCAAATATTGTGCTATTAGGAAAGATAGGGGTTCCATTTTGATTGCTTTGTGTATTGTTCAATAGTAGAGAAAAGCATTGAGAGTGGGATATTGAAGTAGAATATAGGAAGTAGAAGATCCTTTAGTAGACATACATGCCACAATGGCCATTGCAACTCCATATTGAGTGCAATTTCTTTGTATTTGCATTTTATAATTGAGAAGAAAGGAGTAAGGCATAAGATGTACATGCCACAATGTGCATTGCAACTCCATGGTGAGTGTAATTTATGTATTTGTATTTTATAAGATTATAAGATTTGTTGTGATGAATTATTCTAGTGGAACGTCCATGATAGTTTATAGATCAGTCAACTTAAAAGTAGAAAAGAAACTAACTTGGGAAGACTACTTTTCTTAGCCTTGGGAAAGCAAAATGCTAAATCTAGACTACTAAAATTAGAATTGTAGTGTTGTTGTAATGCAGAGTTGTCTTCTATAATCAATGACAAATAGGATTGAACACTACACCTTAACAAAGGTTGCACACATTGCAGTTCATGGCTAGGACACTTCCAAGGTTTAAAAACTAACATTTTCTCTTACCAAGGAAAGTGTTCTATGCCAAACACAAGATGCCCCCTCTACTAGGGGCTTGGTCAAATTGTTGACCTTCTATAAACCTAAAGAAACATGATACTGGACCATTGCTTCCTTTTGTACTTTGAACTCTATTTAATATCATCAAGGTGAAAACCTTCTATAGAAGGAATAATGCATCAATAACTTGCCAACTCCTTTTTTCCTTCAAGTCAACTTTGTTGATCAAACTCTTCCCACACCATAATGTGAATTGTTCCAGATTTTGTACAATAATGAAGTCATCTATGTACAGGCGCAAGGCAAGTGTACTAGATCTATCAACTGAATAACTGACATTTGCTCCAAACTTATAGATGCCCAACATGAGCACAAACTCATTGATATCAAAGCCCAAAATGGTTGGTGCATGCACCAACGAATCAGGGCAACTCCTTGTTCTTGAGAGAATCCTCCAATAACTGGAGTAAGAATCTTGTCAAGGTTGGCTCTCACCTACTATGAGAATCCTTGTGTAACTTTCTCTTTAAGGCTAGATGAAACCTCCTCCATCATGGTATGTTGCTGTACTTGCTCAATTAGATTTATGAATAGGCTATAAAGGTCGCTTTCTTACATTCATCTGGCCAAAACTTGACCAAATCCATGGTTGTTGTCTCAAACAGTGAATCATTGACCATCAAACTCAACCAAACATTATTAATTTGTCATGCAAGAAACTAAAAGCATACTCATTGTTAAATCAAGGACATACAAAGCATAATCTAATTCAAGGACATCCCCTCAAGACATCTTGAAATTAATGGAGCCCAATCCCTCCACATGATACATGGCATCATCTTTCAACTCCACAAGCATTTCTCCCTCTTGCTCTTGAAACTTGTTGAAAATATTTTTGTCATGAGTAATATGTGTCGAAGCTCTATTGTCTACATACCACCTATCACTAGAAGCCATGATTGTGGAAAGACGTGACACCATGGTGGAAGTAGTATCAAGCATGACAATAAAATCGTCCACACTTAAAGTTTCTACACTTCTTGCAAACTCTTGTTGCTGTCACTACTTTTAGGTCTTCTTTCTATTAGGACATTGAGATGCATAGTCGCCCATCTGGTCACTCTTAAAGCACTTGATATGCATAGTCCTATTTCCTATGTTGTAGGAAATGACACTTTAGGTTCTATACCAGCGATGTTTCTATACAAAAACACCAAAATGCATGTGTAATGGGCTTGAAACACATTTCTTGCCGTAAGGGATGTGTTTCCCACATGTGGGATGTTGAAATTCTAGTGTAGCTAGGACTAGAATAGTTTTTCACAATTGATAACTACTTTTATTGATGCAATCAATGCCTTTTTAATACTTTAATCGACAAGTAGTTTTACATGAAAAACTTCAACCATTCAAATCTTCAACAAGAGCAGTAAATGGAGATCGCAGTAGACAATAAACAAGAGACAAGAGACACCAGGATTAGGCTCACAGCCAAGGCAAAACCCACAAGGGGGAAAACCCAAAATTCTTTCCTTATAAGAGAGATTTTGTCCATCAAAGTTACATTAAAATTGTTCCAATAAATCCAAAAATGTCATTAGTGAAATACCAGTTGAAGTCTGCCAATAGAAAGAGAGATAATCAACTTTTGTCAAATGAATGAGGCTTGCACAAAAAGGCCGAAATTCTAGCCTTAGATCACTGTAACAAGAGGCCGAAATCTCCATAGAAAGGTCAACGAATTGTTTACAAAAACTCGACCACAAACCTAGTCAAGATAATTTGGTCCTAGGTCAACCTCCAATGAAGGAGCAACAATTAAAGTCAGCGAAAATCACCAAGATTTTGAAGTCTTCAACCTTCAATATGACACAAAATAGTAGCCCAAATAGAAGTAAAAAATACCTAAGAAAAATTTGGTCAACTTCAGTTCCAAGAATAAGGTCAACGCATATCAAAAGAAACCCTTTCCTCTTCTTCGCATGTGTGGTGTCTTTTTCTTGTAATTGCAGATTGAACTTGGGTTGAGATTGTGTCCAAATAAATGCCAACGATCACATATGTATATGAGTCATGTGTGGGCTAATTAGCCCTAATGGAGCCAACTTGTAGATCTTGTTGGGCCGAATTGTAGGTGACCAAAAATTAATCTCTTCTTCATGTTTGCAATGAAAAATGTCGACCTTAGCTACATTATTCTTCAACACTCCCTCTTAGCTAGGGAGGTAGTTTTTCATTCTCTCTCAAGATCAATCTTCCTGACCAATTCATAGGTCTCACGACCCACAACTTAAGGAAGAGAACACAATCCAAGCTTTTCTCTCTCAAACTCATCATAAGAATAATAACATCCATCTCAAAACATGTCCCTGACCAGGAAGGTCTCATGGCACATAGCCTAAGGGAGGAACTAAAAAAGCATCTCCTGTACCACAAGGTCTCACGACGCAACCTACAGGAGGAATCATCAATTCATCTCTCGGACAACAATGTCTCACGACACAACCTATAGGAGGAATACATCTCCCGGACGACAAGGTCTCACGACACTCGAACTATAGGAGGACTTATCAATATTCTCCCGGACAAAAATGTCTCATGACAATGTACGAGAGGAATCTATCTCCCGGACCACAATGTCTCATGGCACACAACCTATGGGAGATGGTCTATCCATGACGCTATGTAATCAATGCTCCCTCTCACTCAAAGAGGGGTTCTTAACAACTCCAAGTTTTCTGAAATAACCAAACTTCATCCGGGACAATGGCTTTGTCAATACATCAACAACATGCTCATCAATAGGAACATATTCGAGCCTCATAGCTCCTCTCTACGGGAGATGGTCTATCCATGATGCTATGTAATCAATGCTCCCTCTCAGTCAAAGAGGGGTTCTTAACAACTCCAAGTTCTTTGAAATAGCCAAACTTCATCCGGGACAATGGCTTTGTCAATACATCAACAACCTGCTCACAACTCCTCTTTGTACAATATTCCGGATGTAGTGATATTTGATTTCAATGTGCTTTGATTTGTCATGGAACACCGGGTTCTCATATAGCTTCACACAACTTTGATTATCACAATAGATAACAGTCGGCTCTAACATTTGATCAAATAAATTAGAGAACTATTTTGAAACCATATAGCCTTCCAACAAGCAACATTAGTAGCAATGTATTCAACTTCAGTTGTACTCAGAGCAATAAAGGTATGTTTTCTGCTAGACCACGAAATCATAACAGAGCCTAGGCTAAAACAATATCCATAGGTGCAAAGCATTAATGAAACCAGAGCTACCAGCCCAATTGACATTAGTGAAATCATACAATTTCCGTTCACCATTAGAAGCATACATCAGACCACACTCAGTGGTACCTCATAAGTACCTCAATATCAATATGCGTTTAGCTGCAACCTAGTGTACACAACGAGGCTCAACCAAGAATTGACTCAATGTATTCACTAAATAACAAATATCAAACCTGGTGTTCACAAGATAGTTCAACAAGCCAAACATTTTGCGATACATAGTAGGATCAAACAACTTTGGGTCACTGCCCTGGATCTTCTTCAAGTTCGTCACCTTACGAGTGTCCATGGACTTGCAATCCATCATGCCAAATTTCTGAAGAATCGAAACAATGTACTTACCTTGGCCCACAAAGATCCCATCAGGTTTTTGCCATATTTCCAATTCCAAATAGTAATGCATAAGGCCAAGGTCCTTCATATCGAATTCGGAAACTAATTCCCTCTTACATTGGACAGTTAGTACTTCAGCTCCAGCAGAAATAAATCGTTTACATACAACAACAATATCAGGGGTTCACCTTCAACAACCTTGAAATATAGATTCAGATCAACATCTCTCTTCTTGAAGCCAAGACTCAACAAATAACCATCAATATGGGAGTACCATGCACGAGGGGCCTGCTTCAGGCCATATAGGGCCTTCTTCAATTTACAAACATGTGTCTCTCTATCATGGACCTCAAACCCTTGAGGTTGTTCAATATAGACTTCTTCTTCAATGACCCCATTCAGAAAAGTTGTTTTGACATCCATTTGATGCAACTTCCAACCTGCAATAGATGCAAGAGCAATAATAGATCTAATAGATGCATACCTGGCAATGGGAGCAAAGGTGTCTTCATAATCCTCTCCCTCTTTCTGGGAGAATCCATGAGCCACGAATCTAGCCTTGTATTTTTCCACACTTCCATCAGCAACATGTTTTATCTTGTAGATCCATTTTGAAGACACAATGGACTTTCCTTCAGGTCTAGGCACGATCTCCCAAACATCGTTCTTCAATATAGATTGATATTCTTCAGTCATCACATCTTTCCATACTTGTTCTTCAACAACTTCTTCATAGGAGGATGGCTCAGACTCAATGATCTTGCACATCAAGGTTGTATAAGCAGAGTACTTTTTAGGCTTCTTGTTTTTGTTGAGAAATCAATGCTTGTAGTAATTAGGGTTTTGATTCCTCTTTCTTGATAATTCTTGTGATTTACGTTGACCTCTTTTATTTCTTTATTATGTTATCTTTCATCAAGCAATTACCAAATCAAAAGTGCATGAAGATCACAAGAACAAAGAACACAAGATGTAGGCACTCAGCTAGGGAAAAACCCCTATCTAGGGGAAAACCTAGTCCAACTCTTCCACTAATAGATTCAAATCAAGATGAGACAATCCAAGACCCTTTTGACCTAGACAAAGACCTCCTCCAATAACCAAGTCAACCCTTCCTTCAAGTAGATGATCCTTGCTAAAGTTTCCAAGTGTCAGCTCCTTAGATGCAGCTTCAATCTAGAATTTCGGCTCCCCACCATTAGAATTTTGGACTTGCAATGATTTCAGAATTTCGCCCCCCCAACCTCTCCCAACTTCTTGTCCAAAAACCCTAGAAGACTTCACACGTGTGAGAGATAGATGCCCAAGAACTTCAATTTTGTCTTCTCCAGCTTCATTCTTCCTTCTCCTTGCCCTTCGCTCTTCTTTTCTTGCGATTTTGATATGATGCCAAATAGGTTGAATTGCACTTCTATTTATACTGCTCCTGTTGGGTCGAATGGCCCTAATCCAGGTCGAATTCATCAAGATAGGGTCGACTTGGTGTGGAGGTGACAAATGACATATTTGACTCAAATAATTCTTTTTACATGATACAAAAGCCCAAGAAGGATCTAATAAATGTGACAATGACTCTTTTGACTCTTGACAAAACCTAAAATCCTTCAATGGAGGCTTTGACCTAGAAAATAAATGAAAGAGCATGAAAGCCATGCTTCAAAATTAATTTTCTTTTACAATAAAATTTGTTTTTCTTTCTTTTCATCAACTACAATTATGAAGGCTGACACAGTTACATTCTTCAACAACCCCTCGTAACTAGGGAGGTATTCATAACTATATATATATATATATATATATAGGTACATGGAAGATCTCAAAATGATGTGCTCTATGAAGAGTCACAACCTAAGTTGCACGAAACGCTGAAATGTTTCGGAGTTTCCAAAACGGGTACATTAAGAAACGTCACCTCGCAAAAAAGGAAACGTCAGCCAAAACGTCATATATGTATATATCAAAAATATATATATCTATAAATAAGTGAATAACACATTATCTTGCAAGAAAAAAAGGAATAAGACTCATAGATGACAATTTAAAAGGAAAAACAAGTCTATATTAACTCTAATAGATGATTACATGATGGTCGAATTTTGACCAAGTTTCAGCCAAGTTTCGGAGTTTCAGGTACGGGTACGGCCCGAAACGCTAGGTTATTTGAAGTTTCGTACAACATAGGTCTCAACACACACAATGCTATAGTTTAGATACTTGACCAACGTATCTAATCAGGTGGGACTAAGGTGTGTTCCAAGCTTTAGCCACTCTAGGTACCATTAGGCTTTAGATCTAACACCAACCCTGGTATTTAAGTGTGTATCCATGGTCAAAGCTCCAAGACCAATGCCACCCTCCCTACTTCGGGATCTAGACATCATCATAGACCAACCAGATGTCCTCCCAAGCATCTTTTCGCCCCAAGATGCTTCATCTCTACCCATCTACCAGATTTGTAATATCAACCAATCCAAGCATGCTTCTGAAATATTTGAACTTCTTATTTGGAAGAGATTTCGTCAACATGCCAGCTACCTGCGCATTTGTTGGAATATATTGTAGTTTCACGACCCCATCCCGCACCAAACTTCTAATGTAGTAATACTTCTTGTTGATATGTTTTGTCCTGGCATGAAAAACGGGGTCATCATACACCATAATGCTGCTTTGATTATCACAATTTATCACTATAGGATCCAGTGGCCCTCCAAACAAATCTGACAAGAGTTTTCTCAACCAAACTGCTTCTTTTCCTACTTCACATGCAACAACATATTCAAATTTAGCACTACTTAAAGCAACAAGATCTTGTTTTCTACTCATCCATGAAATCATTGTGGATCCCAAAATGAAACAACCACCGGTAGTACTTCTTCCATTTGTCTCACTGCCACCCTAATAAGAGTAGGTAAAACCTGTTAGTTTAACTTCCTTTCCATCATAGTTCAGGCAATGATGAATTGTTCCACGTAGGTATGTCAAAATGTGCTTGGCAACTATGGCTCCAACTGAAATTGACTAAGAACATTTACAACAAAGCATATATCAGGTCTAGTATTTACCAAGTACATCAAAGAGCCCACCAACTTACGATAACTTATAGGATCAGTGGGACTAGAGTCAGAGCTTCTCAACTTCTTTAAATTTGTGATCATGGGAGTAGTCATAGGCTTGGAATCCATCATACTAAACTTTTGTAACATCTTGATTATGTACTTTCCTTGACCAAGATATATCTCATCGGGTTTTTGCCAAACTTCCAAGCCCAAATAGTAGTGCATGAGTCCTAGATCTTTCATTTCAAATTCAACTACCAACAACTTCTTACATTCTAGAATTTTTCACTCCACACCTGTAATAAATAAATCATCCACATATAAAAGTATAATAATTGGTTCATTCTTCACTATCTTGATGTAGAGGTTTGCATCGACAAAACTTTTGACAAAGCCAATCCTTAAAAGATAGGCATCCATTCTTGTGTACCAAGCCCTAGGAGCTTGCTTCAAGCCATATAGAGCTTTCTTTAATTTGCAAACATGAGTTTCCCTGCTATTTATCTCAAAGCCTTCTGGTTGTTCAATATATACTTCTTCATCAATGGTTCCATTTAGAAAGGCTGTTTTGACATCCATTTGATGGATATTCCATCCCATAGTAGCTGCTAATGAAACCAAAGATCTAATAGTAGTGTATCTGGTAGTAGGAGCAAAGGTTTCTTCATAGCCTATTCCTTCTTTTTGAGAGAAACCCCTATAATCTACACAGTTGTTTCTAGAAGAAAATTGTTAGCAACACGATTTAACAATTTTCAGGATTTCAAAATTATTAGGATTGCAACAGTCTAATTCGATTCTATGATATATGAGGGTATGTGATTGGCATTTAATCAAGAGCACCAAGCCATCTATGTAGCCATATATTGGTAGTCTTGATTGTTAAACTCCTCTGTCATGGCATTAGCAAACAATGTGCCCTTCACTCCAACGAAAATCATTGATTAGGCATGTTAAGGTTTTTCTAACTATATTTTGAAGCTTGGTTTAGGTAGCTTCATCAATATTGGGTGGTGTTGATTGTTGTCCACAAAGGATTTAGACTGAGGAAAATGTTAAATTGAGACTGAGATTGAGCGTGGGACTTTGCTTTATTTGATGTGTTAAGGCTTGCTTGCCCTGTTTCTTGGCTTGGGAATGGTCCATACATGCTTTGTTGAGTTGCTTGGACACTTGTTTCACTTGTAGAAGGTACCAGGTTGCCACATTTGACCCTGTGGCTGCCCCAAAGAGAAGTTGGCCCCTCCTAAGGGTATAAAATCGGCTAGAAAAGGCATTTTGAGGAGGGTATTTTGGATGCTTTGACTTGGAGTTGACTTGGCATACCATGGAGAGTGCAATTGGCCTCTTTTGTGCCTTAGAGAATGAAAATCATTGGCTCATGGAGTATGAAATCTTTGTGAATTTCGAAATTGCCATGCAAAATTAGGACCACGGCCAGGGAGGTGTGAATACATAAGATAAATAGTTCATGTGGGGAATAAAAAGTAGGTGAGCTCAGATAATGATGAAATGGGTGTTTTCACCCTTATAATGTGATCATCAATAAAGGGCCCAATAATAATAAGTGTTCCTGTAAGCCATGTGTCCTAATAAATCCACCATCACTACCTCCAAAGCTACCTAGAACATAAGAATTCCCATGAAGGAACTCCCCACACACCATGATTTGGATTGGATCACTATATATTTGATCATCCATCGTGATGTTTTCAAAGTGGAAAAATTGAAAAAATCAACTTACTCGAGTGATTTTATTGACGAAACCCAGTGTGGAGAATTGGAGTCTGGAACCTTTTGGGGCTAGTTTGAGTCCTTAAACGACATTTTTTGGGCGTTAAACGTTTCTGCTTAAATGTTGACCCTGTGACGTTCTACACTTTCAGACATTTCCAATTGTGCAGGAAATATGTTATTTGGAGTTCAGGTTAAAAAATTATGCCTCTCGAAAGTTCGCATATTGTGTTTGACCACCATGATTTGAGAGGATGCCATGTCAGGCCTCTTTATTCATGGAAAAGGGACTAGCCATGTGAAGACCATGAAGAAGACTCTAGAAGGGTCAAATTGGTAACCCTAGTTCAGAGTTGAAGGAGTCAAACTTAACCCCTAGTTGGCTATCAAATTAGGTTATAACTGAGCCATTAGGAGGAAAAAGGGGTTCCATTTATTCAAGTGCATTTTATTCTGTAGTAGAGTATAGTAGCTGAGAGTGGATAGAGAGAGATAACAGAATAGAGGGGGTAGTTTTCTGTAGCAAGCCACGGGCCATAGGTCTTGAGTAATTGCATAAAGATGATCTTCTCTTTTGTATTTGCATCATATCCATTCCAGACAAAAGAGAGCACAACAACCTCACCTTCTAGTTGGGGTTTTTCCTGTAAGAGTTTCCCAAAGCATAATCTTGGTGTTCATTGTGGTTTGCGAGTAACTGTGTTTACTGTTGGAAATGTAACTAGTGTCGGTCTTCATAACGCACCATTGATATATTTATTATATTCATCATTATTATTTTATTCAGTCAAAGCATGTTCCTCATGCTTATAGAGTCATTTGAGTAAAAAAGAGTCAAAAATAAATTATTTTGAGTAAAAAATTATGTATTTGAATCAAGCCCCATTCGGACTATTGAAAGAAGAAAAAAATGACTTTTTGTCTCGAGTCAAAAAGTCAAATTGTCAACCACAAGACCAAGTTGGCCCACCTTGGACAAGTTGGCCCTAGGGTCAACTATTCGACCCTCTTGAACATGTATATACAGAAGTCAACTTGACCACTTTGGAGATCATTCACTCATTTATCATCACATTGATTTTTGTGCCAAACAAGAAGAAGAGAACCAAAGTCAAAGAAGAGAGAGGAAAGTCAAAGGAGAGAGAGAAGATGATTTTTTTGCCCTAGTTCTACTCACACATGCGAATTTTTCTGAGGTACTGCAGGCCCAAAATTTCAGAGGGCCGGAATTTAAGGAGTTGACCAAATTTCAGAGATTTGACCAAATTGACTTTGACTGGATTGGAGGAGGGTTGACTTGGATCTTTGTGGCAATTTTTGGTCATGTTCTTGGGTCTCAGATATCTCATTTTGATCTGATTCTATAAGAGAAGGATTGGTTGGGTTTTCCCCCTTTTGGTGTTTTGCCCTTAGCTTGGATTCTAATTTCTCGTGTTCTTTGTCTCTCTTGATTTTTTTTGTTTTGAACATTTGTATTCACAAGTAATTATCAAGAAGAGGAATCAAACTTAAATCTACACTATACTTAACATTTACTTGTTATCTTTTTTTTTTTTTTTGCATATTATCTATTGCATGCATAAAAAACAACAAACAAAACAATAATAACAAATTTGGAATCTAAGGAATTAATCCTTCATAGTATAGATTTCAGTTTATTTTCATAGATCTATTGCCACGAATTGTCTAATGGAATATCCACGAAAGTTTATAGATCATATTGGTATTAGAGCAAGTTTCTTTGGCTATTTCGTGGGAAGTTGTAGGGGATCTAGGAAATGGCTTGAGTAGGAAGTCGTAAAACCCTAAACATAGTTGATGAATATGTTTATAATAACCCTTGAGATCCGGAAAGGAGTGATTCTCGAGGTTGAAAGTGTAGGTTGTTAATATTGACCACAATATGAACCTCCTTATGATAGCTCTAGGTTTCGAATTGGAGAAGACAGAGGTTCCAACTTAGAGGTCAAATCAAAGGGAAAATTGGGGGATCAGGAATATCAACCCAAAAAAAATGCAACCGAGTTTGATCTCCGTGAACCATTCATAATCCCTCTTCAAGATGGAAGCAAAGGAGGACATCGAGTTGTATCAAGGTAAGATTGATGCTTTGAATTTAAATCATTGGTTGCAGTAGTTAGGTTTATTTTAGTGTTCACCACATAGATGAGGAACAAAATATTTCATTTCCTTGTTTGAAATTAGAGGGTCATGCCCTGACCTAGTGGGGAAGGCACACGAAAACTATTAGGTTGGAGGGGGATCCTCTAGTAACTAAGTGGGAGGATTTTAAAACTCTCATAAAGTCCCAATTCTACTCTATCGACTTTGTAGAAGACTAGTGAATTCAATGGCATTACTTTAGGTAGAGACAGGGACAAAGTGTACAAGAATACAACACAAAGTTCCAAATGATGGCAATAATGATGGGTATTTATCCCAAGAACCCAAATGTACTCCTCAAGTATTTAGGGGGTGTACAAAGCCATTTTCCAAAGCAAGTGATGTCATTCAATCCTAGATAGTGGATGAGGCTTGTGTATAGGCACAATCCCTAGAAAACATAGGCCAGAAGAAAGGATAGTCAAATGGTTCGAAGTAGAAGGAATGCCAGGAAGCTTCCAAGGAGGGAAAGAAGAAGTGAAAAGATGGGAAGGACAAGAAGACAACAACCATTGCACATCAGTGCAAATTTCCTAGCAATGACTGCAACATTAATGGCCACACAGAAGAGAAGTGATGGAAATTGCATCTATAATTGAATCGGAAGGAGGGCACGAAGAAGAAAAATTTCATAGCCATAGTTTTTAGCAACTAGGTGGAGAGTAGCTCTAACATGGATGGGAAGATTGTTTGCACATTAGTGCAAAAAAAGTTGCATTTTAGCAGACTTCATCAACAAGAAGAGAAGTAGATGACCAAACTCTTTCATATAAAGATACAGGTCAAGAAGACAACGATTGTGCTGAAAAATGCAACTAGGTTCGGTCTTCATAATTGTATTTGAGTCATAATGAAATGTATCTATCAAAAGAAAGAAAGAGAAATTATTATTATTATTAATATGACTTATTAAAGCATGGGTTTCATGCCTGGGTCATCATGTTTTAGGTCAAAAGTCCCCATTGAGGACTTCTAGGATTTATACTAAGTCAATAGAATCATTATCCATTTAAAGAGACCCTTCTTGGGCTTTTGAATCATGTAAAAAGATTTATTTTTGAGTAAAATAAGTTATTTGTCACCTCCACACCAAGTCAGCCTCAAGGAGATCAAGTCGGCCTCAAACAGGGTAATTCGACCTCACCAGAAGCTTATATATTGGAGTGATATGATTCATTTGGAGGAGACTCACTCACACAAGTTCGATATCGAAGAGAGGCAACAGAAAAGTGCGAAATTCCAAGAAGAAAAAAAGAATTGCAGGAGAAGGACAAGGACAAGGTCAAAATTTTGGGCTATCTCTCTCTCTCTCATACGAAGTTATCAAGGTCAAAGATTTTGTTGCTAAAGAGATCGAAGATTCTGTTGTTAAGGAAGTCGAAATTGTTGTTGCCAGTTACTGCCTCTAGGTCAAAGTTGTTGCCAAGGTCGAAGTTGTTGTCTTTAGGTCGAAGTTGCTGTTGCTACCAGATTGAAGTTGTTACTGCTACTAGGTCGAAATTTCTGCTAGATCGAAGTGTTGTTGTCGCTGCTGCAGTTCTAAGTCAAAGTTGTTGTTGGAAGGTTGTCATCTACAGATGAAGGAAAGGGTTGACTTGGTGGTTAGAGGAAGTCTGTGTCTAGGTCAAAGAGTTTTGGATTATCTCGTGAAACTATTGAAGGAAGAGTTGTTGATTGGGTTTTCCCCTAGATAGGGGTTTTGCCCTGGTTGTCTGTCTACATCTAGTGTCTTTTGGCAATTGCTTGATGAACTAAGTTAAAAGAAGAATACGAGCAAGATAATAAGAACATAAGAATATCACAAGTAATTATCAAGATAAAGAAAATCTTTCTGCCTTTTTGATTTTCTAACATGGTTTCAAAGCTAAGGCGAAGAAGAAGGAAAAATGCAGCTTGAAGATCTATTGAAAGGAGAATAAGGAATTTTTAAAGGTTGAATAAGGATCATATAAGGAGACAAGCTATCTTCAAGAACCATGTCTAACTCATTGAAGGGTGAAAATAAATTAGAAGGAGCATCAAATTATAGGGCATGGAAAAAGAGGATGGATCTTATCCTCAAAAAGAATAAAGTCTTGGATCTAGTAAGAGGAAAATTGACAAAGCCATCAAATGAAGCAAGTGATGCAGAAAAAGCTAAATTTAGAGAAATAGAAATATTGGCCATGACCCTAAATGGTGGATGGAATAAAGGATAACCTCATTCCATATATATCCAACATAGATTTAGCTCAAGAGATGTATGAGTCCTTATCAAAGTTGTTAACAATCAAGAATCTTGGTCAAATTGCAAGTCTTAAGAATGAACTAAGAATCATGAAAATGCCAAAGGATGATATCGTGGCTTCCTTCTTTGTAAGGATAGCTAGAATTAGAGATAATCTCCAAGCTATAGATGAGATTGTAGCTAAAAAGGAGCTTGTGATTACTGCTCTTTTAGGGTTACCATCTTCTTGGAGTTCCTTTGCAGTAGGGATGAACAGTTGGTTGGTAACTCCAACATTTGAACAATTATGGAATGCATGTAGCCAAGAAGAAGCCAAAATTTCATTTGTAAGCAACAAAGAAGAAGAAGAGAAGATTTCAAATGCCTATTCCTCTCATCACAAGAACAAAGGATCCTTCAAGAAGTCTAAAGGGCCAAGAAGCAAGGTAGACCTATCCAAGATAGAATGCTACCATTGTCACAAAATGGGTCACTATAAAGATAATTGTCTTGACAATCCGAGGAATAAAAAGAGAAGCTGTTAAAATTGGAAACTCGGGCCAAACTCCACATGGGTCATCTTATTTATGACAATTGATATTTTTCTTGGATTCCTCTCTCCGAGAGGTGTAGGATTGATCTAAAGATCATCCGATTCTGACATGTAAAAATGAAGTTATGAATTTATTTTGATTATGGTCAAATTGTCAAGGTCGGCCAGCAAACTTATGTAGGCTCAGAAGCCCAACAGTCACGTCTATTCATCCTCAACGTTGCATATAAATAGAAGGTGACTTAGCCTCATTTGGACACACTCATCTTCACACTTCTCTCTCTCTCCTCATTGATTGGGTACGGATTTTTGGGCCTCTCTCTCTCCACACGTCTGAAATTTCAGGAGGCCGAAATTTCAGGAGTGAAATTTCAGGAAAGCAAAATTTCAGGAGACTGAATTTCTGGACAGTTTGACCAAGCATTGACTAGCATGCGTTGACCTCCTTTGACTGTGTTTTTCTGAGGGCTATCTCTGTTTGGGTAGGTCGCATTTTTGGGCACATGAATCGAGGCTAAACGCTGACTGTTGACCAGTGTTGACTGCAGCTAGGATTGACCGCAAGTGGGCTGTTTGACCAGAATTTCACTGAGTTGAATTTGATTGTTTTGAGGGCTATTTTATCTTGCTATTTGGAGGCCAAAGTTGATTGAAGTTGACCGATTTGCTGAGGGTCAAATCTGCCTTGTTGACCAACGTTGACTTTTTTGGTTAGGGCTCTTTTGCTGCTGTTATAAATTATCAGATTTGTAAATTGTACTATCTCTCTCTGCTGAACTATTGAAGACTAAAAGAAGATTTGATCAAGGGTTTCCCCACATTGGGGTTTGTCCCTGGCTGGTGCCACATCTTGTGTCCTCTTGTCTTGGCTTGTCTTCTACTATTTATGTTTATGTTCTATCTGCATTTTACTATCATGTTGATGTGATTGCTAATCTGAATATTGATACTGGGCTAATAAAGAAATTGAAGTAAAATTGCTCTAAAGCATAGAACATACCATTGTTACCTAAAATTAACAGAAGTAGGGATTAAGCAAATGTTGCTGAAGAAGGATCTCCAAAGAATAACAAGACCGAAGAATTAGAATAAAGGACATATATTACTAAGTCCCTCTACTCTAAGCTTTGAATTGTTTTCCTTTTTGTACTTTGATTTCTAGTATTTATAGGTTTAACATGTTTTGGAAAAACTTTTTTGTTAAATTTATAGGTATCCCTCGAGGTTGGACTAAGAGGGAGCCCTCACCATTTTTCCAAAAATAGGTATCTTACTCCTTGTATTATCTTTTTATATTTGGTTTCCCTTTCTTATCTAGATGTGTTTGTATTAGATGCTAATAACATTTCCTTTACATTTTTCCTTGTTTAGGAAAGCCTTGCTGAATGCTCAAGGACTATGGAGAAGACCTCACAAGACAAAGCATGATAGAAGTTCTATTGGAATTGATGTCCTATAAGGTTTGTCCAACTCAAAGGTATGTCTATAAGCTTTGTTCTCTTCATGATAAAGGTATATTCATCCATTCTAATAAATCTGCTTTGCATTACTAACATGTGTTATGTCTAGGACCTTTGAATCATAAAGATTCTTATTTGGGAGATTAATCATTAAATTGAATATACTCTATCTATAGATTTGATCATTCTTGTGGAACCCTATTAAGGTTCTCCACAAAAACCCAAAGGTATGTCAATATTGTTTATGAAACCCTAGTCTTCGTAGGGTTGTTGATGAAATCTAGAAAAATACTATACTTTTGACATTTGGGGTTTTGATGGTAATGTCATGTTTAGAGTTTTAGTGTTGCTTTGGAAACCCTAGTCTTTTAGGGTTGGATGATAATGTCTATCCTAGACCTTTAGAGTTTTTTGGAAATCTAGGGTTTGTTGTGTTATGTATTGAAACTCTATATCTTTATGGTTTGGTAGGTTTTATAAGCAAAACCCTTATTTTAGTTAAGATGATGTCCTAGGAATGAAACCCTAGGTGTATGTTTGTCCGTATGATCAAAACCCTAGCCTAATTGGAATTGTTATATGTCTAACTTTAATGTTTGGAAATTTGTGTCTTGGGTTCACCTGATATATGTTGTTATGATATGCTTGTGCATGACTATGATTTCCTAGATATATTTATGTGCTAACCTACTTGTGGATGCTCATTGTTCTAGGGTTTGTAACTATGTCCTAGTAGAAGTTTGATATTCTAGGATATGGTAATATTGTTTCCAATGTGATGATGAATCTAGGGTTTATAACAAACCCTAGTAGAGGTTGGTTATATTATTGAAACCATAGATTGTGCTATGATTGATTTTGATTGTTGATATCTAAGGCTTAGTGTCTCAAAATTGGAATCTAGGATATGTCCTATTGGAAGTCTAACATATGAATTCTAAAATTGTTATATACATTGTGCTTGTTTGAATTGCTTCTAGGGTTTTCATTATGTCATAAAAGATTTTGTCATATTTGTGAAAGAAATATTGAGACATTGGATATAATGAGACTAGTATTTTTGATTGAGTTATTGATGTGACCTAGGGTTTATGACAAAAGCCTAGCAAGAAATTGAAGTATGTATCTCTTGTTGCTTATGAACCTAATTGTCCTTAGGTATTTGATGTCTAAAGTCTAATGCTTCCATTATTGTATGATTCTGATATAGTTAACTTCATGCTTCTATATATGTATTTGGTTGTACTTGTTTAAGTTGTGTAGGTACATAATCCTCAATATGTTGAAGATATTCGTAAGTAAAGTTGATTTGATTGATAAGCATGATAAAGGAAGTTATGTAAATGATGATGAGCAAGATGACTTTGATAAGAAGGAATGAAGCCATGTTAGATTCTCCGATGTTATGAAAGTTGATCTCCCTAAGTTAAGAGGTAGTCTAGATAGAAGAAATCTCCCCAAGTTGAGAGGGAGGGTATACTATAGTTATGATGGATACCTTAAAGAAGAATTTGGAGAATGCATTTTGATGTACTACTAAAAGGAGAAAAGTAGGATCCGGTTGTAGAATATGTTGTTGCATGTGAAGTAGGAAAGGAAGTTGTATGATTGAGGAATCTTCTGTCAAGATTCATTTGGGAAGTCTCTATGTCCTACTGTGATAAATTGAGAAGCAACATCAAGATTATTGAAAACCCCGAAGGTTTGTGTTTACTTATGTGTATTTGAAAAGTTGTTATTGAATGGGGTTGTGTTTGTATAGGTAAATATCTTGATGTTTTGGAAGCATGCTTGAGATTATTGATCTATTTGATCGAGAGAGATTTGTTACTGATTTGAATAATCAGGTGTGTTGAGGTTTTGTGTGTAAGACACATTCCCTGGGAGGACATCTGGCCGACCTATGTATGTTTGGTGTCCTGATTCTGAAGAGAGAGGGTGGTGTTGGTCTTGGAGCTCTGACCTTGGATACATCCCTGGATCCTGGGTTGATGGTTAGCAAGTAAGCCTAATGGTACCTCGACTGGCTGAAAGCTTTAGTCCATCTTAGTCCCACCCGATAGATTGCCTTGGTCAGGAATCTAGTTTGTGGCACCGAGAGTGCCTAAACTTTTCATGGTTCATGTGTTTTGAGATCTTCCATGTACTTGTATATGTATGAATACCTCCCTAGTTAACAGGGAGTGTTGAAAAATGTAACTAGGTTCGGTCTTCATAATTGTATTTGATTCATAATGAAATGTATCTATCAAAAGAAAGAAAGAGAGATTTTTATTATTATTAATGTGACTTATTAAAGCATGGGTTTCATGCTTGGGTCATCATGTTTTAGGTCAAAATTCCCCATTGAGGACTTCTAGGATTTATACTAAGTCAATAAAGTCATCCTCCATTTAAAGAGACCCTTCTTAGGCTTTTGAATCATGTAAAAAGATTTATTTTTGAGTCAAATAAGTCATTTGTCACCTCCACACCAAGTCGACCTCACCAGAAGCCTATATATTGGGGTAGTTCGATTCATTTGGAGGAGACTCACACAAGTTCGATATCCAAGAGGCAACAAAAAAGTGCGAAATTCCAATAAGAGAAGAAGAATTGCAGGAGAAGGACAAGGTCAAAATTTTGGGTTTTATCCCTCTCTCTCATACGAAGTTATCAAGGTCAAAGATTCTACTGCTAAAGAGATCCAAGATTCTACTGCTAAGGAAGTCAAAATTGTTTTGCCAGTTACTGCCTCTAGGTCAAAGTTGCTGCCAAGGTCGAAGTTATTGTCTTTAGGTAGAAGTGGTTGCTGCTACCAAATTGAAGTTGTTACGGCTACTAGGTCGAAATTTCTGCTAGATCGAAGTGTTGTTGTTGTTGCAATTCTAAGTCGAAGTTGCTGTTGGAAGGTTATCATATACAGAAGAAGGAAAGGACTAACTTGGTGGTTGGAGGAAATATGTGTATAGGTCAAGAGTCTTGGATTATCTTGTGAAACTATTGAAGGAAGAGTTGTTGACTGGGTTTTCCCCTAAATAGAGGTTTTGTCGGGCTGTCTGCCTACATCTGGTGTTTTTTGGTAATTGCTTGATGAACTAAGTTAAAAGAAGAATACAAGAAAGATAATAAGAACATAAGAATATCACAAGTAATTATCAAGATAAAGAAAATCTTTCTGCATATCTGATTTTCTAACAGATTGATGCTCTGTTCAACTCAAGTTCATAGGCAAATCTTTTAGCAGCAGATTTGGTCAACAAACTTGGATTGGAGGTCCATGATCATCCTAGCCCATATCCATTGGGATGTGTCAACAAGTAGATAGAGATAAAGGTAACCAATAGTGGAAAATTGAATTTGCTATCAATGTTGATTTTATTGATGAAGTAGAATTGGATGTAGCTCCACTTGATGCATCTGAACTTGTCTTTGGGAGTCCCTATATGTACATGTGGGATGTAATCTTCATGCGAAGAGCCAACCAATATCACCTTGTCAAGGATGGAAAATCCTTCATCATCAACATGCAAAGGGGCAAGTCAAATATTTTTACTAGTAAGTTCGAACGAAACTAGGAAATTGATAAGTTATAGGAAGAAGTATGTTTTGTTATTCTTGAGAGAAAATTAGTCTGTAGAAGAGTCAATGAAAGTAAAACATCCTTGGAGGGGTGCACTAAGGAATACAGACAACAATTAGAAGATTTGCTATAAGCATATAAGAGAGTTGTTAAAATTGGTAACCAGGGCAAAACTTCTCGTGGGTCATCTTATTCATGGCTGATAATATTTTTATTAGATTCCTCTCGTCAAGAGGTGTAGGATTGATATAAAGATCATCTGATTCCGATAAGTATTCATGGAGATATGAATTTATTTTGATTATGGAATTATTATCAAGCCGACTTACAACTCATGTAGGCTCAGAAGCCCAACAGTGGCATCTATTCACCCACCAACGTTGTGTATAAATATAAGAGGACTTTTCCTCATTTGGACTCACTCATCTCATCACATCTCTCTCTCTCTACTACGCAGAAATGAGTCTCTTCTCTACTGCGCTGAAATGGGTCTCTCTCTCACACATGTGAAGCCGGAAGCTGTTGAATTTGAAGCTGCAACTGCAGAAGTAAAGATTGACTTGCGTGGCCTAGAAGATCTCCTCTTTGGAACTGCGCTGTAGGTTCATCTGAACCTCCTCTGAAAGTCGCAACTTTTGGTGGTGGAATGAAGTCAATCCGATGAACGGTTTGCAAGATATCGACTGCCCTAGTTTGAAGCCGGAAACTGATGAAACTGAAGCTGCAACTGCAGAAGTAAAGATTGACTTGCGTGGCCTAGAAGATCTCCTCTTTGGAACTGCGCTGTAGGTTCATCTGAACCTCCTCTGAAAGCCGCAACTTTTGGTGGTGGAATGAAGTCAATCCGATGAATGGTTTGCAAGATATCGACTGCCCTAGTTTGAAGCCGGAAACTGCTGAAACTGAAGCTGCAACTGCAGAAGTAAAGATTGACCTGCGTGGCCTAGAATATCTCCTCTTTGGAACTGCACTGTAGGTTCATCTGAACCTCCTCTGAAAGCCGCAACTTTTGGTGGTGGAATGAAGTCAATCCGACGAACGGTTTGCAAGATATCGTCTGCCCTAGTTTGATAATGAAGCCGCTAATGTTGATGCTGCTGATCTAGGGTTTGCTACTGCTGATATGAATCAGATTTATTGTACTATTTCTCTCTGCTGAATTATTGAAGATAAAAGAAGATTTGATCAAAGGGTTTCCCCACACATTGTGGGGTTTGTCCCTAGCTAGCTGCCACATCTTGTGTCTCTTGTCTTGGCTTGTTTTCTGTCGATTGTTTAATGTTTTATCTGCACTTTACTTTATGTATGTGTGATTACTAATCTTTGGAATATAATAAGGAAAAGAAGTAAACTGTTATAAGCATAGAACATACCATAACTTAACATGGTATCAGAGCTGAGGTGAAGACAAAGCCCGAGCAAGAGCAAGAGCAATCATCGAAGAGAATATTGGCAAGGCTATCCTAAAAGAACTATGGGGTCCTCAACACTCTTTCTTGCTGAAGACAAGCTCCGTGAGAAAGCTGACTATCACGGATGGAAGATGTCTATCGATCTAACCCTTGAGAATCAAGGAGTGTTGGATCATGTGAGAGGCAATATTGTTGAGCCTCCATCAAATGCATCCGCTGCAGCCTGGAACAAATGAAAAAATGGAGAAGTCAAAACAATAGAAGATCATCCGGGACTCTATCGACAAGCACTTGGTGGCCTACATCTCTGAACTGGACACCTCCAAGGAAATCTACGATAGACTGGTGAGTTTATTTAAAGTTAATGATGCAAATCAAGTTTTGTTTCTTAGAAATAAGTTGAGGGAAATCAAGAAGGGTAAAGATGAAAGTATGCAAACATACTTCTTAAGAATCACCGAGATCAAGAACGATCTCCTATCTATTGGGGAAACTATTATTGACAGAGAAATGGCACTCACAACTCTTGGAGGATTGCCATTTGAATGGTATGTGTTCAGGACTACTCCTTTGAACTATAATGTAATTCCTGGTTTCGAGGAATTAATGGCTAGATGCATTCAAGAAGAAACAAGGGAAGAAGTGCAAGAAATGCCTATGCCTAAAGGTCCTCCTGCTGCCTTTTCTTCTCATGCAAAGAAAAGAAATAATTCCGGGACTAAATCAAAAGGAAAGGCTGGACCTAAGGCTAGAAGAAAATGATGATGTTACATTTGCGATAAAGCAAGTCACTATGTATGAGATCATGAGCATCATGGTGAATGAGATCATGGACATAAAGGGCAACATGAGATCATGGACATATAGGATAGCATGATGATGATGCACACTAGTTTGAGCAGCATTATGATGGATAAAATCATGGACATGGGCAGCATGATGATAATCATGATTAGAGAAGCATGGTACAGTATGCAGTGGTGCAACTCGAAATCCCTCTGATGGCAATCAAAGGAATGATAAATTCAACAGCAAAGGTAAGAGGAGAGCTGGGAATCAAGGAAGAGGACAAGCATTCAAGAAGGCTAGAAATTCTAGGATGTATTAAATGCACCTGACCTCAAAAGGAACCTAGTGTCCATCTTGGCAATGGAAGACAGAGGCTACAAGGTAACCTTCAGCAATGGCAAGGTATGTATATGGAAAAATAATGTTAAAGATGCCTTTACTCTTGGGTTTAGTGTTGATTCATTATATCAGGTCGATGGAAGTCCGCTAGGTGTCATGTCTTGTGACACAACTCTTTAGTCCGAACTTTGGCATCGGAGGTTTGCCCACCTTCATTACAAAGCTCTACCCGATGTAAGACAGATGGTAACAGGGATGCCCGAATTCCAAGTAGAGAAAGAAGGTGTATGTTCGGGATGTGCCAAAGGAAAGCTCAAAAGGGGACCATTCCCCTCAAGCCAAAGCAAGGCCTCCGATATATTACAATTGGTTTACTCAGGCATACCTGAGGTTGGCATTAAGAGGGAGACTACTACACCACATACTCCTGAGCAGAATGGTGTGGTGGGAAGGAAGAACCACACGATGATGGAAGCTGTCCGGGCCATGCTACATGATCAAAGACTTCCAAAGTTTCTATGGGTTGAAACTACAATCACCGCCGTATATGTACAAAATCGATGCCCTCATCAAGCATTGGGTTCCTAAACTCCTGAAGAAATGTTCACCACCGGTCAAAGGGAAGTCGTGATTAGTCATGATGTCACCTTTGACAAAGATATGGCTCTCAGCAAGGTGGACAATCTGCTGACTTTGAGTAGCTCTTAAGAAGCCGACACCAGGGAACCGAAAGAAAAGGATGATGAATCAATGCCTGATGTAGAAGAACCCATGGATCCGATTGATCCTCATCCACATGAGCCTTCCTCTTCTAGGAAGAGGCCTTCATGGCTTAGGGGGATACTTGATGGTGCTGAAGGACATGTTGCACCCTGAGGAACCTTCCATCAAAGTAAGAAACTTAACAAGTATCAGGGATACCTGACCATCATGAGCACGATCATACAAAATGAACCTTCATCATTCTCAGATGTCATCAAGCATTAACTATGGAAGGATGCTATGACCACAGAATATGAGTCTATTATGGAGAATGATGTCTGGGAAGTAGTTCCCAGACCCTGGACAAGACAATTGTTACTTCAAAATGGCTTTACAAGATAAAGCATGCAGCGAATGGAAGTATGGAAAAGTATAAGGTCCATTTTGTTGCTCGTGGTTTATCCCAGAAGGGAGGTATAGACTATGATATTTGCACCTGTTGCCAGATATACGACCATCCGCTTGATCATAGCCCTTGTGGCTTCACAAGGATGGAACCTACATCAGATGGATGTTAAGACCGCGTTCTTGCATGGTTCTATCAAAGAAGAGGTCTATGTGGAGCAACCTGAAGGATTTGAGATTTATGATTGAAAATCTCATGTATGCAGGTTGAAGAAGGCTCTCTATGGGCTGAAGCAAGCACCCCGAGCATGGTATGAGAGGATCGATAGCTACTTGATGAAGCTGGGATTCACTAGGAGTGACGCTGATCCTAACCTTTACTTTAAGGTTGAAGATGACAAGCCTCTCATACTGGTGTTGTATGTGGATGACCTCTTTCTAACAGGTGCAAACCCTTTCATTCACAAATGTAAGAGGGAGATGGCTTCTAAATTTGAAATGAAGGACCAAGGACTTGAAGTGTGGCAGAAGCCAAGGGAAATTTTCCTATCTCAAGGAAAATATGTGGTAAATATATTGGAAAGATTCGGTATGATGGACTGCAAGCCTGTGACTACCTCGAGGATCTTAACTTTTAGAAGTTATATGGTAGTGATGTCGGACCAGACTTGGGAAATGCCTCTGAGTTTCAAAAACTCATTCGCATTGATGTTCTTGGTGAACCTCCGTCCGAACATATGTTTTGCAGTTAGCATTGTGAGCTCATATTTGGTTGAGCCTCACTGGATTGATGCCAGGAATCTTCTGAGATGTCTTCAGGACACAATCTCTCATGGATTAAGATACACTGCCGGAGATGTGAGACTACTTGGATATACTGATGTTGATTGGGCAGGCAGTGTGGTGGACCGTAAGAGCACTTCTGGGTACTGTTTCACCTTGGGATCTGCTTCGATATCCTAGATGAGTAGGAAGCAGAAGTCGGTGGCTTTGAGCACCGCCAAAGCAGGATATATTGTTGCTAGCATAACCTCGTGTGAGGCAGTCTGGTTGTGAAAGCTCTTCAGTGAGCTGTTTGGATTTACATTGGATACCACTGTGATTCTCTGTAACAACCAGTGGTGGGATTCGATTATTGAAGAATCCCGTATTGGTCAATTGCTCCAGCAGATAGACATCATCTGAGATATGGTAAGTCTATGAGCAAGGAAGCTCCATCACATTAAGATGATGTACAGGTTGATACACCTTGTCAAAGCCCCGAGTAAAGATCTAATCTGTGATTTTCCCAAACGACTTGGAGTCGGCAAGAAACCCTTGTACAAGGGTCCTGCATGTTGCATACATTGAGCTCTGGGAGCTCTGAGGGCTTGCGGTTCCTACTAGAGCAACATATGACCACAGGGTGACTCACCCTCCTCTGGTGGTGCACATTGGGACAAGATGATTCGCTCTCTTGTGGAACAGGATGATTCGCTCTCCTGTGTAGCAGGATGATTAGTTCTCCTGTGAGGCCTGGATTGATGTGTTCTCCATGGCAGCCTGGATTGATGTGTTCTCCATGGTGATTGTAGCAAGATTGATGTGTTCTCCTGTGAGGACAGGATTGATTAGTTCTCCTGTCGAGGCATCCTACCCATGCAGTCTGGGACTCATGGGAAGTACCTCTCATCTGATCAATGAGCAGGGAAATGAAGTTAGGGACCATAGTAGTACCGATGGACGCATCGTTGTATCTACCGTACTCCCTACGCTAGGATGACCTCCATTGATCTGGGATCAATGATACTGGTCTGGGACTAGTGGTAGGAGTTGTACCATACTATGACGCTGACTTCGGGTCGATTGAGACTGGTCTAGGACCAGTGGTACATACTCCGAGATTGACTTCGTGTCAGTGCAGTACTGGTCTGGGACCAGTGAGAGTGGTACATACTATGACGCTGACTTCGGGTTGGTTGAGACTGGTCTGGGACCCTTGGTACACTCTCTGAGACTGCGATACTGGTCTGGGACCAGTGGTAGGAGTTGTACCATACTATGATGCTGACTTCGGGTCGGTTGAGACAGGTCGGGGACCAGTGGTACATACTCCGAGACTGACTTCGTGTCAGTGCAGTACTGGTCTGGGACCAGTGAGAGTGGTACATACTATGACGCTGACTTCGGGTCGGTTGAGACTGGTCTGGGACCAGTGGTACACTCTCTGAGACTGCTATACTGGTCTGGGACCAGTGGTAGGAGTGGTACTTACTATGAAGCTGACTTCGGGTCGGCTGAGACTAGTCTGGGGCTAGTGGTACGCACTCTGAGACTGACTTTGAGTCAATGGAGGATGATACTGGTCTAGGACCAGTGGAGTTGTACTCACTATGACGCTGACTTCGGGTTGGTTGAGACTGGTCTGGGACTAGTGGTACATACTCTGAGACTGACTTTGAGTCAGTATGATACATCCTCGATCATTTCTTCTTCTTCATAATTCGGACAAAAGCAGAGCAGAACAGAGCAAAACAGTACAGATCAGTGCAGGGCAGAACAAGACAAAGCAAAACAGGCAGAATAGAGCAGAGCAGGGCAAGGGTCAGGCTGTACAGGGCAGTGCATTTGATGGATGAATAGTAACAACCGATAGACAGATTGCAGATGAAGTTCTCCATGGTTGAGAGGGAGTGTTAAAATTGGCAACCAGGGCAAAACTTCACGTGGGTCATCTTATTCATGGCTGATAATATTTTTATTAGATTCCTCTTGTCGAGAGGTGTAGGATTGATATAAAGATCATCCGATTCCGATAAGTATTCATGGAGATATGAATTTATTTTGATTATAGAATTATTATCAAGCCGACCTACAACTCATGTAGGCTCAGAAGCCCAACAGTCGCATCTATTCACCCACCAACATTGTGTATAAATATAAGAGGACTTTTCCTCATTTGGACTCACTCATCTCATCACATCTCTCTCTCTCTACTATGCAGAAATGAGTCTCTTCTCTACTGCGCTGAAATGGGTCTCTCTCTCACACATGTGAAGCCGGAAGCTGTTGAATTTGAAGCTGCAACTGCAGAAGTAAAGATTGACTTGCGTGGCCTAGAAGATCTCCTCTTTGGAACTGCGCTGTAGGTTCATCTGAACCTCCTCTGAAAGCCGCAACTTTTGGTGGTGGAATGAAGTCAATCCGATGAATGGTTTGCAAGATATCGACTGCCCTAGTTTGAAGCCGGAAATTGCTAAAACTGAAGCTGCAACTGCAGAAGTAAAGATTGACTTGCGTGGCCTAGAAGATATCCTCTTTGGAACTGCGCTGTAAGTTCATCTGAACATCCTCTGAAAGCCGCAACTTTTGGTGGTGGAATGAAGTCAATCCGATGAACGGTTTGCAAGATATCGACTGCCCTAGTTTGAAGCCAGAAACTGCTGAAACTGAAGCTGCAATTGCAGAAGTAAAGATTGACCTGCGTCGCCTAGAATATTTCCTCTTTGGAACTGCACTGTAGGTTCATCTGAACCTCCTCTGAAAGTCGCAACTTTTGGTGGTGGAATGAAGTCAATCCGACGAACGGTTTGCAAGATATCATCTGCCCTAGTTTGATAATGAAGCCGCTAATGCTGATGCTGCTGATCTAGGGTTTGCTACTGCTGATATGAATCAGATTTATTGTACTATTTCTCTCTGCTGAATTATTGAAGATAAAAGAAGATTTGATCAAAGGGTTTCCCCACACATTGTGGGGTTTGTCCCTAGCTAGCTGCCACATCTTATGTCTCTTGTCTTGGCTTGTTTTCTGTCGATCGTTTAATGTTCTATCTGCATTTTACTTTATGTATGTGTGATTACTAATCTTTGGAATATAATAAGGAAAAGAAGTAAACTGTTATAAGCATAGAACATACCATAACTTAACAAGAGTGTTCCAAGAGCCTAAAGGGCTACCACTTAAGAGGGAAGTGGAGCACGAGATCTAATTGTTTTAATCTTCATTGCCAAACACTGGGTTCTATAGACAATCCATTTTGGAAGCGAGGTGAAGCAGTGGTTGTAGCAATTGCTGGAGTAGGGTGTTATTTGACCAAAGTACCTCACTATGTGGGTCACCCATCATAATTGTGCCAAAGAAGGATGGGACTTGGAAAAAGTGCATTGTTTACACGGTGTTAAACAAAATTACCCTCAAGAATAGGTACCCGCCTACACATGATTGATGACCTATTGGACTACTTGCAACAAGAAAAATACTTCACCATACCAGATCTAAAATTAAGTCATTACTAGGTTCGAGTAAGAGAAGAAGATACCAAGAAAAACACCTTCAATATCAGAGAAGGTTTGTATGAGTGGATAGTCATGCCATTTGGTCTATGTAATGCACTAGCTACATTTATGAGATTAATAAATGATATTATGTGCCTATATCTATATTCATTTATTATTGTTTATTTGGATGATATACTTGTATACAATGCTACCTAGGAGTACATCTCACATTTGATGTAGGTGCTAAAAATATTGAAGAAGCACCAGTTGTTGGCAAATCTCAAGAAGCGTGAGTTTGCATAGTAGTCGTTGATGTATTTGGGCTATGTGGCTGGTGGAGGGGAGATTAAGATAGAATCTATGAAGATGAAGGCCATCATAAAGCAGTGAATGCCCAGAAATTTTCAGAGGTTACAAATTTTGTTGGTGAAACACATTACTTGAGAAAACCCCTAGCTTTATTTTCAACAATAGGTGCACCACTCCACACCATAACAACGAGTGGCAAGAGTTTTTAATAGAGGAAGGGTCAGGAGAAGGCCTTTGTAGAGATGAAAAGTAAAATAAGTCAAGCACCAGTTCTCATGTTACCAAACTTGCAACAACTCTTTGAAGTGGAGAAAGGGGTGAGTGGGTATTCCATGGGAACGATCTTGATGCATGAAGGAAGGCTTCTATTCTACCATTTTGAAGTATTTCATGGGGTGGTTCTCAACTTCCCCTACCTATGACAAGGAGCTCTATGCCTTGATACAAGTTGCTAAAAAGTAGAAACACTATGTGATGGGTAAAGAGATCAGCATTCACATATATCACCCGTTACTACAATACCTATAAACGAAGTAAAGTCACAACAAACCAGGCATTACAATAGATGGGGTTCTTACAACAGTTTCATTTAGTGATCAAGTACACGAAGGGCAACACAAACAAAATATTAAATATATGAAAGGTAGTTATGTCACAAAGACAAGAATGTGGAGTCGATTTAGTAAGGGTGTGGAATCCTTACTCCCCAAACTCGACTTCCAAATTCCAAGATTAGCAAGGGAATTACTCTAACCCCATGATTAATTGTGAGAAGAGATTAATCACCCACTTGGGAGGGGGCACCTTTAAATAAATTGCAAATAACAATAATATACATTACATATAATTAAAAAAATAAGAGTTGGAGGGGTTTGGGGAGGGGGAGGGGAAGAAGAGGAAAGGGCACCACGTAGCTATGGATTAAGGTTTAATATGAATTTTAAGAGAAAGGAAAATGAAGGATTTTGCGTGTGTAGGAGAGGTGTTGGTGGGAAAAGAGGGGATAAATACATGGGGGAAAACAAGGAGAGGGGGGAATGATGATAGATGGGGAAAATGTTGCTTGATTTTCTAAATGATAAAAACCTTGATTAAATCTTGAAGGGAATCTTGTTAAAATTGGGAAGTGAGATTGTTTGTTGGGGTTTTAGTCAAACAAAGGTTGTGAGCCCATGCAACTCGTAGGTCTCAAGGGGAGGAGGATGAGTTCTCACGGGAAGGAGTTTCTCCTATGAAAGAGGCTGGGAGGTAAACCAATTGGCCAATTCTAGCTTGACAATGGTAGGCAATGAGATACAAGAGCCCAGACCTAGTAGTTGAAGGGCAACATCATATGAAGGTATTGCATTTTATTTTTTTTCCTTTCTTTGATTGAGTATTATGTAGATTGGTTAAGGTAAACGAAAATTGGTTGGTACTAGTCGTGGATTGTTATGAATAAATATATAGGAAATAATGTAAATGACAATAATCATAAATAATTATTAGTTAATTAGTAATTATGTTGAAGAGGCATGTCTAATGAGACATGACGCCCCATGAAGAGATACCTGCTTGGTATATAAGAAAACCTCTCGTTCTCATTGTAACATAATTCTTATTCACACATTTAATATATAATATTTGTATCCTCATGGATATATTTATATTCCAAGTCTTCTGGAGTAATTAATCTGAAGAAGGAACTTTGTTCGCTTCATTTGGTATCAGAGTTGTTCGATCCTCTGGTTGCTCAACTGTTGCACAGAGCCTCGTTCTCTGATCCAAGCCTTTGGCCATCAAACTTCGTCAACATTGTTGCCGTCAAGATTCAAGCGTTTCACTACGTAGTGGAGGTTCTCCATTTTGTCAGTCACTAGTACGCCTTTGGCCACATCAAGTTAAAAAAATTGAAAAAAAATTATTGAAAAAAAAACTATATATAAAGGAAAAAGATTTAAAAAAAAAATTAATTACATTACCAAAAAAAAATCGAAAAAGAACATATACATAAAAAATTCCGAAACAAAATTAAAGTTATAATTAAAAAAAGAAAAACCCCAACTTACCTGGTTGCCCTGCACATAGCCACCACTTTTCGTAGTCCAAAGAACCACATTAAAATTGACCGACCGTCAGCCACCACCATTGGCGGCACTTGAATACCACTGTCTTGTTCTTTGCTCGATGTCACAGTGCCACCAACGATCGATCTAGAGGCACCTGCTGCACATAGTCGTTGGGAGCCCAAAAACCTTCGCGACCCAACCGCACAACCACCGGAGCCCCAACCCCTCTGTAGCCACTTCTCCACGCTAAATTGCCATCGTGGAACAAAAACACCTGCACAACAAACGTCAAGCCATCACATGACCACCCAACCGACTTTGCATCCCGAATGTGTAGCTGGCCGTGGTATAGTCTATCGCCATTGGTCGCCAGCGAACTCAGACGAGACCAACCACATTTGCATAACCCTGTCATCGCATCCCCTTTATGTTCTCTGCCCTCGATCCGCATAAATATGTCCACCACAATCAACGTTCCTCGACCACCTGCGCCATGGGGATCCACTGTCCACAGTGTAGTCACCGTCGTCGGCCACAGTTGCAGTCAACCCTGAATCTGCGGTCAATGTTCAAGTGACATCCAAGCAAATCCTTTGTCGTCGGTGTCTGTTAATTTATGGTATGTTCTATGCTTAGTGCAGTTTACCTCAATTTCTTCTTATTAGCCACTCTTTAGCAATCACATAAACATAAAGTAAAATGCAGATAGAACATTAATAGATTGACAGAAAACAAGCCAAGAGAAGAGACACCAGATGTGGCGGCTAGCCAGGGACAAACCCCAATGTGGGAAAACCCTTTGATGAATTCTTCTTTAATATTCAATAGTTCAGCAGAGAGAAATAATACAAATACATAAATCTGTAATTTTATGACAGCAATAGCAAGCCCTAACCAATAAAGTCAAATCTAGTCAAACAAGATGAAATTGACCTTCAATATGCTTGGTCAATTTCCCGTCATCTAGTCCTCCAACAACAAGAAGAAGCAGCCCATAAACAATCCCAAAAACCCAGTCAAACTGCCGTCAACTGAAGTCATCTTGCTGCCACAAACTAGGGTAGTTAACGCTGGTCAAACCAGAGTTCAGATTGCCTCGGTTTGTGTGCCAAAAACTGCGGCCTGCCTAGGAGAGGAAGCCACACTAAAACCACTCCTGAAAAGTCAACGCTTGGTCAACGCTGGGCAAAACGTCTTGCTGCAGCTTTTGCGTCCTCCTTCCCACGTGTGAGCTTCTCTTCCTCGTGTGTAAACCCAATCAGCTAAGGGGAGAAGAATGTGTGAGAGATGAGATGAGTGAATAATACCTCAACCTCACTTGTATTTATATGATATGCTGGGCATGTGTCCCACACATTTCGCTGTTGGCCGACCTTGACAATTTGTCAAGTAAATACATATAAATTCATATCTCCATAAATACTTGTCGGAATCGGATGATTGTTAGATCAATCCTACACCTCTCGACGAGAGGAATCAAGGAAAAATATCAGCTGCCATAAATAAGATGACCCACATGGAGTTTGGCCCTAGTTGCCAATTTAACACTCCCTCTCAACTAGGGAGAACTCCATCTGCTAATCCGCCTAACCGTCGGTACTATCTCTGCCATCAAATGCATTGCCCTGCACTGCTCGGCTCTGCTCTGCTGAACTATGAAGAAGAAATGATCGAGGATGTATCATATTGTTCTCCATTGACCCGAAGTCAGTGCCAGAGAGTGTGTGATACAACTCTCACTGATCCCAGATCAATGGAGGGCATTCTAGCATAGGGAGTACAGTAGATACAACGATGCGTCTGTCGATAGCACTGCTATGGTCCCTAACCCCATTTCCCTACTCATTGATCATATGAGAGGTACTTCCCATGAGTCCTAGACTGCATGGGTAGGATGCCTCGATAGGAGAACTAATCATCTTGTCCATAAGTCGCCACGGGGTATCACAGGGAAAGGTTGAACCTTTCACCCTATACATAGCGCACCACTAGGGGAGGGTGAGTCACCATGTGGTCGTATGTTGCTCCAAGAAGTACCCCTAGCCCCCCGGAGCTCCCAAAGCTCAATGTATGCATCATACACAACCCTCATAAGAGGGTCTCTCAACGACGCCAAGTCGTTCTCGGAAAGTCAAGAATTTGACATTTCTCAGGGGCTTCGTCAAAATGTCGGCGACCTGCTCATCTGTACCGATATGTTGGAGCCTTATTGCTCCCCGCTGCAACTTATCCCGAATACAGTGGTACCTAATATCGATATGCTTGGAGCGATCATGAAATACAAGATTCTCTGATAAACGAATCCTGCTCTGGTTGTCACACAGGATCACGGTAGTATCCAATGTAAATCCAAACAGCTCACTGAAGAGCTTCTGCAACCAGACCGCCTCACAAGAGGCCATACTCGCAGCAATGTACTCTGCCTCAGCGATGCTCAAAGCCACCGACTTCTGCGTCCTACTCATCTAGGATATCGAGGCAGATCCCAAAGAGAAACAGCACCCGGAAGTGCTCTTTCGGTCCACCACACTGCCTGCCCAATCAACATCGGTATATCCATGTAGTCTCACATCTCCGGCAGTGTATCTCAACCCATGAGTGATTGTGCCACAAAGGTATCTCAACAGATTCTTGGCACCAATCCAATGTGTGTGGTGAGGCTCAACCATATGTTGACTACAAAACATATATCCGAACGGGAGTTCACCAAGAACATCAATGCTCCGATGAGTTGACGATACTCGGTAGCATTTTGCAAAATAGGTCTGGCAGCACTACCGCTTAACTTCTTGAAGTCAAGCTCCATTGGGGTAGTCACGGGCTTGCAGTCCACCATACCGAATCTCTCCAATATCTTCACCACATATTTTCCTTGAGATAGGAAAATCTCCCTTGGCTTCTGCCAGACTTCTAGTCCTAGGAAATAGTGCATCAGTCCCAGGTCCTTCATCTCAAACTCAGAAGCCAACTCCCTCTTACATTTGTGAATGAGAGGGTCTACACCTGTCAGAAAGAGGTCGTCAACGTACAACACCAGTATGAGAGGTTTGTCATCTTCAACCTTAAAGTAAAGGTTAGGGTCGGCTTCACTCCTAGTGAATCCCAGCTTCATCAAGTAGCTATCGATCCTCTCATACCACGCTCGGGGTGCTTGCTTCAGCCCATAGAGGGCTTTCTTCAACCTGCACACGTGAGATTCTCGATCATGAATCTCAAATCCTTCGAGTTGTTCCACATAGACTTCCTCTTTGATTGAACCATGCAAGAATGCGACCTTGACATCCATCTGATGTAGGTTCCATCCTTGCGAAGCAACAAGGGCTATGATCGAGCAGATGGTGGTGTATCGGGCAATAGGTGCAAATATCTCGTCATAGTCTATACCTTCCTTCTGAGAGAAGCCACGAGTGACAAAACGAGCCTTATACTTTTCAGCGCTTCCATCAGCTCCATGCTTTATCTTGTAAAGCCATTTCAAAGTGACAACTGTTTTGTCCTGGGGTCTGGGGACCACATCCCAGACATTGTTCTTCATGATGGACTCATATTCCTCAGTCATAGCATCCTTCCATACTTGATGCTTGACAGCTTCGGTGAACGATGAAGGCTCATTTTGAATGATCGTGCTCATGAGGGTCAAGTATCCCTGATACCTGACTGGTTTCTTACTTTCTCGGAAAGTCCCTCTGGGTGCAATGTGTCCTTCGGCATCATCAAGTGTCCCCCTAAGCCATGAAAGCCTCTTCCTAGAAGAGGAAGGCTCTTGCGGAGGGGGATCAATAGGATCCACAGGTTCTACATCGAGCATCGTCTCATCTTGCTTTTCCTGTGGTTTCCTGGTGTCAGCTTCTCCAGATTTCCTTAGTATAGGAAGATCGTCAACTTTGCTAAGAGCCATATCTTTGTCAAAGGTGACATCATGGCTAATCTCGACTTCCCTTTGACTAGCCACATAGATTCTATAGCCCTTAGTATTTTTTCTATAGCCCACGAAGATTCCTTTCTTTCCAGATGCACCCAATTTATTCCTTTTCTCTTTTCGCACATGAAAATATACAGGGCTTCCAAAAATTCTAAAATGAGATACGTTAGGTTTCTTACCAGTGAACATTTCTTCGGGAGTCTTGGAACCCAATGCTTGATGAGGGCATCGGTTTTGCACATATACGGCGGTATTTGCAGCTTCGGCCCATAGAAACTTTGGAAGCCTTTGATCATGGAGCATAGCACGGACAACTTCCACAATCGTACGATTCTTCCTTTTCGCCACACCATTCTACTCAGGAGTATATGGTGTTGTAGTCTCCCTCTTAATGCCAACCTCTTTGCAAAAGTCATGGAACTCATTGGATTCATACTCAGTCCCATTATCAGTCCTTAAGATTTTGATCTTCTTTTCAGTTTGATTCTCGATCAAGGCTTTGAAGTGACGAAACCAGGAGAACACTTCATCCTTCTTTTTCAAGAAGTATATCCAAGTCTTGCGAGAATAATCATCTGTAAAAGTGAGGTAATATAAATATCCTCCCAAAGAATTCACAGGCATCATACCAGATATGTCGGAGTGAACCAATTACAATATATCGAAGGTCTTGCTATGGCTTGAGGAGAATGGTCCCCTTTTGAGCTTTCCTTCGGCACATCCTAGACATACACCTTCTTACTCTAATTTGAACTCAGGCATCCCGGTCACCATTTGTCTCACATCGGGTAGAGCTTTATAATGAAGGTAGTATAACCTCTGATGCCATAGTTCAGACTGAAGAGATGTGTCACAAGTCATGACCCCCAACGGACTTCCTCTGACATGATATAAAGAGTCAACCCGAAACCCAAGAGTGGAAATATCTTTGAAATTCTTTTTCCATACACGTACCTTGCCATCGATGAAGGCCACCTTGTAGCCTTTGTCTTCCATTGCCGAAATGGACACCAGGTTCTTTTTGAGATCAGGTACATATAGGACTTCTTGCAAATGAATTGTATTACCTTGATTCAATTGAAGAGAGACATTCCCTACGCCTTTCATGGGATATTTGGAGTTGTCCCCAAGAACAATTTCCAGGTTGGTCTCCTTCTCTATCAGATTAGAGAGAGCTTCTTTGTAATCGGTGAAGTGCCTTGAAGCACCACTATCAATAAGCCAATTTCCCAGCGAGTCCGGGGGAGAAGTAGTAGAGAGGGCTGCTGGTAGATACTATTCATCTTTCTTATTGTTAACAATGTTAGATTCATACCTGGAGTTTCTTGCCTTCTTGGACGGTTGACCACTTCCTTGATTTCCAACATTACTCTTTCCTTTGCCATTGAACCTGCCCTTCCTTTGATTGTTGTTGGAATTGCCTCGGGAGTGATTTTGATCATCATCATGAGATGTGTCCTTTCTATCAGGGCACTCCCTCACATAGTGGCCAATTTCGTTGCAAATGTAACATCTACCTTTCCTTCCACCTTTTGGTCCGACCTTTCCCTTAGATTTAGCCCCATAATTATTTCTCCTTTTAGCATGAGAGGAGAATGCAACAAGATTGCCTCTAAGTACAGACATTTCCTGCTCTTCCATCCTTGTTTCTTCTTGAATGCATGTCGCCATCAATTCCTCAAATCCTGGGATTACATTATTGTTGAGAAGAGTGGTTCTGAATATATACCATTCAGATGGGAGCCCTCCGAGAGTAGTGACTGTCAGTTCCCTGTCAGGAATGACTTCCCAATTGATAGGAGATCATTCTTGATCTCGGTGATCCTTAAGAAGTAGGCTTGCATACTCTCATCTTTGCCCTTCTTAATTTCCTTCAGCTTATTCTTAAGGAACAAAACTTGAGGTGGTCAGCTTGGAAACATAGGCCACTAGGCGCTTGTCCATAGAGTCCCGGATGATCTTCTTTGCTTTGACTTCTCCCCTGGTCCACTTGTTCCTTGCACCAACATATGCATTTGATGGAGGCTCAATGATTTCACCTCTTACATGGTCCAACACTTCCCGCTCTTCCAATGTCAAATCGAGAGACATCTTCCATCCGTGATAGTCAGACTTCTCACGGAGCTTGTCTTTGGTGGGGAAGTGTGATGAGGACCCCATGAAGCCTTTAGGATTTCTTCAACAGCCTTCGGTGATTGCTCTTGCTCTTGCTTGGGCTTTGTCTTCACCTCAGCTCCGGTACCATGTTAATTTATGGTATGTTCTATGCTTAGTGCAGTTTACTTCAATTTCTTCTTATTAGCCACTCTTTAGCAATCACATAAACATAAAGTAGAATGCAGATATAACATTAATAGATCGATAAAAAACAAGCCAAGAGAAGAGACACCAGATGTGGCGGCTAGCCAGGGACAAACCCCAATGTGGGGAAACCCTTTTATCAATTCTTCTTTAATCTTCAATAGTTCAACAGAGAGAAATAGTACAAATACATAAATATGTAATTTTATGACAGTAGCAGCAAACCCTAACCAACAAAGTCAAATCTGGTCAAACAAGATGAAATTGACCTTTAATATGCTTGGTCAATTTCTTGGTCATCTAGTCCTCCAACAACAACAAGAAGCAACCCATAAACAGTCCCAAAAACACAGTCAAACTGCGGTCAACTGAAGTCAACCTACTGCCACAAACTAGGGCAGTTAACGCTAGTCAAACCAAAGGTCAGATTGCCTTGGTTTGCATGCCAAAACTGCGGCCTGCCTAGGAGAGGAAGCCACACCAAAACTGCACTCATGAAAAGTCAACGCTGGTCAAAACGTCTTGCTATAGCTTCTGCGTCCTCCTTCCCACGTGTGAGCTTCTCTTGTGTGTAAACCCAATCAGCGAAGGAGAGAAGAATGTGTGAGAGATGAGATGACTAAATAATGCCTCAACCTCACTTGTATTTATATGATATGTTGGGCATGTGTGCCACACGATATGTTGGCAGACCTTGACAATTTGTCAAGTAAATACAAAAAAATTCATATCTCCATAAATACTTGTCGGAATCGGATGATCGTTAGATCAATCCTACACCTCTCGACGAGAGTAATCAAGGAAAAATATCAGCTGCCATAAATAAGATGACCCACATGGAGTTTGGCCCTAGTTGCCAATTTAACTAGGGCCCACATGGAGTGTGGCAGTGCCACCAATGATTGATCCAAAGGCACCTACTGCACGTAGTCGTCGGAAGCCCAAAAACCTTAGCGACCCAACCACACAGCCACCAGAGCCCCGACCCGTCTGTAGCCACTTCTCCATGCTAAACCGCCATTGTGGAGCAAAAACACCTGCACAACAAACGTCAAGCCATCGCACGACCACCTAGCTGACTCCGCATCTTGAACGTGTTGTTGGCCGTGGTATAGTCTATCGCCACTAGCCGTCAGCGAACTCGGACGAGACCAACCGCATCTGCATAACCCTGTCATCGCATCCCCTTTATGTTCTCTGTCCTCGATCCGCATAAATCTGTCCACCACAATCAACGTTCCTCGACCACCTGCGACGTGGGGATCCGCTGTCCATAGTGTAGTCACCATCGTCGGCCACGGTTGCAGTCAAACCTCAATCTGTGGTCAATGTTCAAGTGACGTCCACATAAATCCTTTGTCGTCGGTGTCGGTCTCAATACATTATAATTAAAGTTAATTTATATATAAGTTAGTTAATATATAATTAATTTGTATATAAGTTAGTTAATTTAATTATTTTGACTATATAATTAATTAAACTAAGTTAATTAATTCAATTAAAAAAATATTAAACATATAACGTATATAAAGAAAATTGATATATTTAAAAAAAAAAAATGTCATCCACCAAAAGTAGTGGTTTCTTTGCAATATGTCATTTTTGTTCAGAAGGATATCCTAATTGTCAAGAGTCATTCAGAAATCAAAACATCATTTGCAGAAAATGTTACAAAACTTTTACCTTAGTCGAATCTCTAAGTGATGCACAAAAACAATCAATCGCAAGAGATATAGAACAATTAATGACAATATTTAAGCGACAACATGCAGATTTTAATGAGGAGAAAAAGAAAATGGAATCCAAATTCCAAGTTGAACGTCCATCATCACTCCTTCAAAATGATGTAATCTAGTGTATTGATAAAGTGCAACTAGAAGATCAAGAGAATGACAAAATAGCCAAACCTCGGCAAAACAAGAAAGTGTTCCAACACGAACATAAAAATCTTATGGATATGCATTACAAGGAAGTAATGGAAAAGGATGAAGAAAAATTACTTGCACAAGTGAAGAAGACTAAGGTCACAAAGAAAGAACTCAAGAAGCATTTATCATAACAAGAAGAGGAAACCTTGCATTTAAAGAATCTTAATAAAAATTTATTAGAACAAATTAGAGATCTAAAAGATGAAAAGCATAGAAGTCAAAACACTGAAAATAAAGTTGATAAATCAGAAATCATAGAACTTTTACGTCTGAGAAACCATAATCAAAGCCTACTCACTCAAATTAAGAAACTTAAGGATGATAAGAAAGCATTAAAAGACAAGTTAGAACAATTCACTCAAGAAGAAGTATCGAAGTCTCCAGTCGTAACAGTCCAAGTGGAAGATAAGGGAACGAATACCGATCCAGTGAATATGACAACTCAAGAAGACAAGTCAGTTGAAGAAACGACACACTTAGATGTTGTAGTTCGGATGATTAACATCCCAAGTGAAGGTTTTATAACCAACTCAATAACATCGTCTCCCGAAGTAAATCAAAAAATTTCCACACTTAACAAGGGAATGTCAAACCAAAAAAGTTCCCTATCGGCATCCAAATCATGAGAGTAGACAACTCAACCATGCTACATATTGGGACCACTCAGAACAGAGATAACAAAGTGATGTTCTAGAGAAGAGTGATGTAACCTCAATCCAGTCCTATAATGATAAGTCGTTACAAAATTCCAGTGATCAGAATATTACACAGAAGATTAATCTAGGATGGTCTGATCCCTTCTCAGTGCGACAGTTTTGTTTGTCACTTAGAAGATCATATCAACATGTATCGACAAAGATGACAGTTCTGAGACAGAAAGACATTCGAAGCCAAAAAAGAGATCAAGCCTTTTTCATTAATAAGCTTTGAAGACAAAGCTTTTTGAGGAGGAAGACAATGTTATGAATGAATATATAGGAAATAATGTAAATGACAATAATCATAAATAATTATTAGTTAATTAGTAATTACGTTGAAGGGGCATGTCTAATGAGACACGATTCCCCATGAAGAGACACTTGCTTGGTATATAAGAAAGCCTCTCGTTCTCATTGTAACATCATTCTTATTCACACATTTAATATATAATATTTGTATCCTAATGGATATCTTTATATTCCAAGTATTCTGGAGTAATTAATCTGAAGAAGGAATTTTGTTCGCTTCATGGATTGTAGAGTTTTGAGAAATTACATTTGGTTGATCACAAACTATACTGAGATATATCTGATAGATGCTTTGTGTGGTTTATGGAAAAAAAGAGAGCGGGCGAGGATGGGCTAATTTCTTCAATTCTGATGCTTTCAAGATTCAGCAGAGACTTAAATAGGTAGAAGTAATGTGAGGGTGGACTACGAATGGAGATGTTTAGTTTCATAGTTATTTTTCCTCTGTTTTGAGAAACAATTATGTATATCTGAGTCAGACTGTATGATTGTAACTTACTTTTTTATCTGGATGTCATGCTAGCTTGTTTACAAAATGATTTGTTTGTTTTTCCAATGCAACTTGGGCATAACACCATAATAATTTGCTTGAAGAATTTATTGGATGTTTCTCTAGTCGTGGTTGGCTATTGTTATAAAAATGCCTAAGTTTGTATTCTATCTTTCTCTGAATTCGTACGCACTAACTCTCCATTGTGACTCTGCAGTTTTGCTTGTACAAGATGCGAGCAGTGAGGGTTAGACAGAGTGTCAGTTGCAGGCTATGTCAATAGATTCAGGCGGGTAATGGTTTTGGGTATGCATTTGTGCCTAAAAATTCATGCCTCAGAGGTTGAGAGTAGTGGTGTTGCTCGTGGCCTGCTGCATGCTCTATATTTTTTCCCTTCAATGTGTGTTTCAAGATTGGAATAAGTGTCTTGCTGGTCTTTCTTTACATTCCATCAACTCCTATGATAGCTCGGATTATTGTAAATGTATTTATGATGCCAACTTTCCGTGAGTAGTGACTGTCACCTCTGGAACTTCCTGTGACATGTTTAGAGTCATGTTGATTGGTGGTATATTATGTTAGAAAGTAGGTTAAACAATCATGGTGATTCTTAACATGTGCATCCCGTGGCTTCTATTGATATATTAGTTGTGAACTCCAGAATCAGGAAATAGTCAGTTTTAAAATGAGGTTTATCTTTCTTGAGGATACTCCCTTCCAATCTTGTAAATACATAATGGAGTTTGTTATCCTTTTTAGTGTAACGTTTTCATTTTGACCAGTGATCCATCGCAATGCCCACTCCGTTGTAGTTTATACCTCCAGAAAACAGTTTTGGAAATATCTTACTAAATTATAGTGAGAGTAACCTTGATATCATGTTCATTTTAAGCTACCTTTTTCACATCACAGTTGAGATGGATTATAAAGTGTCTTACATAGCTGAACTAGTCATTCCAGTTGTCTGAGATACAATTTTCATGACACCAGTTTTCTGTTGAGCTGATCTTGTGTTCCAAGAGGTTTGCATGCATTCAACAAATTTGGTTTTAAAGCTATGAAAAATTAGTTACTTTAATTTTGCTGTTCATGTAATTTGTAGCGCACAACTGAGTACCAACAAGAGCTCTTGACCCAAGGGAGATAAAACACGCAGTAATATAGGGTTTTAATATGAGTTTTCAAGGCAATTACCTCCTATATTTTCATGGTCCTATGACAATTTTTGAGGTGTCCGGTGGCAGGTTTTATCTGATGCCATTTGTTGCAGGGAGTCAAAATATATATTGCATGTGCTAGATTTAGATTCAAGTATGTTGTGAATTTGAATCCAAATAAGAAAACTTCCTGGCATTATATAAAAAAGGTAAGTTTCGGACAATGGAAACAGAGGCAAGTCATGGTACATCTTAATTCTGAAAGTATGAGTAAAATACTTGAAGACCCAAATGCCATTTGTCAAGGATTAGAGAGAGAGAGCTGCTCGTTAGTGTTGAAAGGTTTCTTAAAAGTAACACAAATATGTGAGAATTTGTTAACATTATTGACTAGCCTGACTTAAATACTTTCTAATGTGGCCCATTTTGTCTACAGGGAAATGATTGTTACCTACTTTTGCCTCTAATTTGGTTTCCTAAGATATTGTTGTTCAAGTTAGCTTAGCTTATGGGGTATTGTACAATAGGCATCCGATCAATTGCATATTATATGTTCATCATAACTAGAATAAAGTTCATATCACTCCATTCATTGCAAGTAAATGCAAAACACGTCATTATCCATAGAACCCAAGCACAATATGATTTGTACACACCACATCAATATATCATATCCACCACATGTTAATGCTGCAAAATGAATATATTATATATCATATATATCACATCTTAATGTTATAAGATTGAGACCCAACAGCCACATCATTATCCACATCGTGTCAACCACATGTTCACTAGGCATCATTTATGCAAATTAGGGCATTACCATTCTGTGCATACCAAGTGATTTCCTACTCAAGAAATTTAAGCAGGATCCTCAAAATCTCCATATACACATATGGTAGGCTATACAAAGCACAGAATGATGCATAGAAATCATAACAGTAATATGTCTTCAAGTCTCGTACACAATTTGTCACTCTTGCCATTCGAGGATTGATCTTCCAGTTCATAAGTAAATTCCCTGTTAAGCAAAAATGGAGCATTACATACTTCGCTTTGGGAAACATTATCTTGAAGTTGCTATGAAAGCAAATGGAAACCTTAAGTTGTAAAATTTGCATATGTTGTCTCAAAATGGAGCATTGCATACTTTTCCTCTTTAGGAAACTGTCTCAAAGTTGCTATAAAAACAAATGGAAACCCTAATATGTAAAATTTACATTGTTCTGTAGCATCAACACAAAACAATACTATATTTGTGATTAAAGAGACAACCCTACCAACAAATGCAAACAACAAAAACAGAGAGATGCAAGAATATTTTAGGAGTTTATAATAAGCATGTCTGGCCAAACAATCATTCAAAAAACAAAACCATTCTACAACATGTCCTCACATAACAATGAAATCCTTTATCATAAACAAGATTGGATTTTAATCAATATAATTACTCGTGACCAGACTTTCCACAAGTCCCAAGCTCGTATCTTTGTTACGAGTCATTCAACCAGCAATATTTCAAGCAAAATTAAATTACTTAAATGCTAAAACATGAAAAAAAAGATTCGAAGTCCATCTTCTAAGTGAATAAAAATTATCTTATTTAAATATTACAACATGAAAAAATATATCTAAAGGCCATTTTCTAAGTGAATATTTAAACTTAGAACTATCCAAAAGACATTCTTCATAAAATCATGGGTACAAATGTATTCATTCGTAATGAACTCAACAATGTCGTTTCTATCGACAACCAAAAGAAGTAAAGCTCTGCCGAAGTCTTATAAGCTTTGTGAGGTTTGCCTAGTTTGAACAAAATCACAAACTCTCAAGACAAGTACAAGCCCCGTCATTACCAACTTCATCTCTTATATATGGTTTTTGTAACAGCTTCAATCTTTTCGTTGGACAAGCAAGATTCAAGAGACAAGTGCACGCAACCTTTTTATCTTAACCTAATGGGTTCAATTTAATAATAATTATTCAGTCTTGCTCTTTTATATTAACACGGGTATTCACCTACACTCAACTATTACAAGTTGAATAATGCATTAACCATACTCAATAGTCAACGGCTAATACCCAACGTTAAATAACAACCATGTTCCAAAGCTTAGGAATTTCATTATACATCGCAATTCCTAAATTAAATGACAACCATGTTCCAAAGCTTATGAATTTCATTATACATCGCAATTCCTAACAACGAACACTATCTCACATGAAATTTTTCTCATACTTTTGTCACAACTCTCTATAAGCTTCCAATTTTACAATGCTACTAATGATCATGTAAGAAGCATAAATGCAGGACAACCAATGATTCTATTCGAGCATTTTATATTCATTCATCCCATCTTACTTCGATGCATCGAGACCAATTATGAAGACTTTTACTTAAGCTTAAACATTCTAAGTTTCCACTTTGCAATGCATAATTAACATGAATATTCTCATCAATATCATCTGCTCCTAGTCTGTTGCTCTTAATGACTTTACAGCCTGCATTATCATATAGCCTGCATTTTTAGTGAGTATTATATTATAACGTAAGACAACATATTAAGTAATATATGAATGGAGGCTTTTGTGAATAAAGTTATTTAGAAACATTTTTCAGATCCATTATATAAATTTTGTAAATCTTTTGTATTTCTTGGTCTTAGGATTCTTATGTATGTATTGAAAATTATTATTATTGAGCCGAAAGGTTTATTTTACAATGCAGTATGAGGGGATGTGTAAGTTTGTCTATTCGTCCGTGCTCTTTAAAAGAAAATGTTCTAAATAGAAAAATTATGTTGGAAAATGAATATGTTGTAAAGTAATTAGAAGTAAAAAAAAGTGCATGAATCAAATGTTTAAATCTTATACCTTTCAAAAATATTTTAACAAGAGATTTAAATAAACTATTTGAAGGTCTATGTTGACTAATTTATGTGGATATAAACTTCATATATATTTATATATAGGAAAAAAAGTTTTTATGGTTAAAATTTTTATTTGGTCATATATATACTTTATTTAGCATTCAAAAATACAATTTCAACAATGAAAAATAATACATTGTATTTTGCACTCTAAAAAAAATTTCACGTGAAGAAATTTGATCCCTCATATTTTTATAGTTAAAATTTTTATTTGGTCATATATATACTTTATTTAGCATTCAAAAATACAATTTCAACAATGAAAAATAATACATTGTATTTTGCACTCTAAAAAAATTTGCACGTGAAGAAATTTGATCCCTCTCATGTTAGATCCGTACTTAAGAAGGATCTATGCTAGTTTAAATTATTACATATTTAACTCTTAATATTATTGACCTTAAAATTCATTTGACTTAGGATATATTTATTTATTATTAACATTTTATAATTATTTAATTACCCTAGTTATTTATTATAATCATTTTTTTTTTAATTTTATTATTTCCTAGTAGTTATTTTCTTTGGCCTTTGATCTAATCATTTATTTTTATTTTATTTATTTCTTAACGACTATTTTCTAACCTTTTACCTAATCTTTGAGCTTGTAGGAATTCACCCCATTTTTTATTCCCCCTATTGGATTAGATTATTTTCATCGAATCATCTTGAAGATGAACCACATTAGCTGGTTCAAAATGCAGTGACAATTTAAAAGATTTCTGTGACAGATTCATAAGACAAATCTCTAAATATTAAGCAATAATTATTGCAGTTGAGTTATGTTTATTAAGTATTTAGTATTGATCTAGATTGGATCGTGGTATTGTTTGTCATCCATCTCAATGCTTTTAGAGTGAAAAGAGTGGAGGAGTTAGCTCACAAGACCATTTTTACCATTGGGACCTAGTTTGGCAATTTGTGGGATTTGGAACATTCCGAGGGCATTTTGAGGCATCAAACATTTTTTGGGGTAAAACTTTGTTGCTTTAGCGCAACACTTTTTTTTTCCTATTCTACACAATGGCCTTTCCAACATTGCAAAAATTGCCTCAATTAGAGTCCATATGAAAAAGTGATGCCACCCAGACGATGCATCATAATTCCAAAGGATGTCATGTCAGCCCCATTACTCAAAGAAAAGGAGTTAGCCACGTGATCATGATGAATAATACTTTAGAAGAGTCCATATATGCAACTATGGTTAAGAGTTGAGGGAATCACACTTAACCACTAGTAGGTTATTTAGTTGTGTTATAAGCAAGCCATTAGGAAGAAAAGGGTTTTCATTCGGTTTGAATGCAGTTTGTTCCATACACGAGCGAAGCAGCTGAGAGGGATAGGGAGGGAGCACATAGAGAGCATTTGTGCATTATAGCATCCCATGGGCCATAAACCTTACTTATTTATACTCGCAACCATTTTCTATTCAGAGATAGAGTGGAGCGACCTCACCTTCCAGTCGAGTTTTCTTCTAAAAGGGTTTCCCATATTATATCGTGTCAAATCATGGTTTGAGTTTTTATTGTATTGTTCTCTACTTCATGCATAATTATAATTTGCATGCATACATAATAAACAATAACTTACAGATCCATAAATCTAAAGAGAAATAAATCTGCATAGCATAGATTTTGGATTTTTTAGTATAATTTATTAAATATGTTGTGATAAATTGTCCAATTGAATATCCATGATAATTTACAAATCAAGTATAGAATATGTAATAATCTAATAGAAGCAAATTTGTTGTTGTAGTGAAAGGTCATTAAAAGAAAACAATACAAATACTATAGTAAAAAGGATAAAAATGAGCGAGTGAACAATCAATGACACTTTCTCATTAAATTTAAACTTACCAATAAACTATAATGATCAATAACACTTACATTTATAAGAAGAGCTTCGGCGTAAATCACATATAGAAAGACCTTTGTCGACGCGTTTCGAACCAACCAGTGTGGTTCATCGTCAGGACAAGTTGAAGAAACAGATCCAGTTTAGCAAGTTAAATAGTCTGAGCAGAGACTCCAACGGCTAAATCGACCAATGGCTAATTTTGACCTTGGAGTCAAAATTAGCCATTGGTCGATTTAGCCGTTGGAGTCTCGCTCAGACTATTTAACTTGCTAAACTGGATCTGTTTCTTCAACTTGTCCTGACGATGAACCACACTGGTTGGTTCGAAACGCGTCGACAAAGGTCTTTCTATATGTGATTTACGCCGAAGCTCTTCTTATAACTGTTATGGATCACAGAAGTCCCAATTCAACAACACTTACATTATCATCAATCAATTACCAAATCCATGCCATCAGATGTAATTCACATCCAATATTTCAATCAAAGAATGCCACGCTCACACTACTCACTAGAACCAAGCTTGCTTGGACTTACTTCGAATTGTTAGGATGAATTAGAGGATGTGCAAGCAAACGCTACTACTATTTACCCACCCACTCCAATCCCTGAGGGGAGAGGATTCTATTACTAATGTTTTCTAAATAAACTAGGATGATTGGGCGGAGCACCTTCCAGTAGTGCTTTGGGCTTCTTGAATGACCTCAAAGTGCATTCCACATGCTTAATGCATGCTCTTCCATCGACACAATTGCATCCTCTTTTCCCTATATCTTTGCATGAAAATATAATTATAGATTATGCTTCATTCATCGCTAAACAAGCTTAAAAGGAATTAAATGAATAATAATATAGTGCATTTTTAACAACTTCCATGCCAATAAAACAAACCGCATAAACAACTCATCATTAATATTTATAATAATGACTTAAGTACACAATAAGAGGCTTTAGCCTAGGCTTATTATTTCATTGCCCCAGAAGACATCAAAAAAAGTAACTATAACATAAAATGTTGAATTTTGGTGGTTGCAGTTGGTATTCAAGTCGTCCTAGCCAAGGAGACACACCTTTTGGGGCACCCCTAAACCACTATATATTTCCATTTGACCTCATCACTTTGAGACTAATTCGGGTCCAAGGAGCATGCTTAGTGGTGCCAAATTAGGACAAGAATTATGGGCATAGGCAATGAATACTACATGTCACTTCATAAATAGATCACCCTCATAAATATTGGATGAAACGACTCCATATGAGGTATGGATTGGTAAGAAACCATCTCTTAAACAACATAGGGTATTTGGCTATGATTCTTATGTACATGTTCCAAAGGAAAATAGAAGTAAAGTCGATAATAAAGCTAAGAAATATATATTTATCGACTATAAAGATAGTTTGAAAGGTTAAAAGCTCTGGAACCTAGAACTAAGAAGGTTGTCTATAGTTGAGCTGTGGTATTTGGAGAAATCAAAGATGTTTTCAAATAAGAAGTGCTACCAAAGGAGAAAGAACCAAAGAAGATCAAGTTTGAATTGAAGGATGGTGAATTGAACTCTAGAAAATAACTTGAATCAAAAGAAGAACCACATACTCTAGTATTGAGGAGATTGAATTGAGAAAGAAAGAAGCCAAAAAGGTATACTCACCTAACTCAAATTTTGCTTTGTTTATTATTGATGAAGATCCTAGAACTATTAGGGAGATAGTGGATTTTAGAGAATGGAAAAATTTAGAAAAAGACCATGGTTGAAGAAATAACAGTCTTGGACAAGAATAAGGGTTGGGATTTAGTGGTGTTGCAGGAACTAACTTTAGTAAGATTTCTCCTCCTGTTTCCAAGTTAAATTTTATTAGATTTCTTTTATTTTTTGTTGTTGCTTTTGGTTTTGCAGTAGAACATATGGGCGTGAAGACAACATTCCTACACGGGGATTTGGAAGAAAGAATATACATGAAGTATCTAGAAGGCTTTGCAGTGAAGGGAAAGAAAGAGATAGCAAGCAAGGTGAAAAAGTTCCTGTATGGATTAAAGCAATCAACAAGGAAGTGGTATAAAAAATTTGATACCTATATATTGGGACAAGGAGAAAAAAATAGTGTGTTTCAAATTAGTTGGTGATCGTCTTATTTATTTGGTTGTGTATGTAGATGATATGTTGTTGGTTGGAAATGACAAGGAAACAATCTAGGATGTGAAAACAATGTTGCCTTCTAAATTTGACATGAAGGATCTTGTTGCCGCAAATTTCATTTTTCGGCATGGAAATTAAATGATCTCAAGCTAACAAGAAACTCTGGTTAAATCAAAGGAAGTATGTCAAGAAAGTATTGCAAAGGTTTAATATGTAGGATTGTAAACCGATAAAGGTCCCTATTCATGTGGATGTAAAGTTATTTGTAGATCAATGTCCCAAGACACATGAAGAGGAAGAGGACATGTCCCATATTTTGTATCCTATTACAGTTAAAAATTTGGTGTATGCAATGATTTGTACTAGACTAGACATTGCACATGAAGTTAGAGTATTGTGTAAATGTCAAAACTAGGGGAGGAGCATTGTATAATAATAAAGAGGGTTTCTAGTGATTTGTGTGGCACTACTAGTTATCGATTGTGTTATCAAGGAAGACTAGGATTGGACAAAGTGTTGGATATACATGGCTTTAAGGATATATACTAAAATGGAGATATGGATTGTAGAAGATCTAGAAGTGGGTATGTGTTTAACCTATTTGGAGAAGCAAGAGATAGTATGTATTGACACTCTCAACCATAAAAGATGAATACATGGTAGTCACTCATATAAGCAAGGAAGCAATATAGAGATTGTGTTCAAGTATTGTGCTGGTACAATAAGATGTAAAGATAGATTACAAAAATCAAAGTTCAATCTTCCTATTGAAGAAGCCAGTTTATCATTTTAAGGCAAAACATATTGATGTTCAATATCACTTTGTGAGAGATATGATTAAAGACAAAAAGGTTCTACTTATAAAGGTGGAAACTTTGAAGAATTTTGCAAATTCATTAGAAAAACATGTGAGCATCGATAAGTTCTCCTTGTGTAGAGAAATAATGGGCATTGTTGCCTTAGATTGTGGATCATGTACTCTTGCGACCCCCTGTATGACAGAAAACAAGAAGTAAGAGAATGTCGGGCATGTGTTATATATTTTGCACGATTATCTCTACGTGATATTCATTGTGCTAGGCACCCCTTGCCCAAGGGCTCATAAGGGGGCAAGAGCCTCCTTGTGCCGAGGTTTGGTGGGAGTGCCCTAAAAAATGGCAGTTTTTAGCACTTATTTTGGTGATTTTCAACAAACGGTTTTTGCTTTTAGTAGTTTTCTGGTGCGTGGTGGTTTAGCCCATGGTTTTGTAATTACAATTGAGGAATTACGATTGTATTCTAATCTAAAGTTAATAAATTTGTATTTATGGATGTTGTAGGATATGCATATTATATTGTAACATTGTGTTGTAGCGGCTATAACCACCCTCCAAAATTTTGCCTTAAGCTTCGTTTTGGAGCCTCCGTTCCAAACTTCACTGCAGCATGTCTTGCTTCATCAAGTACACATGCTTCAATGTTTGTCTTGCATAAAGGTAGCCTTTCGATCACAACTCGATGCATTCCCCTCACAGGATGATCACCCAGACTTGGTCCAGCTGCAGGCTGAGAAATTCCCCCAAGAAATTGCGTAATTCTGGAGGGCAACCAGCCTTCCCTCCAGAAATTGCGCAATCCTGACTGGCAGCCTGTTGGGTTCCAGAATTGCGCAATTCTGGCAATCAACACTCACAGTGAAAATTTCACAATTTTCCCCAACAAGGTTGCTCAGCGAAGAGTTTGTGCAAATATGGGCAAAAGTCAGCTGCACTGCCCAAAAATTGCGCAAATCTCCTGGGTAGCCAGCACAACGCCCAGCCAGAAATGCGCATTTTCTCCCAGCAGTCGAGCAGTCTCTTGCATGTGCAGCTGAGTTGACCAGTTCCCTCCAGGATCGAGCAAAACTGACTTGTATGCATGGGTTGATTCTCCCAAGGCAGCATGAAAATGCATCCCTTGTTTCAGGGATCTATTTTTAGCAATTGGAGGTTACATGAAAGGATCATTTCAGAAACCTCCCACCAAGTGTCGCTTTCCCTAGATTTGTGGCATGGACGTCACAAACACGATGTTATCAAAACTCATCAACTAGGCGCTGCAGAGCTCATTCCTCACATCAACCTTGCAACTCTGACATCCCACATCACATCTAGGAGCTATCGGCACACTCAACTCCGTTGTTTTGAGGTAAGCCAGCTTTCCATGACTTGTGTTGCATCTCTGGCGCTTTTTGTGTTTCGCTTTGTATGAACATTCTCTGCTTGATTTCAGTGAGCACTTGATGTCATTTTGATACATTCTAGCTTGTACTAGCACTGTTTCATTTTTCGTCAACATCTCACTGATGTCGCATGCATGAAATTATTTTTCACGAACGGTCATTGATTCGGCGACTCGCCTCACCCACATGCATGTTATTATGTTTTCTGAATCTATCATTCACTGTTTGCATGCATGGTCATTCACTTATGCTTACACTCAGTGTCACCATGCATTTGCACTCACATTCAGTTGCCCGTCAGCGAGTCTGGGCAACCTCGGCCAGGGCTCTGCCTTCACTGAGACAACATTGCGCAATCTAGGGAAGGAAGGCTCTGTCTTCCTCTCCAGAAATGTGAATTTATGCCCAACCACTGTCCTCCATGAATTTTTTGTGCATTTCTGAGGGACAGTGACTGCTAGCCCAGAAAATTGCTCAATGCAGTCACTGCCAGCTGAGATTGCGCATTGCGCAATTCCAGTAGTCAGCAGCCAGATTTGACTGTGCATTCCGCAGTTCTAGCAGTCAGTCAGCCTCCCAGCAGCGTAGACTATGCCTTGCGCAGTCTTGGCAGTCAGTCTCCCGACCTCCCGGCCGAAATTATGCAACCTTCATGATCAGTCACACAGGTATGTTGCAAGTCAGTTCTCAAGTTCATTTTGGTTTTCGATTAACAGATTGTTTGCCATGAGTGTTGCCATGTCTCCAAGTATCGCAGGTGTTCATCTGCCTCTCAGTAGTACAAGTACAATGGTTTCCAAGAGAACAGAGTCGAAGACACTGTTCATAGCACACTTGGGGATGCAGTCGATCAAGTGTCTATGGACTTGCCTACCAATGAAGACATCAAGTTGTTCGTAGAAAATGACATCAAGATATGACAACAAGGACATCACAGCAAGTAGCATCATGAACAACGGCTGAAGGCAGCATACCGAATGCAACGAATGCAAGAGGAAGGTTGTTGACAACATAGATGTCGAACAAAGTTGCAAGCTCAATCAGATCCACTGATGATGAAAGCAACTTTGGAGACTCAGGCTATGAGGTGACGACGCGACATGAAGATCACACAAAGACAGAGAATGGAACAAAGAAGGAGTTGCATGTGCTGAAGCAGCAACTCAAGGAAGAACATGAAGTTGCACAGACAGACGAATGAGTTGCAGCAGGAATGAGAACAATAGTGGGCGCAACATGCACTGACGGATGAAACTGCGCACGTACATGTTAAAGATCCATCCCAACCGCTGGCACGGAGCATACATGGTGAGCAGTGTTGTTGATCGCATGCAAGGGATTTAACAACATGCATGTCATTGTGCGCACACATGCGATCTAACCCATTTAGCACACTCACCAAGGCGAAGACAAGAAGCAAGTCCAACTGGAGCTGAACATGTACTTCGACAAGTTGATGCGCATGACCACAAACACACACTTGAAGATCAACACAGACACTATGCATCAATGTGTTGCCGGTTCAGTCGCACCCAAGAATACCATGCGCATATTAGCGAACGAGTTGGATGGAGCCATACCAATGCACTGGATGCAACGAAGGCAAGAGTTTGCTTCAACAAGATGTCACCATGGGGTGCATGCACACCATCACAGATGACCAAGCTTGGCATCAACTCACCACCTTCGCCATCATAAGCATGTTAGAGAGTTGGTCTCATCACAACGGACCGAGTGTTAGCGATGTCTTGCATGGCTTGCTCAAGCCATGTTGTCTCACGTGAGTACATGTCATTATAATGTAATGCCATGTCAAGTGTAAGTCAAGTGTTGATAGTTGGATGTAACAGTCATAGAGTAGATGAAGAGTCATGAGGGTAGATGAACTGCCACAAAGGGGAATGTCAAGGGTCACCCCACCCTTTGTTATAAATAGAACCCCATAACTCATGGTAAAGGCTTTTGGTCAGCTAAGCTTCCGATAAGACTATCTTGGAGAGATCTTGCACAGTATTGTAACGAGCCTTGACTTCTCCACTGCGCAGAGCTAGTACATCTCTTTGGAGGAGCAAGCAGATGTGGCTGTAATGTTCCACTATTGGGACTAGTAGTTGGACATGGATGTATTGTATGACTGGAACTTACACTTATTTATATAATAAGAGCCAACACGTTTCATGCATATGTTGTATTGTATTCCAGTTATCTTGTTTACTCTAAATGGCATATGTATTTGCTTTCTTACGCATGCATGTATGGACTATTCTGTATGAGTATGTATGAATCTTTTTGAAATGTGTTGTTGGTTTAACCATCACTTTGGATTGCTTGCTAACTCGCTTTCCAGCTAGTGATGCATCTTTGCTCATGTGTTCCCTTCCAAGCCGAGTACTATTACATGTTTCCAAGGGGTGCACTCATCTCAACCCCCATGTGTTAGAACCTCTCATGCACCTTCCTTGACTCACTGCAGCTGTCACACCCTTGCTACCAACAGAGTCATCTTACTTGCCTCTGTGCAAAATCATGGTTAAGGCATTACCATATGACCCACTGCTGGGACTCCTACACCAAACAGTCTGAGGTCTAATTGGGACTTCTTATCGGGGGGATCCCCTTACAAGTTGGCGGGTCTAGCACCGTCAACACATTATAAATAATATAATATACTAAATTATCTTTTTGATTTTTTTGATTTTGGGATTATAGGGTAAAATCTCTGTTATTGTGTGTGTGCCATTGCATATTTTCTATTTTTATTAATAATTTTTTTATAGAAATTAATTGTACACTGTTAAAACTAACATAAACACAAAGACATTAACAAAAATAAGGAGAAATAAATGTGTATGTGAATTGTTTGGTTGGTAAAACAATTACATTATCAACATCAATTATATACACACTACTAATCCCTTATAGGGTGCCACATTCTATATTTTTACCCTCAAAAATCAAAGTGCATGTCACCTTCCTTACATTACAATGTTTGTAAGAGGGCATCCAATTTTTAAATCCTTTACAAGGGTCTTGCAATTATTGGGTTGACCTTTTTTAACTAAACCAAAACCCCCTCCTTGCCTTATATAAATCCAACTCACAAACTTATGGGTGTTGAAGGAAATTCTAACACCATTATTTTCTTTACATCATTAGATAAGGTCAAAGAAATCCGTTCCATTGATTTGTGCTATCTCATTCATGCCTAGTATTCCTATTCCCAAAAGTGTAATCATGTGAGGAAACTATTGTCATGGGAATGACTCTTGAGTCACGATAATATCCGTATCTATATCACCTTTCTAAGAGGTTTTTGGCTATCTTAAACAAAAAATGGAGGACTATAAATGTCGTACATAGCCACAACCATATTTCTAATAAACACAAGTATGTGTGGCCACCCTCCAACTTAGATATAGACAATATATGGTGTAATATCCAAGAACTTTTAATCCTCACATTTACAAAACTTTGTGTCTCTTTCAAATATTTATTTTTCTATTTATTCATGCAAAAAGGAAATTCAACAAAGATCTCGTTGCTTCTCCTTGGTACTAGAGATTTAGTAGAGATGTCCTTGTAATTTGTTCCATTAATAGTTTAAACAAATTGTTTAATGTTGAAAAATGGTTTATGGGCTCACAACTACCCATAAGAGAGAATGATAGTTTATAATGACAATTATTCTCCAAGTGTAAAGCAAAATTGCCAATGCAATATGGTCTCACCAAAACCTTCTCTTGCATTGTAGAGTAAGTAGTAGAGAAAGTAAGGCTTCCATATATCAATGAGGGATTGTAGATGTCATATGTTAGGTAGAGATAAAGTATTAATATTGGTTTTAGAATAATGAGTACATTGGAGTGTCCTAGTATGGACTATTAATTGAGCTTAAGAGCACTTAGGTTGGGTTAAGAGAGAAAGAACCTTGAGATCATTCCTTGAGCCCTAGTGGACTCATATCCCAACATGGGGTGGTATTCACAATGAATACCTATGGTTAGGTGGAATGTTGTTTGTATGTAGCCAATTTCATGACATTCATATTAACAAATAAATATTCTTGTGTTTTTTTATGAATATGCATAATAAACAATTATCTTTTATGGTAAAATGAAATTGCGAATGCATATTATGTGTGAATGGGTGGTTAAGTATGCATTTAGATAGTAAGTTCCATTGGATATTTTTACTTACCTAAACCATTTGCACTTATTCTCAAAATACATTATGCACATCTTTACAATAGTATATAAATACCATGGAGTTCCCCTTTGTTCTAGATTAACGAATAAGTTGAATATTGGGAAGAGTAGGTTTCAAGCCATTATCTGAGCTTGTGATCCTATGTCATGGATACCAAACATAGCTATAATAGTGGGCATTCTATGTTATAAGGATGATCCAAAAATAGAGTTTGTTTGAAAGTTGGTTGTGGGGCAACGAAGGATTAAATTAACATATTATAAGTGTTATTACCTTTTTGTACTTGGGATTCATGAAAAAGTCCTATTGGTGTGGATCATAGAGGTGCATCCTATAGGGATAGGGCCTTATTAATCCAATATGTTATGTACTTTTGATCAATTTATATATCAACATGAGGTAGTTAAATACTATGAAAAGTTGCATGAGGGATTATTAGGGTGGAGGCCACAATATGAGGACATGTTGTGCCCTCTTATTTGTGTGTCTTATAACCTACACAATGGAGGAAGGCGGTCTTCAAGACCTACTAGGATCTTGACCATCTATTGGATTTAACATCAATAATAAGGAAGGACCCAACTTAGAATAGTTATCTAACTTAGTGGACAGGAAACTCATAGTGGATCTCTGGTGAAATTTTGGTTGTTGATCTAGCAAAGTCAATGCCAGAGAATAAAATCGAGGTTATGGAAATAGTCCCTTGGCGACATGTAAGGAATTCAATTAGTTTATGTTATAAACTAATACCCTTGGGAGGGAAATGCTTTAGGCCCATGTCAATCTTAATTGTTTGTTGTCTCAATTGTAACACAACCAACCCCCTAATGCCATATTAGGGTTGTGGGGTGAAATTAGACCTGATATTCAAGGTACATTATGAATATGGGTTATCCAAAATTCCAATTTTTTCATCACCTCAAATCCCAATATTTATACCACCATTTCCTTCTACTCATCAAGAGTTTTCCAATGATATAACTTTTGTCTCATTTTGAGCTAGGGGTGCAAAGTTATGCCCCTTAGATTTTTTCCCCCTTTTGTTGGGACATGTCATCATTCGTATGCTCTTGTGGCTTCCTTGGCCATTTGGGACTTCCACATAGTTCTGTCTCTAGGCCCTCATGTCATATTGGGCCTCACCATATTGTCAAACTCCATAAGTGGCAAGGTTAAAATCCTCTAGGTTCTTATAACCAATATAGCCATTATGGTTCATTGCAGGTATAGTTGATATGGCACCGACTATTTGATACCATTGTATGTCGAGGTCCCTACATCTAATGGGCCCAATATATCAATATTTGATATTGCACCAACCCTTTGAGTCTTTGGTACAATGGGTGTGGCATGGGTGTCTTGATAAGCCAATAGTCTCAATCATTGATATGGCCAATATGGGCATTGACCCCTAGATCCACCAATGTGCCAGTATGTTATGGTTTCCATGTAGATTACTAAGGCCCAACAAAAAATTTTATAATAGGAAAACCCTCACAAAATAATAATTCCTGATATGATGAAGGCCCACATAACTTTCCATATCTTCCCTTTTCCAACCAATCATAGTCGCCCATGTGGCGCTGACTAACATGTCGTAAACATGGCATGCGTTGATGTGTCCACTGCCACATAGCACTCTTAGAATGTGTCGTGTGTCACTCATTTTTCATAGTTCGCATGAATAAAAGGCTATATTTTGGTGACACATATAATCCAAGTAGCATTTCCATGTCACCATTATGAAATCATGCTAATGTCATATCCATGTACTTGATATCCTCATTTCACCGATATCTAAGAGCATTGGTTGATAGGCCCAATAAAAAGGATTTAGGGTTTTCTACTGATAGGACATCACTCGAGCCTTGACATATCAAATTTTCTCTTTACACTAAACATTACATTCATTTAGGGGGACAATATGTCGATAGGCCCCTTCTTGTAGCTAGCTCCAAGTCCTAGCTCCCCTTGGCACAAGTGACCAGGGGCTAAGGCTAGGGCCTCCACAAACTATAGATTTCAGAAAAATAAAAGATGTTTCCCAAATGCATCTATGCTCCCCACAATCTCTCTAATGGCAACACAAATTTCTTCCTTTAAATAGTCCAATCTTCCACCTCTGACCAGCAAGGTTACCACACCCATACAGTTTTGTGTTGCATATTATTATGGCCGCAGTCATGAAGCTCTTAAAGAGAAAAGCCATTAAGGCTAGGAAAAATCTCTCCATTCAGGGGTATACAACATACCATGAAACATTACAGAGTGTATCCATTAAAACCCTTGGTTGAATCTCCCTTTATAAGCTAACATCATATAGTGATCTCAAATAATATAAGAGAAAAGTGTTAATTGCATACCATATGCATATTCATAGAGTGAAGCCATTAAAGCTAGTACAAATATCTCCATTAAGGGGTATACAACATACCATGAAATATTACAAAGTGTATCCATTACAACCCTTGGTTAACTCTCCATTTATAAGCAAACATGATGTAGTGATCTGGATTGATATAGGAGAAAGGTGCCAATTACATACAATATTCATATTCAAAGAGGGAATACAAAGGATATCTAGGCAGATTGAGTATTTCACTCAACTTACTTCACATTCATGTTGAATTAGACAATACAACATTTAGTAGCCTTCTAATGCATGCATGCATAGTGATTTCAACATAACATTTAAACATAAAGTATTGAAAAAAATCATAGTTCATTATCAAGAAAATAATTGCACTTATTTATTCCTCTTAAAATTACTGGAAATTGGAGGGACCTCCACTCTCCACCCAACCATAGGCACAACTACTATGAAAATTTATTGCAATTGGCCACCCTCAAGCCTTATCCAATGTTTTAAGGATTCTTCACTTAGGGTATTACACAAAAGGTCAATTCCGAGTAGAGATTGAATGCAAATATCCTTCAATGGCTTGGAAATATTTTGGGTTCGAGTATCTCTCTATCTCCAAAATGACTACAGTACTCCTCACCCTGGATTTCAAAACTAACTCCTCCACTTCAAAACTATTTTCTCACTCACCACCTTCCCCATGAGCATTGGATTCACATAGGGGTTTCCACTTGTATCCTAGTCTAGTAAATAATGTGATCAACATCATATATATAGATTTTAAGAAATGAAATATGAAACACATTGTGTGCCTTCACTATGGGAGGCAAGGCAAGTGTGTATCCTATCGATCCCACTCTCTCCAAGATCTAGAAGAGTTCACAATATCTTAGTACTAACTTAGCACATGATCTCACTCTCAAGGAACTTCTCTTTGGCTTGATTCATAGGTTTACATGCTCCCCTACTAGAAATTCCTTATGTTATGTTTTGGTCTGCATAGCTTTTAAGCATGTTTTTGGCTATCTTGAATTGTTGCCTTATGCAAATTACCTCTTGTTCCATTTCCTTCAGTACTTTTGGCCGAAGCATGACATTGTCTACTAGATTATCCCAATTGATTGCTATATTTCACTTTTTGCAATACAAAGCTTCAAAAAGTCTCATCTTTAGTGACTTTTGATTGCTATTATTATATGCAAATTTCACTAGAGGCAGAAATTATTCTCATTTTTTGGGTTGGTGCATTACATATATCCTAAGCATGTCTTCTAAAATTATGTTTACTCTTTATGTTTGTTCATCAATCTGAGTGTGATATGCTATGTTGAAATCTAGCTAGGTTCCAAATAATGTAAATAAGGCTTTCCAAAATTTAGAGCTAAACTTCCCATTATGATCAGATATGATCTTATTGGGCATACCGTGCAATCTAAAAATTTCATTCATAAAAATCTCGGTAAATATCAATTGCCTTATATGTAGACTTTATAGGTATAAAATGAGTTGTCTCACTTCTAAATATTGACACAATTTTCAACAGTTATTTGTCGTTCTTGCTATGATGTTTTCTAGCTGTAATGACAAAAGGAGATTTCATGACATGTCATTTCTAGTGCCATTGTACTTTCTACCCCTTCTTGTACATTGAAATTCAACAAGACAAGTTATCAAAGCACCGACACATGTTCATCGCAAACACTTGTCAAAATTTCCCATGGTTGTGACGTTGCTTCCATCAGAAGTGGTGTTGCTAAACCAGCGAGAATGACATTTTTTTAGAAGATATTTTGACAAACTTGCCATTGTTGTGACACTGTTGTCGTCGTAAGTGGAATCTTAAGACCGACAAGCTCGACAATTTTTAAAATATATTGCGACGAACCCATCATGGTTGTTACGTTGGTGCCATCAAAAGTGGTGTCACAAGACCGACAAGACTGCCAATTGTTTTAAAATATGTTGTGTTGAACTCACCATGGTTTTAAAATAAATTTCTGAGCCGAGCGTACTATTGGGCAGCAAAGGGCCTACTCATGAAAACTGCACAATTTTCTGGATGAGCATTCAGTTGACTATCGGGAGGGTTGGCTGGAAAATCTGCACAATTTCTTGAGGGAGAAAGGGACGGGAACTGGATGTATGTCTGGCCTGTCTACACAATTTTCTCAGTCAGCAGAGCGGGCGATGCTTGTAGCTACTGCGCAATTTTATAGGGGAGTCAGTCCCAGGGTGGCTGTCAGGTCAAACTCTCTGGTTGACTAGCATGGAGATTGATTGATTTTATTGTAGACAACACAGCTTGAAATGATTTTCTCAGTGATCCTGCGCTGTTCTGGGTGACAGTCGATCGAGTCGATGGCAGGGTGATGGTCCAGCTATCAGAGGGGAGTCTAGTCGTCAAAATTTCAGAAAAATGACTAAGTGTGTGAACGAGTGAAAGATGCATATGTGATCTTGCAACACACACTTGCATGACTCGATGATGAGACAACTCAAACCATCCAGACACATATGTACAACATGACTGACTGACGGTGTAGGCGACAAGCGCGACACTTGTGATTGATCATTGGTCGACTATGACGATGCTTGCACGACAGTGAATGTGACTCTGTGTGTGAGTGCGACAGATGTTTTCATAGCGAACACAACAAGTACACACGAAGCAAAGACTTTGAGCATAACCAGAACATGGTCGCAAGCATGACTTTGACATCAACATGCAAGACTTGGTGAAATGAACAAGCAAGGCAAATGCAAAGACTCACGCGAGCTCATGGAGTGAACCAACGTCTGTGCAATCATCAAGTGAAACTCTCAAGGAAGGCTTTGAAATTAGGTGGAGGCCAAAATTTTGGAGGGTGGTTGTAGCCGCTACAACACTTGGCGACACTAGTAGAATTCCAGCTTCTTTGTTTTGGTTTATTGACAGCATAGGGCCTTGGAATTTCAGGAGTATTGAATCGCTCTGTGGGTTACTTCAACTTCCCCATTCACCCCATGGACATACATGTTTCACCTTTTTCTAACTCAGTCAAACACAATCAAAAGTTCAGCTTGATCATAGTGTTTCAAATTCGTGAAGCGTAGTTTAGCTCGCGAGTTGAATATTTTCAAAGTATAAGTTTTCATCTCTGTTGTTTCTTTGCTGCCAGCAGGCCCAGACAGTACCTCGGTGGAGTCACGCAGGAACACACACATTGCTCCACTGCCAGCAAGCTTGGTTAGTACCCCGGTGGAGTTGCATGCTTCACCTCTCTACGCAGGAAGCCTTTCTCTTCTTTCGCCTTTGTATTTTTCAAGAGGAATGTGCATAGGCACTTATTTATTTTTGGGGCGGAAGAGGGATCCCAACTTATTGAGAGCATAAGAGGTTGTTCCTTCAAAGAAGCATGTAAGACCTTTGACATAGGTTTGCTCGTTTAGATTTTCCCCTTCTTCGTTTCTACTAGTTGGATGAGCTTGAACACACAGAGCAGAAGGCTGAGTGTAGGTATGAGGCTTCCCAGTGTGGACACGGGCTCGTGGTTGGACCAAATCTTCCCTTGCAGATGGCTTGTATTTCCCGTCAGAACTTCATCAGCCAAAGGTTGTAACCAAGCACAGAGAAGACGAACACAAGATTGGCCAAGTGCTGCAGTGTCACAAGTCTCTTCATATTTCAGCCACATACTCATTCAAAATCTAGAACGTAGTGGTTGGAAACACTTATTTCCGGAAACAAAAATAGCACGCAAAGAAAACAAAGTGAAAAAAAATATATTAAGCAAAGAAAACAAGATGGAAACAACAAGCATAAAGCATGCTATGTACATGGCACGGGACACGGCCTGGCCTACTGGACGTAACGCTTGAGATCTTGGCCGTTGACACGAAGGTTATCAACCTGCCGGTAAAGTGATTGCAGGTGGCATGTGTGTGTGCCAAGTTTCTCATGGACCAGTGTAAGTTCACCAGGCTCCGCTACTAGAACCTGGTGGTATTCCAAAATACCTTCAAGTGAAGATGACACCATTGCTTCAGATACTGCGTGCAACATAGGCTCAGATGATGGCACGGGGTAGTTGTTTTTATTCTGGGAGTGGTTGAAGTTCCTGAAATAAATGCATAAACAAATTTCCCTGGATTTCATATGTGCGGAATTTAAATTAGAAACCCAAGTATGATGACAAAATTTGCAAGTAATCCAATCATCCAAAATGTTAGTCAATTTTTTCTGTATAAGGAGTTCAAACAACATATGTGTTTTACCTGGCCTTTGTTGCAACGGCTTGTCTCCTCCTTTACCTGGAATCCCGTGTTGAATTTCTCGCGTGTAGTGTGTACTCAGGTCATCATTTGCCTGTGTAGACACATCCCGGTATTGTTTGATCAAGCAGTCAAAGACTTGTCGTTGCTGCGGTGTGTAGCTTGTATCAAGACTGGCTATCTTTGGATCATGATTGGTTCCCAGGTTTCTCTGTTCGTTCGTAGTGGTGGTCCTGTGGGTTCCGTTGTTTCTTGGCCCTTGACAGAAATTCTGCAAACCATAGAGCTTGTTGAGGGAAACCCCACCCTCGGGAATGAGGTTGCCTTTCTTGCCCTCAACTGCAGTTTTCAGGGGCTGCTCATGCTTACCTTCATCAATTGTTATGTCCTTGAAAGCATCAACATTGTTCGCGGGGTGCAGTATCACATTGAGTGCGATCGCGTTGAGGCTAATCGTCCTTTGTAAGCTTAACACGATTGTTTCATACTCAGCAACGTTGTTTGTGCACTCAAAATTCAACCAACTTGAAATCATAATTTTATGTTATTTTGGGTGACCGAGATACACCCGGTCCTTGAGCCATCATGTGCCTTTGATTCGTCAAAATCCATGGCCCACGGCTTGTCTGTACACTGACTGTTTGGCATGCTAGTACTGCTACTATTGGTGCAATGCACTGTACATGTTTCATTACCATCCGTTGGGCAAGGAAGGAGTCCAAACTGCATGTATGGTGGGGTTGGAGCTGCCCATGCAGGATAACACCCCACTGTTGTTTCTAGTAGGCAGTTTCCAAACATGAGTTCTGCGAAGGCCAACGATTCATTCTCACAGTTAAGGGGGGTAACATTGTGCTTCATAGTCCTCTCAGACAATACCTGGATTTGGTTGCATTTTCCCTTGTATGGAAGCCACATATGGGACCAGTTTGTAGCAAAATATTTGTCTAGCTTGCTGGACCAGTCTCTACCGAGTAGTAGACCGTATGCTTCCGGTATGTCCACAACAACTATGTTGATGCATTGGTGGACTCGACTGTCATGAGATAGTTGGATGATCACGTCTCGTAGTTCACCAATGGCTGGTACCGATGTTCGATCAAGTTGGAAGATTCGCGCGGATGTTTCGCTCCATTGTGTATTAATCCTTTTCGCAATGGAGAGCGACATGATGTTGGTTTTCGTGCCATAATCAACCAAGCAGTTGTGAACATTGCATTTGAAAATTTCAAAAGATATCAGGAATGGAGGGAAACCTGATTTTGCTTCTTCCTTCCGGAGTGTATTGAGTACAGTGGAAAGTGATATGGGAGGTGTTCTAGCTCCCTTGCTGGTAGAGGTTGCGTTGTCCATTGTTGTCTGTCCCAATGCATGTAGTAGGATATATCGTTGACTTTGGATCTTAGCTAACTTGAACAAACTAATCTTCGCCCAAGTTTTCTTCATGTCATCAACAATGTTGTAGTCCAGAGGTGGTAGACTTACCGAGATGTTCAGGGTAGAACGGATGTTTGTGTTGTCCAGCAGAGTGTTTTACAGTTTGCTGCTCATGGACGTACTCTTGTCAACCGATATCTTCTCAGACTTGTTTTTTGTTTTCTTCTTTGGGGCGATCGGTGGGTCAGACTTCCTCATCAGCAGTCTCATCTTCTCTTGCATTTACCCAAGTGTGGGGGGAGCCCCTTTACTCCTAAGATTGTAGCGATCAGTTTTATTTTGGGGCTACTTCTCGGTGTTCGTCTTTGTTATTACTTGTGAGCACTGATATGCATTCACCACATACCCAGAACTCGATGCTTCATCAGGTGCAACCTCTTCATCATCATCAGTGTCTTCCAGTTGCTCCTACATATTTCTTTTTGCATCGAGTGTATGACTACACAAACAGCTTGCGACTCGCTTCCAGTCTGAACAAGAGTTCTCGGGGTGATGTTCTTTGTGGAAAGAATAGAACTTAGGATCTGTGCACTGTTCGACCTGGAACACAAGTTTCTGCGCAGTTTTTGGATCGAACTGGTTGGAAGATCGTCACCACATCCATGACCCTCGCGAAGGGTTCCTCCACGCAACAGCAGCAACAGAGGGATATGGTCATGAAAGAACACAGGAACAACTTCTCCTCACCTACAGGGGCACCACACAAGCTTCAAGTTGGCAACAAAGTCTGGTTGCATCCGCAGAAAGAACGCCTTACAAGAGCCCATCAGAAGTTCTGACCACTTCGACATGGTCCTTACAGCATTATCAAGGTTGTGGGAAACAATGCTTTGGAGCAAAGTTTTCCTCCATTCCTTAGCTTGCACCGAGTGTTCAATGTCGAATGCCCTCTACCATGATTCCCACCATTACTGGACACATCAGAGATTACAGAACAACTCACCAAGGACCAAGCTCAGCAGATGGAGGAACTCAATGCAATGGGGACCATTTCTTCCTAAGGGGGGAGGAATGATCCAAGTGGATGTTGGTGGCCACCCACCTATCCCACTTGGACCACCACCACTGTCTCTTTTAGTTTTTCAGTTTCCGTAATTGTAGCACAATTTACTATTTTTAGCAGCTTTTCGGGTCTTGAACTTCCGGAGACGTTTTGAGGCCCTAAACGATGTTTTTTGGGAAATCTTGGAGCAACATGGGTCCATGGGTCTTCCCAAAGTTATAGTTCTCGAATAGATATTTCTAACGAGCTATTGTACGCGTCAAACGGAGATTGGGTGCCAAAGTTATGACCCCGGGAAATTGATGTACCAATTTACCCAAACGAGGCCCATAATTTGGCGTTTCATCTTCTAGGGTTAGGTTTTGGGATCCATTGTTTCTCAACAATAAATAGGTCTTCGAGCCTCATTGTAACACAGTTCAGAGGCATGTAGCCGCCACATCTCTTCTCAGAGATAAGCTACCATCGCCCTAGCTGGTTTATTTCCATTTTTGGTTGTAAGCATATTTCAGTATTTTCCATTAATGAAGTGAAGTATTATTTCCATTGCATCTTTGTGTATATGGTTATCTCTGTATTTTGTTGCGTTCATGTTTAAATCCAGATCAATGGTATCAGAGCGGTCTACTTTTTCTATCTTTTTCTTTGCATGTCCCCAACGAGGTCGGGATATAAGGAGTTAGGGCTTGAACTGGTTGAACCTTTGCAAGACCAGCCTCACAAATCCCGACGGTCTCCCATGGCAGATGAAAAGAAAGACGAGGGGGGAGGAGATCCTATGAAAAGCTTGCTCGAAGAATCCCTCAAGCGGCAAAGGAACGCGATGATGGATAGCTTTGCGCAGATCCTTCAATGGCTACCCAGAGGCGACGCATCGGCTTCCAACAGCTACTCTGGAAACGCCACACCTTTTAAGGTACAAGTTAATTTTGAAATCCCCATCTTCGAGGTTCAAATAGACGCAGATGTTGTAGATAAGTGGTTAAATATGCTAGATGGGTATTTTTCTGTTCATGAATTTTCGAGTCAGGAAAATATTGTTTTCACTCTTCTCAAAGCAGCCCCCCACGTCAAGGACTAGTGGGAAACCTACTGCGAGCAGAAAGATGAAAGCACAGGCTCACTGTTTTCAGCTGCACCCACTTGGGATTCATTTCGGGATGCCATCAAGGAGCAGTACTACCCTGTCAAAAGCTGCAAGGACAAATACATAAAGTGGACCACGCTGCAACAGGGAAGGGACCAAGATGTGCCAGAGTTCACCAACATTTTTCATACCCTTCGCACACAGTTGGGTATCAAATATTCTGATCTGCATCTGGTACTCAAATGCTGTGGCTGCCGACACAGATACATCTAGGAAGAGATGGAGTTCCTGAACATCTCCTAGCTCGGCACAGCATACCGATACACTGTCAAAATCGAGCAAAAGTTCAAACAGAAGAAGCGAGACTTTGGATCTGCGAATCCGAAGACCAAAGGACAAAGCTAAGGCGGGGTGACGCAAGACAACCCGTCGAAGCCGCAAGAAAAGAACAACACCACGAAGTCGAAAAAGGACACAAGAAAGTCGTGTGAGTTCCACAAGAGCCCCACTCACAACGCAAGTGAGTGTCGGACCAAGTAGTCGTTGGTGGCCGAGTTCAAGGCATCCAAATCATATGCATGTTCCGACCCTAAGCCAGAACCTGACAAGGGGAATGGCAAAGGGAAGCAGATCATTGATGCGGATCCCAGTGCCACTGTTGCCACTGCCAAGATCCAGAAAAATGAGCCCGAAGATCTAGAGGAGGAGGAACGTCTTTTCCACTCACAGATGTGGGTGAAGGGTTTGCCTTTGCAATTCATTGTCGACAGTGGCAGCCAAAAGAACCTCATTTCAGCAAAGGTCGTGAAGCGGTTGGGCCTACCGACTACACCACACCTGCAGTCATACAGTATTGGGTGGCTTCACAAAGGACGAGATCTCAAAGTTTGCCCATAGTGCCGCCTTCCCTACAGCATCAAGCCCTTCACAGACGAGGTATTGTGTGATGTTACAGCTCTGGATGTTTGTGATGTATTATTAAACCAGCCATACTTGTGGAGGCAACATGCTGTGTATGAGTCAAGGCCTCGTGCTGTCATTATTTCTTTTTGTAATTCATTATACAGGATACCGGAGATAGCCCCACCTACTACCACCTCTTTGATCACTGCTAAGAAAGGCAGCAAGCTCATCTCCCAGACTAGGAAATTCATCTGTCTGGTTCGTTCGCAAAGTAAGGGGAAGATCGTCACCACATCCATGACCCCCGCGAAGGGTTCCTCCACGCAGCAGCAACAACAGAGGGATACGGTCATGAAATAACACAGGAACAACTTCTCCTCACCTACAGGGGTACCACACAAGGTTCAGGTTGGCAACAAAGTCTGGCTGCATCTACAGAAAGAACGCCTTACAAGATCCCATCAGAAGCTCCGACCACTTCGACATGGTCCTTACAGCATTACCAAGGCTGTGGGAAACAATGCTTTGGAGCACAGTATTCCTCCATTCCTTCGCTTGCACCAAGTGTTCAATGTGGAATGCCCTCTACCATGCTTCCCACCATTACTGGACACATCAGAGATTGCAAAACAACTCACCAAGGACCAAGCTCAGCAGATGGAGGAACTCAACGCAATGGGGACCATTGCTTCCTAAGTGGGGAAGAATGATCCAGGTGGATGTTGGTGGCCACCCACCTATCCCACTTGGACCCCCACAACTATCTCTTTCAGTTTTTCAGTTTCTGTAATTGTAGCACAATTTACTATTTTTAGCAGTTTTTCAGGTCTTGAACTTCCGGAGCCGTTTTGAGGCCCTAAACGATGTTTTTTGGGAAATCTAGGAGCAACATGGGTCCATGTTATATTTCTCGGATAGATCTTTCTAACGAGCTATTGTACGCGTCAAACGAAGATCGGGTACCAAAGTTACGACCCCGGGAAATTGATGTACCAATTTACCCAAACGAGGCCCACAATTTGGCGTTTCATCTTCTAGGGTTAGGTTTTGGGATGTTAAGGGTTTTCCATTGTTTCTCAACAATAAATAGGCCTTCGAATCTCATTATAACACAGTTCAGAAGCATGTATCCGCCACATCTCTTCTCAGAGATAAGCTACCATCGCCCTCGCTTGTTTATTTCCATTTCTGGTTGTAAGCATATTTCAGTATTTTCCATTAACGAAATGAAGTACTATTTCCGCTGCATCTTTGGTATATGGTTATCTCTGTATTTTGTTGCGTTCCTGTTTAAATTTGGATCAGTGGTATTAGAGCGATCTGCTTTTTCTCTGTTTTTCTTTGCATGTCCCCAACGAGGTCAGGATATAAGGAGTTAGGGCTTGAACTGGTTGAACCTTTGCAAGACCAGCCTCACAAATCTCGACGGCCTCCCATGGCAGATGAAAAGAAAGACGAGGGGGTAGGAGATCCTATCAAAATCTTGCTCGAAGAAGCCCTCGAGCGGCAAAGGAACGCGATGATGGATAGTTTTGCGCAGATCCTTCAACGGCTACCCAGAGGCAACGCATCGGCTTCCAACAGCTACTCTGGAAACGCCACACCATTTAAGGTACAAGTTAATTTTGAAATCCCCATCTTCGAGGGTCAAATAGATGCAGATGTTGTAGATAAATGGTTAAATCTGCTAGATGGTTATTTTTCTGTTCATGAATTTTCGAGTCAGGAAAAGATTGTTTTCGCTCTTCTTAAAGAAGCCCCCCAACGTCAAGGACTAGTGGGAAACCTACTGCGAGCAGAAGGATGAAAGCACAAGCTCACTATTTTCAGCTGCACCCACTTGGGAATCATTTCGGGATGCCATCAAGGAGTAGTACTACCCTGTCAAAAGCTACGAGGACAAATACATAAAGTGGACCACGCTGTGATAGGGAAGGGACCAAGATGTGCGAGAGTTCACCAACATTTTTCATACCCTTCGCACACAGTTGGGTATCAAAGATTATGATCTGCATATGGTACTCAAATATCGCGGCTGCCTACATAGATACATCCGGGAAGAGATGGAGTTCCTCAACATCTTCTAGCTCGGCACAATGTACCGATACGCTGTCAAAATCGAGCAAAAGTTCAAACAGAAGAAGCGAGACTTTGGATCTGCTAATCCTAAGACCAAAGGACAAAGCCAAGGCGGGGTGACCCAAGACGACCCATCGAAGCAGCAAGAAAAGAACAACACCACGAAGTCGAAAAAGGACACAGGAAAGTGGTGTGCGTTCCACAAGAGCCCCACTCACAACATAAGTGAGTGTCGGACCAAGCAGTCGTTGGTGGCCGAGTTGAAGGCTTCTGAATCATATGCATGTTCCGACCCTGAGCCAGAACTCGATAAGGGGAATGGCAAATGGAAGCAATTCATTGATGCGGATCCCAACACCATTGTTGCCACCGCCAAGATCTAGAAAAATGATCTCGAAGATCCAAAGGAGGGGGAATGTCTTTTCCACTCACAGATGTGGGTGAAGGGTTTGCGTTGCAATTCATTGTCGACAGTGGTAGCCAAAAGAACCTCATTTCAAGAGAGGTCATGAAGCGGTTGGGCCTACCGACTACACCACACCCGCAGTCGTACAGTATCTGATGGCTTCACGAAGGACGAGATCTCAAAGTTCACCCACGGTGTCGCCTTCCCTACAGCATCAAGCCCTTCACAGACGAGGTATTGTTTGATGTTACAGCTCTGGATGTTTGTGATGTATTATTAGTCCAGCCATACTTGTGGAGGCGACATATTGTGTATGAGTTAAGGCCTCATGTTGTCATTATTTCTTTGTGTAATTCATTATACAGGATAACGGAGATAGCCCCACCCAATACCACCTCTTTGATCACTGCTAAAAAAGGCAACAAGCTCATCTCCCAGACTAGGAAACTCATCTGTCTGGTTCGTTCCCAAAGTAAGGGGAAGATTGTCACCACATCCATGACCCCTGCGAAGGGTTCCTCCATGCAACAACAACAACAGAGGGATATGGTCATGAAAGAACACAGGAACAACTTCTTCTCACCTACAGGGGTACCACACAAGCTTCAGGTTGGCAACAAAGTCTGGTTGCATCTGCAGAAAGAATGCCTTACAAGAGCCCATCAGAAGTTCCGACCACTTCGACATGGTCCTTACGACATTACCAAGGTTGTGGGAAACAATGCTTTGGAGCAAAGTATTCCTCCATTCCTTCGCTTAAACCGAGTGTTCAATGTGGAATGCCCTCTACCATGCTTCCCACCATTACTGGACACATCAGAGATTGCAGAACAACTCACCAAGGACCAAGCTCAGCAGATGGAGGAACTCAATGCAATGGGTACCATTGCTTCCTAAGGGGGGAGGAATGATCCAGGTGGATTTTGGTGGCCACCCACCTATCCCACTTGGACCCCCACAACTGTCTTCCATTTCTAGTTGTAAGTATATTTCAGTATTTCCCATTAATGAAATGAAGTATTATTTCCGCTGCATCTTTGTGTATATGGTTATCTCTGTATTTTGTTGTGTTCTTGTTTAAATCCGGATCAGTGGTATCAGAGCAGTTTGCTTTTTCTCTGTTTTTCTTTGCATGTCCCCAACGAGGTCAGGATATAAGGAGTTAGGGCTTGAACTGGTTGAACCTTTGCAAGACCAGCGTCACAAATACCCACAGCCTCCCATGGCGGATGAAAAGAAAGATGAGGGGGCAGCAGATCCTATCAAAATCTTGCTCGAAGAAGCCCTCGAGTGGTAAAGGAACGCAATGATGTATAGCTTTGCGCAAATCCTTCAACGGCTACCTAGAGGCGACGCATCAGCTTCCAAAAGCTACTCTGGAAACGCCACACTGTTTAAGGTACAAGTTAATTTTGAAATCCCCATCTTCGAGGGTCAAATAGATGCAGATGTTGTAGATAAATGGTTAAATTTGCTAGATGGGTATTTTTCCATTCATGAATTTTCGAGTCAGGAAAACATTGTTTTCGCTCTTCTCAAAGCAGCCCCCCACGTCAAGGACTAGTGGCAAACCTACTGCGAGCAGAAGGATGAAAGCACAGGCTCATTATTTTCAGCCACACCCACTTGGGATTCATTTCGGGATGCCATCAAGGAGCAGTACTACCCTGTCAAATGCTACGAGGACAAATACATAAAGTGGACCACGCTGCGACAGGGAAGGGACCAAGATGCGCCAGAGTTCACCAACATTTTTCATACCCTTCACACACATTTGGGTATCAAAGATTCTGATCTGCATCTGGTACTCAAATATCGCGGCTGCCTACACAGATACATCCAGGAAAAGATGGAGTTCCTGAACATCTCCTAGCTTTGCACGGCATATCGATACGCTGTCAAAATCAATCAAAAGTTCAAACAGAAGAAGCGAGACTTTGGATCTGCGAATCCGAAGACCAAAGGAAAAAACCAAGGCGGGGTGACCCAAGACAACCCGTCGAAGCTACAAGAAAATAACAACACCACAATGTCGAAAAAGGACACAGGAAAGTGGTGTGAGTTCCACAAGAGCCCCACTCACAACACAAGTGAGTGTCGGACCAAGCAGTCGCTGGTGGCCGAGTTGAAGGCTTCCAAATCAGATGCATGTTCCGACCCTGAGCCAGAACCCGACAAGGGGAATGACAAAGGGAAGCAAATCATTGATGCGGATCCCAATGCCACTGTTGCCACCACTAAGATCCAGAAAAATGAGCCCGAAGATCTAGAGGAGGGGAACGTCTTTTCCACTCACAGATGTGGGTGAAGGGTTTGTTGTTGCAATTCATTGTCGACAGTGGCAGCCAAAAGAACCTCATTTCAGGAGAGGTCATAAAGCGGTTGGGCCTACCAACTACACCACACTTGCAACTGTACAGTATTGGGTGGCTTCATGAAGGATGAGATTTCAAAGTTCACCCACGGTGCCGCCTTCCCTACAACATCAAGCCCTTCAAAGACGAGGTATTGTGTGATGTTACAGCTCTGGATGTTTGTGATGTATTATTAGGCCAGCCATACTTGTGGAGGTGACATGCTGTGTATGAGTCAAGGCCTCGTGCTATCATTATTTCTTTGTGTAATTCATTATACAGGATACCAGAGATAGCCCCACGTACTACCACCTCTTTGATCACTGTTAAGAAAGGCAGCAAGCTCATCTCCCAGACTAGGAAATTCATATGTCTGGTTCGTTCCCAAAGTAAGGGGAAGATCGTCATCACATCCATGACCCCCGCGAAGGGTTCCTCCACGCAGCAGCACCAAGAGAGGGATACGGTCATGAAAGAACATAGGAACAACTTCTCCTCACCTACAAGGGTACCACACAAGGTTCAGGTTGGCAACAAAGTCTGGTTGCATCTACAAAAAGAACGCCTTACAAGAGCCCATCAGAAGCTCCAACCACTTCGACATGGTCCTTACAGCATTACCAAGGCTGTGGGAAACAATGCTTTGGAGCAAAGTATTCCTCCATTCCTTTTCTTGCACCGAGTGTTCAATGTGGAATGCCCTCTACCATGCTTCCCACCATTACTGGACTCATCAGAGATTGCAGAACAACTCACCAAGGACCAAGCTCAGTAGATGGAGGAACTCAACGCAATGGGGACCAATGCTTCCTAAGGGGGGAGGAATGATCCAAGTGGATGTTGGTAGCCACCCACCTATCCCACTTGGACCCCCACAACTTTCTTTTTCAGTTTCCATAATTGTAGCACAATTTACTATTTTTAGTAGTTTTTCGGGTCTTGAACTTCCGGAGCCATTTTGAGGCCCTAAACGACGTTTTTTGGGAAATCTGGGAGAAACATGGATCCATGGCCTTATGTTGTTCTTCCCAGAGTTATAGTTCTCGAATAGATCTTTCTAACGAGCTATTGTACGCTTCAAAAGGAGATTCAGTGCCAAAGTTACGACCCCGGGAAATTGATGTACCAATTCACCCAAACGAGGCCCACAATTTGGTGTTTCATCTTCTAGGGTTAGGTTTTGGGATGTTAAGGGTTTTCCATTGTTTCTCAAGAATAAATAGGCCTTCAAGCCTCATTCTAACACAGTTCAGTGGCATGTAGCCGCCACATCTCTTCTTAGAGATAAGCTACCATTGCCCTAGTTAATTTATTTCCATTTCTGGTTGTAAGCATATTTCAGTATTTTCCATTAATGAAATGAAGTATTATTTCCAACAGTCTACTTTTTCTCTGTTTTTCTTTGCATGTCCCCAACGAGGTCGGGATATAAGGAGTTAGGGCTTGAACTAGTTGAACCTTGCAAGACCAGCCTCGCAAATCCCGACGGCCTCCCATGGCAAATGAAAAGAAAGACAAGGGGGCAGGAGATCCTATCAAAATCTTGCTCGAAGAAGGCCTCGAGCGGCAAAGGAACGCGATGATGGATAGCTTTGCGTAGATCCGTCAACGGCTACCCAGAGGCCACGCATCGGCTTCCAACAGCTACTCTGAAAACACCACACCGTTTAAGGTACAAGTTAATTTTGAAATCCCCATCTTTGAGGGTCAAATAGATGCAGATGCTGTAGATAAATGGTTAAATCTGCTAGATGGTTATTTTTCTGTTCATGAATTTTCGAGTCGAGAAAATATTGTTTTTTCTCTTCTCCAAGCAGCCCCCCACGTCAAGGACTAGTGGGAAACCTACTGCGAGCAGAAGGATGAAAGCACAAGCTCACTATTTTTAGTCGTACCCACTTGGGATTCATTTCGGGATGCCATCAAGGAGCAGTACTACCCTGTCAAAAGCTACGAGGACAAATACATAAAGTGGACCACGCTGCGACAGGGAAGGGACCAAGATGTGCTAGAGTTCACCAACATTTTTCATATCCATCACACACAGTTGGGTATCAAAGATTCTGATCTGCATCTGGTACTCAAATACCATGGCTACCTACACAGATACATCCAGGAAGAGATGGAGTTCCTGAACATCTCCTAGCTCGGCACGGCGTACCGATACGTTGTCAAAATCGGTCAAAAGTTCAAAAAGAAGAAGCGAGACTTTGGATCTGCGAATCCGAAGACCAAAGGACAAAGCCAAGGCGGGGTGACCCAAGACAACCCATCGAAGCCGCAAGAAAATAACAACACCACGAAGTTGAAAAAGGACACAGGAAAGTGGTGTGAGTTCCACAAGAGCCCCACTGACAACATAAGTGAGTGTCGGACCAAGCAGTCGATGGTGGTCGAGTTGAAGGCTTCCGAATCAGATGCATGTTCCGACCCTGAGCCAAAACCCAACAAGGGGAATGGCAAAGGGAAGCAGATCATTGATGCAGATCCCAACGCCATTGTTGCCACTGCCAAGATCCAGAAAAATGAGCCAGAAGATCCAGAGGAGGGGGAACGTCTTTTCCACTCACAGATGCGGGTGAATGGTTTGTTGTTGCAATTCATTGTCGACAGTGGCAACCAAAAGAACCTCATTTTAGCAAAGGTCGTGAAGCAGTTGGGCCTACCGACTACACCACACCCACAGCCGTACAGTATCCGGTGACTTCACGAAGGACGAGATCTCAAAGCTCGCCAACATTGTCACCTTCCCTACAGCATCAAACCATCCACAGACGAGGTATTGTGTGATGTTACACCTCTGGATGTTTGTGATGTATTATTAGGCCAGCCATACTTGTGGAGGTGACATGCTGTGTGTGAGTCAAGGCCTCGTGCTGTCATTATTTCTTTGTGTAATTCATTATACAGGATACCGAAGATAGTGCCACCTACTACCACCTCTTTGATCACTGCTAAGAAAGGCAGCAAGCTCATCTCCCAGACTACGAAATTCATTTGTTTGGTTCATTCCCAACGTAAGGAGAAGATTGTCACCACATCCATTACCCCCGCGAAGGGTTCCTCCACGCAGCAACAACAATAGAGGGATACGGTCATGAAAGAACACAGGAACAACTTCTCGTCACCTGCAAGGGTACCACACAAGGTTCAGGTTGGCAACAAAGTTTGGTTGCATCTGCATAAAGAACGCCTTACAAGAGCCCATCAGAAGTTTTGACCACTTCGACATGGTCCTTACAGCATTACCAAGGCTGTGGGAAACAATGCTTTGGAGTAAAGTATTCCTCCATTCCTTAGCTTGCACCGAGTGTTCAATGTGGAATGCCCTCTACCATGCTTCCCACCATTACTAGACACATCAGAGATTGCAAAACAACTCACCAAGGACCAAGCTCAGCAGATGGAGGAACTCAACGCAATGTGGACCATTGCTTCCTAAGGGGGGAGGAATGATCCAAGTGGATGTTGGTGGCCACCCACCTATCCCACTTGGACCCTCACAACTGTCTCTTTCAGTTTCCGTAATTGTAGCACAATTTACTATTTTTAGCAGTTTTTCCAGTCTTGAACTTCCGGAGCCGTTTTGAGGCCCTAAACGACGTTTTTTGGGATAACGAGCTATTATACGTGTTAAATGGAGATTGGGTGCCAAAGTTACGACCCCGGGAAATTGATGTACCAATTTACCCAAACGGGGCCCACAATTTGGCGTTTCATCTTCTAGGGTTAGGTTTTGTGATGTTAAGGGTTTTCCATTGTTTTTCAATAATAAATAGGCCTTTGAGCCTCATTGTAACACAGTTCAGAGGCATGTAGCTACCACATCTCTTCTCAGAGATAAGCTACCATCACCCTAGCTGGTTTATTTCCATTTCTGGTTGTAAGCATATTTCAGTATTTTCCATTAATGAAATGAAGTATTATTTCCGCTACATCTTTGTGTATATGGTTATCTTTGTATTTTGTTGCATTCTTGTTTAAATCCGGATCAGTGGTATCAGAGCGGTCTGCTTTTTCTCTATTTTTCTTTGCATGTCCCCAATGAGGTCGGGATATAAGGAGTTAGGGCTTGAACTAGTTGAACCTTTGCAAGACCAGCTTCGCAAATCTCGACGGCCTCCCATGGTGGATTTAAAGAAAGACGAGGGGGCAGGAGATCTTATCAAAATCTTGCTCGAAGAAGCCCTCGAGCGGCAAAGGAACGCGATGATGGATAGGTTTGCGCAGATCCTTTAATGGCTTCCTAGAGGCGACGCATCAACTTCCAACAACTACTCTGGAAACACCACATCGTTTAAGGTACAAGTTAATTTTGAAATCCCCATCTTCGAGTGTCAAATAGACGCAGATGCTGTAGATAAATGGTTAAATCTGGTAGATGGGTATTTTTCTGTTCATGAATTTTCGAATCGGGAAAAGATTGTTTTTTCTCTTCTCAAAGCAGCCCCCCACGTCAAGGACTGGTGGGAAACCTACTGCGAGCAGAAGGATGAAAGCACAGGCTCACTATTTTCAGCCGCACCCACTTGGGATTCATTTCAGGATGCCATCAAGGAGCAGTACTACCTTGTCAAAAGCTACGAGGACAAATACATAAAGTGGACCACGCTGCGACAAGGAAGGGACCAAGATGTGCCAGAGTTCACCAACATTTTTCATACCCTTCGCACACAGTTGGGTATCAAAGATTCTGATCTGCATCTGGTACTCAAATACCATGGTTGCCTACACAGATACATCCAAGAAGAGATGGAGTTCCTGAACATCTCCTCGCTTGGCACGATGTACCGATACGCTGTCAAAATTGAGCAAAAGTTCAAACAGAAGAAGCGAGATTTTGGATCTGCGAATCCAAAGACCAAAGGAAAAAGCCAAAGCGGGGTGACCCAAGACAATCCGTTGAAGCCGCAAGAAAAGAACAACACCACGAAGTCGAAAAAGGACACAGGAAAGTGGTGTGAGTTCCACAAGAGCCCCACTCACAACATAAGTGAGTGTCGGACCAAGCAGTCGCTAGTGGCCGAGTTGAAGGCTTCCGAATCAGATGCATGTTCCGACCTTGAGCCAGAACCCGACAAGGGGAATGGCAAAGGGAAGTAGATCATTGATGTGGATCCCAACGCCACTGTTGCCACCGCCAAGATCCAGAAAAATGAGCCCGAAGATCCCGAGGAGGGGGGACGTCTTTCCCCTCACAGATGTGGGTGAAGGGTTTGCCGTTGCAATTCATTGTTGACAGTGGCAGCCAAAAGAACCTCATTTCAGTAGAGGTCGTGAAGCGGTTGGGCCTACTGACTACACCACACCCGCAGTCGTATAGTATCGAGTGGCTTCACGAAGGACGAGATCTCAAAGTTCGCCAAGAGTGTCGCCTTCCCTATAGCATCAAGCCCTTCACAGACGAGGTATTGTGTGATGTTACACCTTTAGATTTTTGTGATGTATTATTAGGCCAGCCATACTTGTGGAGGCGACATGCTGTGTAGGAGTCAAGGCCTCGTGCTATCATTATTTCTTTGTGTAATTCATTATACAGGATACCGGAGATAGCCCCACCTACTACCACCTCTTTGATCACTGCTAAGAAAGGCAACAAGCTCATCTCCCAAACTAGGAAATTCATCTGTCTATTTCGTTCCCAAAGTAAGGGGAAGATCGTCACCACATCCATGACCCCCGTGAAGGGTTCCTCCACGCAGCAGTAGCAATAGAGGGATACGGTCATGAAAGAACACAGGAACAACTTCTCCTCACCGACAGGGATACCACACAAGCTTCAGGTTGGCAACAAAGTCTGGTTGCATCTGCAGAAAGAACACCTTACAAGAGCCCATTAGAAGCTCCGATCACTTCGACATGGTCCTTACAGCATTACTAAGGTTGTGGGAAACAATACTTTGGAGAAAAATATTCCTCCATTCCTTCACTTGCACTGAATTTTCAATGTGGAATGCCCTCTACCATGCTTCCCACCATTACTGGACACATAAGAGATTGCAAAACAACTCACCAAGGACCAAGCTCAGCAGATGGAGGAACTCAAAGCAATGGGGACCATTGCTTCCTAAGGGGGGAGGAATGATTCAGGTGGATGTTGGTGGCCACCCACCTATCCCACTTGGACCCCCACAACTATCTCTTTCATTTTTTCAGTTTCTGTAATTGTAGCACAATTTACTATTTTTAGCAGTTTTTCAGGTCTTGAACTTTTGGAGCCGTTTTGAGGCCCTAAACGACGTTTTTTGGGAAATCTGGACCCATGTTGCTCTTCCCAAAGTTATATTTCTTATATAGATCTTTCTCACCAGCTATTGTGCGCGTCAAACGGAGATCGGGTGCCAAAGTTACGACCCGAGAAATTGATGTACCAATTTACCCAAACGGGTCCCACAATTTGGCGTTTCATCTTCTAGGGTTAGGTTTTGGGATGTTAAGGGTTTTCCATCGTTTCTCAACAATAAATAGTCCTTCGAGCCTCATTGTAACACAGTTCAGAGGCATGTAGCTGCCACATCTCTTCTCAGAGATAAGCTACCATCGCCCTAGCTGGTTTATTTCCATTTCTGGTTGTAAGCATATTTCAGTATTTTCCATTAATGAAATGAAGTATTATTTCCGCTGCATCTTTGTGTATATGGTCATTTCTGTATTTTGTTGCGTTCCTGTTTAAATCCAGATCATCTGCCTGGGCAGATTGCTGCTTGTAGATGTGTCCGTTTTCCGTTGCTTAAGCTCGTACACTTTCGTTGTCAAGTTCTTGATGAGGCGAGTGAGGGTTTTAATGTCAGTTGCTTCCTTGTCTCTACCCTTTCTCACCATCGTTGGGGACTTTCTGCTCATGTCTTTGGAGTCCTTCGTTGGATCATCATCCTTGATGACTCCAATCGCATGCAGGTATTCCTCAACAGTAATAGCCTCTTCGCAACTTTCTAAGAGTGTTGGTTTCACAGCTCGCTTGACGAACTGCGCAATGTTGGTTGGCAATGCAGATGTGTAGTAATCAACAGTCATGGAGTCATGACGTTTAGTGTCCACTGCAAAATTGTTCAATATGAATTTAAACCTCTAATTGAAGTCCTTTACTTTCTCTTTTCCCTCCATCTTTAGGCTTCCCAATTCTTTGAGTAGCATGGTTGGGGTCTTATCATCAGCAAACTTTTCAAGGAACATGTGTTTGAATGCACCCCAGTTCTATATAGAGTTTGGTAGAAGGCTGTGATACCATGCAGATGTGCAACCGTCCAAGGTACATGGGAAAAATCTACATGCTACGTCGTCATACCGTACCTAAAGGGTCTGCAGGTGTAGGTAGAAGTTATCCAAGTGGTCTTTTGCCTTCACCGTGTTGGCAAGGTTGAACTTGATGTTCATTCTCTCCTCTCGCTTCGACATCTTGTGCAGAACAGCGAAGAGAGCCAATGGTCACTAAGTCATCCATTCAAGATTTGGGTCAACCATTTCTTCTTCTTCTTCTTCCTCCTCTATTTCAAAATCCAATGGTTCCGACTCTGACTCTGTTGGTTTGTCTCCGCCTCCGCCTCCTCCACTGCCTTCCCCTCTGCATCCTATACTGGAGTTTAATTCCATGATCACAAGAGTGTCTTGTTCGCCTTACCGGAAGACGGAGGTTCCTCTCTATCTTCAATAGCTTCTGCCAGACCTTCAAGTGTGGCAAGGACTTCTTCTTCCACCGATGATACAACAACTCCTGTGGGAGTGGCTTTTGGCTTCCTTGATGCGTATGGAAGATGTTGTATGCCTGGGATCAGTCCGACTACTTTCATGAACTAGTGAGTGATGGGACGGATGGAGCGAAGGTGTTGATACTAAATATCGTGTTCAGCCCTGGGAGGTGAGGAGTAACCAACTGTAGAGTCGCGTGTAGGTGAGAGGGAGTGCAAGTTACAGCCTTGGCCAGATGGTTGATGAATGACTGTGATAGGATGTTAAACCATATACAACTGGCTACCCTCCTTCTAGCACCAGAAATTTTGACAGTGTTGTACCCGCCAACATTCAGGGGATCACCCCAGTATGAAGTCCCAACTAGACCTCACACTGTTTGGTGTGGGAGTCCCATCCAGTATGATGGCCTGGTTGCCATTGTCTTAAGGATTTGCCTCAACTCTTGCTTGTCAGCACAAGAGAGTGGTTTGCTTTGTCTTCGAGAAGTGAGGTTCGTGTGCCTAGTGATTGCTAGTGTTACTTGTGTCAATGGTTATTTCACTGTAGAGGGAGAGGGTGAAAGTGAGTCCCAAGTCAGTTGGGAGGAAGCTCCAACTCTGTTAGGAACATACAACACAACAGGATGTGCACAGCTTTCGGAGGAGCAGTCCACACAGATGTGGCAGTCATAACACACAAGAGAAGATAACACGTACAACACTCAACGGATGAGTTAGCACGAGTGAAAAAGTTGTTACAGCAAGTTTTATGTGAAAGGTTTTTCTGATGTTCGGGGAGATAGCCACCACGGGCGAGACAGCGTTAACAACATATATAACACATTTTCATTAACAAATTATGCATTACAACAAGTGAAATAAGTTCAAGTGTTCAACACAGGTTAAAGCAACATGCATTACAAGTGTTCAAGATTAGTATTACAACATTTACAATAGATGTGTGAAAACGTGCTGGCATGTTAGTAGGCTTCCGAATTAAGCAAAAGTTCCAAGACACATTGTTACACCATACATCACTAACCCTGTGTGCGGGGCATTAGACCCACTACTTACTCCTCAAAGAAAAGATCACAGACTCTCTTGGCTATGTGGGAGGAGCTGAGGTAAAAATTCCTTTGCATTTACAAATGAGGGGGTATTTATAGCCAAGGGTGAAACTAACCCTTTTGGTTGTTTGACTACCCTCATGATTGTTTGACTTCCATGACTTTTTTACTTTACATGACTTTTTGTACAAAAAGTGGGTCTCTTGGACTTCCACGTTATATGATATTGATAGACAGTATGGCCCACAGTAGAAATGTGGACGACATGACTCATGACATGACTCGACATGACATTGTTGGTACATTTGTGCTATTGTTGGTGTGCATGTCGAGCTGCAATGTTGTTGGTGATGGATGTCCTCATGGTGTGTCACAACTTTGCCTCCGCATGAAAAAGTGCATGGAGTCTTCGACAGTCGTTGGTTTGCTTGATGTTGCTTTTGCACGTTGCTCCTTGCTTGTATTTTGGAAGGCTTGACAAGTTCGTTTGTTCGTGAAAGTGCACGTTCATTCGTTCATCTGTCTGTGAGCACATATTGCATGTTCGCTCAGCCATCCATCCGCGAACACATCTTCTCATGATAATCCGTTCGCGAGCATATCTCTTTACATGCGTCATTTGTTCGTTCGTTGGTGAACATGCCCTTTTGCATGTGCTCCCATTCGTTTGTCCCGTTCGTCGTCGCGCCATGTTTGTTTGCTTACATGTTCCTGTAGTCACTCATGACAAGATGACATCAAATCCAAAAACCTACTATTCTACCATGACACATGACCATTTCGGATGCAGATGAGTGGGAAAGGCGACAAGTTTGGGAGGCAGGATGGAGGCTTCGGGCACTGCTGATGAAAACTGCACAAGAGTCACTAGGTGATGGAGACGAGCAATTTGGATCAACAATCACTGTCAAAGAGATCTGGCTCGACTAGAGGAAAAAACTGCGCAGATTTTTAGGGGAACAGTCTGGGTTGTAGGAAGGCTGGGCAGGCACAATCTACGCAGTTTTCAGAACGAGCGGGTAGCGGGGCTATGCAACAAAAATAGGCAATTTTTCGGAGGAACAGGTCGGGCTGCACGGAGGCTTAGCTGGCGGAAATTACGCAATTTTTTGGGTGAATTGGTTGGGAGCCTGGCAGCCAAAACTGCACAATTCCTGGAGGGAACTGGCAGCTAGCTGCTTGGTCACTGGCAGCAGAAACTGTGCAATTCCTGAGGGGAACTAGCAGTCAGCTGCTGGGAGCTTGGCAGCAGAAACTGCGCAATTCCTGGAGGGAACTGGCAGTCTGTTGTTGGGAGTTGTTGGTGAGAGAAATTGCACTGATGCTGGGAGGCCAGCCTGCTGATCATCTCTGCACAATTTCTGAGCTGAGCGGACTGCTGGGCAGCAAAGGGCCTGCTCATGAAAACTGTGCAATTTTCTGGATGAGCAGTCAGTCGATTTTCGAGAGGGAAAGCTGGAAAAATTGCACAATTTCTTGAGGGAGACAGGGACGGGCACTGGGTGTCTGTCCGGCCTGTCTGTGCAATTTTCTCAGTTAGTAGAGTAGGCAATGCTTGCAGCTTATACGCAATTTTTTAGGGGAGTCAGTCCTGGGGTGGTTGCCGGGCAAACTCTCTGGTTGACCAACATGGAGACTGATTGATTTGTTTGCGAGCAACGCAACTTGAAATGACTTGCTCGGTGCTCCTGCACTGTTCTGAGTGACATTCGATCGATTCAATGGCGAGGTGATCGTCCGGCTTTCAGAGGGGAGTCCAATCGTCAGAACTTCAACAAAATGACTAAGTGTGTGAATGAGTGAAAGATGCATATGTGATCTTGCAACACACACTTGCATGACTCGACGACGAGATGACTCAAACCATCCAGACACATATGTACAACATGACTAACCGACGGTGTAGGCAACAAGCGCGACACTTGTGATTGATCGTTGGTTGACCGTGACGACGCTTGCCCGATAGTGACTGTAACTCAGTGTGTGAATGCGACAAATGTTTTCATAGCGATCACAACAAGTACACACAAAGCGAAGACTTTGAGCATAACCAGAACATGGTTGCAAGCATGACTTTGACATCAACATGCAAGACTTGGTGAAATGAACAAGCAAGGCAAATGCAAAGACTCACGCGAGCTCATGCAGTGAACCCGCGTGTGTGCAGTCATCAAGCAAAACTCTCAAGGGAGGCTCCCAAATTGGGTGCATGCCAAAATTTTGGAGGGTGGTTATAGCCACTACAACAAAACTTGATTCTGAATCAGGATCCTGCAAATTGACATGGATAAAAAAAATCAATTAGATAATCAAAATATAAATAAAATTTGAACTTGATGGAAATGGAAAGGGATAACTCCACGAAGGACTTTAAGCAATATGGAACGAACTCGAATTTGAAGAATTGGTCATTTGATATTATGAGATTTTCTCCCTACATTTGAGAAAAAACAATAATAATTTTTTGTGTACATACCTAAAATTAATTTCAAGAACCATATAACCACAATCTAAAATTCAATATAGTTTTCAAACCATTTTTCAAGAATAAGGCGACTTAAAACGGAAAATGTATACTATGAACTACCATAACCCATGGGGATGCATCTTTATGTAAAAATAAAAATTCAGATAATTTTTAAAGCATATTGGTGCTCTTGTAAAATTAAACGCACTGATGTGTTTAAATCATAACAACATCGATGCGTTAACATAATAACCACACCAGTTTTCTAGAATTTTGAAAATAAAAAAGAAATTTTATCATATCGGTGTTGTTCTAAAACTAATCGCACTAATGTGTTTCACTAATAATAACACTTGTGCGTTAAAATAATAACTGCATAGGTTTCCAAGATTTTGAAAATAAAAAAATTAATTCTATCATATCAGTGCGTTAGCAAAATCAACGCACCGATAAGTTATCTTAATTGGTGCGCATTACTCGTAAACATACTTGTGCATTTTACTATATAACACACTAACGATCGGAAAAGGTGAAAGGAAAGAACGTGTGTTTGCTTTTTTCAAATTGAAAAATGAGCAGTAATTGATTTTTCGAAATCTAATTTCATAAAGTATTTTAAATAGTAAGAAATTATTCACTATTTCATTATTTTTCCCAAAATTTCAAGGGAGAGATTTGCAAGAGAGACATACTAGGAGCATTGTGGAGTAGTAGAATATTTTGGAACAACATAACTATTCAGAATATTAGAAGTGGAAAGGTATGGATAGTAAAAAATTTAAATTTTTTTGTTGATTTACTAATAAAAAAATTTACAATCTATTAGATTTAATTAAAAGATAGATTTGCAAGAGAGACATATTGGGAGCACTACGGAGCAACATTATACTTTGGAATGACATATCAACTATTCAAAAGATCAAAATTTGAAAGGTATGGTAATTCACTCAAAACCTTGCATAGTAAAAATTTTAAATTATTGTTGATTTAACAACAACAAAATTACAATTTTTGTTTGATTTAACTAAAAAAACAAAACAAAACAAAAACAAAAGAACAAAAAAACACAAAACCCTGCATAGTAAAACTAAATAAATAAATTCAAAAAAAAAAAAACCTGCATAGTACAAATTTTACTATTGATTTTACTAATAATTTTTTTTACTATCTCACTTCCTAGTTAGATTAAAAAAAAAAAAATACTTACCTTAAACCCTTACTTTGTCTTGCTTATGTGACTGCAAACTTTTAGATTAGTGTTTAACTCTCTCTACCACTTCACAATTAGGGTTTTTCATTTTAGGCATTTTATATTTAATAGGTTTGTGTATTACTATATATAAGATGTTTCACATGTAAAGCATGGGGACCAGTTGTTGAATGGGATCCAAACCCTATCGGCCTTGTCTGCTTTTTTTAAACAACTTTTGTTTACCAGTGCGCCATGTTTTATATAACACACTGATAAGCCATGTACTATCTAATGCACTAGGTTGCCTATGACAAACAGCACTACCAAGTCAAAAAACTTGTGTTTAATTTTTTGTTTTCGTTTTTTACTACGATGGCAGTGCTTTTATCGTTCACACCATCATAATTTAAAGTTTAAAAAAAATAATAATAATAATAATAACAAAAAATAAATATAAATAAATAAACAAATAAATAATAATAATAATAATAATAACGATGAAATAAATAAATAAATTTGCCAGTGCTAAATAATTAAACGCCCAGTGCACCACTGCTCCTATGACAAATAACACCATTAATTCAAACCAATTGTGCTAATTTTTTATGTTTTCGTTATTTAATGTGATGGCGGTGCCTTTATCGTTGCCTTTCACAAGGGTGCTCGTATGACAAATAACACCATTAAGTCAAACCACTTGTGTTAATTTTTTTTATGTTTTTGTTATTTACTGTGATGGCAGTGCCTTTAGTGTTACCTATCCCACCCTCATAATTTAAATTAATTAAAAAATAATAATTTTCATTGTCGACGCTCAATAATTAAATGCCTGGTGAGTTTACTTAATTAAACACACCATTGCGTTTATATACATAAGCGCGACAATTTCTAGAGCTCTTTTTGTTTGAAATTTGTATGATTTATTTATAAAATATATTTAATGGCTTCTATATTGAATGGTACATGTTGTATATTAATTAAAAAAAATGTCTGAGAAGTGATCAATTAGCAAAAATATTAATCCGCACGTTGATAGCACATCCAAAAAAAAAGCAAAAAAAGATAAATTCTTTGTAAATTCCTTACAAAATTAATATGTTTGAACTATATGTAAGTTTAACTGATATGTATTGGTTAGTGTGTGTCATGCAAAGCTACAAAATGAGGAAACTCGATAAGATTATTTATGATCTAAGTGTAGACGAGCGTAAAATCTTGATGGAAAAACTACAGAAGAATGAATAGGTGAATGAAAAAATACTATTCAATATGAATTTTTTTCTTTTGAATGTCCATTAATAATATACTTAATAATATTAGATAACATCTTTCAAACAATCTATTACTGCACATATGTTTAATGTTCTACATGGACCAACAACGAAGGAAAATAATATCGTTCTAAGAAAAAAACTATAGAACAAGTAAATGACGATGAATTGGTTCGTGACTCATCTGGAGTGGTGTTGAAGGTTAATGAAAAGGGGAAAAACTTTTACAAAACTATGAGGGATATAGTGGAATGAACGTATAGACGTACTTTCCACTTAAAATACATAAAATCAATCCAATGATTCCAAGAACCAAGTTATATTAAAATTATAGGAAGCATTTCCAGAGCGATGGTCAATGAGAGTTATCAGACTTGCAATAGAAAAAACATACAACAACAAAAAGAAATCATTCAAAAAGTAATATTCCTAATTAAAATGCTTTTATAGAATTTTATGTATATATTACTACAAAGCATTCATTTATTAATATCAAGTTTGTTATATTTAGTTTTCATATATCAACATAAAAATAATTTATTATTTTTTCACAAAGATTACAAAAATCCCAAAGGATCAACGAGATGATATCTCAAACATGCCAGTAGGAATGTCCAAAAAAGTGTATATAGGGCGATTTAATTGTATGCTAAATCCCTGTCATTTAATTTGTCAACCCGGGGGTTTCGTAAACTTAGAATCAAACCAAAATATATGGGACCTCAGATGAAACTGTTGTAGGAAGTTTATTTAGAATGGAAATGCATATTACAAATCTAAACTATTTTGAAAAGAAAAGATTCAGACCTATTTTATGAAAGCATATAAATGATTGTTCAATGAGATTAGTCTGTTTTAGAAGATGGAAAAGAGGCTCTTGTTCAAGAGTCCTGGTTGTCTTTCCACATTCCTTCTATAATAACATTGCCAAACATCTAAGAAAGCATGATGAAATGTAACTATGAAAGCATATAAATTTAGTTTAGGAAAGCATATAAGAAAGTGAATCTTGATTCCGTCCAGTCCTAGTTCACGGAGAAGAGGCTCTTTTCTAAGAGTCCTGGTTGTCCTTCCACATCCAAACTAATTACTGAAAGGAGATCAATCTTCACACAACAAAACATGGCCATAACATGAATTCATACTGAAATTATCTACAAGTATTTACAGCAAAGAAATAAGATGAACATCCAGAATTAAAACTAGTATATTCACAACTATGAACATTACTCTACAACAAAGTGTACTTAGCTTGGTATGGGGATCCTTCCATTCCTCAATGAGCACACATGAACAACTATCACACCTTAAGAATCAAACAACACTCATAACTCATAATTTTGGAGAAAATGATATTATTCATGCTGAATGAACAATCATAAATCTGATGCTAATGAATAATTGATAATTGTTGGCTTCCTTTGAAGGATGCTCCTCTTATTTATACATGAGTTAGGGATATCTTCTCAATAAATTTAAATCCCTTAAATATCTACTAGATCCATATCTGTCTCAACTCTCCCTGAATACTAGATACAAATCCCATGACACATCAAGATCTCCATGATCTTTCTCCTTGGAATATGGTCCACCTCTTGAATTGAAATTCAAATTTTTGGTTGGGAGACCAAGTAAGATCCTTCTAGAACCTCCAAATAAACCTACACATGTCACAAAACTCATAGCATATATATATATATATATATATATATATATATATATATATATATGAAACCATGTTAATTTCCTAGTTTTTAATCATAAATTCACTGTAAATACATAAAATAAATCACTTTGGAAAACAAAGATCCTAACCCATATAATCATGAAGATGGTTACTTGATGTAGGGTTTTAAGCTAGATAGTTATGAAATGAGGGATAAATGGTTATGAAATGATGGAAATATGGAAGACAATTTTGAGACTCAATAGTGTACAAGAAGATAATCATAGAAATGGACATAATTGCATCACAAGACAAGTCATCTCAACAACAATGTGCTTCAAATGTATGTAACCATAGAAATTTTCTATTAGGTACATATAAACAAATAATTTAGCATTAACTATTATTTTTCAAGTATTTTCTTGCAGTAAAGAAAACAAAAGGGAACCCATTCAGCACATAAAATAGGACAACAAGCAAGAAAAAGGTTGATATCAAAGTTTGTGAGTAATTGTTAATATTTTCTTATACCAACTTAGGATTTCATTTATATATATTTTAAGTTGTTTTACAGCATCCATCCTTGAATGTTTTCAAATAGGTGCTAAGATATAAAGAAGAGCCATCGGAAGAATTGATTGACATTGGGTTAAATATGGGTTGTGAGTATATGTTGGCATATCAAAAATTAATTGTGGAATTTGTAAGTATCTATGTTGTTTTACTTCTCTGAGTTTATAATTAATAGAATAAAAAAAAATCATTTATATTAAATCTATGATTTATTATGGGGTATAAAACTTGCAAGAAACAAAGTATGGAACTATGCCAACAAAAGAGTTGTTGCAACAAGGCATGAGACTTGGTTTTGAAACCATGTGTACAATTCATGACTCACTTCTTGCTATGGTACATTGATATTCGATTTACAAATATGAATATTATTTATTTCAATTTTCATTATTCTCAACAATGTAAATACACTCATTACACTTTATTTTTATCTTTACAAGTGGAACCTGAAGAAGATGAAAACAATCAATGCAATCAACAAAATGTTTGTCCAAATAACTCAATCCATTGAAGTAGCTCAAGCATTGACAATAGTTCCATCAAAGAATGATAATCTATTTGGATATCAATGCAAGCTATTGCATTTTTTGAAATAATTGTCTGTGAAAATCATACATTTTGTTTAATGTAATGGACATATTGTTCCAATTGAAAAACAATGGGTTACCAATAACTATCCCATTTTGTGTGACAAAGAATCTCTTATTCATATATAATAAAGCACATTTTAATTTATTCTATTGCATTGTCCAATGTCTCTATGAAATGTTACACCATTGATTAAATATATGGATGATTAAATATTATAATGAAGATATTAAAAATCTCATGATATAATAAATTAATTCAAACATCATATACAAATGCAATAATCAAAATTTAATTTATATGAATATTGTTATAAGATATATGTCGATTTTTCGATGAATAACGGATTTAAAAAATCACAATAATTGCACTGTCACGGGTTGATGTTTCTAAAAAAGAGAAAATGGATACCAAGACATCATATATTAATGCACACCTCTCTGAATATGAATTTTTCAAAAACGATATTTATAATAAAAATAAATGGTATCCTATACAAAATCTTGGTGCGTCTGTAAAATAAATACACCAATGCATTATTTTATGTAAAAGCATTGATGGGGCAAGAATTTTTTTCCATGACCTAGTGCCTTTTGTGAAAAGTACAACACTGCGACATTCAGAAAAAATGAGCATAGGGGCGTTATACTCTTCAAGCACCTGTAATGTTTGCATTTAACCCCTCGATGCATTGTAATTCTTAAAGCACTGGTGCTTTCATAGAACCAATGCCCCGGTGCTACAAAATATTGTTTCCAACCCCGGTGCATTATTCAAATTAACAACACTAGTTCTTTTATATCAGTGTTATGCACTGGTACTTTTGTACAACTCATAATCACCGATGTTGTAAATTTAAATAAAAGCATCGGGTCTACAGGCTTTTTTCCCTGCCCCAGTGTTGTCCCTCAAAAGTATGGTATGTGGCATTTGTTTAAGACATAATCACCAATGCGTTACACTTTTCAGGCATTGATGTTGTTTGCATTCAAAGCCCTCGTTCTTTTATTTAAATTTACAACACTGGTGCTTTTATAGTGTTAGCGCACCAGTAATATTTTTCCATTAAGGACACCACTAAAAAACTTCTGCTAAAACCTTCAGCCGCATATTATTTTTTATTTGTGATGAAGTTTCATTATCAAATCCACTAAAACATCTGCTGCCCCAAACGGATGTTGTAGCGGAGATTTTTTTGGCAATTTTTGCCAATTTTATAAAAATAAAAACCTCTATTATAACCTATACTAGAAGGTATTTTCCTTGTAGTGATAGAACCAACAGTATTAACAGTTGACAACTCGATATATCATTTTCTGGACATGCTCCTCAATTCCATCCTTTTCTTCATCCAACCCACATTTTGTCTCTAGCATTCCTTTTTATCCTTGCCTGGAAGCCCTTCAAATCTTCTTAACCCTCTACTTGATCGCTCTAGTTGTCCCACATGCCGTTAGGATATTTCCTTGTCCCATCTCCGAGCTGAGCCATGCATACTAATGACCTCTTGAAATATCTTCTTGTTGAACTGCTCCACTTCGTCATTCCTCCTTCACCTGCAAAATATCCATAAAATGATTTATGCCATGACATCCCTTGTCGGCTTCATACCTGCTACAAAATACTAGCCACTGATATTTTCTTGCATGCGCCTCTTCTACTTAGGTGCCACTACCTCCTTCATGCATGACGTCTACATGTGTCACACCTTACCTCCTGTGCCAACCCTATGATGTGAACCAACCACACCTTTCATTCTCCTCAATCCTCCTGTGCGGTCCCATACCTAAAAAAAAATGGACTCCAACAAATAGTAATCATGTCTCCAAATAAAAAAAAATCATACAAAGCTCGAGGAAAACTAGAGAGAGACATTTGTCTCCATGTTCTTGATCTCTTCCCCATCTACAAATTCATAATATCCCACAAAACTAGTGGGAAGGGTGAGAGATTCTTTGGACAGTCTATCTGCTTCAACGTTGAGTTCATGAAGAATATGGAAAAATGTGATATGTTCAAAGAATCCCACAGTTGCCTTGAAGTTGAAAAAGAGTGTTTCCAACCCAAGAATGTTCACCTCAACCTTCTTATTGGCCTAATTAATGACCAATTTGGAATCTCCCATAATTTTCAATATGGTAAGGACTTTCTTGCGGGCTAACTCCGAAACAAACCATAAGGCAACAAATTATGTTTTGTTGTTTTAACCTTTACTAGGAGAGTGACAATTGTAGATCAAATGAGAATGAATGAGATACAACGCAATCACAATGCCACAACAAGGGGGGTGTCCCTAGATGGCCCCATAAAAATAACCCCAGGAAGATCCATAATCAATTTCAACCATAACTAACACCCTGGGCCTGGGTGGGTGTGGATCAAACTTATTTTCTTATACAAGAGCTGCAATTTGGCTGCACACGTTTAGGGTGAAATGACCTTGTCTTAAAAAATACATAGGTTCTAGGCATTCCAAATTCTAGCGATCAATAAGCATGGGAAAGCCTTATATGATGCAGCCTATTTATTTGGCCATCATAGCTTGGAACAGTTGCTTAGATAGGATCCCTCCCCCCACCCCCCATTTTGTCTTTGGCTAAAAAATATTCCATAAGAGAGTGATAACTTGAGATAAATAATTAGATTGTAAGAAAAGGTGGCAATGAGATCTAGCATGTGCTTTATAGAGGGGGCACTGGTTTGGATCCTACCATCCACGATTTTGAAGCTTATCCCATGTAAGAAGCATGTTTGATAGTGCCAAATAAACAGTCAAATTTTCTTTTAAAGGAGCGAAGACGCCCCATAAAACCTTTCACCACAAACATTTAATTTCAGTACAATTATCTTCTAACCTAGCCTTATATCCCAATTTCATATTGAAGGATCTTGTGTGAACATTCTTGGACCAACATATCGAGTCCTACATTGAGTCTTTGAGGTGAAATTTTTTTTTATGAGCCAATCTGCGTATCTGTCCCACTTTGAAGCGCAGATTTCCAACAACTGTAGATCATTTGTAGACTTCTATCCAAGGTGCCCTCTGAGTTGTGGATCCCAATCTTTTACATCTGTTAATACATGGGCCTAAGATCGATTGAGTTCATCTAACAAGGAGTTACACACTATTTAACTGTCCCCAACACCAAGCCATAGATCTAGACCTAAGTGAACTTGCTGACCATCCCCCACACACTAAGTGACCCATTCTCTCACCAAGGGAAAAGCCCTAAACAAATATTTCTAGACAATAGAGCCATTAGAAGATTTTTTTGGTACTCTAAACCAGTCAACCTCAGACGTACCAAGAAATTACCTAGCTTGAAAAACCTTGTACCATAATGAATTCTCTTAAAAAATTGAACATCTTGATATTGAGGTGAATAGTGGCAGCCATTGTGATTCGATCATAGGTTTTACCCAAAACAATCCTTCGAAGTTTCTAATTCACCAATTACCATGAAAATAAAATTATCTTATTTTTATTTTATTTTTAATAAATTTTTATTGATTTTTTAATATTTTTTGGGAAAAATACTTTTTTTTAATTATTTAATTTGTTTTAATAAAAAATAAAAATAAAATCATATTTTTAATTAAAATAAATAAATAAATATAAAAGTGTCACATCATTTTTTCTTTTTAAAGTGTGTTTTTGATGATTTTTTTTATATTAATGATGATTTTATAAGCCATAGCTGAAAATTACTGTAATTTTAGTGCTCCATTGGAAAATCTTAAAAGAGTTGTAGTTTTATCATTTAAAAAAAAAAACTGGTAAAATTACTCTTTGATATAGGTCTTGATTTTTAAGGTTTTTTAGTCATGATATTTAGTTTATAATATCGTGGTGGAAAAATGTTAAAATTTTAAAGTTTTTTGTACTCATGATATTTGGTTTAATTCCATGGTTGAAAACTGTTAGAATCTTAAGGTTTTTTGAAGTCATGTTATTTGATCTGTAGCACCATGGTTGAAAATTCTTGAAATTTTAAGGTTTTTCGTGATTATGATTTTCGTTTTTAATGCCATGGTTGAAAAATGTTCAAATTTTAACCCTAAAAATAGGGGTGATGCAACATCATCACTTTTCGATTTCAGGTTGTTTTTTTTATGTTTTTGTGCAAAACTAGGGGTTTTGTGGCTAGAGTTCTCGTTTTGAGGTTATATTTATCATTAAGTTGGTAACATTGTTACTACGCATCTCTGATTCTTTCTTTAATGTCTAGCTCACATGTGCTTATCGTTGTCATGTGTATTACTTGCATGCTTTTGTTGACTGCATCAACCACTAGATTTTCCTTGCCTTTAATGTGCTTGATTTCAAAATTAAACTCACTAATATTGGCCATCCATCTAAATTTCCCAACATTTAAATGGGGATTATTAAATAAATACCTAAGCCCACCATGGTTTGTTATTAATATAAACTTCAGCCCATGCAAGTAGTGCTTCCACATTTTTAAAGCATGCACAATGGTTGCAAGCTCTAAATCATGTATCACATAGTTCCTCTTGTGCTCATTTGATTTTATGGACGCATAACTAATCAATTGTCCATCATGCATGACAACTCCACTAAGTCCTTCCTTATAGGAATTTATGCAAACCAATAAATATTTACCTCGACCTGCAATTTTTAGAATAGGGGCACCCGTAAAAGGTGATATGGTCGTTCAAATATTGATATACTCTGATGCCCAATGAAATCTCACACCCTTCTTTTGTAATGTTCTAATTAGGTGCCCAATCTTTGAGAATCCTTAAATGAATCTCTAGTAATATCCTGTCAACTCCATAAAAGATATAACTTCTATTACACTCTGGGGAGTAGGCCACTCTAGTGTGGTCGTGATCTTCTCAAGATCAACTACCACTCCTTCCTTGAAGATAACATGACCCAAGTGATGCACTTGTGATTTGAAGAAATTGCATTTGTTGAGTTCAACATTCAACTTATGCTCTCGTGGTACTTGTAACATGTCCTTGAGGTATTCTTTATGTTCGTCTTTGGCCTTTGAATACACTAAGATGTCATCAATAAAAATGAACACAAAATTATCCAAGTATTTGCTAATAATGTTGCTCATGAGACACATTAATGTGGTTGGTGCATTTGTCAACCCAAAAGGTTGTACTAAGAATTCATAGTGTCCATACTTAGTCTTGGATGTAGTCTTGTCTATGTCCTCATCATTGATCCAAACTTGATGATATCCAAACCTCAAATCTATTTTTGAAAACATTGTGGCTCCTCTCAGTTGGTCAAATAAATAATAAATTATGGGCAATGGGTACTTTTTTTAATAGTTTCCTTATTCAGTTATTTGTAATCAATACACAAACTAAGGGTGTCATCCTTTTTCTTCACAAATAAAGTTGGAGCTCCCTAAGATGACATGTCAGGTCTAATGTATCATTTACCAACATTTATAACAATTGTATTTTCAGCTCCACTTACTATGGTGTGCCCCTTCTATAAGGTGCCCTAGACACAAGCACTACTCATGGAGTGACATCTATCGAGATATCAATGTCCTTCTTATGTGGCAGTCTTGAAATCTCCTAAGGAAACACATCATTATATTCCTGCAGTATGGGGTGATCTTTAATTCTTAGCTTGATATCCTCTGTTGAATTTGCCACTTGTATAGCATGCAAGAGATATACATTCTTGCTATGTTTCTTTAATTGCAGAGTGAAATTTGTCTTACATAGATAAGATTTTGTACTCCTTGCAACAACCTTTTTTCTCCTTCATTGTGTATGCATTCCAATGTCTTCCCATAGTAGTCTAATTTTTTTGTATGTGCTACTAGGTAATCCATGTTGATCAATAGGTCATACAATCCCAAAGGAAAAATATTTAAAGTGGATTTGGTATGCATACCACTTATTTCAAATTGGAACAATTCAAAATAATCAGTGACATTCCCTTTTACTCCATTGGCTAACTGAACCAACCACGATTTATCATGTTGTTTCTTTTGTAAAACAAAAGCTTCCATTACTTATGGAGTAACATAGTAGAGATTAGAACTAGGGTCAATTAAAATTGAAACGGGATGGTTGGAAAGTATACCCTCCATTTCCATCGTTGAGGCTTAGCGGTTTCCTTGCATGCTTTCCATATCTACATAAATCAGGGGTACACTCTGAGCCACATCACTAATTGTAGTAGTTTCTTGGAAGTTGTATACCCTTTTGTTGTCTTGTAGTTGGTGTGGGCAGTCCTTTAACAAGTGCTCTTCCCTGAAACCCCAACATTTTAATGGCCTCTTCCTTGGTTCCTCGTCCTGTCCCTTTACTGGCCAAATTGACCTATTCCCACTTTGAACAAGAAAGTTTTGTTAGAACTTGCTTTCAACAAATATATTGAACTTAACAATTTTCTTACCCTACTTGTAGCATGAGAATATTGCTTCCTTTCTTCTAGAAATAGTTTTTTGTTTATTCTTCCATTTAGTTCGCAATTTAGCCTTATGCTTGGACTAATCATAATAATATTCTGCCTTCTATATCGTATCCTCAAACATCTTGGGTTCATTAAATTCTATTCTATGTTGGTAGAACTATGGAAACCCACCAAGGAAGTGTTGGATATTTATCTTTTCATCTTTAATATAAGGCACATACTTCAACAACTCTATAAATATGTTGATATAGGCTTCCATGGTAAGTTGTCTCAACTTATGCTCATGGAATTCCTTGATCTTGCCATCATAATACCTTTCAAACGGGTATCTCTCTGAAGCACCTCTCAAATATTCTCTATGTTAGCTTTTTCTATCTCGAATTCCCTTGACATTCTTGAGGTATTCCCACCATATATCAACCTTCCCTCTCAGGTTGAATATGGCCACTCATGCCTTCATGTTTTCAGATTAATTATGCACCTTGAAATATTTTCTTAGGCCCAAAACCCATGCTTCATCTTCTTCACTCTTCTTAACTTCTCCATCAAAATTAGGAGATTTTTCCTTATTAAATCTTCAAGTAATACACCCTTCTCAGACCTCTTCTTCTTCTTATGCAACCTTGATTTACCTGATGTGTTGGAAAACTTCTTAAAACTTTTAGTTCCACCTTCAGAGGTGTCCATTGAGGTATCCTCATTTGTTGTACCATTGTTTGCACACATGTGCCCCTTTTCTTACTCTGCTTCCTTCAACCTTGTTAGTTGTTGGTCCATGCTTCTAAATTTTAGGGGAACTATGGACTCCTTTGGACCTAGGGAGGTCCAAATGATTGGCATTTGGTTCATGCAAATTTTGAGGTTGCAGGTCTAATAAACTATACAATATTACAACATTTACTTCTTCATGCTTCTCTTGGTCCATGATGATCTTGTCATTATTGACCTTGCAACTTTTGAGTTCATCCCTCATGCTTCTAAGGGTTTTCGTATAGTTAATTGGTGTATTACTACCCTCCTCCCTTTTTAATCCTCCCATGCTTTATTGAACCATTCTACTACACATTCCTTGTATTTCTGTTGTGAAATGCGTCTTCTTATGTGTTGGAAAAACACACACAATTTTTAGTTTAAATTAAATGTAAATAACAACAAACACACTAATATACCTTAGGGTCTATCAACACTAGATCATGTTGGTTTGCAACTACTGTTTGACACATTCATATATCAATTAAATAAATTGACATGATTTAAATTTAGTAGGTTAGTAAAAGGAAATATTCAAAATTTAACTCTCTCTCTACTTCAAAATTTCTCAATCCAAATGTTGAACTTTAAGATCCAATTCTATTTATGATACTTCCACTCCTCTTGAACCCATTCAACTTGAGTGTTAAACATTATCTTTTATACCACTTTGTAACACACTCGACCCCCTAACACCATATTAGGGTTTTGGGGCAAAATTAGACCCGACCTTCAAGGTACATTATGAAGATGGGGTGGGGTGTCTAGAAATCCTATTTATTTCATCACCTCAAATATCAGCTTTGATACCACCATAATTTACTACTTGTCAAAAGTTTTCAAACGATATAAATTTTGTCTCATTCTGAGCTACGGATGTAAAGTTATGCCCCTTATAATTTGTTGCTCCTTTTCATAGGCCACATCATCATCCATAAGCCTTCGTGGCTACCATGCGGCTTCCTTGGAAATGTGGTTCCTTCACACTAGTCCATGTCTCCAAGCCCTCATGCCATATCGAGTCTCACCATATAGGAAAAACCCTAAGTGGCAGGTTTGAAATCCTCCAAATTTCGATAGTTGATATGGCAGTTATGGTTCACCATTAGTATGGAACCAACCATTTGATAACTTAGTATGTCGAGGTCCCCACATCTCACATGGCCAATATAATGATATATGATATTTCATTGGTTCTCCAAGTCTTTGGTATAGCCGATGTGGTGTGGGTCTCCCCGTAAGATGATAGTCTTGATCATCGATATGGTCATGTTGATGGTGTTGGACCTGCTAACATTCAGAGGATCTCCCTGATATGAAGTCGTAACTATACCTCACACTGTTTGGAGTAGGAGTCCCAGCAGAGGGTGGTAATGCCGTGCCTTAACTGCGAAAATGCGCAGAGGGAAGTATGATAACTTTGGGTGAGAGCAAGTGTGTGACCGTGTGGAGAGTCAAGTGCGATGCATGGAGGTTAGAACACACGAAGGGAAAAGGAAGTTTGCTCCTTGGAAGCTTGTAATAGTACACAACTTGAAAGGAACACACGAGAAAAATGACGTCACAAGCTAAGATGCAAAATAATCCACAAGTTAAAGTGATGAGTTTATAAAACAACACAGATTCAACAAGATTCATACAAATGCAAACAAAATAGTTCATAAGCATATGCATAAGTTAAATAGCATATATTGCCAATACAATAATAATAGTCCTATTATATTAACAACATATGCATGAAAATGTGTTGGCTCTGATTTTATAATTATAAGTGAAAGTTCCATCCATACATACATCATTGATGACCACTAGCCCCAATAGTGGAACATTACAGTCAAGAACACCTGCTCCTCCAAAGAAGTATACTCGCTCTACGCTATGGAGAAGGCAAGGCTCTTGAAAATACTTCCAAACTCTTCCTAAGCCTTAGCCTAGCCAAAAGATTGGCTCCCAAAAGCATGTTACATGAGTTATGAGGTTATATTTATAACAAGAGGGGGGTGACTCTTCAATTCCCCCTTTGTCACCTTTGGACTACACTTATGACTCTTCCACTTCTTCACACATTACATGATGACTTTTTATATTCTAATATTGACACTTGGAATTTCACTTACAACATAATTACAAATAATATTTCATTTTACACGTGTACCCATAGAAGAAAAAAATAGGGTAGAGACAACTTCACAACCTAACAAGGCACAACACTATGATGTTGGAGCTTGGGATAAGTCTAGCTCAAAAACCTCCACTTGCTGCTTCTCGGTCAAATATTAGTGCTAAGATTGGTACTATGTGATGGTGTCTCCAAACTTCTTAACGATGTCTTGTTGAAAGCAGACTCTAACCTCCATGGCATCCAGGTACACTATCTTGGAACCTGCGTCCAACTCATTTTGAAGTATGATCAATATTGTTTTGACTTTGACAGGATCATCGATGAAATTTTGCATGTTCTGTGTGTTTAGTTCCAAGTCCTCCCTGGTGGCATTCTGTCTCAACTGATCCAAGTACTGTTCGACCTCCTGTCGAACTTGGTTCTTAGGTTTAGCTTTGGTGAGGGAACGGATTGAGGGGATCTGGTGCATTCTCATCAAGACATCCAAACTACGATACAATCGTACATATGAGGCATGAATTTTGCCAATGAATGAGGCAAGTTGCTTTTTATTTTGAATCAACATTCGAACCTTCACTTTCTCTAGCTCTGCCTTTGGCTCCATTTTCTTCACTAAGTCAAGCGAGGCCCCTTTGTACCGCATTGTCCACTCTTGTACATAGGTGATAGTAGCCTATATGTTTTCCAGAGTTTTAACAAACTCTTTGCTCTATTGTTGTAAGCCATGCAAACAAACAATTTCTTTATGTACAGAGACAAAATCGTCATAGAGCTTCCGATGGTTTCCCCAAGTGTTGATACTTCAACAAGTATCGCTACTCTCGTCTCCTCCAATGCAGAAACTACATTCTTCTTTGTTGCTTGGAGTTGTTCTGCCTCTTTCCTGGCAGCCTGCAAGTTCTGTGCCAATTTCTCATTCTCGACCATCAAATATTGAACATTTGATCTCGTTGCTCTTGCATAGGCCAAGTTTGCTTCGATAATGGCATTTGGATGCTCCCTGGTATCTAACATTATCACCCTTTCTCTAATGAATGCAAGTGATGCGTGATCATCTGGAAAGTTCTTCCTCGAAGCTTTTACAATCCTCTATAACTCATCGAATGATAAATTGTACACATCCACGACCGGGTCATCATCAAGGAGAAAAACATCTCCTTGCTCGCTCGGGGCTGACTCTGCTACTAGAGGTGGTGGAGACTAAGGGATGACCTGTGTTTCTCTCGGCATCATGTCAACATCTTCACGTTGCGGCTCCTATTCCAACTCCATGTCTGTCGCTTCAATTAGTTGCTCAATCTGTTGAGCAAGCTCTTAATTCTGCATTTTTTCATCATCCTCCTTAATTGCTAGTTCTTCCAGTTCTTCAACCCATATCATCGTTGTTTACTATGTCATTTCACCTTGCCTTTATTCCTCTTGCTTCTTCTGCTTCTCTTCTCATTCTCTCCTTCTCAACCCTTATTCTTCCTTTAGCTTCTTCTTTGTCTCATGTTTCCAAAGTTGATTTCTCGATAAGAGGACCTGCTTTCATTTTGCAGCTTTTCTCTCCCTATGGATTGTCAGCAATCTTTCTCTTTCCCTTGTCTTACATGGGATTGTTTCCTTCTATTGTTGTTGCTTCCAGAGTTATTTTTGTCTATGGAACAAACTATGAATTCCTTTTTAAACTAACCAACTCATTGAGTCTGGAGGCATTGTAGAGTACCTCCAAGGATCCTCCTCTGGTGAATGAAATTCCCCACCGATCCATGGAAAGTAAACTCTCATACAATGTTCCTTGCAAATACTACGACGATCATACAGATTAAAGTCCTTAGTTACAAATTCAAATTCCAATATCTCCTTAGCCTCGACATCTATGACTTTCAAGCTCCTTATCTCGTATAATACGATCTACAAAGGAAGAGTTGGCCATGGTACTTTCTTCTTCTTATGTAGCGCTGCTGACAACCCTATATAGATATGGTATGATACTTCTTGCATGATCAATTTGTCAGTGGCATACCTTGGTAAGACATGCAGAGGCTTCTCTCTGCCAAACACTCTAATGGTGCCACCTAGTGAGGGATACCAATATGAGATGTATGTTATTGCCTCCATTGCTTCTTGTGACATGCAAGGTGGATCTTGTTCAAAGATAAGCTTGTACAACGGGATGATAAAGTGGTCAGTTATTTGTTCCATTCCTCCTCAATAACTGCATTCTGAAAGCAACTTGCAATAGATGTTCACAGTGATCTCGCGCAGTGTACATGTCCATTTCATGCCAGGGAACTGTTGTGGTGCACAGATTGCATCCAATAAGTATGTAGACATATAAAATCTTGCTCGCTCAGACTTTGGCGGATCCAGAGCCTGTGCTACATGGGCCTTCAATTGTTGAAACAAAAAATCCAACTAGTTGAACTGCCTCCCATCGTTCACCAACTGGTCCAATAAGACTGCCCACCCTTCAAGAAAGGTTTCAGTGCTCTCTTGGCCATAGATTCTGTAGGCAAAGATAACCAAGAGTTGGTAAGCCTTCATAAGGGACTTTGTCTTGTACACATGGGTGGGTGTCTATCGAAACTTCGATGGCTCTTTCACCCATCGTTTGAAAATATTTCATGTGTTCACATAGATGTGGGTGGCATAGAAGAGTGAGTCCATGCACTTTACTGGCTCGGGCAAGTGATACATCTACTAAAAGTTTTATGCCTGAAAGGTGGCAAACTTTTGACTGCTGGCACTGCTCAATGTCATGGTATGTTCATCCATATGTGACACAATCCAGCTGATGATATCCACACACGGGAAGGCAGGATACCTACATGCAACCTTAAATAGCCCTGACTGTCAGATACTACGATAAACCTATCGATCCTCTAAATTTGCCTCAAAGTCCTTTGCAAAAGTATCTTTAATTTGCTACCATGTTAGTGATGATCCCTTCTCTAGAAACAACTGAGTATCTGCATACACTGGAAAATCAACTGATGTTTGCTCAACTGCTTCCCCAGTACTACTCTCAGTGGTTTCCTTTGATGCAACTCTCTTAGATGCCATGGTAACAGTGATTGTTGGAGAGGTGCTCAACAACTATTGTACCTATGGGACAGAAAGGACACTCATGGCAAGAAAATGTCAGTTTTAAGCAAAAATAACTTACAAGGCAAGTTCAAGCAACAAACCAGGCACTAGATGGGAAGTATTGCACAATTTTTCTTGACAGGGGGGATTGGCTGCCTATGGGAATTGTGCATTGTGCAGTCCCAACAACCAAGGTGGAAACCTAGTGGTTGAAACTGCGTAATGCATAGTTCAGCCTGGGCAGAGGCCTAGGAGAGACTGCTCATTGAGCAGTCTCAATGGCCAAGCTAACAGGCTAGCTCCTGGAACTGCACAATATGTAGTTAGAGCCAGCTTGGACTGCACACTGTGCAATTCCAGAGGCCAATCTTGTGGCTTGAGCCTCAGGATTGCGTAGTACCAACTGGGCAAAGTGAAAATCTGCCAAGGGAAACCTAGATTTGCCCAAAGGAAGTGTGAAAACAAGAAGATCTAAGAGATGGTGTGAATATGAGTGTAGATCTGACTAAGTTTAGATAAATGCATGTGAACCAAGTGCAACAATTAATCAAACAAAAGGAAAATGTATGTGAGGAGAGTCGTCGCAATGACAACCATTGGTGCAAAAGCAAGAAAGCTAATGCATAGTTGGGAAAGGAAATCTAAAACTTAAAACAACACTTCTACAAGTTAAAACACTAGCAACCATGAAGAGAAACAAGTGAAACAACACTCACACAAGCCAAACAAAAAAAAGTGACAAAAAATGACAAAAGAAAAACTCACCCGGAAAAGCACCAACAATCACACCGAAGGTTCCTTGATCTCCTCCAAAATGATAGAGCTCTAAGACCGAATGTGAAAATGAGCTCTAGAAACATTGATTAAATATATTTTGACAAATTAGTGTTTATGACACGCATGACTAAAATCAAGGAAAAAGCGACACTTGGCAGAAGTTTCTAAAAGTAGTGCAAGTTTTTCCTTCGGGATACTAAAAATAGATCTCTATTTTTTAGGGATGATTTTTGGTTTTTCCTTTTTCCTTTTCTAGGGAAACTTTCCATGCACACTATCAGGATAGATTGCACAGTTTTGGGGAACTAGGAAACTTTCCAGCTCAGTGAGGGTTGCGCAATTTTTGGGCTCAGTGTTGGGCTACCTCCCATGACTGCGCATTTTCTGAGTTCAAGTTTGACTGAAAGTTAGGACTACGTAATTCCCATCATCAAGTTTGCTTTCCTTCAAGGATTGCGCAGTTTTTGGAGCTAAGCCCAAAACTGTTGGATCAATGTGAGATGAGCTACTTTGGATAGTAAGGAAGGCTCCAAAATCGAAGCATAGGAAAAATTTTGGAGGGTAGTTGTAGCCGCTCCAACATTGGCGACACACTAGCAAAACTCCAACTCTCTGCATGGACCTTGTCTCATGTAAAGCGAGTCTAACTTTTCCGAAAGTATTGTTCGGTTCATTGATCATCATATCTTCTTCACTTAGCTTGAGTTAAAGATCTAGTCCCTACCATTCTCTTCTTCGAGAACACACATACCAAGCTAAGTCAGACTGATTTGTTTTGATTGGGGATGAGGAGTATATAGATGCACAAGTAAAATATATTTTCAAAGTTTTAGTTTCATCTATGGTGTTGCTCCGCTCCTAGCAGGCCTAGACAGTAACCCGACAGGGTCACTTCAGGAACACAAGCATTGCTCAGCTGCTAACGAGCCTAGATAGTACCCTGACAAAGTTACTTGCATCACCTCTCTTTGCAGGAAGCCCTTCTCTTCTTTCGCGCTTTATTTAATTTTTTCATTTATTTATTTTTGTTCAAAGAACTATGCATATGCACTTATTTATTTCATGGAGCGAAATAGAAATCCCAACTTATTGGGAGCAGAAGAGGTTTTCCCTTCAGAGAAGGATATTCAATATATGTCTGACATACTTGTTATGGTTATCCCCCTCTTCTTACTCTACTTGACTTAGCTGACAAGGGTTAACCGAAAATAAAAGACCAATTAGAGTAGGCGGTACTAGTTAAAAGTGCAATCATCATGATTTCACCAAACCTCTCTCCAAAAAGGACATATTTTCCATCAAAGTATCATCGAATGAAATAAATGCAAGATTCACATAAAGAGAGGGAATAGACAAATAACCAAGTGTTGATAGTAGTACAACTTCTTCTTGGATTTCACCGAGCTTGTATGCGAAGCCAAACATGATTTCATGTGAAAACTAACTTAGAGATGGAAAGAAAACAAAAAAAGGAAAGAAGTGGAGTAAAATCGAAACAAGGTAAATAAAATCAAAGAAATAATAACGAAAAGCAAAACTACTCCTACTCCTAACCTAAGCAGATCATAGACCAGCTTACGTAAAGTGATACTTTAATGCAACCGTTAGTGCATTGGGTGGCCTATGTAAGCAAGGGCATGTATGTCAAAAATGATATACAAGCAAACCAATAAACAAGAAATATCATCCCATACAAAACAAAACGTTCGAAGCTTGAATGCACCCACAGAGAAGTAAAAATGGAAAGCGCATGAACGGCACTATGCGGATGTACCATGGTGTCCAAACACATTGTGAGTCAAAGACAAGCAGGTACACACTTTCAAACTTGAAAAATGAGAAAATGTGAAGAAAGAAGAAAATTTATGTTTTGCAATAGCGTTTGCTAAAAAACAACTCCTCCAATGACAGAATGATAGGATTGTGTGATACAGATGGAGGATGTGAATATTGTAATATATATTGATTTTTGACATGCACAACAGAGTGATGAGGAGCCTAGAAATATTCAACGCATTTCTTATCAGAAGTGGAACTAACCTCAAGGCTACGAGAACTTGAAATAACCATCAGCTCGGAATAAAATGCCTCGACATCTTGGAGAGGTTCCAATTCATCAGATGGATCATCGAATATTGGTGGCTTAAAAAGATCAACAGTGGAAGAATCAAAATCGTGAGTGAATGAATCGATGAAAATATCACGACAACCTTGATCAGAAATTTCAAGATTACGAACAAGGGCATCCTCATGATCTGACGAATCATAAAGAGGGGATGATGGAAAATGATAAATTTCAACCTCTAGGTTCTTAGAAAGGTAAAATGAGAGATTGGGAGGATCAGGGAAGACAGATTTGTCATCTTCGCATTCAAATGAAAAACTGGCATTCCACGTGTTCTCTGAATGATCGAAAGTATTAACATCTAAAGTTGAATTTTCACAAGATTGAATAGAAATGACAGAATCGTGGAAAATGTCAAGATGATGTAGAAGTGGTGCGGACAGAAGGGGGTCATCCTTCATCGTGGACTCTTGTTTATACTCCCACACGCACTCATCAAAAATGATATCACAGGTTGGTTGTTTAACACCAACTCCATCTTGAACTTGATCCTCGTGAAAACCAAAAGATAGATTTAAAATAGGTGAACACAACACATCAAAATATGGAGGATCATAAGGACCGAAGGATGGAGGACGAGGAGATAACACTTCATCACAACCATCAGATTCACAGTCCAAAATTGCGTTGAAATTCTAAGCAACTAGGGTAGGGGGAGATGGTGGTAGATCAACATGTGAACTTGCAACTCCCCCCAACTCAGCCTGTGGAACTAGAGCTATTTGATGAGAAGGGGATGGAGGGTCACATGGAACAACAACCTTATCCATCGTAGATTTATAAGCTCTAATACCGAGGTATGTTGGAAGAGGTTTAAAAGATTATAACTCGTGTGGATTTTCTGAAATGTGAACAAGATATAGAAATCTATCAACCAAGAAAGACCAATCAACTTCATCTTCAGGAAATTCAAAGCAGTAATGGATAAAACAATCGTGAAAATCCTAAACGGATTTGTCAGGTTCTTTTCGCAATTTCAAAATTTTCTTATTAAGAGCTTTATGATCGTAAATATCGAAAGCACGACATGACTCTATGAAAATTTGTTTGAAAGAGTGAATGGAGCCAATAGGCAATGTGTTACACCATTCTCGCACATGCCCTTCGAACGTGAGAATGAACAACCTACAACCAACATCCTCACAGTGGATGTTGTGCTTTGTGCAAAAATCAAGAAACTATGTGGTATGTTGAAACAAGGTTGTTTCACCCTCACCATTGAACTTTAGATTGTTCTCACCGACAATTTCAGATTTGCGGATTTAGAAAAACATGTCGAGGTTATGATTTGGTGAGAAGTCATGAAATATGTGTAGAAATTCAAAATATACTTTAAGGGCTCATCTTGTCATCTGACCCTCTTTCTAGCATCAGAAATGTTGATGGTGTTGAACCCGTCAACATTCTTGGGATCTCCTGATATGAAGTCCCAACTAGACCTCACAATGTTTGGAGTAGGAGTCTCAGCAGTGGGTGGTAATGTTATGCCTTGACCACGAAAACGCGTAGAGGGAAGTATGAAAACTTTGGGTGAGAGCAAGTGTGTGACCCTGCAGAGACTCAAGTGTGATGCATGGAGGTTCCAACACACAAAGCAAAAAGGAAGTGCGCTCCTTGGAAGCTTGTAATAATACACGACTTGAAAAGAACACACGAGCGAAATGGAATCACAAGCTAAGATGTGGAATAGTCCACAAGTTAAAGTGATGAGTTAATACAATAACACACATTCAACAATATTCATACAAATGAAAACGAAATAGTTCATAAGCATATGCACAAGTTAAATAACATACATTGCCAATACAACAAGAATAGTCCTATTATATTAACAACATATCCATGAAAGCGTGTTGGCTCTGATTTTATTATTATAAGTGAAATTTTGATCCATACATACACCATTGACAACAAATAGCCCCAATAGTGGAACATTACAGTCAATAACACCTGCTTCTCCAAAGAAGTATACTCGCTCTACGTTATGGAGAAGCCAAGGCTCTTCACAATACTCTCAAGCTCTTCTTAAGCCTAAGCCTAGCCAAAATCTTGGCTCCCAAAAGCTTGTTACATGAGTTATGAGGTTCTATTTATAACAAGAGGGGGTGATGCTTCAACTCTCCCTTTATGACCTTTGGACTAACCTCTTGACTCTTCAACTTCTTCATAAAATAGCACATTACCTTACATGATGACTTTTCATATTCCAATATTGACACTTAGAATTTCACTTACAACATAATTACAAATAATATTGCATTTTACACTTGTACCCATATAAGACAAGATAGGGCAAAGACAACTTGACAGCCTAACGAGACACAATACTATGATGTTGGATTTTGGGAGAAGTCTAACTTAGGAACCTCCACTTGCTACTTCTCAGTCACATATTGGTTCCAAGCTTGGTATTGTGTGATGGTGTCCTTAAACTGCTTAATGATGTCTTGCTGGAAGCGGACTCTAGCCTCCATGGCATCCGAGTACATTGTCTTGGTACTTGTGTCCAACTTGTTCTGAAGCATGGGCAACATTGTTTTCACTTTGACAGGACCACTGATGAAATTTTGCATGTTTTGTGCATTTAGCTCCAACTCCTCCCTAGTGGCATTTTGTCTTAGTTGCTCCAAGTACTTTTCGACCTCTTGCTGAACTTGGTTCTTGGGTTTAGCTTTGGTGAGGGAACAGATATATGGGATCTGGTGCGTTCTCAACAAGACATCCAAATTGTTGTATAATCGTACATATGAGGACTAAATGCTACCAATGAATGAGGTGAGCTTCTTGTTGTTAACAATGTAAACTTTGAAACGGGAACTATAAACTCAAAACGGGAACTCTGACAAAAAACCCCGTAAAAACATCAAAAACAGTGTTAAAAATGAAAAGTGTTGATGTTGGAATAACACCTTTTTTTTTCTAGGGTAAATTTTCAACATGTTATAAAAATGGCAGTGAAAACCAATTTTATGTGCAAAAATTGTCCAAAAAACACCCTCAAAACAAAAAGTGTTGATGTTCGAATAACACTTTTTCTTTCAATGGTAAATTTTGTGCAAAAAACACCCTCAAAACGAAAAGTGTTGACGCTGGGATAACACTTTTTTTTTCAAGGGTAAAATTTCAACATTTCGAAATAATGGCGTAAAAGATTTTATCATGACCCCGAAAAACATTAAAATTTCAAAAAAATAATGAAAACATAAAATAAAATTAAAAAATTAAAACAATGAAAAAACACAAAACAAAAAATAAAAAGTTTAAAAAAATAATAAAACATAAATTAAAATATATACTTAAAATATATATATATAGAAAGGACAAAAAAAAATCAAACATAAAACATTAAAAATATATATATAAATAAATAAACAAAATTAACTTATAAAAGATAAGAATTAAAAAACTACAAAAAAAAAAAGCTTAAAAATTATAAACAAATAAACAATAAGAAAAACATATTTTAAAAATAATAATAATAATAATCTTGTAAACCAAAAAAAAAACTAATTGTTTTCTTTTTCTTTTTTTTAAATGTTGATTACTTAAAAAAACAAATATAAAAAAAAATAAAAAATAAAAATATGTAAACAAAAAAGGTTATTTCATAAACCATAAAGAATTTGGAAAAAAAATATATAAAGTTAAGTTAAAAAAAAACAAACAAACAAACAAACATTAACAAAAAACTAGAAAGAAAGAAAAAAAAAAAAAACAAAAAACAAAACAAAACAAAAACAAACAAACTAGATTAAAAAAAATAATAATAATAATAATAAATAAATAAATAAAATAAAATAAATTAGAAAATTAACAACAACAACAACAAAAAATTTAAAAACTAGTAAAATTAATATATATATATATATATATGAAAATTTTAAAAATATATATATCTTTTCAAAAAAAAGAGACATTTAAGTTTAAAAAGAAATATGTATTTTTATTTTAAAAAATAATAATAATAATTAAGCTCTAGCTTTCTTATTTAAAATTAAAAAAAAATAAAATATTTTTTTAAAACAAATGTTGTTGTTGTTGTTGTTGTTGTTGTTGTTGTTGTTGTTGTTGTTTTTTTTTTTTCTTTTTTTAAATTACATTTTTTTAAACAAATTTTTTAATTTAAAAAAAAAAAACAAAAACAAAACAAAACAAACAAACAAACAAACTTTTTTTTAAACAATTTCTTTTTTATTTAGAAAAAAATAAATAAATAAATAAAATAAAATTCACCCAACCGCGCCACCACGGGCAGTAGCAAGGACAAATTCAAAATATATATATATATATATATAAAAAGTTAAAATATATATATAAATAAAATTGTTTAAAAAATAAAGTTTAATTTTTATTTTTTTTTGTCTTTAAATAAAAAAGTTAGAGCTTAATAAAAATGGAGTTGTCTTTAAAGAGACTTTTTGGAAGCTTTTCCGGTGAGTTTTTCCAGTCAAAATCCGACAGCACGAATCGCAAGTTTGATAGCTAATTTCTACACAATCAAAGCGTCCCAGGGGTTTTTCATGGTGTTGAATCCAAATATGCAGTTAAAAAACCATTTTAAATAATACAAATCAAGATTTAACCTCAATTTTTTCCGCCGGATTCCGTCACCAGAATCTCCAAAAAGTCGCACTAAAGGCAACTCCAATAAAAATTAATTTTATTTCTTTTTTACATCAAAAATTCATATTTCTTTTTAAACTTTAAATGTTTTTTTATTATTTTTTTTTAATTTGAAAAGATATATATATTTTTAAAATTTCCATATATATATATATATATATATATATATATATATAATTTGAATTTATTTTTGTTTTTTTAGTTTTTTTTTTTATTTTTTTAATATTAATTTTACTAGTTTTTTTATTTTTTTGTTTTGTTAATTTTCTATTTTTTTTTTTAATCTAGTTTGCTTTTAAATTTTTTTTCTAGTTTTTGTTAACATTTTTTTAAATTTTTCTATTTTTACTTACATAATTTTATATATATTTTTTTTAAGGTTTTTTTTTTTCCAAATTCTTTTATGGTTTATGAGATAATTTTTTTTTAACATTTTTTTGTCTTTTTTTATATATATATTTATATTTGCTTTTTTTAAGTAATCAACATTTAAAAAAAAAAAAACAACAACAACAACTTGAAAATTCGTTAAGTAATCATAATTTCAAAAAAATTAAATGGACATAATAAATTTTAAAGTCTGAAAAATAAGTCCTCTAAAAAAAGGTATGCTGCATCAACACGTTTCAAAATCAGCATGAGAATCACTGACATTTAAAAACAAATATTTATATTTGATACATAAGAAAATTTAAAGTTGTTGAATTGAGGCTTCTGTGATCCATATCAAATCCATGAGAGATTTTTCGGCGTAAATCACATGAAATTTCATTTGTCGACGCGTTTCAAACCAACCAGTGTGGTTCATCGTCAGGAAAAGTTGAAGAATCAGATCTAGCTTTGCATATTAAATAGACAGAGCAGAACATCCAACGGCTATATTTCTTGACCAAGCAACAATTATATTGATTAACAGCTAAATTTGACCAGTAGACAGTTAGTTGGACAGGATTAAGGGCATGACCTTTATTTTAATAATTAAGTTAATTCAAATAAATATCAAATTGTTAGTTAGTTATATTTTTATTAAAATCTAGGTTAAAATGACTACAAACGAATATATCATAAAATAAATTAATTAACTTAAATTAATAGTTAGTTAAAAAGTTATTAAATAGAGTAATGAATATACATAGTTATATATATATTAAAGATAAAGGGACTTATTTTATATATTAAAATTAATTAATTATAAAATAAAATTATTTTTAAATTAGTAGTTATTGATAGATATTATAGAAAATTTTAGGGGGTTAGAAAGAATAAAATTTTTATTTTTTTTAATTAATTAAAAGTTTAATTAAGGGTTATATTATCATAGATCGATTTCAAGGTATAGAATTATTATTAGAGTTTTGAAAGGATTAATTGTATTGTTATTATCAATATAATAGTGTTATCATAATAATATTTAATAAATTTATTAATAAAGACATATACTTATAACCTAAATTTCCTTATAATAAATAACATAACCCTGAAGAGCGATTAAGAGGCGAGGGTCGGGACCCATAACTAATGCAAAATCTCATCAAAGACTAAAGGCCCATGAGAGAAGGATACGGGATAACAAGCTAAAAAAGGAGGGAGGGGAGGAAGGGAAGAAAACGACTAGGAAGAGAGGGTTGGGATCCAACAACTACTGATCTTCCATCCGTCTTCTCTATTGAGATTGTTCGGTCTTTTCTCAATCTCAAGGGCTTCCCTAAATTTGTGGTGATGGAATTGCGAAACCTTAGCAATAACACTCGCCTCCTCGATACATACATGATGCTTGGTACTCTTTGCATGCTCAGCTAAAGTGGAAGACTTGGTTCTCCTATGCTTGAGATCAACTGCGTGCTCACTAATCCTTTGATTAATGGAACGACCAGTCTCACCAATATAGGGGGTCCCATAGGAACAAGGAATAATATAAACCCCTTTCATGTCCTTTGGGGCAATAGTATCCTTCACAGTTCTTAGGGATTTACGAATGGTGTTGAGGGGTCTAAAGGTCGAGGGGACATTATGTTTCTTAAGAACCCTAGCAATCTTATTAGTAGTCCCCTGCACAAACGGAAGATGGACACCTGGGACCCACTCTTTCAGTTCTCTTTTAGTTAATGAATTTTTGGCAGCTTTGAGGAAAGCTTTCTGACCCAGGTACTTACTATAACCATTCTCAACAAAGACATTTCTGGATCACCACTTTTCAAAATAGGGTCACGTTTTTACTACCCCTAGGAAATGGGTAATCGTATCGGTTATTTAAAATGCCAAAAACTATGCTCTAAAAAAACTATGTGGGTTTTGCATCGCCCCTTTTCAAAATCGGGTCACTTTTTTGCTACCTCTACGAAGCAGGTAATAGTATCAGTTCACGTTTCAAAGTTTACGTTGTTTGTTCTGAATTAAAAATTGAACCTTCGCTTTCTCCAGCTCTGGTGGCTTCATTTTCTTCATTAAGTCAAGCAGGGCCCCTTTGTACCACATTGTCCACTCTTGTACATAGGCGATGGCAACTTGTATGTTTTGGAGGGTTTTAACAAACTCTTTGCTATACTATTGTAAGCCATGCAAACGACAACTACTTTATGTAAGGTGACAAACATGTCATATAGCTTCCGCATGGTTTCCCTAAGTGTTGATACTTCAGCAAGTATCATTGCTCTCATCTCCCCCAATACGGAAACTGCATTTTGCGCTGTTGTTCTGCCACTTTCCTGGCAACCTGCAAGTTTTGTGTTAATTGCTCATTCTCGGTCGTCAAATACTGAACATTTGATCTTGTTGCTCCTACATAGGCCAAGCTGGCTTTGGCAATGGCATTTGGATGTTGCCTGGTGTCTGACAGTATCACCCTTTCTCTAATGAATGTAGGTGAAGTGTGATCATCCAGAAAGTGCTTCCTCCATGCTTGTACAATCCTCTTTTAGAACTCATTGAATGATAGATTGTATACATCCATGATCGGATCATCATCAAGGAGAACAATATCTCCTTGCTTGCTCGGGGTTGGCTCTGTTGCTGGAGGTGGTGGAGACTCAGGGATGATCTATGGTTCTCTCGACATCAGGTCAACATATTCATGTTGCGGCTCCTGTTCCAACTCCATGTTTGTCACTTCATTTAGTTGCTCAATCTGTTGAACAAGCTCCTAATCCTGTATCTATTCACCTTCCTCCTTAGTTGTTGGTTGTTCCAGTTCTTCAACCTGTATCGGTGTTGTTTCCTCTATCATTGTGCCTTACCTTTGTTCCTCTTCCTTCTTTTGTTTCTCTTCTCGTTCTCTCCTTCTCAACTCATGTTCTTCCTTCAAAATCTTCTCTGTCTCCTGCTTCCAAAGTCACTTTCTTGATAAGAGGATTTGCTTTCATTTTACAGCTTTTCTCTCCCTCTAAACTATCAACAATCTTCCTCTCTCCCTTGTCTTGCATGGGATTTCTGCCTTTTGTTTTTGTTGCTTATGGAGCTACTACTATCTATGGAACAGCCTGTGAAGTCCTTTCTAAACTGACCGGCTCATTGAGTCTGGAGGCATTGTAGCAGTACCTCCAGGGATCCTCCTCTGGCCAATGAAATACCCCGTCGATCCACGAAAAGTAAACTCTTGCACATCTGTCCTTGAAAATATTGTGGGGATCATACAAATAAAGTCCTTAGTGTCAAATTCAAATTTCAATATCTCCTTAGCCTCAACATCTATGACGTTCAAGCTCTTTACAAATAAAGTCCTTAGTGTCAAATTCAAATTTCAATATCTCCTTAGCCTCAACATCTATGACGTTCAAGCTCTTTATCTCGTATAATTTGATCTGCAAAGGATTATTGGGCCATGGTGCTTCCTTCTTCCTGTGTAATGTTGTTGACACCGTTATAGAGAGATGGTATGATACTTCTTACATGATCAGTTTTTCATTGGCATACCTTGGTATGACATGCATAGGCTTCTCTCTGCCAAACACTCTAATGAAGGTGCCACCTAGTGAGGCATACCAATTTGCAATGTTTGTTATCACCTCCATTGCTCCTCGTGACATGCAAGGTGGATCTTATTCAAAGGTAAGATAGTATAGTGGGATGATAAAGTGCTCTGTTAGCCATTCCATTACTCCTTAATAACTGCATTCTAAAAGCAACTTGCAATAGATGTTCACCACGGTCTTTCACAGTGTCCATGTCCAATTCATGCCAGGGAACTGTTGTTGCACACAGATTGCATCTAGTAAGTATGCAAACATATAAAATCTTGCTCGCTAACCCTTGGGCGGATTCCGAGCCTATGCTACATTGGCCATCAATTGTTGAGCCAACAGATCCAACCCGTTGAACGACCTCCCATCATCCACCAACTGGTCTAATAAGACGTCCCACCCTTCAATAAAGGGTTTAGTGCTCTCTTGACCATAGATTCTATAGGCAAAGATAACCAAGAGCTGGTAAGCCTTCCTGAGGGACTTTTTCTTGTACACATGGGTGGGTGTCTATCAAAACTTTGATGTGTGCAACTGAAAATAGTGAGGGTTCACTCTCATCCTTTTGTTTACAATAGGTTTCCCACCAGTCCTTAACGTGTGGGGTGGCTTTGAGAAGTGCAAAAGTAATCTTTTTCTGATTGGAAAAGTCATGAACTGAAAAAATATCCTTCCAACAGATTTAACCATTTATCTACGACGCCTACATCTATCAGGCCTTTGAATATGGGAATATCAAGGTTAACGTGTACCTTAAAAGGAGTGGTGCCTCCAGTGTGGCTACTGGATGAAGATGCATCACATGTGGGTAGTCGTTGAAGGATCTAGGCAAAGTTATCCATCATCGCGTCCCTCCATTGCTTGAGGGCTTCCTCGAGCAACATTTTGAAAGGATCTCCTTCCCCCTTGTCTTTCTTTTCTTCCGCCATGGGAGATCGTCGGGTTTTACAAGGTTGGTCCTGCAATGGTTCAACCAAATCGAGCCCTAACTCCTTATACCTTGACCTCGTTGGGGACATGCAAAGAAAAACATAGAAAGAGGAGACCACTTTGATACCATTGGTCGAACTTAAACACAAACGCAAAAACTTACAGATATAATCATAAACACAAAGATGTAGCAGAAAAATACTTCATTTCATTAATAGAAAAATATTGAACTATTCTTTCAAACATAATGGAAATAAGATAACTCAAGCGATGGTAGCTTATCTCTGAGAAGAGATGTGGCGGCTACATGCCTCTGAACTGTGTTACAATGAGGATCAAGGGCCTATTTATCATTGGAAGACATGAGAAAACCCTAAACAACCAAAACCCTAACCTTAGGAGATGTAACACTAAGAGTTTGTGGGCCCGTTGGGGTTAGTTGGGCAGCCAACTTCCTAGGGTCGCAACTTGGTCGTTTTATCTCCATTTGACGCGTATGATACATTGTTGGAAAGGTATCGCCAAGTACTTTAGGTTTCACTACAAGCCCTTTCCAATACCTTTGGGCCTGCCACAGACCCCAAAAAAATGTCGTTTAGGGGGTCAAAACTGCTTTGGAAGTTCAGGACCCGAAAAACTGCTAAAAATAGTAAATGATGAAATGAACAAGGAAATAGATGAAACTGAATGAGGGGTCTAGGTGGAATAGGCGAGTTTCCGCCAATATCCACTTGGATCATTTCATTCCTCCCCCCTTAGGAAGCAATGGTCCCCATTGCGTGCAAAGCCTCCATGAGTTGAGGAAATTTCTGTTGAACCTGGTCCGTGGTGAACCACTTGCCCTGGTGAAGGAGTTGGCCTGATTTGACAACTCGAAATAGTTGTATTCTCTGTTGGAGAGTGTTCTTGATTTGTGTGTCCATGATTTGATCAGTTGTGTCATGTTCCATGCTATCTGGGTTGAGCTTTGTTGGTGTGAGTTGTTATGTAACCTTAGATGTGTCCAACAATGGTGGAAAGTACGCTTGAAGGCAGTCTACATTGAACATTGGGTGCAGACCAAGGAATGGTGGGATGCTGAGCTCGAAGGCATTGTCACCGATGGTCTTGGTGATGGTGTATGGCCCATATCAGAGCGGGCGAAGCTTGCGGTGGGTCCAGCGAGGCGCTCCCTCTATAAATGTAGCTAAACTTTGTTGCCCATCTAGAACTTGTGTGACACTCAATGTTGATCATGGCATTGCTTGTACTCAACATTGGCTCTTTCCAATATATAATGGACCTACTAATAAATGTGTTGAATGCGCTCAATGAAGTTGTTAGCCCTTTCAGCTTCGAACTAAACGTGAGTTGAATCTACCTGAGTTGTTGCAAATGGTATGGCCACATCAATGGGGCATAATGGCTGAAATCCTGGCCCTACCTGAAACAGTTTGTGGCCTGTTGAGCTTTGGAGAGCTCTATTGTAGTTGTGTTGGACATAGGGGATACTTTCATCCCACGTGCATGGATGCTTTGAGTTGTACATGCGCAAAATGTGTACAATCATCCTGTTGACAACCTCTGTTTGGCCATTAGTTTGGGGATGGAAAGTTGTGGACTTAGTAAGTTTTGTATCCAGCATTGACCAGAGACTTGACCAAAATGCACTCAGGAATCTGTTGTCCCGATCTGAGACAATGGACTGTGGGATCCCAAAGTGTACCCACACTCACTCAAAGAAGAGCTTAGCAATGGCCTCTGTTGTGATACTCTTTTTGTAGGGCACCATGATGGCCATCTTAGAGAATCTGTCGACAACCATGAAAATGCAATCATTTATGTGCTTAATGGAAGGAAGGCCCGACATGTAATCCATGGAGACAAATTCCCAAGGCCGACTAGGAGTAGGTAGAGGAGTATACAAGCCTTTCTTCTTGATGGTTGGTTTGGCAATGGCACAGGAGGTGTAGGATCTAATGTACTTCCCAACATCCTAATGAAGTTTCAGCCAATAAAAATACTTCTGCAATACCGCCACTATTTTCTCTACTCTGAAATGTCCAACGATCTGACTGTAGTGTGCCTCCCAAATCATCTTAGCACGCTCACTTGAAGGAACACAGATGTGTCCCAAGTGGCATAACATTGCATCTTGAAGGTGAAAAATTGGAATTTGCTTCCCTTCCAGGAGTGTCTGGTATACGTTGTCGAATTTTGGATAGCTCTTGTAAAGATGCGGCCACCACAATGTCTCGTGTCCATAGGAGTCGAGCACAGTGATCAGTGCCATGACTGGTGGTCAGCTGAGGCAATCAACGACATTATTGGTACTTCCCTTCTTATACTTAATGTTCAAATGGAACTATTGCAGATAGGTAAACCATTATTGATGGCGATCATTCTGCAACTTCCCTTGTGTCTGTATGAACTGTAGAGGTCGATGGTCTGTGTGGATGATAGTTTCCTTCCCGAGAATGTAATGCTTCCATTGATGGCAGACCTGCACAATGGAATACATTTCTTTGTCTTAAGTCGGGTACTTTCAGACTGTGTCTGAAAGTGTCTCATTGTGTTAAGCCACTAGATTCCCATCTTGAGTAAGAACCGCACCAATAGCATAGTCGGAGGCATCTGTCTCAAACTCAAATGGTTGTTGCAAGTCTGATAATGTTAGCACTAGTGCAGAACAGAGGTGATTCTTCAACTAGGAGAATGCTTGATGTTGGGTTTCTGACCAAGATAACTTTTCTTTCACTCCGCCCTTGGTGATTTTACGTAAAGGCCAAGTGATATGAGAGAACCCCAACATGAACCTACGGTAGAAATTGGCAAGACCCAAAAAGTTGTGGAGCTCTGTTAGAGCGGTTGGGGATGACCAATCCTGAATGACTTGTATCTTGGATGGGTCCACATGTACACCCTACACATCAATGAAGTACCCCATATATTGAACCTGGGTCAGGCCAAAGGTGCATTTCTCCAAGTTAGCACACAGCTTGTGTTGTCGCAAGTTTTGAAGGACCTATCAAATATGGTGGAGGTGCTCTTCCCAACTCTGGTTGAAGATCAAGATGCAATCTAAATACACCACCATGAATGCATTGGTGAAGGGTCGCAAGATGTCGTCCATCAGTCTCATGAAGGTTGCAAGGGTGTTTGTCAATCCGAACGGCATGACCAACCATTCGAAAAGGCCCTCCTTTGATTTGAAGGCAAACTTCCACACATCGGAGGCTTTGATATGCACTTGGTGATAACCTGATTTCAAGTCAATCTTGCTAAAATATTTGGCCCCCTTGAGCTGGTCCATAACGTCATCAATCTGTGGGACTGGGTACCTATTCCAAACAGTGATCTTATTTAGCGCTCGATAGTCAATACAGAGCTTCCAGGTTCCATCCTTCTTTTGTACCAATACAATCGAGCTCCCACAGAGTGATGAGCTTCGCTTGATGTGCCCTTTCTGTAGTAGTTCCTGAATCTGCCTCTTGATCTCATCATTCTCTAGAACAAAGCATCGATAGATCGATCCATTAGGCAGCAGTGCACCCGATGTCAGATCGATGGAGTGCTTGACTTGACAGTGTAGAGGTACCCCTATGGGTGAGGCGAAAATATCCTTGTACTCCTCCACACCCTTTCCCATTTGTTGATGTTTTGAGGAGGAGCCCTGCCTAGAAGTTGTGGCCACAACCTTCTTCTTTCCTTGGGGGCAAATGTTGGGTTGTGTTATGTTCTTTCCATGACTAGCCCATGTAGTGAACCAGGGGGTTAGAGGGGGGGCAGAACCCCCCCTTCGTTGCGCCGATTGTGTAGTGGGGGGGTCAGAGGGGGGCGGCAGCCCCCCTATCCAGAGGGTTTGAGGGGGGCGGGTAGCCCCCCTCTACGGGGTTCGGGGCAGCACCCCAGGAAAACTGTTTTTGGACCCTATATTAGGTTGGGCAAACCTACCTATGGTTTTGTGCATGATTTTCGCACACGGTTTTGGACGCGATGCATTGGATGCTTCGACAGGTATAAATATGTATTTTAACATTGAAAGGAATATAATGAAAAATCAAGTTGGTAGTCTCGGTTTTGGGATCCAAGGAAAAATCTCTGGGCATATGTGTTTTATGTGTTATGCTCTCGCATTGTTTATTTTCTGTGTTTTAGAATTCATATGCAGGTAATTTCTGTACGAGGTTAAAACCTACATTTGGTATCAGAGTTGTTTTGGCCTCAAGGGGACGCCTTTGCTACTGAGAGGTTTTGCTCGGGCCTGTGGTAGACCCTGTTCAGTAGGAGATCTACGGGATCAATTCTGGTGGTGAAAGAATATGGCGAGCAGTGAAAAGATAGAGATCGAGAAATTTAATGGTCAGAGTTTTGAGTTGTGGAAACTCAAGATGGAGGATATGTTGGTGGATAAAGATCAGTGGATCATGGTAGATCCGGGTTCTAAACCAACGGGAGTGTCTGATGAAGAATGGAAGAAATTGGATCGAAAGGCAAAGAGCACAATACGATTGTGTGTCTCATATTCAGTATTGTTGAATGTATCAGGGGAAGCTATGGCGAAGGCTTTGTGGGACAAGTTAGGGACTTTGTACCAATCTAAGTCTCTGGTGAATAAACTGTTCCTACGGAAAAAGATGTATAACCTGAGGATGAAAGATGGAGACTCGGTGACAGAGCATTTGAATGCGTTTAATACTGTGGTAATTCAATTATCGTCTGTTGATATCAAAATTTCAAATGAAGATAATTGCATTAGTTTGTTGTGTTCTCTACCAAATTCGTGGGAAAGTCTGGTTATTGCAATAGGTAGCAATGCAACTGCCTTGCAGTTTGATGAAATAGTCTCATCCTTGTTGACGGAGGAGATGAGACCGAAAAATATGGAGAGCTAGAATGGTGATGCCTTGTCTGTACGAAGACGGTCCCAGAACAGAAACAAAAATAAGTCATCGAGTGGGAGATCTAAATCTAGAGCGAGATCTAAATCTCCAGGAAAACCTGTAAAGGTGGTGTGCTGGAAATGCGGAAAGGAAGGGCACTACAAAAGGGACTGTAAATCTAAAGCTCCTAACAAAGGAAAGGGATCTGATGATGCTCCTTCTGCAGAGGCGAAAACCACCTCAGATGAAGGTGGGTATGTGTACTTGGCTTCTTCAAGTACACGTGTAGATAATGAGGCATGGTTGATTGTCTCAGGTGCATCCTTTCACTTCACTCCCCAAAGAGAGTGGTTCTGCGAGTATGAGAAATATGACGGTGGTGATGTATTCTTGGGGGATGACAGGAAGGCTAGAATCGTTGGTCACGAAAAAGTAAAATTGAAGTTGCAAGGTGTAAGGGTTAGAACACTTCCGGGGGTTCTACATATTCCCGCATTAACTAGAAATCGGATTTATGTAAGCAAGTTGGATGATGCAGGTTTAAAAACAGTGTTTGAGAAGGATACCTGCAAGATGGTTCGGGGAGCACTGGTATTGATGCAGGGAGTTCGGATTGGAACTCTGTACAAGCTGCAAGGTAGCACTGTTGTTGATGGGTGCAACAGTTTTGTGGTTCCTAAAAGTGGAGCAAAAAATCTAGTGGTCTCTGAAGATAAGACCATGTTATGGCATCAAAGGCTTGGACATATTGGAGAGAAGGGCCTACGAATACTTCATGGTAAAGGTATGGTAGAAGGTATGAGTAATAGCTCTTTGGATTTTGATTTCTGTGAAAACTGTGTATATGGGAAGCAGAATCGAGTGAGTTTCCCCTTAGGTGGTAAGAGGGCGAAACAAATATTAGAGCTTGTGCACAGTGATGTGTTTGGACCTGTGAAGGTTCCATCACTAGGTAAGTCTATGTACTATCTATCATTTATAGATGACTTCTCAAGGAATACATGGAATATTTCCTTAAGAAGAAATCTGAAGTATTTGACAAGTTTAAATAATTTAAGGCTCTGGTGGAAAACCAGACAGAGAAGAAAATAAAGGTGTTGAGGACAGATAACGGTCGAGAGTTTTGCAATAAGGAATTTGAAGAATTCTGTAAGAAGTGTGGTATAGCACAGTAGAAGACTACTCCATATACACATCAGCAAAATGGAGTTGCAGAAAGAATGAACAAGACGTTGATGGAAAGGGCAAGAAGCATGCTCAATGGTGTCGGGTTAGGACAGGAATTCTGGGCAAAGGCGGTGGAGATAGCATGTTACCTGGTCAATAGATCACCTTCATCAGCTTTGGAGGATAAGACTCCACAAGAGGTATGGATTGGTAAGAAACCCTATCTTTCACATCTGAGGGTATTTGGATGTGATTCATATGTACATGTTCCAAAGGAGAAACGAACCAAGTTGGATAGTAAATTTGAAAAGTGCATCTTTATTGGGTATAAGGATGGTTTAAAGGGTTATAAGCTTTGGAACCCAGTAAGAAGGAAGGTTGTGTACATCTGAGATGTGGTGTTCAGAGAGGTGAAAGATGTTATTAAACATGAAGTCCAACCAAAGGAACCTGAGAAGATAGAGTTTGAGCTAAAGGAGGAAGAATCAGACTCTACAGCAGAGGAGGAATCAGAAGATGAAGAGCCAAAAACTCCGGGTGTGAGAAGATCAGTTCGAGAAAGAAGGTAGCCAGAAAGTTATAGTCCATCTGCTTTCTGTTCAAATTTTGCTTTATCTATTACTAATGATGATCCTAGAACTGTGAAGGAAGCAATGGATTTAGAGGATGGAAAACTCTAGAAAGAGGCCATGGTTGATGAAATGGCATCTTTGCACAAAAATGAGGCTTGGGATCTGGTGGAGTTGCCGGCTGGAAGGAAACTCATTGGCAGCAAATGGGCGTTCAAGAAGAAGACAAATGTAGAAGGAAAGGTGGAGAAATACAAAGCTTGGTTGGTAGCAAAAGGTTATTCCCAGGTGCCGGGAATTGATTTTGGTGATATTTTTTCTACTGTTGCCAAGGTAACTTCTATTAGATTACTTTTATCTGTTGCTACTGCTTTTGATTTTGAGGTAGAACAGATGGATGTGAAGACAACATTTCTTCGCGGGAACCTGGAAGAGGAGACCTACATGAAGCAACCTAATGGTTTTGCGGTGAAGGGTAAGAAAGAACTAGTATGCAAGTTAAAGAAGTCTTTGTATCGGTTAAAACAGTCACCAAGGATGTGGTATCAGAAATTTGATACATTTATATGGGGACTTGACTTTACCAGAAGCAAAGCAAATCACTGTGTGTATTTTAAATTAGTTGGTGACCGTGTTATTTATCTGGTCTTGTATGTGGATGATATGTTGCTGGTTGGAAATAACAAAGAAATTATCCAGGATTTGAAGACCCAATTTTCCTCCAAATTCGACATGAAAGATCTTGGTGTTGCAAACTATATTTTGGGCATGGAAATTAAAAGAGATCGAGCAAAAAGGAAGCTCTGGTTAAACCAGAGGAAGTATGTCGAGACAATATTGCAGAGGTTTAATATGCAGGATAGTAAACCGGTGAAGGTTTCTATTCTTGTAGGTGTAAAGTTATCTGTTGAACAGTGTCCCAAGACACAAGAAGAGGAAGAGGATATGTCCTGTGTTCCATATGTAAGTGCAGTCAGTAGCCTGATGTATGTGATGGTTTGTACTAGACCAGACATTGCACATGCAGTGGGAGTATTGAGCAGGTTTATGTCAAAACCAGGGAAGAAGCATTGGATAATAGTGAAGCGAGGTTTTAGGTATTTGCATGGCACTAGTGATTATGCTTTGTGCTGCCAAGGAAGACCAATATTGGACAGAGTTTTGGATATCCGTGGCTTTTTTTATGCAGACTGGGCTGGAGATCTGGATCAGAGAAGATCTACAAGTGGGTATGTGTTTAGCCTATTTGGAGGTGCTGTCAGTTGGATGAGTAAGAAACAATCTGTAGTGGCACTATCAACCACAAATGCAGAATACATGGCAGCCACTCATGCAAGCAAGGAAGCAGTTTGGTTGTAGAGATTGTGTTCAAGGATGGGGTTAGTACAGGGAGCTATAAGGATAGACTGTGACAGCCAAAGTGAAATTTTCTTGGCAAAGAACCTTGCTTACCATTCAAAGACAAAGCACATTGATGTTAAGTATCACTTTGTGAGGTATATGATAGAAGACAAAAGGTGTTGCTGGTAAAGGTGGACACTTTGAAGAATATCGCAGATGCATTGATAAAATCTGTGAGCTCTAAGAAGTTCTCTTGGTGTAGAGAAACTATGGGCATTGCAGGGATGGATAAATGACTAAGCTCTCCTGTGGACCCCTTTGGAAAGAAAACAACAAGTGGGAGAATGTTGGGTTGTGTTATATTCTTTCCATGACTAGCCCACGTAGTGAACCGGGGGGTTAGAGGAGGGGTGGAGACCCCCCTTCATTGCACCGATTGCGCAACAGGGGGATCACGGGGGAGCGACAGCCCCCCCTGTCCGCGGGGTTTGAAGGGGGTGGGTAGCCGCCCTCTACGGGGTTCGGGGCAGCACCCTGGGAAAAAAAAAATTTGGACCCTATATTAGGTTGGGCGGACCTACCTATTGTTTTGTGCATGATTTTCACACATGGTTTTGGACGCGATGGTTTTTAGTCCATGGTTTTAGACGCGATGGTTTTTGGTCCATGGTATTGGATGCTTCGGCATGTATAAATATGTATTGTAACATTGAAAGGAATATAATGAAAAATAAAACAGGTAGTCTCGGTTTTGGGATCCAGGGGAAAATCTCTGTGTATATGTGTTTTATGTGTTATGCTCTCGCATTGTTTATTTTCTGTGTTTTAGAATTCATATGCAGGTAATTTCTATACGGGGTTAAAAACTACAACGAATCATAAGGAAAACAAATTTCCTGGTCTAAGAAATGATCTTACTGCATTTATTTGCAGTGATCAAAGAGATGGCGGTAGGTGGGGCTACCTTTGGTATCCTATACAACTTATTAGACAAAGTAATAATCACAAAGTGAGGTCTAGACTCATATACAACATGTCACTTCCACAAGTATGGTTGTCCTAATAATACATCACAAACTTCAAGAGGAGCAATGTCACATAGTACCTCATCCGTGAAGGGCTTGATGATGTAGGGAAGGCAACACTGCTGGATGACACTAAAATCTTGTCCTTGGTGAAGCCACCTAATGGTAGATGGTTGTGGATGTATTGTAGTCTTTAAGCCCAGCAGCTTCACGACCTCTACTGAAATAAGGTTCTTTTGGCTCCCGTTGTCGATAATGAATTGCAGCGGAGAACCCTTCACCCACATCTGTGAGTGTAAGAGGCGTCCCCCCTCCTTTGGATCTTCTGACTCAATTTTCTAGATCTTTGTGGTGGCCATGGTGGCATTGGGCTCTACATCAATGATTTGCTTCCCTTTGTTAGGATTCAGAGTCAGAACTTGTGTCTGATTCAAAAGCCTTCAACTTGGCCACAAGTGATTGCTTGTCCTGACACTCACTTGTATTGTGAGTGGAGCTCTTATGGAACTCACACCATTTTCTCGTATCTTTCTTCGTCTTTGACAGTTTGTCCTGGATAGCCTCACATTGGCTTGGTCCTTTGTTCTGTGGTTTGGGGGCGCCTTTTCCTTTCTTTGGATTCGCAGATCCAAAGTCTCGCTTCTTCTATTTAAACTTCTGTTTAATCTTGACAGCGTACCGATACATCGTACCGAGCAAGGAAATTTCCAGGAACTCCATCTCGTGTTGGATGTACTTGTGTAGACAACCACGATCCTTGAGCACCAAATGCCACTCAGTATCCTTAATACCCATCTTCATGCAAAGGGTATGGAAATTATTTGTGAACTCCGTCACATCTTTGTCCCTTCCCTATCGTAGCGTGGTCCACTTTATGTATTTATCTTCATAGCTCCCAACAGGGTAATATTGTTCCTTGATGATGTCTCAGAAAGAATTCCAAGTGGGTGTGGCTGAAAATAGTGAAGGTTCACTCTCATCCTTTTGTTCACAGTAGGTTTCATCTTTTCCCGATTGGAAAAGTCATGAGCTAAAATATATCCTTCCAACAGATTTAACCATTTATCTACGATGTCTACATCTATCAGGCCTTAAAATATGGGAATATTGAATTTAACTTGTACCTTAAAAGGAGTGGCGCCTCCAGAGTGGTTGCTAGATGAAGATGCATCGCCTGTGGGTAGTCGTCGAAGGATCTAGGCCAAGTTATCCATCATAGCGTCCCTCTGTCGCTCGAGGGCTTCCTCGAGCAACATTTTGAAAGGATCCCCTACCCCATCATCTTTATTTTCTTCCACCATGGTAGGTCGTCGGGTTTTGTGAGGTTGATCCTGCAATGGTTCAACCAATCGAGCCATGACTCCTTATACCCTGACCTCGTTGGGGAAATACAAATAAAAATAGAGAAAGAGCAGACTACTCTGATACCGCTAATCCGAAATTAAACAAGAATGCAACAACTTACAAACATAATCATAAAGACAGATATGCAGCAAAAAAACACTTCATTTCATTAATAGAAAAATATTGAACTATGCTTACAAACAGAATGGAAATAAGATAGCTCAGGTGATGGTAGCTTATCTCTAAGAAGAGACGTGGAGGCTACATGTCTTTGCACTATGTTACAATAAGGCTCAAGGGCCTATTTATTATTGGAAGAGATGAGAAAACCCTAAACAACCAAAACCATAACCCCAAGAGATGTAACACCAAGAGTTTGTGGGCCCCGTTGGGGTTAGTTGGGCAACCAACTTCTCGGGGTCATAACTTAGCCATATTATCTTTGTTTGGTGCATACAATACCTTGCTGGAAAGGTCTCGCTGAGTACTACAAGTTTCGTCGGAGGCCCCTACTCAAGGTAACAAACCTGTCGCGGACCCCAAAAAAATGTCGTTTAGGGGGTCAAATCTGCTCCGGAAGTTCACGACCCGAAAAACTGCTAAAAATAGTAAATGCTGAAATGAACAAGGCAACAGATGAAACAAAATGGGGTTCTATGTGGAATAGGTGGGTGGACACTAATATCCACAACCAAACTGCAAATTTCTTGCAACAGGCCACCCCAGAACCAGATTCAATGTCTGAAGGATGCTTCACATAAAATAGTACATCAAAGCTCAATTCTGGGTAGAGATTGAAGGCCAATCTCCTTCAAAGGCTAGGAAACAAGGATGCCATCTCTCAAGATTTGGGTCAAGGCTCAATACACAACAAGTATGGCCACTATAGTTTGCACAACAGAAAGGGATACCCCTTCTCCCCTCTTACCATCCCTTAGTAGTCTTCCATCTTCCAATGCCTCACGTGCACAATACAATAACACAAAAACGTTCCTCTTTGCAACTTGACTTAATTAGAGGGATTCTCCCAATGGTTTAACTAACTATCACTAGTCAAACATGGAATTTATGTTCCAGTTTTTCACACACAGGTTACAAGTTCATAGGGTTCTCAATAGTATGGGCTACACATTGTTCTTTGTCTCCAAAATCTTTGCAATACTCCTCGCTCTGGCTTCCAAAATGAACTCCTCCACTTCTAAACTTTTTTCTGCACTTGCCACCTTCCTTATGAGCATTGGCTTCAAGTAGGGGTTTAAAGTTCCTTTCTCGGGGATTAGATTTAACCTTGGCTACCATGAGGTGCACAACTTAGGTATGGGAAACTCTTGTACCACTTTCCCCATTCCTCGTAAGTACTTGTGGTAGTTGGTATTTCAACCAACACATTAGGGGGGGTCTGCACAATAGATTGGAAAACTTCCCAATCCACCTCATGGGCTTCATAAGCAAGCTATCCTTTAAGACATTGAGATTCTTATAAGCATGTCCTCATCTTTAGCTTCAACCATTTATAATTTATATCAACAAAAATATTTACATCAAATACGCTGGCGATATAGCCATGTTGGCTCTCCAACATTATCATCCTTTAATTACATTACAAAACTTGGTGGATTAGAAAAAGGGATGTTACATCTATGATTGTTGGTGTGGGAAGAATTATGGGGAAAGTTGTAGGGTGTTTAATCTTTCGTGATCGTAGAGGAAAGTGGAAGCATGTCACCTCATCATTGGTGTGGGTTATAAAATTATGTGTTGATATGGACGAGTGGTTTGAACTTGTAGGAATCTATACCATTGATCATAATTTAAATTTTAAAAGGAATAAAATCTTGGGGAAAGTTGCATGGAAGTTAGTGTTACATGACCAAGGGTTCTATTAGACCTAATGTTAATTTGGGCCATTAGAACATTGAGATTTCATTGCAACATAATGTTGGACCTTTAATGGCTGGTGGAGGAATATGTGGTTGTTCTTCATTGGTGTGGGTTTTAAAGTTATGCACTATTATGGTGGGGATCTCATAATTTGTATAGATCTAGGCAGTGGATAAGATATGTGGTTAATGGTTAGGGTTTAATCCACTAAGAATTAGGTTGATGGTTACCACCTTTCAGTTGACACCTAATGAGACACTCAACACTTAATGATTGGTGTGCGTTATAAACTTGTGCCCCAAAGGATGGGGGTTCTTTAGACCCAGGGCAATTATGACCATGGATTAGTTATGTGGTCAATGATGGGGAATATCCCTATGGTATAGAAGCTCGAGGATTAACCTATACCACTAAGTCCCTTCTATCCAATTAAAGGTTTCAATGTGGCAATATTGTAAGGCCAATAAGACTTTAAAATAAAGAGAAGGAACAAGGTAAAGGAAAGGGAAAGGAAAAGAAATAAGGGCAAGAATATAAAGAAAGGAAAGGGAAAACATACATGACCATGCACATAGGTGTTTAGTCAATTTAGTATGTCCTAAATTGCTACATTAATTATCAATCTGGGAGTCGTAAACTGATGAAGTGTGGCACACTATATGTGCAAGACAACCTCTTTCTTACTTTTTATTGTTTTCAATTTTGTTTTGTTTTTGGGGGTTTTATCTTGATTTGTCTCCTAATGCAAATGGAAATCCTATTCCTAAGTTTTAAGAATACTTTAGAAGGCAAGTATGGATATATATTTTAAGGCAATTATGTCCTTTATGATGACTTCCAGAACTTAACACTTCAGAGGATCTCAAAACATGCTAGTGATGAAATTAGTACTTGAACAAGAATGTAAATGTGCAGCTATTCAAATCAAACATATAATAAACTACTGATCATCAAATCATTATCTCTGCTGCTCATCTAAATACAGAAATAAAAGTTAAGCTATTGCACTCAAACAAATCAAAAACTGCAAACTAATAAAAGTAAAACCAATTCACTTCATTCACAGTCCGATAGCTCGCCAAGTAGCTTTTCGGGGTTAAGCCATGGCTCTGGAGATAACGTCAATAACATGAGGAATTGATATCTAAATTATCTACTTGAAAATGAAAATAAAACCAACTCACTTCACTTATAGTCCAATAGCTCACCAAGTAGCTTTTCGGGGTTAAGCCATGGCTCTGGAGATAACGTCAATAACATGAGGAATTGATATCTAAATTATCTACTTGCAAATGAAAATAAAATCAAGTCTCTTCACTTATAATCCAATAGCTCGCCAAGTAGATTTTCCGGGTTAAGCCATGGCTCTAGAGATAACGTCAATAACATGAAGAACCTGATATCTAATTGCAGAAATGAAAGTAAAATCAAATCACCTCACTCATAATCCGATAGCTCGCCAAGTAGCTTTTCGGGGTTAAGCCATGGCTCTGGAGATAACATTAAATGACATGAAGAATTTGATATCTAAACTAACTATCAACAGCAAATGAATAAGACTGAAATCAAAGCATAACTGAAATTGAAAGCTAAGAAAAACAAAGTCAGTAGAGAGGCCAATCTCATGTCACTATTTATTGCAAAAATTGTATGAAAATGCTCGAGCCTAGCCTATCCTGAAGCACACTGATCAGTGTTAGCAAAATTGTACAATGCTTGGAAAATCATGTACAGGAATGAAACATTAACATCATAACTAAAATATGAAATATACACAAGTGAACAAACGATGAAATATCTACAATGGAAATAAGACAAGAACATATGAAAACTTTACAAAAATAAAGAAACAAAACCTTAGCCAGCAGGGGCCCTCTGCACAACCTTGGTTAACACGTTGTTAGTCCGATATTACGTTCACATAGTCATATAAAACAAAGTCTCACTATATTGCAAAACAGAGGAAGGATCCTCTCGTTACAACAGCAGGACCAGTGTCTCAGCACAGTACATGAACTAACAGCAAGACTACATAAAAAAAAAAACTAGCTACATGCGTTTGCAAACGCGTTATTTATAAAGGAAATTACATAACTGTTTTTCCCATGGAACTCCTTCAGCAAAAGACACGTAAAAAGACAGCACCCGTGAGCTTAGCTTGTTGGTTTCCATGATCATTCAATATACCAAAAGATGTTTGTTGGATTTGCGTCGTGGAGGCAGTCTACAGCTGTCAAAATGAATCCATGGATCTAGGAACGGTCTCGGACCCTTCACGTGTTGAAAAATAGAGACCTGTTTGCCGTAGAACTCCTCACTTGACCACCGTTTGACCAAGGCTTTCCTCTACGAATCTGGCTAAACTGGTAGGACCTGGTCCATGTCCAGATCATTTCTAAACTGCCCACGTGCCTTGTTTTGCTTGCTGACACCTGCAACCTAAAGATCAACAAAAACAGCTGCGGAATCTTAAGTCAGCTATGGAAAGTGGCTGCATTCCGCAGCTGATGAGAAAAATCTAAGTCAAATAGCAAACACAAAAACATAGTTAGAAAACCACTTAAATGCACTCTCAAATTCAATATGTAATGATCTTTGATAGGTTGTGAGGCACTGGTGAGGGGAAAAAGTCTAGAAAAGTGTGTAGAAGAGATGTAGTTTCAGGGCTCAACAATAGGCTTGTAAAGGAACTTGATGAGATACCCTAGGAGTAATGAATAATAGGTTCGATACTCTCCCACTTGTGGTTCAAAAGGCTCAATAACAAAGGATTTTTTGCATTTGGATACCCTAAGGGTTAGTTAGGAATTCGAGCATGTGACACAAAGACAAAAAACCGTTACTCGACAACTCAATAATCAGAAAAACAAATTTATCACCACAAATTACATAAATAAATGGATGTGTCCAATATAACTAACTAGATTGTCATCTCCATTTATGTAACCAAATATAAGTTATTTATTTATTTATTTATTGAAGGTATTTAATTTAAGATCAAGAGAAGCATAATAATTAGTTTAAAAGGTTGAGCAACACAAGTGGCCTAGATACGTGGGAAAAATGACTTTAGAGGGTCACACCATTAAACACTTCCATTGGCTCAACTAATATGAGAAGGGAGCACCACTCGATGTAATGAGTCCTAAAAGTAATTTTTTCTTAGGTGCCTATGTACACCCCTTCCATAGACATGGGTTATTTGGGGGGACTTGAACCTCAAATCTCATAGTTTACATAATACTTCATAACACGACTATCACCAATTGTGTTGCACCTCGAGGTATGTTTTTTAAAAGGACGACATGGGGGCAGGGTTTGATCCATTTATGTGTGCATGAGTCACGAAACCATTAATATGGTCTCTCTAAGTGCATCTACGCATTTGACCACTACCTTAATGAGTGCTAAATGGTCCCTAGTAAAGGATGCTTGTGGTTTATTAATCGTAGTTGAATGACTCTAAATATATAGTTGATATAGAAAAATGTATCTCATAATGTTGGACTATAAAAGCCTCATGATTAAAATGAATAAACTTTGTTAAAATCACCTTAAACTTACACTTTTCCCTTCTCATCTTATTGAGCAAAGCCATTAACAAAATAAAAAGAAATATATATGCATGTACCTTATTTTGGTAATTAAAATAATTCACATTATCAACTTAAATAATTTACAAGCTACCCCACTTTTTTAGGGTTCCATATCTTATATTTTAACCTTGAATTCATAATTCTCATCATATATTTGTTATAAATTTTTGACCCTAACTAAATCAAAGTTTATATGATATATGCCATATGTTACCTCAACTACTTTAATTACTTTGGAATATGTATAAAATGAGAAAGGAAAGAAAGGAAAGGGAAAACATGCATGACCATGCACACAAGCTTGTAAAGGAAGTTGATGAGATACCCTAGTAGTAGTGAATAATAGGTTGGGTGCTCTCCCACTTGTGGTTCAAAAGGCTCGATAAGAGAGGATTTTTTCATTTGGAGAACCTAATGGTTAGTTAGGCATTCGAGTAAGTGACACAGAGACAATAAAACATTACTCAACAATTGTAACAACCTTGGTGAAAATTCCATGTAATAAAAGTAAAAAATAATAACCAAGGTTTATGGGACACTTATTCCAAGTTGAATGTTGGGGAAGACATTCTAGGGGGTGTTTATTTGGTTGTTATGACTAAGGAAATTGGTAAAGGTAGTGGCTAAGGCCTTGAAAAGAAAATGGAGTTTTTGGCACATTTATTTATGAAAATAATGGAAATTAGGAGAAAAAGGAGGTGAAAGGTCGCAGGTTGCATGTGAGGAGGAAAATGAAGGAAAATGATGGAAAATGAAGAAAATAGAGTCCTCATTCATAAAAAGGCTTCTGAGGATCAGTTGGTAACCTTTTGTCAATTAATTTTTGGAGCTCTCTCATTATTATCTCTCTCTCTCTCTCACCCTTGGACACTTAGAGTTTCTTGGAGCACTTTGGCATTGGAGAAAGAAAGGCAAAAAAGCCAAGAGGAAACAAAGATCAAGCAGGGAAAGGTAGGATCAAGCAGCTACAACAGGCTTCATTGCAAGTATTGACTTTCATGTGTATTTTCCTTGCTATATTTGGAATGCATGGTATTGCATGTGGTTCTTTTCTATCATGCCATGGGTTTTTCCAGTTATGACAGTTGTTCTTCAACCTAGCCTTGTCATTTCCTAATAGCCTTGATGAGATGGGTTTCCGTACTTCGGTTGATGTGGGATGGCCGGATGGATTCGAAGTTGAGTGGGGTGGATCTCTGAAGTGACAAACATATGGCCCAGTGATCCCTGAACCAGACCATAGATCACGGTAAAGCCACTAGCCTAGTAACCCCTGAGACAGACTGTGGGTTGCAGTAAAGCCAAGATTGTGTGCCTTGGTGGGCCTAGGAATCCTTGTTGGTGAATGGCGAGATATATGGTAAAGTAAAGAGGTGGATTTCTCTCCATTGGGCCTAGTAGTCCCGGGATGGGACGTATAGTAAAGCCTGGAGAGTGTGTCTCAGTGTAGGGCCCAGTGATCCCTGGATCAGACTGTGGATTACAGTAAAGCCTGAGAGACTAAGAGGCACTCAAATTCCTCATGGTGTAGGTGGAGAACTCTGGCTGCATCCGTGCTTGTTTGGTGTTTTCTTTGGTGTGTTCTATGAGTCTCACATTCATGCTTGGAATATGGCACAAGTGTGATTGGACAAAGAGAGACTTGGCCCAGCCAACCTATGGTTGGGTGGAACATGGTAGTCCCATCTCCGGTTGGTTTATTGCATTCATTAATGAGAAATTCATTCCCTAGGTTTTCATGTGTAATTGTACTGATTTATATGTGGATTTTATGGCTGATATATTCATGGTATTTCTGTTGTTACTATGCTGGTTATATGTATGTTTTATGACAACAACTATGTATGGATCTCAACATGTTTTTACTTGTAAATGAATGGATAATGTATCTATGACCTAATAGATGATAATGCAGCAAATGGAATGAGGGAACAATGGTTCATAGCGATTCTTAGATAAGTATGAGATCCCTACACTTAATTATGTTGTTTACACCTTTAGATCGCATGTTGATGATATGTTTGACGAAATGTCTGTCATGGCAAGTAGGGGTCTGGTTAAGGTCTTGTTTAACTTATTGCTTTTGCATCATTGTTTCCATGTTCTTTTACTGATCCTAAATTATCATTCCATTATGGGCAGTGACCTAGGCCTAAAAAAGTGGCTCAAATCCCAAGGACACTGGCACAAAACTGGAAAAATGAGTCTTTGGATGCTGGCAGGCAAGCCTGTGAGAGCGACTTTGGGTTTCTGGATGCTATCATGCCTATATCCTGAGAAAGACTAAGGCTTAAGATGGTCAAAACTTCAGTAGGACCCAATGGCAAGTTGTTTGAAGTGTTGGATTAGTTCTTGAGGGTCCTGAAGCAATGTTGAATGTTTTTATGTTATGTTTTGGTCGATTCCACTTCCTTAGGCTCACATACGAGGTCAAATTCAATCGTAGTAGCCTCTCGTCGCATGTTTACTCCGATTGGCTGTTTACTTAGGTAGATGTGGGAGGAGGGTCTTACAAAGTGGTATCAGAGCATGGTTCACCCCTCGAGATTGATGGGCTATGTGTTGGTCATGCATGCATGTCAATTGCATGTGTGTCTTTGACACTTGCATTCCATGTGTTTGTTGCATTGAATAATGTTGATCATGGTTGTAGTAAGGTTGGCATGAGGAACTTGATGATTGATTTTGTGGAATGCATCGTTATGAGTATATGACTGGTTACATATTGTTATATGTCACTTACATTTTGTTAAATGTCACTTGATTACATCCTTGTATGTTAGTTTGCATTCTTGTATGTTTGAGTACAGGTATCAAACTTGTAGGTTTGGTTACATGAGTTGATCACTTATGCTCGACTACATCTTTTTATGCATATGTGTAGTTGATTAGGCATTGCTTATGCATGTTAAAAGTTGCATTTGGAAATGGGTAAAATGGAGTCATGGTTGTTGTCATGCATGAGGTCATAACATGCATGGTTGATATGGCCTTGCATTGATGACTCGACCCTACCTAGACTGATGTTTATGTGTTGATGCATTTATTTGTGCATGTCTATATGTTGTTATGTTTATGTTATACATCTATCATTCTGATTTGTTGATCTTGCTGATGAGGTAACTTTCCCACATTATACTAAGGTACGTTGATTTATTGTGATTTGGTTTGACATATTATGCATTGCAGGAAAGAAATATCAAATGGCTAGCAAGATGGTTGACTACAAAGACTCTCCCTATGAATCTGAAGAGAAGTATGGTGTTGAGAACTCTTATGATTTGGCAGTTGCACTAAGAAGCTTAAAGGAATAAATAATGAGTTGTAAGGAGGATAGTGACAGGATCATACAGGCACAAGAGAAACAAGCAAAGGTTAACGCTATACTTCTTCAGAGTTTTCCAGAATTGTAATGACAAGGGCCACTTCAGATCAACCATAGACAGGAGGACAAAACTAATGGATCATATGGCAGTAGGTCTCCTGGTAAACACATGTCAGATAGATCTGATATGGTGAGAGATGGCAGGTTGTTGGACACTCCGAATAGGAGGGGCAATGAGTACATGTACTATTCTAGTTCTGGTTCTAACAGACATCATGATCTTCATCGTTATCATCCCTATAGGAGGAATGATAGGGGATACTTTCCAGATGAGTTTAAGAAAGCAAAGCCACCTACTTTTGATGGAGATGTGAAGAATTCGGAAGATGCAGAGGCTTGGATACTTAGGATGAACAAATTCTTTGAGTTGCATGAGTACATGGATAACATGAATACCAGAATCATTATCTTCAGCTTGAAAGGTAAAGCAGACATTTGGTGGGAAGATGTTAAGCAGGTCAGAGACATCAGGACATATGAATTGAGTTGGCGGGAGTTCAAGAGGATTTTTAGGAAGAAGTACTTATCAGAGAGGTACTACGATAGTAAGGCTAAAGAATTCTATGAGCTAAAGATGGGTCAATGACAAACGAAGAGTACATGACCAAGTTTCTGGAGCTATTGAGGTATGTACCGTATCTTACAGATGAGAAGGCTAAAGTTCAAAGATTTGTTAGTGGTTTTCCATTAGCATTTAGAGATCAGATTGAGTATGATGAGCCTCAGTCACTTGAGGAAGTCATTGGGAAATTGAAGCATTGTTATGAACAGTTAAAGCGTAAGAATGAATCTCAGCAAGGATGGAAAGGGAAAGATAAAGGTAAAGGTAAATGGCAGCCTAAGAGAACAAGGCCTCAGAATGCAGATGGGAAAGAAAATATGGCACCATAAAAGAAGTTCAATGCAACTAGATAGGGACATGGGTCATAGCAGTAGCATAGAGGTGAGGTCATTGGTTGGTTGGAGTGTTGGACATGTGGAGAGGAGCACCTTAGGAGAGATTGTTCATAGCATCAAGGTGGTAGGCCTAAGATATATAGTGCACAGGAGGTGCACACTGTTGGAGATGTGGGGTAGAGTATTCCTCATATCTATGCAGCAGTGGACAACACGCAGGCAAAGCACCATGCATCTATTATTGAGATGGATGGTAAGCTTTGTGATCAAGTTATTTCTATTTTGATTGACCCTAGATCTAATTATAGCTATGTTAGTCCTAACTTGGTGGATAAGTGTGGTTTGAGTAAAGAATTGTATGCAGAATCTTGGTTAGTGCAGTTGGCTATGGGTATAAAGAAGTGAGTTCACCATTGGGTAAGAGCTTGTGCATTTGATTTAAATGGTATGCCTACCACAACACATCTGAATGTATTACCGTTGGGATCATACAGTATGTTATTGGGCATGGATTGGTTGTATCTTCACATAATCAAGGTATAATATTATGACAAAGCCATTAAGTGTGTTAATGACAATGGGGAACCAAGATTCTTGTGGGGTAAGAAGAAAGCCACATTAGTTAGGATGGTAACAACTATGCAAGCAAAGTGTAGTTGCAGGAAAGGGTGTATGTTATCTGCAGTGCACATTTCTAGTGATAAGGGTAAGGAGGTTGAGGATACAGATGTGTTGAGTAGGTACCCAATTTTGCAATAGTTTTAGAATGTATTTCCTGAGGATATTTAAGAGTTTCTACCCCACAGGGAGGTAGACTTTTCTATTAAGTTAGTGCCAGGGGTAGCTCCAACATCTAAATCACCTTACAGGATGAGCACACCTGAGTTGGTCGAGTTAAAGTTGTAGTTGAAGGAAATGTTGGACAAGGGATACATTAGGCCAAGTGTATCACCTTGGGGCGCACCAGTGTTGTTCGTAAAGAAGAAAGATGGAACCCTCAGATTATGCATTGACTACAGGCAGTTGAACAAAGTGACCATCAAGAACATGTACCCTTTACCGAGGATTAATGACTTGTTCGATCAGCTGAAGGGAGCAACATGTTCTCAAAGATCGATCTAAGATCCGGATACCATTAGGTACACATCAAAGAGGAGGACATTTACAAGACAAATTTCCAGACCAGGTACGGGCATTATGAGTTTGTTGTAGTTCCATTTGGCTTAACTAATGCTCCAGCTACATTTATGTGTTTGATGAATAGTGTGTTGCATCTGTATTTGGATAAGTTTGTTATTGTGTTCATTGATGAGATACTGGTATATTCTAAAAATGAGGAAGAGCATGCCGAGCATTTAGCAGAAGTGTTGAGGTTGTTAAGGGAGCATCAATTGTATGCTAAGCTCATCAAGTGTAGCTTCTTTTATACTAAGGTACACTACCTGGGAGATGTTGTCTCCAGGGAGGGCATTGCGGTAGACACACAGAAGATAAGGGCCATCATAGAATGGGTAGCTCCTAAGAGTATGGATGAGGTGATATCTTTCATGGGGTGGGCAGGCTATTATAGGAGGTTCATCGAGAACTTCTCGTAGATTGCTTATCCTATCACATCATTGCAGAGGAAAGGTAAGAAGTTCGAATGGAAATAAGAGTGGGAGGCTAGTTTTGATCAGCTTAAGTAGTTGTTGACACATGCACCAGTGCTACAGATTGCAGATCCGGACAAAGAGTTTGTAGTATGCACAAATGCTTGCAAGAGAGGACTTGGTGGAGTCCTTATGTAGGATGGATAGGTGGTATGCTATGAGTCATGGAAACTAAATGAGCACAAGCAGAACTAACCAACACATGATCTTGAGTTAGCAGCGATCATACATGCATTGAAGATGTGGAGGCACTATCTTCTTCGCAGGAGGTTTGTACTAATGAGTGATCATATTGGGTTGAGGTATTGTTTGACCAGTTGAATCTAAACGCCAGGCAAGCTAGATGGTTGGCCACGATCAATGAGTTTGATTTCGAGATTAAGTACATCAAAGGTAAAGAGAATAGGGTGGAAGATGCTCTCAGTAGATGGGTATAGGTAATTAACTTGGAAACTATGAGCTCCTATGGGACAAATCTACAAGATATGATCTTGCATCCATGTTAGCGGGATGTTAGATATATGGAGATTTTGCACAGGTTACAGCAGAGCACAAGTACATGTACATGTGATGGTATAGGTATAGGTACATGTACATGTAAAAATAGTGGTACATGTACAGGTACAAGTAGTGGTACAACTATAGGTGCTAGTACAGATACAAGTACATGTGATAATACATGTACAAGTACAGGTACAGGTGCAGGTGCACAAGATGTGGATTATTGTCTTACAGCGGATGGATTGGTTAGATTCAGAGACAAGATATATGTGCCAGATAACAGGGAGCTCAAGAAGGTGATCTTGAGAGAGTTTCATGCGAAACCTTATTCAGGTCACCAGGTTATCAGAATACATTGACCGTAATGAAGAAATTTTATTATTGGCTGAATCTGAAGAGGGATGTAGCAGAGTTTGTGGCCAAGTGTTTTGATTTTTAGCGAGTAAAGGTAGAGTGTAAAAAATCTAGGTGGATGGCTACAACTGATCGTGATTCAAGAATGGAAATGGGAAGTCATTTCCATGGACTTCATCATAGGGTTGCCGAGGACAGTGAGACAACATGTTTACATCATGGTTGTTGTGGACAGGTTGACAAAGGTTGCACACTTCATTCCATTAGAGATGTGGTTAGGTTGCATGGTGTTCAGAAAAAAAAATTGTGTCAGACAAGGATGCAAAGTTCACTTCCAAGTTTTGGAAGGAGTTGTTTGCAGGTTTGGGCATAGAGTGGGCCTTCAGTGTGAAAATTTCTAAATAGAAATCCTATTGCAGTGATTAATATTATTTCTTCTACTTATTACCTCATAAATAAGTTATCTACTGTATTCTTACGGAAAATATCGAAATATATTCTACTGCAGCCTTCACAATTAAAATATTGCAGAAAGTAAATGTAAGTAAAATGATGGCAGAAATATAATCAAAATGACACAATTTTTTTTGGACAATTGTCCCCAGAAAAACCCAATGCGGGAAAACCGGTGCAACAGATGAGGGTTTTATTATTCTTCAGTAAAATTCTTCATGTACAAATTATACCTAGCAGTATAGAACAAGGATTTCTGAGAAAAAATTATAGATGTTCCTGAACAAGTATCTAACTCGATAGAGAAGTTTCTCCACCCTCTGCGTCTCTCTAGCTTGCCCAACGTCACTTTCTCTCGCCCTTGGATTGGCCTACGCAATGCCTGTATCACCCAAGCTAGCGCTGCCTCTCCCAGCATCAATATGCCCAACGATGTCCCTTCTACTGCTCTGTGTCTTTGTTCCTGCCTCTTTGACTGATGTTGGACCCTCTTTGTCTCTCCTCCACCTACAACTCTCCCTATGAATCGATTTTCTCTTGCTGAACTTCGACTAGTTGAGAAAATCGATTTTACTTGGGCAACTGAGTATCTGCCTGGTGTGTTTTCCAAATGACCCTCAAGCTCCTTTATATATCTTCCTGTTGGATAACCAACGGCCCAGATTAACTCTTAGTCAAAGGCTAAGATTGTTTTAACTTAATCTCTGCTTTATCTAGAAGATTCACCCACGATTAGATTAATACCCACTAATATTTTAATTTTCCTAAGTTTAGACTTAGGAACCCCATTAAACATATTAATTATTTTAATATAATCGTCTCTAGGTGGAATTTCCCAAAACATTTTCTGGGTTCTTTGGAATGCATGTACCCAAGCCTCCCTACAAAATTTGAGGCTTAGAGCATATTCGATGCTACCCCAAATTAACACTCCCTCTTAGCGAGGAATTTTCTCTAGCAATACACTACTACTGCATACTGCTCTGACTCTAAAGCATCGTCCTTTGCGTCGCTGATGTCTGACATGCTGTCCATCACTACTGTGTTGTTGCTGCAACTGTACTGCTGCCTTTGACACTGCCAATGCTATATCTGTTCTACAACTCCCTCTAAATTTATGATTTGTGTTGCTCCTGGCACTACCATTGCCAACTGTCCCTGCACTACAAACTGTTGTTGCTACTGAAATTTATTTTCAACCATACCCAAATGCTCTCTAAACTTAGTGAACTTAGCACTTCAAGAGCCTCTGTGAGTATATTGACCACCTACTCTCCTATGGTAACATACTGTAGCTGTACTGCCCCACGCTGAACATAGTCTTTGACAAAGTGACAACGGATATCTATATGTTTCGGCCAATCATGAAATACTGGATTCTCAAAGAGTTTGATCCAACTCTAATTATCGTAGTAAACATTTGTCGCTTCCATCCTTTTTCCTGAATAGGCTCACAAGCAATTTTTTGAGCCATATGGTTTCGCACGTAGCTGTGCTGGCTGCCATATATTCTGCTTCTGCTAAACTCAGTCTAACGATTTCTTCTTCCTCCTGCACCAAGATATCATCCCTGATCCAACACTGAAGTAGTACCATGAGGTACTTTTTCGGTCTACTGAATTACCTGCCCAATCTGCATCAGTGAACCCATTCAAATTGATGTCCTCCCCTCTAGAGTACTTCAACCCATATTCAATTATTCCACGTACATACCTAAGTATCTGTCTTACTGCTGCCCAATGCACCCTTTTTGGTTCCACCATGAACAGACTAAGAGTGTTGACAACAAAACAGATGTCTGGCTTAGTGTTGATCAGATACATAAGCGACCCAATGAGCTGCTTGTACAAGGTGGGAACTACTTATTTGTCCTCTAATGCATCTATTTTCTTCCAGTTGGTGATCATGGGAGTAGCCATGGGACGAAAATCCTACATTCTGAATCTCTTCAGAATTTTTGTAGCATATCTTCCTTGTCCAAGTAATATCTCCCAATTCTTTTGCCAAACTTCCAACCCCAGAAAATAATGCATCAATCCCAAGTCCTTCATTTCGAATTCAACTTCAAGATTTTTTTTGCAGTCCTAGATGAGCCTAGATGACCCAGTTAGGAGCATGTCATCTACATATAGTACCATAATAAGTGACTCATTCTCTACCAGTAAATAGTAGAGATTGGGATCAACATCACTCTTGACAAATCCCAACTGCTACAAGTAACTATCAATCCGACCATACCATGCCCTGGGTTCCTGCTTGAGCCCGTACATGGATTTCCTTAACCTGCAAACATGAGATTTCTTCTCATGAGTTTCGAAGCCTTCGGGTTGTTCTATATACACCTCCTCTCCTATCACTCTATTCAAGAATGTTGTCTTGGCATCCATCTTGTGAATCTCCCATCCCATTTGATTTGTTAGGATATAACAAATTTGATAGAGGTGTATCGAGCAACTGGGGCGAAGGTCTCTTCATAGTCTATTCCTTCTTTCTAAGCATACCCCTTTGCTACGAACCTTTCCTTGTACTTCTCTATGATGTCATATGAAACATACTTGATCTTGTAGATCCATCATGATCCTACATTTGATCTGTTTTATGGTCAAGGTACTACTTCCTAGACATCGTTCATCATGATGGAGTTGTTCTCTTCCACCATTGAATCCACCCATACTTGGCGTTGAACAGCTTCCTGAAAGATAGATGGTTCTTCATCCTGAGCTACCAATGCTCGGTACCTATCTGGTTGTCTACACTGCCTCTTCTTGGCTCTAGGGGCTCCAACAAACTCCTCTGTGTCCCTCAGTGTCTGCCACACTTCTCTACTCATTCTACCACTAGTGGTGGGAGGCTCAACCAACTCTTCCTCCTGATCTTGTCGTTTTGTCTGTTGAGAAGCATTTGCATTTCCTCCCTCTGAGGAGATATTGTTGTTGGTCACTGTACTCAACCCAGGTGTATGCTCTCTTGCCTGTCCTTCTTGCTGCCCCTTTTGCTCTTGTACTAACGGAACACCTCCTGAATGATCTTCTACAAGCATTTCATGAGATTTCCTGAAAGCTATATCTTCCATGAACTTTGCATTCTGCCTTACTACAATCTTCCTGCTACCAGGAATGTAGATTCTATATGCCTTTGAGGTCCCATTGTAGCCTATGAGATACCCCTTCTCTGTAATTTGATCCAGTTTTTTGCGCTTCTCATCTGGAATGTGGCAATAAGCTATGCTTCCGAATATCCTAAGATGAATGACTTCTGACTTCTTCCCTGTGAATACTCCTTCGAGCGTTCTCTTCCCCAATGATCTATGAGGAGTTCTATTCTAGATATATACTACCGTGTTGCAAGATTCCGCCCATAGATAATTAGGTAGATCCTGATCATACAACATGGCTTTGGTTGCCCCAACAATAGTTCAGTTCTTTTGTTCTTCCACTCCATTCTGCTCTGGATTATATGGAGTTGTCCACTTTCTTTTGATGCCCTCCTTTGCACAGACTTTGTGAAATCTTTGTCTTTGTCTGTATATTTTCTACCATTATCTAAATGCAATACCTCTATCTTTTTCCCTGTCATATTTTCAACAAGAGCCTTAAACTATCAGAAATGATCAAAGACCTCATCCTTGGTCTTTAAGAAATAGATCCAGGTTTTTTTGGAGCAATCATCGATAAAAGTGACAAAGTATTTGCCACTACTAAGAGCCATTATGGACATAGGACCACTGATATCTGAGTGTATCAATCCTAATACACACTCTACTATATTATTACTTCTAGAAAAAGCTACTTTAGCGTACTTTCCTAGCACACATCCTCTGCACAAGTCATCATGTTTACTACTAAGGGTTGGTACCCCTGTAACAGTCTCTCTCAGCATCCTCAGTGCTCCATGATGTAAGTGCCCCATTCACCTGTGCCATAATTCATTTCGCTCCTTCTCACCATTATAGGTGTTGCCTATCAATGCCATTGGCAATTCGAGCTGCAACCTATACAACTTGTTGCTTCAAACCCCAATTTGCTTTTTCTTCTTCCATCCTAGATGCTTAACGTATACTTTCTTCTTGATGAAGTATACATCATATCCCTTGTCCTGTAATTGGGACATTGAAATTGAATTCATTCCTAATCTTGGCACATGCAGAACATTGATGGCTCGGATGTTGGTCGCTGCTTCTGTCTGAAAATCTATGGTGCCTCTCCCTACTGGAGTACATTTTGTTATGTTTCCCATAGTTATTTTGAAGTCCATTTGTTCTTCTTGATAGCTCGAGAAGTGTTCTCGTACTCCATTCATATGAACTAAAGCCTTGCTATCAATGTACCAAACATACGCTGATGCTGAATTAGCTAGGCATGCGAATTCTTCATCTAATTTGATAGATAAATCTGAGACACTTTGAGTATCCATATTGTGTCAATTTCTAATTCCAACCTATCCTAGCAACTATTGTAGGAGAAACTGCATCCCACCTAAGATAATCCTCCTTGCTGAATTTTCTACTGCGTTGTCCCTTCTACTACTGATAAATTTCGACTGAAAAAGACTTACCTCTTTGCCGGCTCACTCAGAGATAGTTTTCCCATGAAATCCAATCTCCTTGGTTTGAACTGCGCAATTCTCTGGGAAATTCGAATTTCTTCCCTTGCAGGAATTTCGAATTCCCTTCTCTTCTCAGCACTGGATCCTTCGACGTCTCTCTTCTACTTCCCTGTGCTCTGATACCATGTGAAAATTTCTAAATAGAAATCCTACTGCTATGATTAATATTATTTCTTCTATTTATTACCTCATAAATAAGTTATCTATTGTATTCTTACGACAAATATCGAAATATATTCTATTGCAACCTTCACAATTAAAATATTGCAGAAAGTAAATGTAATTAAAATGATGGCACAAATACAATCACAATGACACAGTTTTTTTTTTTTTTTTCTCGGTAAAACTATGCTAATATATTATGTACAGAAGACAAAATTTACATCGGATCAAAACAGAGAGAACCAAGCACCGGGAATATCATCCTGGAGCAGCTGAGGCCAATCAAAAGAGCTAGCCCACGCAGGGGCGCCAAACAGAAAATCTAGACCATTCAAAAGAGCTAGCCCACGCAAGGGCGCCAACCAGAAATCTAAATTATCCCACGCAGGGGAGACTGACATTATCCAGCCCATCAACAAAGTTTCTAGGACACAAAAAAAAAGCACAGATGCCAAAACTAAGCTAATACAGACAGCATTAGAGACCAAAAGACCAGACAAAAGAGCCATGTAGACCTTGAGCTCGGGCATCGCTATTCTTCCAGTTGCACCTCCTCTACCCGGCACCAACCGTATGCCTCCCTCTCCGCAGCAGTGGGGGCAGTGTCCATATGGATATCTTCTGCTTCGCTGGTCCTCGCCCTCTGATCCAACATGCTTTTCGAGACATTCTCCAGGTCTGTGGCAGGATCCTTTATTTCTTTCTCCGGGCCAGTATCAGGATCCTTTGTTTCTTGCACCGTGCTGTCAGCTTTCCCCTGCCCACGTTCGTCCAGAGAGTCATTGTCTTCCTGGGAAGTTTCAATGAACAGAACCGAAACGTGCGCACTGATCTGGGGGCTGTTCATGGAACTGCTAAAGTTAAAAATAGCAGAGCCGAAGGCGGGCAAGGAAGCCGAGCTCGAAGCACCAGCGTCCATGAATTGACTTGAATGAAGGGGATTAGCTCCAGTGGAGCGAATGCTATGGCAATGACAACAGTGGGCGGAAGTATCAACAACGGGAGTGCGAGAGGTTCCTCCCCTGGAGGTGCCTCGACGGCTAAGCATGCGCTGTCGAGGTCTCACCATCCTTGCAGGGATCGAGGGGAAGAGATCCAAACAGACAGCGGAATAACCCAAACAGACAGCGTGAGGAACAGACTGCGGAATAACCCAAACAGACAGCGTGACGATCCCAGCGGAGACGGAGAGGCAGGGCATCTGAGGTTGCAGAGACCTGCCAGAAGGAAGAACCAGCAACATTCCCTGACCTGACGCAGTGACATGGTTTATAGCCTCAGCTACCTCACCTTGGAACGCGCCCGCCATAACTGCAACCTCCAAGCGAGCCGAATAGCCGTGCAGGGCATTTACTCTGCTCTGCTGAATAGACTTATACCAGCTACCATTTACGCCTGTGCCAGCATTAGCCCCGACGTCTGCCACGTGATGGCATATGGCCGGCATGTGGCCTGCGGCATACTCCCGTCCCATCCTAACTAACACCCGCATCCGGGGAATCACAATGACACAGTTGTTTTTGGACAATTATTCTTATTATTCGTCAACAAAAATCTTCATGTACAAATTACACCCAGTAGTATAGAACAAGGCTTTTTGAGAAACATTTACAGATGTTCCTGAACAAGCATCTAACCCTAGAGAGAAGTTCCTCCACCCTCTGCGTCTTTCTGGCACCTAGACTGGCCTGTGCAATGCCTACGTCACCCAAGCCAGCGCTGCCTCTCCCAGCGTTAATATGCCCAACATTGCCTCTCCCAGGGTCAATATGCCCAATTTTGCCTCTCCCAGCATCAATATGCCCAACGTTGTCCCTTCTATTGCTCTGCGTCTTTGACCATGTTTATCTGACTGATGTTGGACCTTCTTTATCTCTCCTCCACTTGCAACTCTCCCTCTTAATCGATTTTCTCTTGCTGAACTTCGACTAATTGAGAAAAATGATTTTACTCGGGCAACTGAGTATCTGCGTGGTGTGTTTTCCAAATGACCCTCAAGCCCCTTCTTATATCTTCCCGTTGGATAACCAACGACCTAGATTAACTCCTAATAAAAGGCTCAGATCGTTTTGACTTGATCTCTGCTTTGTCTAGAAGACTCGCCCATGATTATATTAATACCCATCAATATTTTAATTTTCCTAAGTTTAGACTTAGGAACCCCATTAAAAATATTAATTATTTTAATATAATCTTATATGGGTGGAATTTCACAAAACAGTTTCCGGGTTCTTTGGAATGCATGTGCCCAAGCCTCCCTGCAAAATTTGAGACTTAGAGCACATTTGATGCTACCCCAAATCAACATTCATCACAACTTATCATCCACAGACAGATGGACAAACAAAGAGGGTCAATAGGATATTGGAGGACATGTTGAGGATGTATGTGATGCATCGGCAGTGGAAGTGGGAGAAGTATCTTCCTTTGGTTGAGTTGGCATACAACAATGGTTATCAAGAGTCATTGAGGATGAGTCCTTTTGAGGCATTGTATGGGCGAAGTTGCAATACTCCTATCAGTTGGAGTGATCTGGTTAACAGGGTGTTGATTGGACCAGACATGGAACAAGAAATACAAGTGATTAAGAAGAATGTAAAGGCAACAGAGGATAGGTAGGTGTTGGGCATGGAATTCCCTCACAACATGTTTTTGGGCTCAAAGCGCAAGTTTTGAGTACTATTGTGTAAAGATTCCACAAATTGCGAGCGCGGAGCGCAGATTGTATGTTAGAGTCATAGGGTTGTCCGCCCTAAATTTTGAATGTAGTGTCGGCCTACCCATGGTCTGCGGACCATAGGTTTGTATAAATAGAGTGAGGTTCTAAGTCGTAAAGAGAATTAGAGAGGCATGGAGAAAAAAAAGGAATTTAGAAGATAACAGACATAGAGTAAGAGTCTAAGTGCTTTGGGTCGTAGTAGTAGGAAGAGGCTCTGCAGCTGAGTGCGTAGAGGCCTAGTAGAGTCCGTAGCTGAGTGCGCAGACCCCTGCAGCTGAGTGCGCAGGGTAGAGTCGAGTCTGTAACTAGAGAAGGAGATAATAAAGAGAAGTTTGATTCCAAATCTTGTGTATCTATTTTGAATTATCATATGGTTGATATCTTCTGCAATTATACTGTTTTATTTATCGCGCGCACTTGTATGAATGTTGAACACTGTTAAGTATAACTAAACACATACAGATAAGCTAAGTTGATCAACTAATATCTGGTAATAATAAGGATTTGGGTAATAACGTTGTTCGGGCCCAGGGTAGGGTTGCGCAAAGGCAGCATCGTAGGCTGCGAGGTACAGATAAGTGCGTGTGGTGATGTGTGCGTAGGGTCAAACTGCAGACCATTTGACATCATTAGACATCTCTAGGGTGTGGAAACCTGGTTCTAGGACCCTCCCATACTACTTCGGGTGAGACCTCAGTCCATGCTCCGTGGATTGTTGCCAAAAGGGCCAGTAATACCAGGATTTGTTTGGCTAAATCACCTCTGAACCTGGGTCAGGCCCCTAGAAGCCAACAAATAGTTCCATTACCGGGACCAGGATTTGCATAAGGGATGTCTGATGTTGTGTCACTGGAATCCAACAAAGAAAGAAATTTAAGGGTGGTTGGACAAGAAGATTCACGAGTTCATGGCTCATGGAAATAGGAATCCACGAGTATCTAAGGAACAATGGTTGGAGCACTACTTATATACGGAAATCCGCGAAATTTTCTTTGCATCCTTTCTTTCTAAGCTGTATGAGTGGATCGTGAAGACAACAGACAGTCAGGGAAGGTGTAGGCTCGACAAACCTACCGTGTGGACTCCAGAATTAGTGCGCAGACTAGAAGCATCAAAAGATAGGATCGCGCAAGCCGTGGACCATTGGCTTGATCGAATTATAGGAGGATTTATCACTGAGTTCGCGGTAGATACGACCGTCAGCTACAGTGAGGCGGAACGATGCTTCCTCAAAGGACCGCGAGGTAAGTATATTAAATCTTTGAACACTTGGATTAAGATGCTATTGTGTGAAAAACGGGTTATGCGAATAAATTAATGTTTGGGACTACGTGAAGTGGGAAGATCTACAGAAACGAAAGGAGTGAAGAAGTAGAAATAGTCCCTTAATTTCACCCTCGCGGGAAAGCGAGGAAGAGCTCGCGAAAGTTTCTCCGAAAAGCACAGTCAGTCTGATAAGGCAACGAATTCCGCGCTCACCACTTCCATCTACACCGCCACCAGTCTCACCATCTTCACCTCCATCTCTGCCCACCCCACCTCTGCCACCACCATAGTTCAATATGGCAAGCACAATCAAACTGCCGATATTCAGAGGAGTAGGGAACGAAGATCCAAACCAATTTTGGTTTGTTGTAAGGGCGGTATGGGAGGCACAAGGAATCGTGGATGAAAATATAAAGAAGGCTACGCTAGTATGCGCGTTGTAGGATCACGCATTATCATGGTACATTAAGCATTATAATGACCATCCAAACACAGGAATCGCAGAAATCCAGGCTGTGCTGAACAGGGAATTTAGCAGGCCAAAATCAGAGACACAATCAATTATCGAGTTTAAGGAAATCGCGATGCTCCTGGGCGAGACCCCCTGGGATCTGGACCAGAGACTAAAGAGTATGATTCGCGAAGCCAACATGACCTTGACGAATGGACAGCACCGCGCATGGTTTGTAGCGTCACTAACACCGCATTTAAGGATGGCGCTATTGTGACAAAAGCTTTCCACCCAGGCCGAAGCTTTCGAGATGGCAATGAGATTTCATGAGACCCCTATACAAGATCCTAGTATGGGAGTCCAACAAATCCACACGCAGTTGCAAAATTTGTGTTTGGAAATGAAGAGTTTGAAACAAGACAAGACATCTGGGCAAGAGGCGCACGAGGAGATATGGTGCATAAAATGAAAAGTCCAGGGGCATGACAAGGACCACTGTTCAATTTTCGCGAATTACTTGGCGGGAGGAGGGTTGATGCCGTTAAGACCTGAGGCACAAGCAGAACCGAGCACGGTGCCTACATTGTGGTGTGCGATCTGTCAGATAGGAGAGAAACACACTACGAATAATTGTCATCTATTGCAAAAGTATACGTAGACGTCCCAACAATTGTTTTGTAATTTCTGCAGGTTGGTAGGCCATGATGAGTGCACCTGCAGAAGCTACGAATTAATGATGGATCGAACTCCCACCTACAGAGTACAGACCGAATTGCGAGATCTTGACGCAAATGTAGGAATGGCGCGCGCTGGATTTCAGGGGCGCGGACAAGGTCGAGGTGGAATGGGACCAGGAAGGGGTTGCGGACAACTAATTTGTTACAATTACAGAGGACCAGGACACTATGCCTGTGATTGTATGAACCCGACGAGAACATCATGTTTATACTGTACTCAGTTTTATCATGAGGCAGAAGACTGCCCTACATTGATAGCGAGGTTGCGCGAAAAAAGGGGTACTCCAGCCTCCCCCAACTCAGATTCTGCAAATGATGAGGTCTGAGCCACACAAAGAAGACCCGAATGTAAACATAGTGCTCAGAAGTGGTATCACAACTGGTGATGATAAAGGTAAGCAGTTAGAAGAAAGTGCGTGGGTTCGCAAGGCCCCTACAAAGGAACTTGAATTTGATTTGGAGCGCACAAAGGAGACATTCATGGAAGCTAAGAAGAGCTTCACAGAGCCTTCCACTTCAGGTAGTAAGGATCAACTAGAACCAGGGATTGATCCTTCATTTCTCACTACCTTTCTAGAGACATGCATGAAACTGTTGTGCGACAGCAAGGCTATAAAAGGACTACAGGAACTCATCACTACGTGCGCGGGGTCAGGAGAACCGTGCATGGTCTGGAAACTTGGAAAGTATGCATTGCGCACAGGAAGGAAATGAGATTGATTGTGCAAATCGAAGAGTATGAAATGGATAAGGTAATTTTGGATCTCGAATCAGACGCGAATGTACTGCCGAAACAAACATGGGAATGCATGGGTAGACCCGGGCTCCAATGGTCTCTTATTCAATTGTGAATGGAAAACCAACAGAAGATCTTACCCATGGGAAGATTGCAAGGAGTAACGGTGGATATTGAAGGTGCGAGCGCACTAGCGGATTTCGAAGTAATAGAGATTGTCGATGATAGCAATTGTTATCCCATGCTACTGGGCATAGATTGGGCCACTAATATGAACAGAATCATAAAGCTGAAGAAGCGCAAAATGGTTTTTGAGAAGGGCAAAAAAAAAAAAGAAATAAAAAAACAAAATCTGAAGAAGCGCAAAATGATTTTTGAGAAAAAAAAGCCAGTACGCATAATAGTACCGCTAGATCCGGCCGAAGGAGCGTGATACACTGAACCGGTGCGCAACGATAATAGTGATGACGATCTCGATTTTATCTACAAGATAACTGTGCGAGAACAGGATTGGGTGAATCCAACAGCGGATGGTAGGATTTCGTGGGAGAGCGAAAGTTCCTGCACTTCGGATTTGGACAAAGAAATAGAACGATGACAGAATTGACTGCACGAAGTAACAAGGCTCAATTGTAACATGATGATAAGATCACTGCGCTGCATGAAAATGGAGATAAGGGATCTGCCGAGGTATGATGGGTTGATAACAGTGGATGAATTTTTGAACAAATTTGAGAGCGAAGTACAGGAATAACAACATTTCGACGCTCTGAAATGGGCACTGCGTGCTACGCCCGCAAGATGGTGGGGTATGCACCAGCAAAGTTTCGAGGATTGGCGCGAATGCAGAAGGATGATGCACCTACGATTTGGGAAACCACAGATGCGACTAGTAGGTAAATATGATGAGCAAGATGATCCACGAACACACCTCGCGAAATGGACCAGGGTCTATGGGGACGAGCCACAGCCTGAATGGGTTCATTTGTTCTGTCATACCCATGAATTGGTATACTAAGATAGAACTCCGCCACGGTACGAGCGAACGGGATATTTTGCGCGAAGGATTTCTATTAACTTTCACGTTTGGAGATCGTTGGTGGGATACTGTTGATGATGCGCTACAAGCAGTAAAAGTAGTTAGCTTCAAAACACCCTAGGAGCCACTAAAAGTACTTCAATGAGAATGGGCGACACAGCTGAGTTGCGCGCTAGAGTGTTACAATGTAAACATTGAGGAGGATGATAAGGACCCATGAAATATTAGCATCCCAGAAACGGAAGGTTGTCATGAGGTTTGAGGACCATTGATTGAGGACCTCGACATCACCGCGCCGCTAAAAACAAAACAGGTAAACATTGGAACGAAGGCGGAACCAAAGTATGCAACGCTTGGAGATTATTGGGATGATGCCATGGTAGATAAGGTCACGGAGTTACTTTGTGAATATCAAGATTTATTCCCGACCAAAATTACGGACTTAAAAGGGATCCTTGGCGACTTAGGAATGATGAAGATCACTCTAAAACTCGACGCGAAGTTGGTCAAACAAAGGCCTTACCACTTGAATCCTAAGTACAAGGAAAAGGTCCGCGTAGAGTTAGACAAAATGCTCGCCGCAAGAATTATTGAGCCAGTGGAAGAATCTGACTGGTTGAGTCCTATGGTAGTACAGGTGAAAAAAAACAGAAGGGTGAAATAAGAATATGCGTGGACCTCAAGAAGCTAAATGATGCCTGTGTACACGATCCATTCCCAACACCATTCACAGATGAGGTGTTGGAAAATGTTGGCGGACAAGAAGCCTACTCGTTCACGGATGGGTTCTCGGGGTATCACCAGATCAAGATCGCGTCAGAGGATAGGAGCAAAACAACCTTCACAATAGAATGGGGATGCTTTCAATATACCGTCATGTCGTTTGGATTAAAGAACGCGCCAGCCATCTTTTCGCGCATCGTCGTTGCCGCGTTCAAAGAATACATCCACAAATTCTTGGAGGTCTATCTGGATGACTGGACAGTCTTTGGATTGGTTAAGCACCACGTAGCAAGCTTACGCTTGATGTTGGATACTTGTCGATGACACTAGATTGCGCTGAACCTTAAAAAGTGCACATTTTTGGTTCCCTTTGGGAACCTGTTGGGACATGTGGTCTACAAACAAGGGCTAATGGTCGACCCTGCGAAGATTGTTGTTATTCTAAATTTGGAAGCACCATGAAGTGTTAAACAGTTGTGCACTACCTTGGGACATACAAGGTACTATAGGAAGTTCATCAAAAGCTATGCCCAAATAACAATGCCGATGGAAAAGCTATTGAAAAAGGATGTTACATTTTGTTGGAATGACGATTGCATGAAGAGTTTGGATGTCCTGAAGGGAAAATTGGCCTTCGCTCCAATCCTGGTCTTCCCAAAATGGGATGTGGAGTTTCATGTACATGTTGATGCATCGTGTATTGCGCTGGGAGTAGTACTCACACAGGAGGGCGCGGAGGGCGTGGATCACCCTATCATGTTTGCAAGTTGAAGATTGTCTAAAGCTGAGAAGAACTATTCCACCACCGAGCATGAGGAGTTGACAATGGTGTATGCTCTCCAAAAATACCGACATTATTTGTTAGGAGGACATTTCAATAAGCCTGTGTTGGGGGGGCACATATGCAGGTGGTTGTTATTGTTCCAGGAATATGATTTCAAGGTTGTAGTCAAGTTGGGACGCCTGAACACAGGACCAGATCATTTATCGCGCATTGAGACGGGTGAGGAACCCACTAATTTGGAGGAAGGATTACCTGATGCACAGCTCTTTTCGGTGCGCGTCGCGGACAGGCACTTCGAAGATATAATCCATTTTCTGACAACAGGGATTGTGCCAAAGGAATATTTCGTCCAACAGAAGAAGGAATTGGTGGTGCGCGTGGCGATTTTTCTGTCATCATGGGGCACCTATATAAAATGGGAAATGATGAGATATTGCGAAGATACGTATCTGAATTTGAAAGAGGTCAGATCCTCGCGGAAGCACATGAGGGCGCTGCAGGAGGACACTATGCAGGACGAGCAACTGCATAAAATATTCTCCACTCAGGATTGTGGTGGCCAACCCTGCACTAGGATTCGAAAGCGCATTGTAAGGCCTGCGATATATGTCAAAGGACTAGAAAACCATCCCGGAGGGACGAGATGCCATTAAATCCATAGATGACACTACAGCCGTTCGAGAAATGGGCAATCGACTTTGTAGGACCAATCAAACCTCAGGGAAAGACGGGCGCATGCTACATCATCACCGCAACAAAGTATCTGACACGATGGGTGGAAGCGCAACTGGTCAAAGACTGCACGGCTGCTACGATTGCAAACTTTTTGTTTGAAAACGTATTAACCCGCTTTGGTTGTCCGAAAATCTTAATGAGTGATCGCGGAACACATTTCCTGAACGAAACCATCAGCACGCTCATGGAAGAATTCCAGGTATATCATCAGAAGAGTACACCATATCACCCACAAGCGAATGGGACAGTAGAGGCATTCAACAAAATACTGGAAACTGCGTTGACCAAAGTGTGCAACGCGTAGCAAAGCGATTGGGACCTGCGCATCCCTATAGTACTATGGGCTTACAGAACAACGTGCAAGAAACTAACGGGACAAACCCCTTTCCAGTTAGTCTATGGCGTGGAAGCTGTCATGCCAATGGAATATATCGTACCTAGTCTGCGAATAACAACACTCACAGGGATGTTGGACCGCGAAGCTCTGGAAGAAAGACTTACACAATTGGAGGAACTTGAGGAGGAATAATTCTTGGCAGGTTTTCATCAAGAGGTTCAGAAACAGCGTGAAAAAGCTTGGCATGACCGACATATTAAGTTGTGCACATTCAAAGTAAATGACTTAGTACTGCTATACGACAGTAAGTTTGAAAAATTTCCGGGCAAATTCAAAATGCATTGGCTAGGACCATATGTGGTTAAGGACATCATAGATAGGGGCGCGGTCCAGCTCGTCAAATTAAATGGAGAACCCTTCCCAGGAAAAGTGAACGGCAGCCGCTTGAAGCCTTACAAAGGTGGGCCGACTATCTGACTAGCCGACAGCAGTACAGTCTTCGCGCTTCAGACCGGACAAGGGTGTGGGACTATAAATACATATCAGCACGGATGTATGGGAACAATTTAGTTACAGAGGGTTCAGAAGGAAGAATGCAACAGGTTCAACAAGCAGCAGCTCAGTGTGCTGTAGACATCCAGACTGTTCGGGACCAGCTGGAGGGACTCCGTGCCAAGATCGCCACGCCGATCGAGTGACTCGAGGACAAGTCACGATGTTTGTGTTGGGGGCCTGTTGGGCATGGAATTCCCCCATAGCATGTTTTGGGGCTCAAAGCCCATGTTTTGAGTACTATTATTGTAAAGATTCTGCAAATTGCAGGCGCGGAGCGCAGATTGTATGTTAGAGTCATAGGGTTGTCCGCCCTAAGTTTTGAATGTAGTGTCGGCCTACCCATCGTCCGTGGACCATGGGATTGTATAAATAGAGCAAGGCTCTAAGTCGTAAAGAGAATTAGAGAGACATGGAGAAAACAAAGGGAATTTAGAAGATAGTAGGCATAGATTAAGAGTCTAAGTGCTTTGGGTTGTAGTAGTAGGAAGAGGCTCTGTAGCTGAGTGCGCAGAGACCTAGTAAAGTCCATAGCTAAGTGCGCAGGGTAGAGTCGAGTCTGTAACCAGAGAAGGAGATAATAAAGAGAAGTTTGATTCCAAATCTTGTGTATCTATTTTGAATTATCATATGGTTGATATCTTCTACAATTATATTGTTTTCTTTATTGCGCGCACGTGTATGAATGCTAAACACTGTTAAGTAAAACTAAACACATACATATAAGCGAAGTTGATCAACTAATAACGGGTACTAATAAGGATTTGGCTAATAACACTGTTCGGGGCCCAGGTAGGGTTGCGCAAAGGCAACATCGTAGGCTACAAGGTACAAATAGGTGCGCATAGAGACGTGTGCGTAGGGTCAAACCACGAACCACTTGCCATCATTAGACATCTCTAGGGTGCGGAAACCTGGTTCTAGCACCCTCCCATACTACTTTGGGTGAGACCTCAGTTCGCGCTTCGCGGACTGTTGCCAAAAGGGCCAGTAGTACTAGGATTTGTTTGGCTAAATCACCTCTGAACCGGAGTTAGGCCCCTACAAGCCAACATCAGGAGAGTTATCCAGATCAGAACAGGTTGTTCAAGGAGTTCCAGGTTGGGGAATAGGTGTACTTGTGCATAAAACCGAAGAAGATCTCCTTGTGGATTGGATCATGCATCAAGTTGGCACCACAGTTTTGTGGACCCTTCAGTATTGTTGATAGGATTGGGCTAGTAGCCTATCGACTTGCACTGCCTTTAACAATGAAAGTCCATGATGTTTTCCATGTATCATTGCTTAAAAGTATGTTAAAGATGTTGATCATGTGATTGACTATTCTGTATTGTAGGTGGAACCAGATGGAGAATTCCAGCTGGAGCCTCAGTGTATATTGCAAAAAAGGTGTTCATGCTTTGGAACTGAGCAATCAAGCAAGTTAAAGCGCAATCGAAGCTCTTTGGGCCCGATGAAGTTACATGGGAGATGGCGGATCAGATGCAGGCTATGTATCCTTCCTTGTTTTCCAATTGAAGTAAAGCAGTCTTGAGATGGTGTTTTGGTATATGTTTTGATATGGTGTTTTGGTACATGTTTTGTTATGGTGTTTTGGTATATATTTTGATATGGTGTTGGTATATGTTTTGATATGGTGTTTTGGTATATGTTTTGATATGGTGTATTGGTATATGTTTGGATGTATGTTCTGGTCATCTTGCTATATGCACATATGTATATGGATGTAAATACCACCATGAGCTAAGTTATAAAGCTCCAATAAGTGGTATGGGTGTCATGTCATAATGATTGTCATGTTGTTATGTTATCATGTGGTTATGGTGGGTTGGAACTCAACAGGGTGATCATTGTAAACACTGCATCAAGCTATGTTATAAAGCTCCATGAGTAATATGTCTTCTTTCTTGTAGTTTGTCGAGGTATATGTGTGATTGAACACCGGGGATAGTGTCCCCCAAGGGGGAGGGTTCTGTAACAACCTTAGTGAAAATTCCATGTAATAAAAGTTAAAAATAATAACCACGATTGATGAGACATTTATTCCAAGCTAAATGTTGGGCAAGACATCCTAGGGGGGTGTTCATTTGGTTGTTATGACTAAGGAAATTGGCAAAGGCAATGACTAAGGATTTGGAAAGGCAAAATGGCATTTTTGGCACATTTATTTATGAAAATAATGGAAATTAGGAGAAAAAGGAGGTGAAAGGTCATAGGTTGCACGTGAGGAGGAAAATGAAGGAAAATAATGTAAAATGAAGAAAATAGAGTCCTCATTCATAAAAATGCTTCTGAGGATTAGTTGGTAACCTTTTGTCAGTTGAGTTTTGGAGCTCTCTCATTATTCTCTCTCTCCCTCACTCTTAGACACTTAGAGTTTCTTGGAGCACTTTGGCATCGGAGAAAGAAAGGCAAAGAAGGCAATAGAAGCAAAGATCAAGCAACCACAACAAGCTTCATTGTGTGTATCGACTTGCATGTGTATTTTCCTTGCTAGATTTGACATGCATGGTATTGCATGTGGTTCTTTTCTATCATGGCATGGCTTTTGCCTGGTGTGACAATTTTTCTTTAGCCTAGCCTTTCCATTTCCCGATAGCCTTGATGAGATGGGTTCTTATACTTCGGTTGATGTGGGATGGTCAAATGGATTCGAAGTTGAGTGGGGTGGATCTCCGAAATGACAAACACATGGCCTAGTGGTCCCTGAACCAGACTATGGATCATGGTAAGCCATTGGCTTAGTAAACCCTGAACCAGACTGTGGGTTGAGGTAAAGCCAGGATTGTGTGCCTCGATGGGCCTAGGAATCCTTACTGATGAATGGTGGGATATACGTAAAGCCAAGAGGTGGATTTCTCTTCGTTGGGCCTAGTAGTCCTGGGATGGGATGTACGGTAAAGCCTAGAGAGTGTGTCTTGGTGTAGGGCCTAGTGATCCCTTGATCAGACCGTGGATTACGGTAAGGCGTGAGAGACTAGGAGGCACTCAAATTCCTCATGGTGTAGGTGGAGAACTCCAGTGGCATCCGTGCTCGTTTGGTGTTTTCTTTGGTGTGTTCTATGAGTCCCACATTCATGCTTGGAATATGGCACGACTGTGATTGTCTGAAGAGAGACTTGGCTTAGCAAATCTATGGTCAGGTGGAACGTGGTAATCCTATCTCTGGTTGGTTTATTACATTCATTCCTTGGGTTCTCATGTGTAACTGTACTAATGTATATTTGGATTTTATGGATGATATATTCATGGTATTTCTGTTGTTACTATGTTGGGTATATGTATGTTTTATGACAACAACTATGTATGGCTCTCATCATGTTTTTACTTATAAATGAATGGATAATGTATCTATGACTTAATAGATGATAATGCAACAAATGACATGAGGGAACAATGGTTCATAGTGATTCTCAGATAAGTATGAGGTCCCTACACTTAATTATGTTGTTTACACCTGTAGGTTACATGTTGATGATATGTTTGACAAAATGCCTGTCATGGCTAGTAGGGGTTTGGTTAAGGTCTTGTTTAACTTATTTCTTTTGCATCATTATACCCTGTTCTTTTACTGCTCCTAACTTATCATTCCATTCCGGGCAATGACATGGGCTCTAGGCCTGAAAAAGTGTCTCAAATCCCAGGGACACTGGCACATAACTGGAAAAATGAGTCTCTAGATGCAGGCAGGCAAGCCTGTGAGAGTGACTTTGGGTTTCTAGACGCTGTCATGCCTATAGCATGAGAGTGAATGAGGCTTAAGATGGTCAAAACTTCATTAGGACCCAAGGGCAAGCTATTTGAAGTGTTGGATTTGTTCATGAGGTCCTGCAGCTAATGTTGAATGTCAATGTGTTATGTTTCCGTCGATTCCACTTCCTTAAGGTCACACAGGAGGTCAAATCTAATCATAGTATCCTCTCGTCGCATGTTTACCCTAGTTGGTTGGTTACTTGGGTAGAAATGGGAGGAGGGTGTTACAACAATCATAAAAACAAATTTATCACCACAAATTCCATAAATAAATGGATGGTTCCACGATAACTAACTAGATTGTCATCTCCATTTATGTAATCAAGTATAATTTATTTATTTATTTATTGAAGGTGTTTAATTTAAGCTCAAGAGAAGCATTATAATTAGTTGAAAAGGTTGAGTAGCATAAGTGACCTAGATACATGGGCAAAATGACTTTAGAGGTCACATAATTGAACACTTCCATTGGCTCAACTAATATAAGAAGGGGGCACCACTTGATGTATTGAGTGCTAAATGTTCAATTTGTTTTAGGTGCCTCTATACACCCCTTCCATATACATGGATTAATTGAGGGGATTTGAACCTCGAATCTCATAGTTTATATAATACTTCATAACACAACTATCACCTATTGTGTTGTGCCTCAGGGGATTTTTTGAAAAGGAGGACATGGGCATGGTGTTTGATCCATTTCTGTGTGTACAAGTCACAAAACTATTAATATGGTCTCTCTGGGTGCATCTACACATTGAATCATTACCTTAATGAGTGCTAAATGGTCCCTAGTAAATGATGCTTATGGGTTATTAAGCATAGTTGAATGACTATAATTACATATTTAATGTAGAAAAAGGATATCTCATAATGTTGGGCTATAAAAGCCTCACAATTAAGAGGAATAAACTTTGTCAAAATCACCTTAAACTTACACCTTGCCCCTCTAGCTTATTGAACCATAATAGGTGGCACAACATGCCACCATCTTCACCACTAAACAATACCCACAAAGTCATTAACAAAATAAAAAGAAATGTATACACATATATCTTATTTATCAGAATATGATAGATATGGTAGATATGTTGTAATGTAATATTTAACATTTTGACTAAGTCAAATTACATAAAAATAAATAAATAAACAAATTTTAAATTAAATTAAAAGATTAATGTAATGGAATGTAAACCTTTTAAATAAAGCAAAATAAAATAAAAAAATAAAAATAAAAAGTAACAAAATAAAAATAATTTCTAAAAAAATAACAATGATAAAAATAAAAATGGCCCATGGTATTGAGAACCCACAGTATTGACTCATGGTGTTGATGTGGAATATAGCCAATTTAAAGAGGGAAATTAAACCAACCTAGATCCATCTTAACTCTAGATCTCCCAAGCTCTGAGAGGATCAAATTTAAATTGGGAAATTAAACCAACCTAGATCCATCTTAACTCTAGATCTCCCAAGCTCTGAGAGGATCAAATCTCTTGAGATGCAAACCTCTTTTAGAGGGAAAAGAGATTTGATCCCTCTACTTGGTAGATCAAGAATTAAGATAAAATCTAAGTTAGTAATTAAAATAATTCACATTACCAACATAAATAATTTACAAGCTACTCACTTTTTAAGGTACCATATCTTATATTTTAACTCTAAATTCATACTACTTGAGTGATGAGAGACTTCCACAGTTATTCATATTTATTCATATTGTTATTCATACTACTTGTCATATATTTGTTATACAATTTTAACCCTTCATTTATAACCAAGTAACTAAATCAAAATTTGTATGATATATGCCATAGGTTATATCAACTACTTTAATTACTTTGTAATATGTATAAAATGATATCTAACTTAGAAATCTCAACCTCCAAATTATTAAGTTATCCTTTATTGCTTCTTCCCTTTATATCAATTTAAGCGAGAAACTTATGAAGATGTCCTCCAAATTATTAGGTTACCTTTTATTGCTTCCTTCTTTCCTTCCTTTCTAAGAGGTCATAGGTTCAAAACTAGAAAGGTAGAGTATGCATGCCTTCGAAGACTTAACATGTCCCACAAACAAAAAATTGTGCGGAGGTAGGTCCCTTGTCCCACAGAAAAAGGAGTGGTCTCATACACCAATTTAGTCTCTGACTTAGCTATAACCTTAAAATTAGATAATAATAATAATCAATTCAAACTTATTAAAAATTGAAAAAAATGGCCTCTCGGCTATCAATCCAAACTTATTAAAAATAAAAGCAAATTTTAACACCATTAAAGGTTATAAACATTTAAAAAAAATTGATTCCTACCTTCACCATGCTGTTAAATTTATATTATTTTTTATTCACATTACATTTATTTGAAAATGAAAGAGATTCTAACACCATTAATTGCTTTAGCACATTTAGAAAGATCAAAAGGTTTGATTCCAACCCTCATCACGCTATTAAATTTATATTATTTTTTATTCACATTACATTTATTTGAAAAAGACATTACCATCTATTTTGACATGGCTATTTTTATCCTAAAGCACTTTTTATATAAGAGCATAAATGCTTTTCTTACAGGATTAGCAATGTACAAGAAGACACGCAAAACCCCACATAAAGATCCAGTTGAATTGGAGGAATTTTGAAGTATTTTCCAGTGTGAAAGGAAAGAAAACGAAGGCAAAGGCACATGCTTGCCAAATTTGGACAGGCGTCAAACCCGTATCGTAATAAGGCAAATGGGCTTCATTCAGCAGCAGCCATGTCTACCGTCTCCACCTGATGACTATAAATAATACAAGTGCTGGCCCGTAATTTCGCTAGTGACAGCTGAAGAAGAACGAGAGACTAAAATTGCTGGTGTCAGTTGAAGAACAGCGAGAGATCAAGCATCGAATTCCGATGAAGGCCATTTATTTCTATCTGTTCATCGCAGCGGTCGGACTCGTCCTCATCTGCAAGGGCCCTCGCGGATTCTCGGACCACAGCTTACACCGCCGAGTAGGACCTGGCAGGCGCATCAAGCTCCGATCCTCTTTTTCAGTTTCCCACAACAATATCAGCAGCAAGCATGAACCTGTCGCATTCGATCCCTTGATCGCGGAAATCGAACGCCGCAGGGACGACAAAGAGTGGGAAAGGCATTATCTCGAGCAACAGCAATGGCAGCATAAGCCGGCTCCTGCGGCCGAGTCTCAGCCGGAATGGGAAGAGTACATGAACGCAGAGGATTATGTCAATGACGAGGATCGCTTCAATGTCTCCTACAGGTTAATCACATTGTTTCCTAAAGTGGATGTCAACCCCGCCGACGGGTTTCTGAGTCTCCAGGAGCTTAAAGATTGGCATCTAGCGCAAGCTCTTAGCGAGATAATGCACCGGACGGATCGAGAGATGGAAAAGTATGATAAGAATAAGGATGGTCTTGTTTCTCCCCAAGAGTATCACCCTCCATCTTGGGTTCATGATTCAGGTATGCATTCTTTTATTATTCGCCAAAACAGATTTGTTTACCACCAAATGCTCTTTATTTCTACTAGAAACCAAACCACAACCAAACCACAGACCAGTTAGCTAAATGTCGTGCTTTTCTTTTGAATTGGATCTCAGGAATCATAAGAAATGATACAGCTCGTATGCCCCCCTCCCCCCATTTTATCTCTTTCCATCTGTTAAATGACCTAATAAAAATAATCACAACCATTGCAACAAAATAGTTGGGTGATCCCCAGGAGGAACGCTACCATTTCGTCGTTGCCCAGCTTAAACCATCAATAATCACTTAATAGCAAAAAATGAGAAAAATATCTTTGTACTAAAATCGATGCCACTTTACCAATAGAAAAAATAGGATTCAAGGCGCGACGGACCGCAAAATTTCAACCACTGCTATATTACCTCTCACAAAAAGGCTAAATATTGTTCAGGAGCAAGAGATTGCCAACTGCTCACTTAACCTGATCAATGAAAGGAGGATTAACCAAACTATGTTAACCTTCACCACCTATGGCATCCTAACCACAGATATTGACATCGCTCTCCAACATGGGAGATTAAAGCTTGTCGTTTTTGGTATGAGGTCCAGGAGGTTCATGTACATTACAATGCTCACTTCTGCCTCTTCCATGGGATTAACCAACTAACTCCCTGTTAGATTTTGAAGCCCTAGGTGGCTAATGTCCTTATGATCTCAATTAAACAAGTAGATTCCTGAATTTAAGTAATACTGAAATTAAATTTCAGACCATAGCATCAATCAAACATAGCTAGAAATTAAACATTGGAGGCATAAAAATTAATTTCCATACACATAGGTAATTACTCCTTCAAATCAGGTCTTCATTCATTCGAAAAAACTTACAAGGAAGCCTCCACATGCTTCCCAAGAAAACAACTTATATGGATACCGAAAAAACACCCTAAAACTGAGCTTGTACAGTATGAAAAATTCATAAATAGCAGAAAATGTACAAACTGTGCGACAGTTTGTATGGGTTGTACTGATCTGTTTGTGTAACTGTATGGCTTGTATAGATCTGTCTGTATGATGGTACAAACTTCCATATGGGCTGTATGGAAATGTATGGACTGCTGTCTTGAAGTTAAAACTGTGTGCTGCCCTGGAAAGCCTCTTCCTTAGCTGCTTGCGCTCTCTCTCTGCTGTTCAACTGCTCAAGTGTGTGTGTAAAAACCTCTGCCTTGTCCTGTCTTTATAGTTTTAGTGGAGAATCTATTTTTGAGATTACTGCTAGTATAAGTGCAATTTTAGACTCAACTGCTAAAAATAAGACTTAATCTTTTACTAAAGTCAATTACAAAATATATTTTCTTTTCTAATATTATTATTTCTTTTCAAAGATAACTCTTTTGAAAATATCTCGAACTATTTCTCGCATGTCATTGAACATGTCTGGAAGTTCCTATCCGAGCTATAATTCTCAACACTCCCTCTTAGCGAAGAAGGAATTTACACTTATCTGAGTTGTCTCTAAACACCTCAAACATCCCTTTTGCCAAGGGCTTGGTTAGAAATTTAGAATATCAATTACATTCTGATTCGTGGGAATATGCTAGAGTTTCAACTTTCATTGTTCCCTTTTGAATCTTGTCTTGTATCAAGTGATATATGATCTTTATATGCTTGGACCTGTCATGAAACATTGGATTCGTAGAGAATTTGATACAACTTTGATTATCATGGTAAATGAATTTCAGCTCCAACTCTCGATCAAACAATTATGCAAGTAACTTGCAAAGCCAAAATGTCTCACAACTAGCACTACTAATTGCCATGTATTCCACTTATGCTGAGCTAAGTGCCACTGAAGTTTACTTCCTACGAACCATGATACCATTTGTTGAAAATGTAGCGTGCAAGGTCTTCTAGCTTGTGCCTTAGCCAGTGAAGACCTCGAGTTGTCCTCAGGAGATAGACTCTAGTTGTGGTGAGTTAATTTCTAGTTTATGGGAATAATCATCACGAGTTCATGCTTCAGTTAAGTGGAAGCCTTCATTAGTTTGACTACAGGATTGGTTGGCAAATTGAGTTTAGTTTAGGACGAGTTGGGACTTCATTGATTGATTGAAGGAAGGACGATATATAACTCCAGTGATGATTGGAGAGAGAACCAGTTTGACTCAGTTAACTTGTCAATCACAACTCAAGTTCTAAATTTGTACTCGCCTAATTTAGCATGGATCGAATCTATAAAAGAGGAGGACAAAGGCACAAGGAATACACAAGTTTTGTGCACAAAGGTTTGTGACAAGATAGAGCTCATAGGTCGTGAGAGAGCCAGTGGAGAGCGTAGCTAGCTTATGCCTTAAGTAATAGGAGATCACAAGTGCACTAGGATTTGGGAGCTGGGATCAAGGGTTGGCAAGGCAAGTCCAAGCTAGATCAGCAGGAGAACAAGTATATTCTCAGAGGGACAAATTATTTTGTAATTGATTCAATTGTTCAAGAACAATCAATAAAAGACCACATCACAGAGACGGGTTTTTTCGTGTTGGGTTTCCAGAGAAAAATAAGTGTGTCAATTTGTGTGATTATGTTTTTATCTATGTTTATTCCGCTGCTTACTTGTGTTAAGAAATTTCGTGTCTTGGTGAATGAAAGTTAGTTTTAGATTGTTCATCTATGTAGTTGTAGAGTTTCGTGGAAATTTAACACCATTGTTGATCTTAGGCCTACTCAATTTGAGTCTGAATAACCCTGCAATTTCTTCACCATCTCCATGATATCTCAAACAATATTCCATTGTGCCCCTCAAATATATGAGCACATGTTTTGCTGCTACCCTATGCTCTTGTCTTGGTTCCACTATGATCTGACTCAAGGTGTTCACTACAAAACATATATTTGGCTTGGTGTTGACCAAATACGTCAAGGAACTTGTCAACTAGTTGTACACCATGGGTTCCACTAACTTTGAATTTGAAGCTGGACCCCTCTTCAAATTAGTGATTATAGGTGTGGCCATAAGTTTGCAATCCTTCATTTGAAACCTCTTTAACTGCATACTTATCCTACCTAAGGAAAATATCCTTTGGTCTCTACCAAATCTCTAACCCCAAGAAATATGCATCAAGTTGATGTCCTTCATCTCGAATTTTGTTGCCATGTTTGCTTTGCACCCAGTAACGAACTTCTTTACAATTGTCAAAATTAGGTCATTTACATATAGCACCAAAATAAGTAGATCAATATGAAGTTTGAACAAATATATAATATAAATTAGAATCTACTTTGCTTTTAGTGAAACCCGTACTCTGTACATATCCAATAGTCCTGAAATACCATGCTCTTAGTCCTTACTTGAGTCCATACAAGGATTTCTTAAGCCTACACACATGGGACTCCTTCCCATGTACCTTAAAGACCTGAGGTTGCTCTATGTACACTTCTTCCTCAGTGATCCCATTGAGGAAAGTTGTTTTCACATCCATTGAAGTATCCTCCACCCCATAAATGAAACAAGGACATAACAACTCTAATAGAAGTGTATCTAGTGACTAGAGAAAATGTCTCCTCGTAGTCCACTCCCTCTGTAAGAGAACCCTCTTGCCAAAAACCTTGATTTGAACTTCTTAATGCTACTATCTATGGCATGCTTGATCTTGTAGAGCCACCTAGAACTCACAACTAACTTTGCCGTTAGACTTGTTACTACGCCTCAAACATCATTCTTCATGATGGAGTTGTACTTCTCCACCATTGCATTTGGCAAACCTGCTAGTTTTCTACCTTCTAGAAATTGGAAGGCTTGGAATCTAGAATGTTGCTCATCACTTCCATATAGTCTAGAAACTTCTTCGGAAGTTGCTCTCTCTGAAAGTACTCCTAGGAGTCTCAACATGCTTTTGAGCATCTCGCAATTCTTGATTGAACCATCGGGGTTTCTTGATAAAACTAGATGGGGCTCTTGTATTCCTTTCTTCTCCTAAAGGCTATTATAATGTTTTGGAAATCAAAGGTGACCTTGGCTCAACCTTCAAAGCTTCCTACTCCTTATCTTCTGCAATTGGAATAGGCTCATGGGACTCCTAGTTGCAAAGTATTCCTTAAACAATGCTACAAGCTATGGGACCACTGGTCTACTACAAGTCTATATATTAGTGATCAACATGATCATTTCTCATGATGATCAAACTCAGTTGGTTGAGTCTTGACTCTCAAACTTTTCAACTCCTTGAGTCACAAACTTCCTAGCTAATTGAGTGACTTGAGTCTCAAACTTATGAAGGTGCTCTGCCCTAATATGCCCAATTACTTCATTTGGTGCTCTACATGGCTTTACATGGCCTCCTATCCCAACCAAGTGTTGTTTTAACCTGTAAATACCCCCTCCTTCATTAGATTTTTAGCAATATTTGCAGATCATTTTGTCATCAATCATATCACAATGAGCCCATGCAGTGTCCTTGGCTTTTCGAGGCATGGTGGCTACTACTCAGCCCAAATTCTTTATTGTTCCACTACTCTAGCAAAATCTCAACACTCTCCAAACTCACAATGAAGCTCACAAAAAATCCAAGTGAGATATGTGAGGCAAATGAGAGGGGAGACATCTTTTTAAAGGATTGGATGGGTTGTTTTTGGATGGGAACAACCCCTAGTTTCCCATAAATCCTCTTGAAAAACCAAGAAACAACCTTTCGTGGGGTCCACGATTGGCCTAGCAATAAACCGACTAGTTTATGGGAAAGTCGACTGGTTTTCTCATAAACTAGCTTGTTTAAGGCTGTTCATACCCAAAAAACACCTCCCATCCCTAGATGACTCAGTTTTTCAACCGATTTGATGGCGCGGCCTAATGAATTGGCCAGTTTGATTGGTTTACGGCTACCCACAAGCAAAGCCTTGATGTTGGGGGCTCCAACTTGGTCCTCTTCTCTATCAACACATTGATATAAACTTGATAACCAAAGATGCAAAAATGACTCACCTTTGGCTTTACATCATTGAATGCTTACTTTGGTGTCTTATCCTCCAAGATCCTATGAGGACACCAATTTTGGATGTGGATTGGTGTGTTGCATGCCTCTGCCCAAAGAAACTTCGAGAAGTCTTGGTCATGTATCATGGCCTTAGTAGCCTTTATGATGAATCAATTATTTTGCTCTGTAAAACCATTGTGTGGAACTTCATACTCCCTCTTGATTCCTGCCTCCTTGCAAAAACTCTTGAACTCTGTAGATGTATACTCTTCCCCATTGTTTGACCTCAAGACTTTGATCTTTTTCCTTGTCTGGTTTTCAACCAGAGCTTTGAACTCTTGAAATTTGCCAAAGACCTTCACCTTTGTCTTTCATAGGTAGATTCAAGTTTTGTGAGAAAAATCATTCATAAAGGAAACATAATAAATGCTTCTTGTTATTGACACTACTGACATTAATCCACAAACATCTAAATGTACTAGGTCTAGAATCCCCTTAAACCTATATTTGTTGCTTGGGATAGCAACCTTAACATGCTTATAGAGTGTGCACCCTCTATAGACACCATGTTGCTTAACAGTGAACTTTGGAAGAGTTGTCACTGTCTCTCTCAGAATAGGCAACACCCTGTGATGCGGATGTCCCATCCTCTTGTGCCATAACTCGCACAATATGTCATTGTTATGTACCAATTCTTGAATAGGTTCACCTTGCAACTTGTACAAATTACCTTCTCTAACCCTTATCACTTGAGCTGCACCTCGGCTAGAATCCTTTGGCCTGATGAAGACTTGCTAGTTCTTGAATTGCATTGCAAAGCCCTTATCCATGTTAATTTTAGGTATGTTCTATGCTTAGAGCAATTTATTTCAATTTTCACAGTTAGCTCAATATCTTTTCCAGATTAGCAATCACATCAACATTAAAGTAAATTGCAGATAGAACATAAACATAGATTGCAGAAGACAAGCCAAGACAAGAGAACACAAGATGTGGCGCTAGCCAGAGACAAACCCCAATGTGGGGAAACCCTCGATCAATTCTTCTTATATGTTCTTCAATAGTTCAACACACAGAGAGAGAGAGATAGTACATATATAACAGAGGTCACCACTTTGACTTGTCTAAGTAAGAGCGTAGATCATCTCTAAGTAGATGATACATGAGGTAGTTGAACTCAGTTGAAGACATGCTACTTCAATTGATTCTCCCAAGTGACTCCATCACCATGCATTGTGATGTACATCGTCATCACGCTCCACCTCACTGTGTTGCACCATGCTGCACCCATCATCACTATGCTGGACCTCATTACCCTACTGCAGTACGTTATGCTGCACCTTCCTATACTGCAACATCTTGCTGTCCCTTATCATCTTGCTGCACTCACCAGTGCTGCCTCATACTGTACCTCACTGTACTGCATCATGTACCATTGCTGTACCATGTTGCCACATTGTTGTCCCATGTGGCATGCTGTACCATGTTACCATACTACTGTCCCATGTTACCATACTGCTGCCCCATGTACTTGCAACATCATGCTTGCCACCATGTGCTTGCTGTATGTTAAAATTGGCAACTAGGGCCAAACTCCATGTGGGTCATCTTATTTATGGCAGCTGATATTTTTCTTGGATCCCTGTCATCAAGAGGTGTAGGATTGATCTAAAGATCATCCAATTCCGATAAGTATTCATGGAGTTATGAATTTATTTGCGTTATAAGACAATTCGTCAAGGTCGGCCAACAACCAAATAAAGCCCACATGTGCTCAACGTTTTAGTATAAATAGAGGTGGCTTTCAAGTCATTTCAACACACACTTGGGATCTCTTCCTCTCTCTACTTGTCTTTGGGTTTTAGTAGGAGGAGAGATCCTAAGGAATAATGTTGCCCTGATCCAGAGGGTAGAAAGCCGAAACTGTCAGAAAAGCTGGAATTGCCGGAAAAGTCGGAAAAGCCGGAAAAGCTAGAACTACCGGAAAAGACGGAACTGCCGGGACTGCCGGAACTGCCGGGAACAACTGGAACAGCTAGAACTGTCGGGAACTGCCGAAACTGCCGGAGCATCTGTCTCCGAAGGAGAGCAGCATGCAAGGGACAACTAACTAACATTGGGACAGTTGTATGGTACTTAGCAGTAAATACACCAAGCATGCAATGTTACAGCTAGCATGCAAGGGACAACTAGTATGCAACAACAAGCATGCTAAGGACAACAAGCATGCTAGGGACAACAAGCAAGCAAGGGACAACACGCAAGCAAGGTGTAGCCAACACATAGGTCAGGATGACAACATGGTGCAACAATGGCACATAATGCAGTACAGTGATGGGTACAATCATGATTAATGAAGCATGATGAGATGCAGCATAGTGATGATGGGTGCAGCATGGTGCAACGCGGTGAGGTGCAGCATGATGACGAAATGCAGCACAATGATAGGTGAAGGAGTCACTTTGGAGAATATGTATCATCTTCTTAGAGATGATCTATGCTTTTATCTAGATAAGTCAAAGTGTTGACTTCTGTTGTAAACGTACTCTCTCTCTCTCTCCGCTGAACTATTGAAGAACATATAAGAAGAAGTGATCAAGTGTTTCCCCACATTGGGGTTTGTCCCTGTTTAGCGCCACATCTTCTGTCCTCTTGTCTTGGCTTGTCTTCTGCGATTTATGTTTATGTTCTATTTGCAGTTTACTTTAATGCTGATGTGATTGCTAATTTGGAAAAGATATGGAGCTAACTGTGAAAATTGAAATAAATTGCTCAAAGCATAGATCATACCTCAAATTAACATGGTATCAGAGCTGAGGTGAAGACAATGGCCAAGCAAGAGTGAAAGAGCAATCACTGAAGACAGTTGGGAAAGGACAAACGGATCAGTGGATTCCTCGTCCCTCTTCAAATTCACCAAGGGTGAAGTCGAAGCAGAGAATATTATCAGAATGGCGCAGTGGAAGTTTCTGATGGCCTACCTAAAGATCACTTGATTGGGAAGTCCGGATCTAAGGGTGGAAGGAAAGGCAGATGCCTTGGTTGCAAAGGAGTGTCCGAATGGCAGAGACACATCTCTTGATGAGGATAATAATCATTCCAGGGACATCTTCAATGATCAAAGGAATGACAGGTAATGCAGGCCATCAAGGAAATGGCCGACTCTTCATAGAAAGCAAGGAACCCCAGGTATGAAGAATCAAATGTTGTTTCTGATAAGATAAAGAAGTGTTATCTTGTATTGGCCCTCTCCTTCAGATTCTTTGGGAATCTGACTTATAGATTGTAGTGCTTCAAGGCACTTCATCGGATAGATGGGTGCACTCTCTAATTTGGTAAAGATGGAAACAATCGTGGGATTATACTTGGAGCCGATGCCACCTATCCCGGAAAGGGTGTAGGGAATGTTACCCCTCAATTGAATGAGGGTAACTCGATTCATTTACAAAATCTCTTTTATGTGCCTGATCGCAAAAAGAACCTAGTGTCCATCTCGGAAATGGAAGTCAAAGGTTTCAGGGTGGCAGTCATCGATGGAAAGGTATGTGTTAAAAAATAGAATTTTCAAAGGTGCTTTTTCTCATGGGTTTAGGGTTGGCAATTTGTATCAAGTTGCAGGGTGGTCCATTGGGGATCACATCAATTGACATATCGCATCAATAGCACCGGAGGTCTACCTATGGGGCCCTATTCGATGTGAGTCAGATGGTGATAGGGATGCTTGAATTCAAGAAGAGCATGAAGGTACATGTCTGAGATGTACTGAAGGAAAATCTTATAAGGGGACCATTCCCCTCATGCAGTAGGTCCACAGGTTTGGAACAACCCAAGGAGTTTGAGATTCATGATCGGGAATCTCATGTATACAGGTGGAAGAAAGCCCTCTATGGCTTGAAGCAAAACACCCCAAGCGTAGTATGAGAGGATTGATAGTTGTCTGATGAAGCTGAGATTCACTAGGAGTGAAACCGATCCAAACCATTACCCGAAGGTTGTGGATGATAGACCTCTCATACCGACACCTTATGAGGACGACCTATTTTTGACAGGTGCAGACCCTTTCATTTGCAGAAGAGGGAGTTGGATTCCGGATGTGGAATGATAAACTGCAAGGCTGTGACTACCTCGAGGATTTTAACTTTCAGAAGTTATATGGTAGTGATGTCGCACCAGATTTGGGAAATGCCTCTGAGTTTCATAAACTCAATTCGCGTTGATGTTCTTGGTGAACTTCTGTCCGGACATGTGTTTTGCAATTAGCATGGTGAGCTCATATTTGGTTGAGTCTCACTTGATTGGTGCCAAGAATCTTCTGAGATATCTTCGGGGCACATTCTCTCATGGATTGAGATACACTGCCAGAAATATGAAACTTCATGATTATTCGAATGTTGACTGGGTAGGCAGTGTGGAGGATCACTAGAGCACTTCTCAGTGCTGGTTCTCTTTGGATTCTGCTTTGATATCATGGATGAGCAAGAAGCAGAAGTCGGTTGCTATAAGCACCGCCGAGACCGAATACATAGCTACGGGTATGATCTCGTGTGAAGCTCCATGGTTGTAGAAGCTCTTAAGTGAGCTGTTTGTACACATGATGAATACCACTGTGATTCTCTGTGACAACCAGAGGGGGGATTCGATTATTGAGGAAGCCCATATTCGATGATTGCTCCAACATATAACATCAGATACTGCCTTATCTGGGATATGGTAAGTCGATGAGCGAGGAGGCTCCATCGCATTGAGATTGATGTACAAGTCACAGACATTTTGTCAAAGTCTCAGGGAAATGTCAAATCTGTGACTTTCCCGAACGATTTGGAGTTGTTGAGAGACCTTCTTATAAGGGTCCTGCATGTTGCATGCATTGAGCTCTGGGAGCTCTGGGGGGCTTGGGGTACTTACTGGAGCAACATACGACCACAGGGCGACTCACCCTCCCTTGGTGGTGCGCTATGAACAAGAAGATTAGTTCTTCTGCGGGCCGGGATGATTAGTTCTCCTGTGGCAACTGTGGAACAGGATGATTAGTTCTCCTGTGGGCCCGGATGATTAGTTCTCTTGTGGAAATTGTGGAACAAGATGATTAGTTCTCCTGTGGGCCAGGGTGATTTGTTCTCCGTGGCGACTATGGAATAGGATGATTAGTTCTCCCGTGGGCTAGGATGATTTGTTCTCCGTGGCGACTGGAACAGGATGATTAGTTCTCCTGTGGGCCAGGATGATTAGTTCTCCGTGGCATCCATTGACAGGATGATTCGTTCTCCTATGGATAGGATGATTAGTTCTCTTGTCAAGGCATCCTACCCATGCAGTCTGGGACTTATGGGAAGTACCTCTCATCTGATCGATGAGTAGGGAAATGAGGATAGGGACCATAGTAGTACTATCGATGGACGCATCGCTGTATCTACCGTACTCCCTATGCTAGGATGACCTCCATTGATCTGGGATCAGTATGAGTGGTTTGAGACACTCTCTTGTGACATTGATCTGGGATCAGTATGAGTGTTTTGAGTCACTCTCTTGTGATATTGATCTGGGATCAATAAAATCGACTTCAGGTCAGTAAGAGTGATGTGACACACTCTCTTCAGATGAAACTGACGTCGGGTCAGTAGAGAATGGTATGAGACATTCTCGATCAATTATTCTTCTTCATGGTTCAACAGATCAGAGCAGAGCATAGCAGTGCAGGGCACTGATGGTAGAGATAGTACAGTGGGACATATGGATCAACAGATGGAGTTCTCCCTAGTTGAGAGGGAGTGTTAAAATTGGCAACTAGGGCCAAACTCCATGTGGGTCATCTTATATATGGCAACGAATATTTTTCTTGGATCCCTCTCATCGAGAGGTGTAGGATTGATCTAAAGGTCATCCGATTTCGATAAGTATTCATGGAGTTATGAATTTATTTGCGTTATAAGACAATTCGTCAAGGTCGGCCAACAACCAAATAAACCCCACATGCGCTCAACGTTTTAGTATAAATAGAGGTGGCCTTCAAGTCATTTCAACACACACTTGGGATCTCTTCCTCTCTCTACTTGTCTTTGGGTTTTAGTAGGAGGAGAGATCCTAAGGAATAACGTTGCCTTGATCCAGAGGGCAGAAAGCCAAAATTGTTGGAAAAGTCGGAATTGCTGTAACAGCCGGAAAAGCCGGAAAAGCTGGAAAAGCCGGAAAAGCATGAAATGCTGGAACTGCTGGAAAAGCCGGAATTGTCGGGACTGCCGGGAATTGCCGGGAACAGCCGGAACTGCGAAAACTGCCGGAGCATCTGTCTCCAATGGAGAGCAACATGCAAGGGACAACTAACTAACATTGGGACAGTTGTATGGTACTTAACAGCAAATACACCAAGCATGCAATGTTACAACTAGCATGCAAGGGACAACTAGCATGCAACAACAAGCATGATAAGGACAACAAGCATGCTAGGGAAAGCAAGGGACAACACGCAAGCAAAGTGCAACCAACACATAGGTTAGGATGGCAACATGGTGCAACAATGGCACATAATGCAGTACAGTGATGGGTATAGTCATGATTAATGAAGCATGATGAGATGCAGCATAGTGATGATGGGTGCAGCATGGTGCAGCGCGGTGAGGTGTAGCATGATGACGAAATGCAACACAATGATAGGTGAAGGAGTCATATTGGAGAATCAGTTGAAGCAGCATGTCTTCAACTGATCTCATGTATCATCTTCTTAGAGATGATCTATGCTCTTGTCTAGATAAGTCAAAGTGTTGACTTCTGTTGTAAACATACTATCTCTCTCTCTCTCTCTCTCTCTGCAGAACTATTGAAGAACATATAAGAAGAATTGATCAAAGGTTTCCCACATTGGGGTTTGTCCCTGGTTAGCGCCACATCTTGTGGCCTCTTGTCTTGGCTTGTCTTCTGCGATTTATGTTTATGTTCTATCTGCAGTTTACTTTAATGCTGATGTGATTGCTAATTTGGAAAAGATATGGAGCTAACTGTGAAAATTGAAATAAATTGCTCTAAGCATAGAACATACCTCAAATTAACACTGTACCTTGCTTACTATATTGCTGTCCCAATTGTATTGCTGCTGTCCCATCACAGTTGCTGTCCCAATTGTGCCATGCCATAGTTGTTGTTCCAATTGTATTGCTGCTGTCCCAATTGTGCCATGCCATAACTGTTGTCCCAATTGTGCCATGCCATAGCTGCTGTCCCATCTTCCCTTGCTGCACCTTGTGACCTTGCTGTCATATCTTCCTTGTTGCCAACACACCATACAAACGCTGTGATTGTCACTTCATTACTGCTGTAATTTCTGGGACTGGTTAGGGCACACAACAGTCCCTATCCTTCCTCAAATCTGGCCCAGAATTGCCCTCGTGAAATGCGGCCTATGCTAGTGTAAACCCTCTGCCTCCATGCTGAAGATGAGAGTATAACATGACCCCAAAATAGCCCACGCTGTCCCATGTATCTTTGCTATAGGTTACGACCCACACATCAAACCCAAACAACCCTCCTCTACCTCGGCCCTCTAGGAAGATATCTCGACCCTCCTAACAACAATTCGGCCTTCACATATGACCCTGAAACAACCTCCAAAAACCCACGTTGTTCGTTCTTCCTTACTGCGGCTAGGGCAGGATAGATTTGAGTTTTTGGGCAGCGTGAATAGGTCTTCTTCACCATGCTATGTCTCTCCTTTAGGCAACGTAGAGGGTAGGTTGGGTAGTGTATAGATTCTAGAATCAGGGGTCTTCTTCCTTGGATTGCGGCTAGATCATCCACTTTAGGACTGCAGCTAGGGCATCCTTTAGGATTGCGGCTAGGGCATCCTTCTCCTAGATTTCTCTTCCACTAAAACCCAAAGCAAGTGGAGAGAAAATCAAGAGAGGAGTGTGTGTGAAATGACTCTCAAGTCATCTCTTTTTATACTAAAATGTTGAGCACATGTGGGGGTTATTTGGTTGTTGGCCGACCTTGACGAATGGTCTTATAACACAAATAAATTCATAACTCCATGAATGCTTATCGAAATCGGATGATCTTTAGATTAATCCTACACCTTTCGATGAGAGGGATCCAAGAAAAATATCAGCTGCCATAAATAAGATGACCCACATGGAGTTTGGCCCTAGCTGCCAATTTTAACACTCCCTCTCAACTAGGGAGAACTCCATCCGCTGATCCATTTGCCAGATTGTACTATCTCTGCCATCAAGTGCCCTGCACCGCTTTGCTTTGCTGAACCATGAAGAAGAAGAATTGATCGAAAATGTCTCATACCATTCTCTACTAACTCGAAGTCAGTTCCATATGAAGAGAGTGTGTCATAACACTCTTACTGATCTTAGATCAGTTCCAAGAGAGTGAGTTATGTAACTCTTACTGACCCGAAGTTAGTTCCAATTGATCCCAGATCAATATCAAAAGAGAGTGTCTCAAACCACTCATATTGATCCTAGATCAATGGAGGTCATCCTAGCATACGGAGTATGGTAGATATAACGATGCGTCCATTGATAGTACTACTATGGTCCCTAACCCCATTTCCCTGCTCATTGGCCAGATGAGAGGTACTTCCCATGAGTCCCAGACTGCATGGGTAGGATGCCTCGACAGGAGAACCACTCATCCTGTACATAAGTCGCCACGGGTTATCACAGGGGAAGGTTGAACCATTCACCCTGTACACAACACACCATTTGGGGAGGGTGAGTCGCCCTATGGTCGCTTGTTGCTCCAAGAAGTACCCCAAGCCCCCCGAAGCTCCCAAAGCTTAATGCATGCATCATGCAGGACCCTCATAAGAGGGTCTCACAACAACTCCAAGTCGTTCGGGAAAGTCACAAATTTGACCTTTCTCCGGGGCTTTGACAAAATGTCTGTGACCTATACATCAGTCTCAATGCGATGGAGCCTCCTCGCCCATCAACGTACCATATCCCAGATAAGGTAGTATTTGATGTCTATATGCTGGAGCAATCATAGAATACAATATTCTTGAATTATTGAATCCCCTTCTGGTTGACACATAATATCACGGTGGTATCCATCATGTGTACAAACAGCTCACTAAAGAGCTTCCGCAACTAGGTAGCTTCACACGAGGTCATACTCGTAGCTATGTATTCGGTCTCAGCAGTGCTCAAAGCAATCCGTCTTCTGCTTCCTGCTCATCCAGGATATCGCGCAGAACCCAAAGAGAATCAGTGCTCTTGAGATCCTCCACACTGCTTGCTCTGTCAGTATTCGAATAATCATGCAGCTTCACATTTTTGGCAGTGTATCTCAATTCATGAGAGATTGTGCCCTGAAGATATCTCAAGTGATTCTTGGCATCAATCCAGTGAGGCTCAACCAAATATGAGCCCAACATGCTAATTGCAAAACATATATTCGAATGGGAGTTCACCAAGAACATCAATGCTAGTTTGAGTTTGTGAAACTCAGAGGCATTTCCCAAAACCGGTCCGACATTCCTACCACATAACTTTTGAAAGTTAAGATCCATCGAGGTAGTCATGGGCTTGCAGTTCATCATTCTAAATCCAGAATCTAACTCCCTCTTACTTCTGCAAATGAGAGGGTCTGCACTTGTCAGAAAGAGGTCGTCCTCAGAAGGTGCCGGTATGAGAGGTATATCATCCACAACCTTCGAGCAATGGTTTGGATCGGCTTTACTCCTAGTGAATCTCAACTTCATCAGACAACTATCAATCCTCTCATACTAAGCCCGGGGTGTTTGCTTCAAGCCATAGAAGGCTTTCTTCCACCTGCATACATGAGATTCCCGATCATGAATCTCAAATCCCTCGTGTTGTTCCAAACCTGTGGACTTGCTACATGAGGGGAATGGTCCTCTTGTAAGATTTTCCTTCGGTACATCTCAGACATGTACCTTCATGCTCCTTTTGAATTCAGGCATCCCAGTCACTCATATCAGGTAGGGCCCCATAATAAGTAGACCTCTGGTGCTATAGATGAGATGTGACAACTGACATGGTCCCCAATGGACTTCCTGCAACTTGACACCAATTGCCAACCCTGAACCCATGAGTAAAATCATCTTTGAAAATTTCATTTTCAAACACGTACCTTTCCATCGATGAATGCGACCTTGTAACCTTTGACATCCATTGCTGAAATGGACACCAGGTTCTTCTTGCGATTAGGTACATAAAAGAGATTCTTGTAAATGAATCGAGTTACTCTCATTTAATTAAGGGGTAACATTCCCTACACCCTTTCTGGGATAGGTGGCATCGACTCCAATTATAATCCCATGATTGTTTCCATCTCTACCAAATTAGAGAGAGCACCTTTCTATCCGATGAAGTGCCTTGAAGCACTACAATCAATAATCCAGATTCCCAAAGAGTGTGAAGGAGAGGTCCAATATAAGATAACGCTTCTTTATCTTATCAGAAACAACATTTGATTCTTCATACTTGGGGTTCCTTGCTTTCTTTGAAGAGTTGGTCTTTTCCTTGATGCCCTGCATTACCTGTCATTCCTCTGATCATTTGAAGATGTCCTTGGAATGATTTTTATCATCACCAAGTGATGTTTCCCTACCTCAGACACTCCTTCCACCCATAGATCTGGACTTCCCAATGAAGTGATCTTTAGGTAGGCCATCATAAGCTTCCGTTGTGGAATTTTGATAATATTCTCTGCTTCGACTTCACCCTTGGTGAATTTGAAGAGGGATGAGTAATCCACTGATCCTATTGTCTTTTCCCAACTGTCTTTGGGGATTGCTCTTTCACTCTTGCTTGGGCTTTGTCTTCACCTCAGCTCCGATACCATGTTAATTTTAGGTATATGTTCTATGCTTAGAGCAATTTATTTCAATTTTCACAGTGAGCTCAATATCTTTTCCAGATTATCAATCACATCAGCATTAAAGTAAATTGCAGATAGAACATAAACATAGATTGCAGAAGACAAGCCAAGACAAGAGGACACAAGATGTGGCGCTAGCCAGGGACGAACCCCAATGTGGGGAAATCCTTGATCAATTCTTCTTATATGTTCTTCAATAGTTCAATAGAGAGAGAGAGAGAGATAGTACATATACAACAGAAGTCAACACTTTGACTTATCTAAGTAAGAGCATAGATCATCTCTAAGTAGATGATACATGAGGTAGCTGAACTTAGTTGAAGACATGCTGCTTCATCTGATTCTCCCAGGTGACTCCATCAACATGCATTGTGCTGTACATCGTCATCACGCTCCACCTCATTGTGTTGCACCATGCTGCACCCATCATCACTATGTTGGATCTCATTACCATACTGTTGTACCTTATGCTGCACCTTCCTGTACTGCAACATCTTGCTGTACCTTATCATCTTGCTGCACTCACCAGTGCTGCCTCATACTATACCTCACTGTACTGCATCATGTACCATTGTTGTCCCATGTGCCATTGCTGCACCGTGTTGCCACATTGTTGTCCCATGTGGCATGCTGTACCATGTTACCATACTACTGTCCCATGTACTTGCAGCGTCATGCTTGCCACCATGTGCTTGCTGTACCTTGCTTACCGTACTGCTGTCCCAATTGTATTGCTGTTGTCCCAACACAGTTGCTGTCCCAATTGTGCCATGCCATAATTGCTGTCCCAATTGTGCCATGCCATAGCTGCTGTCCCAATTTTCCCTTGCTACACCATGTGACCTTGCTGTCCTATCTTCCTTGCTGCCAACACACCATATAAACGCTATTGATTGTCACTTCATTATTGCTGTAATTTTTGGGACTGGTTAGGGCACACAACAGTCCCTAACCGTCCTCAAATATGGCCCAGAATTGCCCTCATGAAATGCGGCCTATGCTAGTGTAAATCCTCTGCCTCCATGCTGAAGATGAGAGTATAACATGACCCCAAAACAACCCACGCTGTCCCATGTATCTTTGCTGTAGCTTACGGCCCACACATCAAACCCAAACAACCCTCCTCTGCCTCGACCCTCTAGGAAGATATCTCGGCCCTCCTAACAGCAACTTGGCCTTCACATATGACCCTGAAACAACCTCCAAAAACCCACGCTGTTCGGTCTTCCTTACTGCGGCTAGGGCAGGATAGATTTGCGTATTTGGGCAGTGTGAATAGGTCTTCTTCACCGTGCTATGTCTCTCCTTTAGGCAGCATAGAGGCAGGTTGCACATCATATAGAATCAAGGGTCTTCTTCCTTGGACTGCAGCTAGATCATCCACTTTAGGACTGCGGCCAAGCATCCTTTCCTTAGATTTCTCTTCCACTAAAACCCAAAGTGAGTGGAGAGAAAATCAAGAGAGAAGTGTGTGTGAAATGACTCTCAAGTCATCTCCTTTTATACTAAAACGTTGAGCACATGTGGGGGTTATTTGGTTGTTGGCCGACCTTGACGAATTGTCTTATAACACAAATAAATTCATAACTCCATGAATACTTATTGGAATTGAATGATCTTTAGATCAATCCTACACCTTTCAATGAGAGGGATCCAAGAAAAATATCAGCTGCCATAAATAAGATGACCCACATGGAGTTTGGCCCTAGTTGCCAATTTTAACAATCCACCATGACCAAAATTAAAAGCAATTTTTTCTTGAGACTTGGAACAAATAACACATGCCAAAATCTAAATAATTACCTCACTTGAGCTAGAAGGGAATAGTACCAACTCCTGTGATTAGGTACTTGGCATCATATCCAAGCTCAACTTGCACTCTCAAGTTTTGCATCTTCATACTAGAAAACAATTGTCAGGTTGATATCATATGTTGAGACACCCCACTGTCTACATACTATGCATCCCTTAGAAATGTGCTAGTAGAAAGGAAAGATATCATCGAGAAGTCCTTCTCAAACTTGGTAGCAAACTCATTCATTTGAGTTTATGCAAAGACTACTACTTGCTTATGTTGCTTCCCTTTACCATGCATTGCTTAGAATCGTGCTAGTAGAAAGACAATATATCACTGAGAAGTCCTTCTTGAACTTGATGGCAAATTCATTCATTGGAGTTTATGCAAAGACTACTACCTGCTTCTGCTACTTCCATTTACCCTTCTGCTTCGTTGGACATTGTGATGCATAATGACCTTGTTTATGGCAAATGGAGTGGTTGATTTTACTCAAAGTTCTTCTTCCTTGACTGTATGGTTGACTACTCACTCTTTTCCTTACCCTTGCTGCGTCCTTTACCTATGCTCTTATTTGACTGATCAAATAGAATGAGGTTCTCATCAACACCATTTTTGCTAGTCTTTGACTCCATTTGAGTCTCCTCCTAGATACAATCATCCCAAAGCTTTTCAAAGTCAGATTGTTTTCTCGAGCACAAATACCTTTGGAAAATGGTTCCCATGAAGCTGGGAGACCATTTTGTGCCATGTTCACTAGCTTTGCATCTACAACCTTATCCTCAACTGCTGCAAGTTGATCACGAATTTGTGTGATCCTCATAAGTTAACTGGTGACTATGTTTGATCTGGTCATCTCTATGGATTTGAGTTTGTTTTGCAATATCATCTTCTTGTTTATATTTTGATTCTGAAAAAGACTAATTGGGGCATTGAACATCTCCTTTGCTCTAGTCTTTTTGGATACATGAGGGATTAGATGGCCTTTTATGGAGTCCAAGATCATTTGGTTGGCCTTCACTTCCTTTTTGTTGTGAACTGCTAAGTCTTGCGGATCTGTAGGCAAAGTCACAACATCCTTGACAATCATAGCAATAATTCTCTTTTAGTAAGAGTGTAACTCTCACTTTACATGCTATGAAGTTTGAGGCACCATCCAATCTACCCTCAGACATGGGGTTCGTTGTTGCCATCTCTAAGATTTATTGCACAAACTCTCAAATCAAAAGAGCTTTGAAATTCTCTCACTGGTGGTCCTTCTTCCAAGTAATAAATTTAAAGCTGCAAATCCTAGAGAATCTCAATCAAAGATCATGTTTTGGTAGCATGTTAGAATTTCAAGTCCTAGATGACTAATGTCCTTATGGTCACAATCAAACAAGTAGATTACTAAATTCAATTAATGTTGAAATTAAATTGCAGACCATAACATCAACCACACATAGCTAGAAATTAAACAATGAAAGCATAAACATTAATTTCACATACACAATGGTAATTACTCCAAATCAACTTTTCATTTATTTGAAAAAAAACATACAAGGAAACCTTCACATGTTGCCCGCAACCTAAGAAAACATGCTCGGATACCAAAAAACACCTTGAACTAAGCTTGTACATCTTGCTAGAAAATCTAGGAACAACAGAAAATTGTTGTACAACCTACAAGACAGTTTGTACGGTATGTTTGAATGACTGTACGACTCGTAGGGATCTATTTGTACGACGATACAAATTTTCATACATAGTATAACCTGGAAAACCTCTTTCCTGCTCTCTACCGCTTAATGTTAAAATTTTGATGTTCTATGCTGTAACAATCACTTATTACAAAACTTCTTTGTGCTGCAATATCAGTTAAGCAATTGTAGATAAACCAAATGCACAATGGAAGACAACCAAGAATAGAATGAGACATAGAGAATTTAGGCCCAATGACTAGGGCAAAACCCACAAGGGGAAAACCCAACCAGATGCTTTTTTCTGTTAGATATCAATTGTTTAGCAGAGATACAAAGTACAATGAGAGATCAAGAGAAATAGTAAGTTCACCCAAATCTGAACAAGCTATAGCATGAAGATCACTGATAGCAACAACTGATGCAAACGCTGAATAAACCTTCAAGTTCTACTCTTACTCTCCAAGTCTCTCTTCCTCACAATCTTCTTCAAGTCTCTCCAACTCTCTCTCTCAATTTTGAATCCTTCTTTCGCAATGCACAAATAGCGAGGGGAGAAGATATGAGGCACACACACACACACACACACACACACATATATAGGAGCACTGAATTCATGCCATAAAGGAGGAGCATGCCTTAGAGTAACTTGTTAAAATTGGCAACTAGGGCCAAACTCCATGTGGGTCACCTCATTTATGGCAGCGGATATTTTTCCTAGATTCCTCTTGTCGAGAGGTGTAGGATTGATCTAAATATCATCTGATTCCGACAAGTATTTATGGAGATATGAATTTATTTGTAATTATTTGACAAATTGTCAAGGTCGGCCAGCGACTAAATGTGTGGCACAAATCATATAAATACAAGGGAGATTGATTCATTTCAAATCATCTCATCATCTCTCATTCTTCTCTCTCTCCTTGTATGATTGGGTATACACAAGGAAGAGGATCTTTCACACGTGGGAAGCAAGAAGACGCAGGCTGAAAGAGGAAGCAGGAATTGTTGACTGCGTTGACCGAGTTTGACTGAGGCAGCTGAAGGCATCTTTAACTTGCGTTGACCAAGCGTTGACTTATCAAGGGTTTGGTTTTGGTGTGGCTGCCTCTCCCAGGCAGGCCACAGATTTTGGCACAAAAATCGAGGCAATTCATCCACATGTTTGATCAGCGTTGACTGCCCTAGTTTTGGGCAGCAGGTTGACTTCAGTCAACAATAGTTTGACTGTGTTTTTGGGGCTGTTCAAGGGTTGTTTCTTCAAGCTGATTGAGGGCTAGTTGACCGGAAATTGACCAAGCATATTGGAGGTCAATTTTAACTCGTTTGACCAAGTTTGACTTTGCTGATATAGGGTTTGCTGCTGCTGATATAAAATTACAGAATTCTGATTTTGTACTATTTCTCTCTGCTGAACTATTGAAGATAAAAGAAGATTTGATCAAAGGGTTTCCTTGCATTGGGGTTTGTCCCTGGCTAGCCGCCACATCTTGTGTCTCTTGTCTTGGCTTGTTTTTTGTTGATCGTTTAATGTTCTATCTGCATTTTACTTAATGTATATGTGATTGCTAATCTGTGGCTAATAAGAAGAAAAGAAGTAAACTACTCTAAGCATAGAACATACCATAATTTAACATAACCCCTATGCCAAATAGGGAAGAGTAATTTAAGCCATTATGGAGAGAGGCAACACATGCTTTCATAGGAGGAATCTCGCATGCCTTGACAAGTGTAATTCATGCCCTTTTAGGAAGTGTAACTCATGACATTAAGGAGAGGGGGTAACAAATGCCATTTAAGGAGAGGTACACATGCCTTTGTAACTTATGCATTTAAGAGAGAGTGTAACATATGCTTTAAAGAGTGCATAAGAGGAGTCTTTTATGACATGCCTTCAATGAGTGTGTAAGAGGAATATGGCAAGTCTTTAATGAGAGAGTGTAACATAGAGTCATGAGATACATTAAGGAGAGAGGGGTGTGAAGTATGAAGGTAAGGTGGCTGGAATTTCTTTTTGATAATAATATAATAAGGATAATGACATTAGTAATGATAATATTGATGATTGAGTCAAAATTGAACTATTATGATTGATTAATGATAAGTTAAGTGATTTTCTATCAACTATACTTGATTACCAATTGATACAAGATGATTTACTATTTTTGGAAAGTCATACTTGAGATGCTAGACATGACTTTCTATTTTTAGAAAGTCACTCCAGAATTGTCAGAAATGAAATTTTATTTAAGGCAATTCATCCCTGCGTTGCCAATTTTCGACACTTAACTGCTCAAGTGTGTGTGTAAAAGCTTCTACCTTCTCCTATCTTTATAATTTTAGTGGAGAATCTATTTTTAAAATTACTCCTAGTCTAAGTATAGGTTTAGATTCAACTGCTGAAAATAAGATTCTCATTTTTTACTAAAGTGAATTACAAAATATAATTACTTATCTAAAATTATTATTACTTTTCAAAAATAACTTTTTTGAAAATGTCTCGAACTACTTCTCACATGTTCACACTAAACATGTGCGGAAGTCCCTGTTTGAGCTATAATTATCAACACTTGATACAGGATTATCGTCACAATGCATAAGGTTGATCATGAAGTGGTCCACAAACCACTCGGGGAAGGGAAGTTGCCCCTCCCCTTCTTCACCCTTAATAGGCTGCTTCAAGGGGTTTTGATACAAGTCCCCTAGGTAAGGCATCCCCCACAGGAGTTGATGGTTCTCTTGGTTTTTGTTCTTAGCGGTCCTTACATGTATTTGTGGCATTGGTTTGTATTATGCTCGTTGGTTAAGATTATATGTCTCATTTAATATAGATTAGATATGATCTTTTATGCTTTTCTAGGAGCAGCTTCCATGCTCCCACTTTGTACTACACATTGTTCCCATTGTCCTCTTTGTGGTCATTTGTTGGGCATTAATGAAATTATCTTATCTTAGCCAAATGTGTTCCTCTTGAATTGCGACTTTTTTCATGGTATGATAACTTTATCTTTATTCTAGAACTTATCCTCATCCTCCTTCATGTCTTCATCCAATTCATCTTCTGTCTCCTTTGTGTCTTCATCAAATTCCCCTGTCTGATTCATAGCTGTATGATGCTTGATGCCCTCTTGTCCATTTTCAACAATTGTTAATCCAATTAATGGTTTATGTTGAAAAAGTCTGGGATCAGAATGTTGGAACAATACTTTATGTCTAAGGATTCTCAATTCTTTGATTAACATCCTGTTTTGAATTTTGAGAATATCAACCTTTCTGTGTATGACGTGCAGACACGTGGTGACAATACTTAGTGAAGTTTTGCTGATTTAAATAGTTGTTCCTTGGGTAGTGGCGATCAATATGTGCAGAAGATTGAACAAATTGTTATTACTTGCCAGCTTGATTAGAATGCGTCCAGCCACAAAAACAAATGAATTACTCCAAGCATCACAATCAAAGACCAAAGTGTTGTAACACCAAAAATAATCACCAAGTGAAAGTGTAAAAAAAATATTAAACACTCATTGTAATTGCTGCAACGGGTCACCAAACAAGTGATGTCACAAGCATCACCAGGCACCTTTGATTGCCCTATTCAATTTTGGGCCAGATCACCAAACAAATATGCGAACAAATCCCAAAGGGACACAATCACGCCAATACAAAATTCCAAAAAGAAAGCCTTGTAACTCCAAATACAATTTGTTGGATCTCCCAATTGATGTGAAAAAAGGCTTCTTGCAACTCCACCCTTGTGCTTCTAACTCTTCTTAGGTCAGAAAAAATATTCAAATTAGTCATACTCTAAGTTGCACGAAACAGGGAAACGGGTACGAGTTTCCGAAACGGGCATGGGTACGAAACGTGACCCCCCTTTTGGAAATGGGGAAACACGAATATATATATATATATATATATATATATATATATATATAGGACATTTAAGAAATATGTGCAATCATAAAGCATATATGATACATTCTAATTTATTACATTATGATAAAATTGTCAATTGTCAATGCATAAACTATAAGTATCTAAATTTACATCACATTTACTCATGAATGATCACATAATGAAAATAGAAATATCCAAAATCAGCCACGAGAAATTTCTAAGTTCTTGTCTCGTGCTTGATTGGGAGTCTCCTCCTACATAGTCGAATGACCTTAGTGCTCTTGATTAAATACAAGTTTCATAGCCTAGTACCCTACATGCTCTTGATTATTGGGAGTCTTCCCTGCATAGAGGGCTTGGTTTTCTTGATTAAATACAAGTTCCATACCCTAGTACATGATAAAATCCAATGGAAACATTGCAATCCCCCCAATCCTGAAATCCTGAAAAACAGATAAGTCTGCTGGATTTTGAGTGAGATCTAAAATTCTACTTTCTCCATGTGAAATCCAATGAGGGCGAAACCACTCTCAAACATCTTGAGTCATTTCATGGTAATGTTAAAAATTTAAGTAAAAGTGATATTCTCTTTTACTTTAAAAATTTAACATTACCATGAACTGCTTATCAACACTAGGGCCATAGGCTTGAACATTCGGCTGCCCCACTCAAAAAACTCCTTTTTTTATAACTTGAGAGACATCTAGAAGCATCTAGAGGATATTTGAGTCGCCCAATAAAAAATTAGAAGCGAAAAAAAAAAAAAATACAAGAAAAAGTCAAGTTACAAGAGGAAACTTCGACGTACGGCCCGGAAACATGTTTCCGGCTGTACTGGCCACGTTTCCTCCTCAAGAAATGGGCCAATACGGCCGGGAACACGTTTCTGGGCCGTATCGTACGGGTTTCCCCGTTTTTGTTTTGTTTCCATACGGAAACGGACCCTCTGCCCACGTTTCCTGCAACTTAGGTCATACTGAACAAGGCAAGATAACAACATTGAGCAACAATGTGCCCAACAAGTTCTAAGTTGGGGTTTGCACATCCTTAATGAGACAAAACTAAAGATTGACATGGAATTTCGATGGACCCAATTATGTCATGTTTGATTCAAAAACTTGGATATGAATGGATTCACACAAGCAACCTTGACTTAAAGAAAACCAAGACCTAACAGAATAACAATTGCATGTGACCTTCCTTATCATGCAAAGATTGTCTTGAAGTGCCTTTGCTTGCCTTCTTTAGATCAGAGTGCTTGAGGTTGCTTTCCATTTGTGTGTTTGTTTATAGAAAAGAGCAATATACACAAACTGCAACAGCATTATCACCATGCACCAAAAGTCACCAAAGGGCTCACACTGTGCCTTAGACCCCTCTTTTGATATCAGGTAGGTCTGGGACACAATGCAGTGTTGCCAGTGGAAAATATCATGGAGGTATACTTATAAAGCTAAAATAATCTATTGATTTCATTTGTTGATTTCAAGGCAGATGATGCACATAGACATTCCATGCCTCTGATAGGTTTGATCAAAACTCTGAAGCTTCATTCCCATGGATAAATCACATACCTCTCTCCACCATCTTCAAATGGCTTCAACTTGATCAGGGATCACAAGCCTTGAAGATCATAAACACTCTAATAATGCACCCTCTGGGTCCCATTAGATCATAAGCATGCTCTGAGACCAATTGAAAGACACAATAAAGAATGAGAAAAACAAGAAGTGGTGGAAAGGCTCAAAGCCAAATCAATATTGTATTCACAAATACAGTGCATACCAATAACGACCTTATAATGATATAATGTCAAAACAAAAATATGTTCATAACAATTGGGATAAAGACTATATCCCAAAATGCAATTAAAGATAGTAAATGGGTTAAGGATTAAGAGAGAAAAGGTTAACAAAATCTTCTTATCTTTAATACCACTAGTTCAAATGGGCTGAAATTTTAGTTGCAGATGCTTCTCTTTATTATCTTTCAAATTTTTTTGAAGCGCTTGAAAAGGATGGTTGTGCTGGGGGATATGCTTGCCACAAGTTAGGATATTATTTCTCCTTGCAAACTTGGCGGTTTCAAAAGGATCACTTTAATAGGTTGTAACTCTCCCGACACTTCTTAGAATTTCTATTGTGACCAATTTTTGGAAAGCTCTCTCTGTTTATTGGCATTGTTTGATATCTTTCATGCATTATTGTCATTTGAAATTTAGTACCATGTCTCACCTATGACCTGATGTACAGAAAGCTCTGACACCACTTGTAGCCTTGATAATCAAGTTCCAAAGCTTAGGTTTTCATCAAATAATTGACTTTTGTAAACCCCATCTCGTTGAACTTCTAGACGTCTTAGTACTTAGCCCACTTTTGGTTTTGACAATTTTCCATTTTGGCAACTTATGGACTGTTGTCAAAATTTCACTTACTGAACCCCTTCTTATTGAAGTGCCAAATTCCCTCAACAGCTAACAATTTTTTTGGATTTTGGCAAATGCCATCTTGAAAACTTGGGACTTTATTGGACTGTGTGAAATCTCAATTTGCTGATATTTTTAACACAGCACAATTTTGCTAAAGTAAAGTAAGCCTCAAAAGCTACTTCACGAGGTTTGAATTGGAGATCTTGCTAGGGAAGTGACATTGTTGTTTCTGCTACATGTTCCTAGTATTTTGATTTTTGTTTTCCTTCCTTGCCTTGTTTTTGCAAAACCACCATTATTTAAAAATGGTTTTCCCAGAACAAGGAGAGTTCATTAAGAGATGATTAAGCATCTGAATGGACAATGAGAGAAATTTCTTCTGTTGAGTAATGAGTTCTTTTCAGCAGCATGGGGTTTCAACAACAACCAAATTTCTTTTGGATACTGGAAAATTCTTGACTGAAACAACAAACGCCCTTGGTCAATGAATGCAATTCTTCATAATAGCAACCAGTTTCCTTTTGTCAACTGACAACACCCTTTGTAATCTCTGTTTTCTTTTATGTAGAATATTTTTTAGCCACTTTTTCCCATTGATTAGCCCATTCAAGGCTACAAAACTCTTGCTATGGAATCTGGATATTCCACTGGGCAGTTTGTCGCAACATATCTTTCAATCTACTACAAAATATGTTAAGGCTATCCTCTATTATGCAGTGTGTACTTATGATTAAATGTAATATTCTAAGCATAGTGCTAAAAACATTGAAATAAACGGAGAATATAAAAAAAAAACTATAGGAAGAACATCACCACACCATCCAGGCAATGAACACAAGATGCTAGGATTAGGGTTTTGGATCCTATAGATCTTCTAAAAAATCCACACATGACTAGCTCCACATGTGTGAGTAATAGGAGCTAATGTGGCATCCGCTTGGTATTGTGGTGGTTCAACCATAGGTCAACTTGTGGAAGGCATAACTTCCTCATATAGGCTTTAATTGAGGTGATCTTTGGGCTGTTGCAAAGATTTTGACAAAGGATAGTAATTTCATTCACAAAGGCTTGATCCCCAAAACTGACCATTTAATGCATGAAATGGGCTCCAAAGGTTTTAGGATCCCAAATCACCAACATAGGTTTTGCTCCTAAAATGGGCCCTACAAGTCTATGGCTTCACTTTTCCACTCGGAAAGTTCCAAAATGGATGACAAATTATATAGTGATTGTTGGAGATGGATTAGAGGAAAACTACAACCTTCATTTGTTTCCATTTATCCAAGCATACATATATACAATGATGTCATGGCCTTTGGTTTCAACATTCAAAGTTCGATGTCTCTACCTATTCTAACGGTTTAGATTTCTCCGATTTATATATTTACAAAATATTCACAATTCACCAAACCTAAGGATTAGGTGTCTAACATTCCCCTACTTAATCCGAAGAGGTTTTTGTGAGTTGACGTAGAGAGATGATGGACAACTACCAATGGTTGAATGTGTTCTCTGAATTTAGTGGTTTTGGGGATGACCACAAACCAGATGGCTGACAAAAGTTGATGTCTTCTACTAGATGATGGTTTAAATATGAGCATAAACTGATATCTCACAAAAGCCTTATGTCTTTTAAGGAGTGGTGGGTTAAGGATGACCACAAACAAAATGGTGATGGACTATGGCTCTGCCTACATCTTTGAGTCTGACATTCCAAATTTACAATGGGAAACAATGTATTAGCAGACTTTGATGCTTTATCATTTGCCAGGTCTGATGCGTTGTCTCCATCTTCTTTTTGACTTTGTTTGTCCTTGATCTTCTCCCAAGGGATTCGGCATGTCTTCGCCTCATGTCCATTTCTGCCACACTGGTCATAGTGAAGATCAAATCTCTTTCTTCTTTTACTTCTCCTCCAAAAGAGTCATTTGATTGATTCTTCCTTTTTTGAGCCTGACATAGTTTCTCTAGTGGGCTGAGTTGTGTTCTTTGCTCCAAAAGCTTTCTCATGTTTTGCTACTTTCTCTACTAGGGAGTCAAATAAGATGGACTTTATTTGGCCACTAGTTTGCAGGGATTCAAGATAGTATATATAGGGTAGAAAGCCTTGATGAATGCTGTGAGAGGCATGTCTATCTTCACTCAAATGGCATCTATGTCATGCATGATGACTTTGATCTTAGAGGCTAAACTCATGAGTTCATTATTCTTCAATTGTAGGTTGAAGAGCTTCACCAACAGTTGTAAAAGTTCCAGTTCTGAGTGAGAGTCATACAAGTCCTTTATCTTCATTAAGGCTCCATACGAATCATAAATGTGAACAATATGGTGGCTTACCTCTCCACTTACTGTCTTAGAAACTAGAGCATAATCTTTCTTGTCTTTGTTCTTCCAAATGTCAAGCTTTTTAGCTGATATAGGCTTCGTAGGACCACTCAACTTTTGTTGTGCTTCTCCTTCAGTTCCTTCTTCAACATCTCCTTCATAGATCCCATCCCATAAATCATTAAAAATCAATGTGATTTTGATCTTTTTGAACCATTATGAGTAGTTTTCTTTGCCGATCAACACCACACTAACAATAGTGATCTGTAAACTGCCGTGGATATTCCACTGGACAGTTCGTCACAACAGATCTGATAATATTATATTAAAAATATGAGATTCTACACTATTACAGTTTTATTTAATTTCTAGATCTGCAGATCTTACTGTAATTAGTGCATGCATGTAAAAGTCAATTATGCAAAAAAGAAGAGAAGGACAAAATAAGCACACACACATAATACACAAGATATGCTCTCTAGAAAACCCTTTCGAGAGAAAACCCAGTTGAAAGGTGACGCCGCTTAGCTCTCTTTCTTTGTCTGGAAATATGGCTGCAGATACAAATAAGTAATGTCTGTCGCCCGTGGGCTGCTACAGTGCATAGATCCTTGCTGTGTGCTCTATCTCCTATCTCTCTTGGCTATCTTTGTTCATCTATGGAACAAATGCTCTCGAAAGAATGGAATGCCTCTTCCTCCTAGAGGCTCGATTATAACATAACCCGATAGCCTACTAGTGGTTAAGTTTGACTACATCAACTCTTAACTAGAGTTACAAAATAGACTCTTCTAGAGTCTTTTACATCATAAACACATGAGTAGCCCATTTTCCATGAATAATGGGGGCTGATGCGGCATCCTCCCGAACTATAGGTGTGAAAACAAGAAGGTCAACTTTTGAGTGGCATAACTTTTGCATATGGACTCCGATTGACGCAATCATTGCACTATTAGAAATATTTCTGTGTGTATAATATCATGAAAAGATGTGCGCTTAAGCGGCAAAGTTTTACCCCAAAAAGCGTCGTTTGATGCCTCAAAACGCTCCCGGAAGGTTTTAGACCCTGTTTCGCCAAACTGGGTCCCGCCAGTAAAAACAATCCCGTGAGTTGATTCCTCCACTTTTTCCACTCCAAATGCATCGAGATGGATGACAAACAATATAACGATCCAATTTGGATCACACCTCTCCATTTTGGGAGGCTTTTGGCCCCCAAAAGCTGTTACTTGATAAGGTGAGGAAATTTTTCCTCCACCTTCTCTCTGGTGTACCATTTAGCTTTGCCTGGAAGTTGTTCGTTCAACCCAATCTGCCAAAGGTCATGTTGCCCCTGTCTTGTAGTTCTAGACCTCTTCTTCAAAACTATGTCTTCTGTCAACTGTCAACTCTGCCTGAGCATTTGGTGCCAAATCCTCCATAGAAGGTAGGACATGTTCCTCTTTCTGATCTTGCAGTGTTTCCTGTACCTGTAGATGGATCTGCCTGATCTTCTCTATAAATTTTTCAGCCCTCAAAGCATCTCCTGTAAGATTTTCCTTCACTCCTCCTTGCTGCCCATATGCAATATCTAAAGGTGAAGGTGGCAAATATCCAAAACAAGTTTCAAATGGGGATTTTCTTGTAGAAGTGTGGACCCCTCTGTTATAAGAATGTTGTATATATACCAGATTCTCATCCTAGGTCTTCAGATGCTTCTGGTTGTAACTCCTCAGAAGCTACACCAAAGTCCTGTTGACTACTTTTGTCTGCACATTTGTTTGTGGATGGAATGCTGTAGATCTCTTCAATTTCGTGTCCATCTTCTTCCACAATGTAGTCCAGAATGAATTGAGAAATCTTGTATCTCTGTTTGAAATGATGCTCCTTGGTATCCCAAAGTGTACCCAGACCTGCCCAAAGAACAAATTTGCTGCTTCTTGTCCGCTGATGGTCTTCTTATAGGGCATTAGAACACACATCTTGCTGAACCTGTCAACTACCACGAACAAGTAGTCATGTCCCTTCCTGGTTGTTGGTAAACCTCCCACAAAGTCCATAGAAATGCTTTCCCAAGGACGAGTAGGTACAGGTAAGGGATGATACAGACCCTGTTTCTTGTTGCTAGGCTTGCCGGTACAATAAAGCATGCATCCTCTTATGAACTTAGCTACTTGTTCTTGCATCTTTGGCCATTACACATACCTCTGCTAGTTAGCCACGGTTTTGCCTACACCAAAGTGCCTTGCAACCTTGGAGGTGTGAGCCTCTCTTATCAACTGCAAACGCTCACCTTTAGGAACACATAGCTTATCCAGCTTGTAGAGTAACCCATCCTGGAGATGGTGGTCAACGATGCTGTCGCCATCGTGCACATGACTTCGACTCTGTAATTGCTGATACACCTCCTTGAAGTCCTCATCTTCTGAATATGCCTCTCTGTATGTATCATGGGTGAATGGCTCCATGTGGATAAGAGTCCCCAAAGTTGTAATCTTTGATGTGGGTGGCCTTGAAAGCATATCGACCAACTTGTTTGTGTTGCCCTTCTTATATTTGATCACTAAATGAATTTGCTATAAAAACCTCATCCACTTGTAATGCTTGGTCTATTGTAGCTTATTCTGGGCCTGCAAGTACTGTAACGACTGGTGATCTGTGTGGATTATTGTCTTCTTTCCCATCAGATAGTGCTTCCACTTCTTCACAGCTTGCACCATGGCATAAAGCTCCTTATCGTAGGTAGGGTAGTTAAGAACTGCCCCATGAAATACTTTAGAATGGTAGCAAACAGGCCTTCCTCCTTGCATCAAGACAACTCCCATAGCATACCCACTCGCATCTGTCTCCACTTCAAAGGGTCATTGTAAGTTTGGTAATGCTAGAATTGGTGCTTCACTGATCTTCTTCTTTAACTCATCGAAAGCCTTTTGCCGCCGTTTTCTCCACTGGAAACTCTTGCCACTTGCTATTATGGCGTGGAGCGGTGCTTCTACCGCTGAAAACGAGGCTATGAATTTCCTTAGGTACTGTGCTGCTCCAATGAAACTCCTAACCTCAGTAACATTAGTAGGCACCGACCATTTCATGATGGCCTCTGTCTTGGAAGGATCTATCTTCAATTCTCCACTACCAGTCACATATCCCAAATACACCAAGGACTGTTGCGCAAACTCACACTTGAGATTTGCTAGCAATTGGGGCTTCTTCAATGTTTCCAGCACATGCGTCAAATGTGAAATATGCTTCTCCTAGGTAGCTCTATATACCGGTATATCATCCAAATAGACAATACCAAATGAATCTATAAAAGGCCACAGTACATCATTCATTAATCTCATAAATGTAGTTGGTGCATTACATAGGCCAAATGGCATAACTAACCACTCATACAAACCTTGCTTGGTTTTGAAGGTGGTCTTCCATGTATCTTCTTCTTTGACTCAAACTTGGTGATATCCAAACTTCAAGTCCAGCTTGGTGAAATACTTTGCTTGCTGCAACTGATCTAGCAAATCGTCTATCCTGGGCAGGGTGTATCTGTTCTTGAGTGTGATTTTATTCAACACCCTGTAATCTATACAAATCCCCTTCTCCAAATATCCCCAGCTTATTGCTTAGGGCTGCCATGAGGAGGTTTACATTGCGGTTTATATCTGCGGCTTGTTCTTCGAGCCGCGAAAACCTCTCCTCTGCAGGATCAGGAGGTTCGTTTACAGATTCATTGACCATGATTAGGGTTTTACAATTTTCGGCCTCGCCAATTTAGATCCCTACAATCTCCACAAAATATCCAATTAAACCTGCTTTGATACCAAATGATCCATAAACTGTCATGGATATTCCACTGGACAGTTCGTCACAACAGATTTAATAATATTATATTAAAAATCTGAGATTCGACACTCTTACAAATTTATTTAATTTCTAGATCTGTAGATTTTACTGTAATTAGTGCATGCATGTAAAAGTAAATTATGCAGAAAAGAAGAGAACAACAAAATAAGCATACACACACATAATACACAAGATATGCTCTCTGGGAAACCTTTTCAGGAGAAAACCCAGCTAGAAGGTGAGGCTGCTTCGCTCTCTTTCTTTGTCTGGAAATATGACTGCAGATACAAAGAAGTAATGTCTGTGGCATGTGGACTGCTACAGTGCACAAACCCTCTTTGTGTGCTCTACCTCCTTTCTCTCTTGGCTATCTTTGCTCATCTATATGGAACAAATGTTCTTGAAAGAATGGAATGCCTCTTCCTCCCAGTGGCCTGATTATAACACAACCCGATAGCCTACTAGTGGTTAATTTTGACTACATCAACTCTTAAATAGAGTTACAAAATAGACTCTTCTAGAGTCTTTTACATCATAAACACGTGAGTAGCCCATTTTCCATGAATAATGGGGGCTGATGCGACATCCTCTCGAACTATAGGTGTGAAAATAGAAATGTCAACTTATGAGTGGCATAACTTTTGCATACGGACTCCGATTGACGTGATTCTTGCGCCTTTAGAAAGCTTTTTGTGTGTAGAATAGCATGTAACGGTGCGACAGTTATGCGACAAAGTTTTACCCCAAAAAAAGTCATTTGATGCCTCAAAACGCTCCCGGAAGGTTTCAAACCCCATTTCGCCAAATTGGGTCCCGCCGGTAAATACGGTCCCGTGCTCTGATTCATTCTCTTTTTCCACTCCAAATGCATCGAGTTGGATGACGAACAATATAATGATCCAATTCAGATCAAATAGAGGTGAGAGAATGCATCTTTGCCACTAGCGTTTTGGGCTAGGTCTTGGGAATAGGAAGGAATAAGAGCAGGATTTTGTGTGCCATGTTACCCACCATTTTGTGGGTGATATCCCTAGGAGAATTTTTTTCTCCAAGATGGTCCTCAGCCAGTAGCTAGCAGCCCCTTGCAGCCACTAGCTAGCTCATTGTACCATTTCTCCGCCACCTGAGCCAGCCATGTGGTCCTTCACCCATCTGCCATGATCATATGTTTGAAGGTGGGCCTCCTGAACCTAAAGGTATGCCTTGTCATTTGGTAATTGAGTATTGCAGTTTGCTTGTCATGGACACTTCTGGGTGTGGATTAATGGGGGGATTCGGCCGAAAGAATTGGTTAGGTCTGTGCCCTTGTCCCATAGGCCCCTTTTGGATATTAACCTTGCATTCTAGTCTCATGGGATCTCTTTTATTGACCATTTGGCTTTAGGGATGGTATTTCATGGGAAACCTTGATTTTGGTTGCGTGGTCCCGCTCCCTTATCTGCTTATATTACCCTCTTTCCATTCATCATTACCCCATTCATCATTTCTCCCACCCGCGTCCACATAGGGTTAGCACGCCCCTTCCCCTTGCCCACACCTTAGGTCATGGCCTGGAAAAAATCCCAGAGGTTGATGCAACTAAAAAAGATAAAAGCATATATGGCCACATTCAACAGGAAAATGTACCACAAAATGCAAAAGATGGCCCGGACAAACACATTTAGCACGTGGGCAAAAGCCAATATATGAGCTCTACCCCATCATCATGGCCATCACCCTGGTTCCTACAAGTTCTATGACCCTCCATCATATAGGAGCCCATGATTGTCCCAACCCGCGGTGGGCAATGAACCGCCCCACCTTAAAAGGGGGTATTCACTGCTATATCTTATACATCATGCTCTTCTCCCCTGAGCCCCGAGCAGTTAATAAAAGAAAATCATAAAAGGCAAAAGGCATATGAAGAAGGGTGGGAAAATCAAGGTCGGGGTACCTTATGTACCACAATTTCTCTCGCCTATACATTATAAACCCAAGTTTGGGCTTCCCTCTTATTAGCTACCCTTCTACCCCAACATGTGACCCTGGGCTGCCCCTTCTCATTCCCTACTTCATTTACCTATCTGCCACATGCCACCACCTTTTGAAGGATGTACCTTGACTATATTATCTCCTTTAGAAGTAGAAACCACCTAATAGGGTTATTAGTTAACCCCATTTGGACTTTAGAAGAATTGACACATCCTGAAGCCCATTATTGAAGGGCAGGCCATTATGAAGTCCCCACTTGTGGTCCTTGATTTGGTAAGCTCATTAACTCGATTTCTCTAATGACTTGTTGTACTGGAAGGCTAGGGGATGCATTGGATCTTATGTAGGATTGCAGATGGTCTCCATTTTGGGTTTGGTCTACCTATACGGGGCCCTAATCCTTCAAAGGGCTACATTGGCACTTGTAGGGTGTGCGTTGAGAGCCATGGGCTTCCACAACAGTAAACGACACTCCATGGATCCCCACAGCCATTAAGAGATTGCTCGTGGTTCACTTATTGGACAAGAAAGATGCACCTGACCCATCATGCCCAACTGGCCATAGATCTACACTTGGCAGATGAACCAGGGCTTGCACAATGATGTGGCATCACCTACACTATCATCCTAGCCCTTGCAAGTGATCTACAAGCATCTTTGATTTGTTTGGAGACCCATGAGGACACTTGTGTGCCCCACATGTCATTTGGAATTTGGAACACCACAGGTTATTACAAGGGGCCAACCCTTTGTCCACTGCTTTTGAGGGTCCTATTCTTCATTGTGGCACCCATGGACCTCATTAGGCCTCTTAGAGGGCCCTACGACATGCATAGATTATTATTTGACCTCTTGAAAGGCTTACTTTTTCATTTATGAGCTAGTTTGGTGGGCATATCACCAAAGGTTGAATTATTTTGCACATAATTTTTTGTAGGGGCTAATGTAGGCCTAATTAGCTAAATCAAACTCATTAGAAGTGTATGAATACAAGTGATGTGAATTCATTTTAGCATCATCACTTTGGATTGGATCTCTCTCTTTAGAGAATTTCATACTTTTTTCTCGAGGATGAATTGGAGCATTTATGGATGAATTTTGATGTATGTTTATTGGTCTATCTTCTCTTGGAGCTTCTCTATTGTCATTTGTGAATGGTTGGATGTAATCCACTGCATTTAAGTACAAAATTTTGATGTTATTCTTGTTACTTCTGTCATATATGCTGGATTGGGATTTTTGTTGTTTTGGGGCTAATTGTCACATGCAAATTATTGCTTAATAACTCTGATATATTATCCCTCATTATTTTTTTTCAAATTTAAACAGAGTTTGCCACCAGAAGTTTTTTTTTTTTACAGTACACAGATTTTTACAATGCATTCAATCATATCTATTGTGGGAGCAGTTCACACTGGCAAGAACTATCCTGAGTGGTCCCGGAAGATAAAACACATCCTCATTTTCAATGAGTTGTGGAAAGGAGTGTGTGTTGGAGATGGAGACAAAGAGCCAGAACAACCTACCTGAGACAAGGAGTTTGCCATTTGGGAAAATAAGAACAACAAATCCTATGCATTAATTGTAGCATCTGTAAGTGAAGAGGTGAGTCGTCATATTTCGCCATTCTCAACTGCTTTCGAAGCCTTACAAAAGCTGAAAGAACTCTATGACTCACACTCTGCACTTGAAGTTGTTCAACTCATGATTAAACTCTTCACTCTTGAATTACAAAACAATGATCCTCTTGCTCCTGCATCAGAAGTAAAATCTATAATGCATGATATCAAAGTCACTAATGTTGAATTGGATATTCCTCTGATAGCTTTTCTCAAGGCACTTTATCCTACTTACTCCAATTATCTTGAGTCATTGCAAACAAATGGAAATCTCAAAGATATTACCTTTGACTCTCTTGTGAAAAATTTGTTGAAAGAGAGAAAGCTTTTGGAAAGCAGACAACCCCTGAATCTTCTGAAGACGCTGTGTGCCTTGCTCATAAAGAAAAGAATCTTGCCCAAGATTCTTCTAGAGGAAGAGGTGGTCGAAGAGGAAGAGGAAGATATTTCAGAGACAGGGGGGGCAGACACTCTCAAGGAGAAAAGTCAGATTTGCACTGCATACGCTGCAAAAGAAATGGATCAAATGATGCTTCTACATGCAGGTTACCTTGGGACAAAATTGAGCAGCAAAGAAACCAACCCAAAGGTAAAACTAATGACACAGACAAAGGTAAAGCACTTGAATCCGCTCATTATGTTGTGGCACAATGTAATATCGGAGTAAATGAAGACTTATTTAATGCTTCACTTGCTTCTTGGAAAAATGATTGGTTGCTTGATTAAGGAGCAATTTGTCACATGACTTATAGAAAAGATTTTTTTGAAGAATGTACTGACAATGTTGATGGAGTAGTATACTTTGCAGACCAATCAAAACTCAAGCCATCAGGGCTTGGCACAATCAGCTAAAATTGCCTGGTCTTCCAGACTTCCTTCTGCATCATGTTCTATATCTCCCACAGCTGAAGAGAAACTTGCTGTCCTTGGTCCACATCCGCCAGCAAGGTCACTCCGTTCATATGTTTGATGGCAAGCTTGAGGTGAGAAAAGCATCTGACCACTCACTTATCATGAGGGGGATAGAAGAAGAAAGGCTTCTCAAGCTGCAGGGTACTTCTGCTCGTGCACAACATTTCTCATACAACTCTCATTATGAATAAGGTACACTTCCATCAAGTTTATTATGGCATGCTAGATTTGGACATTTGAACTATGACAACCTCCGCTTGTTGAAGAAAAATGGTGTTACTGGTTTGCCTACAATTCGTAGGAAACTTAAGCAATGTGATGCTTGCATTCTAGGAAAGCATAGCAAACAGTCTTTTCATGATTCACATTCAAGAGCACATAGAAAACTTGAACTCATTCATTTAGATTTATGTTGTCCAATGCCTGTTCCTTCTACAAATGGAAATAAATATATGATGATATTTATTGATGACTACACCAGAATGTGTTGGGTTTATTTATTGAAAAACAGATCTGATGCTTTTCAAACATTCAAGAACTTTCGTACATGGATTTAAAATGATGCACAATCTAATATTGGCTCTATTCGCACTGATAATGGAAAAGGATACACTTCAAATGAATTTGAAAACTATCTTCGCCAACATGGGATCAAACATCAAACAATTGTGCCTTATAATCCCCAACAGAACGATGTAGCTGAAAGAATGAATAGGACAATCTTAAATATGGTGCGCTCCATGATGTTTTTCAAAAATGTAAAATTGATGTTTTGGGCTGATGCAGTTCTATGTGCTGTATATATAAAGAATAGATGTCCATCTAATGCTATCAGAAACAAGACTCCCTATGAAATGTGGTATGGGCACATTCCTTCGGTAAAGCATCTCAAGGTCTTTGGTTCCACCTGTTATGCCTTGATACCAAAGGTATATAGAAACAAACTTGGTGCAAGAAGTTTTAAGTGTATCTTCCTAGGGTATTCAAACACCTCCAAAGCATACCATCTCTATGATGAAGTCAATAAAAAGTTTGTTGCATCTAGAGATGTAATCTTTCTTGAAACATCCAAAACTGACAATGTTGTTGGGCGACAACTTGATTGCTTGGATAGATTCGCAAATGCAAAATCATTTCAAGAATTTGATAATCAGATTCCACATCTTGAAGGGGGATTCCTATACTAGATCAACCTGTGGAATCTTCTTCTGAAGTACTCTCTCCCCCACATGAAACTCCAACAACGGATGATACTTTAAGTGATGTGATTGATAGAATTGGGAGACTCAATTTTGATTTAGTGCCAACTCAATCAATGGAGTAGCTTGGACCATCTGAGAAAGGTCCCCCAAAGTGGCTGACAAAGACACTTGAAAGTGTTCATCCTGATGAGGTTGGAAAGACAGGAACTAGAAATTCAAATCGGCAAAATGGAGGTGATGTAGATGACTCTGATTCACTTGTTGGTATGGATGTTTCTTATGATTGTGAATTGAACTTTTCTACAGATTTCGAACCAACTTCCTTCAAAGAAGCTGCTTCTCACGATGAATGGAAAGAAGCGATACAAAAGGAGTATGATGCCCTGATAAAGAATGGCACTTGGAAGTTGGTTGATCCTCTATTACGAACCAAACCAATTGGCTGCAAGTGGCAAGTGGGTCTACAAGAACAAGTATAAAGCCGATGGCTCACTTGACAAGCACAAAGCCAGGCTTGTGGCAAAAGGTTTTGCACAGAAGGAAGGGGTCGATTATGAGAAGACTTTTGCCCCCCACAGCAAAATGGGCTACCATCCGGACACTCTTTACCCTAGCAGCTTAGAATGGTTGGAAAGTCCATCAAATGGATGTAAAAACTGCTTTCTTGAATGGAAATCTAAAAGAGAATATTTTTATGTCTCAACCTGAAGGATTTGTTGTGAAAGGACATGAACATAAAGTATGCAAACTTGTGAAATCCTTGTATGGCCTCAAACAAGCACTGCGAGCTTGGTATGAAAAACTAATTGAGCATCTTCTGAAACTCAATTTCAAACATTATGATCTTGATGATGCAACTTTATTTGTCAAGAAAGTTGGCAAAACAATTGTATATCTTGTGGTATAGGTAGATGATCTTTTGATGACAGGGAACAATGAAAGCTACATTGCATTCATAAAGAAGGAATTGAGGAAAGGTTTTGAAATGACTGATTTGGGCTATGTTCATTACTATCTTGGTATTGAAGTAACTCAACATCTGAAGTTCATATTCCTTTCTCAAAAGAAGTACATTGGAGATCTATTGAACAGGTTTGGCATGACATAATGCAATCCTCTTACTACTCCAATGGAACAAAACTTAAAGCTCACATCCATTGAACGAAAATAATTTGAGGATGCAACAAAGTATAGACAACTTGTAGGAAGTCTCAACTACCTAACTACTACCAGACCAGACATTTCATTTGTTGTTGGAATCCTCTCCAGGTTTATGCAAAAGCCTTGTGAGGGACATTGGTCTGCTGCAAAATGAGTTCTAAGGTACTTGAAGGGAACTTAAGACTTTGGAATCAAGTATACACAGGTGGACGACTTCAGCGTGATTAGATACTCTGATTTAGACTTCGACGGAGACAAAGAAACTGGGGTATCTACTTCAGGTTATGCTATGAGTCTTGGATCAGTCGCTGTCTCTTGGAGATCACGCAAACAATCAGTTCTAGCAGATTCCACAACAAAAGCAGAATTTGTGGCAGCAGCTGAGGCAACAAAGAAATTGTGTGGCTCAGGAAAATTGTTGAAGATTGTAGGTAAAACAAGTACAATCGACTCCACTCATGATTGACAATACCTCGGCAATAAAGTTGGCCAAGAACCCAAAGTTCCATGATCGAATGAAGCACATCAATACTAAATATCATCTGATTCGACATCATGTTGGGGCCAAAACAATCTATCTCCGCCATTGTTCCACTAATGAGCAAATTGCAGACATCTTCACAAAAGCGTTTGGAAGAGAAAAGCTTGAAAGATTCAGAACGATGCTTGGACTCACTAACATCCCTTCAGATTAAGGGGGGGAATGTTGACACCTGATCATCAGGATTGGGTGTGTTGTCGCGCGGATTGACACGACAACGCTCAGACCGGGGGCTGTCACTCTGATCCCCGGTCTCTCCGTTTAAGCCTGTCTCCTGCGGCTAAGGGGGGTAGACCCTACAAGGTGAAGGAGACCAACTATCGACTAGTTGGGTGGGAGACACGATATGGCAAACACTAAGATGATTTGATTTAGCGGACCAGTGCCTTTAAAGCGATTACTTGTTAGATGATATAGAATGTAAAACCATGAACAACAATCACTTAACATCAAATAGCCTGAACAATGCTTAAATATTCAGTAAAACCACAAAGATCAAGGAAATCAATAACGATATCAGGTAATTAGGAGAAAGATAACTCAGTTATAAACCGTCAATTGTTAACCAGATACCACATCAAGATATTCATTCATGTAAAGCTTTCATTCCACATCAAAAAAAACTTAAAATCTCAGCATAAAAATTTCTTCAAACGACTGAATTTTGACAAAAAGACATTCCACAATATTTTCAAGCAAAAAGATTTAAGGCCAAATTTTCCAGCTAAGAGCCAATCCTAATTTTTTTTTTTTTTCTTTAAATCTAAAATCTAAAAGCCTAAAAAATCTAAAACATTAACTTAAAAAAAAAAACTACAACAATATAAATTATGAAAATCTAAAACTATATGAAAATTTAAATAAAATAAATTCTAATAAATCTAAACTAAAATTAAAGAAACTAAAATCTAATTACTACAAAACTATACGCTACCTTTCACAATTAAAAAGTTTACAAAGAAATAAAATTAAAAAAAAGAAAAGAAAACATAGGCTATATCCTAAACTACAATTACGCTAACCTACCACTACGCTACCGCACAAAGTCAAACCAGAATTCATTTGAAAACTAATTGAAAGGAAGCGTAAATTTAAAATCCAACCTACGTCTAGCTTTCAGATCTAACACCTATGCAAAAATTGAAACCCAAAGGGAACGCTGCTACGGTGAGACTCCAGCACTCGGAAAACGAAAAACCGCAGAGAGAACAAGGGTCTGCGTAATGGCTCAACGGGAAAATCAATAAACCGAAATCAAGACGGCGGGGCGTATTTCAGACCTGGGCACTAAAAATCGAATGGAAAACGGCTCAAAGCGAAAACCGCAGCTCAAACCACAAGCAAAGACAATGCAGTCACGGAGGAAGAACGAAACTGGGACTGAGACGACGGACGGGATATTCAGCACGTTCAAACCTGGAATAAGAACTTGGTGAAACGCGGCCTCAGGCTCAGCCCCAAAAAACGCAGTCACAATGGGAGCAAACGAATATCAATGGCAGCCAAACCAGATGAATAACTCAGAAATATTTAAATGGGCGTAACCACAACAGGCTCGATGAAAAACGCAATGCAATGGGATCAAGACTGACGGCAGAGGGAAATGCAACAGCTTGAAGCACGCACCGGACAACCCGCAATGATATTCAGAAACAAATCCGGAATGAAAGCATTGCTAGACACTGAAAATCGAAATCCCGGCTCAGCATAAAACGAAGAAAAGACCGAAGGCGTGGATAAAAAAAAATTTCGACAGGCAGAGTCAAGCGGATAGAAAATGCGAGCTCGGTGTGAGGGCTAAGATAACGCGTTTTTCTTCCTTCTACAATTTCTTGCCAGGGTCTCCGAGGATGTGTAAGGCAGCAAAGACTTCGTTTTGGAGGGTTTTAATTGCCAACGCATATATCGAAACCCAAGCAAATTTTCCAGACACCCACCAGAAAAGCTCAAAGACTGAATACGCAGAGAAATTTCGATATAAGGAATGGTGAAGGCGGGGTTTTAAAAAAAAATACCTGGAGATGATGATACGCAGAGATTACCTGGTCACTGAAGATCGAACTGCAACCTCACCTAATGACAGATATCCTGTGTCTTTCAAATGCTTGCAAATTTTAAATCAGACTCCTTGATCTCTATTCTGGAACAGCGTTTCCTCCGAAATTTAGTTGAAACCCTTTAACCGGACTGTGTTCCTTTCAGTGCACGGAATGCTGAAGCTACAGAAAACTGGTAGAAAGCTTATGATCCCAATGACAATTTAACTTTCCTGCCAACATTGTACCTGCAAGAAAAAAAAACAGAAAACTTGGCAGATAATATGCAAAACCTAAAAGTAAAACCCTTCACAATTAACCTAGAATCACAAAAATTTACAGCTCTGGACAGCTAGATTTGACAATAATTGCAGTAATATTTTGAAAATATCAGAAATTTTGAACTTCACTGTGAACAGAAAGAAAATCTCTCAATGTAAAACAGAAAAGAAACTCTTAATGATTAACCCAGGGCACAATTAGCTGGGCTCTGCACAGAAGAGCCTGTGGGAGTCGGCTGGTTCAGCCTAGAACTTCCCCAAACGCCCACCTGTACCTTTTACCTAAAGATCTCCTGCACACCTCAAGCAAACATCAGTAAAGAGGGCAAGAAATGCTGCTAGATTTCAAGGAATAATGGAGATACCTGCCATTATTTTAGAAACCCTACAACATTCAAACCCTAGCACGTGAGCAAGATACCTGTACTCACAATACTCTGAAAACCAGCTATTATTAACTGCTGAAAACTGAAATATGCAGAAAAAAACAATCATCTCACAGCAATTCCGGAGAGTAACACCAGCCAGTTTTGAACCCCAAAGTCTTTTTTATTAATCAGAAAATCAGATTACAAGAGAGCTTTCTCAGTACAGACTCACAGATCAGATAAACCTCTAAAATGACCCCCTAAGACCCTATATAAAGGAAATGATCCCAACGGCTAGTTTTGGGTGATCCATGCTGAAGCGATCTCGACCGTCGATGAGGGTTAAGACATCCCTTAATCTCATCCGTCGATTTTATTTAAAAAAGCTATTTTTGCATGCATTCACAAAAATATTATTATTTTATTGCTTAGGGTTTTTGCTTTATGTTTTTTTAATTTTTTTATTATTTATTATTTTTTAATTTTTTATTTATTTTTTAATTTTATTAATTTTATTCATTTTAAGATGGATCATCAAACTAAGCCGTTGGAAACATCACCTAGGACCTAGGACCTAGGACTCATGAGGGGATTTACAACATTTTCAACCCTCAAGACACATTTCATCATGATTTTTACAATTTACATCTCAAAGGGATGAACCCACTTAATACAGACCCTCATAGAACACCCAGTTCTGCGACACAACTATAATCTAGCAGATTAACATATAAGATTCTCCTAAAGTTCTGATGACGAAATCCATCCCGGCTTTGGGGTCAGGTTTGAAGGAAAACTTTGCCGATCGTAGATCGGTGAGACGAAAAACCTCCCGGGACGCAGATCATCATTAGAAAGTTAGGTCCACCTAAGCAACTTTACATACATGACTCTGATCTGCTTAGATTATTTACAACTTATACATGCAGACTGGGTTTACAACAAAAATGATCAAGCTGCTGATGATGGCAGGATGGCACGGACATGCTGATCAGGTGCTGCTTCTTTCTGTCAAGAAAAACGGGATGCACTGCATGGGTAGTTGACCAGTAGAGGTCAACATCTGGCTCTACTTGGGGACACGTTGCTGCTTGCAGGAATGTGAGAATCCAGAATCTGCATCCATACAACACAAAAATAAGTAGCGTCCATCCCAAAAAATCAGCATATACATTAAGCACAGGAAAGATAAAAGCTCTTCATTTATTAACTATCTAATAACATGAAAAGTAAATCTAATCCTAAAACAGAAATGAAATGCTGAAAAGACAAGGAGTAGAGTTAGAAATACAATACAAAAAATGCCTCACGGCATCAGATGTGTTCAATATAGTGCATACTGAGCATTTGCCTGCTTTCAGGCAAATCTGTCGGCTGCTTGTCGGATGTGCCATGTCCAATTTTGCATATGGTAGGACTCCTTCCTATCCGAAAATCAAGCTGCTCACGGCCGTCTGATGCATCAAATTTTCGTCTAATCTTCTTCCTCTTGCGCTTCTTTTTTCTGGCAGGATGAATTACTGATGATCTAGAACTTTCTGTTTCGAAACTATCAGATGAAGTGTGTAAGATATGCATGCTAAGTCCTTTTGTGTCTTGCATCTGATTTTTATCGTTTTTAAGCTTATCTGGATCACCTTCAATTATCCACCTAATGACCTCCTCATAGTAAGATGGAACTTGTTGCGGCAAATGAGAAGGCTCCTGGTTTCTCTTATCATCTGACCCTTGTTGAATCTTTTGAACTTGTATTCTAATGGCATCCATCTGACTAGAGCATTCATCCCTTATAGCGCTGATTTGCATGGCATGGTGTTCTTGCATGTGTTTTATTACTTTATCATTCTTTTCCTCTATGTCCATCAAGCAATGTTGCATGAAATTTATTTCTTCTTTATGATTCGCTTGCATGTCAGCCAACTGATTGTTATGATTGAATGTCATAGAGTCAATTTCCCTATCATGATCAGCTTTCATGGTCACCATATTTTCCTCTAAGACTGACATCTTGCTTTGCATGCTTCTAATTTCTGTTTCATATCTAATTTTCATGGCCTCAATTTCCTTAGCATGTTGATTTTGCGTGACCTCCAACTCCCTATTACGTTTTTCCAGGTGGGTGCCTAAAGTTTTAACATCATTGATAAGACTAGTTTGATTGCTTTCCATGTTTCTTACCAGCATCATTAGATCTTGTATAATTTGCTTTTGTTCTTCCCTTTCACTATTATTTGTCCCTGATTTTTCACTATCATGAACTTGATCTACAATATTTCCGGTGGATGACACATTCTGTTCCTGAAAACTTTCTTCAACAGCTTGACCTTTAATATGATTACTTTCTTCTTTTTGCACAGTTTTAGAGGTAGAAGGCAAGCTGTTTGGACTATCATATCTATCTTTAAAAGCATCGAGAATGTCTTGTAAAGAAGTGAAAAAATCATTAGGAAAATTATTAAACCAATTCAAGGCATCACCCTCTAAAGAATGGACAAATAGACGCATCTTGAAGTCTTCATGATTATATTGAGGAAATCTACAATATAAGATCTTTACACAAGTAAACATGTTTAAAGGATGTTTAACAGCGACCGGATCATCACCCGAGAACTTAAATAATTTATAAATGGCCTCTTTCGGAAGATCATGGAGATTATTAGTAAAATGACATGGCTTACATGAATAATCCATGATGAACAGTAAGGGATCAAATGGATGATAGAAAGAGATTTCTGCTCAAGAAAATTAAGAGATGAGAGAAGTGGAGTCGCCACTTGAACAATAAATCTGATTCTAGGATCCAAAAAGTAACCACAAGCAGATATGAGGAAAGCTTCTTGTCTGGGAAAAATGAGAAAGTGGAGTCGCCACCCAAACAGGAAACAAACCCAAGAGGAGCTGCTGATATATGATGAAAAGATGCCAAAATATTGAATCTGCCAGCTCAACTGAGAGATGAGAAAGATGAGAAGATGAATGATTGTCGTTTGAAACACCGAGAACAAAGTGTCCCCGGCAACGGCGCCAAAAAATGTTGTCGCGCGGATTGACACGACAACGCTCAGACCGGGGGCTGTCACTCTGATCCTCGGTCTCTCCGTTTAAGCCTGTCTCCTGCGGCTAAGGGGGGTAGACCCTACAAGGTGAAGGAGACCAACTATCGACTAGTTGGGTGGGAGACACGATATGGCAAACACTAAGATGATTTGATTTAGCGGACCAGTGCCTTTAAAGCGATTACTTGTTAGATGATATAGAATGTAAAACCATGAACAACAATCACTTACCATCAAATAGCCTGAACAACGCTTAAATATTCAGTAAAACCACAAAGATCAAGGAAATCAATAACGATATCAGGTAATTAGGAGAAAGATAACTCAGTTATAAACCATCAATTGTTAACCAGATACCACATCAAGATAATCATTCATGTAAAGCATTCATTCCACATCAAAAACTTAAAATCTCAGCATAAAAATTTCTTCAAATGACTGAATTTTGACAAAAAGACATTTCCACAATATTTTCAAGCAAAAAGATTTAAGGCCAAATTTTCCAGCTAAAAGCCAATCCTAATTTTTTTTTTTTTTTTTTTCTTTAAATCTAAAATCTAAAAGCCTAAAAAATCTAAAACATTAACTTAAAAAAAAAAACTACAACAATATAAATTATGAAAATCTAAAACTATATGAAAATTTAAATAAAATAAATTCTAATAAATCTAAACTAAAATTAAAGAAACTAAAATCTAATTACTACAAAACTATACGCTACCTTTCACAATTAAAAAGTTTACAAAGAAATAAAATTAAAAAAAGAAAAGAAAACATAGGCTATATCCTAAACTACAATTACGCTAACCTACCACTACGCTACCGCACAAAGTCAAACCAGAATTCATTTGAAAACTAATTGAAAGGAAGCGTAAATTTAAAATCCAACCTACGTCTAGCTTTCAGATCTAACACCTATGCAAAAATTGAAACCCAAAGGGAACGCTGCTACGGTGAGACTCCAGCACTCGGAAAACGAAAAACCGCAGAGAGAACAAGGGTCTGCGTAATGGCTCAACGGGAAAATCAATAAACCGAAATCAAGACGGCGGGGCGTATTTCAGACCTGGGCACTAAAAATCGAATGGAAAACGGCTCAAAGCGAAAACCGCAGCTCAAACCACAAGCAAAGACAATGCAGTCACGGAGGAAGAACGAAACTGGGACTGAGACGACGGACGGGATATTCAGCACGTTCAAACCTGGAATGAGAACCTGGTGAAACGCGGCCTCAGGCTCAGCCCCAAAAAACGCAGTCACAATGGGAGCAAACGGATATCAATGGCAGCGAAACCAGATGAATAACTCAGAAATACTTAAACGGGCGTAACCACAACAGGCTCGATGAAAAACGCAATGTAATGGGATCAAGACTGACGGCAGAGGGAAATGCAACAGCTTGAAGCACGCACCGGACAACCCGCAATGATATTCAGAAACAAATCCGGAATGAAAGCATTGCTAGACACTGAAAATCGAAATCCTGGCTCAGCATAAAACGAAGAAATGACCGAATGCGTGGATAAAAAAAAATAAAAAAAATCGACAGGCAGAGTCAAGTGGATAGAAATGCGAGCTCGGCGTGAGGGCTAAGATAACGCGTTTTTCTTCCTTCTACAATTTCTTGCCAGGGTCTCCGAGGATGTGTAAGGCAGCAAAGACTTCGTTTTGGAGGGCTTTAATTGCCAACGCATATATCGAAACCCAAGCAAATTTTCCAGACACCCACCAGAAAAGCTCAAAGACTGAATACGCAGAGAAATTTCGATATAAGGAATGGTGAAGGCGGGGTTTTAAAAAAAAAACCTGGAGATGATGATACGCAGAGATTACCTGGTCACTGAAGATCGAACTGCAACCTCACCTAATGACAGATATCCTGCGTCTTTCAAATGCTTGCAAATTTTAAATCAGACTCCTTGATCTCTATTCTGGAACAGCGTTTCCTCCGAAATTTAGTTGAAACCCATTAACCGGACTGTGTTCCTTTCAATGCACGGAATGCTGAAGCTACAGAAAACTGGTAGAAAGCTTATGATCCCAATGACAATTTAACTTTCCTGCCAACATTGTACCTGCAAGAAAAAAAAACAGAAAACTCGGCAGATAATATGCAAAACCTAAAAGTAAAACCCTTCACAATTAACCTAGAATCACAAAAATTTACAGCTCTGGACAGCTAGATTTGACAATAATTGCAGTAATATTTTGAAAATATCAGAAATTTTGAACTTCACTGTGAACAAAAAGAAAATCTCTCAATGTAAAACAGAAAAGAAACTCTTAATGATTAACCCAGGGCACAATCAGCTGGGCTCTGCACAGAAGAGCCTGTGGGAGTCGGCTGGTTCAGCCTAGAACTTCCCCAAACGCCCACCTGTACCTTTCACCTAAAGATCTCCTGCACACCTCAAGCAAACATCAGTAAAGAGGGCAAGAAATGCTGCTAGATTTCAAGGAATAATGGAGATACCTGCCATTATTCCAGAAACCCTACAACATTCAAACCCTAGCACGTGAGCAAGATACCTGTACTCACAATACTCTGAAAACCAGCTATTATTAACTGCTGAAAACTAAAATATGCAGAAAAAAACAATCATCTCACAGCAATTCCGGAGAGTAACACCAGCCAGTTTTGAACCCCAAAGTCTTTTTTATTAATCAGAAAATCAGATTACAAGAGAGCTTTCTCAGTACAGACTCACAGATCAGATAAACCTCTAAAATGACCCCCTAAGACCCTATATAAAGGAAATGATCCCAACGGCTAGTTTTGGGTGATCCATGCTGAAGCGATCTCGACCGTCGATGAGGGTTAACACATCCCTTAATCTCATCCGTCGATTTTATTTAAAAAAGCTATTTTTGCATGCATTCACAAAAATATTATTATTTTATTGCTTAGGGTTTTTGCTTTATGTTTTTTTAATTTTTTTATTATTTATTATTTTTTAATTTTTTATTTATTTTTTAATTTTATTAATTTTATTCATTTTAAGATGGATCATCAAACTAAGCCGTTGGAAACATCACCTAGGATCTAGGACCTAGGACTCATGAGGGGATTTACAACATTTTCAACCCTCAAGACACATTTCATCATGATTTTTACAATTTACATCTCAAAGGGATGAACCCACTTAATACAGACCCTCATAGAACACCCAGTTCTGCGACACAACTATAATCTAGCAGATTAACATATAAGATTCTCCTAAAGTTCTGATGACGAAATCCATCCCGGCTTTGGGGTCAGGTTTGAAGGAAAACTCTGCCGATCGTAGATCGGTGAGACGAAAAACCTCCCGGGACGCAGATCATCATTAGAAAGTTAGGTCCACCTAGGCAACTTTACATACATGACTCTGATCTGCTTAGATTATTTACAACTTATACATGCAGACTGGGTTTACAACAAAAATGATCAAGCTGCTGATGATGGCAGGATGGCACGGACATGCTGATCAGGTGCTGCTACTTTCTGTCAAGAAAAACGGGATGCACTGCATGGGTAGTTGACCAGTAGAGGTCAACAGGGTGAATAACTGAAATTGATGTAAATAAATAATATAAAATATGAATAGTCACCAGGAGATGAAATGAACAGTCTCTCCCTCATGTATATAATAAAGACCAACTTGAATGAATATCAATGAATTGATTTGAGGAGTTACCACCTGGTCTGACAGTGGGATTGTCTCTACTATAACGTTATCGCCATGTATGGGCCATGTAATGTGAACGAAATCTCCCAGGGGTAAAATCAGACTTTGATAAGCCATTCCTCTTGTGCATTTGAAGTATAAACGCTGAAGTAATTTTGAGGCCTCCTTGCTTGGGAACCAAGAAATCTTGCACAAAATCAACACAGATTCCATTCTCCCAAGGATTAAGGCACTGATCTACCAAGGGTGGTCACCAAAACATCCTTTCACCCTCTCCCAAGTCTAGCCACATTGGGGTGCATAGGGCATCAATTCTCGACAAGCTAGCCACTTAAAAAATTCGATCTCCTAGGGTCTCCTGTGCTGGCCTTTCCTCTAGCCCTCCAAATTTGAAGACATTCTGATGGTGGAATTGGGAGAAAAGCCAAGCCCTAGCTCTGGGACCAAAACTTGCTTTGCCATCACCAAGGCTAACACTTCCAAGGGTCAAACCAACATCTTTGAGTATTTTTTTTCTTTAACCTTGTCTAGGGTCAAAATATCATTGGTTGCTACATTCCTTCCTTATACCCTAGACTGTGTCCACTTGGTCTCATGTGGTCCCATGCATTATCAATTTATCAAGTTTAATTCTTCAAAGATAACATTAAACCCAAGTTTCCGCAAGAATTCTAGGGCTTAGGGATCTCCTTTATAAGACACATACTCAAAACCCAACCCTTGAAGTTCTTCCTAAGCCCTTCCTAGAGAGCCTTCCATCTTGTCTTCCAAGACAAGCAAGCCACAATCTTGAGCCTCTCTTGTGAATAGGCTTCTAGGATCACCCTTCATCTTATCTTTGATCTATTCATCTTTGTGATCCTTATCATACCAGGTTTCCTCCCATCAGTGAAAGTCCGTAAAGAGTAGGGAGATTTAGCTGAGGTGACAGTGGGGTATTGCTCCATTGTTGCCCTTGACCTAACAATTGTCCCTTTAGGATTCCCTCCTAGGACCCCTGCTAGTTTGAGTGGTAACAAACCACAAAGAAACACAATAACGGTACTAGAAAAAATGGAGTAACACTTTCCAAATCTGCGAACTTAAAGAAAGAAACTTTGTCTTAGACTTTGTTCATTGAATTGCTCTGGAACAAAAATATCTTGTGTATCTCATAAGCTTGAATCTCCTCTACCCTTTGGCCTTTGTGGTGGAGAGGAGGCGTACCAAAGATGATGAACAAAAGAAAGGATTAACGATGGCAGCACCCACAGGATGCTACACATGATATCACATGTGCATACTTCTAGCAAGATCTACAACTTCAAACAACAATGGGCAGAACTGAAGAAACAACAAATCAACCCCAGATTTGAACCTTGACACCTACGGCTGCCAAGAATCACAACAATAGATGCCAAAACCTCCAAATAAATTTATACCAAAAATCTTTCTTTAATTGAACTTGAGACCTGGAGTTTCTAATAATTAGCAAAACCTGGCCGTGGGACAAAGAATAAGAACCTTTCATGGACTCCAATCTTGGAAACTTGAAATGGGTCAACAAGTTCAATAATTTTAAGGCAATTTGGATTTGTAATTGCAACAAATCATGGAGCTTCTGAGCTGACTAGGGTTAACTGAGAATCTGCCTCATGTTTCTAATAATAAGCAAACCCGGCCGTGGGACAAAGAATAAGAACCTTTCATGGACTCCAATCTTGGAAACTGGAAATGGGTCAACAAGTTCAATAAATTTAAGGCAATTTGGATTTGCAATTGCAGCAAATCGTGGAGCTTCTGAGCTGACTAGGTTAACTGAGAATCTGCTTCATGTGACTCGAACCTCGGTGGAAGAACCCTCGGATATAGTCACAGTGCCAATTGGGACTCTAAATGAGAAGAACCAATCAAGTTTGTTGAGGGCTTGGGAAATGACTCAATGTGACGTTTTCCTGTGTGGAGAATGGCTCAGTAACAATTGAAGAGAAATTTTGTTGACTAGAGCAAACTTGAAGGAGAGTGGGGAGGAGGACAGGTACCAACGGACATAAACATAGTAGGAGACTTTGATGGCAGGGTGAGTAGGTCTGAGCGATGTTGCGGAGGATATGTGTTAAGTTATGGTATGTTCTATGCTTATAACAGTTTACTTCTTTTTCTTATTATATTCCACCGATTAGCAATCACATGTACATAAAGTAAAGTGCAGATAGAACATTAAACGATCGACAGAAAACAAGCCAAGACAAGAGACACAAGATGTGGCGGCTAGCCAGGGACAAACCCCACAATGTGTGGGGAAACCCTTTGATCAAATCTTCTTTTATCTTCAATAATTCAGCAGAGAGAAACAGTACAATAAATCTGATTCATATTAGCAGTAGCAAACCCTAGATCAGTAGCATCAGCATTAGCGGCTTCATTATCAAACTAGGGCAGACCATATCTCACAAACCGACAGTCGGATTGACTTCATTCTACCACCAAAAGTTTCGGCTTCCAGAGGAGGTTCAGATGAACCTATAGCGCAATTCCAAAGAGGAGATCTTCTAGGCCACGCAAGTCAATCTTTACTTCTGCAGTTGCAGCTTCAGTTTCAGCAGTTTCCGGCTTCAAACTAGGGCAGTCGATATCTTGCAAACCGTTCGTCGGATTGACTTTATTCCACCACCAAAAGTTACGGCGTTCAAAGGAGGTTCAGATGAACCTACAACGCAGTTCCAAAGAGGAGATCTTCTAGGCCACGCAAGTCAATCTTTACTTCTGCAGTTGCAGCTTCAGTTTCAGCAGTTTCCGGCTTCAAACTAGGGTAGTCGATATCTTGCAAACCGTTCGTCGGATTGACTTCATTCCTCCACCAAAAATTGCGGCTTTCAAAGGAGGTTCAGATGAACCTACATCGCAGTTCCAAAGAGGAGATCTTCTAGGCCACGCAGGTCAATCTTTACTTCTGCAGTTGCAGCTTCAAATTCAACAGCTTCCGGCTTCACATGTGTGAGAGAGAGAGACCCATTTCAGCGCAGTAGAGAAGAGACTCATATCTGCGCAGTAGAGAGAGAGATGTGATGAGATGAGTGAGTCGAAATGTGGAAAAGTCCTCTTATATTTATACACAATGTTGGTGGGTGAATAGATGCGACTGTTGGGTTTCTGAGCCTACATGAGTTGTAGGTCGGCTTGATAATAATTCCATAATCAAAATAAATTCATATCTCCATGAATACTTATCGGAATTGGATGATCTTTATATCAATCCTACACCTCTCGACGAGAGGAATCTAATAAAAATATTATTAGCCATGAATAAGATGACCCACATGAAGTTTTGCTCTGGTTGCCAATTTTAACACTCCCTCTCAACCATGGAGAATTTCATCTGCAATCTGTCTATTGGTCGTTACTATTCATCCATCAAATGCACTGCCTTGTACAGCCTGACCCTTGCCCTGCTCTGCTCTATTTTGCCTGTTCTGCTTTGTCTTACTTTGATGGAAGGTTCCTCAGGGTGCAGCATGTCCTTCAGCATCATCAAGTATCCCCCTAAGCCATGAAGGCCTCTTCCTAGAAGAGGAAGGCTCATGTGGATGAGGATCAATTGGATCCATGGGTTCGTCTACATCAGGCATTGATTCATCATCCTTTTCTTTCGGTTCCCTGGTGTCGGCTTCTTGAGAGCTACTCAAAGTCAACAGATTGTCCACCTTGCTGAGAGCCATATCTTTGTCAAAGGTGACATCATGACTAATCACGACTTCCCTTTGACCGGTGGTGAACATTTCTTCAGGAGTTTAGGAACCCAATGCTTGATGAGGGCATCGATTTTGTACATATACGGCGGTGATTGTAGTTTCAGCCCATAGAAACTTTGGAAGTCTTTGATCATGTAGCATGGCCCGGACAGCTTCCATCATCGTGTGGTTCTTCCTTCCCACCACACCATTATGCTCAGGAGTATGTGGTGTAGTAGTCTCCCTCTTAATGCCAACCTCAGGTATGCCTGAGTAAACCAATTGTAATATATCGAAGGTCTTGCTTTGGCTTGAGGGGAATGGTCCCCTTTTGAGCTTTCCTTTGGCACATCCCAGACATACACCTTCTTTCTCTACTTGGAATTCGGGCATCCCTGTTACCATCTGTCTTACATCGGGTAGAGCTTTGTAATGAAGGTGGGCAAACCTCCGATGCCAAAGTTCGGACTAAAGAGTTGTGTCACAAGACATGACACCTAGCGGACTTCCATCGACTCGGTATAATGAATCAACACTAAACCCAAGAGGAAAGGCATCTTACCTTGTAGCCTCTGTCTTCCATTGCCAAGATGGACACTAGGTTCCTTTTGAGGTCAGGTGCATTTAATACATCCTAGAATTTCTAGCCTTCTTGAATGCTTGTCCTCTTCCTTGATTCCCAGCTCCCCTCTTACCTTTACTGTTGAATTTGTCATTCCTTCGATTACCATGAGAGGGATTTTGATCATCGTCACGATGAGAGTCCTTTCTATCAGGGCATTCCCTTGCATAGTGACCTGCTTTATTGCAAATGAAACATCGTCCTTTTCTTCCACCCTTAAATCCAGCCTTTCTTTTCGATTTAGACCCAGAATTATTTCTTTTCTTAGCATGAGAAGAAAAAGCAGCGGGAGGACCTTTAGGCAAGGGCATTTCCTGCTCTTCTACCCTTGTTTGTTCTTGAATGCATCTAGCCATTAATTCCTCGAAACTAGGAATTATTGTTCAGAAGAGTAGTCCTGAACACATACCATTCAGATGGTAATCCTCCGAGAGTTGTGAGTGCCATTTCTCTGTCAGTAATGGTTTCCCCAATAGATAGGAGATCGTTCTTGATCTCGGTGATTCTTAAGAAGTATGCTTGCATACGTTCATCTTTACCCTTCTTGATTTTCCTCAACTTATTTCTAAGAAACAAAACTTGATTTGCATCATTAACTTTAAATAAACTCACTAGTCTGTCGTAGATTTCCTTGGAGGTGTCTAGATCAGAGATGTAGGCCACCAAGCGCTTGTCGATAGAGTCCCGGATGATCTTCTTTGTTTTGACTTCTCCATTTTTCCATTTGTTCCAGGCAACAACAGATGCATTTGATGAAGGCTCAACAATATTGCCTCTTACATGGTCCAGCACTCCTTGATCTTCAAGGGTTAAATCGATAGACATCTTCCATCCGTGATAGTCAGCTTTCTCACGGAGCTTGTCTTCGGCAGGAAAGAGTGTTGAGGACCCCATAGTTCTTTTAGGATAGCCTTGCCAATCTTCTCTTCAATGATTGCTCTTGCTCTTGTTCGGGCTTTGTCTTCACCTCGGCTCCGATACCATGTTAAGTTATGGTATGTTCTATGCTTATAACAGTTTACTTCTTTTTCTTATTATATTCCACCGATTAGCAATCACATGTACATAAAGTAAAGTGCAGATAGAACATTAAACGATCAACAGAAAACAAGCCAAGACAAGAGACACAAGATGTGGCGGCTAGCCAGGGACAAACCCCACAATGTGTGGGGAAACCCTTTGATCAAATCTTCTTTGATCTTCAATAATTCAGCAGAGAGAAACAGTACAATAAATCTGATTCATATTAGCAGTAGCAAACCCTAGATCAGTAGCATCAGCATTAGCGGCTTCATTATCAAACTAGGGCAGACCATATCTCACAAACCGACAGTCGGATTGACTTCATTCCACCACCAAAAGTTTCGGCTTCCAGAGGAGGTTCAGATGAACCTACAGCGTAGTTCCAAAGAGGAGATCTTCTAGGCCACGCAAGTCAATCTTTACTTCTGCAGTTGCATCTTCAGTTTCAGCAGTTTCCGGCTTCAAACTAGGGCAGTCGATATCTTGCAAACCGTTCGTCGGATTGACTTCATTCCACCACCAAAAGTTGCGGCTTTCAAAGGAGGTTCAGATGAACCTACAACGCAGTTCCAAAGAGGAGATCTTCTAGGCCATGCAAGTCAATCTTTACTTCTGCAGTTGCAGCTTCAGTTTCAGCAGTTTCCGGCTTCAAACTAGGGCAGTCGATATCTTGCAAACCATTCGTCGGATTGACTTCATTCCTCCACCAAAAGTTGCGGCTTTCAAAGGAGTTTCAGATGAACCTACAACGCAGTTCCGAAGAGGAGATCTTCTAGGCCACGCAAGTCAATCTTTACTTCTGCAGTTGCAGCTTCAAATTCAACAGCTTCCGGCTTCACATGTGTGTGAGAGAGAGACCCATTTCAATGCAGTAGAGAAGAGACTCATATCTACGCAGTAGAGAGAGAGATGTGATGAGATGAGTGAGTCCAAATGAGGAAAAGTCCTCTTATATTTATACACAACGTTGGTGGGTGAATAGATGCGACTGTTGGGCTTCTGAGCCTACATGAGTTGTAGGTTGGCTTGATAATAATTCCATAATCAAAATAAATTCATATCTCCATGAATACTTATCGGAATTGGATGATCTTTATATCAATCCTACACCTCTCGACGAGAGGAATCTAATAAAAATATTATTAGCCATGAATAAGATGACCCACATGAAGTTTTGCCCTGGTTGCCAATTTTAACAAGATGACATGGGACTCGAGGATGACAAGTGGCATGCAAAGCAAAATGATAGAGAAATAGTTTCCAAAAATGGAGACCTGTGGATTTCAGGCATATGTAGGGAATATGGCAGGGGAACAGTCTTGAATGAAGAGAGTTACACCAGTTCTGATACTACTGTTGGAGATTGATCAGAGGGATACTGCAACCTTCATTCATTTCCGTTGATTGAAGCATACATATACATACAATGATGTCATGACCCTTGGTTTCAACTTCTAAGGTTCAATGTCTCTTCCTATTCTAACGGTTCAAATTTCTCCTATTTACATATTTAAAAAATATTCACAATTCATCAAATCCCTAAGGATTAGGTGTCTCACAGTGATCCATTTTATATCATTGAGTCTCCACGATCACTCTCTAATGCACCTATTACCCATTTCTCAAGTATTGGTTTCCAAATCTGAATTTTCCTACAAGGATTATTTGTTTGTCTTTTGTTACAACAAAGGAAATAATCAAGGGAGGAATATGCTCTTATTCTTCATAATAGTGGATTGGATGAGAACCCACAATTTCTACACACAACTATGAATATAATGTGCATGGATTGGTAAAACAATAAAGTTTATCAGACTTCTATAAACAATCATATGCCATTGCGTAAGATAAACCCATAAATTCAATAACAACAATCTCCAAATTCACACCATAACACAATACTTTACCATGGCCCCAGTCAGTTCACATAAAAGACAATCTAGCCAAAATAACTTTGTTAACCCCCACTCAAATTAGAGTAGAGTAATCAGGACTTAGTTTATCCATAAGAACACATTCATAACTACAGTATCGGATGTGCCTAGCCAACCCCAACTGGATCACAGGTTTTCCCTGCTAGCTACAAGCACAATAGAGATTGAGACTAGTGCTTACTGCTTAAGCAAATTGCCTTTCTTTAATTTTTTGCCATGTACCCTCCATGTGAATGATAGAACTTGTTGACCACTCCGTGTCAATCACCCTATAGCAGTACACATTTTTTCAAAGGAATTCCATCATGTTCGAGCAATCAGATATCCAAAAATCATCATCGTCATTTATCAGTTTATCAAAGTTGTAACTCCAAACTCTGCAGTCCGGTGGCCATTGTAAAAATAATTCTAGTATGTCTATAAAGCCATGTAAAACACCTAGGTAAACTTAATAATTTTTGCTAACGAGTTTCATCCTAGGGAGTTTTATAACCTCATTAATTATTTTGTTATTCTAAACATGAAATAATTAATAGAGTTTTTTCTCCCAAATATACTGCAAAGTTAGAGTGGGGCTTGATGGTGATATCTTAAGTGAGTCCTAGTGTATCGAGTCTATGTATTTTCATCATACTAGATCATGTCTTGAGTCTTGCAGAATTTGGTTGAGTCTAAGTGTCTATTTTTAATTATTAAATTTCCAACTGGTTAGGAAATTTAATAATTTGGATGTAAATTGTAAAATCAAATGATTGTAAAAGTTGAAGGGGGTAGAGTACTCATAATTAGAACCTCTACACCTCAACTTTGTGTTTAGACACCTTTTGAGGGTTGAAATTATGTTTTTCCCCTCAAATTATTTTTATTTTTTGTTTTCTGGCAAAAAATTAGCCAAAAAATTAAAATTGAGAGAAAAAATTTTCTCTCCAAGTGGAAAAACGATTTTTTAGAGAAGGTGGTCTTTCTCAAGGAAGAATTAAATTGACAAACTCAATTCCAAGGTAGAAAAAACCACAAGAAATTCTTTGGGGCCAGAAAAGAATTATTTTTTCAAGAAAATTATTTTTTCTGGGTCCAATTAGTTGAAGAAAATTCGTGGGTCCAAAAGAAGTCAAATTTTCAAGGTCCTCCATCGAGGAAAAAATCAAATTTATAACAAAAAAAGAACTTATGGACCAAGGTGGTTAAGTCAAGTGATTTTTTGAGGAAAAATGTCAAAATAATATTTTTTGGACCAGGAAAAAAGGGAATTATTATGGAATTCGAATTTCTTCATCAAGATCAAAGGACAAGATTTAATTTTGACATGGATCAAGCATCTAGCAGTTGTTACTCTCCAGGATCAAGTCAAAATTTTGCAACTTTTTGGACCTAGCCGTTTTCCACTTGGAGGGGATTCTAGATCTCTCTCTTTTTGTATAAATTGAGCCTGAGGCTCCTTATTGTAACATCTTTGATCTTTGGATCTCTGTACTTTGGCTATCAGCTCTTGAAGCTCTCTTTTTTTTGATAAAGCAAAATTCTTTGAGGTTATTATTGTGGTGTTTGTTCACGGATATGGTAATATTATTTCACTGAGCCTTTAATTTCTACTTGTGCTTACATTTGTTATGTTCATCTGCTTTTATAGAATTATTAATGTATAGCTATCTTACATTGGTGATTGGATCGGGAAAGTGCCTTAGGATTGGATGTGGCTAGCATCTTTTGGTTAAGTTATTAGAATTTCCTTCCAATGCATTTTTCTCCTCATATGGATCTAACAAAATTATTTAAAATTGTGTAGAAAATATTTTGAAATAAATCTCAAGCGTGAGGGAACGTTTCCGGCTAAACCATCCCACTCTTGAGCATTGAAGTGGAAGAACCCACTCCATTTTCCTTAAAGATTTTGTTGTAGGGTTTCTAGATCTGGGCTTGAGGAAAATCATCTATTTTATTTATTCATCAAAATCTAAGAGCTATATTTGATATATTTTGCTACTTAAAGAGCTTATATCATTATAAATATTTGTAAATTTGTAAATGATTTGTGCATAGATCTTTATAGTCCTTGTAGGCTAACTTTGTTATCTTTCGCAGATCTAGGACTAGGATAGCATATGGTTTTATTTTTCTTGTTTGCAGGTATCTCCATTTGCGATTTCGAAGAAAGCAAGTGAAGTAAACGAGTTATTCTTAGAGGTCGTCTGGCCTTTTTTCTGAGGGTCGTAAGGGTTTTATTATAAATTTGTGTCTTGAAGTTATTTTGACATCATTTTTTGGCAGCCACAAGCTTTGACAAGGGTCTGAAAATTACTCTTTCTTATAGGCCGCAGGCTCTACAGGCCTCTTCTCCTTGTTATTTAATTATCTCTGCTAACCCTTTTCTTTTGCACGTGTCTCATTAAATTTTTAAGAGGGTTTTCTTCACAGATCTGTGGTGTAAAAATTGATTTTTCAAAGGATTTAAATTTTGCTGTTTATTTGAAATTCTAACACTGACTTGTTTTGCAGAGATAAATCATTTATTTGAAAGATATTTCAGGGGTTTTCAGGGCTATTTCCACTTGCAAATTTAATTTTTTTTCCAAGGGTTTGGCCTCCTAATTTTTTTGCAAATTGTTCTAAGGTTTCACTTGGTGTTTTGATTATTTTAAATTTATTTTGTAAGGCCGCTAGCCCTCAGAGGATTATTCTAGCTTTAGAAAATTAGTGTTTCAAATTTTTGTGGCTCAAATAATTAATTTGCAAATTTCTTTTACAAGGCCGCAAGCATTTCTCTGCCTTCTAGAGCTAGGCTGTGGGGTTTTCAAGCTTATTTCATTTGCTTTGGTTTAAGACCAACTAACCCTCTTTTTGCAGCAAGATCTAATCATTGTTTGGCAGGGATTCATCATAAATTTTGGACAAAGGGTTATTTTTTAAAGGCTGGATTTAATGACTAACCTTTTTAGAAGGCCGCACACCCTCTGATTTGATATATATATATATCAGGAAGTTTTACACATTGGTTTGAGGCATTAAAAGGCTTGAATACACATCTAAATTGTCATATAAAATTAACTAATTTTTCTAGCCTTCTTTCCTTGCTTGGCCGCGTATTTTGTGAACTGAATCATCAAGTCCCTGGGCTTTTGGAAGGTCTAGTGCAAGCGTTCACTACTGAAGTATATAACCTTGTGCCTTTCCTCTTTGGTATTCAGTAGCTTGAGGAGTTGTTGTTATTAAAGTGCCATCATATTCTGTAGCCTTCAAGCGTTTATTGGAAGAACCTTTCTTGTTTCCTTCAAGGGCTTCTTCTTCATCAATAATAAAATTTAAGGGTCTTGAAATTGATGTATAAGATGAATAGACCAATCCTTGGTGTTTTTGCAGCCTTAAATCCATCGTTTGCAGGAATTCTGTTACCTATCTTGGCTTGGCAACTAGCTACTTCAGACCTGAAGAAAACATAATACTTGGGGATTGATCCATCGATTTTTGAAAGATCTTTCACTGAATATTTCAAGTTACCCTGTGACCAAACTCATTATTCATTCTTGAGTTCATTTCTGTATAGGCAGCAAGTTAAGAAGGTCTAGTCACTGGTGTTTTTCAGAAGTCTAATCTTTGTTTTGCAGGGTTATCCATCATTGAAGTGACAAGCCTTCCTTGCAGCATAAATTCATCATAATTGTGAATCATTGCATTGAAGAAAACTTTGAGATCTTCTCCCTAAGCCGAGAACTTTTCACTGTCATTATTTTTGTTGGAGAACCAAAGCACTTTGAAGTCTGTCCGATGGAAAATTTCTGAAGCATCTCAAGAAGGGTATTTGTTCTTGAGGAAATCTTTGTTCATTCCTGTTGTAAGACTCCTTCTCCTCTGTATAGAGGGCATCCTCTTTGTAAACCTCATTAATAAAAGTTCCTTTTTTTAGCGAGCTTGGGATTTAGTTCCCCTGGTATCCCACATCTCCTTATTTAAAAGGGAGAACTAACATACTAACTCTAATTAGTCCCTCTTGCATTGCATCCTAAAATCATTTCTCTGCATTGCATTGCCTTGCTACTTGGTTAAATTGCATTGAGATACTTACTCTCTTGCTTCATTTGCATTCAAAGATTTTTAAGTAGTCTCTCAAAATCACTGTTAGCAATCTCATTTGCCATCTAATAATTGTAAGTTTCTCTATATTTCTCTGCTTGTTCAACTGTCTAATAAGTAAAGAAAATATTGAGGAACATTGTCAATCTAAGGCATTTGAGACATTGCTCTAAATCTAATTGCATATTTTGCTTCATTGAATCACGTTTGGTTTGCTTCGTTGGTCTTTATTGTAAGCTAATTATCTTGTGTTTTAAGTGCTATTGCATATATTTTGGTCTTAAGCATTTTTGTTATTGAAGCATATTTTCCTAATTGAAGCAATTGCATCTGTATTTTGCATATTAAATTTTAGAGCTGCATCATAAAATTTACCTCCAAGCCTAAGCTTGGTTGATAGAAAGTTTTAGGGCCACCTTTTTCATCTAATTTGAGAAGTTAGACCCTCATTCATGGTTAACACAGGTGACCTTGCAGTCATCAGGGCCACAGTCCCTGTAGCGCCAGAGGCACTTGGGTAGTTAGAAGCAAGGGGAGGTATCATTAATAAAGCCCTAGCTTTCTTCCCCAGACCTTCTCTCTACAACTTGTGTTTGTGACTAACTTCAAAACAATTGAGAAGGATTCATCTAGATTAGGCATTTAACTAAAAGTAACCAAGATCTTGCATTCCACCTAGTTTAGTTTTGCATTCCATCCTTCTAACTTTTCATCTCTTGTGGCATAACTATCATTGTGGGCATTATATCTTACTTGCAATAGAAACCATCTTTCATTGTGCTAACTTTTCTTGCAGCATTGCTATTTTTGTGACTTGAAGTATCTATCTCCTTGCAAGTACTTTCATCTACATCGAGCATTGTTGAAGGCACTGGTCTACCACATTTATATCTTGCATCTGCCTTATTGATCTCAATTGTGTTTGTCTTAATATACATTACTCATAAACTCTTATGCTTGCTCTAATTAATAATCAAGTTAAACTAATAATTATTGCATTGCCCTTAAATCTCCTAGACTTGTTGCTTCAACAAGTTTTCCTTCATTAATCATCCTTAGGGACTACCTCCCTTGACTTAGATAGGAGAGAGTCTAAACAGAGTGAGTAGGGATCAGAGTGAGAACCCCTACTCTGAGCGTTGTGCCTTAGGTGTACGCTTTAGGCGACAACAGAACCAACACCCTGCAAGACCAAGGCTGAAATATGCAAAAGCTGGCTCTCCAAGAATGCTAACACTGAAGTGTGAGAGCTCCTGTACTGAAAGGCAAGAGAATGCGATTGCATATTCTTTCCACATTTAGAATGGTTTAATTATATGGAGTTTTTTCTTGCCACTTATCACAGATAGGCCCTCCCCCATGTTCCTTCCCTCTGAGGAAGTCATTTTGCTTATATTTTTGTCACATGGGTTTTTCCCTTCTATTACAACATTAAATCATAAAGTCTCTTATGAAATAATTTCTAATAAGGGGCCTTTACTGATGAGCTCCTATCTGTTTGATTACATCACAACACAACATAAACATTTCTGCATACCAGGGGACCCCGACATGGGGTATTATTATTTTAGTAATGGTCGTATCTTGTGATGTGCAAGGTATTATTCTTGATTGTTGCATGCTGTATCTTCTTCTTGTTAAATTAATCTTCTCTGTAAGATTGGCACGAGTAAGGTGATCATATTGCCTATGTAGGGTTTCTATCAGTTACTACGTTAAGAATTCCTGTTGGGCTATAAATCAGTGACTACGTTAAGAATCTTATTTACCTGTTTTTGGTGATGTTATTGGCAGGGAACATTAGTACTTATGGTATTGAGAATGGATGGTGGATGGAGGAGCATTTCAATGCTTCCGATGAGGATGGGGATGGCCTTTTAAATCGTTCAGAATTTAACAAGTGTGTAAAGTGACTCAGTTTTGGAAGACATTACTTTCTACTATCTGATTTGTATACAATATAAATGACATTGACTGCTGTGGTCTCATAGAAGTCAACTTGTTACTTCTATTGATATAATAAATATTTAATTTAGCTTGGACATTTTGTATCCTGATATGATGGTTTCTATTTGCAGCTTCTTACATCCAGCAGATAGTATCAACCCAAAGTTGATTGAATGGTTATGCAAAGAGGAAGTGAGGTATGCTTTTATTGTATAACATTAAAATGTTGCTCATTATTAGAGTTCGCTATTTGCTCTCAGGGTAGAGTATGCTATTGGTAGTGATTATTTTAATGAAACAACAATAAAGGAGAATCCATGGTTTATGCTTGAGATGCTTTTTTGTTTATTTTAGTGAAACAACAATAAAGGAGAATCCATGGTTTATGCATGAGATGCTTTTTTGTTTCTTAGCTTCATACTATCTTTAACTTAAGACAACTTCCATGCAAGTGTGCATGTCAGTAAGCATAATAAATGTTGTAAGAGTTTTTCTCTCGTAAGCAACAACTTGGAAACTCTCATTTGGATTTGATTTTTTATCGTTTCAATACCCTAGAGACTCACTCTGTAAAGTTTTCTTGTTATGTCTAATCAATATCGTTTAGATCTTATTGATGCCACTTCGAAGTTTTTATGGACTATGTTCATTATGCCTTCATTCTTATGCTCTCTCAAGAGTCAAGATGCTCCTTCATTTTTCTCTCTATTTAAGAAAATGTCATACTCTTGAGGGAAGGTCATGATATGCAGTTGCATCAAGAATAAAAATAAAAAATCTAGTAAAACTATAGGGAATTTGAGAATGGAATCAGGAAGCAGACAAAAATGTCATGTCAACTACTAACAAATAGACAGTTGAATTATCTGGGAATGATTTGGCAGGTAGATAAAAGGGACTCTATGGTTCAATGAAAATGTACACTTGTGAATGTTTCTTAAAGGCGCTGAAGACCCATGAGACTAGATGGGCAAATCCTGCCAAAAAGAGGTGCTAGGGAGAGATTAAGCAATATAGGAAACTAGGATTACTGAATGTTAAAAACAAGAGATTGAGTGTTCTTCTATGATTTTGGCATTTTTCTTCTCTGTTTGGACTGATCTAGATCTAGGAGCCCCTTGAGGACTTGATTTCTCTGTGATTAGTCTTAAAACTTTCTCTTATTCTCAGATCTCTGAAGGATTAGTGAATTTAGTTGTCTCTTGGGTGGGCCTTTGGTTTCATTTTTGTTGTCTTGTTTGCTTAAGTGTACTATTTGGTGAGCGGTGATCTAAACAGGTTCCTGAGTGTTTGCTGTTTGATTTGGCTGAGTGATTAGTACTTCTTTCCTTTGCATTCAAAGAGGAATTAGGAAAGTTGGGTGTGCTTGGCTACATCTTGCATATTTGGTTTGGGTGTGTTTCTTTGTGGTGACATTGGAGGTTTTTGGTTTTGTGGCACACCATCAAACAGTTGAATGCCCAAGCCTTTAGGCTCAGCATCTGGAGGTTCATCAAGTGATGTAGCATCATGTGGAATCACCTCAATGCGCAATGCTCTTCTTCGGAGGGCCAATATTGGGGCCCAAAGTCATGTATTCTCTCTAAAAGAAGCAAAGAACCCACTGGAAGGTGCTAAAAAAGAATGGAGCTGTATCCCTTAAGGGATCTTTGCTGCATATGTGATACCACCTAAACAAAACCTTTCAAGATCAAGTGAGACCAACTTCATTAGGGACATAATACCAGTAAAACATCATAGTGAACCATATCTAATTTTAAGGGCACAATAATTCTTCACAAAAATTCACCTTCAAATGTCTAACTAGATCAAGATTTGTAAACAAGTTACTCCACTTATGTTAGGGATGATAAGATCAACAACTCTATTAAATGTTTCCAACCCGCAAGGGGAGTGACAAGTCCCAAGTCAGTCCATGAATCCATAGGTGTGTGTGATAATAATGGTCATGGAGTGGGAGAGACTTCAAGGCAGGTGCCACAACAATGAGACCAACTAATGGGGTGTCCAACATCCCAAGTGTAATGATGGAAGGAGGGAGCAATCATGGTGGCATGATCTTCCCCTTTCTTCATCATGCTTTTTCCACTCCTCTGGTGCGCCTTTTAGTTTAATGATTTACATTTACTTAGTGCATAGCTCAGGAGCCCAAGCTTGCTTTTATATTTTTCCAATACCCCTTCAAGATGTAGTAGTTTCTTGCTCATTGGAGTTGGGACATTCAAGAGTTCATTTATTTGAGATGAAGCATTAAATGCTTTGAGGAATTGGGCGATGTCTAATAAGCGGGTAGAGTTCATGCATGGCTTTCTTCCACGTGCTAAATACTGTCCCAACCATATTTGCATTTTACATTTTCATTCATAGTGGTTTTATATGTTTTTAACCTTCTTTTCGCCGCATCAACCTCGAGGGCTAAGTTTTTGGGCCTTGACTCAAGGTTTTGTATAAAGGGTGCTAATCCCAATGACTAATAACTACAAACCCAAAGGATGGAGATGGATAACTGGGAGAGATGGAAACTGGTAAGTATGGATTACCTTGGACACGCTAGATCAATCAATGTCTCCCCAGTAGTGCACTCCATAAACCCTAAGGCCTTAGAGGAGGTCCCATTGGAATGGAGTCAAAGACTAACCTCCCATATAAAGTGTGGAAACCAAAATACAATCGAGATCGGTCAACCATTCAATTTGCCCCATGTTCCATATTAATATGCCCATAACATTAAATGGAAGCACTTGATTTCAAGAATGGTTAGAGTACTTGTTGAGAGATGACCCACCGTCCTTTGAGAAGAAATGTTAGAAATAGGTGAATAATTCTAGCATCATGCTATGTGCTGACCATCATGAGGCTACTGGCTGGTTGTCAAATTAGGAGAAAAAAATCCTCCTATGGGTTACCCTCTTTTGGTGGGTAACAGGGCCTGCACACTGGCCATCATTAGACCCTCTTCTATATATTAGGGGCACATATGACCATTTTTCATTCACTACTAGACATTCCCTATAATATGGTACATTTTCTATTTTTAATTTTTATTTTATTAGGTCTATTTTTAGCGGGGTTGCCACCTAGGATGACATGTGTTGTTGATTGGACATTGGTTCGAAGATAATATGGATAATTCCACCCCATTAATCTGTACTGCAGCATGCATAGGCTTTCCTAGAGTGAGTACACACTTCCTCCCTACTTTGTAGCAGCTAGCAGGGAACTATAGTTATGTTCTAATCCAAGGTTAATGGGTTAGGGTTTATGAACGCTTCAACATGTATATAATGTATTGTAACATTGAAAGGCATATAATGAAAAATCAATCTGATTTCCTTGGTTTCGGGTTCCAGGAGAAAATCTCTGTGTATATTTTTATGTTCTTACCATTGTATATTTTTTGTTTTTAAGAATTCATTTGCAAGTAATTTTTGTATAGGGTTAAAAACTTAAACCTACACTAGTTTATTTATAACTCCACTTCCAGTTTACTCCATTTTATGATATGTTGCTATTTTTGAGTCTCCTAGTCTAAATTAGAGTCACTTGCCAAGTAGTTTAAGTGGCCTTTGTAGTTCATTGAGTGTATGCTCATGGAACCCCAACCTAATTCAAATTGGTTTTTCCTCTTGAAGAGTCTATATATTGTATTCATGTTCAATAATAACACATCTTCAGATTTTATGAGTAATTTGAGTCGTCTCCTTAGTTCATTAGTCAATTTCTTAGAAGTTTCATTCTCTATTCTTTCTTGTCTTAGAGGTAGCTAGTCTAGTATTTTTTCACTCTTAGATCCTATGATTGTGCTTAAAATCCAACAAATGGATTAGGGGGAAGAGATTGCACCCTAGACAAACCATGTGGTGCTCCCATAGATTGATTTCCAGAGGTTTAATGGCTAACAACGGGATTATTACTCCCAGGGTTTCGGGGCCTTGGGGCAAAGGTACTACCAAAAGGATTATTGCCTCTAGAGGGATTTCCCCCAGGGACAAAGAAACTCCCAAAGGCCTACCAATGGGACCATATCTAGCTATGGGAGCATAACTCCCAAGAGTGAAAGCACCCCTGGGTGTAGGGACATCTTCAGAGTAAAAGGCACTGATGAGGATATTGCCTCCAACTGTATGGTTACTCCCAATTTCCAAATGCATTAGGGCTTCTAGGGAATAACGTTCCTCCTAATGATTGATTTCCCCATGAATTATTAAATCCTTCGAAAACATTACTGCACCTGACATTGCTAGGAACATGCATAGACCTCCCTACTCCCCCACCCCACAAAGATGATTGACCAATGCTCGATAAAGGTACATTAATTGTTGGTACAATAGAGCTTGGTATAAACCACTCAACTCCAGGTTGCGAGCTTTGATTTTTCCCAGCACTAAAGACAAATCCAGTTGGGGGTAGGGACACTAAGAGACTAGGGAGACCAACTGTGGTTATTAGCACAACCGATGATACGCCACACTAAAAGAGTTGTAGATGTAGATGTGGAGGAAGTTGGTCCTATCACACTGATCGATGGTAAGGAAGACATCACAGAGGAAATCCCTAGAACACTCAATGAGGAGGATTCAATCTCGCCCACATTACAACCTCCACCCTCACCAGACATTGATGAGAATGATCGAAGAGTGAAAAAGGTTCACAAAAAGATATCACCCACCCTAAGGAATACCAAATCAAAAGGATTGGTCAAAGGAAGATTGGTGTTAACTGGTGGAATTTCATCTACCATTTCAATAATGACTCGTTCCTCTGCCTTTGAACCAAAAATAATCCTTCTAGGCTCTTCTAGTTTAAGTCATCTAATAAAGGATCTATCCTACATCTCTGTAATGGTGAACACTCCCCTTCTGGAGGAAGGTTATGAAGTCTACGAGCATGAAAAATATTTTGTTATGCCACAGTGAATAAAGATGTTTAAACTTTAACAATGAAACAAAACATCCTATGACAATCTAGACTTGGACCAAAGAGAACACCCCCTTGTAAAACTTAGTTACACGATAGGAAAACCAATGGATATAGTGGCCTTTCAACAATTAGCTTGGGATGATCAGGGCCCAGGCTGTACCAAAGAAGGTTACATAATTCCTGGGAATGAAATATGTGAAGAAAGAAAGGAAGAGATCGTGGACTAAGCAACAATGGTAAAGGTAGTCAACATCCGAAAGACCAAGAAGATTTGACTATGATATCTCCCAGAAAGATATGAAGACTTTGATGGAAGTTTGGAAAAGATAGAGACCCTTGACTATACATATCTTTAGGAGATGTATCAACATGTACGCTAGACGCTGATGCCTACAGGAAGATGTCATGATGAAGACCATCACAAAGGTAATTATGGTTTAAGTGATTCATTATTTATGAACTATTATTTGGATGGGCTTATGCAGGGCTACCAAAGGGAAGAACTATGGATGTCTTCCAAGAGAACCATGTAGAAGGATGCAAGATTATTCCGAAGAAGAAAGCATGATGAAGGTAACATAACATGGAGCAATGCCAGAAATAGACTGATAGATCACTTTTTGATAAGAGGAATGATGACTTGACTGACTCATGGATGAAAGTGATGGATGGTTTATGCTCTATGAAGAAGTCCCAAAAGATGAAGACTCCGTGACAAAGAAAGTCATGACATCGAAGGAAGGAGTTCTTTAAGAAGCTGAGGAGCTACTGTAGGTCCCTAATTAAGAGGGAGTTTGGAAAGAAATTTCTTACATGGAAGAAACTTGAAAATTCCTAAGCCAAGAGGGGGCTTAGGTACATTCCTTCTGTAGGAATGAGTACATTCCTTTATTGGGATAGATATGTCCTCCCTAATTGAGAGGGAGAGATAGACACATCATTCTGGTCTTCACCTGGGAAGATAGAATGGAGGGTCGGGTAATAATTTGGCATCCGATACTCTTTGAGGTATCAGATGAGATAGTGTTAATTTTAGGTATGTTCTATGCTTAGAGCAATTTATTTCAATTTTCACAGTTAGCTCAATATCTTTTCCAGATTAGCAATCACATCATCATTAAAGTAAACTGCAGATAGAACATAAACATAAATCACAGAAGACAAGCCAAGACAAGAGGACACAAGATGTGGTGCTAGCTAGGGACAAACCCCAATGTGGGGAAACCCTTGATCAATTCTTCTTATATGTTCTTCAATAGTTCAGCAGAGAGAGAGAGATAGTACATTTACAACAAAAGTCAACACTTTGACTTATCTAGATAAGAGCATAGATCATCTCTAAGAGGATGATACATGAGATCAGTTGAAGACATGTTGCTTCAACTGATTCTCCAAGGTGACTCCACCGATCATTGTGCTGCATCTCATCATCATGCTGCACCTCACTGTGCTGCACCCATCATTATAATGCTGGACCTCATGACCATGCTGTACATCATATTGCTGCACCTTATGCTGCACTGCTGTCCCATGTGTCATTGTTGAACCATGTTGTCATACAACATGTTTCATGTGCTTGCAGCACCATGCTTGCCGCTGCTATCCATGTTGTCCATGGTTGCCATGCTACAACATGCTTGCCATGCTGTCCATGCTTGCCATGCTACACCATGTTGTCCATGCTATCCATGCTTGTTGTCCCATTGTGCCACCGCTGCACAATGTCATTGCTGTCCCATTGTGCCACTGCTGCACAATGTCATCGCTGTCCCATTATTGTTCTGTCTCATCATGCTGCTGTCCCATTGAACATTGCCTTAGCATTCCTTTGCTGCCCCATTTACTATGCAACTGTCCCTTGCCCCTGCTGCCTAGATATATTGCTGTAATTGCTATCCCTAACAGTCATGCTATACCTTGCTGCTGTCCCCTTGTTGTTGTCCCCTTAGCCTTGCCATACCTTGCTGTTGTCCCATGTGTCTTAGTAGCACCATGTAGCCCAGCTGTCCCATTTACTAGCACTGTTGTCTTGGGCATGTTTGAGCCCTCAAACTCTCCATGCTGTCCCTGTTTTGAGGTGGTTAGGACTGCGGCCTACCACAGTCCCACGCTGTCACCTACAACCCACCTTTTCGCTGCCCCAAACAACCCTTCTTTAACTCGGCCTACCCTCGGCCTCCTTTCAGCTGCTTGGTGCCTTGTTTTAGGCCTTAAAACAGTCCTCCCTTTTAGCGCATTAGGCTTGCATCTAGGGCACCATATGCCTGCGGCTAGGGCACCATTGGTATGTTTAGGACAATGTCTATCTTCATCTTAACAACAGCTAGGATACCCTTGAGATAGCGTAGGTTGGGGCTGCCTTAGGATAGCATTTAGGGCTGCCTTCTTGGACTGCGTTAGGGTTGCCTTTAGGACAACGTTAGGGCTGCCTTAGGACTGCGTTAGGGCTACCTTAGGACTGCGTTAGGGCTGCCTTTAGGAGAACATTTAGGGCTACCTTTAGGTCCACGCATAGAACCCTTCCATCACTTTGTTGGCCTGCCTTCTTTGTTGCAGCTAGGGCAGCCTCTTTTCCTCCAACTCTAGGGCTTCTTCTCCTAGATTTCTCTTCCACTAAAACCCAAGACAAGTGGAGAGAAATCAAGATAGAAGTGTATGTGAAATGACTCTCAAGTCATCTCCTTTTATACTAAAACATTGAGCACATGTGGGGTTTATTTGGTCGCTGGCCGACCTTTGACGAATTGTCTTATAACACAAATAAATTCATAACTCCATGAATACTTATTGGAATTGGATGATTTTTAGATCAATCCTACACCTCCCAATGAGAGGGATTAAAGACAAATATCAACTACCATAAATAAGATGACCCACATGGAGTTTGGCTCTAGTTGCCAATTTTAACACTCCCTCTCAACTAGGGAGAACTCCATTCGCTGATCCATCTGTTTGACTATACTATCTTTGCCATCAGTGCCCTGCCCTGCTCTGCTCTACTCTGCTCTACTCTGTTGAACCATGAAGAAGAAGAATTGATCGAGAATGTCTCGTAACATTCTCTACTGACCCGAAGTCAGTTCCATATGAAGAGAGTGTGTCATACCACTCTTACTGACCCGAAGTCAATTTCATTGATCCCAGATCAATATCACAAGAGAGTGACTCAAACCACTCATACTGATCCAAACCATTCTCTACTGACCCGAAGTCAATTTCATTGATCCCAGATCAATATCAGAAGAGAGTGACTCAAACCACAAGAGTGTGTCGCCCTATGGTCGCTTGTTGCTCCAATAAGTACCCCAAGCCCCCTGGAACTCCCAGAGCTCAATGCATGCAACATGCAAGACCCTCATAAGAAGGTCTCCAAGAAGTACCCCAAGCCCCCCGGAGCTCCCAGAGCTTAATGCATGCATCATGCAGGACCCTCATAAGAGGGTCTCACAACAACTCCAAGTCGTTCGGGAAAGTCACAAATTTGACCTTTTCCCGGGGCTTTGACAGAATGTCTGGGACCTGTACATCAGTCTTAATGCGATAGAGCCTCCTCGCTCATTGACGTACCATATCCCAGATAAGGTAGTATCTGATGTCTATATACTAGAGCAATCATAGAATACGGGATTCCTCAACAATCAAATCCCCCCCTAGTTGACACAGAGGATCACGGTGGTATCCATCATGTATACAAACAACTCACTAAGGAGCTTCCACAACCAGGCAACTTCACACGAGATCATACTCGTAGCTATGTATTCGGTCTCATCGGTGCTCAAAGCAACTATTTTCTGCTTCTTTCTCATCTAGGATATCGAGTAGAACCCAAAGAGAATCAACACTCAGGAGTGCTCTTGAGATCCTCCACATTGCCTGCCCAGTCAACATTCGAATAATCAAGCAACTTCATATTTCCGGCAGTGTATCTCAATCCATGAGAGATTGTGCCCCGAAGATATCTGAGAAGATTCTTGTCACCAATCTAGTGAGGCTCAAACAAAATATGAGCCCAACATGCTAATTGCAAAACATATATCCGGAAGGAAGTTCACCAAGAACATCAATGCAAATGAGTTTATGAAACTCAGAGGCATTTCCCAAAGCTGGTCCGGCATCACTACCACATAACTTTTGAAAGTTAAGATCCTCGAGGTAGTCACCGGCTTGCAGTTTACCATTCCACATCCAGAATCCAACTCCTCTTACTTCTGCAAATGGGAGGGTCTGCACCTGTCAGAAAGAGGTTGTCCTCAGAAGGTGCCGGTATGAGAGGTCTATCATCTACAACCTTCAAGCAATGGTTTGGATCGGCTTCACTCCTAGCGAATCTTAGCTTCATCAAACAACGATCAATCCTCTCATACTACGTCTGGGTATTTTGCTTCAAGCCATAGAGGGCTTACTTCCACCTGCATGCATGAGATTTTCGATCACGAATCTCAAACCCCTCGGGTTGTTCCAAACTTGTGGACCTGCTACATGAGGGGAATGGTCCCCTTTTAAGATTTCTTTCGGTACATCTCAGACATGTGCCTTCATGCTCTTCTTGAATTCAGGCATCCGAGTTACCATTTGACTCACATCGGGTAGGGCCCTATAAGTAGACCTCCGGTGCTATAGATGAGATGTGTAAATTGACATGGTCCCCAATGGACCATCTTGCAACTTGATACAACCCTGAACTCAAAAGCATCTTTGAAAATTCTATTTTCAAACATGTACCTTTCCATCAATGAATGCCACCCTGACACCTTTGACTTCCATTGCCGAAATGGACACCAGGATCTTCTTGTGATCAGGTACATTTAACAGATTTTGTAAATGAATCGAGTTACCCTCATTCAATTGAGGGGTAACATTCCCTACACCCTTTCTGGGATAGGTGGCATCGACTCCAAGTATCATCCCACGATTGTTTCCATCTCTACCAAATCAGAGAGAGCACCCTTCGATCCGATGAAATGCCTTGAAGCACTACAATCAATAAGCCAGATTCCCAAAGAGTCTGAATGACAGGGCCAATATAAGAAAATGCTTCTTTATCTTATTAGAAACAACATTTGATTCTTCATACCAGGGGTTCCTTGTTTTCTTTGAAGATTTGGCTATTTCCTTGATGACCCGCATTACTTGTCATTCCTCCGATCATTGAAGATGTCCCTGGAATGATTGTTATCATCATCAAGTGATGTGTCCCTACCTCGGACACTCCTTCGCATAATAGTCGAACTTATTACAAACAAGGCATCTGTCTTTCCTTCCACCCTTAGATTCGGACTTCCCATTGAAGTGATCTTTAGGTGGGCCATCAGATGCTTCCGCTGCACCACTTGAATAATATTTAGTATTTACTGCTTCGACTTCACCCTTGGTGAATTTGAAGAGGGATGAGGAATCCATTGATCCTTTTGTCCTTACCCAACTGTCTTTGGTGATTGGTCTTTCACTCTTGCTTGGGCTTTGTCTTCACCTCAGCTCTCATACCATGTTAATTTTAGGTATGTTCTATGCTTAGAGCAATTTATTTCAATTTTCACAGTTAGCTCAATATCTTTTCCAGATTAGCAATTACATCAACATTAAAGTAAACTGCAGATAGAACATAGACATAAATCGCAGGTGACAAGCCAAGACAAGAGGACACAAGATGTGGCGCTAGCCAGAGACAAACCCCAATGTGGGGAAACCCTTGATCAATTCTTCTTATATGTTCTTCAATAGTTCAGCACAGAGAGAGAGATAGAGAGAGAGAGTACATTTACAACAGAAGCCAACACTTTGACTTATCTAGATAAGAGCATAGATCATCTCTAAGAAGATGATACATGAGATCAGTTGAAGGCATGCTACTTCAACTGATTCTTGAAGGTGACTCCTTCACCTATCATTGTGCTACATCTCATCATCACGCTGCACCTCACCGTGCTGCACCATGCTGCACCCATCATCATAATGCTGCACCTCATGACCATGCTATAGTATGTACACATCATATTGCTGCACCTTATGCTGCACTGCTGTCCCATGTGTCATTGTTGAACCATGTTGTCATACATCTTGTCTCATGTGCTTGCAGCACCATGCTTGCCACTGCTATCCATGTTGTCCATGCTTGCAATGCTGCACCATGCTTGCCATGCTGTCCATGCTTGCCATGCTGCACCATGCTATCCATGCTTGCCATGCTGCACATGATTGCTGCTGTTCATGCTTTCTGTCCGATTGTGCCACTGCTGCACAATGTCATTGTTGTCCCATTGTGCCACTGCTGCACAATGTCATTGCTGTGCCATTATTGTTTTGTCTCATCATGCCGCTGTCCCATTGAACATTGCCTTAGCATTCCTTTGCTGTCCCATTTACTATTCAGTTGTCCCTTGCCACTGCTGCCTATATATATTCCTGTAGCTGCTGTCCCTAACAGTGATGGTATACCTTGCTGCTGTCCCCTTAGCCTTGCCATATCTTGCTGCTGTCCCATGTGTCTTAGCACCCTCCGCCTCTGATGAACCTGCCAAGCACACATTATCGAGGTTCGACGCACCCACTACATGGGATGGACCCGTCTAAGGTATGCGAAGTGTCGGGTTCTTGCGAGCTGAACTTGTTTCCTTAGGGTTTGTCTTAGAGGTACTCGTTCCAGCATCCAGAACATGGGGATGGGAACTCGGGACAGGTTCGCAAACTTGTGCAACACAGGTTATAACTAGGCCACTAAGAGGAAAAGGGGTTCCATGCTATTAGAGTGCATTCTATTCCATGGATGAGTAGAGTAGCCGAGAATGGATAAGGAGAGGGCAATTAGAGAGGATTTGTGCATGTAGCAGCGCACGAGCCACAAGCCTCGCTTCTTTGTACTTGCATCCATTTTCCATTTAGAGAAAGAGAGCAGAGCAATCTCACCTTCCAACTTGGTTTTCTCCCGAAAGGGTTTCCTAGTTTATATTTTGTGTTAATTTGTGGTTTGTGAGTTCTATTTCGCTCCTCTATTATTTGCAAAATTATAATTTGCATGCATATGCAATAAACAATAATTTACTGATCCAAAAATCTAAGGAGAATTAAACTCTCATAGTGCAAATTTCACATTTTAAGCATAATTTTACCAGATCTGTTGTGATGAATTGTCCAAGGCAGTTTAAAGATCACCCTCCTAGTGATACCAACGTCATCAGCATCTACCTCCTAACACCATCAACTAACCCCTTGGGCGACTAGAAGCCTAGAACCATCATCCATATTCAAATCACAACATAATGAGATACTATGCTCCACAACTATCCATAAGTGCAACTAAAGTGTTGAAAATTAGCGAGAAAAGTGTTTCCTTGATTTATGCCTTAATTCAATGAGTCAAAGTCGAGTTCCTTTTTGTGCATGGTTGAGTTCCTAAAATTTAGGAGTTTCCCTAAAAATTAGGAACATCAAGTTTTGATCTTTTAGTGTGAGTTAAATTGGGAACTGAAAGCTTAAGTGGAGTTAGCATCCTAAATCTTAGGAGGATCTAGTTAACTAATTCTGTTGGCTTGTGTTAACTAGAAAAGCTCCAGTTCAATTCCTTAATTGGAAAACTCACTAATTTTAGCCATTAAAATTGCCTTTAAAAGAAGGAACAAAGGCACAAGTTTAATCATTGTTTTGGGAGCACCAGTTGGTGAGACCAAGCAATAGGAAGCACAAGTTTGTGCGTGGAGCTTGTGAGAGGAAGAGTGTACAAGAGAAGCTTGTGCACAGGTTGGTAGAGGGCAATAGAGATCAGCAATCTTGCAAGGATTTCAAGCTTAGAACAGGAAAGACAAGTGTGTCTTTCAGATTGAAACAATTGTATTTTGTAAGAGATATATTGGTCAGTTTTTCTATCAATAAAACGCTCATCAAACAAAGGGTTTTCCCAGTTGGGTTCCTTAGTAAAAAAAGTTGTCTTGAATTGTGTGGCTGTGTTTTATTTCTGTTCCTAATTCTGCTGCAAATTGAGTATCATGGTATCAGAGCAGTTGGAACAAATTTAAGGGTCATCACAAGTGCATCTTGCATAAGGAGAAGGAGGTTTGATCTTAGGTTGGTGATTCTGCTTCCAAGTTTTATGTTGATTGAATGCTAGGTGATGAGGGTTGTTCAGAGTATTGAACAACAGTTCTATAGCAGCCTATGTACAGTGTGTTGGAGGCCTGTTAGTGGTTGTCTAGTTGCCCTAAGTGTTGTGGACAAGTGGCAGACTTGTCACAACAAGTGGGCTGTATTTTGATACCCTAAGGATTGGCTTTTGCAGCAACCAAGAGCAGTCAAGTGGGTTGGTCTTGCTGCCCTAGTTCACTAGTTTGGTGTTTGATAAATCAAAGATAAGAGTGCTCATTGCAGAAGTCGTAGATCAGTCAAGGAGTGACTGTGTGAGAAGATCTGAAATCCCTAAGAAGAGTGACAGTAGCAATTGATATGTCACAAAGATAGGGAAAATCTGGAGGGCTGAGTGACAGTATGCAGCAACTTGAAGACCTCAAGTACAATATGCATGAAAGGAGCGATGGGCTGTTAGGAGGCAGATTGATGGAGTCCTCGTTTAGGGAAGATCCAGTAGACCCTATGTGCAAACTTCTTAATGGAGCTAGAAGGTTGCTAGTGGGCAGATCAGTGAGCCAAAGTTAAGTGACACAAAAGGAGCTGTGATCATTGATAGTGGCAGATTGTGGTGCTGGACATGCATGCCTTCAGAGGGAGCAACTTTGAGCAACAAGGCAGAAAGTGCACAGAGTAGAGAAGTGATGGTTGAGTGAGAGCAGGATAAAGCTCTCAAGATGGAGCTTCAACCGATATCTCAGAGTGAGTCAAAGCTGTTGGCAGTTGGGCTGACCAGCAGGATGATGAATAGGAGGAGCAGTGCTCGCAGAGTATGGTGGGAAAGAACAGGTCTTCAAAGCAGGTTCCGCAAAAGAAAGTAGGGAAGCCTTCTAGTTCAGAGGGAGCAACTACAACAACAAAGAACTTGGTAGAGTTGAAGACAGATCTAGGTGGATGAGGTTCTCCCAGAACACCTTCCTCGCTAAGAGGGAGTGTTGAAAATTAGCGAGAAAAGTGATTCCTTGGTTTGTGCCTTAATCCAAGGAGTCAAGGTCGAGTTCTTAAAATTTAGCAGTTCCCTAAAAATTAAGAGTGCATAAGGCAGTTAACTGATGTGTTGACGTTGAATTTCAAGTTTTGATCTTCTAGTGAGTTAAATTGGGAACTGAAAGCTTAAGCGGAGTTAGCCTCCTAAATTTTAGGAGGATCCAGTTAACTAGTTCTATTGACTTTTGTTAACTAGAAAAACTTCAGTTCAATTCCTTAATTAGAAAACTCACTAATTTTAACCATTCAAATTGCCTTTAAAAGAAGGAACGAAGGCACACGTTTAATCATTGTTTTGGTGACCACGAGTTGATGAGACCAAGCAATAGGAAACACAAATTTGTGCGTGGAGCTTGTGATAGGAAGAGTGTGCATGAGAAGCTTGTGCACAGGTTGGTAGAGAGCAGCAGAGATCAGCAATCTTGCAAGGGTTTCAAGCTTAGAACAAGCAGGAGAGACAAGTGTGTTTTTCAGACTGAAACAGTTGTATTTTGTAAAAGATCTATTGGTCAGTTTTTCTATCAATAAAATTCTCATCAAGGAGAGGGTTTCCCCAGTTGGGTTCCCTAGTATAAAAATTGTCCTGAATTGTGTAACTGTGGTTTATTTTTGTTCCTAATTCCGCTGCAAATTGAGTAGATAAATTCTGTGTTTGTAAGAAAAGAAAGTGTTTTTCAGATTGTTCTTATCAGCAGATCAGAATTTCGTGGAAATTCTACATAAAGGATGATCAACAAAGCAAGCACATGTGAGAAGACCACTAAGCAGCTGGCACAATCATCCAAACAGGAAGTGAGATTCCCCCAAGCCAAAGACCCCCAGGGAACCAGGAGCAAATCTCCATCAATGTGATGAACATCACAAAGTGGAACCTCATACAATATGAGGTGTAATGCTTCGTAAGATTTTATTAATTGAATGATAAGCAGATTTGAACGAGAAAAATTACTTGTATGTGTGAATTGTTTTATGCTTCTGCTGTTTATTATTTCCAGTTATCTGCAGTTTATGATTTCCAGTTATTGTGTGATTGTTGCAATATTTATAAATTAATTTCTTCTGTTAATTAAATTAATTTCTGAGTTATTAAATTAATGGAATATTAGGATAGCAGCCACCTAGGGTTAGGGAAAATTTCACATATAACTGATGCCTATTGATTTTCATGAACATATTATTAGCATTGGTTTTGACTTATTTAGATTGCTCATACATATAAAGTTTCAGTTATTGAAGTTATACAAATATCACAGACAAATGTAGTACTGAAATTGTCTATAAGTTTCTTCATTGGGTTGTCTACTCATTCAACTCCTGATATGTACAAAGCATATATACTTGTACGAGTGATAATATAGTAGTAAAATTGAGGTCTGGTTAGTATTGAACTTCATCTTGCTGCTGTCACATCTTTCTGAATTCTCTTCGAATCTGGATCCATTTTATAAATTGTAATGATCTAAGCCTTCTAATTTTTATTTCCCTGTAGGGAACGAGATAGTGATAAAGATGGGAGGCTGAATTTCCCAGAATTCTATCATGGATTATACAGCCTCATAAGCAATTACGGGGAAAACATTTTCAATGAGTCCCATGTTTCCCACGACTATGAGTCCACGAGAGAGGCAGAAGCAAAGAAGTTGTTTACGGAACTTGACAAGAATCATGATGGGTATGCTTATGACAAAAAGCGCTTTAAATTTGGGATATCAAACATTGCATTTTAGATGGTTCTTGCATTCAAGGTAATGTACTGTCTTGTTACTAATCTCGCTGCAATGTTATGACTAGGTTTTTGATGGAAAATGAGTTGCAGCCTGTTATTAACAGGCTGCATCCAGGAGAGGAATACTATGCGAAACAGCAGGCAGATTATATGATAATGCAGGTTGGATTTTTCCTGATCAGTGCTCTGCCATTGTCATCTCCCTATATTTTGTTTAATTAGTGACAGTAATTTTGTCATGCTATTTTCTTTCCTACTGTTTGTCTCAAGGAGGTATACATATGAAGTTGTTTTTTCACACTTGTGTTCTTTCTAATTGGAATAAACAGAAAATAACAAGATTTGATGTGCCTGTGCAATGCAAGGGCACAAGGAATTTATATAGATGAATCTCTTTTCTAAGAATGTTAACTGAAGTTGAGAACTTGTGTTAGCTTTGCGTTAGTGACAAAATGTGATCAATGGAATGTCAACCCCCTATTTCTATTGAATACATACGTACATGTGTTTTGTTTCCTTTTCAAGATGATTTTGCAGCTTTTCCATTTTAAGCTTTCCTTGCATTCTAAAATCTTGTCAATAAGCTTTCCTTGCATTCTAAAATCTTGTCCCTTTTACTTGCTATTAAAGTCTGACATTTGAATATTACTAGTTTCTTTTTTGATTATCTTTTGATTAGCAGTTTTATTTTGCATTTATTGATTTGCTTTCCAGCAGGACTGGGCTTAAATTTCTTGGACATGGATTTTTGTGTTGATTTCTTATATTTCTACCATGACAGGCTGATGCTGACAAAGATGGGCGTCTGAGTTTGAAAGAGATGCTAGACCACCCGTATGTTTTCTATAGTGCCATATTCACTGATGAAGATGATGAAGATGATTACCATGACGAATTCCGTTAAAATCTTTGGACTAATTGGGAAGTTTCAAGGTTTAAGTTTCCTTCCTTTTCAGATAAAGCCATTTATTTGTTACGCTCGTTTTTTTAATAATGATGATGATGATGTCTAATTTGAATGTCACAGCCTAGCTAAACACCAAATTGATGTATGAGATCCCTTGTTTGTGGGCAAGGGACCCCATCCATGCAGTGATTTGATTGCTTAGTCTACAGATAACATTGTTATTATCTATTTTGATAAGGTCATCTTCTTTGCCTTCAATCAAGGCCTATCTATGTGACCTTTGTGCTCTCAACGTAATCCTATATTAAGATGATTTTGAATAATGCATTCACAAAATAACTGATACTAAATGTTTTGCATCAGGTCTGCTGAAGTTTTGTTATGTACCAATATTTGAAGATCACGTAGGCAATCTATTAGCTTGGGATCAATCTTCCTTCGCACAATTTTGGGTAGGGTTTCCAAGGTACCTAGCGTCTTAGCAAATAATAGTCCAAATCTTAGTTGCAGTTTTCACAGTAAGTCATTTAGTGGAAGCTGGTTAATTGTAACACTGTAACATGGTTTTCCATGCAAAGTTTGACTTTTTGTAGAGTTGTTAGTGGTTTCTATCGGCTATCATAAGAAGCCACGTTGATATATTATTTCTCATTGTTATTCACTTTTATTGAGGGCTTTGGCAGCCGATCTTATGGTTGGGAAAAATGTAAACATGTATCTGCTTGCCTAGACACCATGTTAGTCCTCGTGCATACCTGTGTTTGTCACTTGAAATAAATGTTTACTCAGTTCAAAGGTATATTTTACCTATTCCTTGTAGCCATTACGCATACCCACCATAGTGTAACATGTGGATGGCGGTTTAATTTATTCCAATACTGGGGAAAAAAAGGATTCAAAAGATTAATTCTTGATTCGCCCTGTTGCTGTTGTGTTATTGATCTATGTCCACTCCGCAAATCAATTGATGATGTGCTACCTTCTTACTGATGCAGGTTAGTTTCAACTTTCAAGTTTCAACATGCCATTTCCATTAAAGCTTGAAGGGGATTTGTATCTGGGATTAACATTCCAATGCCTCTTCTCAGATTTTGTTTGATAATTATTGTAGATCTGTTATTCTATAAATTAATCAGAAATCTTTAGATATTGTAAGTGTATTTTTGATCTAAGTTGATCTTGTTTCTGTAGAATAAGTGTTCTCTAAATCTTAACTGATGGTATATTGTAGATATATTTGATGACAATCATTACAGCGCCATGCCAGGCAGATCAATACAATGGAAATGTTTCCTGATGAACAGTTTTATAAAAATGTTTTATTGGTTACATATTTTGAAGTTTTTTTTACATGCTGAATTTCAACTTATCCGTGTATATTAATTTTCCCAGTAACATGAGTGTTTTGTATGATGGCATCTACACATCAGAGTAACAATTAAAGGATTCCTGGATATTAGTTTTCCCATCACCATGCAGGTTTCGAAAGACTGGCATGTCCTATTCTGGAGAGGCAATGTGAGTATCTTATGTACTTGAAAGCATCCATGTATGATAATTTTCGTTGTACAAGCAGAGGGGATGTATAAAAGTTAGCACGCAACAGAAGGTTGTGCATGAGAAATATTCATTGATAGCCTATTCGTAATATTGTTTTCTACCGACGTGTCAGCTAACAGACAAAACGTGTACACATATATATTTGAGCAGAAGGAGAAGAGCAAGATGCGAAGTAAAAATGGAATAGATAGGTTTCAGACTGTACGAAAGGCTGTACATTCACCATGAGACAAGTCCGATAGTACACCTGCTTTATTTACGGGAGATTTTAGAGTCTACCTGCAATGTACCAAACATATTCACCACAGGTAGGGAAACAAACACGAAATTTAACATTTCTATTATTCCTATGTCAGATAATTTACGACTTAGAATGGAGTAATATTCAAGATTAATACACCACAACCGCACAAAAATATATTTCAAAGTTCGTAGTGCTCATTAGTTCATTCCAGTTGTTGGACTTATCATCAATTTTTGCTGTGAATGAGGGAATTATCATGCAAAAAGGCATTGCTAGAACTATTTAACTTGTAAGAGAAAGCTTTCCCTTTGTAATCAACTAGAAAGTGATTTACTGGTTAAAGAGTGTATTGTAAGTGAAGGCTGAAATTTTAAAATAGTATCCTTGCATGGACTGTACCAAAAAAGTATCCTACATGGACAATCTTTACTTCCAGGCTTGGACGAAGCTTGGGATAACTATTTTGACCACATGATGGATGCCGGGATGAATGGGTAAGGAGAGCATTTGGTCAAACAGATCACAAGATCTTGCAAAATCCACATCCATTGTGTAATGAATATAATATATAAAAAAATAATAATAATGATTAAGTAAATAATAATGAGTTATTAAGAGACATGTGACATGACTATTCTGGAAGGGTGACCACATGATGGATGTCGGGATGAATGGGTAAGGAGAGCATTTGGTCAAACAGATCACAAGATCTTGCAAAATCCACATCCATTGTGTAATGAATATAATATATAAAAAAATTAATAATGATTAAGTAAATAATAATGAGTTATTTTCAGACATGTGACATGACTATTCTGGAAGGGTACCTTGCTTAGTATATAAGCAACCCTCATCTGCAATGTAGATACTCTTCATTCATACATTTATAAAATATATTTTTTATGCTTAAAATGGATTATTTTACTATATTCAAAATATTTTGCACTATTTGATTTGCATAAATTTAAATAAATTAACTTTGTTCGTTTTATTGTTATAAGAGGTATAAATAAATTAACTTTGTTCATTATATTGTTATTAGAGCAATTCAACTATATGGCTGCTCAATTGCTGCATAGAGTTAGTTTGATTCAGTTTTTGGTCATCAACACTTTGTCTTTGTTGCTTGATTCAGTTTTTGGTCATCAATACTTTGTCTTTGTTGCTTGATTCAGTTTTTGGTCATCAACACTTTGTCTTTGTTGCAACTATATGGCTGCTCAATTGATGCATAGAGTCACTTTGATTCAGTTTTTGGCCATCAACACTTTGTTTTTGTTGTAGTTAAGAAGTTGCGATTAAGACTTTTAGCCATAGTAAGTTTGTTTGGAGGTTTTCCATTCTAACATTAGGCCTTCGACCATTATATATATATATATATATGAAAAATAACAGAAGAAAAAAACACAAATAAAATAAATATAATTTATTAAAGCAATAAAATTGTCAGACCAGGGGGTAACTCCTCAAATCAAAACTCATATTATTAATTCAGGTTGTTCATTATTATATACAAGAGAGAGTGACTGTTCAGTTCATCTCCCGATGACTCTATCTTTTTTATTATTTATTTACATTAATTACAACTGTACACCCAATCCCTCTGATTAGGTGTCAACATTCCCCCCTTAATTTGAAGGGATGTTGGTGAGTCCAATCATCGTTCTGAATCTTTTAAGCTTTTCTTTTCCAAGTGCTTTGGTGAAGATGTCTGCAATTTGCTCATTAGTGGAACAATGGCGGAGATGGATTGTTTTGGACTCAACATGATATCGAATCAGATGATATTTAGTATTGATGTGTTTTGTTCGATCATGGAACTTCAGGTTCTTGGCCAACTTTATTGTAGAGGTATTGTCAATCATGAGTGGAGTCGATTGTACTTGTTTTACCTACAAATCTTCAAGAATTTTCCTGAGCCACACAATTTCTTTTGTTGCCTCAGCTGTTGCCACATATTCTGCCTTTGTTGTGGAATTTGTTGGAACTGATTGTTTGCGTGATCTCCAGGAGACAACCCTTGATCTAAGACTTGTAGCATAACCTCAAGTAGATAACCCGGTTTCTTTGTCTCCATCGAAGTTTGAATCAGAGTATCCAATCAAGCTGAAGACGCCCACCTGTGTATACTTGATTCCGAAGTCTTGAGTTCCCTTAAAGTACTTTAGAACTCTTTTTGCAGTAGACCAATGTCCCTCACAAGGCTTTTGCATAAATTTGGAGCGGATTCCAACAACAAATGAAATGTCTGGTCTGGTAGTGGTTAGGTAGTTGAGACTTCCTACAAGCTATCTATACTTTGTTGCATCCTCAAATTATTTTCCTTCAATGGATGTGAGCTTTAAGTTTTGTTCCATTGGAGTAGTCATAGGATTGCATTCAGTCATACCAAACCTGTTCAACAGATTTCCAATATACTTCTTTTGAGAAAGGAATATGGATTTTGGATGTTGAGTTACTTCAAGACCAAGATAGTAATGAACATAGCCCAAATCAATCATTTCAAAACCTTTCTTCAATTCCTTCTTTATGGATGCAATGTAGCTTTCATTGTTCCGTGTCATCAAAAGATTATCTACATATACCACAAGATATATAACTGTTTTGCCAACTTTCTTGACAAACAAAGTTGCATCATCAAGATCATAATGTTTGAAATTGAGTTTCAGAAGATGCTTAGTCAGTTTTTCATACCAGGCTCGTGGTGTTTGTTTGAGGCCATACAAGGATTTCACAAGTTTGCATACTTTATGTTCATTTCCTTTCACAGCAAATCCTTTAGGTTGGGACATAAAAACATTTTCTTTTAGATCTCCATTCAAGAAAGCAATTTTTCCAACCATTCTGAGTTGCTAGGGCAAAGAGTGTCCGGATGGTAGCCCATTTTGTTGTGGGGGCAAAAGTTTCTTCATAATCGACCCCTTCCTTCTGTGCAAAACCTTTTGCCACAACCCTGGCTTTGTGTTTGTCAAGTGAGCCATTAGCTTTATACTTGTTCTTGTTGATCCAGGTGGATATTGGTGGCCACCTGCCAAGTCCACCTGGACCCCCACCATTGTTTCTCTCAACATTTTCAGTTTCCTTAATTGTAACACAACTTACTATTTTTAGCAGTTTTTCGGGTCCTAAACTTCCGGAGCTGTTTTGAGGCCCTAAACAACGTTTTTTGGAAAATCTGGGGGCAACATGGGTCCATGGACCGATGTTTCCCTTCCCAAAGTGGTAGTGCTCGGATAGATCTTTCTAACGAGCTATTGTACGCGTCAAATGGAGATCGTATGCCAAAGTTACGACCCCGGGAAGTTGGTGTACCAATTTACCCAAACGGGGCCCATAGTTTGGCGTTTCATCTTCTAGGGTTAAGTTTTGGAATGTTAAGGGTTTTCCATTGTTTCTCAACAATAAATAGGCCTTCGAGCCTCATTGTAACACAGTTCAGAGGCATGTAGCCACCACATCTCTTCTCAGAGATAAGCTACCAACGCCCTAGCTAGTTTGTTTCCATTACTGTTTGTAAGCATATTTTAGTATTTTACATTAATGAAATGAAGTATTATTTCCGCTGCATATCTGTGTTTATGGTTATCTCTGTAATTTGTTGCGTTCCTGTTTAAGTCTGGATCAGTGGTATCAGAGCGGTTTGCTTTTTCTCTGTTTTTCTTTGCATGTCCCCAACAAGGTCGGGATATAAGGAGTTAGGGCTTGAACTGGTCGAACCTTTGCAAGACCAGCATCGCAAATCTCGACGGCCTCCCATGATGGATGACAAGAAAGACGAGGGGGCAGGAGATCCCATCAAAATCTTGCTCGAAGAAGCCCTCGAGCGACAACGGAACGCGATGATGGACAACTTTTCCTAGATCCTTCAGCGGCTACCCAGAAGCGACGCATCGGCTTCCAGCAGCTACTCTGGAAACGCCACGCCCTTTAAGGTACAAGTTAATTTTGAAATCCCCATATTCGAGGGTCAGATAGACGCAGATGCCGTAGATAAATGGTTAAATCTGCTAGAGGGTTATTTTTCTGTTCATGAATATTCGAGTCGGGAAAATATTATTTTCGCTCTTCTCAACGCAGCCCCCCACGTCAAGGACTGGTGGGAAACCTACTGCGAGCAAAAGGATGAAAGTACTGGCTCACTATTTTCAGCCGCACCCACCTGGAATTCATTCCGGGATGCCATCAAGGAGCAGTACTACCCTATCGGAAGCTATGAGGATGAATACATAAAGTGGACCACGCTGTGGCAGGGAAGGGACCAAGACGTGCCGGAGTTCACCAATCTTTTCTATACCCTTCACACAAAGTTGGGTATCAAGGATTCAGAGCAACATTTGATACTCAAATACCGTGGCTGCCTGCACAAGTACATCCAGGAAGAAATACAATTCCTGAACATCTCCTCGCTTGGCGCAACATACCGATATGCCGTCAAGGTCGAACAGAAGTATAAACAAAAGAAGCGAGACTTTGGATCTGCGAATCCAAAGCAGGGGAAAGGTGCCCCTAAACCACAGAACAAAGGACAAAGCCAAGGCGGGGCAGCGCAAGACAACCCGTCAAAGCTGCAAGCAAAGAACAACACCGCGAAGCCAAAAAAGGACACGGGAAAATGTTGTGAGTTCCATAAGAGCTCCACTCACAACACAAGTGAGTGTCGGGCCAAGCAGTCACTGGTGGCCGAGCTAAAGGTTTCAGAATCAGATGCATGTTCTGACTCTGAGTCAGAACCCGATAAGGGGAATGACAAAAGGAAGCAGATCATTGATGCGGATCCCAACGCCACTGTTGCTACTGCCAAGATCCAGAAAAATGAACCCGAAGATCCAGAAGAGGAGGAGCATCTCTTCCACTCCCAGATGTGGGTAAAGGGCTCCCCGATACAGTTCATCGTTGATAACGGGAGTCAAAAGAACCTCATTTCGGCAGAGGTCGTGAAGTGGTTGGGCTTACCGACCACAACACATCCACAACTGTACACCATTGGGTGGCTTCACCAAAGACGAGATCTTCGCGTGAGCCAGCAGTGTCGCCTTCCATACAACATCAAGCCCTTCACGGATGAGGTATTATGTGACATTGCTCCCCTTGAAGTTTGTGATGTATTATTAGGACAGCCATACTTGTGGAAGCGACATGCTGTGTATGAATCAAGGCCCCGTGCTGTTATTATTACATTGGGAAATAAGTCGTACAGGATACCAGAGGTAGCACCACCTACCACCATCTCTTTGATTACTGCAAAACAATGCAGTAAGCTCATTTCCAAAACCACGAAATTTGTTTTACTGATGATACTCCCTCAAGGAAAGAAGAAGACAGTGGCCGCGGCCTCCAGACAGGGCCCCTTTGCACGACAACTACAGATGGACAAGGTCATGGAGGAGTACGAGGACATCTTCACCTCCCCCGCAGGGGTTCCTCTACGCTGTCAGGTCAAGCACTCCATCGATCTGACCCAGGTGCGCCGCTACCCAATGGACCAATTTATCGGCGCTCCGTTCTGGAGAACGATGAAATCAAGAGGCAGATTCAGGAGCTCCTGCAGAAAGGTCACATCCGTCCGAGTTCATCGCCTTGTGGGAGCCCGATTGTGTTGGTACAGAAGAAGGATGGGACGTGGAGACTCTGTATTGACTATCGGGCGCTGAACAAGATCACTGTCCATAATAGGTACCCGATCCCGCGGATTGATGACCTCATGGACCAACTAAAGGGGGCGAAATATTTCAGCAAGATCGATCTGAAGTTAGGATATCACCAGGTACCAATCAAATCCTCTGATGTGTGGAAGACTGCCTTCAAATCCAAGGAGGGCCTTTTTGAATGGTTGGTTATGCCTTTCGGATTGACGAATGCTCCTGCAACCTTCATGAGGGTAATGGATGACATCTTGCGGCCATTCACCAACTCATTTGTAGTAGTATACTTGGATGACATTCTGATCTTCAACCAGAGTTGGGAAGAGCACCTCCACCACATCCGACAGGTTTTCCAAACACTGCGGCAACACAATCTATGTGCCAATTTGGAGAAATGCACTTTTGGCATGACCCAGGTTCAGTATCTGGGATACATCATTGATGAACAGGGGGTGCATGTGGATCCAGCCAAGATCCAAGTCATTCGGGATTGGCCATCTCCAACCACTCTAACAGAGCTCCGCAACTTTTTAGGTCTTGCCAACTTCTACCGCAGGTTCGTGTTGGGGTTTTCTCATATTACTTGGCCCTTGAGTCAAGTCACCAAGGGAGGGGCGAAAACAAAATTCTTTTGGTCTGAATCTCAACAGAAGACATTCATAGAGTTGAAGGATCACCTTTGCACGACACCAGTGCTCGCGTTACCAGATTTACAACAACCATTTGAGGTCGAGACAGATGCCTCTGACTATGCTATTGGGGCAGTCCTTACTCAACATGGACATCCAGTGGCATATCATAGTGAAACACTTTCAGGCACAGTCCGGAAGTACCCCACTTATGATAAAGAGATGTATTCCATTGTACAGGCCTGCCGACAATGGAAGCATTACATTTTGGGGAAGGAAACGGTCATCCACACAGACCACCGACCCCTGCAGTTCATACAGACCCAAGGGAAATTGCAAGATGATCGCCATCAGAAGTGGTCTACATACCTGCAACAGTTCCACTTGAATATCAAGTATAAGAATGGCAACACAAATAATGTTGCAGATTGCCTCAGTCGACCACCGATCATGGCGTTAACCACCGTGCTCAACTCTTGTGGGCACGAGACTTCTGATTGGCCACTTCTCTACAAAAGCGACTCAGAATTCAACCACACATACCAGACACTCTTGGAGGGTCGACATGTTCCAGATTTTCACCTCCAGGATGCCCTGTTATGCCACCTGGGTCACCTTTGTGTTCCTTCAAGTGAGCGTGCCAAGATGATTTGGGAAGCACACTACAGTCGGGCTATTGGGCATTTCGGGGTCAAGAAAACAGTGGCAGTACTGCAAAATTATTTCTATTGGCCGAATCTTCGACAGGATGTTGGGAAGTACATCAGATCATGTACTGCTTGTGCCATTGCCAAACCAACCATCAAGAAACACGACCTCTATACCTCGTTGCCTACCCCTAGTCGACCTTGGGAATCCATCTCCATGGATTACATGTCAGGCCTTCCTTCCACTAAGCATGGAAATGACTGTGTTTTTGTGGTCGTCGACAGGTTCTTGAAGATGGCCATTATGGCGGCCTGCAAGAAGAATATCACAGCAGAAGCCACTGCTAAACTCTTCTTTGAACGAGTTTGGGTGCACTTTGGGATCCCACAGTCTATCATCTCAGATCGGGATAGTCGGTTCCTCAGCACATTTTGGTCCAGTCTCTGGTCAATGCTGGACACCAAACTCACGAAGTCCACAACCTTCCATCCTCAAACTGATGGCCAGACAGAGGTTGTCAATAGGATGATTGTGCACATTCTACGCATGTATAACTCAAAGCATCCACGCACATGGGACGAGAGCCTCCCCTATGTTCAACACAGCTACAACCGAGCTCTTCACAGCTCCACTGGCCATAGCCCTTTTCAGGTGGGTTTGGGATTCCAGCCACTATGCCCCATTGATGTGGCCATGCCACTTGCAGCTACTCACATAAATTCAGCGCATGTCCAGTCCGAAACAGATAAGGCCACCAACTTCATTGAGCGCATCCAACATATTCGCCAGTATGTCCATGAAATTTTGGAGAAATCAAATGCCAAGTACAAGCAGCGACATGATCAACATCGGGTGCAACACAAGTTTCAGGTGGACGATAAAGTCTGGTTGCATTTGCAAAAGGAACGCCTTACTGGAGCCTATCGGAAACTGAGACCACTCCGATATGGTCCTTACACCATTACTAAGGCTATGGGAGACAATGCATTTGAGCTCAGCATTCCCCCATTCCTTGGCCTGCACCCAGTGTTCAATGTGGACCGCCTTCGGCCATACTTTCCACCATTGCTAGACACATCCGACATTGCAGAACAGCGCACACCCACAGAATTAAATCCAGATTGCATGGAACAAGCTGGAACTCATCGGATCATGGACACACAGATCAAGAACACTCGCCAACAGAATATCCAACTGTATCGAGTTGTCAAAGCAGGCCAACTCCTTCACTAGGGCAAGTGGCTCACTAGGGAACAAGTGCAACAAAAGTTTCCTCATCTCATGGAGGAACTCAACGCAATGGGGACCATTGCTTCCTAAGGGGGGAGGAATGATCCAGGTGGATATTGGTGGCCACCTGCCAAGTCCACCTGGACCCCCACCATTGTTTCTTTCAGCATTTTCAGTTTCCTTAATTGTAGCACAACTTACTATTTTCAGCAGTTTTTCGGGTCCTAAAATTCCGGAGCCGTTTTGAGGCCCTAAACGACGTTTTTTGGGAAATCTGGGGGCAAAATGGGTCCATGGACCGATGTTGCCCTTCCCAAAGTGGTAGTGCTCGGATAGATATTTCTAACGAGCTATTGTACGCGTCAAACGGAGATCGTATGCCAAAGTTACGACCCCGGGAAGTTGGTGTACCAATTTACCCAAACGGGGCCCATAGTTTGGCGTTTCATCTTCTAGGGTTAGGTTTTGGAATGTTAAGGGTTTTCCATTGTTTCTCAACAATAAATAGGCCTTCGAGCCTCATTGTAACACAGTTTAGAGGCATGTAGCCACCACATCTCTTCTCAGAGATAAGCTACCAACGCCCTAGCTAGTTTGTTTCCATTACTATTTGTAAGCATATTTCAGTATTTTACATTAATGAAATGAAGTATTATTTCCGCTGCATATCTGTGTTTATGGTTATCTCTGTAATTTGTTGCGTTCCTATTTAAGTCCGGATCACTTGTAGACCCACTTGCAGCCAATTGGTTTGGTTCCCAATGGAGGATTAACCAGCTTCCAAGTGCCATTCTTTATCAGGGCATGATACTCCTTTTGCATCGCTTCTTTCCAGTCATCATGAGAAGCAACTTCTTTGAAGGAAGTTGGTTCAAAATCTGTAGACAAATTCAATTCACAATCATAAGAAACATCCATATCAACAGGTGAATCAGAGTCATCTACATCACCTCCATTTTGCCGCTTTGAATTTCTAGTTCCCGTCTTTCCAACCTCATCAGGATGAAAACTTTCAAGTGTCTTTGTCAGCCACTTTGGGGGACCTTTCCCAGATGGTCCAGGTTGCTCTGTTAATTGAGTTGGGATTGAATCAAGATTGAGTCTCCCAATTCTGTCAATCACATTACTCAAAGTATCATCCGTTGTTGGAGTTTCATGCAGGGGAGAGAGTGCTTCAGAAGAAGATTCCACAGGTTGATCTAGTATAAGAATCCCCCCTTCAAGATGTGGAATCTGATTATCAAATTCTTGAAATGATTTTGTATTTGTGAATCTATCCAAGCGATCAAGTTGTCTTTCAACAACATTGTCAGTTTTGGATGATTTAAGAAAGGTTACATCTGTAGATACAACAAACTTTTTGTTGACTTCATCATAGAGACGGTATGCTTTGGAGGTGTTTGAATACTCCAAGAAGATACACTTACGACTTCTTGCACCAAGTTTGTTTCTATGTATCTTTGGTATCAAGGGATAACAGTTGGAACCAAAGACCCTGAGATGCTTTATCGAAGGAATGTTGGGTTGTGTTATATTCTTTCCACGATTAGCCCACGTAGTTAACCAGGAGTTAGAGGGGGGGAGGTCACAGGGGGTTTGAGGGGCACCCGTAAACCCACTCACCCAGAAAATTTTGGTTTTGGACCCTATGTTAGGTTGGGCGGACCCACATATGGTTTTGTGCATGATTTTCGCACATGTTTTTGGACGCGATGGTTTTCGGTCCATGGTTTTGGACGTGATGGTTTTTCGCTCCATGGTATTGGATGCTTCGGCATGTATAAATATGTATTGTAACATTGAAAGGAACATAATGAAAAATCAAGCTGGTAGTCTTGATTTTGGGATCAAGTGGGAAAATATCTGTATATATGTGTTTTATGTGTTATGCTCTCGCATTGTTTATTTACTGTGTTTTTTAGAATTCGTATGCAGGTAATTTCTGTACAGGGTTAAAACCTACAAAAAATGTGCCCATATCACATTTCATAAGGAGTCTTGTTTCTGATAACATTAGATGGACATCTATTTTGTATATACAACACATAGAACTGCATCAACCCAAAACATCATTTTTACATTTTTGAAGAACAACATGGAGCGTACCATATTTAAGATTGTCCGATTCATTCTTTCAGCTACACCGTTTTGTTGGGGATTATAAGGTAGAGTTGTTTGATGTTTGATCCCATGTTGGCGAAGATAATTTTCAAATTCATTTGAAGTGTATTATTTTTCATTATCAATGCAAATAGAGTCAATATGAGACTGTGCATCATTTTCAATCCATGTATAAAAGTTCTTGAATGTTTGAAAAGCATCAGATTTGTTCTTCAATAAATAAACCCAACACATTCTAGTGGTCATCAATAAATGTCATCATATATTTATTTCCATTTGTATAAAACACAGGAATTGGACCACATAAATCTGGATGAATGAGTTCAAGTTTTCTATGTGCTCTAGAGTGTGAATCATGAAAGGACTGTTTGCTATGCTTTCCTAGAACGCAAGCATCACATTGCTTAAGCTTCCTAGGAATTGTAGGCAAATTAAAAACACCAGTTTTCTTCAACAAGCGGAGGCTGTCATAGTTCAAATGTCCAAATATAGCATGCCATAATAAACTTGATGGAAGTGTACTTTCTTCATAATGAGAATTGTATGAGAAATGTTGTGCACGAGCAGAGGTACCCTGTAGCTTGAGAAGCCTTTCTTATTCTATCCCTGTCATGACAAGTGAGTGGCCAGATGCTTTTCTCACCTCAAGCTTGCCATCAAACATATGAATGGAGTGACCTTGTTGGCGGATGTGGACCAAGGATAGCGAGTTTCTCCTCAACTGTGGGAGATATAGAACATGATGCAGAAGAAAGTCTAGAAGACCAGACAATTTAAGCTTGATTGTGCCAAGCCTTGATGGCTTGAGTTTTGATTGGTCTGCAAAGTATACTGCTCCATCAACATTGTCAGTAAATTCTTCAAAAAAATCTTTTCTATGAGTCATGTGGCAAGTTGCCCCTGAATCAAGCAACCAATCATTTTTCGAAGAAGCAAGTGAAGCATTAAATAAGTTTTCATTTACTCCAATATTACATTGTGCCATAACATAATGAGCGGATTCAGGTGCTTTACCTTTGTCTGTGTCATTAGTTTTACCTTCGGGTTGGTTTCTTTGCTGCTCAATTTTGTCCCAAGGTAACTTGCATGTGGCGCATCATGTGATCCATTTATTTTGCAGTGTATGCAATGCAAATCTGACTTTTCTCCTTGAGAGTGTTTGCCCCCCCTGTTTCTGAAATATCTTCCTCTTCCTCTTCCTCTTCGACCACCTCTTCCTCTGGAAGAATCTTGGGCAAGATTATTTTCTTTATGAGCAAGGCACACAACCTGTTCAGAGGATTCAAGCGCTGTCTTCTTCCCAAAAGCTTTCTCTCTTTCAACAAATTTTTTCACAAGGGAGTCAAAGATAATATCTTTGAGATTTCCATTTGCTTGCAATGACTCAAGATAATTGGAGTAAGTAGGATAAAGTGTCTCGAGAAAAGCGATAAGAGGAATATCCAATTCAACCTTAGTGACTTTGATATCATGCATTATAGATTTTACTTTGGATGCAAGAGCAAGAGGATCATTATTTTGTAATTCAAGGGTGAAGAGTTTAATCATGAGTTGAACAACTTCAAGTGCAGAGTGTGAGTCATAGAGTTCTTTCAGCTTTTGTAAGGCTTCGAAAGCATTTGAAAATGACGAAATATGTCGGCTCACCTCTTCTCTTATGGATGTTGCAATCAGTGCATAGGCCTTGTTGTTCTTATTTTCCAAAATTGCGAGCTCCTTGTCTGAGGTAGGCTGTTTTAGCGTTTCGTCTCCTTCTCAAACACACACTCCTTTCCATAGCTCATTAAAAATGAGAGTGTGTTTTATCTTCTGGGACCACTCAGGATAGTTCTCCTTGCCAGTAAGAACTATTCCCACAATAGATATGATTGAATGCATATCGTTATACCAACAACGTTCAACCTGGTATTGCCTTCTTTCACCCGTATACAAGAGTTTGACGTTTAAGAGATGAACGACGGAGAGATGAACGGTGTTAAGAGATGAATGGCAAAGATGAGCGGAGGAGATGAACGAAGGAGGGCCGTTGATGGTAAGCGATCAACGGTTATCGCAAGCAAAACAAGTCGGGGCGATAACCACGGCTAAAGGTGGATTTCGGGTTACAAGCGGGATTTCGGGCGGATAAAAAACGGTAAGTGGTATTGAGAGGGGAGCGCCCGATTCCACTAAGTGATTGACACGTAGTGACTAGGGGAGAGAGAAAAACTGCTCGTATCGGGTGGGTAACTCTCGTGCAACTAATGCACCCGAAATCGCTATAAACCATCGGATTTTGAGGTGATGATCAACGGTGGAGATTAAAAGGCACTTTTCGGGTAGGTAACCGCCGTGCAAGTGGTCCCCCTCGAAATCAATGTCAGCTGTCGGATCTGGAGGTTGAGATCAACGGTGGAGAACAAGCCAGATAAAGTGAAACCTCGGGAACTGTGTCCGAGTGGGTTTAATGAAGGGTATGATTGCATCACAAACATGCAACGGTATTGATCGGGGCAAGAGATTTGCGATATGCGATTAAAAAGCGGACCCGACGATATTTATATATATGGGTTTATAATACTTGAGATCCGGCTCAAGGGAATACGAAAAAGGATATATGTGAATATGAAAAAGGATATATGGTTCTTTAATGCGAAAGGGTATACATACCATACTTAGAACAGGAGGAAATCCAAGTCATTACAACACCTTCAGCTTCAACAGCTAGTTCCAATGCAATGCACTTCAACGAATGTATTAAACGATAAATGAGATTTCGTAGGGATTTGACAGAAATGTCAGCCTGCAAAAGATGCAAAAAAAAGGCAAAATAAAATAGGAGTACAAATGAAAAAGGAAGCCAAAAAATGGCGCTTGCTTTGATACCATGTCAGACCAGGGGGTAACTCCTCAAATCAAAACTCATATTATTCATTCAGGTTGTTCATTATTATGTACAAGAGGGAGTGACTATTCAGTTCATCTCCCAATGACTCTCTATCTTCTCTATTATTTATTTACATTAATCACAGCTGCACACCCAATCCCTCTGATTATAATAAAACAATTAAGGGACAATCGTATAACCGTCGTTGCAAATATGATTCCTAAAATCGTGACAAGTAAAATAAATTGGAAACTGTGAAAACTTATTCAAAAGAAGTCGAAATATAAAACTTATTTAAAAGAAGTCAAAATATAAAAAAAAGAGAATATAAATATATATTAAAATATAAAATAAATAGAATTTATTTATTTATTTTTCTAAATAAGACTAAATCTATTAATGGAACAAAAAATAATAATACATGGAGGCACCGGCCTTTGCAGAACCTGTCTCAGATTTTACCATGTTTTAACAGACATAACTGAAAAAAGACTGCCCTCAAGGGGAAACCAGTCCAAAATTCATTGTATGAGCTGCCCACGCAGGGGAACCAGCTTGTAATAACCTTGTAGAAGAGTTTTTTGAACAAAACAAACAAAATTGACCCCAATTGACAGCAATTACAACAAAAAACTTCAAAAAGTACCCCTAAGATGGTGACTGGGTGACTAAAAAACCTGAAAAAAGACCTTGGCCTGCTAGGTGTCAGCAGGTGGCAGAGGTTCCTCCACAATGAGACACCTGTAGGCGTCCATATCTTCTTTGTCTTGCTGTTGTTTTCTCGTCATGGCTTCCATCTTCGCATTGTCGCCTGCAGTGCTTGTTGTGGCTTCCATCTTCGCATTGCCTCTTGGAGTGTTGTGAACCTGCGCTGCGTCTGTCCGGTTCAGAGCTTCACCATGAATTCTATGTCCCCGAGCTGCTACCATGAGTTTTTCGCCTGCTGGTTTCGGTCTTGTCCTGAATGATGCTTGCCGGGACGACAATGCTCTGTGGCTCCTCTCTGAAGGCAACAGAAATGGTAGCAATAATACACGGGCGCTCCAAAGTGCATTGAAACTAGAACTGGGTAGAATGGCAGGGATTCATCGTCGGGAAAGAGTCATTAGAAGGTTGTTGGGCTTCCTCATCACGTCTATAGCCGGCTATTCGGGCATGCCCTCGGCCACTGCGGATGTTGGGATACCGACCCGTGCGGTGAGCATCAGAAGAGGGCGAGGAGGAATCCGTAGGAGTAGAGTCAGAGAGGGACAACGAGGGAGGGCGAGTGGCTCTGCCTCTGCTGCTACCCCTTCTACATCTCATCCTGTGCCGCAAACGAGGCATATTTGCCTGGTATGTGTTGGTTCGACAGGTGCTTGGAGGAGAAGGAGGAGGGATGGAATGGCTCGTGGAGGCAGGAGAGTGGGGAATTCGATTACCAGAAGTAGAATTCAGGGTCGAAGCAGCAGCTCTGAAACAACATAACAGGTTGTGCGAGAAGTGGGCACCTTTGACCATTTCAATGCAACAGAGGATCTGGCACCTTCTCCCCGTAGTCTTTCGAGAGCTCGGCTTTGCAGCAGCAGGGACACAGTTACAGGCCAGAGGAGGCAGAATGGGGGGAAGGCGATCCGAATTCTCCATCTTATGGATCAGAGTGAGGTATCCTTGGCCTTCACCCAACATTAAATTTTTTCCGCTTTCAGACAACATTAAAATGCCATTAATTGTGGCAGTGGGCATCTTGGTTGCAGCGTGGATGGCCATGTGGCCCCGCCACTTTCCAGCCCGAACGAGCTGCGCTGTACCAACTCTATTAATCACTCGCATCAGGAAAAATAAATAGAATTTATTAAAATAATAAAATAAAACAATTAAGGGACAATCGTGCCGTTGCAAAAATGATTCCTAAAAACTTGACAAGTAAAATAAATTGGAAACTGTGAACTTGAGCCACCCCCAATAATATTCTAGTAGCCATTTCGGCCAATGGAGTCTAGTTTGCCTCCAATATATTGTCATATAAATAGAAGGTGCAACAAGGCATGAAAATAGTGTTGTTTTGTTCACTGTATGTCTTCCATTCTTGTTAAAAAGTTATTAAAAATGTCTTCTATTCTCGTTAAAAAGTTATTAAAAATGTCTTCCATTCTCATTAAAAAGTTAGGCAAGTACAAGGCTATAAAATAGAGTGATCATACAAAAATGTAAGAAGAGTTAATATATCTAAGCAAGAATAACCCAAAATTTTTTGGCAGGAACTTCAACCAAGGAAGAAGCAAATAAAAAAAAATTGAAAATAATATTATAGTCAATCAATGGTTTGAATATGCAAAGCAACTCTAAGAGAAAGAATCAGAGGCGAAGCCTCCCTCCAGGATCAACATAACTACAAAGCACTTTACGTTACATTGGAATTAAGAAGCTGAAAACAAGAAAGGCAAAGGACTTGGTTGAGCTTCAAGTAGAGTATCTAAAATGGGGAATGAACACTCTTGCACTGCACATCGTGGAAATATTCAACATCATTCATCAAGGATTCCAAAGGGATTGGACAACTAGCCTAGAAATACCCCTTTTTAAAAGTGGAGACATTAATAATCCTTCTAACTATAGAACCATTATGATCAATCCTTTGTTTGCAAAGCTTTTCGGCAGCACGGTAGAAAATAGAATCAATAAATGGACAGAAGTAAAATAAAAGAGGGCAAGAGAACAAGCGGGTTTTAGGCTGAAACATTCTACAATGGATCATGGTATCACGTTGAGGCACATTGTTGAAAAGGTTTGGGAGGACAAAAGAAGTATTCCGCTGCTTTGTTGACTTCAAAAAGGCATTTGACACAGTTCCTAGAGATAAGTTGTGGCGTAGAATGGAAGAACTTGAAATTCATTTGCATTATAGAGTCGTTGTCCATAGACTCTATGAAGAGGTGAAAGGCAAAATTAGAACCTCAGCAGGTATTTCAAAAAGCTTTAGAAATGACATTGGAGTCTAGCAAGGTTTTCCTCTATCTCCTACTCTTTTGGTTTATATATTGATAAACTGGAAGAGTGGCTAAATCTGCAAGGTGGAGATGGTGTTCGGTTGGGGGAGTTTGTGATAAAACTTCTTTTATATGTGGATGATCTCGTATTGATTTCTAAATTGGCCCATGGACTACAAATGTACCTATATGCCCTTAAGCATTTTTGTAGAGCAGTGGGGATGCAAGTCAATACTAGCAAGACCAAAATAATGATTTTCTCTAATAAAAGGAAGCAGAGCCAACATACATTCTTCTTTGAAGGAAACATTCTTGAAGAAGTAAATGAGTACAAGTACCTCGGGATTGATTTCAACAACAAAATTAAGAGGACTGCAGAAAGAAGAGAATTTTAGGTGGGTGGAAAGCAATATATGCTCTTTAGAACATGGAAATGACTAAAACACTTTTTGGACTCCTAGTTTGTCCAGGGATGCTATATGAGTGTGAATTGTGGGCTAGCAACGCCCCCGTCTCAAAATGGAAACAAATTGAGAAAATCCAAAAACGCTTGATGATGAGCAAGTTCAAAATAAAAAGTTCTGTATCTTATGAGATAATGTTGAGTGAGACAAGAGGAACTCCCATTGAAGCAATTGCTATGGTGCGGCTCATAAGATATCTAAAAAGAACTAAGAAAATGAGAGTAGGTAGATGGCCTAATGTTATCTTCAATGAAGGCATGAGCAAAAGAAAGAAAACATGGATCAAACAAAACTACATATGGATGCAAAAATGGAATATCTACCTCAATGCATGTCCCAGAAATAGCAAGGAGTTAAAGAATTTTGTTATGGAGAAGTTTCATAAATGAGTATGGGGAAAAGAGTTGGGTAGAAAGAAGTACTACATTGAGGAATTCAATCATACGTGTGATCTACAACAAAAATAGTTCATTGGAGCTAGCATTCTGTGGAGGGCAAAGGTTCTTATTGCTCAATTAAGAACCAACTCACATCAACTTTGGTGTGAAACATGGCGGTGGAAAAAGCCTACAAAAGCTTGGAAAAAACGGGTGTGTACTTTTTGCACGTTTGGGGTAGTGGAATGAGAAAAAACATTTCATTTTGGAATGTGATGTATTCAAAGACATCAGAGAAAGTTATGGGAATATGCTAGCATCAGTGTCTTGGCATTGTCTTTTGAGCGAGGGAATTGTTAGAAAGTTGGGCCAGCTCATCATCAATTTAAACAAGAAAAAGATCGAATTGCAAAAAATGAAAAACAGAGAACTAATAATCCACTCATAAATTATTTTTAGTCTCATAAACGTTAAAATATCATTTCTTTTCATTACACCACAATATCATTCACCTAATCAAATATCTTTCATAATAAAATTACGAAAAACTAGACATTACAGGTCCCGAAAAAACATTTTATATATATATCCTAACTAACTTACATATCGAGGTCAACTAACGAGTTTTTTTAAGCATAAATTGTGACTATATATATCTCTATCTTAACCAACTTACATATCAAGGTCAACTAACGAGTTTTTTTAAGCATAAATTGTGACCTTTGAAATCCACCATTAATTTTTTTCCGATAATATTAGTAAATTATTGTGACCTTTGAAATCCACCCTTAATTTTTTTCCGATAATATTAGTAAATTAATGTGGAAGAGTTTTAAAAGACATTATTTAAGAAGGGAATGTTCAATAAAATATAATATTATTAAAAGGAGAATATATATAGGTCGGAAAAAAATAGTAAATAAATTATATAGGTTTATTATTTAAGAGGGAAGATTGAGTAGATATGGTAGGTTCAATAAAACAAAATATTAGAAAAAAGAAAATATATATAGTGAGGAAAACTAGAAATTATACATATATGGGGAAAAATAGAAATTATATATATATGAAAATGGAAAAAATAGAAATTATATATATATATATATAAAAGGTAAATTCATTGAAACATAATATTAGAAAAAAGAGAATATATATAGCAAGGAAAACATAGAAATTATATTATATATGTGTGTGTGTGGGGAAATGGAAAGAATAAAGATTATATATATATATATATATATATAAAATGGGAATAACGTAAAAAGTATATTTTATAAAAATGTAAGTATTCAAGGTTTTTTTAAAAGATAAACGATTATTAAAGATTATATTTTGAAGGAGTATTAAAGTTTTGAAAGGCTATGAAAAAAGGTAATATTATAAAAGAAAAAAGTATTATTATAAAGATTAAAAATGTTATTTTCAAAACTCGAAGTTATTCTGAAAAAGTAAAATGGAAACTAGCTATGTAGGATTTTAGAAATCTCATGTAACTCAGTTTCGATGTTATTTAGAATTAAGGGGAAACTGGCAGGGAAATATATTACTATATTTATCAGTTTTGCTAAAACCAATAATTATACAAGTCCCAAAATTGCTAATCAATTGGTGATTCTTGAGTCAAATATAATTGAAAAATTAAATCACTGGGGCAATATAACATAACTGATTTACAATTAAACATTGAAGATTATACATTTATATTGCAATTCTCCATTCGATCCCAATGGAGTGATTAATGTGACATTATTTTGGGTTCAGTCTAGATGGAAACACTAGGGTCCTTCATCCTAAATACGAAGAATTAACATTTCCTATGGGAAGAAAAAAATAATAATAGTGGACATTATGTTGAAATAAGATTCATTAACATCATAAGACATACAAGATATCTCAGGAGTAATTCTTCAAGAAAATCAAAAGTTGGTGGGAAATATGAAAAAAGACATTAACAAAATTATCGTTGACAAAAATAAAGAAATTTTTTCGGCTTAAAGACTAGAATGAAAAATTACTTGCACAATTTAAGAAGCTTTAGAAGGATAAGAAGTTGTTGGAAACCAAAGTTCAACAACATATCGAGAGGGAACCATTGAAATTTTTAGATGTAAAAATGCAAGTTGAGCAAAAGAACGAATAATGATCCAGTCAATATCACAACTCAAGTCGATGGAAAACTAGTTGGAGTAAAAACATATTCAAGTATTGCAGTTTAAATGATGGAAATTTCGAGTGAATATCCAACATTTAACCAAGTGACTTCAGTACATGAAAGAAATTAGATACTTCAAGTAAATCAAGAAATCATCACAAATAGGATAAGGGGAAATCAAATCACAAGAAATCCTTATCGACACCCAAATCATAAAAGCAAACATCTCAACTAGTTTGCAAATCCAGATCACTTAGACCAGGAATAAGTGATTTATATTTCAAAGAATATCGATGTCACCATAATGCAATTTTGTGATAACAATTCATCTCAAGTTTCCAGTAACCATAAGATTCCATAGAAGATTGATTTAGGATGGTCAGATCCCTTCTCAGTTTAACCATTTTGTTTATCACGTAGATGATCCTATCATCTTTTATCATCGAAGATGACAACTCGAAGAATTCTAAAAGATGCAAACAAATTACAAGACAAAAAAATAGATGACACTCCTTATTAGCAATAAACTTTGAGGACAACATTTTTGAAGAGGAAGACAATGTTATGAATATAATATATAAAAACAATAAAAATCATAATAATGATTAAGTAAATAATAATTAGTTATTGAAGAGACATGTCCCAAAGGATACGACTATTCTTGAAGGGGCACCTTGACAAGTATATAAGAAGGGTCTTCATTTGCAACACAAATATTCTTCATTCATACATTTATACAATAATTCTTTATTCCTAAAATGGATTCTTTTATCGTATTCCAAATATCTTGGACTATTTGATATGTGTAAACAAAATTTGTTCATTACAAAACGCGTTTAAATGGAAATGTTGTTCAAAGACATCTGTATTTATGATTTCCTTCATCTAAAACTTATGCAACACTAGTTTTTATCATGTAGAGATTTATACTTGGCTCACATTTCTTCAATCTTGTTTTGCATATTCGCTAATTTCTATAAATAGTGCACATGTTGTTGGAAATAATACTGAGAGGGGGAGGGGGGGTTGAATTAGTATTATCAGATCAATAATTAAATTTTCAAAATTGATTTGTATACGCTACTTCAGCTTAGTGAACTAGCGTGTATACGCAATTGTACTTAATGCAACCAACGTATATGCAGAGATCTTTTGATTTACCCAAATTATCATGCATTGAACTTTAACCACTATATCAAGAATTCATTATACAGTGTAGTAAAAACAAGATAAAGCATCACACATAAGCAACACACATGAACACCAAGATATAAGGTGGAAACTCAATGTGGGTGAAAACCACCTGCTGTTGTCGTCTCTGTCTTCTTTTAATAATAAGAAAAATTTGTTTACAATTTTTGTATTGGTGCAGTATTATACCAGTATGCAGGCTTCTACCTGCAGAAGGCTACAACCTTCTCTCATTCTCCAGCTTCCACTGGAAGGGAGCTACAACCCCCTAGCTCTTGTACTAGATGATATGTTTACTAGTACGTAGGTGCCGGCCTACAAAAGGCTAGAACTTTCTCTTTTCTTCTAGGGACCACGTTTCATAAATTTTCAGACTGGATCCATCAACAAAATCATTCAATCATCAGATATATCTGCATCAACCAATCTCCTTTTGAACTAACCACAACCGAATCTATTAATCACTTTGACAACCCATCAATTTGATCATTCAGAATGCTGTCACCAGAATACATTAACCAGAACCCAAGCCAGAACCCAGAACATTGCAACAGCAAACAGAAGCAACTAAAACATAGTTTATAAGGTATACATTACTTCAATGTGTCGAACCTGCGTGCATACGCGCTTTCCTCAAAGCGAACCAACGTACAGATTTGCAAATCAAATTTATGATGCATACGCTGCTTTGATATGCAGAACTAGCGTGTACATGCTTCTTTTCTAAAGTGAACCTGCGTACAGATCTGTAAATGATGATTTAAACATTACAACTATTCTAGACTTCAGCCATACACAGATCATCATATTTATAGGCTACAACATGTGCCAATTATTCAGATACATGATCAAACCACATAAAGATAATTCACTTCAAGCCTTAAGATCCTAATACATCATTAGATCTTATCCTTCATCAAACGCTAAGGTTCATCCTTGGTTTAGATCAAGCACAACACCATAAGCCAATAACCTGCATATTAGATCTCACACTTCATCAGATATTCGATACTTGCACACCTTGGCCTAATGATCTTCTCCTCCTTTTATAGTTTTAGGCCTTTCTCAATACCATGGACCAAAACCATTTAGGACCAATACCTTGGACCCAATACTTGGGGTCAATACCTCGGACCAGATACCTTGGACCAATACCATGGATCAAAATACCATGGACCAAATACTTCGGACCAAAAATTTAGTTTTCCAAGGTATACACGCTTTTCCTTCCGTGAAAGTGCGTGTGTACGTATACGCAACTTGTATACAGTGAACCTGCGTGTATATGCAGCTTGGTCAATGGTGAACCTGTGTATACCTCTCTTTTCTTCATTCTGTAATTCTTTGCTGTTTACCTGATTCCTGGAAGCTGCCCTGCATTTCATCACATCTGTAAACACTACTGTCATGCATTTTGTCACATCTGATATCTCTTCTGTAGATTCATCTAGTTACCATATACAAGTGAGTTGTTTTGCTACACGTAGGTTGCCATCAAGTACAACACATATATCATAATGCCAACAATCTCCCCCTTTGGACAGGTTGCCATCAAGTACAACACATACATCATAATGCCAACACATGTGCCTTTGGTGTTAGAAAGGACCAAAAGCTCATTCAATGTAATTAGTTAGAAAGCATGACTAACTTTTAAGAGTTAAATTATTTATGGAGTTATGGAGATATTTATCTCGTTGTTTTCTGTAACAATTGAAAAATATTGGATGGTGACTTATAGTGTCTCCAATTAGGTTTGAGGTAAACCCTATTAAGCTTTCAAAGTTTAAAGATTTTTTGTAGAAAGTGAAGATTGTGATATTGAAAAGGATATGTAATGATGTGTAATTGGAGAGGTGAAGGTTGGGTATTATTACGCCCATAAGTTTCTTGAGTTAAGGGTTGTTGTGACTAGGATGTACGAGAATGTTATTGCCAAGCTTAAAATCATTGAGGGTTGGTTTTAAGAAATTAAATGCAATATTAGAGTTAAGCAAGGGTGTCTCCTATCTCCTAACCTTTTTTGGCATTTACATTGATAATCTAGAAGAGTGTTTGGAAGTTGTAGGATGCGATGGCCCCAAGCTCGCAGGTATCGTCATTACTCTTCTCCTTTATGCTGACAATATCATTCTTCTAGCTAGAAGCCATGATGATTTCGAAAAAAAACTTATAATCATCCATGATCATTGCTCCAAGATGGGCATGACAGTTAATATCGACAAGACTAAAGTCATGATTATTAAATCGAAAAAATATCAACTATGATAATTTTATTTATGATAACAATTACTTGGAGAAATTTCTTTATACAAATATTTAGGTATTGACTTTCGTCATTAGCTCAACGAGAATTATAACATTGAGAAGCAGATTATAGGAGGCTGAAAAGCTTATTATGAACGAGAAAACAAGTGTAAGTTGACAGATCTTTGGGTATGGAGTAAAAAATGTTCCTCTTTGAGACTCTCGTCACCCCTGTTATTTTATAGGGATGTGAGGTTTGGGGTTGTAGTGTATCTAGAGAATCATAGAGGGAGATTGATTTGATTCAGAACCTACAACCTCAAGATTAAAGGAAATACTCCCTACCCTATCCTCTTGATTGAAGCTAACCTTTCCCCCATTGAAAGCATGGCTATGTTTAGGTATTTGATGTATAAGAAGAAGATTTACAACATGGAAGCCAAGAGGTTTCCCAAAATTTCTTCTAACTCTAGCCAAAACCCCCACCTTTGGCTCAAGTGAGGCTGACATAAGGATGCCCAGTCTTGGCTCGACCATTGGGGGATAAAGAAGGAGATCATCTTGGAGAATAAGGATAATATTAAAAATACTATTACTTCCAAATTTAAGGATAAGTTGTGGGATGATAAGGAGTTAGAGGGAAAAAGGAAGCTAAGGTATTATAAGGAGGTGATCAACCCCAATCTTGCTAACCAAAATTATCTTTCTGTCTTGACCAATGCTAAGAAGAAAATGAACATTGCGAAGATAATAACTAATTCTCATGAGCTTTGGAGTGAAATCGGGCATTGGTCAATTCCCAAAACATCTTGGGAGGAAAGAGTCTATCAACTTTGCGATACTCAGAGATGAAATACACTTTCTTTTGGACTTCTCGATTCTCACTCACATCCGTTCTCATTTCTAAAACCTTTTCTACACTACCAACCTTCTTGACTTGTTAAGTCAACAACACTCTAGTGATATAGGAATGCTTCTCTCCCTTCTTTTGTTCATAGAATTAAAATATTAAAGAGTCTCAATTAATCTCTTTCTTAATGTCTGATAAACCATATTGGTCTTAGTGGATGTTAATCGTCATCATCATCATCATTTGTGTTTGTGTACATCTTTGCTTCTCAAAACAGGTTGAGTTAGGTGACTTTGATGGAATAGATATCCCATACTCATGGGGTCATTAGGGGAATTTTGAGGTCTAAAATGGGCCTCCTAAGGAAATTCTAAAATAATAGTGGAAAAAATAAAATAAGATTAGATTACATCATCAAATTTTAAAGGGAAAAAGACAAAACTATTTTTTCAACTCGTATTTTCAACTTATCTCCCTATGGGTTTACTCAAATTTCAAGCGGAAACACTCGTTGGATACAGAATTTGATTCCTCATCCAAGGAGTACCCATGTTGCATACTTTCGATGGACCCTGCTACACGAAAAATGAGAAATACATGAAAAACGTGATTGCAATCACGTTTTTTCATGTATTTCTCATTTTTCGTGTAGCAGGGTCCATCGAAAGTATGCAACATGGGTACTCCTTGGATGATGAATTAAATTTTGCATCCAACGTGTACTCCTACTCGAAATTTGAGTAAAAAATTAGGGAGATAAGTTTAAAATAAGAATTGAAAAAATAGTTTTATTATTTTATTATTTTTTAATCTTTGTACTTTTTTACTTAAAAAATGGTGAATCATCCCCCATGGTTGACATCATCATCTTGAATCCTATTGGTTCTTATAAAGTTTATTTTGGTTGTACATTTTTCTTAGGAGGCCCATTTTAGACCTCAAAATTCCCCTAATTGTAGCTGGAGACTTATGTATGTTAACTCTAAAATAGAGTAGTTGTCACTTGCTCATGATTGGAAGCTTTAATTAATAAAAGGCACATATTGCTAAATAAACATATTCACATTGATATTGTGACACTGGTAAGCCATTTATAAATGGCATAGAGAGCTATGCCTATGGATGTCATGGTAGTAGTAGAGACTAATACAAACCAGATTTCGATTTAACAATTTTTATTGATTCCATAACTAACCTTTATGACTATAACATCCAATAATATTGGGCATGAGGGTTACGTGGAACTATCATTGGAGATTTTGTCTTTGTTGGAATAATAGGAATGGACTTATTTCTTCAATTTATATTGGGTAGCATTAATGGGAGAGCAGGTGAAAACTTGAAGTTTAAAATGGGTCTCTTAAGAAAAATAATAAAATAAGAATGATGAATTTTGGAAGGGGAAGAAAGAAAACTATTTTTTTCTAATTGTATTTTCAACTTATTTCCTAGGTTTACATAAGCTTCAAGGGTAGACATTGGTTGGATGCAGAATTAAATTCTATATTCCATGAGTATCCCACTCTACATACTTTTGATAGATCCATAGTGAGACAAAGTGGAAATATTTTCAACTTATTTTGAACTAGCCTAATGATTCAAATGCAGTTTTGTGTAAGTTCAAAGCTCAATTTACTTAGATAATAACCATAATAACTTAATATGCAAACTAGGTGAGATTATTAAGGCCTTAAACCTCCATTTTACTAACTTAATCTCTTTCTATATGTCGTTAGGCACCTTAACTGAGAGATAATGATGCATTGTTATAATATGTTATCTCTTACATATTAGAATTGTCTTGAGGAGAAGAATGTGAATAATCTACAATTTGATTTGCAAACCTATTTGGAATTTGGAGGGGAATATTTACAAACATTTATGCATTTACTTTAGCAAAATAGATATCTCTTACTTGTAGGGTTGTAGCTAGAGACTTATGTAGCATGAAAATATATTTATCTTCCAATGTTAACCCTAAAATAGAGCAATTGTCACTTTCCCATGGTGTGATAGGAAACTTTGATGAAAAAATAAACATATTGCTGAATAAATATATTCACATTGATGTTGTGACACTGGTAAGTGACTTATAAATTCCATAGAGATCTATGCCTATAGATATGGTAGTAGTAGAGACTAATAAACACCAAGTTTCGATTTAAAAGTATTTTATTGATTTACGTAGCCTTTATGACTATAGCATCCAATAATATTGGGCATAGGTGTCAAGTGGAAATATCATTGGCGATTTTTTTCTTTGTTGAAATAATAGGAATGGAATGATTTAAGTAATTTATATTGGTTAGCATCAATTAGGATAGCATAGGGAAATTTGAGGTTTAAAATGAGTCTAGTAAGAAAAATAATATAATACAAGTGATGAATGTTGAAAGGGAAAGAAAGGATTTTTTTTTTTTTTTTTTTATTTCTTTTATTTTTTTTTTTTAAATTGTGTTTTAGACTTATTTCCTAGGTTCACTCAAATGTCAAGGGTAAACATTTGTCGAATGTAGAATTAAATTATACATTTGACAAGTACATCACTTTTCATATGCTTGATAGACTCATAGTGAGATAAAGTTGAAATATTTTCAACTTATCTTGAACTACTCTATTGCTTCTAATATAATTCTGGGTAAGTTCAAAGCTCAATTGCCTTGGATAAGAACTAAAATAACATATATTAAGCTACTAAGATTAGTAAGGCATTAAACCTCCATTTTACCAAGTTATCTAATTCTGTATGTCCTTATACCCCTTAACTAAGAGACAATGATGCATTGTTATAATATGTTACCTCCTATATATTAAAATTGTTTGGAGGAGAAGAATGCAGATAATTTACAATTTGCTTTGCAAACCTATTTGGAATTTGAAGGGCAATATTTATGATCATGTACACATTTAGAAGTTATATGGAAAGGGATGGATATATCTACAAATTTAAATTTACCCAAGGTATGAAGCACACAATTATTTTTAACTAATGGTTTAACTCAATTGGTTTGAATTGTTGAAATATGTAGCTAGGTTCGGTCTTCATAATGATGTGTAATCATGATTTCATGCTCAAGGAATTTTATAGATCAAGCTCCCATTGTGAGCTGTTAGGATTGGTCATTAAGTCATAAAGTCAATTGAGTCATTGTCATGTATTGAAGATCCATTTGGGCATGTTACATATTGTAAAAGAAAATTTATTTGAGTAAAAAACCCTCCAAGGCCTTGTCATAAGTACTCAAACAAGTCGACCTTCCAAAGAAGCTATAGATCGTTCTAGAAGGAAATGTCGGCCTAGGAAAATGGACATGTCAACTTATTTGCATGGACATATCACTATATAAAGGAGGACTCAACCTCACTTGGAAGGACACCCATCAAGCATCCAAAAAGAAGAAAGAAGTGCAAGCAAAAGGGAAGAAAGAAGCCTCTCATCCAATAAAGGGAAAGATAAGAAGATCAAAGTATTTTGGCACTGTTTTTGGGTCATCTTCCTCAGACGTGTGACTATATCTAGGGTTTCTGCAGGTAGGTATTGCAAACCTCAAGGAATACGAGATCTAGTCCAAGTGAACGGTATATTTGCTAGCCGAGATCACAAGATGAAGTCTCCAAGTCAAGTGAAGGAGAAAAGCATCACCAAACTCCTCCAATCATCTCACACATGTGAAATTGCAGTGGTTTTAGGAAGGTCGAAGATTGCAAGTCTGCTTAAAGAAGCCGAATTTCAAAGAAGCCGAGAATAGAGGTACAAGAAGTCAATTTGACAAGAGTTGAATTGGAAGAGACGAAGAAGCTTTTCAAAAGGTATTGTGACTTGGTCTTGGAGAGGTTCTAGGTCAAGGGCCTTGTTCTTGGAATTCATCAATAGAAGATTTTATAAGAAGAAGAATTTGGTGGGTTTTTCTCTCAAGTTTGGAGAGGTTTTGGCGCTGGCTAATTGCCTATATATTGTGTCCCTTGTATCATTGTTGTTTATATTTTGATAGTTGTTTGATTAAAATAACTCAATAATAATTAAGTTAAAGAAGAACCTAATCAAGAAGAAGTAAGCATTTATCATTGCTAGAGAAATCACCTCATCTCTCTACCCTAGATTTCTCAACATGGTATTAGAGCTAAGGTAACGAGTCAAGGAAGGGCAGCTCAATAAGGGACACTCAAGCACTCAAAGACCAAAGTTCTAGAAGGATATCAAGGGAATCAAAGAATCAAGAAGATCCTCTCATATCCAAGGCATTTTGAAGACAAGGGCTACATCATCAACTTGAATAAAAGTGTCAAAACCCTAGATCAATCAAAGAAGAAGCCTACACTAGAAGCATTCTTGGGATCCTCACTCAAATCATCATCACGACGAAGAAGACTTCAAAATACCCTTATCTCTACTCAAATAGAAGATCGAAACATCTTGAAGTCTACTCTTCTAAAGGAAGCAAGAAAAGACCTATTGGCATCATCAAAGGATTCAAGGCGATCTCCCTCTCTTTGGAGTCAAGGATCACTTTTGAAGAGAACCATATTAATCAAGAAGAAGTTTTCTATTACTTATATCATCATCAAATTTGAGAAAGAAGCAGGTTGAAGAAGCATCTTCACAATTATGTTTATGTCTACATTTGAATATGTCAAAATGTCCTTTTGCAAGGAAAGCAATAAATTGGTTGGGGCTTCAAAATTTCTTTCATGGAAGAAAAGGATAGATCCGAACCTCATAGAAAATGAGGTCATGGAACATGTTAAGGGATTAAGCACCAAACCTCCAAAGGAAGATGCTCAAGCAGTTGCAAGGCATATGAAAGGGGAAGTAAGGGATCAAATGATTCTCATAGAATCCATCAAGGTTCCCCTCATTCACTATGTATCTAAACTAGAAACATCAAAAGAAATATATGAAAAACTTGTATAATTATTCTCTGTAAGAACTATAGGAGAAGTAATCTCGTTAAGACAAGAACTCTACAAGAGGAAGACATCAAAATAAGAAGGAATAACCTCATACTTTATGAGGGTGTCTGAAATAAGGGACCAACTACAAGATTTGGGAGAAATAATGTTTGACAAGGAGAAGACTACCATAATACTAAATGAATTACCATAGGAATGGGGCAACTTTACATCAAGCATTTATGGGAAGAAGGAATCTACTCCATTCAAATATCCATGGGTCACTATGAAAAATTGAGGAAACCAGATTGGAGGCAAAATTTGGTGTAGGGTCAAATGAGAAAACTCAAGCATATGCTGCCATGGGAAAGAGAAAATGGATGTTTGGGAAAAAAAGTCCTCAGAAAAGAAAGAAGAATATGGCAAAGGTTCAATGCTATGGATGTCAAGAATATGGGCACTACAAGAGAGATTGTCCTAAGATCAATAAGGACAACAAAAAAAGAGAAAGATAAGAAGCCCATATCATCGAAGAAGTGGAGGAAGTTGAAAAGAAGAAACCCAAGGAGGAAGTAAAAGATCTCTACTATGCTTGAGATAGTCTTCGTCACCTAGTTCTTTTCAAGTTTCTATTTTCAATTTTTCTGTTGTATAGCTACCTGGTAGGAATCACTAAGAAGCATGATAGGATGCATCATGGCATCATAGAAGCATACGGTTTAAAGAAAGGGCTCAAATGATTCTCATAGAATCCATCAAGGTTCCCCTCATTCCCTATGTATCTAAACTAGAAACATCAAAAGAAATATATGACAAACTTGTATAATTGTTCTCTGTAAGCACTGTAGGAGAAGTAATCTTGTTAAGACAAGAACTCTACAAGATGAAGATATCAAAAGAAGAAGGAATAACTTAATACTTTATGAGGGTGTCTGAAATAAAGGACCAACTACAAGATTTGGGAGAAATAATGATTGACAAGGAGATGAATACCATAATACTAAATACACTACCAGAGGAATATGGCGACTTTGCATCAAGCATTTATGGGAAGAAGGAAGCTACTCCATTCAAAGATCTATGGTCACTATGAAAAATTGAGGAAACCAGATTGAAGGCAAAATTTGATGTAGCTTCAAATGAGAAGACTCAAGCATATGCTGCCACGGGAAAGAGAAAAGGGATGTTTGGGAAATTTGGTCCTCAGAAAACAAAGAAGAATATGACAAAGGTTAAATTCTATGGATGTCAAGAATATGGGCACTACAAGAGAGATTTTCCTAAGCTCAAGAAGGACAAAAACAAAAGAGGAAGATAATAAGCCCATATCACCGAAGAAGTGGAGGAAGCTGAATAGAAGAAACCCAAGGAGGAAGTAAAAGATCTCTACTATTATTGAGATAGTCTTCCTCACCTAGTTCTTTTAAAGTTTCTATTTTAAAGTTTTTTGTTGTAGAGCTACCATGGTAGGAATCACTAAGAAGCATGATAGGATGCATCATGGCATCATAGAAGCATACGATTGAAAGCAAGAGCTCATGACATCACATTAGAGAAAAATGAAAGATGGCTGAAATTAAAGTCTATGGAAAGTCACCTATAGAAGGATGTATCTCTAGGTGACCTCATTAAAAGCATAAGTAGTACTTATGAGAAGAAGAAAGTCATCTAGTATAAAATCTCATCATACATCATTCAAGAGAAGCATTTGCTGGATGATGACAATCAAGATCCTCCATTGGAAGGTTCACCTATTGGAAGAAGCAAGGGTCTCACTGAGAATTCCATCTTGCATGGGATTCATGGAATAAAGGTATGGTGTCATAAGAAGAAAAGTATATCACAGTGATTGAAGTTATCTCAATCAAGGAAGATGCCGAAGGAAGTCTAGATGACCTAAAGGAAGAGATGAGGTATGTATGCATATGTTTAATTAAGTCATGTCATATGGTTGCAGATATCATGAATGAATTCTCTACCTCAAGGGAGTGATCAAAAGAAAGGATATCCTCCTTTGGAAGGATGAAGAAAGGCATGGTTCCCATATTGACTAGATGAAATCAACATAATATATCCTCATATGAAATATGAGGTGGTTGACAAAGTTAGAGAAATTATGATTGGAAGTTCCTGGGAGGAAATGTGTGAATAAAGAAAGGAATAGATAATGAAAAATGTAACCATGGAAAAATGAAATCAACATCCAAGAACTAAAATATTTGACTATGATGTCTCCATGGGAAATATATGAAGATCTTGATAAAGTCTAAAAAAGATAGAGACCCTTGGCATTGCATATCTTTTTTTGGAGATGTGTCAATATGTATGCAAGATGTTGATGCAAACAGGGAGATGTCATGATGAAATACCATCACAAAGGTAAATTTTGATTTAATGTGCACTTTCTATTTTTGAATGATACCTATATGGGCTAATACATGACTAGAAGGGAAGAGCTGTAGATGTCATATACAACTGATACTTATGTGGTAGGATGAAAGATCCTGAAGGAAACATGATGCAAAGAAGGTAGCAAGGTATGAAGGAAAGGCAAATTATGGACTAATAGGATCACTTTCCAATAAAATAAAGTATGACATGACTGACATGATTCATGAATGAAACTGATGGATGGTCTGCACCCTACAATAAGTCTCGCAAATATGTAGGCTCCATATTAACAAAGAAGAAATTCATGACATCGAAGGAAGGAGTCCTACAAAAAGCTATTTGTCCGATGATCTCCACCTAAAGAGATGCTGGAAGAAAATACATGATCAAGAGGGAATTTGGTCAAGTCCCTTATTTAAGAGGGAGCTTGGGGTACATTCCTTTTATAGGAATGGGTACATTCCTGCATTGGAATGGGTATATATTCCCTAGTTAAGAGGGAGAGATAGACACATCATTTTTGTCTTAACTTGGGAAGATAGAATGGAGGAGTGGGTAAGCATCTGACATCTGATACTCTTTTAGGATGTGGTAGGGAATCCAAGGTAAGAGTAGTCATAGAGAACTGATATGATTTGAGGATTGGGAATCCAAGATAAGAATAGTCCTGGTGGAACATACTTTGAGAGAACCCAGGTGAGGTACGTTCCGAGAGAGACAATGATGAGGGTGTCTATAAATCATTGGTATCACCAACATTGTGCTCTGATATTATGGAGAGATAGAGTGGTTAGTCAAGGCCTTGATATGCGACAATGTCGGATGCTATGATTTTAAACAAATGAGTTACCAATATGACTCTTCTTATGAGAATTATTCAGGTTGAGAATGCCCAAATACCTTGTTTGAATTATGAATACCTCCCTAGTTAAGAGGGAGTGTTGAAATATGTAACTAGGTTCGATATTCATAATGGCATGTGTAATCATGATTTTATGTAATTAATGTAAAGAAAAAAAATAAAATTATTTTTATGTTATGCTTGAGACATGGGTTTCATGCTCAAGTAATTTTATAGATCAAGCTCACATTATGAATTATTAGGATTGGTCATTAAGTCATAAAGTCAATTGAGTCATTGCCATGTAATGAAGATCCATTTGGGCATGTTACATATTGTAAAAGAAAATTTATTTGAGTAAAAAATCCTCCAAGGCCTTTTCACAAGTACTCAAACAAGTCGCCCTTCCAAATGCGCTATAGATCGTTCTAGAAGGAAATGCTGACCTAGAAAAAAGGACAAGTAGACTTATTTGTATGGACATATCACTATATAAAGGAGTAATCGACCTCACTTGGAAGTACAACCGTCAAGCATACAAAAGGAAGAAAGAAGTGCAAGCAAAATGGAAGAAATAAGCCTCTCATCCAGTAAGGGGAAAGATAAGAAGATCAAAGTATTTTGGCACTGTTTTTGGGTCATCTTCCTCACACATGTGACTGCAGCTAGGATTTCTGCAGGTAGGTATTGCAGACCTCAAGGAATCTGAGATCTAGTCCAAGTGAAGGGTATATTTGCTAGCCGAGATCACAAGAAGAAGTCTCCAAGTCAAGCGAAGGAGAAAAACATCACCAAACTCCTCCAATCAACTCACACATGTGAAATTGCAGTGGTTTCAAAATATCAAATATTGTAGGTCTGTGTAAAGAAGCCAAATTTCAGAGAAGTCGAGAATAGAGGTTCAAGAAGTCAATTTGACAAGAGTTGAATTGGAAGATAAGAAGAAGCTGTTCAAAAGGTCTTGTGATTTGGTATTGGAGAGGCTAGTAGGTCAAGGGTCTTGGTCTTGGAATTCATCAATTAAAGATTCTATAAGAAGAATAATTTGGTGGGTTTTCCTCTCAAGTTTGGAGAGGTTTTGGCCCTGGATGATTGCCTATATATTGTCTCCCTTGTCCCATTGTTGTTTATATTTTGATAGCTGTTTGATGAAAATAACTCAATAATAATCAAGCTAAATAAGAACCTAATCAAGAAGAAGTATAAATAATTCACAATCAATTATCATTGCTAGAGAAATCACCTCATTTCTCTACCCTATATTTCTCAACGTGAATTGACTATTCAAGGGGTAGTTCTCTATGAGTATTCAATTCTAATCCAATTAAGTTTTGAATCTTATTGAATCCTACTGGGTCATAAACTACTATTATGGTTGGTTGTTTCCCACCCATAATTTGTATATCCCATCTAAAAATGGGGATCTTGTGAGATTTTCCATGGACAAGGAAAACATAATTTCTTTTGAAAGGAAATTAATGACTAATGCCACCCATAAACATTAATTTCAAGTTCAATTTAAAATTTCTTCTCAACCCTTCTATTAAAATGCTTCATCTTCTCAATTGATATTCTCACTTATATCACAACCTAAACCATAGTCATCTCCAATAATATTCAAAAATCATTGTATTACGCCTTCAAAGGATGAAGAAGATAGAAGAAGAGTGGTAGCCATTAGTTATTTTATAATTTCAAATAAGAACCTTCCATTCAATGTGTAGATGAAGATCATGGATTCTTGTAGATGAAGGATCTAGTTCAAACATGATGTAAAAGATAATTATGGAACAACTTGGTTCATCTTGCACTATTGATGCCTCAAGAAACATGCTTTCCCTTAACAATGAATAATAGCCTAATATTGGTGAAATTAAAGACGTGACCTTGGTCATGTGTTCCCTCTTTGAAGTTCAGATAACTTTCCATATTCAGGAAATGGATATGGGAGATAACGATTACTCTATTATTTTATGGTGTAAATGACAAAATTTAATTGATGGATATATGAGCCTTGACGATACTAATTTAGTGATTATTGAAAGCCCCTAGAACATTTCAAAGATAAGAGAGGACAAAACCTTACATTGAATTTCTTTAGTAGGGTAATATTATCATGTTGAGGTTGAGTTGACAAGTGTTTGATTTTTTTCTTTTTCTTTTTAAATAATTGAAACATGTATTTTTTTTTGTATTATAACAAGTTTTTGGTAGAATCATCGAATATGATAATAAAAAATTCATAAAATAGCTTCATTGAGCATTGCAAATTTTCTCAAACGTTCAATGACTACTATCTTCTTTTTGTGCTAGTCTTAAAGTTCTAGTATCTATTGTCCACTATTTGTACTACCACTATCTTTTTAGTAGGAATATTGCAAGATGAAATTCCATAACAAAAGCACAAATTTACAACTTACAATATCCAACAATTAAAAGATTGTTTTCGTACTAAGGGTTTCCAACGTGCTATTTTGGATGACTAAATGCCGAAGGATTGGTTCTTTCCTTGTACTAATTCTTGTTTCCTTGTATCTTCCTCTTGAGCCATCGAATGTATATCCCACAATATGTCATAGAAAAAATAGGAGGAACCATTGACTAGATGATATGGAGAATAATCCTTTTCTCAATTTCTAATTTCTTGTTGGGTGTGGAGCCTGATTATCTTCTTTATTTAGAGGTATCACCACATTGGACCCCATTTCATAATGTGGCGGAAACACCACCCGTAAAATGTATGCTGCAAGGGGGGTCCGAGGGGCCGAAAGCGATCTTTGGGAGCCCACCTCTGGTGGGGTATTGGGGGCAACGACCCTGAAGCTAAAAATAGATGTAAAATTGCTTTGTAAAATGTTGTAATTTCGTAGTCAATCTGGGCCATTCATTAGGCAGATATATGATGGCAGAAGTTATGTTTAATTTAGGGTTTTTTCCCTAGAAGGCAACCCCTTTCTATATATGAGGGAATTGTATTGCGTCTACGTAGATCTGTATTTTGAGCGAGAAAGAGAAAGGAGATTGTGTGAGAGCGAAGAGGGAATAACAATGGATCTGCTATAGGTTGTATCTCTTCAGTTTGCTGGATAATGTAAAAGTAAGGACTGACTATTTCTCCATGGAGGTAGCCCAAATTGGGTGAACCATGTATATCTGTGTCTCTCTTGTTTTATGCATTTTCTGTGTTTGTATTTCTGCAATATATTTTATGTGTTCCATTTATTTGTAATATATAATTTTCTAACATCTGGTATCAGAGCCAAAGTTCTATTTGGCTGGTAAACTCGCAGGAGAGAAGGGTTCCTGGTTCGAGTGGGAGAAATGGCAGAAGATGGTAGGTTTAGGGTCGAAAAATTTAACGGCCAAAACTACCAGCTATGGAAGATGCAAATGGAAGATTATTTGTACCAAAAAGATCTGTACCTACCATTGCGCGGAAAGAAAAAGAAGCCGACGATTATGACAGACACAGAATGGGATATATTCGACAGAAAGGCACTTGGAACAATACGAATATGCCTAACAGTGTCTGTAGCCTTTAATATTTCAAAGGAAATGACAATAAAGGGTTTAATATCGGCATTGGCCAAACTATATGAAAAACCCTCGACCTCAAATAAGGTATTTCTTATGAAGCATTTATTTAGTATGAAGATGTCAGAACATGGATTGCTGATCATTTAAATGAATTTAATATAGTTACCAGTCAGTTAAGTTCTGTGCTCATTTCCAGAAAGTTGGAATGGTTTAGTTATGGCCATTAGTAACTCTGTCTCTGGATCAAGTACTTTAAAGTTTGATGATGTTGTCGGTGCAATGGAAAAGCTCTAGTGAGACATCAGGTAATGCTTTGACTACAGAGACTAGGGGAAGAAAAATGGAAAGATGAAAGAGCCTAGGATATCGCAGCAAGTGAAGGAAAGGAAGATCCAAGTCCAGATCGGGGATAGTGTGCTGGAAATGTGGGAAGAAAGGACACATGAAGAAAGACTTCAAGTCTCGGAAGGGAAAAGCAGGAGACACACAACAATCATGAAGCGAATGTGACAAGTGATGTATTGTAAGATGCTTTGATTCTTTCATTAGAAAATATTATTGATGCCCGGGTGGTAGATTCAGGGGCCTCAATCCATGCCACACCCGATATGAAACATTATGATGATTATGTTCAAGGAGATTTTGGACAAGTTCAATTGGGTGATGATAAACCCTGTAAAATCATTGCAATAGGTACAGTTTTCATAAAACAACATAATGAAAAATCAATGGCTATTGAAGGAGGTAAGGCATGTTCCAGATCTGAAGAAAAATATGATTTCAATAGGGAATTTTGGAGGTGAAGGTTGTGTAACTACTTTTATAGATAAAACCGGGAAGGTCACTAAAGGAGCCCTTGTAATAGAAAAAGGAGAAAAGGTTGGTACATTGTATTTATGCAATGGTATTTATAATTATGTTAATTCTTTAACCTCTACAGGAGAAGATACAACATTGTGGCATCATAGGCGCAGGCACATGAGTGAGAACGGGATGTAGATTCTTCACTCCAGAAATTTGTTGCCAGGTTTGAAGCATGTTGATTTAAAATTCCGTGAGAATTGTGTTTATGGAAAACAAAAGAGAGTCAGATTCCTCAGAGTTGGGAAAGAAAAGAAGAGAGAAAAATTAGAGTTTGTGCATACAGATGTGTGGGGACCTGCTCAGGTATCATCTCTCAACATCTCTCATTATTATGTTACTTTTATTGATGATGCAATTAGAAAAAACTGGATTTACTGTATTCAAAATAAATCTGATGTATTTGATACTTTCAAGAAATGGAAAGCTTTGGTTGAAAATGAGATATGAAAAAGGTTGAAGTGTCTCAGATCAGACAATGGAGGTGAATATTACAGTAAAGAGTTTGATAGGGACAGTTCAGAGAATGGAATTCACAGAGAGAAGACAGTTCCAGGAACACCACAAGGAAATGGTGTGTGAGAAAGGATGAACAGGACAATCATGGAGCGTGCAAGGTGTATGAGTTTGCATGCAAGATTGCCTTTACAATTTTGGGCAGATGCTGTAGATACTACTATTTATCTAATAAACAGAGGGCCTTCAAGTTCCTTGGATGGTGGTATTCCAGAGGAGGCATGGATGGGTAAAAAAGTAAATTACTCATTTTTAAAGACTTTTGGTTGTGAAGCCTTTGTCCACATTAGTAAAGAAAATAGAACAAATCTTGAGGCAAAATCAAAGAAATATACGTTTATTGGATATAGTGTTAATGATTTTGGTTATCGCTTTTATGATTATGAAAAACACAAAATCATTAGAAGCAGATATGTCATATTCAATGAAAAGGTTTTGTATAAGGATCAACTGCAGGAAAAGAAACATGAAAAAAAACTGAGAATACACAGTGCTTGATGAGATCACAGAAAAAGTGATGGTGCCTGAAAATCATAATGATCAACAACCATAAAAACAACAACAACCACAACAACAACAAGCACCTCAAATACCTGAAAGTGGTGTTAGAAGATCTATCAGGATAATAGACCCCCTAAATGATACTCTCCTTCATTATATTAAGTATTGTTGACTGATTCTGGTGAACCAGAATGTTATGAAGAAGCAATGTAGGTAGAAACCAAGAAGAAGTGGGAGCAAGCCATGAAAAAAGAGATGGACTCCTTAGCACATAACCAGACTTGGGACTTAGTCAGGTTGCCCGTAGGTAAAACAACATTCTAGAATAAATGGGTTTATAGGTTGAAGGAAGAAGATGGAGGCAGGAAAAGGTATAAATCTCGACTTGTGGAGAAGGGGTTTGCACAGAAAAAGGGTATAGACTTTGATGAGATATTTTATCCTGTTGTTAAAATGAGTTAAATCAGAACTATTTTAAGTCTAGTAGTAGCTGAAGATTTTCATCTTGAGCAGTTAGATGTAAAGACAACCCTTCTCCATGGGGATTTGGAGGAAGAGATATATATGCAACAACCACAAGGATATGAGGTCAAAGGGAAGGAGAAACTAGTGCGCAGGTTGAAGAAGAGCTTGTATGGCTTAAAACAGGCTCTAAGGCAGTGGTATCTAAAATTTGACAGGTTTATGTCCGAACAAGGTTATACCAGATGTCACTCTAATAATTGTGTTTATCTCAAAAGGAAAAATGATGGAAACTATATTATATTGTTATTGTATGTAGATGACATGCTTGCTGTAGGTTCTAACATGCAGAAAATAAATGTGCTCAAAAGAAAATTGGCAAAATCATTTGCAATGAAGGATTTGGGTGCTAAAAAACAAATCCTTGGTATGAGAATAACTACGGACAAGAAGAATCACAAATTAACATTGTCTCAGAGTGAGTACATACAAAAGGTGTTGAAAATGTTTAATATGCAGAATGCAAAACCAGTTAGTATACTTTGGCTAGCCATTTCAAAATAAGGAAATGTGTCCCAAGGCTCAGGAAGAAATGGATTATATGTCTAAAGTTCCATATGCATCAACAATTGGAAGCTTAATGTATACAATGGTCTGCACAAGGCCTGATATTGTACATGTAATGGAAGTTGTAAGCAGGTACATGAACAATCCAGGAAAAGAACATTGGATGGAAGTGAAGTGGATTCTCAGGTATTTGATAGGTACCGCAAATCAAGCATTATGCTTTGGTGGTTCAAAAATTGCTCTACAGGGATATGTTGATGCAAATATGGTAGGTGATAGAGATAACAGGAGGAGAACCATAGGGTATGTGTTTAGTATAGGTGGAACAACTGTGAGTTAGGTCTCAAACTGCAAAGTGTTGTTGCACTCTCAACAACGGAAGCAGAGTATGTTGCTGCTATAGAGGATAGTAAAGAAATGATTTGGCTACAAAGGTTTCTGGATGAATTGGGTAAGAAGAAGGAGTTGGGCAGGTTATACAGTGACAACCAGAGTGCGATACATCCTGAAAAGAACTCTGCATTTCATTCCCAGACTAAACATATACAAGTCAAGTACCATTTCATACGGTCAGCATTGAAAGATGGACAGCTGAAGCTGGAAAAGATACACACTAGCCAAAATCTTGCAGATATGTTAACAAAAGTTGTAACCAGGGAGAAACTAAGACTTTGCTCAGTTTCAATTGGTCTTCAAGTATGATGAAGAATATGAGAAATAGCCAGGTCCAAAGAGGAGTCATTGTCCAACTAATGAAGCAGTAGTGGAGTTGCTATAATCAATCTATAAGTGGGAGATTTTTGGGTGTGGAGCTTGATTATCTTCTTTATTTAGAGGTATCGCCACATTAGACCCCAGTTTGTAATGTGGCGGGAACACCGCCCATAAAATGTATGCTGTAAGGGGGTTCCATGGGGGGCCGACTGTGATCTTTGGGAGCCCTCCCCTAGCGAGGGATTGGGGGCAGCGCCCCAGAAGCTAAAAATAGATGTAAAATTTCCTTGTAAAATGTTGTAATTTCGTAGTCAATCTGTGCCGTTCATTAGGCGGAGATCTGACGATAGAAGTTAAGTTTAATTTAGGGTTTTTTGCCCTAGAAGGAAACCCCTCACTATATATGAGGAAATTGTTTTGCGACTATGTAGATCTGTATTCTGAGCGAGAAAGAGAGAGGAGATTGTGTGAGAGCAAAGAGGGAATTACAACAGATCTGCTGTAGGTTGTATCTCTTCAGTTTGATAGATAATATAAAAGGAAGGAGTGACTGTTTCTCTGTGGACGTAGCCCAAATTGGGTGAACCACATATATCTGTGTCTCTCTTGTTTTATGCGTTTTCCGTGTTTGTATTTCTGCAATATATTTTATGTGTTCCGTTTCTCTGTAATATATAATTTTCTAAAATTTCTCAATTTTCTCGTGTTATTCTCTCTTCCATTTTTTTCATCCTCTAAATATTATTTTCCATGTTGATTTAAAATTGCATTTTCTTTTTCTTGAGTGATTCTACTTGACAATTTGTGCCTATAAGTTTCCTTCACATTGCTTGAGCCTCCATTACATCCCTTCCCTCTCATTCTCTTCTCCATCCTTCCCATTTTCAGAGATACAATGATAAACATTTTTGGGCTTCACCTACTTGCCTCTCGCATCTATGAATTACCCTATAGGTTAGAATTATCACATATGTACATTGTTGTGAATGTCTGTGTGCATTGACGATTGATTTAGACCTAAGATAGAGTTCCCTACCAGCTGATAAAGCATAGAAATCAATTTGAGCCTCAAGTAAAACACAACATCTCCAAGGCCATCCCTCTATTAGAAGAAAGTATTAAGAGGATGAATGAATCTTGCTATCAACTAAATTCTAGATTGTGTGATGTAATATCCCACAAATATTTTCTTGTCACATCCTTGCAAGAATGAAGGATTTAGATGCATGTGACAAAATGTGCAAGTGGACGTGGTGAGAGAGGGTATTAATAGCCTATTTACACAGATCTTGTCAAATCTACAACTTATCCCTCGTATCCATATTCCTCTGCCTTAATGTTGAGTATAAAAATATGTCACTGGAGCTGATAATGAATTAGGCTCCCCAAATTTTTCTCATAATTCAAACTTGAACATTGATAGGTTTATTTGCTTGATTATTCACAAAAGAATTGGTAGTATTAGAATTGATAATAATCATTGAATTCAAAACTTTTTACTAGGATTTGATGTTTGATAACTAGCTTGCTCAAATGAGTATCTTGAGAAATCAATTGTAGCGCATATGATAAATTATTTCAAAGTCCCCATTCCATGAGATATAATTAATCCATTTTTTCTTCAAAATCATCAACTCTCGCATTAGTGTCAATACCTTTGCATGATTATTGGTGGTCTCACCTAATACTTAATTTTCTTAAGTTAAATTTGAAGTTCTAATATAATAATTACTTTCCAATGATTTCTTAAAAAAGTCATATACATCATTAAGAAATTATACATATAAGATCTCAATAGTAATGCAACAATGACAATAGGATCATAAAGAGACAACCAAGCACAAAAGAGACACAAATTTACCCTGGGAAAACCCAAACTTAGAAAAATCCCAACAATCTTTTCTAAGGATAAATTTCTCAATTCAACAAAAAATATAATTTGATTTTCTATTAAAAATTGGTCAAATAGGTTGAAATTTGGACTTCCTACTATTTCCCAGAATTTCGGTCAACCTCAGTCAATAGGGACGAAATTTGGCCTCTTGCAGCTGCCCAGAAATTTCGGTCAACTTGCCCAGAATTTGGTCAAAATTTCCATAACACTATCCAAATTTTTTTGGTCAAACATTCAATTGGTATGGTCCACACATGTAAGGCCAATGCTGGTCAAATAATGATTTGCTTCAAAAATTTGAATCCTCAGGAAATTCGGCCTCTTCCTCAGTCTTCTTTGCATGTGTGAAAGAGAGGAATGATCGTCTTGAATGTGTGAACAAATGAGGAGGGATAATTCCATATTTATTTTGATTTAGGGTGCCCAAAGTAGTGTGTCCTTATGGTGGGAAAACTTTACCATTGGAGGCTAATTAAATTCAAATTTTAAATTTTAAATGTCTTCCTTTTGATTTCTTTTTAGGGATGACTTGGACTAGTTAGGAATACTAACTGCAACTACCCAAAAATCAACACTCCCTCTTATCTAGGGAGGTATTCACCTTGACTTCCTCATATTTCCTCTTATTTAAACAATTTCTCCATCCAAAGGAAATATTGAATGATCCCGCTATGTTAATGTATCCACCCACTTCATATTCTATTCTAGAACCATGTGGAAAGCATCTTGCATCAACATCGTGCATGCAAATGATATAGTTACCCATTAGTCAAATATCCTTTGCAAATGGATCTAGTTACCCACTAGTCAAATATCCTTCTAGTTACCCACTAGTGAAATACCCTTTGACAATATAGTTAGGTATCCCATGACCAGAGTAAACACAAGAATAGTCCTGGGTCACCAACTATCCAAGTCGTCACTTATAACTAGGTCAGTATCCCTGACCAATGGTGAAACCCTGGGCCAATTTACCATTCCTACATGTTGTCACATGATACTTGAATGGTAAAACACTTTTTTGATGCCATGGGGAAATCACTCTACCCACTAGCCAACTAACCCTTGGCAATATGGTAAAAACTTTATGATCGGGGGAGAACTCCGAAACCTGATGCTCTCTAGCCAATATCCCTAACCACATTAAATGGCTCCTGGATAATACCCTTTACCTAGGGATAATATCTGTTGTTTATGCTACAAGATTAACACTCCATCAAATAAAGGGAAGCATTTTCAACCACTCCAAGCTTGTCCATGAAGTAAACAAACTTAATTTGGGATAACGGATTTGTTAAAATGTCAGTAAATTGATCATTTGTAGAAATTTATTGGAGCCTCATTGCTCCCTTTTGTACCATGTCTTAGTACTTGATCTTAATGTATTTTTACTTTTCATCACGGTCATCTCTAGCACCTAGTCAAACGATCCCATGAATAGCTTCCGAGGCCACATTGCTTCACAACTTGCCAAACTAGATGCAATTTACTCAACCTATGTAGTGTTGAGTGCATTAGATGTCCGATTCGTGCTCATTTAGGATATCATAACAAAAACCAACATGAAGCAACATCCTAATGTGCTCTTCCTGTCTTCTACACTCTGTTCAATCTAAATTTGTATATCCCTCCAGCTATACTTCATCATTTGAGACATCTTAATCCATATCCAATTGTACCATGCCAATACCTCAACAAATGTTGTGACACATGCCTTGGCTCAACCATAAGCTAATTGACTTCCTCCATTGGATTAATCACCACAAATAATTTCCGGTTACCCTGACTAGGTGCTCCCTCTACCTTTGAAATAGATCCTATTGTGCCAACAATCCTCATTGCTCCCTTTGCAACTGTTGCTTCTTAATCACTGAAGCATATTAGCTATCTGACATGGTTCCCTCATAGAAGGCATATTTATCTTAGAGATCTTCCATCTATGAGCATCTAATATGACAATCTCAATCCCATGACATCCACTTGGACGACTGGTCAATATACCTTTCCGGATTGTCTTTACATCATGAGATCCACCAAATCTGAATTAAAGCCTCTCAAATTCTTCAGATTGGTCACCATGGGAGTGTCCATGGACTTGCAGTCGATCATCCAAAATCTATGAAGGATCTAAATAGTATAGTTCCCTTGAACAAGGAATTAATGCATCAAATCTATATCCTTCATCTCGAACTCAGAGGTCATCTCCTTTTGAAGCAGGGCTTCTTGAGGTAAGCTACACTGCTTCCTTTATCATGAAAGAAAATCCCCCTGCCACTGCTACTCCTTTTTCCATGTGAGTCTTTTTTCTCCCATCAGAAACATGTCCTATAATAACAAGAACAACCAATACTCATCAAGTATCTATCTATTTGAGAAAACCATGCCCCAGGTGCCTGCTTGAGTCCATACAAATTCTTATTCAATCTGCAAGCATGAGATTCCCTCTTGTGTACCTTAATTCCCTAAGGAAACTCTATGCACACTTATTCTTCCTCAATTATTCCATTGAGGAAAGCAATCTCCACATCCATCTGATGTAATTTCCAACCCATAATACAAGTAATATAAATAATAATTCTAATGGAAGTGAAACAGGAGAAAATGTCTCCCTATAGTCCTCTCCCTCTTCCTGGGAGAACCCTCTTGCCATTAATATCAATTTGTACCTATTTATGCTTCCATCTTCCACATGCTTGATTTTGTAAATCCACTTGGAAGTCACCTTTGACTTCCCTTCAGGCCTTCGCACAATTTTCTTCATCACGACATCCTTCAAACTTGTAGGCCTACTACATGTAGACTAGAATCTCTTTTAGTCATCTGGCACAGTTCTTGATGTCAATACAATTTCTCCCTCTTCAACAAAAATCTCTCTCTAATCTTATGCTCGATTCTAGGAGAATCCTCTTGTCACAAACTTTGCTTCGCTCTTTCTGATGCTTTCATCTAATTCCAAAATCATTGCCTTGGAAACCTTCATGATGTACCTGCAAACCTCATTAGGAGTTAATTGAAGAAATAATTACAATAATAAAAAGAAAGATACAAAGAGAAGAGGTTGACCAATAATAAATTAATAATAATCGAGGAAATATATTAAATACTTATCTTTTGATCTGAGGATTGTAGGGAATTTTCAACTCCCTCTTGATCCTTTCCTTCTTGCAAAAATCATTGAAATCCATATGCAATCTCATCAAGCTAGAAATGCTCATCCTCGTCCTCATAATCAAATACTAATGCATGTAGCTTTCCTTTCCTTCCTTGCATGAATTGTATGAGCTAAGGCTAAAATTCATTCATCAGATTCATCCATTTTTAACACTTTAGGTCTAATTATATAGTTTTTTCCACAAACCCTAGAGATTTCTAAATTATAACCTTCAAGTGTTTTCTAGAGTTTATAAACCCTAGGTCTACTAACTCTTCCAAGAAGGGATCACATTTTGGCACAAGTGTTATGAATTCTCTTGCTTTAAATGAGGGAGACTTTCTCCTCAAATCCCTCTAGCTTTGGAGTAAATTTTTTGAATAAAATCAAATTAAACGATTGAAAGAAAACTCTTCCATATACCAATCTGTTTTGGCCTGACCCTAGCAATATATCTCATCTAATACAATTTTAACTTCAATAGCATAAACAAGGCAACTTCTATACTTGTCAAGGATCCTTATTCGACCATATTTTCACAATAGTACACATTTCATGACAATTCTTTACTTCTTCAATTTAAAGCAATAACTTCAGTTCAACCCCCTTTAGAAAGTCTTATCTTGCCTTCGTTGGGTATGCGTTATATTCTTTCCACGATTAGCTCCACGTGCGGGGGGTGAAAACCCCCTTGCATGGGGTTCGGGGCAACGACCTGATAATTTTTTTTATGCAAACCCAATAATAGTTCGGTGGACCCAAGGATGGGGGTAGACCCAAAGATGGTGGGAAAACTTACCCATGGTTTTGCGCATGGGTTTTTCACACGGTTTTTGGCATGATGGTTTTCTGCCCATGGTATTTTGTAGATTTGGTCAAGGGAACTATGGTTATGTTCTAATCTAGGGATAATGGATTGGAGTTTATGAATGCTTTGACATCCATATATGTATTGTAACATTGAAAGGAATATAATGAAAAATCAATCTGGTACTCCCGGTTTTGGGATCCAGGGGAAATATTTGTGTATATTTGTTTTATGTTCTCACGATTGTACATTTGCAGGTAATTTCTGTACAGGGTTAAAACCTACAACCTTGAACTTGACCTTATCAGTGACCACACCCTTGATTCTACGACTTAGCTTTCTAGAGTTTTGTTCAACCCTGTACTCAGTCTCAACCCTCTATGTTTACTCTTTTCTGGCCTTTTGAAGCATCTCGACCTTACTTCACAAGGGTCTGAGGCCACTCGAATCCTTCTAGGCCTGTAACCCAGCCTCAGTCATCTGCGACCCTATTTTCTCATTACCTTAGGCATTTCGAAATTTCTTCTAGGGATTCAATATTTGGCCTCCAAAGAAAAAATAGAAACTCGGTTCTAATAGTAGACAAATCACTGTGTATCCTTCTTGTCCAATAGATAAGTAACATGACCTTCTTCTCTAGGGAAAATCCTTCTCCCAATATAGAATCATGCCATACAATTCGACTTTCCCCTATATGTGAATTCTTCATAAGTCTTATTGCTAAGATGTAAGTGTGAAATGAGGAGGGATACATCACATGCTCAAGGTAAGATTAATCATGCATGGTATCTTCTCAAGGTTACTAGTTCAACATGTCATTTTTGTAAGGTATGTAGGAACCATGTTTCATGAAACTTCTCAAGGATTCAAAGACAAAACATGATCCCAAGCTCCCTCTGTTTCTACACTATCTTATTCAAGTCTCTTTAATTGTTTCTCTTTCACCTAGGCACTGATCCCATGTTGAATTCTTAAGAGAAATATGATCTTCTAATCTAATAATTACTTTCCAATGATTTCTTAAATAAGTCACATACATCGTTAAGAAATTATACATAGGAAATATCAACAATATTGCAATAATGACAATAGGATGATTAAGATACAACCAAGCATAAAAGGGACACAAATTTACCCTGAGAAAACCCAAACTCGGGAAAAACCAAACAATCTTTTCCTAGGTGAAATTGTTCAATTCAACAAAAAGTACAATTTGGTTTTCCTGTCAAATTTGTTCAAATTGACAACAAGAAACACTCTCGTAAAAAATGGTCAAATAGGCCTGAATTTGGCCTTCCTGTTGCTACCCATAATTTTGGACAAACTCATTTGATAGGGCTGAAATTCGGCCTCCTGTAGCTACCCGAAAATTTTGATCAACTTACCCAGAATTTGGCCAATCTGCCCAGAACACTGTCTAGAAAAGTGTGCTCAAACAATCAACTCGTGTGGCCCACAAGTGCAAGTTCAACGTTGGTCAAATGCTGGTCTGCGTAAAAAATTTGGTTCCTTAGGAAACTGGACCTTTTCCTCAATCTTCTTTGCATGTGTGAAAGAGAGGAATGATTGTGTTGAGAGAGTGAACACATGAGGAGGGCTAATGCTCTATTTATAGTGATTTAGGGTGCCCCATGCGATGTGTCCTTATGCTAGGTCGACTTGAATTTTGGAGGAAAATTAAATTTAAAATTTAAAATTCAAATTTCCTCCTTTTGATTTATTTTTAGGGATGACTTGGAGTATATAGGAATACCGACCAAAACTACCCAAAAATCAACAATACCTATGTGAAGACAATTTCTTGATTTCCTTTGGGATTGAGAATGACCCCCCTATGCCTATTGCCCCTTTCAAATGCTCAATCTTCACTTAAGAAGAAATTGTGAATATCATAGAGGCAACACTTGATTACAATGAACAAGTTTTGCATATGAATTTTGATAGCTCTTGTTTAGGTGGGGGATGTGGTGTAAACATTGTGTTATATTTTCCCTTTAGAAAACTACAACATTTTACTTATCAGTGATATTTTCCTTGTATATATAATGTCGGTGAAGTTGAATCTTTAATTTTGGAATTAGAAGTAATTGAGAAATTAAGATGTGAATGTCTCACTATATTTGGTGACTCCAAGCTAATCATTAACATGGTGAATTAGAACTACTCTCCTTAGTCATTCTTAAACAATATACCCAATTAATTTGGGACTATATTGATAATGTATTATATTTTAATTATATTTATATTTGACAAGATTTCAGTGTAGTCACTAACAAACTTGCTACTTATGCATTGATGCATGATAAACAAATACCTAAGAACAAACTTGATTTTGTTATAGTCACTTTATATAGACCTCACATTCCTAGTAACAATGAGTCTTGGCAAGTTTTTTAAAATCATGATGAAATATATTGTTTCTTGTTGATAAGATGATTCTACTTCTATCCACCTTGAATAATGATATAGGGTTAGTTCGTATAATTTTTTTTTTCTCAGAATGATATCGATGATGCAGATGGTTTCTACAAAGAAACATTTAAATAAAAAGTAGGAGAGATTTGTTAATATTGGCTTTGGCGAAGAACAAAAAATCTTGTACATGAATGCTAACTTCTCTAAAAATGTTAAAAAAAAACTTTGCAATTTTATTTTAGAATTTATGAATGCTTGCTTGGTTTTATGATGAATTGCATGGTTTTGATGCAAGCATTATCCAACATGCAATACCTATCAAACATGATGCTATACTTGTTACACAAAGAAAATATCTTATCAATTTGATTTTGGAAGGTATTATCAGGAAAGAAGTTAATAAAGAAAATATGGAGATATTAAATTATTCATCAATTTCAACATTCGTAATCACGAAAGTATTAAAGAAAAATTTCTGCTACTTAACATGGAATTAATTCTACAATAAGCTATATGAACACAATGATGTCTTTGCTTTACGAATTTTTTTTTTTTTTTTTTTTGGGTATAATTAGATATGTGTCAATCGTAAATATTAATTTAAAACTAATTTCAATGCTAGAATGGGCACTTATTCATATGATCATATGCCCTTCATCTTAATCAACATAGATACAACATTTCAAAGAGTTATTTAAATTGCTTTTGACTATAGATGTTTTTGTGTATGTTTTCCTCAATGATTTTTAACTCTCATTTCTAAACTTCATTATGGCCATTTTGATTATCTTGGGCATATTCTTTTTCATTGGTAGAAATATGGTTTTTTTTTCAAAGAAATTTGTTTTGGTGTTACACATCGATAACTTGTTGGCCAAATTAATTATGATCTAGGCATTCTTGATCAAAATTTTTTGTGTTTCATTCATAAGTTATCTATATATTTGACAAAAGGAACTACAATAATTTATGGAAAAAATTAATTTTGTAAGAATATTTATTATTAATAATTTCGTCCATTCTTAGTTTGTTAAGAAAAAACAATAGTTTTCTTAGTCAAAATGTATCAATTTTTTTGTAAGGGATATTGAGGAAGTCATCTTTACTACTCTCTTCCTTGATAATCAAAAAATTTCAAAAGATCTCATCATATATACTAATGCTATGAAAGATTCTATTTCTTATGCAAATTAATGACCAATACTTTTAGAAGCCAATTGCTTACATGGGTCAAAGTCTTGGTGAAATTGAGATGAAATATTCATTTATTAAGCAATATGCCTTTTCCTTAAAGAAATTGAGATGTTTCATTTGTTCATTCTAGGTAATCACACTAAGGTAAGTTCCTTTGCCAACTATTGAATTTAGATCTCTCAAACATTTATATATGGTAAATTAGTTCATTTATTAACTAAGATACAAAGACATGATTTTGATGTCACCACATCCAAAACTATTGAAAGAAGTGGCTTAGAACTTCATCTTCCTCTCATCTTTCTTAGAATATTGAGCTTGACAATGAATATGAATACAAAGATACCTTGCTATCCTCACTATTTTCTATTGACATGAGAATGTGGATCTTAATTTTGTAGACCACCCTTGGTATTGACATATTATTTATCACTTGCAAAATCATTAATGTCCCCATCACATAGAGATTAATGAGAAAATAAAATTAAGGTTAGAAGAAACCAAATGCATCATGAAATGTACCCTACTATTTCATGATTCCATTGATGGTATGCTTCTTTGTTTCATGAATTGAGAAAATTCTTTATCTATGTGGAAAATACTTCATAGAATGGTTACTCAATGAATATCTATGTTGGTGGGTATTTTTTAGCCAAGGCCACAATCCATAAGATTATGTGAACTTGTTTTTCTTTGCCCTATATTTTTAGAGATTTTTACAAGTTTGTGAAAACTTGTGATATTTGCTAACATTTAGTAGGAAGAGAGAAACTCTTTGCAATCCATTAAAACCTATGGTCCCACATTTCCTTTTGCAAAGTAATGCTTAGACTTTGTTGGTCCACTTTCCTCATCATCTTCTACTAGTCATAGTTTCATTTTGACAAATACATATTGTTTGATGAAGTAGGCAGAAGATGCCCCATTAAAAAATGCTAAATGTGAACATGTGATTGCATTTCTAGAAACTAATATCATTTTTAGATTTGGATTTCTCATCAAATTATTTATGGAAATGGTATTTCTTGTGTTTTTCAAAAGATTTTGGAATAATGTAGTAAGTTTATTGTAACTAATTCTATATCTTCTACTTATGATACATAGTGAAACAAACAAGCTAAATTTACTAATGTGGTGTCATGATCATATCACTCAAAAGGATAATTAGTGAAAACTTAATATCATTCTCAACTAAAATATGCAATGGGCTTACCAGACTACAACAAAGATTAACGTTAGTGAAAGACACTTTCAATGGATTTATGAGCAAGAAGCAATCATACTCTTAGTGAAATGTAAATTCACTTTGTCTATATTTCTTTTCAAAGTGAGGAATTAGATAACAATCCTTTGTAGGAAAGACACCACACTTTGTGGGCCCTAGAAGATCAATGTTGTAGCACTTCGCAAAATTTGAAAATTAAACAAGAATATGTCAAAAAATAGTTCGATAAGAAGGACAAAATTGAGTCCTTTCACATCAAATAATGATTTTTGCAATGGGATTCTATTAACGTTGAGAATAGGAAACATACAAAATTCTTGAAGTTGTGGTTAGTACCTTACGCCTTTTTTTCTTTTTCTTTTTTCTTTCAAAAATAACACTTATTTCTTAAAAGATGAACATGAAAGGATTTTATCCTATGACATCAATGGGTATAATTTAGAGCTTACCTCTAATCCTTACACACATATATTTACACAAGGTACCAGCTGAAAAATGTGGAGAAGTTCCCAAAGGTTTTCTCTTCTCTTAACAAGGAAAGCCTCTCAAAACTTCTCTATATTTCTTAGATGGTACCCAATGTAAATCTATTGCCATTGATTATAGTTCTTGACTTGATATTAACATTGAATAAGGCATACAATAGATGTAGCCATATTAAAGGATTTTCCATGAGACTTTTAGCATGAATCTCAAGGAACTCAAACACTCAAGCTATCCCATTGGGATAAAAAAATGTTTGGAGCACTTTTTCTCATCCTAAGGCACTTAAGAAAGAGTTAGATTGCTAATACCTTGTCAATTCCATATAAATTGAGGGGCATACCCTTTATATGCACCTCACATGTGTTTTAGTATGGGATTCAAACCACCCTTTACTTTACTGTTGGGACAAACTTTAATGAGATTTGAACTTGCGATGGGAAAGAATAGATTCATCCAGATTTCTCGATGTATAACATTCTCCCATTAGAGAAATTTTGAGGTCTAAAATGGGTCTCCTGAGGAATATTATAAAATAATACTGGAAATAATAAAACAAGATTAGATTACATCATCAAATTTTAGAGGGAAAAAAGAAAAAAACTACTTTTCAGCTCATATTTTCAACTTATCTTCATACGATTTTACTCAAATTTCGAGCGAGAACACTCGTTAGATGGATACTTTGATTCCTCATACATGAGAAAATGGATGGTATCCCTAGTAGATCTGTTGGCATAGACTAGTGTGCCTTGCTTTAGTAGTAGGATTAAAAACAAGCACCTATTGGCAAGGAACTAGCCAAATGCCAAACAACATTTGTGACCATCGGTTAACCTCTTGGGAGACACACACACATCCATTTTTAATTTTGAAGAGGAGGAAGATAAAAAATATTATAGCTCAACAATGTTTTCCACGTATTTGATTGACCACTTATGGTAAATATATGGGAAATAACACTTGCATGTTATATTTCATAAATATCAATTAATATTTCATGCTAAGTTTTTATATGACGAAGTGTATACACCATAATGAATGTGGTAATATCCTTCCCAAAGTATTCTTTATCTTGTCCATGCTTCATCCTTTTTTTTTGGATCTATTGGCATGCCATTTTGTTAATAGTTTGTTACATTTTTCAATCACATCATAGAATGCCAATTATTACAAAACTAGATCCCCAGTTGATCCGGATCTTGGGGGGAGGCCCCCAAGATCTGAAAAATTGAAATGCCATAAGAAAACAAGAGAACACACATTAAACAAAACCATCAATAAACCTTTTATTAAAACAGAGAATAACTATAAAAGCTCTATTGTGGTGGACAATATGTCCTTTTACAAAATACGACTTATTACTTATAGCCTTTTTATAGTTATAATACCACAGATAAATTCCATGGATGGGTAGATACCATGAGTGATTGAATACCATGGGTGGATCTCACTTACAATACCATGGGTGGATTCCACTTACAATACCATGGGTGGATAAATAACTTGGGTGGATGAATACCATGGGTGAATGCCACTTACAATACCATGGGTGGATAAATAACTTGGGTGGATGAATACCATGGGTGGATGCCACTTACAATACCATGGGTATATTCCATGACTGGATAAATACCATGGGTGGATGCCAATTTCCATTCGGATAACCAGTTGACCTATCTCAATATGAAAATTTCTTCAATTTCTACTCTTTGTGTTCCTCTCAAAGTCGCTGACCTGCAAAACTAGGATATTCTAAATTTTGACTTAAATGTAATCAACTCTTTTATTGAAGTCGTTAAATGTTGATATCTATTTTGATCAACAAGATATAAACTACAAAGTATTTTCTAAGTATATCCATTATTACTAAAGCTATAGAAATCTAGAGATATCATGAGCCTAAAATGTCTTTGATCCAAACTTTCTTTCATGAATGCTTATCACGATGACCAAAATTTTGCTTGTCACTATTCCTCTTCACCCTAGGCAACCAAGGAGCCCATCACTTAGTCTAACATTGACAATATAATGTCAAATGAAAGGGATATATGTGTAACCGATAGATTTGATGATCATGTTGGTTTTTCTTAAAAGTGTTTAAGTTTTATTTATATTGATTAGATCATATAGTACACATGGTATAATTTATTATGGCGAGAAACAGATTTTTCGGTAAGACAAATTTATGGGTAATGATATAAAGATGGTATATTTTGTTAGGATAGGATATTGATTTTATAATAAGCTTTGATCATTGATAATGATATCACTTTATGGTTTTGTTGTTATTTTTCTTTTTATAATTTGTGGTTGTTTAAGTATTTTGTGGTTAGATTTATTTCATTGGTTCTATGCACTTACACCTACAAAAGAAACCAACGTTAAGACATAAATAAATATAAAAAAGAGAATGTATAACTCTTAAAATATGTATTTTTGATCTAGATTGGATCATTATATTATTCATCATCCATACCATTGAATTTAGAGTGGAAAAGTGGAGGAATTAGCTCATAGGAACATTTAATCGACTGGTCCTAATTTGGAAAATAAACCTTTCAGAAGTAATTTGAGGTATCAAACACACACACACACACACACACACACACACACACACACATATATTATAAAACTTTTCCACTTAAGTTCCACACCCCTAACATTATTATGCACATAGATACCTTTCCATTGGTGTAATAATCACCTCAATCAAAGTAGGTATGAAAAAGTTATGCCACCCATAAGTTGACCTTCTTATTTTGACTACCATGATTTGAGAGGATGCCACATCAACCCCGATTATTCATGGAAAAGGGGCTAGCCATGTGATCATGATGGCAAAGAACGAAGAAGATTGAATATTTTTACTCTAGTGACGAGTTGAAGGAGTCAAACCTAACCACTAGTAGGCTATCAAGTTGTGTTATAACCAAGCCACTAAGAGGAAAACAAGGTCCATTCTATTTGAGTGCATTTTTTGTTTCATAGATAAACTGAATAAATGAGAGTGGATATGTGGGGAGAAAAAAGAGAGGGTTTGTGCACTATAGTATTCCACACGCCACAACTCTCACTTCTTTGTACTTGCATCCATTTCCATTCAAATAAAGAGAGAGAAAAGCAACCTCACCTTCTAGTTGGGTTTTCTCTCGAAATGGTTTCCCAAGTCACATATTGTGTTATTGTGGTTTGTGAATGATTATTCTAGTTTTTCTCTATTTTTTGAATACTTATAATTTGAAAGCATACACAATAAACAACAATTAACATATCTAGAAATCCACTAAGAAATAAATCCTCATATTGTAGATTTCCGATTTTCTAATATATTTTAGTAGATTTGTTATGACGGACTAGCCAGTGGAATATCCATGGTATTTTATGGATCATATTGGTATCAAATCAGGATTTATTTGGGTATATTATGGGGGGTTTCATGGGATCCATATCGGTTAAGCCAAAAATCACAAGACCCTAGTCATGGCCAGTGAATTTGTGAATAACCATAAAGATCTTGTAGAGGAGAGGTTTGCATGGATGGAAGCACAAATCACAGATATAAAGCATAATGTGAGCTTCCTCATGGAAACAACGACCAATAAGCTTAAGCTATTCAAATAATATTAAATTTCTAACGTGGAGGTTGGATTGGAGGGGAAATCAACAGATTGGAAAGAATTACGAAGGGAGTCTAGGAAAAATATGAAAAGGATGAACCCAATTCGAGTGTCATGAAACAATAACTTTCCCTATTAAAAATGGAAGTGAACTTCAATAACAAGCCTTATCAAGGTGATATTTATGCTCTAAATTTAAATCGCTAGTCATGAAAACTAGAGGTTTATTGTAATGCTCATCATATAGAGGAAGAACATAATATTTTGTTTGGTCAACTGAAATTACAACACCATGCCTTGACCTGGTGGGAAATACACATAGAGACCTTTAGGTTAGAGGGAAATACTCTAGTGACTAAGTGGGAGGATTTCAAAACCCTCATAAAGTCGCAATTTTCCCCTCTCAGTTTTATAGAGGGCCACTGGACCAGTGGCATTACTTCAGGTAGAGATAGGGGTAGAGTGCACAAGAGTACACCACACAATTTAGAAAGATGGCCATAATGTTGTGTATCTCCCCAAAGAACCCGATTATACTCCTTAAGTATCTGGGGGGTCTACACAACCATCTATGGAAGACAGTGATGTTGTTCAATCTCACATTGGTGGATGAGGCTTGTGTACAAGCAAAATACCTGGAGAACATAAGATAAAAGAAAAGGAAATCAAGTGGGTTAAAGCAGAAATAGAACTAGGAAGATTCCAATGAGGGTAAGATGAAGTGGAAAGTAGAAAAGGAAAAAGAGATAACAACCACAACACACTATTGCAAATATTCCAACAACCACTATAACTTGTATGACCATACAAAGAAGAAGTGTTGAAAGTTCATCCAATGCTCAACATGAAGAAAAAAATAAATATAATAAGAAGAAATTTTTTATCGACATAGATTCGAGTAATTAGGTGGAACATAGCTTGGACATGGATGAGAATATTAATTTTTTTTTTTAATATTAGCGTAGAAGGGGATGAACCTGAGTGGATTTCAATAATAGGAAGATAATTAAAAAGGACTGGAATCTTACATATAAATATATAGGTCAAGAAGATAAAGGTCGATACTCTTTTCGACTCAGAATCACAAGTAAATGATGATGCAAAACTAAAGGTACCAAATAGTGCAAAATCAGATTTATTGTCAGTGCTAATTTTATTGATGAAGGGGAACTACATGTAGTTCTCCTTGATGTATGGAGGGGAACACCACATCAAGGGGAACTAGATGTAGTTCCCCTTGATGTATGTGGTGTGGTGTTTGGAAGTCCTTATATGTATATGCAAGATGCAATATTCATGCAGAGATCCAATCAATACCGCCTCATCAAGGATGGAAAATCCTTCACCATCAATGCACACAACGAGTCCAAAATTTCATTGATAAGTGCCAAGCAAGCCAAGAAACTCTATGTTTCTAGAAAGAAGTATGTTTTACTATTTTTAATAGAAAATTAGTTTGTATAAGAGTTAATGAGAGAAAATCATCCCTGGAGGAGTGTACCAAGGAACAAAAACAACAACTGGAAGCATTGCTATAAGAATACAAGGGTGTGTTCCAGGAACCTAAAGGGATACTACCAAGAGGGAAGTGAAGCACAATATACAATTATTTCTAGACTCATTGCCAAACATTGGGTTGTACATGAAATACATTATATAAGTAAGTGATGTGAAGAAGCAGTTGCAACAAATACTAAAACGAGGCATCATTCAAGTAAGTATCTCACCATGTGGGTCACCCGTCATCATTGTTCCAATAAAGGATGGAATTTGGTAGATGTGCATTGATTTCAATGAATTAAACAAAATTATGCTCAAGAACAAGTATCCCCTGCCCATGATAGATGCTGCTATATTAGTTGCAAAAAGCCAAATAATTCACAAAAATGGACTTAAAGTATGGACATCGCCAGGCTCGAGTTAGAGAATAAGATACATAGAAGAATGCCTTCAAAACCAAGAATGTTTTGTATGAGTGGTTAGTCATGCCATTTTGCCAATGCAATGCACTAACTACATTTATGAGGTTAATGAATGATATACTGCGCCATTTTATAGATTCATTTTTTATTGTCTATTTGAATTATATATTGGTATATAATGCTATATGGGAGGAACACATCTCACATTTGATGCAGGTTCTGGAGACATTAAAGAAGCATTGACTATTGGAAGATCTCAAGAAGTGTGAGTTTTCACAATAATATTTGGTGTATTTGGGGTATGTGACAGGTGGAGGAGAGATGAATATAGATCCTACAAAGATGGAGGCCATTAAGTGATTGGTGTCTACTAATTTTTATGAGATCAAGAGTTTCATTTGGGTAGCATAGTACCTAAGGGAATTCATAGCCTCATTTTTAGTAGTAGCAGCACCAATACATGCCATAACAATGAGTCACAAGAGTTTCAAGTGGGGAAAGAGTCAACAAAGGGCCTTTGAGGAGTTAAGGAAGAATATAAATTGAGCACCAGTTCAGGTATTACTGAAATTGTAGTGGCCCTTCGAAGTGGAGAGATATGGAAGTGGGTATGTTATGGGAGTAGTCTTAATGCAGGGAGGAAGGCCTGTATGCTACCATTATGAATAATTTCATGGGGAAGTTCTCAACTACCCTACCTAAGATAAGGAGGTCTATGCCTTGATGCAAGTTATGATGAGGTGAAAATACTATTTGATGGAAAGGAGACAATAATCCACATAGATCATTAACCACTATAATACCTTTAGGCCTAGAGTAAGCTAAAAAAAACCATGCACTATAACTGGATGGGGTTTCTACAACAATTTCATTTAATGATCAAGTATAAGAAGGGAAACACAATCAAGTTGGAAAACATGCTTTAAAGGCCACCCACATCAAATATCACAACTTTGGGAACTCTTATACACACAGAGCCTTTCAACCCTGATGAATAAAAATATGCATACATAGAGGCTGAGGACTTCAAGGACATGCTTCAACAGTTACAGAGTAAGGGTAATGTGCATGATGGTAACAACATAGTTGAATATGATCTCCAAGATGGGTTACTCTATAGGTTGGATAAGTTATGTGTTCCTAAATATGAAAAAATACAACTAATTAGAGGCTTACACCTCCAAGGTTGCAAGGCAATTTGGTGTAGGGAAGACAATGGCCAACTTACAGAGGTATGTGTATTGGCCCAAGATGCAAGACTAGGTAGCTAGGTTCATAAGAGGATGCATGCTTTATTATACCAGGAAGCCTAGTAATAGGAAATAGGTTCTATATCATCCCTTGCCTATACCCATTCATTTTTGGCAAAACATTTCCATAGACTTTGTGGGAGGTTTACCTACAACCTATAAGGGACATGACTATTTTTTCACGGTAGTTGACAATTTCAACAAGGTGTGTGTTCTAATGCCTTGTAAAAAGGCCATCAATGGGAAATAAGTAACAAAATTATTCTTTAGACACGTATGAGTGCACTTTGGGATACCAAAGAGAATCTTTTCATATAGGGACACAAGATATCTTAGTGCATTTTGGATTTCATTGTGGGATAATATGGACATGAAGTTAAAGAGGTCTATAGCACCATCCACAGATAAATGGGAAAACATACGTAGTCAACATGACTTTGATTCAACTTTTGAGCGGATATAATCAAAAGCATCCAAAGATATAGGATGAAAATAGTATATTTACAACACCCTTATAATAGAGTAGCCCACACTTCTGTTGCTAAGTCCCCATTTGAAACTTGTTTTGGATATTTTCCACCTTCACCTTTGGATATTGCATATGGGAAACAAGGAGGAGTGATAGATGATCTTATAGGGGATGCCTCAAGGTACAAGAGACATTATAGAAATCACAAGAAAAATACAAGGCTAGGCATGATCAACGTAGGAAAAATAAGTCATTTAAGGTGGGACATAGAGTATGGTTACATTTGAACAAGGAGAGGCTAAAGGGTCCTTGTAAGAAAAACAAGGATCTATAATATGGTCCCTTTTATATACAAGATAAGGTGGGATATAACACCTATAGACTTAGTCCACCCCCATATATGCACATTTACTCAATGGTGAATGAAGAGAATTTGAAACTCTATGAGCCTTCCATGCTATATAAGGAAGAGGAACATGTACCACCTTCTATAGAGGATTTAGCACCAAAAGCTCAAGTAGAGGTGACAGAGGATAAAGTTTTATAGAAGAGGTCCAAAACTACAAGAAAAGGGAAACATGACCTTTGGCAGATTGGTTTGAAAGGACAACTTATAGCAAAGCTAAATTGTACACCAGAGAGAAGGTGGAGGGAAAATTTCTTCACCTCATTTAGTAGAAGCTTGTGGGGACCAAAATCCTCCCAAAATGGGGGTGTGAGCCATATTGGATCATTGTATTATTTTTCATCCATATCAATGCTTTTAGAATGGAAAAAATGGAGCAATTATATCACAAGGCCTTCTAGAAGCAAACTGAGGCATAAAACATAACTTTTTGGGGGATAAAATTTTCCATTTAAGAATTGCACTTCTTAGCTCTATTATACACATATATACATTTCCAATGGTGCAAGAATCACCTCAATCAAAGTCTGTATGCAAAAGTTATGCCACCCCGAAGTTGACTTTCTAATTTTGACCACCTTGATTCGAGAGGAAGGATTCAAATTTAACCACTAGTAGGCTATTAGGTTATGTTATAATTGGGCCACTAGGAGGTAAATGTGTTCCATTCAATTCAAGTGCATTTTTGTTCCACAAATGAGCAGAGTAGCTGAGAGTGGATTAGGGGGGAGAAAGCAAAGAGGGTTTTTGCACTGTAGTATCCCACAAGCCACATGTCTCACTTATTTGTACTTGCATCCATTTCCATTCATAGAAAGAGAGAGTGAAGCAACCTCACCTCCCAGTTGGGTTTTCTCTTCAAAGGGTTTTCTAGGTCATATCTTGTGTTATTGTGGTTTGTGTTTGATTTTTCTATTTGTTCTCTATCTTTTGCATAATTATAATTTGCATTTATACACAATAAAATCTAATTAAGAGATCAATAAATCTAATGAAAAATACTCTCATATTGTAGATTTAATTTTTTTAAATATATTTTAGTAGATTTGTTGTGATGATCTCTCTAGTGGAATATCCATGATTGTTTATGGATCAATTTTATAAGTTTTGACTTGATTATGATTGGATGTACACATCCTATCGTAACCAACTTACATTTGAAATGCATATAACGGATAGTGATAATGGTTATTGTAAAATATTCTTTTCGACACCATAGTTCAATACATTATTATTGGCATCAACGCTTGGGTTAATTTGTTTATATTGCCTCGGGGTTGATACTTGTGTTTATTTGAAATGTTGTGATAATGAGTTGTAATGTTAATATGTTGGTGGCTGAAGGTAATGGTGATGGATTTATGACTAAAGGTGTTAGCCATGTTAGTGCATTGGATATGAGAAATTGATATATTTTTAGAATTTGGATTTTGGTTCCATTAATGAGTAATTATTAAGAAGGGTGATCTAAATATTTGATCGCTCATTCTTTGGCATTTGAGTGGCCAAATATATTAATAATACACTAGTGCATTGAATTTGTATGGTAATCTTTTTGAACTATTTTTCTTTGATAGGATGAATTTTAGTAGAAGGTTCTTTTCATTCCTATTGATCTTCCTTCCTCACATTTCCTTTGAATTTTTTCAATTTTGGGGGCTTCAAGCTCGAATCATGAAATATTTCTATTAATGTTGCGCCTACCATTTGTTGGGAGTGTTGGGTTGATTTTCGATGTAAATGGAAGGACATTATAAAGGAAAAGATGGTCATGGGACACATATTCCAAGATGAATGGAGAGAAAAAAAATTAAAGTGGGTATCAATTGTGGTTAATTAATGGCTATGGAAATTGGTATTTGCAATGGAAAAGAGAAATAAATGGTGATTAATACAAGGAATAAAGGAAAATAGGAGAAAAGGAAGATTAAGGGACAAGAGTATGCATGCAAGGGAAATTAGAGATAAAATAAAGGAAAATGAAAGAAAATAGGAAAAGGAAATGAATATACTCTAAACATCAATGATAAAAATGTATCTGAGAAACAATTGATGAATTTTCATCAATTTAAGTTTTGGACAACTTAGTTTTGCTAAAGAATAAATCATACTCCAAGAGAGAGAACAAGCAAGGGAGCAAGCAAGCAAAGGGAAAGCAAAGGAAATCAAGGGAGCACAAGGAGAATATTGGAAGAGAAACTATAGTAGGAAGATTTTGTAGGTAGCAAGTTGCATGTGTGATTTCCTTGTTAGGATTTGAATGCATGGTGCATGCATTTTGCTTACATGATTTCTTGCTATCATTGACATGGGATTTTCTTGGATTGATGGTGGTTACAACCTTTCCTTTCCATTTCCTAGATAGCCATGGCGTGATGGGATTAATTCTTTTATGAGCTTTGGATTTCCAAAAGAGTTTGGATCTAGGTGAGGTGGTCTCAAAAAAATCCCAAGGGTTGGGGGTGGAGACGGTTTTCTCCCAGAAGCCCTTGACAGGTGGGTGGAGACAGAAAAATTTGTCTAGGTATGGTGATGAAATCCTGAGGCATCCAAGCTTGTGCTAGTTTGGTGATTTCTAGACTAGTTTAGGTGAAATCATCGTGGTTGAAGGTTGAGGTGGTTTAGCCTCTGGATGCCCTGGTTGATTTTTTTTTTGGTTTATCATATGAGATACCACATTCATGCTTGGAATATGGCTCAAGGGTGATTGGATTAAAGAGAGATTTGGTTTATCCTAATCTATGCCCGGGTGGTATGTGAAAGTCCCTGGCTTAGTTGGTGTTGGCTTATTGGGGCCTTACCCAGGTTCAGAGTTAAGTTAGCCAAACAAATTCCGGTACTACTGGTCCTTTCGGCAACAGTCTGCAGAGTGCAAACTGAGGTCTCACCCGAACTAGTATGGGAGGGTGCTAGAACTAGGTTTCCACACCCTGGAGATGTCTGATGAGTTCAAGTGGTCCATGGTTCAACCCTGCACGTAAGGTGCTTCGTGCACTTTCCCGTACCTCGTAGCCTGAGGTGCTGCCTTCGTGCATCCCTACTTAGGAGCTGAACACTGTGCTTCTACGTTATTACCCAAGACTTTATTGGTATTCCAATGTTAGCTGATTATCATAGCCCACTTGCATGCTTTAAGTTATACTTAACAACATAACCCATTCATACAGGAGCGCGAAGTAAATAAACAATATATTTTCAAATTATATCAAACATGCATTAACCCAAGAACATATGCACAAAATTATGATAAAACTTGTCTTTATTAATTCCTTCCTCGGTTACAGACTCGACTCCGCCCTGCGCACTCTATGACCCAAAGACACACTTTACACTTGTGACTCAATCACTTCGACTTGTTATTATTCTCTACTATTCCTTCTCTTTTACACTTAGAGCCTTGCTCTATTTATATAATCCCATGGCCCGCGGACCATGGGTAGGCTGACATTACATTACAAAAATAGGGTGGACAACCCTGTGACTCTATTATACTTTCGTGCCCTGCTTCTGCAATTCGCGGAGCTTTACAACAATATTGGGTCAAAACTTGAGCTTTGAGCCCCAAAACATGCCTTGGGGGATTCCATGCCTAATAGGCCCCCAACACAAACATCGTGACTCACCCTCGAGTCACTCTGTCGGCGCAGTGATCTTTCCGTGGAGTCCCTCCAACTGTTCTCGAACTGTGTGGAGGTCAGCAGCGCACTGAGGTGCTGCTTGTTGGATCTACTGCATATGCTATTTCGAGACCTCTGTGTCTTGGGTGCTTCTCTGCATCAATGTGTGCATCCCCTGTATGTTCACGAGCTTTCCTTCGGTGTCTGTCATGATGGTGAAGGCCTCGTAGATCGAAGGCTAGACACATGCTTTGAGAACTGCCTCCTTGTGTCGTGCCGTGTCTACCTACTCCTTTAGTGCTTTATCTTGCTACATCCTCTCGTAAGATGCTGGGTGAGGACCATTGTCTACGGAGTTCCTCAAACATTTTCATACTACTATTGGAGTTCTCGTGCCTCTGTCTCTAAGTGCTGGATGTTGGGGTCCTCCTGCAGAGTTGTGAGGACCTCAAGTGATTCTTCCGACATGCTGGTGTAGTCTTGCTCTGTACCTCCGATCTCCTCCAATCCTGTTGTGATAGTGCTAGCACAGTGTTCTCTGACTTCTGGGGGAGTGGATGTCTACGCCTTTAATCGCATCTCGATGATCTGAAGATTCAACTCCAATTGAACCTTTGTCGTTTCTTCCCTGGCCTCACAGACTCCTACTGCTAACCTATGGATCCGCACCTCCGCTGGTAGATCTGCTGGGATGGCCAGCTCCGGGACGCTTCGGTAAGCGTCGCCTATCACCTGCACTAATTGTTTATTTTTCGACACCAATTCATCACGTTGCAAGCTAAGTTGTTCCATGTTTATCTTCTGCTCACTGAGGACTTGGAGCGTGCGGCTCTCCCTAGCACGCAGCTCTGCCATTATCCCATCCTACAATATATATAATGTCTCGCGCGAAAGGGAAGCTAGATTAACCCCGAGACCTTTCATCATGCTAACCGAAAGCCTGTTGTCCTCATTTGATGTCACTAGAGCCCCTTTTGGCAACATGATTGTGTTCGTCATCCATGCACGCAACATCTTCTCTACTGCCGTGGATCTGACTGTGAGGTTGGTTGAAAGGGTACCAACTTGAGGGGGGTGCACCTGTAAGTCCTGCAACTGCGCTCTAAGGGCCCCCAACACAGTCTGGTGCTCCTGCATGAAATCCTGAAGAGCCTCATTTGTGACATCGCACACCGTCTCACCGATGTCATGCAGATCACCCTTGGTTAGGGTGATCGGGTCAATGGATAATTTCGAGGCCTTGACCTTCTTCCTTGATCCTGCTCACTCTGCCGGGTGTTGGTGCTTCAACTGTGTGGACACGGTTTGTGGGTCTGCGCCTCCTTCTTCTGTTTCTGCTTCCTCTGTCTCTTGTCCCTGCGAAGGGGTTGTTTGGCCCTTGCCTGCCTTCACGGCTACTGCCTGTGCTGCTGCTGCTACAACCTTTTCTTGCTCGACTGATTTCTGTGCCACTTCCCGCGCTACCCGTGTTGTAGGGAAAAGTATCCGACTCGGATGACCCTATCCCACTCTAAGGGTGATAGTACCTCAGCAACAACTGTAAAGAAAACTACTTAAGGTTTACTTCTTTATGAAAGCAAAAGAGAGTGGATAAATGCACTAACCGTTGCCTTGCGCTTAATGTCGAATCCAAACTCTTCTCTATGGCCGCTTGCTCCCAGCTCTTTGCTCTTTTGCCGGCCCAGCTACAATGAGATCCTGCAAAATGACAAAGAAGGAGACTACAAGAGGCATGCAATCATAACTGATTCACGGATTAGCATAAACCAAATATACAATTATCACAAAACATCATTGGAACAAATGCATATAGAAGAACATCAATAGCTTTTATTAATGAAGAAGTAAAGGTTCTGAGAGTGTTACAACCATTGAAGGTCCTAATCCAGCAACACCTCCCAGCAGAAAGAATTTCTCCTCTTCACCTCCCTCAAGCAATCACCCAATAGCTCTATAGTGAAACCAATAGCATAGCATTACTTTGCACAAAATTCCAGCCTCCTGAGCTCATAGGAGAGAGCTCAATATATAGATGAATTGAGAAAGGATGAGTCAGCTTGCAACTGATGTGTAGCTGCCTTGTGTCCTCTCTCTCTTCAGTTAATCTTTAGTTGATCTTCAGTTCTTGAGTCCACTTGGAGAACCTTGCTTCCACTTGGAGAAACAGAGCCTCTGACTCATCACAAGGCGAAATCCCTGATCCAAGTGTCATTTTTGGAGCAATGACTCAGTGTGCCACTTGTCCCATCTCGCTCAGCGCAGGTGGCCTTTGTTCCACTTGCTTTGCAACGCAGGTACACCATGGAGGATCTGAGTTTCAGCGCAGAAGCCTAGTGGAGCACCTGTTTTGATTTCAGGATTGCTTGTTTTTGAGTGTTTTCAGGTGGAGAACTGATCTGAGAGCTGTTGGTTTGCTGACCTTGTTCCTCTAGGGGTAGGAACATCATGTTTAGGGAACTTTGGATCCCTTGGATTATTGACAATTCATGCCTGTTGCTGTAAGGCACAAAATTGTCTATAACAAATGCCCCCTAAAGTATGAGGTCGTTTATCGGGTGAAATGCTTTATTGAGAGGATCCGAAGTTCATTCAATCTGCTGAGAAGTGTCCTGTAATAAGATACAATACAATACATTATTTTTCATACATTTTCATGATCTAGCTGAGGCAGGCATTCCCATGCTCAGCTTTATAAATACATTTTCGTACATAGAACAGACGATCGTCTGATTGTAGACCGATAATTCTCTGCTGAAATTATCATCCTTTGAGAAGGATGATCATCTGTTGTAATGATGTACATATCAAATGTCTTTATGTCCTGAATATATATCGCAGCCCGGATGGATGAAACTAGATCCGGGGTCTTCAATCTCTTCCGATCTTCACTCGACGTACAAGTCGATCCATGTGAGAATTTCTTGAAGTCGAACATGGAAAGACATCGCTTGATTACCGGTCAATGATGTGAACCGTTAACAAGCGCGAGAGGAATCACCGATAAGGATGATGACCCTCAAGGTACGGCAGTACAATTCACATGGTGGGAATAAAGGACTTGGCGTCGACCACCATGCAAAATCTTCTGGTCGAAGGTCATTGATGTATACCTGTCGCCGGAAGTGAGAAACTTGCCATTGAGGCATGCAAGCTTCAAAGTACTGAAGGGGTTGTTCCTAGATCAACTCCTTGGATAATGAGCTGATGTCGACAAGGAGCGATCCGTCAAAGGAGGGCCTTAATGAATCCCACATCAGTGACACGGAACGGAGCTAGTGATTGTGATGAGGTGAAAACAAACTGTGATGTATGATTCAGGGTGGCGGCCATGAAGTGGATGAAGGATAATGTATGGCAGTGGATGGGACACGGTTGACTCTTTGCAGAACCACATCTCTTGAACATATAACGACACTGATGTGATGGATTGGTAGCATTACCCCAATTGTGGATGGTGTGGCGAGGACCATGGTTATGAGACCGGTGAATGAAACAACCCAACCCGATGTGATACGGAGGACAAAGTGTCATGTTCAAGAGCGACTTGCTACCATTAATGCTGTGAGGTTCTCCCAATTTTTCCCCAGTCATTGCTGACCAATACCTCTTTATTTTTGTCAAGCTTGAGGAGGATAACATATGCTTGTTCTATAACCTGCCCTTCGGGCAAGCCCATCGCTATGTTTTAACGAGCCTAGCGATAGGGAAACTCGTTCTCGTCTAAAGACAAGTTTGTCGCTATTTAATCATTTTAACGAGTCTAACGACAAGGAAAACTCGGTCCTTTTCATTTTTAGAGAGTCTGAAAAGGTACGGAAAGTTAACTCCAAAATTCCTTTTTCGTCATCTAATCCCTTAAGTCCGAAAAAGTATAAAACAATACGAAAGGGATGAATTTTCGATTTCTTTAACGAGCCGAACAAAACAAGCGCTCGATCTTTTTGTGCAATAATCCCTCAGGTCCAAAAAGATTAAAATCTAGAGGAGGGATAGCTCTTCCGGTCCTTTTAACGAGCTGGAAGGCCAAAACTCGGAAAACTTTTCATATTTTACGAGTCAGTGAAAAGAGCTCAAAGAAGACTCGTCTTTTGAGGAACGAGTGATAAACAGGGATAGCAGCAGATTCCAGGTACAGGTTGGAATTTTCCAATCACGGCAGTGTCACAAGGATGGCTAAGTGAAATCACTCTTCGCAGCTGTTCCTCAAAATGGGTAAACAAACATATGGAGATGAACGATTGGCCAAATGAACGGATGGAGGTGATGGCATATAAACACGACCAAGGGCTTTTAACATGGCTATCAAAGGTTACATTTCTCAAGGTTATTTACCGGTTCATTTTTTCTGGATGAGCTTGAACTGTAGGGAAAGATTGCTCACAATTTATGTTTATTTTTTAACGAGCATGAACTCTGTACAAAAACTGCTCGAATTCTTGCGTTTATTTTTTAACGAGCATGAACATTGCTAAAACTGCTCGATTTACCAGTCTTAATACAAGGAATGCCTTAGGTGAGGTAATCTTATTTAAGGAGCGATACCTCACTAATTACTCCAATTTGGCAGGTTTTAACTTTTGCCCTTCATCCTTTCTTTATGCAAGCTGGAAACGGCTAATCCTACGAGTTTAACGGGTTAGACCTACAGGTTTAAAGGGAGGACCTAAAAATTTAAAAAATAAATAGTCGTCCCGTGCTTGCACTCCAAAAGGTTTGCATGCCCCCAGGTATAAAGTATAATTTCGAGATTCTGTCCTCTTACTTATTATCCGAAAAATGGTTTTGTTCGCTGCCGCAAACTAAACTCTCTTTTCGGCGATGTCTATCATTAGGTTGCTAAGGATGGTGACTACTTGTTTCAGCAATTTCATCTCTTTCTTTGGAGACTGCCCCTACTTATCCTTCAAAACATATTGTTTTAATGGGTGAGGCTTGACATTCAAAGATGGTGGCTACTTACTGCCACAAATGGATCTCCTCCTTAGGAGAGCCTACTTTTTTAGACAAAGGGAGACGATCTTTTCGCTCACATAACTTTGACAAAAGAATTTTATCCTAGAACAACCCTCTCTTCCTTTTTCGGACGGGGTACGGACTAGTCCATTCTTCTGCGGAAATTAACTTTATACCCAAGGTTTTCTCTGCCCAAGGCAGGCCAGGGTGCATGCCCCCTGGGTCCCAGTTCTTTCTTTCCGAATTACTCGCATTCATCGGGAAGTAGAACTGGGGGTGGTGGCGTTCCTTGAGTGAATAAACGTTAAGGGATGGTATTTGACTATTTGCGATGCGTGATCCTGGAAATGAAAGTTGGTCTACGAGCTTGACCATTCTTCCTTCGTGCGGAAAACACATGACTCTAAAGAGCGAGGACACTATTGCCTCCATGTAATATATATAGTCTCGTCCAAGGAGTAAGTTATAAACCAAGGGTCCCTGGACGACCATGATGTTCATATGAACTGTCTTCCCTTTCAATGTAACTGGAACATTGGGGAGAATCCCTAACGGGTGACTGGTTCCTTTATCAAAACCTGATAGATTTCTTATCTCAGGTAAAAGCGCCGGGCAACCCAGTGCTTTCCAAGCAATAGAGGAAAGGATACTCACAGATGCCCCTTCATCAATGATAGTTCCAGCCATCACCATTCTGTAGATTTGGACTATGATTCTGAATGGGATACTGGCTGGTAACCGGGGTCTGCCTAGTTGATTCCAATCAAAGGATACAACTAGGTTGCTTGGTGGTGGGACCGAATACACGGCCGGATACGACCCTGACGATGTTCCTTCCTGCGATAAAGGAATGGGCGCATTGCCCTGATGCTCATCAGAGTCTGTGTTGATGAAAAGAATATGGACGGTGTCATCCTTATCCTCTTCAGTGAGGGTGTCATTTGAAGATGGGTCTTCAATGACGGAGTCATTTGAGGATGAAACCTCTGAAGGAAGAACCGGGTCAACTGTCGTTTCGACCTTTAGACTTTCGTCTGGTCTGGATTCAACAGGTTCATTCTCAATGACCGACACTTCAGCTGACCACTTGAGCGGGCCAGCTGGATTTTCAACTATCGAGGGATTAGGCACGAGTTTTTGGTATCTAGGAGGAAGTCGTAACGGTGATACCGGACGATCTTCCAAAACTCTCTTCGCCTCATCTAAGAATGGACATCGGTGGATGGCGTGATCGCCTTCACACAGCATACAGGGTGATCTTGGTTTCCCTCTTCGTCCTTCACTCTCGCTAGTTGACGGACTGCAATCAACATGACTACCAGAGGTTGATGCTACCGGATTGTGCAACCTTGGGGACCAGTCCCTTAGTATCCGGGGAATACAAGGACAATCACGATGGAAGTGGGTCCCTTTGCAAATGACACATGGCGATTTAGGCCCGGTCGGTGCAGTGTGTGGATTTTTGTCAGATGTCTTTTGCTTGCCCCCAGTCGCCTTCGCCATAGGCCCCTTCTGCTTCTTTTCTCTCTTCTTCTTTTCTTTCTTCTCCATGGGAGGCTGACTTTTGCCGGCTCTACCTTGCGAAGATGAAGGATCAGAGGAAGTATTGTAAGAAGTGGAAGGCTGGTGGGTAGTTCTAGACTGGTCTGACTGTTGATTCGACTGCTCAGGATTAGTGGCGATCTGCACTACATTAGTTGAAAAGAGCCATACGGGCAGGCCAATTGTCAATCCTGGAAGTGACAATGTGGCCATATGAGGCACACCAACATCTCCCCAAGAGGAGAAGGGATTGGGACTTCCGCCAAGGTTACTTCCTTGGTTGGTGGGCTCCATACTTTTCAACTGAAAGATCAACGTGGGAATAACAGGTGATTATGTTCCGATTTAAAATAAATTTTATTAACGACGCTTTAGACACAACTCTGCTTTTTCATGTTTTAAGAGTCGAGAAAAAGCTAAAGATGACTCTAGTCTCCTTCGATGTATTAACGAGCCCGAAGTGACAAATGCTCGGATGGACTTTTTCAGTTATAGAGTTTGAAAAAGGCCAAAAGAAACTTCTCTGGAGTTCTAGGCAGAGGGTGTGCCAAACTTTTCGCGAAACCACAGAATACGTTTTACGGTACGGGTGGTCGATCTTCGTGAATGCTGTGTTCACTGCATCGCGATCAGTAGGGCGGCCGACATGGCTTCCTATGGATAAAGGATAATTGCCTATAGGGGTCTCCCAATATATACGCGACGGTACGTGGGAGCACAAGTCCGTATTAGTGCCACCGACTTTCAGGAGGAATCACCCACCTTCGTAGAGATCGACAGTCACTATGTTTAACGACGCCGAAACACGTCTCTACCTAGACCTCTATGTGTTTGCGTTATGTTTCAAAGCGTTGTTATGTAAATTGAATTTATTTTAATGTTGATCTTGCTTAGCAGTTTGCCTTTAAGGATCACCACGAGATGTATGTAACAAATTCTTGAATGCAGTCTAAGATGAGAAGCAAACTTTTCAATCTTTCAACTTTGAAAACGTTAACTACTGAGGGAAAAGAAAGGCAAATCTTTTCACACAGATCATAGAGCACACACTAAATGCAAATTTTTCCTAAATCGTCAAACAAACAGTCAAATGCAAAATGCACAATGCATGTATTTTCTTTTCCCTTTCTTAATGTAGATGGGTTACAAAAAGAAAGTTGTTATATAACTTTGATTTCGATTTAAAGTGAAAACAAACAAGCTTGTCCAAAATCAAAAGACACCTTAAGATTTACTTGCTTAATCACTGGAAATGCATGAAATCAAACCATAATGACGAAAGTAAAATGACTAATCAGCTATGGACAGCAAACAAGCTAACTCTTTAGACCAGCAAAATGCCTAACACAGGTTCAGATCTAAGAGGCCAAAAGCAAGACTAGTTTACTCTTCGTTATGGGAAATTGTAAATGAGTAAGAAATACAAAAGAACAAGTACAATTTCGTTATATAACAGAGGCAGAATGATGGCAAGTAATGTTGGTTTCATAACAGGTGCAAGACTGGTAACTGGCAGCCAAATCTATAGTGAAAACAGGCAAGAGAAAGGGAGGAAACCCCAACTGCACAAGGAAAAATTGGGCCAACGCAGGTGCTGCACAGCCAGTCTGGCTCTCAGCGCAGGTAGCCCCTTCGGGACCTGCGTTGCAAAGTAGGTAGCCTGTGTACTACCTGCTTTGGAAAATGAAAGTTGCGTTTTCACAGTTTCCGGGTCACAATTTTCTCAAAAATGCACAGTTTTTGCTCAAATCAGAAGCAATCAGTCAAGCACACTCAAAGGGATGATTAGGAGGATGAAAAGCTATCACTAAGAGCTTACAAGGATCCTTGTAGATCAGCTCTTCAAATCATGAACATGCTCAGAAATGAGCTAGAGTAGCTGCCCTCTACTTCGCTTTTGATATAGTCAAAAGCTTTTCGATTTGGTACTCTTTTGTTCAGGAAATGAATAGCAAAATACTACAAACAATCAAACAGATACGATCCCCAGTGGAGTCGCCAGTTTGTTGTAGGGAAAAGTATCCGACTCGGATGACCCTATCCCACTCTAAGGGTGATAGTACCTCAGCAACAACTGTAAAGAAAACTACTTAAGGTTTACTTCTTTATGAAAGCAAAAGAGAGTGGATAAATGCACTAACCGTTGCCTTGCGCTTAATGTCGAATCCAAACTCTTCTCTATGGCCGCTTGCTCCCAGCTCTTTTCTCTTTTGCCGGCCCAGCTACAATGAGATCCTGCAAAATGACAAAGAAGGAGACTACAAGAGGCATGCAATCATAACTGATTCACGGATTAGCATAAACCAAATATACAATTATCACAAAACATCATTGGAACAAATGCATATAGAAGAACCTCAATAGCTTTTATTAATGAAGAAGTAAAGGTTCTGAGAGTGTTACAACCATTGAAGGTCCTAATCCAGCAACACCTCCCAGCAGAAAGAATTTCTCCTCTTCACCTCCCTCAAGCAATCACCCAATAGCTCTATAGTGAAACCAACAGCATAGCATTACTTTGCACAAAATTCCAGCCTCCTGAGCTCATAGGAGAGAGCTCAATATATAGATGAATTGAGAAAGGATGAGTCAACTTGCAACTGATGTGTAGCTGCCTTGTTTCCTCTCTCTCTTCAGTTAATCTTTAGTTGATCTTCAGTTCTTGAGTCCACTTGGAGAACCTTGCTTCCACTTGGAGAAACAGAGCCTCTGACTCATCACAAGGCGAAATCCCTGATCCAAGTGTCATTTTTGGAGCAATGACTCAGTGTGCCACTTGTCCCATCTCGCTCAGCGCAGGTGGCCTTTGTTCCACTTGCTTTGCAACACAGGTACACCATGGAGGATCTGAGTTTCAGCGCAGAAGCCTAGTGGAGCACCTGTTTTGATTTCAGGATTGCTTGTTTTTGAGTGTTTTCAGGTGGAGAACTGATCTGAGAGCTGTTGGTTTGTTGACCTTGTTCCTCTAGGGGTAGGAACATCATGTTTAGGGAACTTTGGATCCCTTGGATTATTGACAATTCATGCCTGTTGCTGTAAGGCACAAAATTGTCTATAACAACCCGCACTTCTCCTGCTTTTGTTTCCTTCCGTTGTTTTTCAGCCAACTATGCGATGTACAACTTGGCATCATCTTTCTTGTTCTGCGCTATCGAACTCTCGAGTTCTGCAATGTCTGGGGCACGCCATTCCGGAGGCCATGCCTCCAAGACAGTGAAATGGCATCATCAGTGGCTACAAAGGGTAGCTTTGTCCACTGCTTTGTTGGATCCTTTTGCACCCTTATATAGATGTTGTGCATGTCTGCCTTAAATTCTGCAAAACTCTGCAGACTGTTGTAAACCATGGGTGACACCGCGGCTCACCGTTGATCCACATTCGGATGGTAATCTCCATGAGCACCCAGAAGATCTTGGTGTCGCGTATCCTTGTAGCATCCTTCGTGGCCCAAAGCAAAGCATACTTCGCGGCCTCCGGTAATTCTCTGTCAATTATGGGAAATTGATTGTCCTTTGGCAATGCCCCAGCTATGAGCACTATGGACAACAACAACCATGCATAGTGGAAGGTTTTACCCTGATCCTGGGCTTCGTGACAATTTTCTAAGAATTCCATGCAGAGGAATTCAGACCAGTTAAATTGGACCCCCTCAGCGCACTGTTTGGCCAGTGCGACCACTGGCGCAGGTACCTCGTTGGCAAGGCACTTGCGCATAACTTTTCCTGCAAGTATTTGGGTTGCCACGCGTACCGCTTTGTCCTTGATGCTGGAGATGGTGTAACCCCTCTTCTTATTTTCCAACTTTTACTTCATCTTCATGGCCTCTGCAAGGGCCAAATCACTGTCCTTTCCTTCCGATATGGTCGCAGGGTCCTTTCCTTTGTATGGAAGTCGGAAAACGCGATGAATCAAATCTGCCGTGATGGGGATGGGTTCCTCCAACCATAAATACCCATCATGCACCAAGCAGAGTAGCTTCCTGATGTCTAAAATGGTTATTTGGGCGCGGTGGAAATGCGACACCCATAGTAGGTTCAACAACCTGGCCTTTTCCACACAACGCAACCGCTTCCACGGCTCTAATGTTGTCACCACCCCCTCGGTGTTATGCTTCATGAGGTTTCCGGTCTCCAGGTGAGGGAACTTCTTGTAGTCAGCGAGGTCCCAATCTTCAAATTTCATGGTCGGCACACAGCCCAGGTGTGTGCCTTCAAACATAATGCCATTTGGGAGGAGCGAGGTCTGGAACGAACTCTTGGTCTCATCCAGGTCCTTGGGTACTTTGGCCTCCCCTTTCCGTGGGGGGACATAGGCGGGTAGTTTTGTCGCAGAGTGCCTAGGTTGAGTATCCACCTCCATGCCTTCGTATTCTTCCTCTGCGATGATAAGGGCCTGCAAGTCTTCTTATTATTCATTTGTTTCTATAGTGACAACTTTCCCTTTCTCCTCCATCGATAGTTTGTTGCGCAGTTGTTTCTGCGGGAACACGCATATGGGAGCCATTTCTTGTTTATCTTTCTTGGGTCTTGGCGTGCGCAGTGATTTTGGGATCTCTACCACAATCCCGACACCTTCTGGAACATCCTCCATAGTTAGGGCTTGCGCGGCCTCGCCGATGGTCACCTCTTCTATCCCCATACCATCCTTAGTTATTGTCATTGTAGCTGTGCAACAATCTATCACTCATGAATTCAGGGGCTTAATCAATGCTCGGCTCACAATACTCAGGGCTCTGCTCAATCGCTCAATTTGCAAATGACCAAGTGTTGTTTGCTGGGCAACCCTTTGTATTTTATAACGCTTTTTGAATTTGAATTCGACCATTCCCCCCAATTTCGGTTCATTAATGCTTTCTTGACGACAGATTCTCCCAAATCTTGCCCATAAATCGCGTCTTAAATGCCTGCTGCCCGCTCCATTTGGCCTCAAGTTGAGCATCCCATCATGAATATTGACTTTAACGGTCACTTTCTGTCCAACCCGTGCGGTAGCGCAGCCCCCCATGCGCAGTTGCGGACCTTGTGTCTCTCTGCTTCTGCGCGCATCTCCGCCATAGCGCAGATCTCGAGCAGGATAGTTTATAGTCTTGTGCTCCCTTCCAACTGCCTGGAGTGCTAAGACTGTCCTTCCCTTGGCTAGTCAGGCGGTCACACCACCCGTGTAGATTTCCATCCTATCCTCCGTCATGGTTCCTGGAGAATCCCCACCCTGTTTTTTTACGCTCGGCATCGCGCACTCCATCATTAACAATGCGTTACCCTGGTCACTATGCTTAACAATATGCGGTCCCAGCCAAGGCATCAGACTAATTAATTCACCGTGATAGTTCTCAAACTTGTCAGTATGATTGTACACACCTTGCCTTACCATCCTAGTTTTTTCAGTGAGAAACTCTTCCTTTATCTCGTCCTCCAGCTTCTTGACTTCCGTGTCCACCAACGTATTTTTCTTTCTTAACCGAACCCTGTCTTATTCAAGTTCTTGGAGCCTAAGGTTTCCATGTTGGATTTCTTCCTCAAGTCCCATGCGTTCTGTCCCTTGCGTCTATTTGATTTCTTCTTTCTGGGCTTCGCGAACCATCGTATCTACGGGTGCTGCTATGCGCCGACTAGGATTTGCATGCTCCATAGGGATTACAACATTTGCTTCATACTTCAGCTTTGGAAGTTCCCACGCGGTCAGGGTTTTGCACATGGTCCTATAAGCCCATAGAACTGCTGGTACGTTCAGGTCCCAGTCAGTTTTCTTCACATGGTGGACCGCATTCAGTGCTTCGCATACTTTTTCAAAGGCTTCCACGTAGATAATCTTCAACGTGCTTGGTATTATCATACTTCTTGGTCATTGTTCATGTCATCGTCTTGCCTGCTCCTACTTGTTGGTCCTTTTTCCTATCACGAGGATAGTGTGCATTCGTGCAGGTTGCGCACCATACGCCTATACCCATCTAGGAAGGTGGGCGCGCGAGCTATTTTGTTCGTCATACCTGGCTTTCATACACATCTGAGGCTTTCCAAATCGTATGAGCATCATCCTTCTACAGTCGCTCTAGTCCTCAAAACTCTGCTGGTGCATACCCCACCACCTTGCAGGCATAGCGTGCAGTACCCATTTCAGAGCATCGAACCGTTGCTGTTTCGGCACTTCTCTTTCAAATTTGTTTAGGAAATCATCCACCTCTGTAAAGCCATCATACATAGGCAGATCTCTTACCTCTGTTGTCACGCAGCGCAATGACCTTGTCATCATGTTGCAGTTGAGCGTGGTTACCTCGTGTAACCGGTTCTGCCACCGTTCTCTCTTCATGCTAATATAAGGTGTAGGAGCTTTTACGTTCCCACAAAATCCTTCCATCTACTGTTGGATTCACCCAGTGCTGCTCCCGTGCGGTTATCTTGTAGATACAATCTAGATCGTCGCTGCTCTCGCAATCGTGCACTGGCTCTGTGTAGCGCAATCCTTCTGCAGGGTCTAAAGGTACCACTACACGTAGTGAATTTTTTTCGAAAATCATCTTGCACCTCTTTAGATTTATCACTCCATTCATGTCAGTGGCCCAATCTATTCCCAGTAGCGCGGGATAGGGATTGGTGTCATAAAAAATCTCTATCACTTCGAAATATGCAAGCGTGCTCACAGCTTCGATATCTACTGTTATTCCCTGTAACCTCCCCATTAGTAGGATCTTTTACTGGTTTGCCATTCGCAAGTGAATAGGAGACCATTGCAATGTAGGCCTACCCATGCACTCCCATGTATGCTTTGGCAGGACGTTTGCGTTCGATCCTAGATCCAAAATCACTTGATCCATTTCATATTCCCCGATCTGCGTGGTCAATCTCATTTCTCTTCCTATTCGCGTTGTGAGCTTCTCGAGCTTTCGGACTACATGCGGTTCTCCTGGCGCGGTCCCAACAGATCTAGTGATGAGTTCTTGTAGCCCCTTCATAGCCTTGCTGTCACACAGCAGCTTCATGCATGTCTCCAGAAAGGTAGTGAGCATTAATGGGTCCATTTCTGGTTCCAGTTTGTCTTTACTACCTGAAGTGGAGGCCTCCATGAAGCTCTTCTTAGCTTCCATGAATGTCTCCTTAGCGTGCTCCAAATCAAATTCTAGTTCCTTTGTTGGAGCCTTGCGAACTCAGGCACTCTCTTCAGGTTTCTTTCCTTTGTCATCTCCTGTCGTGATACCACTTCGGAGCACGATGTTTATATTCTGGTCTCCCTCGTGTGGCTCAAACCTCATCGTTTGCAGGTTCTAAGTCGAGGGAGGTTGGAGTGTTCCTTTATCATGCAACCTTCCTATCAGTGTGGGTTAGTCCTCCGTCTCATGATCAAAATGGGTAAAATATAAGCATGATGGTCTCGTTGGATTTGTACAATCACAAGAATAATGCCCTGGCCCTCCGCAATTGTAACAGATCAACTGTCTGTGACCTCTTCCTAGTCCCATTCCACCTCGACCTCGTCCGCACCCTTGAAATCCAGTGTGTGCCATCCCTGCATTTTGATAGAAATTACAGAACAACTTTTGGGAATTTTGTGTATACTTCTGTAATAGATGACAATTATCTATAGCATGATTCCCTCCTATCTAACAAATCGCACACCATAATGCAAGTGCCAAGCATGGTCCTTCTTATGCCTCTGGTCTCAATGGCATTGGCACTCCTCCCACTAGGTAGTTTGTGAAGACTGGACAATGGTCCTTGTCATGTCCCTAGCCTTTGCACTTTATGCACCATACCTCCTCGCGCACTTCTGGGCGAGCTATCCCATCTTGTTGCAAACTCTACATCTCAAGACATAAGTTTTTCAACTGCGCATGGATTTGTTGGACTCCCAAGTTAGGATCTTGTATCGACATCTCGTGCAGTCTCATTGCAATCTCCAAGGCCTCGGCCTGAGTGGATAGCTTCTACTGTGACAACGCGTTCCTTAGATGTGGTGTTAGCAATGCTACAAACCATGCACGATGCTGCCCACCCGTCAAGGTCATGTTAGCTTCACGAATCATACCCTTCAGTCTCTGATCCAGCTCCCAGGGGGTCTCACCTAGAAGCATCGCGATTTCCTTAAATCCAATAATCGACTGTGTCTCTGATTTTCGCCTACTAAATTCCATGTTTAGCACAGCTTGGATATCCGTGATCCCTGATTTTGGTTTGTCATTGGAATGCTTAATGTACCAAGTCAGTGCACGATCCTGCAAAGCGCTGACCAACGTTGCTTTCTTTATATTATCATCCGTGACTCCCTGCGCTTCCCATACAGCCTTTACCATGAACCAAAACTGGTCCAGATCTTCGTTCCCTACTCCTTTGAACACCGACAACTTTATTGCGCTTGCCATATTGAACTGTGGTGGTGGCGGAGGTGGTGTGGGCGAAGACAGGGGTGAAGATGGTGAAACTAGTGGTGGTGTAGGTGGGGGTGGTATGCGTGGAATTCACGGCCTTATCAAATTGATCGCACTCCTTGGTGAGATCTTCACGAGCTCTTCCTTGCTTTCCTGTGGAGGTGAAATCAAGGGGCCAGTTTCTAGTTCTGCTCTACCTTCGTTTATGTAGATCCTCCCATTTCACGTAGCCCCAAACATCAATTTATTCACATAACTCGCTTTTCCCACAGTAGCATCTTAATCCAAGTGTTCAAAGATTTAATGTACTTACCTCGCGGTCCTTTGAGGAAACGTCGTTTCGCCTTGCTATAGCTGACTGAAGTATCTACCGTGAGCTCGGCGATATATCCTCCTATGATTCAATCGAGCCAGTGATCTACAACGTGCGTGATCTTATCTTCTGATGCTTCTAGTCTGCACAACAACCCTAGAGTCCACACAATAGGTTTGTCGAGCCTACACCTTCCATGATTGTCTGCTAGCTTCGCGATCCACTCATACAACTCAGAGGGGAAGGATGCAAACAAAATTTCGTAGATTTCCGTATATAAGTAGCTATCTAACCACTCTTCCTTTGATAATCACAGATTCCTGTTTTCCTGCGTCGTGAACTTGTGAATCTTCCTGTCCAACCACTCTTTAATTCCTTTCTTTGTTGGATTCTAGTGATACGACATCAGACATCTCTTATGAGATCTTAGTCTAGGCTACAAAACAATTTGTTGGCTTATTGGGGCCTGACCCAAGTTCAGAGTTAAGTTAGCCAAAAAAATCCCGATACTACTGGCCCTTTCGGCAATAGTCCGTGGAGTGCGAACTGAGGTCTCACCCGAAGTAGTATGGGAGGGTTCTAGAACTAGGTTTCTGCACCCTGGAGATGTCTGATGAATTCAAGTGGTTCGCAGTTCGACCCTGCGCGTAATGCGATTCGTGCACTTTCCCATACCTCGCAGCCTGAGATGATGCCTTCGCGCAGCCCTACTCAGGGGCTGAATGTTGCGCTTTTGGGTTATTACCTAAGAATTTATTGGTATTCCAATGTTAGTTGATTATCTTAGCCTATTGTATGAATAAGCATATGGCTTGTGGAGTATTCTCCTTCCTTAAGGAGTGAATGTATGGTGTTGCCCTACCATAAGGGTTTTGATCAATAAAGAATCATTTCATATTATTTCTGGGTTTATTTGCATTATCTTATATTTTCATATCATATTTATAGTATTTCCGGGTTAGATCTATAACAAGTGGTATCAGAGCACTTTCTTGGGCAAACAATGGAGAATTTTTTTTTATCTTTTGTAGGATTTCTGGGGCGGCGAGTTGCAGATCAGATTTGTACGTTTTGGTGCAAGATCTACAAAATCTAATTGCAGATCTGGATTCTTTGTGAAAAAATAGCCGATTTCAAAAAAAAATTCAATTGAATCGGAGTATGGATGAAGGAGATATCGCTGATCTAAAAATCAGTGGGGTTGAAGACAATTTTTCAGGGCAGCGAGTTTGCGGCATAGATCTGGACGTTCTGGTACAAGATTTGCAAAATCTAATTGTAGATCGGGATTCTTTGTGAAAAATACTGAATTTAAAAAAAAAATCAGTCGAATTGGAGTCCGGATGAGGGAGATATCGCTGAGTTAAAATCAGCTCTTTTTTCAGAAATTTTGCTGACGGCAGGAGAGTAGCAGCGCAGATCTGAAATTCTAGTGCCTGGATCAGGATTTCTATCATATGGGCAGATGCAGAATGGCTGTTCCATTTCCAAAAACAGGTCATAATAGGGATACTGAGCAATATTGACGGAATTGTGACCATTTCAAATTTTCGCCCATTTTTTTTTTGTGATGGCGGCCCTAGGTCAGAATTTCAGGGACTTGTATAAATTTGATGGCTCTCATCCAGCCAAATGGCTAGCACAAATGGAGAAATATTTTATATTGAATTACATCATAGATGACGAGACTCAGTTGAGTGTGGGAATAATGTACTTGGACAAGGAAAGACGACAATGGTGGCAATGGCATCAACGTTGCTATCGAAGGCCTTGACTTGGGACACATTCACAAAAGATCTTATGGACCACTTTGACCGTAAAGATAATCTTGTGGATAAGCTCACACAGACAGACACACAACCTAGCAAAGATTTTATAGAAAAGAAGGAAATCAAGGAACCTAAAGGGTTATTTTCTTCTGGTATCTCCTTATTGCAGGTTCATGGATTGATTCAGAAAGAGAAGACCATTGTTTCTATAAATCCTAGTTGCAAGCATAATTTCATCAATGTTAATTTGGCAAAAAAATTGCAAGTTCCTGCAAAACACATTGAAAACACACAGGTGGATGATGAGAATGTTCAAGTGTATAAGGATATGAAGATTTCTATGGATAAGTATGTTTTGCATGGTGATTTTCATACTTCAAATATGGATAATATGGATGTTTTTTTAGGATATTCTTGGATGGAATCTGTGGGTACTATAAATATTAACGTGTAGAAGAAATTCCCAAAGCTCTGGTATAAAAAGAAGAAAATTACATTACAGGATATTTCCATCAATAAATAGGTTGACGCAGAAGATGTTCCAGGGACTGACATATTAGATGATGAGCAGTTGATGGTCGACAATCAAACACAAACAGAGGCTGAAGTAGAAAAGGTTACATGTGCTGATACATCAGATGAAGGCTCAACAATGGAAGTAATATTGGAAGATAAGACACCACAGCAGGCACCACAACATAACAGTCAGGCTCTAGTAAGGGGTGAATTAAAGAAAAAGCCATCGTGGGTTAAAACTTCAACATATCATCACCCACATCACCCCGCAATACAACCATCAAGATGGCAACCAATTAGCCACACGAACAACAACCCCCGCAGGATAGATAGAGAGGATCGAAGATCCACCTACTACACATCAACACAGAAGAGCTACCATGGTCAACTTCCACCTCAAGCGAGCAAGGCACTAGTGAGACCAAGGGTTCACCTCTCTCTTGGATGGTTAGATGCACGTGCATGGTACCAGTGGACTACTCTTTTGAGTAGATCTTATTATTTGTGTTCTTCTCATGTTTCGGGGACGAAACATGCTAAGGGGGGTGGAATGTTATATACCTAGGGGGGATAATATGGGGTACCAAGGGAGGTACCCAAGGTAATAATGTAATAATGGGATGGGCCATAGTAATAAATAAGGTGGTTAACCCATATCATGTAAGGGACCACAAGTAGTTAGTAATAATGTAATGGGCCCATGGTATTAGTTTGATGGTATGAGGGAACCATGGTAATGACCCATGGTATTGTATGTATGAGGCCTATATAGAGGCTAGAGACTTAGTGTCAAGGATTATTGTATGAATAGGCATATGGCTTGTGGAGTGTTCTCCTTCCTTAAGGAGTGAATGTATGGTGTTGCCCTAGCTTAAGGGTTTTGATCAATAAAGAATCATTTCATATTATTTCTAGGTTTATTTTCATTGCCTTATATTTTCATATCAGATCTATAATATTTTCGGGTTAGATCTATAATATGCATGCTTTAAGTTATACTTAACAACATAACCCATTCATACAGGAGCGCGCAGTAAATAAACAATATATTTTCAAATTATATCAAACATGCATTAACCTAAGAACATATACACAAAATTATGATAAAACTTGTCTTTATTAATTCCTTCCTCGGTTACAAACTCGAATCTGCCCTGCGCACTTAGCTGCAGGGGTCCGCGCACTCAGCTGTGGACTACTAGGCCTCTGCGCACTCAGCTGTAGAGCCTTCTCCTACTCTACGACCCAAAGACACACTTTACACTTGCGACTCAATCACTTAGACTTGTTATTATTCTCTACTATTATTTCTCTTTTACACTTAGAGCCTCGCTCTATTTATACAATCCCATGGTCTGCGGACCATGGGTAGGCTGACATTACATTATAAAACTAGGGTGGACAACCTTGCGACTCTATTATACTTTCACGCCCCACGCCCGCAATTCGCGGAGCTTTACAACAAGATTGGGTCAAAACTTGGGATTTGAGCCCCAAAACATGCCTTGGGGGGATTCCATGCCCAACAGTTGGATTTATGAATATGATATTATATGTTATTTCTTATTGAGATCAATGAGCACATGTTTTGATTATTGTGTTGATTTTATGACTGGTTTTCCATGGCTTCATTCTAGTTAAATTATGGTTATAGGCATGGTTAAATGATGTGCTCTTGTTATGGATCTTGTTCATGATTCAATAATTTATATAATGGTTATATGGATGCATGAAGTAACTAGTGTTGATGCAACTAGCTTGAGAAGGCACTCAACCTTCTTGATGACTCTGTGATGAAGCTAAGGAAATAATTAACAAATATGCATTCATGACATGTAGTTACTATGTTTACCATGTGTTTGATGAAATGCTTATCATGTGTTTGGAAAGTTTGGGAAAAATATTAGCCTTAGTAGAGATTACACATACTTATAATCATCATAGACTGGATTCTGGAAAGTTTTGGATTGTTCAGGGTAGCTGGTTTATAGCTAGCCCTGGAAATTTGGAATATGGCTTCTGGCCACCATCTCTTAATTGATAAATCTCAGTTGTAGCCGCACGAAGGAAGGCCTGTGCGTGTGTCTAAATCCTTCTGGCCGCATGCATAACTTGGCATGCATACAACTGGGATGTGAGGTTAGGTGAAAAGATAGTTCCAGCTCAGGGTAAGATCATTAGTGGATGCGGTCTAACATCTGGGTGATATGGTGTCCCTGGGAGGTTGCAGTAAGATTCAAGATGGTAGACCCCACTTCCATAACTGGAACTTGGTTTTTGGGTCATGTCATAGTAACTCTCATCTCATTTTTACCCTAGAGAGCTTGCAAAAGAGGGTAAATGTGGGGTGGGGTCTTACATGGTACACTTATTTTTTGAAAATGAATAACATGGTCTTGATGTTGAGCAGGTGTAAGACCCTTAGGCATCTCTCCAAATACCTTGAAAATACAATTGATAACCTTTTTAATCCACTAGATTATAAGATATAAATGTTTGAACATCTATTTAGCACAATTATGAAAATAAGCCATTGTGTCCATTTTTGAGTAATTTTGTCATGTTGTTAGATATTATATTTTTAAAAGGTTTCCCATGGACACCTCTAATCTCAATTTACTTGCACTTTGAGTTAAATCTCATGAAAATATCTAAAAATTAAGGGCCATAGTTTCTAATGATATAACTATTTGACCCCTTAAAATAACATTAGGGCCACTCATTTGGATAACAATCATGGGACTATCCAATACATACTCCCCATACTGAGCCTAATAATATGGAAATTCCTTGTAAAGTTTATGGTATCTCCATTTAAATCATTACTTCAAACATTGTTGCTAGAAATACAAGTTTATTGAGAACTTTTTCTAATTTTTTATTGATGAACCTATGGATACAACCATAATCAATCAACAATATTTCCTTTTTCTTTGATTTATCCTTCTATATTGAGGGTTTGTGGAGTAATAATGCCTGCCAATGTATAATAAGATATTGTTGGAGTAGTATATTCAAGATTTAGATCCTGTGATGGTTCTAATTATTGATCTTCTTCCTTATAATAAATGTAAAATAATTTCTTCTCATTGCATTTATTCCCCTTACTATACTTAACAATTGAAACATAGCCCCTTTTCTCTTATTTCATCAATTTGCGGAGGTGTCAACCTTATCGATTGAGTGAGCTTAGGAGAGGGAACATGGTACTATCTTTAGTTGTTAGTGATAGATCTTCTTGTAGCCATATTTTCACTTTAAATTTTCCTTTCTAGTCTAAAAGCATGCTCTAGGGATTAGGTTCCAAGAGATGCACCTAATGTTAGACACTCTCCTTTAAATTTCCCCATAAAAAGATCAAAAAATTATCCTCTGAAATGTTCTTTACCTCGAGACTTAGTTTTTGGAACTATTAAAGTTTTTCTATAATTGGATCTCTTTGACGAAGACTTATCAATTGACTAAACACTAGTAAAAAATGTGTTAAAAATTGCAACAAGAAAAATCCTAATTTAATTTTCCCTTGAATTAAATTAGGAGAAAATTGTAATTCCACATCAAATGACAACTTGTACGAGTTAAATAAGTTAATTTGACTTAGTTGGTTTAGTTAATTTGAGATGAGGGTCTAACTTGAGTCATGTAGAGTGGTTCCTACTTTATAGGATCCTTGGTTGAGTTTATTTTGAGTTGTAATTAATTAATTCAATTTATTTGAGTTAAATTCCGTTAAACTAGTTCTAAATGTTTGAAGAACTAGTAGGAGGTCTAGAAGTGGGGTACATCATCACTGTTCAACCAGTTAACTGATAATTCAACCATAAATAAGTCATGCATGTCAGATATGAGAGTTACCCAGTTGAGATTGGAGTTCAGGGGTAGTGTACTATCAGTTGTATAATCATCCAAACTAGATATGTGGTGCATGTAGTCAAAAGAAGGCCTATGATGGATTGTGCAATATTGGATGGGGATTTACCTAAATAATAGGGGCTAATTACCTAAGGAAATAATGCAAGGAAATAGGGACTTGGACAAGAAAATTTTGGTTAAGTATTAGCCTAGACTTGTCTAGGAAGCAGTGAGATAGATAAAGATAGTGCAGAGGTTGCTCAACTTGAGCAAAGCATCGTAATATTCTCATATTTTCTGATCTAATGCAATATACAGATAGGAGGGGTTTTTAGCTATGGCTTTCCCCAAGAAATTATTATGTAATGTGTTGATTGAATTCTTTCTCTTTTATGCTTCCTGATTTCACAATCGTTTATTGTTTCTGCAATTGGTAGAGTAGATTCAAGTCTAATGTTTTAGCAAATTAAAATTAGCGGTTCAAACCTACATGGATTTTCTACATGGTACCAGAGCGGGAATCACTATAGAAGAGAAAAATACAAGTTTGTATTTTGCAAGTGAAATTGAATATGCAGAATCATTCTTCAAGAATCAGCAGGATGTCATTCTCGTGATTGAGACTTGAATGTTTCCTTGAGGGTCATTAAAATTATATTTCTTGGAAGGACAGGATGGAGGCAGTGTTGGAAGACAATGGGCTGAAGGAATTCATAGACAATGTGTAACACCCTCCCTTCACGTCTACCCAAGTAACCGATCAACTAGGGTAAACATGTGATGAAGATTTTCTATGATATGATTCAACTCTCCATGTGTCAGTCAAGGAAGTGGAACTGATGGAACACAACAAAACAAACCTTCTAGACACATTGTAGAACCTTAAGGAGCCATCCAAGCCTTCCAAGTGACTAACCCTTAAGACAAAATAATTTTTTACTACATTATTACCCCAGTCACTCGCATGGCATGGGCATGAGTGTGACTGGAACCCTCCAGTCACTCCCAAAACATGGGTATGCCTGTGACTATGGAATTTCCCCATCAATTTTGTGCTTGCGACTCTGAATTTTGTACCACTTTTTCAGGCCCAAGGCTTAGGTCACTGCCTAGAACTCCATGAAATTTCCAGAAATGAAAGATAACAATAGAATAATGATACAGATGTAATTACTTGAACAAGGAATTGACTGGACCCCTACTAGCCATGACAGGAATTTCATCAAACATGTCACAAATATGCATTCTATAGATTTAAACAACAAATCTGAACATAAATGTCTCATACTTATATATGAGAATAAATAAGAAGCACTGATGCCTCACCACAATAACCGCATTACTATCTATTAAGACATATATTCATTGTACATTAAGTGATTAACCAAAACATGATGAGAGCCATACATTTCCACTTTCATAAAACTCATTCATAGCCATCATATAACCAACAAAAATATCAAGAATATAAAAACCATATAAGCCACATATAAACACCAATACGAATACCAAGGTGAAAGAGAGATCTTATTGAATATTGCATAAGCCGACTAGGCATGGGACTTCCACGAACCACTCAACCGTAGACTAGGCTGAACCAAATCTTTCTTTCAACTAGTCACCTTGCATCGTATTCCAAGCATGAATGTGGCATCTCATAAAATAAATCAATCAAAACCATCCAGGGCTTCCAGAGGGAAATCCACCTCAACCCTCAACCAATTATTCCACCTCATGGTCGGACATCACCAACCATCACCAGATTGGTCTCTACCCAAGTTGTCCAGGGCTCCAGAGTGTTTGTTCCAACTAGGGCTTCCAGGACTAGTAACTCAACACACAACTGCTGCTGGGCTTCCAGAGCGTTTGTGCAACCAGGGGTTCCAAGACTAGTAACTCAACCCACTAAGGGAGTCCAAAGCGTTTTTCCAACCACTGCTTCTAGGAATAGTAACTCAGCCCTAGCTGTTACAGGGCTTGAAAAGTGTTTGTCCAGCCAAGTTTTTTAGGAACTAGCAACTCAACCCACAACCAAAGGCACAAGAAAACCAACCAGAAAACAAAATTAAAGCCCACAACACCATGGCTATCTAGGAAATTGAAAGGTTATGCAAATCCATTGTCAATCTAGGAAATCATCCTTGCCAATGATAATCATAACCAAGAAACCACATACATATGGCATGCATGCCAAAACTAGTGATGAAAACCTACATGCAACTCAGTATCTACAAGCAAAACCCACTGTAGCTGCTGATCCTAATGTCCTATTGCTCTTTCTTGCTCTTCCTTTGCCTTATTACTCCAAAAATCCAAGTATGCCACACTCCTCCAAGAGTGTTCCAAGAAAACTCTAAGTGTCCAAGAGTATGAGAGAGACAGAATAGAGGGAGAGCTCCAAAAATGAAATGAAAAAGTTTGTGAACTGATCCTCATAAGCCTTTTTATTAATGAGGCCTCTATTTTCTTATTTTTCCATTATTTTCATTCATTTTCATCCTCACATGCAACCTGTGACTTTTCACTTCCCTTTTCTCCTAATTTCTAGTATTTTCATAAATAAAATGCTAATAAATGCCTCATGCCTTTCCAAATCCTTTTCCATTTCCTTTGCCAATTTCCTTAGCCATCAATGAATCACAAGTGATCCCCATCACTATGTTTTTGCCTAACATTCAACTTGGAATACGTGTCATATGACCAAGATCTTATTTTACCTTTATTATTTTTACATGGATTTTTAACCAGGGCTGTTACAGAACACTCTCCCTTAGGGAAACACTGTCCTTGGTGTTCAACGAAAGCATCAACCAACAAGACTGCTGTAAGCAAAACATACTGCCCATGGAGCTTTATAAATTAGCTTGTTGCACTATTTACAATGATCAACCTATTGAGAAGCAACCAACATGACAATATAACAACATGAAAACTATAATGACATGACACCCATACCGTTTATTGGATCTTTATAACATATCTCATGGTGGTATTTACATCCATATACATATTTACATATACAAAAACATATATCGAAACATATACCAAAGACATATACCAAAACATTCACTCATACAGTGAATAGAGAAGGATACATAGCCCGCATATGATCTGCCATCTCCCATGTAGCTTCATCGGGCCCAAAGTGCTTCCACTGCACTTTAACCTATCTAATTTCTCATTTTCAGAGCATGAGCATCTTCCTCTACAAAATGCAATGAGGTTCCAGCTGGAATTCTCCTTATAGATCCACCTACAATACAAAAAATTCAATCACATGATCAACGCCTTTAACATACTTCTTAAGCAATGACACATGGAAAACATCATGGACTTTCTGTAGAAAAATCTAAATGTAGGTTAACCCGATAATGCAATATAAATCAAAGCAGAATACTTTAACCTACTTCTACTATCAATTTTGCGGAAGCTTAAAGATCGAGCTGAACAATATAACCAGAAGAAGAATCAATGCACAATACACATGAAAATACTTTGGGGAAAGCCTCAACTAAAAACCCCACTATCTGTATTATTATACAAGGTGGAAATACATAGGAATTATACAAATCCTTAGCTCGCATAGCTAGCCAGCTCTCAGTACAATCCTCATAGGTGCTCACAGGTAATCTTGGCTTCTCTCGAGCCTTCCTCTCTGCCCTCCAAGCTCCTATTTCCTTGCGCTGTTCCTCTGGGATGATTCACCTTCAACCAAGTGGAACATTGATCTCACACACTGTCAGAAATGCACAATCCTCAAGGAATTATTCCTTCTGCATGCATGAGTTTTCTTTATAAGAAAACACATGCAACTGATAGTACACTGTCCTTGTCTTTAATCTCAACTGGGTCTTTCTCAGAATAGACATGCATGAGTTTCTGATGAGGTAATCTTCAGTTAAATGGAGTACACTTGTTGAGTGCATGCATGCATGAACTGACTGTTAACTCTATATTAGTTCCTCAAATAGTTTGGAACTAATTTAACTAGACTTAACTCAATAAACTGAGTTCAATAATTACAACTCAAATATAACTCAATATTATCTCCTTAATTTAAGGGATAACTCTTGCATTACTTCAGAAATACTTCTAACTTGAGTTTCTCCAACTAATTAAGTCAAAATAACTTAATTAATTATTTCCAAGTAGTTGTTAAGACTAAATTCGTTTTTAATTCATAATTTAATTCAAGGACAAATTAAATTGGAATATTGTTGTTGCCACATTTCAACACTCCCTCTCAACAAGAAAGGGATTATCTGCCACCTCGATCTCGTCTTTATGGAACTCGGACTTACACTTTGACAATTCCTTTGTCAAAATGTCAGCATCTTGCTCCTCTGTCGAAATATACTATAGCAACATGATCCTCCCATCATCAACAACTTGCTTTACCTTGTAAATCCAATGGGAACTCACAACTGACTTTTTCTTCAGTCTCAGAACCACGTCCCAAACACTATTACGAACTATGGAGTCATACTCCTCCACCATAGCATCAACCCAAATTGGCTATTGCACTACTTCCTCAAAGGAAGATGGCTTGGTCTCAACACATTCCCCAGCAAGGGCCTTGTATCCAGTGTACCTCTCAGGTGACCTCCTCTATCTGCGCTAAGAAGATGGTTCTCCCACATTCTCTCTCGCATCCTGCAACAATCTGTTAGCTTCTCTTGTGTGCTCCCGTCCATCTCTGGAAGACTCTGCTTGAGTGGATATATCCACTCCTGGAACCTCTGCGTGCAGCTGCTCCGCGTCAGTCTGAGGCTCCTCCTTTTTAGGAACCAACAGTTCCTCCACAGCCTGTAGTTGGAGCTCCCTCTCAAGGGAAACTTGCATGGCCTTCTGCTCATCAAACTTGATATCTTTACGAACCATTGTCCTCCGACTGGTAGGCAAGTACACCCGATAGTTGTGATGTGTATCACTGTACCCCACAAGTATCCCCAACTCTGTTGTGGGCTCAAGCTTCTTCTGTGCATCCTTTTTCACATGGAAATGTATTTATGAGCCAAAGATCCTGAAGTGACCCACATCTGGTCTCTTATTGGAGAAAGCTTCCTCTGGTGTCTTCATCCCAAGTATGCGATGAGGGCTTCTATTCTGAAAATAGACCGATGTGTTGCATGCCTCAGCCCACAAGTGAAGTGGTAGGCCTTGGTCATGCAGCATTGCCCATGCTACCCCTACAATAGTTCTGTTCTTCCTCTCGACCACCCCTTCTGCTGTGGGTTATGAGGTGCCGTCAACTCTCGTTTAATTCCTTCCGCTGCACAGAAGTCCTTAAAATCTTGAGAGACATATTCTCCACCATTGCCATTTCTCAAGGCCTTGATCTTCTTCCTTGACTCTTTCTCAGCCAAAGCTTTGAACTCACAAAACTTTGTGAAGGTTTGGTCCTTCTTCTGCATGAAATAAATCCAACATTTACGAGAATAATCATCAATAAAAAACAAAAAATACCTTTGCTTCTCTGTGGATGCCGTCGTGAATGGTCCACACACATCAGTATGAACTCGCTCTAAGATAGCCTCTGCTCAACTATCTTGATCATGAAAGGAAGACTTGGTGTAATTTCCCTAGGTACAACCTTTGCATGTGTCAACTTGCTCAAGTTTACCTTTGGGAAGTCCTGTAGATATTTGCTGCATTATCTTCAAAGCCCCTTGATGCAAATGGCCCAGCCGCTTGTTCCACAACTCGCTAATATCTTGACTTTGCACCAATTCTACTTTCATAATCAATGTTGCACAATCATCTACCTCTAGTTTATAAAGATTCTTCACCCGAATACCTATCCTCTTGGTCTGACCCGTTGCTATGTGTCTTAGGAATGCCTTTGCTTTACTAAAGACAACATCGTAGCCTTTGTCCTCCAACATTGCGACCGATACCAAGTTCTTCTTCAGTCCAAGAACATACTTCACATTTGTCAAGGTGATAGGAGCTCCATGCTCCCTCTAAAAAGCAACTGTGCCCACTCCTGAAACACTATACCTTCCGACATCACCCATCTCTATGCACATCTTGAGGTCTTTCTCCTTCAAGGCATTGAATAAAATTTTATCACCAGTCATGTGGAATGAGGCTCAACTGTCAAGATACCAGACACAACCCATCATCGATGACACCATGCATGCGATGAGGGTAAATTTCATTTCGAACTGAGAGGCTAATGCCTCACCTTCCGAGGATCCCTTCTTGGACTTCTTCGATGGGCAATTAGTCACATAATGTCCCATCTCGTGACAATTAAAGCATCTCACTTTTGACTTGTCACCCTTCTTCCCTCCATGAGAAGAATTCAATTTGGAATGGGAAGCCTTCCCCTTTCCTTTCCTTGCCTTACTTGTTAAGGCTAGATTTCTTCATCATCATCCTTGGATGAAGAACCATCTCATGTGCTCCTCATGATCTCCTCCTGCATAAGATCCGACCACAGTCATTCCCAATACGACAGTTTCTCCCTTCCATTCACAGAGTCCTGGTAGCTATTCCAACTCTTTGGAAGGCCAAGGAGAGAGAGGCTCACCATATCTTCATCAGTAGTAGTTATTCCCACACCTCCAAGCTCATCTTTGCAGGTGGTGAGCTTGTTTAGATATGTGGAAATAGTAACGCCGTTCTCCATCTTGATTCTTTGAAGCTTATCCTTGAGCACCAATTTCCTCTGGTCACTACTATTCTGGTAGAGGTCCTTCAATGTCTTCCACATTGAATATGTGTTATAGACATTTTTGTGCCTTACAACATTGAGCATGAAATGTCCATAATCTAAGGGATCCAAAGTCCCTAAACATGTTGTTCCTACCCCTAGAGGAACAAGGCTAACAAACCACATCAATTCACAAAAGTTCTCCACCTGAAACTGCTCAAAAAAAAGTCAATTCAGGATCATGTCAACTTCTCCACTGACCATCTGCGCTGAATGTCAATGGCTCCACTGGCTACCTGCGTTGAATGTCAACTCCAACACTGGCTACCTGCGCTGAGCGAGATTGGACAAGTGGCAGACTCATTCCTCAAGGTGTCAGAACCCAGGAAGCTTCCAAAATGACACTTGCCTCAGGGAATTCGACTGGTGATGAGTAAGAGGTTCCAAATCTCCAAGTGGAAGCAAGAACCTCCAAGTGGACTCAAGAACTGACAGAGGGAGAGGACACTAGTCAGATCTCAAGCTGACTCATCCTCTCTCCAAACATCTATATATGGATCTCTCCTCCATGAGATCTGGAGGCTGGAATTTTATTATTGCAAAGAATTGCTGTTGGTTTGAGACTGGAATCATTGGGTGCTTAATGCTTTGAAGGGGCTGAAGATAGGAATTCCATTTGCTGGGAAGGAGATGCTGGATTGGAGCCCTCTGGGTTGTATCTCTTCCTGAACCTTGTTATTCATCAATAAAGCTATCTTGGTTTCTCCTATATGCTGATGTATTTTGATGTATGAATGTATTAGTGTATTTGGTTTATCTCTAATCCTAAACTAGTTATGAATGTGAGTCTCTATCTTTGTGTAGTGTTCTTCTCTTGTCGCAGTTAGCTGTTCTCTTGTGATCTTGCAGGAAACTGTAGCTGGATAAGCAGGAAGGCAAGTAGCTGTGAACACCCAAAGAGGAGAGAGATTGGATCGAGGGACAAACAGAAGACACCGGTAAGTCTATTGATCTCTCTTCTTTCACATTTCATAAAGGAAGAAACCAGTATAGCTGTACTCGTTTGTTGCTAAGGCACTGTCACACCTTAGGTGGATAGGATCATCCTGCATAGGCATTTTTCCCCACAACAAATTGGCGACTCCGCTGGGGAAGATTTGTTTAGTCATTTTATTTGTGTTTCTATCATTTGTTTACTTCATAGACTTGACAGCAACAATCGAACTGCATCTTTCCCGGATGCAAAGTAGAAAGTTGCTGCTTTGATCCAGTTGCTGGACTTGTCTATGATCTGAACAATGGATTCACAAATGATTTGATGATCCTTGTGATAGATCTTAGTAGCTTTCAAAGCATCCCTTTGATTATACCTTGCTTGTGTTTCTGATTTGGCCTGAAACTGTTGATTTTTGAGAAATTTGTGACCCAGAACCCAGGAGAAACGAGAGTTTCTCCTTCAGCGCAACTGCTGTGAAGGCAGTCTGCATTTCAATGCAGGTCCCGTGAAGGCTACCTGCACTGAATGTCAAATCCTCAGTGTTGAGGTTGCGCTGAACCAGTTTGGCCTTGTGCAGCTGGGGTTCTCTGCTCTCTGTTGCCCTGTTTTGATCTTTGTTTTTTGCAGCCTTTAACCAGCATAGGTACCAGTCAGATAACTCCTTTTCTTTGCTTAGATTCCGCCTCCTTTTGTACGAAAAGACTGTGAGTGTTTTTATGTGTTTGTGGCGTCATTTACAGTTTTCCTTTGCATGAGTGAAATAATCATCCTGTAGCCTTTGATTCAGATCTGATTGATTGTGATCTTAGAAGAGAGTTCATTGGCTGTTTGCAGATTAATTATACATTTACTTTTGCTTATTGGTTTGAATTTGTCTCTTTTAAGTGTCAAAACAAGTCTTTATTTCGAAAATCGTTAAGTGTTGTAATCTCTTCTATCTTCTCTGATTTCGAGAAAGTGAACTTGTTTGTATTGATCATTTAAAAGCAAATTCAAAGTTGTACAAAAAGCTTTCTTTGTAGGCATCACTACTAAGAAAGCGGAAAACAAACACCTGCATTGTGCATTTTGCATTTGATAGTTTGCATGTTGGATTTAGGAAAAGTGAATTAGAGTGTGCTGATTGCTCTTTGAGAAAATATGGTGTCTTTCTTTTCCCTTAGTAGCTAGGATTTTCAAAGTTGAAAAGATATAAAGCTTGCTTATCATCTTTAGACTGCATTTAGGAATTTGTATCATACATCTCGTGGTGAACCTTGAAAGGCAAACTTTAAAAAGATCAACCTAAAATAAACTGAATGAACCTAACAAAGCTTTGTAACATAACGCACAACATAGAGGTCTAGGCTAGAGACGTGTTCCGACGTCGTTAAGCCTAGTGACTGTCGATCTCGTGGAAGGTGGGTGATTCCTCCTGAGGGACGATAGCGCTAGTACGGATTGTGCTCCCACGTACCGTCGCGTATATATTGGGAGACCCCTATAGGCATATATCCTTTATCCTTAGGAAGCCGTGTCGGCCGCCCTACTGATCGCAATGCAGTGAACACAGCATTCACGAAGATCGACCGCCCGTACCTTAAAAAGTATTCTGCGGTTTTGCGAAAAGTTTGGCACACCCTCTGCCTAGAACTCCAGAGCAGTTCCTTTTGACCTTTTTCAGACTCTATAACAGAAAAAGTCCATCCGAGCATTTGTCACTTCAGGCTCGTTAAAACATCGAAGGAGACTAGAGTCATCTTTAGCTTTTTCTCGACTCTTTAAAAGTGAAAAAGCAAGTTGTGTCTAAAGCGTCTAATAAAATTCATTCAATTCGGAAACACCAATTTCCCTTTTTGTATTTTAGTTGATCGAGTAATCCGCAATCGTGGAAGAAAGTCAATTGAAACCCCATCGTTCGCGGAGGCTTACGAGTCAACCGTCTTTGTCTCCGGAATCGAAAACAGTACGGACAAAGCGAACTCGTTTAACCGGTTCAAAATCTCCTATCAAAGTTAGAACAAGTGTTCCAACCACATCTGAGATTCCGGTTACTCCAAACATTTCTGGAAACCCTGCCTCTATAGAAGAAGTTCAACAGCCACAGAGGGACAGTAATACTGATCCTAGTCTGGGGGCAAATACTTGCGTTACTGAACCAGTTCCATCTGTAACCGGTTTAGAGAATCTTGCTCCCCAAACAACTGTCGCTGTCGATTCAACCCCTTCTTCGGCACCAGAAATATTTTACGGACCTGACGGTCTTCCTCTTCCACTGGGTTTGATTGCGATAGAGGAAATTGTAGAGGATTCGCAAGCAAGTACTCCAACCCATTTTGGAGTCGGGGTCACTCTATTTCCTTCATCAGAAGTTAATCCACCACAAGTGGAAGTTCCTATAGAATCGCTAGGCAATCTATTGGATAGACTCAAAATGTCTGAACAACCGTCAACATCTAGGACTGTGTCGAATGACACAGCGACAGCAGAAGCCCCTGCCGTCACTCCGACAATGTTTGCCGGCATACCATCTGTCCCGACTAGCTCACAACCGCTAGAAGGAGTCCACCAAGGGACTATTTCGACAGTGTGGTCCGTTCCAGTTTGTTCATCCGGAATAATATCCGGCAACTCTTATGTTGAGACTCGCCAGATTGATCCATTTGGAGGTCAATTTGGGCAATCCAGTCCACAAGGACAAACAATCCCCTTGAGTTCCGGATTGCTACCGTATGGGGGGCAGTATGCCCTTTCATTACCCCCTCCAGGACGGTATCCATACGGGAGTTCACAACAGTATTCAGGTTATACTGGAATTACATCAAGTGGTTGGGTACCTATGCTACCTCAACAACCAAGGGTTGTATATTCTATGCAACAGTGTGTACCTATGTCGAACATCCCAACCACACCGGCTATTGTAACAGTGTCACAAGTTCAAGCAATGCCTGTTGTATGTCAACCTCAGATTTCTCAGGTTGTAATGCAACAGCCCCTTGACCCTGTGACACAACCACAATCGCCAACTGGTGGGGCGACACAGGTCCAAAAGGGTACAATTACCCCACACCTTGGTCCAACGGTTAGCATAGCGCAACAAAACATGGCTTCACAACCGTGGCTGGTGCAATACCAACAACCACAATTCCAGCAAGTGTACCAAGGTTCTGAGCAGCAGATCTTTGCGAACAGTGGACAACCGTATATTCAAAACGGTCAAAACCAACCGCTTTACAGTGGTCAAGTCCACCAACCGTATCAGTCATACCAACATCAATTACATTATGCTGGTATGCAAAGGCCCACTGCTCAAGCGATTCCATCGTACCCTGGTTATGCTTCACCTAACCTGAATCAACAGTTACCATTCGTGGCAACTTTAGAGTTACCCGATTTACACCGGTTAACCAACGATCCGATTGCTTATGCCCCTTGGTGGCCAGCGATTCCTCACAAACTTCCATCTGACATTCCTAAATTCAATGGAAATCCAGGTGAAGACCCATCGAATCACGTGATGACTTTTCATCTGTGGTGTTCATCAAACACCCTAAATGATGATTCGATAAGGCTTCGCCTTTTCCAGAGGACGTTAACGGGTCCAGCGGCAAAATGGTATATTGAATTACTTAGAGCCTCGTTCGACAATTTTAGCTCCCTAGCCACGACTTTCTTAACCCATTTTCAATTACCGATAAGGTATGAAACGGGAACCGAAATCTTAACCAACTTCAAGCAGACAACTGCCACTCATATATCCGATCATATACATGAGTGGCGTCGTCGTCGTAGGATGGTGAAAACATACGTTCCCGATCAGCTGTTAGCTGAATGGTTTATAAAGTCGTTACTTCCTGCTATAACAGAAGATGTGGCAAAGGGGGGAGTCGTAACAGAGGAGCAAGTTATTGCTCGTGCACAATATCTAGACTTAGTTTATACTCAGTCTGGCATGCTCTACGACAAAATACCTGACGCCCCTAGACCGGAATTTTCAATTCCTCCTCCTCCTAAATCCAATAGTGACTCTCATGCCGGCGATGGCGTGATTGGCACGGCAAACGCGAAATCGACAAAGGCTTCATCTAAGAAAGCCCGTAAGAATTCGGATCAAAATGCAAAAGAAGAAATTCTTGCTTCGGAAGTAAATGCCGTATCAGCAGATAAAGGCAAAGAAACCAATCAACCAGGAAGCAAGAAAAAGCAAAACAAAGGGAAAAAGAAGAAACAGGGTGAGTCATCTCCCGGAAAAACTTCTTCAAACCCTCCTAGGAAAGGGAAACCAAAAAGTCCATGCATGATATGTGACGAGGATCATTGGACAACCGATTGTCCATACAAAGCTGAGCTTAGAAGATTCTTTAAAAGTTCGCAAACCTCAGCTGTGTTAACTGATCCATTTCCCAACCCAGGTCAAAATCTGGTTGATAGTGGAAATGCTTCCCCGTCGCAAGTACTTATGTTGTCGGTTTCAAAACAGCAGAATGATGCTTTGATTTCGACAAGGAACAAAGATTACGGGAATCCGCAGCTGTCGAACGACAAAGGTAAAGATCAACCAAGTAGTTCGACAACAACTTCGACAGAAGTTGTACCACCCATCATTCCTGAATTAACAATAAAACCGCCAAAGGGAGTAGTACACAAGTCGACATTTAATCCTCGCGCCAGAGCGGCGCAGCATTATAACATAGTGGAAGATTTGGCCCAATCGCCATCCGCTATGTCGACTCTTGAAGTACTACAAAATTGTCCATCCCAAAGGCAGGCTTTGTTATCGGCTATTGGTGGGGTTGATCCTAAGGATTCCAATCTTGTATCCTTTGATCACAAAGGATACGATCCTCAGTTACCAGCTCAACTAGCTTTCCTTATTCAAGTGAAAGCCCTCAACAAAACTGTTCACCGAACAATTATTGATGAGGGGCATCTACATGTATTATGTCGATGAGTTGCTGGAAAACTTTAGGATCTCCAACCTTGTCGCGATCTTCGACGACATTAAAAGCTTTCGACGGAAGGACTTATACCCCGTACGGTATCCTTAATAACTTGAAGGTTGAACTGGGAGGAAAAACAGTAGAAATAGATGTTGAAGTCATCGATGGAAATCTTGACTACAACATCCTACTGGGAAGACCATGGATCTATGCCATGGCAGCTGTTGTGTCGACTTATTTTAGGAAGATCGCATTCCCATTTGAAGGAGGGATTACGATCGTCGACCAACAAAACTTCCTCCCTAATGGTTCACAAGTTACAGGAAGCATTCCCATGATCCATGGAAGCAACCATTCGCTTCAAGACATCGGAGTAGGCCTACTGAAAGACCCCACATTAATGGGAACTTTCGCACTTCCACCTCCATTCTATATAGGAGAAGTAGCATTCGTAAGAGCCTGCAACATGATATCTTCCACGAAGATCTCAGAAGACGATGTCGAAATGGATCATGCAATGGTTTTGCCCCCAAGCCCTATAGAAATATTGTAGCAATCAATGTTTCAAGCATGGGAGGCGAACCCAAATCAACGCTCATCAAGCGTTTGGGTAGATAGGTCTAGAGAATATGGTACCCCATTAGATCCTTGGTCGAAAGTACATGGGACTGACGAAGGAATTCTACAATCAATGTTGATTGAGGGGGCACCATGGAATGATTGCCACCATCGTTCCCTTCTTCCGGAATATGAAGAAGATACTCAACATGACCTTTATCACCCTTCAGTTTTTGAATTCCTATCAAATACTGTAAATACGGTGGATTCCGAGCGAAACTTATCCAATATTGAAGAGACTATAGCCATAAATATCTCGACTAAAACAAATGTTGTAGAGAATATTTATGTCGGCAAAGGTTGTTCCCCTTCAGAACTGGAAATATATAACGCTCTTTTTCGCGAATTCAGAGATGTCTTTGCTTGGTCATATGATGAAATGCCAGGCATTGACTCGAGTATCGTTGAACATGAAATTAAAATGTATCCTGATGTCAAACCAGTAAGACAACGGCTTCGGCAGGTGCACCCCAAGAAAGCCGCTGCCATTAAAGCAGAAGTTGAAAAGCTCCTCCATGCTGGTTTCATCTACCCGGTTCCTCTAACCGATTGGGTATCGAATATTGTCCCTGTTATGAAGAAACAAGGGACAATCAGAGTGTGTGTCGATTATAGGGATGTAAACCAAGCTTGTCCGAAGGACAACTACCCTACACCCTTCATCGACCAGATAATTGATGAATGCGCCGGATGTGAAATCTTTTCATTCATGGATGGATTTTCCGGGTATAATCAAATAAATATCCGCCCACAGGACCAGTCAAAGACTGCATTCATCTGTCCGTGGGGCACATTCGCTTATCGAAAATTACCCTTTGGTTTAAAGAACGCAGGGGCGACGTTTCAGAGGGCAATGAATTATGCCTTCCATGACATCAAGAACATCGTTCAACCTTATCTCGACGACCTTCCGGCTCATTCGCGAAAGCGGACTGATCATCCGCAGCATTTAAGAGCGATATTTCTACGTTGCCGACACTACAAGATAAGACTCAATCCACACAAATGTGTGTTTTGCGTCGGTTCTGGTCGTTTACTTGGCTTTGTAGTCTCTAAGGATGGTTCAGGCAATCATTAATTTGCCTCCACCTTCAAATTTGCTTCAGATTCAGAAACTCCAAGGGAAAGCAAACTTTCTGAGGAGGTTCATTCCAAATTACGCAGAACTTGCTAAAGGTTATACTCGTCTTTTGAAAAAGGATGTACCTTTTGTTTGGGATCAGGTGGCGCAAGCTTCCTTTGATGCTCTGAAAGATTCTCTAGTAAAAGCATCATTAATGTATGCCCCAGACTATCAAAGAGATTTTAACCTGTATCTGGCTGCAGCGGATACGACCATTGCGATGGTTTTAGTTCAAGAAGTCGATGGAATTGAACATCCTATATATTATTTAAGTAAAAACTTAAATGATACAGAAAGTAAATATTCTTATGTTGAAAAACTAGCGCTTGCAGTTGTTCAAGCGATTCAAAGGTTTCGACATTATGTCCTCTTTCGGAAAACTACCATTTTATCAGATTGCAACCCCATGACTTATATACTGTCGCGACAGTTGCTGGGGGGCAAATATTCAAAATGGATAGCGATCCTTCAAGAGTTTGATCTGGAATTTGTAAAATCCAAATCAAAGAAAGCTCTAGTTTTCGCAGAATTATTGTGCGATCTCCCATCGTCGTCCAACGATGAAACCTCCGAAGAATCAATCGTGGACGAGAATTTGTTTCTGATATCTACAAGCAATGAGTGGTATGGAGATATCATAATTTATCTCCAAACCCAAAAATTCAGGCCTGACACCTCTCACTCAGAACAGAAACGTATACGATACCAAGCGAAAGACTACATGATCGTCGGTGATACGCTTTACCGTCGTGGTATCGATACAGTCCTGAGGAGGTGCCTTACCCATGAGGAGGCCGAAAAAGCCCTGAATGAGTGTCATTCAGGCGCGTGTGGGGGGCATCAATCTGGATATGCAACAGCACAAAAAATCTTACGAGCAGGATACTTCTGGCCAACCATGTTCAAAGATTGCATAATCGCAGTCAGAAGTTGCCATGCTTGTCAAATTTTTGATAGCAAAACCAGAAGACCACCCGCACCTTTACAGCCAATAGTTGTTGTTGGGCCTTTCGCCAAATGGGGCATCGATTTCATGCAATGTAACCCCACCTCGACCGGGGGGCATGGGTATATTATAGTCGCCGTTGACTATTTTACCAAATGGGCCGAGGCGATGCCTACATTGGATAACACTGGTGAAACAGCTGCCCTTTTCTTTTTCAATCATGTAGTCGCCAGGTTCGGCGTACCACAGGCTATAGTGACAGATCATGGATCGCATTTTCGCAATCACATGATGGTTGAATTAGCTGCCAAGCTAGGGCTATCTCACGACAGCTCTACCCCGTATTATCCGCAAGCCAACGGACAAGTTGAAGCAATCAACAAAGTCCTGAAGCGTATGTTGCAAAGGATGATCGGGGTTCATAAAAGAAGGTGGCACCTAATCCTGTACTCAGCCTTGTGGGCTTACCGAACATCGGTAAAGAATGCGACTGGGTTCACACCTTTTCAACTGGTGTATGGCCTGGAGGCAGTCTTACCAGTCCAGTGTGAAATTTCGTCTCTTAAACTCGCAATTGATCTCCTCCCCGGAACTTCAGAAGAAGAGGCACGTTTCTTGGAATTAATCCAATTGGATGAAACCCGTCGTGATGCCGCTTTGGCTAACGAAGCCCATAAGAAACGAGTCAAGGCGCAGTTCGACAAAAATGTCAAACCCCGTGTCTTCTCAGAAGGTGACTTGGTCTTGCTTTATGACCAAGAATCCGATAAATTGGGAGCAGGTAAATTTAATTCCTTATGGATGGGCCCCTATATTGTTAAACGAGTGTTAGCAAAAGGAGCCTACGAGTTAATGGATTATGACGGAATTCCACTGGCGCAACCCCGCAATGGGTTGTACCTCAAGCGTTACTATGCTTAAATAGTAACCTGTATGCTTTTGTTGTATTTTGTTTTCGCTAAAGTGTTTGTTTTGGTCGAGTGATCCACCTTTTTACATTTATTGCAGATGTCAAACCTTCTGGAGACATGTGTTGGATATGCCGACGGAGCGAGTCGTAGTTCGCGGAACCTATCCTCCGCAGCCTGGGCCATTTTTGATCCAAGCGGCGAGTTAGTAAGTTTCAGAGGTGTGTGTATTGGGCAATCAACGAATAACATCGCTGAGTATAGCGCGTTGATAGAACTACTCTCTGATGCCATCACCCGTGGTATACGCCGACTAATCGTCAGGCTAGACTCACAACTCGTAATACTACAACTCAATGGTATATATTCCGTTCGCAATCCAGCTATTTATCGCATGTTCCTAAGGGTTAAGATTTTGGAAAGACAATTTGATTCAATTCAATACCAGCATATTTCCAGAAACTTAAACACATTAACCGACTCATTAGCAAACTATGTGTTAGATAGACATTTGCGACATTTATAAAAAAAGACACATCATCAATGTTGTACATATGGATCATATAACTCAACCAGAATAAAACTCGAAAATCAAAATATATATATGTAAGCTGTTTATCGTTCGTACATAATGTTCTGTAACCAAGACAAAAATCGGTCATATGACCCAAAAACTCAAAAGTGCTAGGGGGCACCCTAGTCTAGTGATGCTCATGATAGCACGTCACGGCCTGTGCAATCATGCGCAAGAGACGAGTCCATCGTCTAGGCACACCAGTAGTATGTCGCTGCAACTGTAAAGGTAACTCATCAATCCTCACATCGGGAATGCCGAGAGTAAGGCTCTCAACCTGCTCCTGCACAGCTGTAAGGGTCTCGGCTACGTCAAGGTCACGGAGAATAACTCTCCCAGCAGTCTCCCCTGCTGGGGCAGCAACTGGCGCTCTCGGGCGAACTGCTGGACGAACAGGACCAACATCTGCATGCACACATGAGTTTGATTAAAGTCTTGATAGAATAAAGCACAAGGACATTATAAATAAGAGCAGTAAACAGTAATATGGTCGAAGATTTTACCAATAGCGCCCCACTGTTCGCCATCCGGTAACACCAAATCCGGATCACCTCGGAAATCCATGCCAACATATGGGTACTCGGAATAGACCATCTCCTGGCGCTCGAACCACCTGAAGAAGGTATCAGTGAAAGTAATCTGAGATTGACCAGCATGCCTAGACATGTGGTCGACCCATCTCTGCATGCGTGGCTCGGTAGGAGAAGGCAGGTCGAGTGCAATATACTGAGGTTGCATCAGTGGTATTTTCTCCAAGGCAAAGGCAGTCAAAACAGAACCAAATCCAAAGTTCTTCAGCTTCCCGTCCTTTACCTTGGTCAATTGACTTTTCATCTGAACAAGTACTGCATCACACCAGTTGAATACTTTCGGTTGGAGACACTCCAAGGCGTGCTGTACATAAGACCTGTTGGCAACATGAAGAGATGCACTACCGGCCATCCTACCAATAGTATATAGAATGGACCGGAGAGACTTGTCAGTAATCTCACGGATAACAACCTTGCCATCTCTGCTCGGCTGGGAACCTTCCCTGCAATACTGGCGAACATAATCTCTCATGGAGTCATTCCCCCGGGCCGAACCTGACAAAGAAATGGGGGCACCCCGCCTTGACAACCCAGTCAAGAAGTAAATGTCCACTATGGTCAAGGGGATGGTTTTTCCCCTAATCTGGAATACTTGGTTAATAAGATCCCAAGCATCAAGCATATACTGCAGTAAAGAGATCTGTGCTCTCATACTAGAGATACGAAACAACTTCAACAGGCCACAGTTTCGCAGCGCGTTCATCGTGACAGGGTCATGGAGGGTAATCATGTCCTCCTCTTCGTGTTCTAGTTCTCGCCATGTAAGGGGCATTTTGCTCAAAGATCCCTGCAAAACAAACAAGGGAAAGAGTAAGTTCCTGGATTTGATGAGAAACTGGCAAAATTTCATCAAAAAACTGTGCAAGAAGACCAGTTTTTGTGTCCAACGCAGGTAACCAGTGTCCCACCTGTGTTGAAGGTCAAACTACCTTAAGGCAGATTGACATTCAACGCAGGTTTCGAATGGACCACCTGCGTTGATGGCAGGGCGCCCTGACAAAGCCCCAGGTGCTCAGAAAGACAGGGAAACAGGCACAGAATGGAAAAATGAAACCATGAAAAGAAAGAGCTAAGGTTTAGCTCCTACCTGGTCCAGACGGCACCGAGAATCATCCACAGAATCTCTCGAAATCAGCTGGTGAAAATCAAGGGGGAAGAGGCACCTCCAAAGCTCCAACAAACCAAGTTCAAATGAAATGGTAAAATGAGAGGTAAAAACACTTTTTAATTGCTTTTTACGTAGTTCAAAGCGAAATATTAGGGTTTTAATCTCATTTTCAAGCAAATGTTATTCATTTCTAACTAAGTTTGATGCAGCAATTGAGAATGCAGTACTATCCTTGAAAAGAGAAAAGCTAGTTATGGTAAAAAATCAAAATTTGACTATATAATCGAGCAGTTTTAGCACAAAGTTCATGCTCGTTAAAAAATAAACGCAAGATCCGAGCAGTTTTAACGCGGACTTCATGCTCGTTAAAAAATAAACATAAGCAATGAGCAAGTGTTTCCACCAGCGTTTAAGCTCATTTTAAAATAAAAAATGAACCGTCCCGGTAAATAACCACTGTGAACGTAATATCATCAGCCATTAAAGCCTTGGTCGTGTTTGCACCTGTCACCTCCACTTTTCATTTGGCCGATCGTTCACCTCCATATGATTGTTTACCCATTTTGAGGAACAACTGCGAAGAGTGATTTCACCTAGCCATCCTTGTGACACTGCCGTGATTGGAAAATTCCAACCTGTACCTGGAATCAGCTGCTAACCCTGTTTATCACTCGTTCCTCAAAAGACGAGTCTTCTTTAAGCTCTTTTCAACTGACTCGTAAAATATGAAAAGATTGCCGAGTTTTGGCCTTCCAGCTCGTTAAAGCGACCGGAAGAGCTATCCCTCCTCTAGATTTTAATCTTTTTGGACCTGAGGGATTATTGCACAAAAAGATCGAGCGCTTGTTTTGTTACGCTCGTTAAAACTATCGAAAACTCATTCCTTCTGTATTGTTTTATACTTTTTCGGACTTAAGGGATTAGATGACGAAAAAGGAATTTTGGAGTTGACTTTATGTACCTTTTCAGACTCTCTAAAAATGAAAAGGACCGAGTTATCCTTGTCGTTAGACTCGTTAAAATTATTAAATAGCGACAAACTTGTCTTTAGACGAGAACGAGTTTCACTATCGCTAGGCTCGTTAAAACATAGCGATGGGCTTGCCCGAAGGGCAGGTTATAGAACAAGCATATGTTATCCTCCTCAAGCTTGACAAAAATAAAGAGGTACTGGTCAGCAATGACTGGGGAAAAATTGGGAGAAACTAAAGAAAACTTTGATGGTAGCAAGTCGCTCTTGAACATGACACTTTTCCTCCGTACCACAATCGGGTTGGGTTGTTTCATTCACCGGTCACATCACCATGGTCTCGCCATACCATCCATATTTGGGGTAATGCTACCGATCCATCGCATCAGTGTCGCCATATGTTCAAGAGAAGTCGTTCAGAAAGAGTCAACCGTGTCCCATCCACTGCCATACATTATCCTTCATCCATTCATGACCGCCACCCTGAATCATATGTCACAGATCGTTTTCACCTCCATTAAAATCATTAGCTCCGTTCTGTGTCACTGATGTGGGATTCATTAAGGCCCTCCTGTGACGGATCGCTTCTTGTCGACATCAGCTCATTATCCAAGAAGTTGATCTAGGAACAACCCCTTCAGTACTTTGAAGCTTGCATGCCACAATGGCAACTTTCTCACTTCCGGCGACAGGTATACATCAATGACCTTCGACCAGAAGATTTTGCGTGGTGTTCGACGCCAAGTCCTTTATTCACACCACGTAAATTGTACTGCAGTACCTTGAGGGTCATTATCATTATCGATGATTCCTCTCGCGCTTGTTAACGGTTTACATCATTGACCGGTAATCAAGCGATGTCTTTCCATGTTCGACTTCAGAACAATTCTCACATGGATCGACTTGTACTTAGAGTGAAGATCGAACAAGTTTGAAGACCCCGGATCTAGTTTCATCCATCCGGGCTGCGATATATATTCAGGAAAGATAAAGACATTGACATGTACATCATTGCAGCAGATAATCATCCTACTCAAAGGATGATAATTTCATCAAAATTATCAGTCTACCATCAGACGATTGTCTGTTCTATGTACAGAAAAATGAATTTATAAAGCTGAGCATGGGAATGCCCACCTCAGCTAGATCATGAAAGCAGTATGAAAAATAATGTATTGTATTGTATTGTATTACAGGTCTCCCTCCCAGCATTGGATGAACTTCGGATCCCCCTGATAAAGCATTTCGCCCGATAAACAGCCTCATACTTTAGGGGGCAACTGTTATAGACATTTTTGTGCCTTACAGCATTGAGCATGAAATGTCCATAATCTAAGGGATCCAAAGTCCCTAAACATGTTGTTCCTACCCCTAGAGGAACAAGGCTAACAAACCACAACAATTCACAAAAGTTCTCCACCTGAAACTGCTCAAAAACAAGTCAATTCAGGATCATGTCAACTTCTCCACTGACCATCTGCGCTGAATGTCAATGGCTCCACTGGCTACCTGCGCTGAATGTCAACTCCAACACTGGTTACCTGCGCTGAGCGAGATTGGACAAGTGGCAGACTCATTCCTCAAGGTGTCAGAACCCAGGAAGCTTCCAAAATGACACTTGCCTCAGGGAATTCGACTGGTGATGAGTAAGAGGTTCCAAATCTCCAAGTGGAAGCAAGAACCTCCAAGTGGACTCAAGAACTGACAGAGGGAGAGGACACTAGTCAGATCTCAAGCTGACTCATCCTCTCTCCAAACATCTATATATGGATCTCTCCTCCATGAGATCTGGAGGCTGGAATTTTATTATTGCAAAGAATTGCTGTTGGTTTGAGACTGGAATCATTGGGTGCTTAATGCTTTGAAGGGGCTGAGGATAGGAATTCCATTTGCTGGGAAGGAGATGCTGGATTGGAGCCCTCTGGGTTGTATCTCTTCCTGAACCTTGTTATTCATCAATAAAGCTATCTTGGTTTCTCCTATATGCTGATGTATTTTGATGTATGAATGTATTAGTGTATTTGGTTTATCTCTAATCCTAAACTAGTTATGAATGTGAGTATCTATCTTTGTGTAGTGTTCTTCTCTTGTCGTAGGTAGCTGTTCTCTTGTGATCTTGCAGGAAACTGTAGCTGGATAAGCAGGAAGGCAAGTAGCTGTGAACACCCAAAGAGGAGAGAGATTGGATCGAGGGACAAACGGAAGACACCGGTAAGTCTATTGATCTCTCTTCTTTCACATTTCATAAAGGAAGAAACCAGTATAGCTGTACTCGTTTGTTGCTAAGGCACTGTCACACCTTAGGTGGATAGGATCGTCCTGCATAGGCATTTTTCCCCACAACAATATGGAGTATCCTTCCCATGGAGACTCGAGGCACTATGGTCTCGAACTCCCTCAAGGATGATCCGTCTTGCCTTTGCTACACACTTCTTCCACTCAGCCAACTCTTGTGCATTAGTTGAAGCTGGCTTTTGGATTTCTTGATCAATGAATTCCTTCAAGCCATTGTTTTCTAATACAACCTCCATTCTATCTTTCCATGCTATGTAATTCGAGCTACCTTCTAAGGAATACTCGAGTCTCAAGCCATAGAATGCTATTGGCCAACCTTGAAGTGTGATATGAATTCGATTTTCACCTGCAACCCCAAACTTCAAAATTCGAATTTTCTTCTCTGTATACTGTTCACAGCTCCGATAAACTTTCCTCCGATACCATGTAGAAAATATGATGTGTAGGTTAGCCTAGTAATGCAATATAAATCAAAGCAGAATACTATAACCTAATTCTACTATCAATTTTGCGGAAGCTTAAAGATCGAGTTGAACAATATAACAAGAAGAAGAAGAATCAATGCACAATACACATGAAAATACTTTGGGGAAAGCCTTAGCTAAAAACCCCACTATCTATATTATCATACAAGGTGGAAATACATAGGAATTATACAAAGCCTTAGCTCTCACAGCTAGCCAGATCTCAGTACAATCCTCACAGATGATTACATGCAATCTTGGCTTCTCCCAAGCCTTCCTCTCTGCCCTCCAAGCTCCTATTTCCTTGCATTGTTCCTCTGGGATGATTCACCTTCAACCAAGTGGAACACTGATCTCACACATTGTCAGAACTGCGCAATCCTCAAGGAATGATTCCTTCTGCATGCATGAGTTTTCTTTATAAGAAAACACATGCAACAGATAGTACATTGTCCTTTTCTTTAATCTCAACTGGGTCTTTCTCAGAATAGACATTCACGAGTTTCTGATGAGGGAATTTTCAGTTAACTGGAGTACACTTTTTGAGTGCATGCATGCATCAACTGACTATTAACTCTCTATTAGTTCCTCAAACAGTTTGGAACTAATTTAACTGGCCTCAACTCTGTAAACTGAGTTAACTAATTACAACTCAAATATAACTCAATCTTATCTCCTTAATTTAAGGGATAACTCTTGCATGACTTCAGAAAGACTTCTAACTTGAATTTCTACAACTAATTAAGTCAAAATAACTTAATTAATTATTTCCAAGTATCTGTTAAGACTAAATTCGATTTTAATTCACAATTTAATTCAAGTACAAATTAAATTGGAATATTCTTGTTGCCACATTTAAACACTTTCACTGTTGGAGGCAGTGCAAGTCGATAGGCTACTAGCCCAATCCTCTCAAGAATCCTGAAAGGTCCACAAAACCGGGGTGCCAGCTTGGCACATGATCCAATCTGCAAGGAGCTCTTCTTTGGCTTGATGCACAAGTACACCTGTTCCCCAACTTGAAAATCCTTAAACAACTTGTTTTGATCTGCATAGCTCTTATGCGTATCTTGTGTTGCTTTCAGATTCTTCTTGATTACTTGCATTTCCTATTCCATTTCCGCCAACATGTCCAGTCCAATCCACACCCTGTTATCTGGATCACTCCAACTAATGGGAGTATTGCAACTCCACTGATACAATGCCTCAAATAGACTCATCCTCAAATATTCCTGATACCCATTTTTGTAAGAAAACTCTAGCAGTGGAAGATACTCTTCCCACTTTCGCTGCTGATGCATCACATACATCCTCAACATGTCCTCTAATATCATGTTGACCCTCTCTATCTGTCCATCTGTCTGTGGATGATAAGCTGTAATGAAGGCCAACTCTATACCTAAACCTACAAACAACTCCTTCCAAAACTTGGAAGTGAACTTCACATCCCTGTCTAACACAATCTTCCACGGAACGCCATGCAATCTCACCACATATCTGATGAAGACCTATGCTACATCGTTCACTGAGTATGTATAATTTACAGGAATGAAGTGCACTACATTCGTCAACCTGTCCACCACAACCATGATGGAATCATGCTGCCTAGCTGTCCTTGACAAACCTGTGATAAATTTCATGGAAATAGCCTCCCATTTCCACTCTGGAATCAGAATCAGCTGTAGTATTCCACCTAGATGCTTACACTCTGCCTTCACCTACTAAAAATCCAGGTACCTAGCTATGAAATCTGCCATGTCTCTCTTCAAATTTGGGCAATAGTAAAACTTCTTCATTGAGGTCAATGTCTTTTGATAGCATGGGTGGCCTTAATATGGTTTTGCATGAAACTCCCTCAAGGTCACCTTCTTGAGCTCACTACTATCTGGCACATATATCATGTCTCTCAACCTGACTGATCCATCTGCTGTGAGACAATAGTCCACATCCTGTGCACTTGTACTTGCACTTGTACCTATACCAGTACCACTACCTATACATCTACCTATACTTTGTTGCAATCTGTGCCTAAGCTCCATATACCTGACATCCTGCTGACCTGCCTGCAAGATCCTATCATGTAGATCTATCCCATAGGATCTCATAGCTGCTATATGATTCACCTATATCCACCTACTAAGAGCATCTGCAACCCTATTCTCTTTACCTTTAATATACTTAATCTCAAAGTCGAACTCACTGATCATGGCCAACCATCTAGCTTTCCTGGCATTCAGATTCGGTTGGTCAAATAGATACCACAATCCACTGTGATCACTCATCAATACAAATCATCTACCAAGAAGATAATGCCTCCACATCTTCAATGCATGAATGATCGTTGCCAACTCAAGATCATGTGTCGTATAGTTTTTCTCATGCTCATTTAGTTTCCTTGACTCATAGCACACTACCTGTCCTTCCTGCATAAGGACTCCACCAATCCCTCTCTTTCAAGCATCTTTACATACCACAAACTCTTTGTCCGGATCTATGGTCTTTAATGCTAGAGCATGTGTAAACAACTGCTTTAACTGCTCAAAAATGGTTGCACGTTCCTCTGTCCATTCAAACCTCTTTCCTTTCCTTTGCAATGATGTGATAGGATAAGAAATATGCTAGAATTTCCTAATGAACCTCTTGTAATACCCTTCTAAATTCGCGAAGGATCTCACCTCATCCACATTCCTAGGAGTTTCCCACTCCATGATAGCTCTTACCTTTTCTGGGTCCACTGCCATGCCTTCCTTGGAAACCACATGTCCCAAGTAATGTACCTCAGTCTGAAAGAAACTACCCCATATAGAAATTACCTGCATACGGATTCTAAGAACAGAAAATAAACAAATGTGAGAGCATAACACATAAAACACATATACATAGAGATTTCCCCTGGATCCAAAAACCAAGACTACCAGCTTGATTTTTCATTATGTTCCTTTCAATGTTACAATACATATTTATACATGCTGAAGCATCCAATACCATGGACTGAAAACCATTGCGTCCAAAACCATGTGCAAAAACCATGCACAAAACCATAGGTAGGTCCGACCAACCTAATATAGGGTCCAAATTTTTTTCCCCAGGGCGCTACCCCGGATCTCGTAGAGGGGGGCTACCCACCCCCCTCAAACCCCTTGTGACCCCCCCGCTGCACAATTGATGCAACGAAGGGAGGCTATGCCCCCCCTCTAACCCCCTAGTTAACTACGTAGGTTAGTAGTGAAAAGAATATAACACAACCCAACGACCACATGTCCCAAGTAATGTACCTCAGTCTAAATGAAACTACACTTGCTAAGCTTAGAATACAAATGATGCTCTCTCAACAATCTCAATATTGATATTAATTGTTCGGAATGCTATTCTTCATTTTAGAATATACCAATATATCATCATTTAACACAATAACAAACTTGTCCAAATAAGGACACAACACATTATTCATCAAGCACATAAAAGTAGCTGGAGCATTAGTCAAATCAAATGGAACTACAACAACTCATAATGTCTGTACCTGGTCCGAAAATCTGTCTTGTGAATGTCATCTTATTTAATGCATACCTGATGATACCTGTATCTCAGATAAATCTTCATTATCACTGCTTCTCCCTTCAACTGATCGAATAAATCATCATCAATCCTCAGTAACAAATACCTATTCTTTACGGTCACTTTGTTCAAATTCCTATAATAAATGCATAACCTAGGAGTACCACCCTTATTCTTCACAAACAGTATTGGTGCGCCCCATGGTGATACACTTGGCCTAATGTATTCCTTGTCAATCATTTCCTTCAATTACAACTTCAACTCTACCAACTCCTGTGCGCTCATCCTATAAGGTGCTTTAGATGCCGGTGCTACCCCTGGTACCAACTCAATAGAAAAGTATACTTCCCTATGAGGTGGTAACTCTGAAATCTCTGTGGGAAATACATCCTGAAATTGCTGTAGAACTAGATATCTGCTCAAACATTTTCATCCTCAACTTCCTTACCTTTGTCACTATAAATATGAATTACAAATAACACACACCCTTTCCTACGGCTACACTTTTCCTGCATAGATGTCACCATCCTAACTGATTTTGCATTCTTCTTACCCCGCAAGCCCCTTTGTTCCCCATTGTCATCCAAGTACTCAATAGCCTTGTCATAACATACCACCTTGGTCCTATGATGATACAACTAGTCCATACTCAAAAACATATTGTATGATCCCAACGGTAATGCATTCAAATGTGCTGAGGTAGGCATACCATTCAAATCAAATACAAAAGCTCTTACCCAGTGATGAACTCACTTCTTTGTACCTGTAGCCAACTGCACAAACCAAGAATTGGCATGTACTTATTTATTCAAACCAAAATTATCCACCAGGTCAGGATTAACATAACTATAAGTAGATTGAGGGTCAATCATAATAGAAAAAACTTGATAAAAAATCTTACCGTCCATATCGATAATAAACACCTGGTGATCTACCTGCCTGTTATCCAGTGCTGCATAGATCTTAGGAATACTTTGTCCAACGTCTCCCACTATATGTGCCTCCTCAACACTGTACATTTGCGGTCTAGCACCCTGATGTTGTGGAAAATATCTCCTACGATGCTCTCCTCCAGAAGTCTAACACTGCAAAGGCTTCCAACCTTCATCCTTATTCTTCTCCTCAGATCAAAGCCCCTGTCCTTTTTCAGATGCATTGAAATTCTTAGATGGTGTTGTGTTCTCTTTATTAACTTACCTTGTGGTATTTCTCGCTTGTTGTCCTATTTTCCTTTGTTCTTTGCATTACCTTTCGAATCTGTCTTAGTCTAAGATCTATGCTTTGATTGCTCGTAACAATGCTTTAGCTTCTGGATTACCTCCTCTAATGATCTAGGCTCATCAAACTTAATCATGTATTTTAATTCTATCAGAAACCCACTGATGAATCTCTGAATATTTGCCTTCTCCTCCTTGAGGTAAGGCACATACCTCAACAACTCCAAAAATCTGCTAGTGTACTCCTCATTGGTCATAAATCCCATCTTTAGGTCATATAATTCCTTTTCCTTGTCATTGTAGTATCTCTTCGATAGATACTTCTTCCTAATTAGTCTCTTGAACTCACTCCAAGTCAAGTCATCCTCATAAATATCTATGACGTTATTTACATCTTCCCACTAGATATCTGCTTTACCTTTATTACTAAATGTATATATTCTTGCCTTCATGTTCTCTAGATAATAGTGCAATATGAAGAACTTATTCATTCATAGCAACCATTCTTCTGCATCTTGTGACTTCTTCATCTCTCCATCAAATGTAGGTGGCTTTGTTTTCTTAAAATCATCCAGAAAATATCCATTGTCACTCCTCCTGTAAGGATGATAACGATGACAATCATGATACCCGTTAGAACCAGAACTAGAATAGTACTAGTGTCTATCATCTATCCTATTTGAAGTGTCCAAGAACCTGCCATCTCTAATCGTGTCATCTCTATCCGACCTGTACCCACCAGGAGACCTACTGCCATATGCTCCATTATTTATGTCCTCTTTTCCATGGCAGATCCAAAGTGGTCCCTGTCTCTGTAGTTTTGAAAAACTATGAAGGATTACTACATTAAACTCTACTTGTTTCTCCTTTTCCTGTATGATTCTATCATTATCTTCTTTGCAACTCCTTATTTATGCATTCAAGCTTCTCAACGTGTATGCTAATTTAGAAGAATTTCCAACATCACGTTGCTCACATGATCCATAAGGAGAATCTCATGAACTATAGTCTATCATCTTGCTAGTCATCTTGATCTCATTCCTGCAAGGCATCTTATGTCAGCTAAACAAAATCATAAACAAAACAACATAACTTAGCATCATTCAGGGAGGATATCTCATCTGAAAGATCAACTAACCAGTGTAATACACGTATAAACATAATAATAATATGTAAATATGTAGCATATAGATAAAACAACATATAAACAACATTCAAACCGTAGTCCAGTCATCAATGCATGACCATATCAACCACATGCCATGACCTCATGTGTGACAACAACAACCATACCAATGTACACATGACAACATGTAAACACTAACTTTCCTAAACAACACATAACCAATCATACACTCATGAAGACACATTTACGACAACACCATAAACCTTCACATGACGACATAAATACAACCATGATCAACACCATGCATATACAACAAGCACATACACCACACATATGAGTAACACATATGCAACTGACATGAATACATGACCAACACACCACCCATCCAGTCCGAGGGGTGAATCATGCTATGTTACCACTCTGTAACACCATCTTCCCACATCTACCCAAGTAACCGACCAATCGAGGTAAACATGTGATGAAGAGTTACCATGATATGATTCAAATCCCATGTGTCAGATATGGAAGTGGAACCAACAAAACACAATAACACAGACCTTCTAGACCCACTACAGAACCCTCACGGGCCATCCAAGCCTTCTAGGTGACTAGCCCTTAAGACAAACTAACTTTTTACTTCATTAATCCCCTAGTTGCTCCCATTAAATGGGCATGAGTGCGACTGGGACCCTCTAGTCTCTCCCAAAACATGGGTATGCCTACGACTGGGGACTTTCCCAAGCAGTTCTGTGCGTGCAACTCTGAATTCTATGCCACTTTTTCAGGCCCAGGGCTCAGGTCACTGCCTAGAACTCCATGAAACTTCCAAAAATGAAAGATAACAACAAAATAATGATACAAATGTAATTACTTGAACAAGGACTTGACTGGACCCCTACTAGCCATGACATGCATTTTTTCAAACATGTCACAAATATGCATTCTACAGGTTTAAACAACAGATCTGAGCATAGAGGTCTCATACTTATTTGAGAATCACTATGAAGCATTGATGCCTCATCACAATAACTACATTACCATATATTAAGCCATATATTCATTGTACATTTAATGATTAACCAAAACATGATGAGAGCCATATATTTCCACTATCATAAAACTCATTCATAACCAACGTATAACCATTAAAAATATCAAGAATATAACAACCATATAAGCCACATATAAACAAGTATATTTACCGATACAAATACCAAGGAGAAAGAGAGATCTTATTGATGATTGCTTAAGCTGACTAGGTATGAGACTTCCATGAACCACCTAACTGTAGACTAGGTTGAACCAAATATTTCTTTCAATCAGTCACCCCCATGCCATATTCCAAGCATGAATGTGGGATCTCATAAAACAAATCAATCAAAACCATCCATGGATTCCAGAGGCCAAACCACCTAAACCCTTAACTAGTGATTCCACCTCACGGTCAAACATCACTAACCATCACCAAATTGGTCTCTACCAAAACTGTTCAAGGCTCCAAAGCGTTTGTTCCAACCAGGGCTTCTAGGACTCGTAACTCAACCCACATCTACTGTCACGCTTCCAAAACGTTTTCCCAACCAGGGCTTCCAGGACTAGTAACTCAACCCACCAAGGACTTCCAGAGCGTTTGTCAAACCAAGGCTTCCAGGACTAGTAACTCAAACCAAGCTTTTATAGGGCTTCGAAAGCATTTGTCCAACCAAGGCTTCTAGGAACTACTAACTCAACCCACAACCAAAGGCACAAGAAAACCATCTAGAAAACAAAATTAAAACCCACAACACCATGGCTATCTAGGAAATGGAAAGGCTAGGCAAATCAATTGTTAATCTAGGAAATATTACTTGACAATGACATATCATAACCAAGAAACCACATGCATATGACATGCATGCCAAAACTAGTGAGGAAAACATACATGAAACTCGATAGCTGTAAGAAAAACCTGTTGTAGCTGTTGATCTTGATGTCCTCTTGTGCTTTCCTACTCTTCCTTTTCCTTCTTGCTCCAAAACTTCAATTATTCCACACTCCTCCAAGAGTGCTCCAAGAAAAATCTAAGTTTCCAGGAGTATGAGAGAGAGAGAGCTCCAAAACTAAACTAACAAAAGTATGTGAATTGATCCTCAAAAGAATTTTCATTAACGAGGCCTCTATTTTCTTCATTTTCCATTATTTTCCTTCTTTTTCCTCCTCACATGAAACCTGTGACCTTTCACCTTCCTTTTCTCCTAATTTCCATTATTTTCATAAATAAAATGCCAATAAATGCCTCATGCCTTTCCAAAGCCTTTGCCATTTCCTTTGCCAATTTCCTTAGCCATTAATTAATCACAAGTGGTCCCATCACATGTTTTTCCCCAACATTCAACTTGAAATATGTGCCTCTTGACCAAGGTCTTATTTTACCTTTATTATTTTTACATAGATTTTTAACTAAAGTTGTTACGCAAAGATATTCTTAAGCCTCCAACAACTGATTCTCAAGATCTGGCGAACTAGAAGAAATTTGTGGCAAAGGCGAGAAGGATCATACTAGAAGGAGTTCGAGATCATATTGTCTCGAACCTCCATGGCAAGGAGACTCCATATGCAATGTAGAAAGCCTTGACAGACATGTTTCAAAATAGCAGTGACCACATGAAGCTAGCACTAAAGGACAAGATTCACAAGATCAAGATGGAAAAGGGTGACTCAATACCAAAGTGCTTGACCAAGTTCACTCAATGTTAGGATGCGATTGGCAATGTTGGTGTTATAGTTGCTGAGGATGATCTGGTCATCCTAGCACTTCTAGGCCTTCCCAAGAGTGGGAAAAACTACCAGGATTAGGTAAATGGGAGGGAGAATCTACTAGAGTGGGAGTGTTTATGGTTCGACTTGGTGCAAGAGGAGATCAGGTGGAACACCAAAGATGGAACCTCATCCAAGTGTGATGAGGAGGAGAACTATGCCTTGGCTGGAAAGGTGAAGAAAGGGAAAGGGAAGTCATCCCATTCCAAATATAATTCTAGTAAGGCGGGCAAGAAGAAGGAATTGTAAGAGATTAAATGTTTTCACTATCATGAAATAAGACACTATGCCACAAAGTGTCCACACAAGAAGGCCGGAAAGAAGCCCTTAGGACGAGTGACAGTTGAAGCCCTTGCTTCAAAATTCAAGTTGGATTTCACCCTCATCGCTTGCATGGTGACATCGGCAATGGGTAACGTGTGGTATCTGGATAGTGAAGCCTCATTCCATATGACCGACAACAAAGAGTTTTTCAGTGACTTGGAGGATAAGGACCTCCAGATGCACATAGATATGGGTGATGATGGAAGGTATAGTGCCATTGAAATTGGTACTGTTAAATTTCATAGGTATTTTGGTTCTCCCCTCACATTAAAAGATGTCATGTATGCTCTGGGTCTGAAGAAGAACTTAGTTTCAGTTTCCATTGTTGGAAGGCCATGGCTACGATGTGATATTTAGCAAAGGCATTCCTTTGTCACGTAGCCATGAGACAAGTGAAGAGTATCGAGGTTCAGGTGAAGAACCTATACAAATTGGATGTAGAAGATTGTGCTGCCTTGAGCATGAAAGTAGCGAATGTGGAGCTCTGAGACAACAATGAGTTATGACACAGGAGATTGGGCCATCTACACCATGGATATTTGAAGATCATGCAACAAAGTTCTGTAGGACTTCCCAAGGGTGCACTACAACAACATCATACATGTAAAGGGTGTACAATAGGGAAGTACACCAAATCCACTTTTCATGATAATGACAGTCGAGCGCAAGGAATCCTTGAAATAGTTCACTTAGAAGTGTGTGGTCTGTTCTCGACAACCTCACAACCAAACACATATATTATGTAATATTTGTAGATGATTTCTTACGTAAGTGATGAATATTCTTCATGCAGAAGAAATACCATACATTCTCAAAATTTTGTGAATTTAAAGCGCTTTTTGAGAAAGACAGAGGCAAGAAAGTGAAGGCTCTTAGGAGCGATAATGGTGGAGAATACATGTTGAATGAATTCAAGAAATTTTGTGCATCATAAGGCATTCAACAAGACTTGGTAGCACCTGATAAACCACAACAAAATGGGGTTTCAGAAAGGAAGAGTAGAAGTATTGTGGGATTTTCACGAGCGATGTTACATGATCATTGCACTTGTGGGTAGAAGCATGCAACACAACTATATATTTGCTTAACATGAGTCCTCATCGGATTCTCAAGATGAGTTCACTAGAAGAAGCTTTTCCAGGTAAGAAACCATATGTGGCACTCATTATAATCTTTGGTTAATCAATTTACTGTCATGTTTCCAAGGATGCAAGGAAAAATATAGAACCAATATTAGAGTTGGGTATATTTTTGGGGTATAATGATACACCTCACAACTATCGAGTGTACATGCCATATCATAGGATGACATTTGTTCATAGATATGTGAATTTTGATTAAGAGAAAGCCATGAGATTTTACCTTGACAGGGAGATTCAGTTGCATGGAGTTGAGGATATTTTAGCTCCAAAGGAAGAACCTCAAGATGATGTGGAGAAGCCAAAAGCAGAGGATCAAAGAGTGGAAGAACCCACTCATGCAAAGATGTCCATAGATGGAAGGAAGAACACCGTAAAGGCTGAAATATTGATGCATGACGCTAGAGATAATTTGGGAATACCCACATCACAACACAGGCAGAGGAGGTCACCATATCGATACACTGACTACATGGCTCTAATGGGCGTGAGTGTAGAGACTGAGCCATCCTCATTTGAGGAAGTAGTGTAGAAACCAATATGGGTTGATGCCATGGTGGAGGAGTATGATTGCATAATTAGAAATAATGTTTAGGAATTTTTCCCAAGACCAGTGGACAAGTCAATTGTAGGATCCAGTTGGATCTACAAGGTGAAGCAAGAAACAGACGGGAGTGTCGAGAAACACAAGGCCAAATTTGTGGCCAAGGGGTTCTCTCAGGTGGAGGTAATTGATTATGAGGAGACCTTTTCTCTAGTAGCAAGGTACTCTTCAATCAGATCTATTCTAGTGTTTTCAACATAGATAGGATGAAAGATACATGAGATGGATGTAAAGACAAACTTCCTCAATGGATTGATTGAGGAAGAGGTGTACATAGAACAACCAGAATAATTTGAGACCTTCAACAGAGAGTCACATGTGTGTAGATTCATGCGAGAATTTTATGGATTGAAACAAGCACCCCATGCTTGGTACACTAGGATTGACAACTGTTTCACCAGGTTGGGCTTCACCAAAAGTGAAGCAGATGCGAACCTTTAACACATTGTTGTTGAGGGTAAATTGTTGATTATAGTATTATATGTCGATGATTTAATTCTAACAAGTGATGAGAAGTTGATTAAATTTTGCAAAGAGGATTACGAAAGAGAGTTCGAGATGAAAGATATGGGGCTCATGCATTATTTCCCTCGTTTGGAAATTTGGCAAGGAGATGGGGAAATGTTTGTCTCTTAGGGAAAGTATGCCAACAATATACTGAAGAAGTTTCACATGGAGAGAAACACACCCGTGGAGACTCCTATAGCAGGGAATTGGAGGAAGGAAGATGTTACTTCAGGTGAAGCAGTGGAAGCTACCATTTACAAGTAGCTTTTGGGTTCACTCATGTACTTGGTGAACACATGTCCAAACATGTTTTATGCAGCTAACCAACTTAGTAAAGAAATGGTTAAGCCAACCAAACTCTATTTGAATGAAACAAAGCATGTGTTGAGACACCTCAAAGGAACGACTCAGTTTGGTCTTTGGTACAAGAAGATAGAAGGATTGAAGCTGCAAGGCTTCACAGATACAGATTGGGCAGGGATTCCAATAGTCAGGAAGAGCACATTAGGGGAATCTTCAACATCGAGTCAACAACAACTTCTTGGTACAACAAGAAGCAAAGATCAGTTGCACTCAGTTCAGTAGAAGAAAAGTACATGGCTGCTAGTCAAGCAACTTGTGAGGCTATTTGGATGAGGAAGATCCTTATTGGGTTATTTGGTCAGTAGATGGATCCTAAAGTGATTTACTATGGAAATTAGATTTGTATCAAACTATCTGAGAATACAATTTTTCATGATCGGTCCAAGCATATCGACATCCGATACCACCATCTATGTGATTGTGTGCGAAGGAAGATCAGGTTGCTAGAGTACATTTCGATAGAGGACCAGGATGTGGATATCTTGACTAAGGAATTGTTAAGAGAAAAATTCAAGTTCCATAGAGGCAGGATTGGGGTATTAGGTAATCGATTTCTTGTTGAGAGGGAGTGTTGAAAATTGAAACAAGAAAAATCCTAATTTAATTTTCCCTTGAATTAAATTAGGAGAAAATTGTAATTCCACATCACATGACAACTCGTATGAGTTAACTAAGTTAATTTGACTTAGTTGGTTTAGTTAATTCAATTTTAGGGTCTAACTTGAGTCATGTAGAGTTGTTCCTACTTTATAAGAGTCGTGGTTGAGTTTATTTTGAGTTGTAAATAATTAATTCAATTTATCTAAGTTAAATTCAGTTAAACTAGTTCTAACTGTTTGAAGAACTAGTAGGAGTTATAACAATGGGGTGAATCATCAATGTTCAACCAATTAAATAATAATTCAGCCATAAAAAACTCATGCGTGTCAGATCTGAGAGTTACCCAGTTGAGATTGGAGTTTAGGGGTAGTGTACTATCAGTTGTATAATCATCTGAATTGTACAGGTGGTGCACGCAGTCAAAAGAAGGCCTATGATGAATTGATAAATATTGTATGGGTATTTCCCAAAATAATAGGGGATAATTACCCAAGGAAATAACGTAAGGAAATAGGGAGTTGGGTCAGAAAATTTTGGTTAAGTATTGGCCTAGGCTTGTCTAGGAAGAAGTGAGCCAGATAGAGATAGTGCATAGGTTTCTTAGCTTGAGCAAAGCATTGTAATATTCTCATATTTTCTAATCTAATGAGATATACAGATAGGAGGGGTTTTTAGTTGTGGCTTTCCCCAGGAAACCATTATGTAATGTATTGATTTAATTCTTTCTCTTTTATGCTTCATGATTTCACGATCGTTTATTGTGTCTGCAATTGGTAGAGTAGTTTCAAGTCTATTGTTTTAGAAAATTATAATTAGCATTTTGAATCTACGTGGATTTTATACAAAATGAGAGACTAATGACTACGTGACAAAAAAAAGTTAGTCACCATAATTATTTCAAGTGAATTACTACTAAATTTGAGCAATTTTAAGTGGCCTAACTAAAAACAACTATATTAAATGACTAATTTAGTTTAGGGATAAAATATATTACTAGATAATAAGTGACCCAACTAAAAGAAACTAACTTAAATGTCTAATTTAGTCTAGGACTAAAATACATGACTACATAATAAGTGACAAAATTAAAAATGATTAACGTAAATGACTACTATAGTCCAAGAATAAAATTATGACCAACTAACAAGTACGACAAGTATATGAATGAGTCATTTATGCTAGTCATTTCTAATTGTATCACTTTGAAAATGGAAAATTGCATTTTTGATACTAAAGTGTTACATTTCACTAAATTTTATACTATAGATGGATTCAGAGACCCCGTTAAAGGGGTCTTTGAATCCATATGGAGTGTTAAAATTTAGGTAGATGGATTCAATGACCTCCTTAAAGGTGTCTTTGAATCTATCTATAATGCTAAAATTATAACATTTTATACAATATGGAGTATAAGTTTACAATATCTAATAGTTTTATACTCCATTTCGAAGGAGGGACAAGAAAGAGAGTTTGAAATTGATATAGAAGGGTTTTAAAGGTTAATATGATTTTTTCCTCACATCTTAGAGAGACGACACCCTATTTGTTGTGGGTTTTTGTGGTGTTGTTACATACCATGGTTGATTATTGCACTAGATTCATAGAAACAATGATTTCATTAATTTGAATTCAAAGTATGTTGATTTAAACTTGGTCAATTAATATAAATCTAGATTAATCTAAAGCCATATTATTCTATAAATAATTCTACATATACATGCATTACAAAAATGTGCACAAATTCTAATAGCGAATTCACATTCTTAGAATGTGCACACACTATTATTAGAAAACCATACATATTAACAATTATTTTGCTCTTTATGTAGAATAACATGCCATGGCTCCCATATCCAAGTTGAAATTTGAATATCCCTTAGAGAGTATCTACGTGGTTGTTTGAGGGTTACTTCATATTCCTTGAAATCTAGAAGCTTTATTTAGGGCCTAAGGCTCTCTTTTCTCCTCCCCTCAAGATAATACATTCCCCAAGACCCATTCTTATCATGTAAACCATACCAATGGTGACAAAGATCCCCCATAGAGGCCAAATATCCCCTAGATATGTCCTATGTGTTAATTCAAATACTTTTTCAAGAAGATTGATCATGGGAAGATTCAAATATGACCCAAGCACCTTATGTTCCTTCCTTGACCATGGTTAAGGCTTGAAATTCCATACATGGTGCAAAAAACCTCCTAATGATATTGAGGCGAAACTTAGAGGCCCCAAGACCCAACTATGGCACACAAAACCTTCAAATAACACACATAATGCACCTGAAGGCTAGATATATCTTAGATAGGATATGTATGGTGGTTTGAGGACTTATTCATGTCCACTGAACTAGAGAAGTTTTTTTTAGGGAATAAGGATTTTTTTTCCTTCCTTATCCATCTTAGAGGCCATAAAACCCATTCTTATTATGCAAAACATAGTAATTATGCCCAATTCCAATTCTAATACATTGTTCATGGAAATTAAACACGAGGAAGACATGTTTTAGGCCTAAGGTCCTTTTTCATTCCTTGGCAAAGATATAAGCCCTAAATCCCATATATGATGTGGAAGACCTCATAATGGAACTCTTATCCTAGATAAAGGCCTAAAATCCCTCAAAGGGATTTATTTTGTTCTTTATGGTCTTTTTCATGTAGTGTAAGCCAAAGAAGTTTCATTTTCGGCTTGAGGCCATTGTTTCCATCCCTTTGCCATGGTACAAGCCTAAGACCCATTCTTATTATGTAAAACATACCAATGACACTAAATATCCCCATAGAGGCCTAAGATTCCCTATAAAGGTCATGTGTGGTTCTTTGAGAACTACTTCACAAAGCTTAATCATCAAATATTCAAATAAGGCTTAAGCCCCTTATGTTCCTATTTTTACCAAGCCTACACTTGTAAGCATCATATGTGATTTGAAAGCCTCCTAATTTCATTAAGGTCTAATGATGAGGCTCCAAGACCCATCATGGTGTGAAAAACCTTTGAATGATAGACACATCCCTCCTAGAGGCCAAAGAATATCCCTTAGAGAATATAATTAACGTGGTGGTTTGAAGCCTTTTTAATGGCCACTAATTATTTAGGACTTAAGTCACTTTTTTTTTAATTTCCTTCCTTGGCCATAGTGAAGGCCATGAGACCCATTCTTATTATGAAAAACATACTAAATGCCCATATTCCCAGCTAGAGGTCTTGTTCATGGAAATTGAGCATGAGAAAGATCAATTTAGGGACTAAGGTCCTTGTTTTCCTCTCATAACCATAGCATAGACACTAACTCCCATATGTGGTGAGAAATACCTCCTATGGTGCCCATATGCTGACTTCAGACCAAAGATCCATTAAAGAAGATCTATGTGGTTTTTAAGTCTAGATCATAGCCCTTGAGACTAAAAAGCTTCTTGTAAGGCCTAATGTCCTTGTTTACCTCCCCTACCCATGGTACATTCCTTGACTCCTATACATGGTGTGAAAAAATTCCTAATGGAATTGATATCCCATATATCCCTAAGATTATTTAGAGAGGATCTATGTGGTTTTTCAATGCCAAATTCATGGCCCTTGAGCATGAGAAGGTTCATTTTAGAAGTAAAGGCCTTTTCTCCTTCCCTCATACTAATTCTTATTATGAAAAGAGTAGTAATGGTGCCCATATTCCTAGTCTAAGGCCCTTTTCATGTCCATTGGTAAATCCCTTAAGAGTTATTTTTAGTGTGAAAAATGTGGAAATGTTGTGCAAATATTAGTAAAGATAAAGGCCCTAATAGAAATTCTTCTGTTGGTCATAACCTCTCATAATTCTAAATATAGGCAATTGGATTCATTGTGATAGGTGGAAGCTTAATTCAAATAAATAATAATTGTCAAACCTTTAGGAGGGGGCATGTCATCATAATTTTCCATGTATAACATCAAGAAACCTTGACATGATTTTAATGTTGTCTTTTATTTTGTCTAAATATATGATAAATAGTGGTGACATAAAAAAATAGACTTTCAAGAAGGTTATACCCTTAGACACATATAAATATCACTGCATAATACCATTAATTATGTTTATTTAAACTTAAATTTTACATGTTAAATAGTTTATATATAACTTAATATCTTGTTTATTTTGATTGAATCCTTAATTTAGTACTATGTATAATTTTTTGTTTTAAATATTAAAAGAGGAAAAAATGACCCATGGTATTTGAAATGGCCATCTCTATAAAAGAAAGGAGGAGATGATTAGGAGGCATGATTGGATGTTCGGTGAATTAAATTTTGTGGCCTATTGAGCTTGGAACAATGGGTTGTAATCTAAAGTGAGATACATCCTAGTGGATCAAGATGAGTTCCATTACTTTAACATACACCCTTATCTAGTTCGTTATAGGTGTTCATACCAATTTCCAATTAAAAAAAAAATCCAAGAGATTTAGCACGGAAACAAGGTGATAAACTAAATATTCTACCTAGGCCAAGAAAAAGAAGGGTTTCATCATAAAATT